>CP136056.1:308062318-309356485 GCA_032464435.1 Aegilops umbellulata | reverse complement strand
AAAGTTGGGAGCAGAAGGTTGTGCTTACTAAATTCATCAACTTCATACCTCTCAAAAATGATCAATTAATAAGGTTGATCAAGTCTTATTAACGACCACCTTCGTTTAGCATGAAACCGAAGAACTTTCGTAAAACACTAAGTTACCTCAACGGGGATATGCATGTCCCGAACAATAAGCATTTCATATTTCTTTTTGGCAGTAGGTAGAGGTAGTTGGAAACTTCCAATAGTGAGTGTCAGAGATTTTTCAATAACATTAATACCATTTACTTGGAATTGTTTCTTCAGGAAGTGAACTATATGCTCATTACCATTGATATGAAAAGTGACATTGCTTTTGTTGCAATCAATAACAGCCCCTGCAGTATTCAAAAAGGGTCTACCAAGGATAATCGACATGTTGTCATCCTCGGGTGATGATCCACACGTATAGGGGATCAATTGTAGCTCTTTTCGATAAGTAAGAGTGTCGAACCCAACGAGGAGCAGAAGGAAATGGCAAGTAGTTTTCAGTAAGGTAATGTCTGCAAGTGCTGAAATTGTAAGTAGCGGAGTAGTTTGATAGCAAGATAATTTGTAACGAGCAAGTAACAATAGTAGTAACAAAAGAGCAGCAAGGTAGCCCAATCCTTTTTAGGCAAAGGATAGGCCAAAACGGTCTCACATGATAAGCAAAGCGTTCTTGAGGGTACACGGGAATTTCATCTAGTCACTTTCATCATGTTGGTTTGATTTGTGTTTGCTACTTTGATAATTTGATATGTGGGTGGACCGGTGCTTAGGTGTTGTTCTTACTTGAACAAACCTCCTACTTATGACTAACCCTCCCGCAAGCATCCGCAACTACGAGAAAAGTATTAAGAATAAATTATAACCATAGCATTAAACTTTCAGGCCCAATTGGTCCCTTACGAAATAGCGCATAAACTGGGGTTTAAGCTTCTGTCACTCTTGCAACCCACCATCTAATTGCTACTCCACAATGCATTCCCTTAGGCCCAAATATGGTGAAGTGTCATGTAGTCGACGTTCACATGACACCACTAAGGGAATCACAACATACATACTATCAAAATATCGAACACATATCAAGTTCACATGATTACTTGCAACATGATTTCTCCCGTGACCTCAAGAACAAAATTAACTACTCATAAATGATAAACATGCTCATGATAAAAGGAGTATTAAATATCATATTGGATCTGAACATATAATCTTCCACCAAATAAACCATATAGTATTCAACTACAAGATGTAATCAACACTACTAGTCACCCACAAGCACCAATCTATAGTTCCGGTAATAAGATTGAATACAAGAGATGAACTACGGTTTGAGATGAGATGGTGATATTGAAGATGTTGATGGAGATTGCCCTCTCCAAGATGGGAGAGTTGTTGGTGATGATGATGACGATGATTTCCCCCTCCGGGAGGGAAGTTCCCCCAGCGGAATCTCTCGGCCAGAGGGCAAAAGTGCTCCTGCCTAAGTTCCGCCTCGAGACGGCGGCGCTTCGTCCCAAAAGTCTCCTCCTTATTTTTTCTAGGTCAAAATGACTTATATACCAGAAGATGGGCACCGAATGTGGACCGACGAGGCCACAACCCACCAGGGTGCACCTGGGGGCCCTGGCGCGCCCAGGTGGGTTGTGCCCACCTGGTGGACCCCCTCTGGTAGTTATTGGCTCCAATAATTCTTAATATTCCATAAAAAATCTTCGTAAAGTTTCAGCTTATTTGGAGTTGTGCAGAATTGGTGAACTAACGTAGCTTTTCCAGTTCCAGATTTCCAGCTGCTGGAATTCTCCCTCTTGGTGTGTACCTTGCAAATTATGAGAGAAAAGGCATTAGAATTATTCCAGAAAGCATTATTATTGATGAAACATTATAAATAACAGTAAGAAAACATGATGAAAAATGGACGTATCAACTCCCCCAAGCTTAGACCTCGCTTGTCCTTAAGCGAAATCCGGAATCGAAAAACATGTCCACATGCTTTGAGAGAGAGGTGTCGATAAAAACAAAATACGGACATAGAAGCATCATGTTGATTATTATAACAGCAACAAAATTAGACATAGGACCTTTATCACAGAACTTTTATCATATACTTCTCATGAGTAAGTAATAGTTCATCACACAATCGAATTATAAAGCAAAAACTCTATTAGAAACTAACAAACTATGTTCTCAGTCAACTTTGCAACTACAATTCATCATCTTTTTAGGAAGGGTCACGTGTCGGAGCTTTTAGGCAAGTCCACATACCCAACCATCATATAGTCTTCTATGATTGCTAACACTCACCTCGTACCCATGAGCAAAACGTTTCAACCGGACACATAGAAAGATAGGGGCTTATAGTTTTGCCTCCCAACATACTCACCTCATGGGGTGATGTCAACAATAATAACTCATGCTATCTATATTCAACTCGACATATGTGCCTAGATCTTTCCTCACCACATGATGCTTGCTGATCGCTCTCTGACTATAGCGCCCGAAAAGCTCCTGTCTGCTAGGACTACGCCGGTATTTCCCCAAAGAGGAAGGGATGATGTAGCACAAGAAGGTAGGTATTTCCCTCAGTGAAGAAACCAAGGTTATCGAACCAGTAGGAGAACCAAGCAACACAACGTAAGCATCACCTGCACACAAATAACAACACCTCGCAACCCGACATGTTAAAAGGGTTGTCAATCCCTTTCGGGTAACGATGCCAGAAAATTGTAGTAGATTGAAATAATAGATTGCAAATAAGTAAAGTGAAACAAAGTATTTTTGTATTTTTGGTTTAATAGATCAGAGTAAAAATGCAAAGGAAAAATAGATCGCAAGCAAATATATGAGGAAGAAGACCCGGGGGCTGTAGGTTTCACTAGTGGCTTCTCTCGAGAAAGGTAGCAAACGGTGGGTAAGCAAATAACTGTTGGGAAATTGATAGAACCTCAAATAATTATGACAATATCCAGGCAATGATCATTACATAGGCATCACGTACAAGATTAGTAGACCGACTCCTGCCTGCATCTACTACTATTACTCCACACATCGACCGTTATCCAGCATGCATCTAGTGTATTAAGTTCATGGAAAACGAAGTAATGCAATAAGAACGATGATATGATGTAGACAAGAACCGTTTATCTATTGCATAGATATAGATCTCGCCTTTTTATCCTTAGTAGCAACGATACATATGTGTCGTTTCCCTTTCTGTCACTAGGATCGAGCACCATAAGATCGAACACACTACCGGGCACCTCTTCCCATTGCAAGATAAATAGATCAAGTTGGCCAAACAACACCCAAATTTCGAAGAAGAAATACGAGGCTATAAGAGATCATGCATATAAGATATCAATGAAACTCAAATAACTTTCATGCATATAAAGATATGACTAATCGTGAACTCAAAGTTCATGAGATCCCAACAAACACACCGCAAAAGAGTTACATCATATGGATCTCCAAGAGACCATTGTATTGAGAATTCAGCGAGAGAGAGAAAGCCATCTAGCTACTAACATACGGACCCAGAGGTCTACAAAGAACTACTCACGCATCATCGGAGAGGTACCAATGGAGGTGGTGAACCCCATCCGAGATGGTGTCTAGATTGGATCTGGTGGTTTTGGACTCTGCGACGGCTGGATGAATATTTCGTCGATGATTCTAGGTTTCTGGTATTTTTGGGGTATTTATAGAGCAAAGAGTGGACTCATGTGGCAAAACTGGTTTAAAGGTCTTTAGATGCACAAATAGAGGTCATACTTAGTGCAAAATGAAGGCTAGCAAAAAGATTGAGAAGCGACCAACCAAGAAACCAATAATCTCGTAAGCAAGCATTAAGCATAATTAAAACCGAATAATGCACCACAAGTAGGATATAATTTTCATTGCATGATTATTGACTTTCGTGCATGCATAGGGAATCACAAACCTTAACACCAACATTCTTACTAGAGCACAATTACTCATCAACATAACTCACATATCACATCATCATATCTCAAAACTACTAATAAGAATCAAGTTTGTTTTGTCCAATGATCTTCAAGACATTTTTAATTTATCCCTCTTGGATATCTATCACTTTGGGACTAATTTTCATGTGTTGCTTTTCATAAGCTCAAACAAATATAAGTGAAGATCGTGAGCATAACAAATTTTCTTTCTCTCAAAATAATATAAGTGAAGAAAGAGAGAATTTCTTCAACATTTTACTAACTCTCAAATAAATCTAAGTGAAGCAAGAGAGCATTTCTTCAAAATTACTAAGCACATCGTTCTCAAAAAGATATAAGTGAAGCACTAGAGCAAGTCCTAGCATTTTATCACGTTCTAGTGATTTTTAACAATTATTTTCATGAGCACTAAGTTTCTGTTTTTTTCAGCAAGATCAAACAACTATCACCCAAGAAGATCCTATTGGTTCTAATTGGCACAAATGCTAATTAAAACATAAAAAACACAATCATAACAGTAGCATAATTGTGTAAACACTCAAGAACATAAAGCAAAAAAGCAAAAATAAATTTTATTCATTGGGTTGCCTCCCAACAAGCGCTATAGTTTTATGCCCTTAGCTAGGCATAAAGCAAGGATCTAAGTTTTGCCATCCTTCTTCTTCTTAGTTTTCTTAGAGGTATTTCCATCATGAGGTTTTGTAAACTAAACATAAAACATATTATCCATGGAAACTTTAGCATTCCGTTGTTGGTTTTCATCAAACCCCCTTTGATTTCCTGCAACAATCCAAGAATAGTGTTGATTAACATTATTAAAAACTTGTTGGACTATGTCTAGAACGGGGACTTCCTTTTTAATATTCTCATAAAAAATCTTATTATCCCCAAGAAAATGCCTTAATGCATAATCATTATTGTAAAGAATTTCATCTATCACGGGTTTTTCACGATTCATACCATAAAAGTCAAATATTTCCCTAGTTTCCCGTATTATGTAGTCAAACTCATTCATAAGAACGAGAGTGGCTAAGTTTTTAGCCCTAGGATTCTTTATTTTAGGAAGCTCAAAAACAATATTTGCAAGGTAGGATGAGTACGAATAAATTTACTCTCAAGTTTCAGAACTAGTGCTGAAATAGCATCTGCATAAGGTCTAGTAGTTTTAAGTATA
The DNA here is from genome assembly GCA_032464435.1 of Aegilops umbellulata. Lineage (NCBI taxonomy): Eukaryota > Viridiplantae > Streptophyta > Magnoliopsida > Poales > Poaceae > Aegilops > Aegilops umbellulata. The sequence goes on along the minus strand of CP136056.1, from coordinate 309,351,338 downwards.
GGAGCATCATCAAGACTTAGATTGCCAACACAATTTAGATACGTTCTTTTCCCATAACGTTTCCTTGCCCCAAGATAAAAGTTTTAGCATCCAGATTGCCCGTACCTCCAATTTTAGGAGTTAGGCCATCATCTGTTGGTGCCATACCGAAATCACTCATGATTGCAAGCAAAGAATAGATCTGACGAGAAAACTGCGAACGGAAAAAGAGAGGCGAATAAAACAACAATTTTTTGTGTGAAGTGGGGGAGAGAAAAAAGAGAGGCAAATGGAAAATAATGTAAATTGCGAGGAGATGAGATTTGTGATTAGGAACCTGGGTATGTTGAAGATCCTCCCCGGCAATGGCACCAGAAGCTCCTGTCTGCTAGGACTACATCGTTATTTCCCCAAAGAGGAAGGGATGATGTAGCATAGTGAAGGTAGGTATTTCACTCAGTGAAGAAACCAAGGTTATCGAACTAGTAGGAGAACCAAGCAACACAACGTAAACAACACCTGAACACAAACAACAACACCTCGCAACCCGACGTGTTAAAGGGGTTGTCATTCCCTTTTGTGTAACAATGAAAGTGCGTTATATCTACTAAAGGGGGGGTTGAATAGGCGATTTTTATGAATTCTTCACTGAGGAATTTGCTAGTGAGGAAATTCCTTAGCGAAGAACTACTTGCAGCGGAATAAGTACTCAGAAGTGAACATAACAGAGGATAATCATAGTCATCATGATGAGATGAAGACAAGCACAGAGTACTGAAAGCGTAAGCACAGGATAACACAGGATGAAGACAAACAGACTGAAGAAAAATTGAACCGAGGAAATTGAGAAAGTCTTCAATCAAAGTCTTCAAACACAGATATGACAAGCACACAACACGGTAATGAGGAAATGAAACAGTTGAGGAAATAGAACCAGTTGGCTTAGTGAAGATAATGATTTGGTACACCAGTTCCAACTGCTGTCTCAGTTGTACATCTGGTTGGAGCGGCTAGGTATTTAAACCTGAGGACACACAGTCCCGGACACACAGTCCTCACCGTATTCTCCTTGAACTAAGGTCACACAGACCTCGTCCAATCACTCATGGTAAGCCTTCAGGTGACTTCCGAACCTTCACAAACTCGGTCACTCGGCGATCCACAATTCCTCTTGGATGCTCTAGACCATGATGCCTAACCGTTTGGAAGAAGCACATTCTTCAAAGGTAACAAGCGTCGAATCCACGCAGGATCTATCTCTTCAGTGATGCTCAATCACTTTGGGTTTGTAGGTGTTTGGGTTTGGGTTTTCCTCACTCGATGATTTTTGCTCAAAGTCCTCGGAGGATGGGATGCTCTCAAATGACAAGTGTCCGTTTCTCTCGGAGCAGCCAACCAGCTAGTGGTTGTAGGGGGCGGCTATTTATAGACTAGGGAGCAGCCCGACATGATAAGACATAAATGCCCTTCAATGATATGACCATTAGGTGGATAAGATATTTTGGGATAGCTGGCGCTTAGCACATCAACGGTCGGAAATTTGAGTATCAAATCCCTCAGGGCTATCATGTTCCTCACTATGTAGGCAATCCGCACTGGCGAATTCCTAACTCCTTAGTCAGAACAATTTCCTCAGCGAACTTCGTCTCTGTCCCTGAAGAACTTGACTGAACTGTATGAGATTTGCAATGGCTTCAATCGAAGGGATTGGTAGGTGTAGGATTTTGATTTGAGCATCGCATGGAAATTTTTCCTTAGTATTTCCTCGACCCCCTTTAACAGTACGGTGTTTCCTATGACTCAAGAAAGAGAAAATGAAACTACGAAAACAGAAGTCTTCATGCTTCATGTTCCACAAATGAATACCAAGTCTTCAAGGTCACACCAAATTCTTCACTTCAAAGTCTTCAGAAAGTCTTCAGAAATCCAAAGTCTTCAGTCGAAGAACTTCATTTTTAGGGGTCGACTTTCTCCGTAAATATCAAACTCCTCATAGACTTATAGACCTGTGTACACTCATAAACACATTAGTTCCTTAACCTATAAGTCTTCAATACACCAAAATCACTAAGGGGCACTAGATGCACTTACAATCTCCCCCTTTTTGGTGATTGATGACAATATAGGTTAAGTTTTCAACGGGGATAAACATATTAAGTGTAAATACTGATATTGAGGAATTTGATTGCAAGATATAGAAGAACTCCCCCTAAAGATGTGCATAGTGAGGAATTTGCTTTTGAAGCAATGCACACTTGAAGAGTAGAATCATGGAGATCTCCCCCTATATCTTGAAATTCATACACGTATTTGACATATAATATGAAGACTTTGAAATGCATGATGAAATATGGTGACTGATGTGATTCAGCATGCGTGCAATAGCATTAACGAGGAACAAGCATGCAGAAGAACACAACAAAAGTATCAGGTCACCATAGAGTTTAAATTTACAACTCGATCCAGCAAAGTCATCAGAAGAATGAGAGTTGTAACTTAGTAAAAAAACGCCCATATAATAGACCCGCTTGAAGACTAACTCAAATTCCCCCCCCCCTTTGTCATTGAATGACCAAAAGGATCGGAAATGAGGACTAACGCCCATGAAGAATATCAAGTTGATGAAGGAGCGCCAGCGTTGTTGGGGACGTTTGTTGATGTTGGGCCTACCGCAGTGTCGTCCAAGTCTACATTCTCGTCGGTGTCGCACGATGAAGAATAGGAGCTGGCCACCAAGGAAGGAACCTTGACCTTCTTGTATTTCTTCGGTGGAGGTGCAGACCAGTCAAAGTCTTCGAGACCCATTTTCTTCAGATCTTCTGCGCTATAGACATGAGACAGAACAACCTAGGTACGGTTGAAGGTTTCATGGAGGTAGTAGTGGTTTTTCTTCACTGCATTGTGGGTCGCAGTCATGTTGTGAAGAATTGAACCAAAATGACGCTTGACCCATTTATGATTGCGATCAACCTTCTGATGAAGACTAAGGAGAAGCTCACGATCAGTCATCACCCTGGGTGTTGTGCCTTGAGGATTTTGCTTGGTTGTGTTGGCGGCAGAGTCATGGGTGGCAGAGTCGCCATTGGTTGAGTAGGAAGCAGCCTTGCGAAATTGACCATCCAATTGACGAATGCCTTCATCTATAACAGCAGCAGCCTTGCCCTTGTCATCAGCTAAGGAAAATGTCTGTTTGAGGACTTCAATCGGAGGCAAGTAGCTGCAATGGTTCAGCGTATCAGCTTTGTAGTTGATTGAAGACCTTGTTCTAATGAATCTCATAATCCAAGGTGCATAAGGCTTCAGCTCAAATGGTGACATAGCGACATTGGCCAGAGTCCTCATGAAGAAATCATGGAAGTTGACGGGAACGTCATGAATGACATTGAAAAGCAGATTCTTCATGATGCCAACGAATTCTTCGTCATTCGAATCGTGGCCCTTGATTGGACTCAATGTCTTCGTCAAAATGCGATAGATAGTCGGAGGCACATATAGTAATTCCTTCACGAGGAATTTGGTTTGTGGGGCCTGACCTGGCTTCAATGGCTTCATTAGTACTTGCATGTAGTGATCTGTAAGCTCAGGTTCACTGTAGACGCAACGAGCAGCTTCAAGGGGAGGACTGAGTGGTAAGGCATGAAGCAATTCAGTAGCTGGTGCCTTGTAGTGAGTGTTTTCAGACATCCAGTCCAGCACCCATGAATTCACATCTTCAGAATCTCCGGTGATGTGCAGCGTCGCATAAAATTGAAGAATAAGTTCTTCATTCCAATCACATATGTCAGTGCAGGAATTTAACAAACCAGCGTCATGAAGAACACTGAGGACTAGCACGAAGCACGACAGAGATTCCATATCCACGTGAGGAATGTGCGCATGATCGAATACTTTGTCTTTGTTGAACAACACTAGGGAATAGAAATTTTCCTGGCTGGCAGTCCAGAAATGCCTCTTCCTAATGCGAGCAGACTCATAGGGTTGTAGTCAGTGAAGAATACATGCTCGCCGAAAAAATCATCAGCCTTGAATTTTTGCTTCCTTGAGAATGGATCCTTTGGCTTGGGTAGAGGAGTGTCAGTGAGTTGCATCACAACCTGAAGAATCGCAATATCAGGTTCTTCAGGCTGAGGAATTTCTGGTTCCTCTTTAGTGGCAGTCCGCGTCTTCAGATGTTCAGCAGCAGCAGTTTCTTCAGCACTAGTGGCCGGAATTTCTTCACGTACAAACGAGGTGGGGTGAGTTTCTTCAGAACCCATTTGAACAGTTTGTGCAGGGGACTGAGGGATTTGCTCTAAAGGTGTGAACAGTGGAGAGTTAGGATGCTGACTTTCCCAAAAATCATCATTCATCAATGGAGTAGTACTCCCAATGTCCACGTCAGAATTGTGTTCATCTAATTCTTCAACGTCGGCCTCTTCAGCTGTGAACTGAGGCATAGGCGAGGAAACAACTGGTGTTGAAGGGATTTCATCCACTTCAATTTCTTCATCCATCTGCTCCGTCGAAGCAGCAGAAGGATTTTCATCATCAGATCCGCTAGGGATCACACATTCCTCATCAAATGGAACATGGTCCTTTGATGGCATGGCTGAGATCGGAACAACATCGATGGGATTTGCAAACGAACTAGTCATATACTTCATTTTCTTCGGAGCTGAAGAATCTGAAGTAGCTGATGCTTTCCTTTTCTTCACAGCTGCATGCTCTGCAGCCTTGGTCTTCTTCACATCTGATGCAGATGGAAGGATTGGAGTTGGGGTAGGCGCAGGAGGAGCAGAGGAATCTAGTTGATTTTCTTCTGGCACAACTGATGCAGTTGCCCTGACCTCTTCATTTTCTTCAGGCGCACCACTAGTGGATGCCCTGGCAATTTCTTCAGCGGCTGGAATGCAGTCATCAGCTCTGGAACTCATATTTTCTTCAGCAGCCTGAAAGTCATCAGCGGTGCTGGCATGTTCTTCTGTTGGCTGAGCAGATGCTTCAGGCTGAGGAATTTCATGTTGCGTTGGAGCTGCAACATTGGAGGTGAACTTCTCAGTCAGTTTAACAAACCTGACCTTGGCTCCTTGCCAATCAGCATAGTAAGCATTGAAGTCATCGCTGAGGGTTTTGATTTCAGACTGGATCTTTAAAAGTTCATCAGTTGTCATAGAGACAATGTTGTTCTTCAGAAATTTCTCCTTCCTGTACTGCACTTTCTTGATCTGCCCGGCCTTCTCATATTTCCACTTTTCTTCTTGGATGAAATGGGTCAGCATGTGACTTTGGCCAGGAGTCAACTTGAAATCAGGCATAGGAGTGTTTGGGTCCTTGCGCCAGAGATCAATATAGTCGAGGATCAACCTTGGATCCAAAAGCAGTGGCACATTTGTGCCTTTGGCTCTAGCGGCCCTGACTTGCCTATCTCTGATGATCTCAGCAAGTTCTTCATCATCAGCTTCATTTTCTTCAGACGACACTTGGAAGGCGACCTGCTTCTTCTGAGGACTAGGGCGAGGACCTCGTCCAGCAGTGGCCTTTGTCTCAGCAGAGAAGGTCCCGTTGAAGAATTGGGTACAACTGAGGAACTAGCTGAGACTCCAAAGGCAAGGGAGATGCCTGTAGTCCTTTGGCACATGGCAAGATGCACAGGTGCTGAGGACTTTGTCGGAGCAGCTGAGGACTTTGGAGGAGCTGCTGAGGACTTTTGAGGAGCTGAGGATTTTGGAGGGGCAGGAGCAGCATGAGGAATTGGCCTTGAGGGCTTTGAAGATTCTGGCCGTCAGGGCATTGCCGAGGAACTTGGCCTTGAGGGCACTGAAGGTGAAGCACTTGGCTTACGCGCAGGCTTCTTTGCCATAGATTTCTTTGGCTTGACAGAGGACTCAGTGGCAGCAGCAGCAGCAGAGTCTTCATTGAATTTCCTCGCTGCTTCTTTTGCTTGTTTGGCCAACTTGGCCTGGCGCTTGGCCCATTCTTCAGGAAAGTCCTCACCGCACTTGATGCTGGTGGGATCTGCTTCTTGGCAGGTGCCAATGGAGGTCTTGAGCATGGAGGGGTAACAACGAATTTCTTCATGTATCTGGGAGTAACATATCTGTACTCCCTCCACTCTCTAGCCCATCTCCTCTCTATCTTCTGAATGCGCACCTTGCGCTGATTTTTATCTTCCTCGGGAGGTGTGCAGTACCCAGCATAGATTGTCATCAGGGATTTCAAACGCTGTGTTGACCTCAGGCTTCTTTCCTCCTTTCTGTGGCTTCTTACCGTCTGCCATTTTTGTTAGTTAAGGAATTTGAACAATCGAATTCTCTGAAGAAGTATGCAACTTTTCTTCAAGGAACACTGCAAATGAGTTAAGTTGATGAGAACCTAATGATTCAGCAGCGGACATGAGTACCTGTGAACAGAGTATAGCTGCGAGGAATTTGGAGAGGTCATATGCGTTCTCAGAAGATTTTTAAAAAGAACAAGTTTGACGAATTTGACCAGACGAGTCTTGAAGAATTTCACTAAGCGTTCTTAGTCTTAGGTTCCAAAGTTGTACATATCAGAAATCCGCACAATTGAGGAATCTTGAAGAGAAATTTGCAGCTTAGAGAAATGAATCAAGAACAGATGACATGTGAGGTGTTTAGTGTGTGAAGATATGAAGAAAAACACCTTTGAAGATTTTGTAGAAATCATTTGAATCAAAGAGGGCAGTAAAAGTAACTTTTAATTACCATGAACGAAGAACACGACGAACTGTGAGGTGGAGAGGTGAAGTTCGTCTGTGCAGATCTTCCACGCCCTAACTCGGTGGAGGAAGACGACTAAGACTTCAGCGGAGTGAAGATTTCCGCGGCCAGCGCGAGTAAGACAGCGACGAGGTCAAGGCAGTGAAGCTCTTCCTCACCGGTGACGATGAAGTAGCGGTGGCGCTAGGGTTTGAGAAGCTCAAGCTGGAGAAGGAATTTGAGCGGAGTAAAGGAAGTGAGGAGGGGGAGAGGGAGTATTAATAGCCACGGTGAAAAACTGTTCGCCCAAAGAATTTGGACGAGCGTGCCCCTGACCCTTCTCATTCGCATGACATGTGTCACACACGTACTAAGAAGTGGAGATCGTGTTAGATCGTGGGTGAATAGATAAGTATATCTTGGGATGCGGAACAGTTTGAGCGGCAAAACGAAAGTTTTGGATAAGATAAGTTTTAACGTTCCGTTCGCAAATTCTTTAGCTGACAAGGACATAGTGAAGATTTTGAACGAGTTTCAAATAGAACGCACATGAAGAATTTGTGAATAGATTGGGTTGAGTTTAGCATAGAGGGGGGGAGGGTCCGATCACATTCACTTAGCAGAAAAACCAACTTGAAGAATTAGCCATAAGTGAATGCTGTTGAGGACATAAACCCATATATATATATATATATATATATATATATATATATATATATATATATATATAGCCAATGAAGAAAAACAACGGAAACAGTGAAGACAATGCAAAGTTGAAGAATATGAACAACTGAGGACATTCAAGAAACTGAGGAAAAACTCAAACTGAAGATTTTCAACTTTGGTGGTGGCGTGACCCACCATATAAGAATGATGATTTCAGACACCGCGTACAATTGTCGTAGGGTTCTGAGAATCAAATTCTTCATTACTTTCTTCACACTTAGAGTGTTATTCTTCATTGATTGAATAAAAACGTTTCTTCATGTGTTGCACATCTAAGTCATCAATTTTGCATAAGTGTTAGGATGAGTGTCCTTTTTAGAGAACATTCGAAGATTCTAGGATATTTAGCTCACACCGCAACTTGCTAAATCTCTTCTCATCCAAGGGCTTTGTGAAGATATCGGCTAGCTGTTCTTCAGTCTTCACATGCTCAATAGAAATGTCGCCCTTCAACACATGATCATGAAGGAAATGATGATGCATCTGAATGTGCTTAGTCTTCGAGTGCTGAACTGGGTTGTGAGCAATGTTGATGGCACTCTCATTGTCACAGAGGAGAGGCACATTCTTCACGTTGACACCGTAGTCCTTGAGAGTTTGCTTTATCCATAGCAGTTGAGCACAGCAAGAACCAGCAGCAATGTACTCAGCTTCAGCAGTAGACAGTGATACGCAGTTCTGTTTTTTCGAGGACCAACAGACCAAAGATCGTCCGAGGAAATGACATGTACCAGATGTTGACTTGCGGTCCACACGATCACCAGCATAGTCAGAGTCAGAATAACCAATGAGATCAAAAGCCGAGCCCTTGGGGTACCATAATCCAAGTGTTGGTGTGTGAGCTAGATATCGAAGAATATGCTTCACAGCCTTATGGTGTGATTTCTTTGGTGTAGCTTGAAATCGGGCACACATGCAAACACTAAGCATTATATCTGGCCTAGATGCACATAAGTACAATAAAGAACCAATCATGGAGCGGTATACCTTATGATCAAAGTCAATACCATTTTCATCAGTGCATAGATGGCCATTTGTGGGCATAGGAATTTTGACGCCTTTGCAATCTTGCATGCCGAATTTCCTTAGTACATCCTTGAGGTATTTCTCCTGAGATATGAATATGCCATTGCGCTGTTGACGAATTTGAAGACCTAAGAAGAATTTCAATTCTCCCATCATAGACATTTGATATTCTTCACTCATCATATAGGCAAATTCATCACTATAATGTTGGTCAGTACAACCAAAGATAATATCATCAACATATATTTGGCACACAAACAGTTCATCATCATAAGATTTAGTGAAGAGAGTAGGATCAAGTGAATCGGGTTTGAAGCCTTTCTTCATGAGGAATTTCTTCATAGTATCATACCACGCCCGAGGGGCCTGCTTGAGGCCATATAGGGCCTTGTTAAGTCTGAAGACTTTGTCAGGATCCTTTGGATCTTCAAAACTTGGGGGTTGAGCAACATATACTTCTTCCTCAAGCTTACCATTGAGGAATGCACTTTTCACATCCATTTGATATAAAGTGATATCATGATGGTTAGCATAAGCAAGTAATGTGCGAATAGCCTCAAGTCTAGCAACAGGTGCAAAAGTTTCATCGAAATCAATTCCTTCAACCTGTGTTTAGCCTTGAGCTACTAGCCGTGCCTTATTCCTCACCACAAGGCCATTTTCATCTTGCTTGTTGCGGTAGATCCACTTTGTGCCAATGATATTGTGCTTGCGAGGATCTGGACATTTGACCAGTTCCCAGACATTGTTGAGCTCGAACTGATGTAGTTCTTCTTGCATGGCCTGAATCCACTTAGGCTCCAGAAATGCCTCATCTACCTTAGTGGGCTCTGTAATAGAGACAAAAGCATAGTGCCCACAAAATTTAGATAAATGTGAAGCTTTTGAGCATGTGAGAGGACCTGGTGCTTTGATGTCATCGATGATCTTTTCAACTTGCAGTTCTTTTGCAACGCGAGGATGAGCTGGTTGTCGTCGAGGAATTTGATCAACATTTTCTTCAGCACCACTTTCTTCAGCATTTTCTTTAGGTGCATTAGCTCGACGTTCTTCACTTTCTGGAATGAATTCTTCACCAGACTCTTTGGTAGGAATGACATCCTCAGTAGCCTTGAACTTGATAGTTTCCTCAGGTGCTGGTTCATCTATCAAAGAAGGTAGGTGCTCTCTTTGCGAGCCATTAGTTTCATCAAACCGCACATCTACAGTTTCAACAACCTTGTGAAGAACGTTGTTGAATACTTTGTAGGTGTGCGAGTCCTTTCCGTAACCAAGCATGAAACCTTCATGTGCTTTCAATGCAAATTTTGAGTTGTGATGAGGATCTCTAATCCAGCATTTAACACTGAAGACTTTGAAATAACTCACATTGGGTTTCTTGTCAGTGAGGAGTTCATAGGCAGTCTTCTTGAAGAATTTGTGAAGATATACTCTGTTGATGATATGGCACGCAGTATCAATTGCATCAATCCAGAAACGACGAGGCGTTTTGTATTCATCAAGCATAGTGCGAGCCATCTCAGCAAGAGTCCTGTTTTTGCACTCCACAACGCCATTCTATTGAGGAGTATAAGGAGCAGATAAGTCATGAGTAATACCAAGTTCATCAAGATAGTCATCAAGACCAGAATTCTTGAACTCGGTTCCATTGTCACTTCTGATGTGCTTAATCTTCATACCAAAGTTGGTTGAAGCCCTCGAAGAAAATCGTTTGAAGACTTCCCGCACTTCATGTTTGTAAGTAACAATGTGTACCCATGTGTAGCGAGAGTAATCATCAACTATAACAAAGCCATATTGAGATGCTTCATTTGAGATGGCAGAATAATGGTTAGGACCGAAGAGATCCATGTGAAGCAATTCAAATGGTCGAGTAGTGGTCATGATAGTCTTCGTTGGATGCTTAGCCTTTGTCATCTTCCTAGCTTCACAGGCTCCGCATAGGTGATCCTTGAGGAATTTGACATTCTCAATGCCAATGACATGCTTCTTCTTCACAAGCGTGTGCAAATTCTTCATGCCTGCATGACCAAGTCGTCGATGCCATAGCCAGCCTTCTGAAGCTTTTGCAAGTAGGCACACGGCTGGTTGCGGTCTTGTAGAGAAATCAACAATATACAGATATCCTCTCCTAAAGCCTTCGAAGACTTTGGAATTTTTAGCTTCCATAACCACAACACAACGATACTTTCCAAAGACAACAACCATATCGAGATCACAAAGCATTGAGACAGACATGAGGTTGTATCCTAAGGACTAGACAAGCATGACTTTGTCCATGTGTCGATCCTTTGTGATCGCAACCTTACCTAGACCCAATACCTGACTTTTGCCTTTGTCAGCGAAGATGATATGCTTCATATGCGATGGTGATAAGGGAGCATCCATCAATAGATTCTTGTCACCAATCATGTGATTTGTACATCCACTATCAAGGACCCACTCAGTGGCCTTGGGTTGATCATCCTGCAGATGAATTAGTGCAACTTACGAACTTCATATACTTCATCAGTGAAGAATATGACATCAATTCATCAGATCAATTTCATCAACTAATGGAACAGATAAAGCAGTATGAGGACGTGTGAAATGAAAGTTCATTTCTTCATGATTAGCCTGCATCCTTTCAGGCACTTTTCAGGTCTCCAGCAAATTCTTCAGACGTTTACGCACGTCTGGAGACCTGACCCTGCAGAAGAGATTAGTTCTTTTTCTTCACCACCCACATCTGAAGGGGTGGCAAAGAGTTCATCACTCTGCGAGCTCCATATGAGAAGGGTGGCATAGAAGCCAATCCATTTCGTTTCACATAAGAAGAGTTAGGGTAAGCATATGAATAAGCAAAGAAATTCTTCGAGTACTTATGGTCATAATGATTAGAAGAATAATGCTCATATTCATAGCCCTTAGCTCTTCCCTGCGAAACAAAGTTGTTAGCACAATGATAATCATATGAGGACTTTGATCCTTTTGAGGAATTTGATCCACGTGAGGAATTTGGTCCGTATGAGGACTTGGATCCATATGAAGAATTTGGTCCATATGAAGAATTTGATTTGGGGTTCCTATTCTTCACAGGTGGTGTCATGAGGACATTCACCTGAAGACTTTCAAGGCACCTTTTGGGAACCCAGATTTTCTTCATAGGGGAACTGTTCCTGCAGTTAGTGCCAATATATCTAGCAAATACTTCACCATTCTGATTTTTGAACAGTTTATAGTTGGAGTCAAATGACTCATCAGAAGAATGAGAATATTCACATGTAAAACCAGATAAATTAGATGGATCAGCTGGAGGTCCCTTTGCAGCAACCCATGAGGCTTTGGGGTACTGCTCAGGCTTCCAATATGTACCATCAGCATTGAGTTTTCTCTCAAAGGCAATACCCTCTTTCCTAGGGTTCCCGTTGAGGATCTGCTTTTTAAGCACATCACAATGAGTCTGATGCCCTTTGAGGCTTTTGTACATGCCTATCATGTACAATTCCTTCAGCCCTGCATCGTGAGTGATACTAGCAATGTCCTCAGATGAGGAGTTAGTGATAGCAGAGGCAGGTGAAGAATTTGTAATATTAGAAGCATTTGAACATTCAGGTGAAGAATTAGCAGATTCACCTTCAATGCATTTCAAACATGGAGGAACAAATTCTTCCTGAGCAGCGCTGATTTGTTGAGAAAGTAATGAATCGCACTCCTTCTGGAGATCTTCATAACTCACTCTAAGCTTTTGAAGATCTTGCTTTCTTTGAAGAAATTCGTAAGACAGCTTCTCATGATCAGATAAGAGAGTGTTATGATGATCTTGAAGGTTGTCAAACCTGGTCTGAAGTCTCTGAAGATTTTCAGTCAAGGTTTTAGTGCGATCCATTTCTTCACCCAACATATCATCACTTTTGTCTAGCATGTTGTGAACCTTTTCAAAAGCCCTTTGTTGTTTTACAGCAATCTTAGCAAGTTTAGAGTAGCTGGGCTTAAGATTTTCATCAGATTCATTCTCAATTGATTCAGAGGAGGTATATTTGAGTACCTTGGCACCCTTTGCCATGAAGCAATAGGTGGGAGCGTAGTCATCATTGCCATCGTCAGCCTTGTTGGTGAGGTCATTTTCTTCAGTGTTGAAGATAGACTTGCTGACGAATGCAGTAGCGAGGGCTAGGCTCGCCACACCAGATTCGGACTCCTCAGATGCCTCCTCTTCCTCATTTTCTTCAGATTCAGCCTCAGAGTCCATTTCCTTGCCAATAAATGCCCGAGCCTTCTTGGAGCTGCTCTTCTTGTGAGATGAAGACTTTGAGGATTTTGATGATGAAGATTTTGAGGATTTCTTCTTTTTATTCGCATCATCAGAACTATAATCCTTGTATTTCTTCTTCTTTGATTCCTTTTCCCACTAAGGACAATCTTGAATGTAATGTCCAGGTTTCTTACATTTGTGACAAAGCCTCTTCTTCTAGTCACTGGATGAGGAATCATTGCTCCTTGAGTGTCTTCCAAAGCGACCACGTCTTGAGAACTTCTGGAATTTCTTCACGAGCAGTGCTAGTTCATGGCTCAGTTCTTCAGGATCACCAAGGCTGCTGCCAAAGTCTTCATCTTCAGACTCAGAATCTGCCTTGGCCTTTAGTGCACGTGATCTTCCATAGCTCGAACCATAGAGATCTCTCTTTTCCGCAAGCTGGAACTCATGAGTATTTAGCCTCTCGAGAATATCAGCGGGATCAAGTGACTTGTAATCAGCATGTTCTTGTATCATCAATGCCAGAGTATCAAATGAGGAATCAAGCGATCTCAACAATTTCTTCACCACCTCATGGTCGGTGATGTCAGTGGCACCAAGTGCTTGAAGCTCATTTGAGATGTCAGTGAGGCGATCAAAGGTTTGTTGAACATTTTCATTGTCGAGTCTTTTGAAGCGGTTGAAGAGATCGCGAAGAACAACAAGTCGAGAGTCACGCTGAGTTGAAACTCCTTCATTCACTTTGGACAGCCTATCCCAGATAAGCTTAGCAGTTTCCAAAGCACTCACTCTTCCATATTGTCCTTTGCTCAGATGGCCACATATGATATTCTTCGCTTGAGAGTTGAGTTGATTGAGTCTCTTCACATCGGTAGCGTTCAGTGAGGGTGAGACAGAGGGAACACCATTTTCCACAACATACCAGAGATCGTTATCAATTGCCTCAAGATGCATTAGCATCTTATTCTTCCAGTAGGGGTAGTCCGTCCCATCGAAGGCAGGACACCTAGCAGAGACCTTGATCATACATGCGATCGACATAACTAAAACTCCAGGCGGTTAAACCAAAATCACACAGAACAGGGGAGTACCTTACTCTGATACCAATTGAAAGTGTGTTATATCGACTAGAGGGGGGTGAATAGGCAATTTTTATGAATTCTTCACTGAGGAATTTGCTGGTGAGGAAATTCCTTAGCTAAGAACTACTTGCAGCAGAATAAGTACTCAAAAGTGAACATAACAGAGGATAAGCATAGTCATCATGATGAGATGAAGACAAGCACAAAGTACGGAAAGCATAAGCACATGATAACACATGATGAAGACAAACAGACTGAAGAAATTGAACTGAGGAGATTGAGAAAGTCTTCAGTCAAAGTCTTCAAACACATATATGACAAGCACACAACACGGTAATGAGGAAATAAAAGAGTTGAGGAAATAGAACCAGTTGGGTTGGTGAAGACAATGATTTGGTAGACCAGTTCCAACTGCTGTCTCAGTTGTACATCTGGTTGGAGCGGCTAGGTATATAAACCTGAGGACACACAGTCCCAGACACATAGTCCTCACCGTATTCTCCTTGAACTAAGGTCACACAGACCTCGTCCAATCACTCGTGGTAAGTCTTCAGGTGACTTCCGAACCTTCATAAACTCGGTCACTCGGCGATCCACAATTCCCCTTGGATGCTCTAGACCATGACGCCTAACCGTCTGGAAGAAGCACATTCTTCAAAGGTAACAAGCGTCGGATCCAAGCAGGATCAATCTCTTCAGTGATGCTCAATCACTTTGGGTTTATAGGTGTTTGGGTTTGGGTCTTCCTCACTCGATGATTTTCGCTCAAAGTCCTCGGAGGATGGGATGCTCTCAAATGACAAGTGTCAGTTTCTCTCGGAGCAGCCAACCAGCTAGTGGTTGTAGGGGGCGGCTATTTATAGCCTAGGGAGTAGCCCGACATGATAAGACATAAATGCCCTTAAATGATATGACCGTTAGGTGGATAAGATATTTTGGGACAGCTGGCGCGTAGCACAGCAACGGTCGGAAATTGGAGTATCAAATTCCTTAGGGCTATCATGTTCCTCAATGTGTAGGCAATCCGCACTGGCGAATTCCTAACTCCTCAGTCAGAACAAATTCCTCAGCGACCAGAAGAACTTCGTCTCTGTCACTGAAGAACTTGACTGAACTGTATGAGATTTCCAATGGCTTCACTCGAAGGGATTGGTAGGTGTAGGATTTTGAGTTGAGCATCACATGGAAATTTTTCCTTAGTATTTCCTCGACCCCCTTTAACAGTACGGTGTTTCCTATGACTCAAGAAAGAGAAAATGAAACTACGAAAACAAAAGTCTTCATGCTTCATGTTCCACAAATGAATACCAAGTCTTCAAGGTCACACCAAATTCTTCACTTTCAAAGTCTTCAGAAAGTCTTCAGAAATCCAAAGTTTTCAGTCGAAGAACTTCATTTTTAGAGGTCGACTTTCTCTGTAAATATCAAACTCCTCATAGACTTATAGACCTATGTACACTCATAAACACATTAGTTCCTTAACCTATAAGTCTTCAATAAACCAAAATCACTAAGGGGCACTAGATGCACTTACAAACAATGCCAGAAAATTGTAGTATATTAAAATAATAGGTCGCAAATAAATAAAGTGCAGGAAAGTATTTTTGTATTTTTGGTTTAATAGGTTTGAATAAAAATGCAAAGGAAAAATAGATCGCAAGAAATATATGAGGGAGAAGACCCGGGGGCCGTAGGTTTCACTAGTGGCTTCTCTCGAGAAAGATAGCAAACGGTGGGTAAGCAAATTACTGTTGGGCAACTGATAGAACCTCAAATAATTATGACGATATCCAGGAAATGATCATTACATACGCATCACGTCCAAGATTAGTAGACCATCTCCTGCCTACATCTACTACTATTACTCCACACATCAACCGCTATCCAGCATGCATCTAGTGTATTAAGTTCATGAAAAAATGGAGTAATGCAATAAGAACGATGACATGTTGTAGACAAGATCCGTTTATTTATTGCGTAGATATAGATCTCATCTTTTTATCCGTAGTAGCAACGATACATACGTGTTGTTTCCCTTTCTATCACTGGGATCGAGCACTGTAAGATCGAACCCACTACAGGGCACCTCTTCCCATTAAAAGATAAATAGATCAAGTTGGCCAAACAAAACCCAAATATCAGAGAAGAAATATGAGGCTATAAGAGATTATGCATATCAGAGATGAAAGAAACTCAAATAACTTTCATGGATATAAAAAGATACGACTGATCATAAACTCAAAGTTCATCAGATCCCAACAAACACACGCAAAAGAGTTACATCATATGGATCTCCAAGAGACCATTGTATTGAGAGTTCAGCGAGAGAGAGAGAAAGTCATCTAGCTACTAACTATGAACCCGAAGGTCTACAAAGAACTACTCACCCATCATCGGAGAGGCACCAATGGAGGTGGTGAACCCCATCCGAGATGGTGTCTAGATTGGATCTGGTGGTTCTCGACTCTGCGGCGGCTGGATGGATATTTCGTTTACGCTTCTAGGGTTCTGGTATTTTTGGGGTATTTATAGAGCAAAGAGGCGGTCCAGGGGGTACTCGAGGTGGGCACAACCCACCAGGGCGCGCTTGGGCCTCCTGACGCGCCCTGGTGGGTTGTCCCCTCCTCGGGACTCCCCCCAGGTGCAACCAGGGCCCAACTTCTTTCTTTTGCTCCATAAAAAATCATCGTGAAGTTTCGTTGCATTTGGACTCCTTCTGATATTGATTTCCTACAATGTAAAAAACATGGAAAAAACAGCAAGTCTCACTTGGCACTATGTCAATAGGTTAGTTCCAAAAAATGATATAAAATGACTATAAAATGATTATAAAACATCCAAGATTGATAATAAAACAACATGGAACAATAAAAAATTATAGATAGGTTGGAGACGTGTCGCTTGCCAAACGAGAAAATAAAAAGGAATAGAAGGAAAAGTTTGACTCTTTGCATAAAAGTAAGTACATAAAAGTAAAAGATAGGCCCTTCGCAGAGGGAAGCAGAGGTTGCCTTGTGCTTATTTGTTTGTATGCTGAATCTCTTAGTGAAAGAGAACGTCATGTTGTATTGCCCCTTAAGATGACAACCTTTATTATGCATTCTGTCGCTTTTATTTGTCATCCAAGTTCGTACAACGCTCAATTTTGTCTTACACTAAATGATCTCACACTTTTAGAAGCAATTTTTATTGCCTTTTTGCACCGATGACAACTTACTTCAGGGATCTTGCTCAATCCCTAGGTAGGTATGGTGGACACTTGAAAAGGTTTAAGGGTTTTTGGATGCACAAGTAGTATCTCTACTTGGTGCGGAATTTTTGGCTAGCAAAGGTAGGGGGCAAGCATCACATGTTAAAGGATGTATGACAATATGACTTCTATGTGAATATAAACAAACATAAACCATTAAGTTGTCTCCCATGTCCAACATCAACAATTTTGGCATATAATATTTTGATGAGGGCTCACAATCACAAAAGATTTCTAGGATAGTATATTTATTTGTGAATCTTCTGTTCCCTTATTAATTCTTTTATGAGTTGCATCATTGACTAATGCTATGTTTGTCAATCTGTAATAATTTTTTCTACTTATACTTTTCCTTATGTGGTGCTATCACCTACCATAGGATTAGTATATAATCTTATTGATTTACTTATTTCCTTTCTTTTATTTATTTCCTTTCTCTTTTTCTTTCTTATTTCTTTTCTTTATTTGCAACATGAAAGTAAAGAAAGCAAAACTCAAACTAAACTTTATTATATAACTTGCACACGATTACAAGGATAGATCACTAAGCAACTCTCAAGAAGAAAGGACCGAACTAAACTTTATTTCATCTAAAGCAAAAGATCGAACTAAGATAAGTAAAAGCAAAAAGATAGTGGGATGATACGATACCGGGGCACCTCCCCGAGCTTGACGGAAGCCAAGGGGAGTGCCCATACCCGATACTCCGTTCTCTTTTGGCGGTGAAGAAGATGGTGGTGATGAGGAAGATTCTTGTCCTCGGATTTCATGGCAGTGGTCCACCATCATAACAAGAGGAGTGAGTCTCATGGGTCCTGCAACTAGTAGCCAAACTCATACTTTTAAACCTCGCCTCATATTCAAAGACTTGGTTTCGGAGATCATAGATCTGGCTTTGGAGGAAGTTCATTTGCTCGTTGATGGTGAAGACGATGTCCTTCATGGGCTTGCCATCCACCTTGAGATCACGGGAGAGGTTCGTGATCATAAGGTGATTAGCGTTAAGTCCACGCTCCACCATCCCCTTGCACCGGAAGACATCTTGCTCCACGGCTTCAAGCCTGTCCTCCATGGTTCCTGTCCCCTTGGGACATGTCACATCATGGAGATGAAGCAACCCCTCATGCATTTGTATGACCTGAGGATGCTGCACCACCTCCCGCAGGTATGGGTTGATGACGTTATTGAAGAACTTGTCATTGGAGGAGCTTGAAGAGGCCATGGTAGATGGGATCTGATAGAAAACAGCAAGGAAAAAGAGAACATAGGATTTTTTTCGCGATACGGTGGTTAACAGGTTCGAGAAGTATAAATAGATTTTTTATCTTGGAGGACAAGCATGCGGGAGAAAAACGGAGTACGGGAGGTGTCCCAGGTGGGCACAATCCACCTGGGCACGCCCGCCCTGGTGTCTTGTGCCCACCAGGGGACGCTTCCTAGTAGTTTCTTTATTTCCAAAATTCTAGAATATTCCAAAACTAATAAAAAAATATTTTTTGCAGATTTTTCGGAGTCTGTTTACTTACAGTATCACGTACCTCCTTATTTTCATGATTCTGGAATGTTCCGGAAAGACTCTTTTATGTGTTCTTCCGGTGTCAAAGTTTGGATAATATTACTTTCAACATTAATAGGCGTACCTGAGATATAATGCTTTATTCGTTTCCCATTGACAAGCTTCGGGTTAGTACCTTCAGAATTATTTACTTTGATGGCTCCAGACCGATAAACCTCCTCGATGACATATGGGCCTTCCCATTTTGAGAGGAGCTTTCCTGCAAAAAATCTAAAACGAGAGTTGTACAAAAGAACATATTCTCCGGCTTTAAACTCACGCTTTTGGATTCTTTTGTCATGCCATCTTTTAACTTTTTCTTTGAATAACTTTGCATTTTCATAAGCTTGGGTTCTCCATTCATCTGAAGAGCTAATATAAAATAACCTATTTTCACCAGCAAGATTGAAATCATAGTTGAGCTCTTTGACTTCCCAATATGCTTTATGTTCTAACTCAAGAGGCAAATTACAAGCTTTGTCATAAACCATCTTATAAGGAGACATACCCATAGGATTTTTATATGCTGTTCTATAAGCCCAAAGGGCATCATCTAATTTCTTGGACCAATTCTTCCTGGACTTATTGACAGTCTTTTGCAAAATTAATTTTATTTCTCTATTGCTAAGTTCAACTTGACCACTAAACTGAGGATGATAGGGTGATGCAATTCTATGGTTAACATCATACTTGGCAAGCATTTTACGGAAAGCACCATGAATAAAGAGTGAACCACCATCAGTCATTAAATATCTAGGAACTCCAAACCTTGGGAAAATAACTTCCTTAAGCATTTTAATAGAATTGTTTTGATCAACACTACTGGTTGGAATTGCTTCTACCCATTTAGTAACATAATCAACAACAACCAAAATATGTGTATACCCATTAGAGGAAGGAAAAGGTCCCATGTAATCAAATCCCCAAACATCGAATGGTTCAACAACAAGTGAATAATTCATAGGCATTTCTTGACGCTTACCGATATTACCTATTCTTTGACATTCATCACAAGATGAGACAAACTTACGGGCATCCATGAAGAGAGTAGGCAAATAAAATCCAGATTGCAATACCTTGTGAGCAGTTCTATCTCCAACATGATGCCCTCCATAAGCCTCAGAGTGACATTTCCGTAGGATTTGTCCCTGTTCATGCTCAGGTACACAACGTCTAATAATACTATCTACTCCTTCTTTATAAAGATGTGGGTCATCCCAAAAGTAATGTCTTAAATCATAGAAGAATTTTTTCTTTTGTTGGTATGTAAAGCTAGGTGGTAAATATTTAGCAACGATGTAGTTAGCATAATCAGCATACCAAGGAGTACTATGAGAAACATTTATTGCAACTAACTGCTCATCCGGAAAACTATCGTCAATAGGTAGTGGGTCATCAAGGACATTTTCAAGCCTAGACAAATTATCAACTACTGGGTTCTCAGCTCCTTTTCTATCAATAATATGTAAATCAAATTCTTGTAACAAGAGAACCCAATGAATAAGTCTAGGTTCAACATCTTTCTTTTCCATAAGATACTTAATAGTAGCATGGTCTGTGTGAATAGTTACATTGGAATCAACAATATAAGATCTAAATTTATCACAAGCAAACACCACTGCTAAGAATTCTTTTTCAGTAGTAGCATAATTTCTTTGAGCACTATCTAGAGTTTTAGTAGCATAATGAATAACATTCAATTTCTTATCAACTCTTTGTCCTAGAACAGCACCAACATCATAATCACTAGCATCACACATAATTTCAAAAGGCAAGTTCCAATCAGGTGGTTGAACAATAGGTGCAGATATTAAGGCTTTGTTGAGTGTTTCAAAGGCTTCAAGACAATCATCATCAAAAACAAAAGGAATATCCTTTTGCGAAAGATTAGTAAGAGGCCTAGAAATTTTAGAGAAGTCTTTGATAAACCTCCTATAGAAACCAGCATGACCTAGGAAACTACGAATACCTTTGATGTCCTTAAGACATGGCATTTTCTCAATGGCATGAACCATAGCTTGGTCCACTTCAATACCTTTTTCAGAAATTTTATGACCCAAGACAATGCCTTCATTAACCATAAAGTGGCACTTCTCCCAATTCATGACAAGATTTGTTTGTTCACATCTCTGTAAAACTCGCTCAAGATTGCTTAAACAATCATCAAAAGACTTCCATAAACAGAAAAGTCATCCATGAAAACGTCAACACTCTTTTCATGAAATTCAGAGAATATAGCAGTCATACATCTTTGTAAGGTAGCAGGTGCATTACATAAACCAAAATGCATATGTCTATAAGCATAAGTTCCAAAAGGACAAGTAAAAGTGGTCTTTTCTTGATCAGGTTGAGAAACAGGTATTTGTGAGAAGCCAGAGTATCCATCAAGGCAGCAAAAGTGTGTGTGCTTAGATAATGTTTCAAGCATTTGATCAATAAAAGGCAAAGGGTAATGATCTTTTCTAGTTGCTTTATTTAATTTTCTATAATCAATTACCATTCTATAGCCTGTAACAATTCTTTGTGGAATAAGCTCATTCTTAGCATTAGGAACAACAGTAATACCTCCTTTCTTAGGAACACAATGAACAAGACTTACCCATCTACTATCAGCTATAGGATAGATTATACCTGCTTCCAGAAGTTTTAATACTCTCGTTCTTACGACTTCCTTCATCTTCGGATTTAACCGATGTTGGTGATCAACAACGGGTTTAGCATTAGGTTCCATATTAATTCTGTGCTGACATAGAGTGGGACTAATGCCCTTTAAATCATCAAGAGTATATCCAATAGCAGCTCGGTGCTTACTTAGAACTTTCAATAATCTTTCTTCTTCATGTTCTGAAAGGTTAGCACTGATAATAGCATGATATATTTAATTTTCATCAAGATAAGCATATTTCAAAGTGTTTGGCAATTGTTTTAATTCAAACACAGGATCACCTTTAGGTGGAGGAGGATCTCCTAGTGTTTCAATAGGAAAATTGTGTTTAAGCAGAGGACGTTGTTCAAAGAAAATCGTATCTATTTCATTTCTTTCATGCATATGTAAATCATTTTCATGGTCTAGCAAATATTGTTCTAATGGATCAGTAGATGGAACAGCAATAGAAGCAAGACCAGTTAATTCATCCTTACTAGGAAATTCTTTTTCATGATGATTTCTGCTAAACTTGGAAAAATTAAACTCATGAGACTCATCACCAAAGCTAACACCAACAGTTTGTTTCTTACAGTCTATCTTAGCATCAACTGTATTCAAGAAAGGTCTACCAAAAATAATGGGACATAAGTCATCTTGTGGGGAACCAAGAACAAGAAAATCAGTAGGGTATTTTATTTTCCCACGCAAGACTTCAACATATCTAATAATCCCAATTGGTGATATAGTGTCTCTATTAGCAAGTTTAATAGTAACATCTATTTCTTCTATCTCAGCAGGTGCTATGTCTTTCATAATTTCTTCATATAAATTGTAAGGAATAGCACTCACACTAGCACCCATGTCACATAAACCATGATAACAGTGATCCCCTATTTTAACTGAAATGACAGGCATGCCAACAACATGTCTATGTTTATCTTTTTTATCAGGTTTAGCAATTCTAGCAGCTTCCTCACAGAAGTAAATAACATGCCCTTCTATATCTTCTTCCAAGAGATCTTTAACCATAGCAATGCTAGGTTCTACTTTAATTTGTTCATCAGGTTTAGGTGTTCTAATATAGCTTTTGTTAACCATAGTTGAAACTTTAGCATGTTCCTTTATCCTAACAGGGAAAGGTGGTTTCTCTATATAAGTAGAAGGAACAACTGGATCAACATTATAAAGTATAGCTTCTTGTTTAACTGGTACTAGTTCCTTAATTTCTTCTTTAATACGTGGGTGATATTTAAACCACTTCTCCTTAGGGTGTCCAACATGAGTAGCAAATGATTCACAAAAGGAGGCTACTATCTGAGAGTCAAGTCCATATTTAGTGCTAAACTTTTGAAAAGTATCGGTATCCATAAAGGATTTAACACAATCATACTTAAGTTTAATACCTCACTCTTTACCTTCGTTGAGTTCCCAATCTTCAGAGTTGCGTTTAATTCTTTCCAAAAGAACCCACCGGAATTCAACAGTCTTCTTCATAAAAGAACCAACACAAGAAGTATCAAGCATGTCTTGATCATTACGAGAAAGTCGAGCATAAAAATTCTGGATAATAATTTCTCTTGAGAGCTCATGATTGGGGCATGAATATAACATTGACTTAAGCCTCCCCCCAAGCTAGAGCGATACTTTCTCCTTCACGAGGGAAAAAATATATATATAATTCGATCACGATGATTTAGATGCATAGGATAATTTTTTTGGTGGAACTCTAATTTCAAACAATTCCAATTCCATGATCCAATATCATCTCATAGCCTATATCATGCCAATGATCTTCCCTTCAAAGATAAAGGGAAAACCTTTTTCACCACTTCATCGCTGGGTAAACCTGCAAGCTTAAACAATCCACAAATTTGATCCACATATATCAAGTGCATATCAGGATGTTTAGTTCCGTCTCCTACATAAGGATTAGCTAGCAATTGTTCTATCATACCCGAAGGAATTTCATATTCAATATTTTCAGTAGGTGCAGTAGGTTGAGGGGTAGCTAATTGTGGTTCCGGACGAGGTGAAGATACCCCGAACAAACCCCTCAAAGGATTGTTTTCCATAGTAACAAGTGGCAATAAATTTCAACGTAGTATATAAATGTTTCCTTACCAAATTCCACTTACCAAAGGCGCTTCACTCCCCGACAACGGCGCTAGGAAATAGCCTTGATGACCCACAAGTATAGGGGATCAATTGTAGCTCTTTTCAATAAGTAAGAGTGTCGAACCCAACGAGGAGCAGAAGGAAATGACAAGTAGTTTTCAGTAAGGTAATGTCCGCAAGTGTTGAAATTGTAAGTAGTAGAGTAGTTTGATAACAAGATAATTTGTGACGAGCAAGTAATAGTAGTAGTAACAAAAGTGCAGCAAGGTAGCCAATCCTTTTGAGGCAAAGGACATGCAAAAACGGTCTCTTATGATAAGCAAAGCGTTCTTGAGGGTGCACGAGAATTTCATCTAGTCACTTTCGTCATGTTGGTTTGATTTGTGTTCACTACTTTGATAATTTGATATGTGGGTGGATCGGTGGTTAAGTGTTGTTCTTACTTGAACAAACCTCCTACTTATGATTAACCCTCCTGCAAGCATCCGCAACTATGAGAAAAGTATTAAGAATAAATTCTAACCATAGCATTAAACTTTTGGCTCCAATCGGTCCCTTACGAAATAGCGCATAAACTGGGGTTTAAGCTTCTGTCACTCTCACAACCCACCATCTAATTGCTACTCCACAATGCATTCCCTTAACCCGAAATATGGTGAAGTGTCATGTAGTCGACGTTCACATGACACCACTAAGGGAATCACAACATACATACTATCAAAATATCGAACACATATCAAGTTCACATGATTACCTGCAACATGATTTCTCCCATGACCTCAAAAGTAACTACTCACAAATGATAAACATGCTCATGATCAGAGGAGTATTAAATAGCATATTGGATCTGAACACATAATCTTCCACCAAATAAACCATATAGTAATCAACTACAAGATGTAATTGTCGGGGGAAATCTGCCTCCTCGAACACCTATGGGGACCGAGCCCCTTTCTTGGTTTGGCGGGTGGCGGAGGTCGCACGAAGAGCGGATCAAGGTGATGCACACAAGGGGTTTACCCAGCTTCGGGCCGCACGGATGCGTAAAACCCTACTGCTGCTTTGTGATTTGGTATTGTGTTCTTGCTCGGGAGCGTGTGGTGCTACAGTACACGCGAGCTGCTGGCGAGACCGAGCGTGAATGGCCTCCTCCCTTCCCCCCTACCGTTGCGCATGGGGCCTCCTTTTATATGTGCAAGGGGTTACCCACAGGTGGCAACGTAGGCGGGGGTAAAACTGGAAAACGCTGTGTCGGGTATAGCTGTTTGCACAGTGCTATCATACCTAACTCTGACGGCAGGGGACAAGGGCATTAAATGCCCGTCCGCATCGCCCAGACGGTGCAGAAAGGGGACCGTCAGGAGCGCCACCGTTTGCCACGATGGCTACTCTGTCAGCGTTTCTTCGCCACCGCATGCCCCTGGCTGCGCAGCCTCTCGCCACGTACGCCTGGAATGGCCCCAGAGCGACGTGTGGGAGGATGAGCTGGAGCGCAGGCGCGGGGTGGTGACTTGCCGCGGCAAGCGCCTTGCCGCGGTTGGTGCCTTGTCGGGCCCGGGAGCTTGTCGCTCACCGGTCCTTGCCGGACGCGGGGCGCGTCGCAGCAAGTATCTTGTCGTGCCTCGGTCGGCCTTCCCGGTAAGCTCCTCTTGCCGGGGCCTTGTGCTTCGAGCGGTCGTCCCGGCAAGCTCCTCTTGCCGGGGCCTTGCTCTCTTCGGGTGGCCTTCCCGGCAAGCTCCTCCTGCCGGGGCCTTGGCTCAAATACTTTGTTCTTGGATGTCCCAAAAAGGGACCACGGAGAGTTTTGGCGATCGCCTGGCAAGCCTTGCCGCGGGGTGCTACGACTGCCCGTGCACAAGTCCGGGGTACTAAGGTACCCCTACTTTAGTACACTGACAGGAGCCCCCGGTCTGGGCCATACACGGTGCCGAGCGCTGTTGGACCAGGCCCAAAAACAGTGCACGGGCACGCGTGGCCTGGGTCACGCTGCATCTGCTTCTGCGTCCACCACGCCCTCCCCGAACGACACGCGTCGAATGCGGCATCGTGGGGAGCGGCGTGCGTGACATGGGCGGCGTGCGCGGGGCTGAGCCCCGCAGGCATGCGTCACGTCGTAATAAAGGGGGACGGTTCGCGCTATCCCCATAAGTGGAGGAAGGCGTGGAGGCGCGGCTCGTTTGCGGGACGGGGCCGAGGCACGGTTTCCGAGGCGCCTGCTCCCCACGATCACGGGGCGAGCGGAGGTCGCCTCATCCGTCGCCTTGGTCCTGCACGCCAGCCACGCGGCTTCCATGCGCCTGGGGTCGCGGACGGTGGAGGCAGGAAACCGGGCCGAGGCAGCAGGCCGGTCCCAGTCGCCTGTTCTTCCTGCGTCTTGATTGGCTGAGCGGGGCGGTCGAGCCCCCACCCTGCTCCTTTATAAAGAGCAAGAGGGGGGCGACGAAAACCCACACTCCTCCATCTTCGCTTCTCTTCAGCTTCTAATCCCCTCTCTCCATTCGCCATGGAGAAAGGGAATCCTGGTCCTTCATCGGTGGCGGCGAGGGTCGCCGCTAGGCAACGCGCCCCTCCTCCCCTTGCACCCGCGGTGGCAGAGCCAACCGTAAGGGGAAGGGGGAGGGGGCGAGGTCATGGACGAGGCCGTGGACGAGGTCGTGGACGAGGCGGACGGGGCGACGCGCCGGCCTCGCCTCCGCCAGCGGCCCCTCTTCTCACGGAAATCCACATCGGGGACGACCCCTGCGAGTTCTTCGTCAGGCTGCGCCGGGCGCCTCGACGTCGCCTCCGCCTCCCGGCTCCCTTCGCCAGCGTGATGGAGATGGAGCAACCCGAGATGCTAAGACTGCGCATGAGGGGCTGCAGGATCAGCGGCACGCGGGTCCACGTTGAGTCCCCAGCCCCCGGCGTGATGTATCTTGGTCGAGGGTGGAAGACGTTCGCCCGTATCCACAGCTTGATGGAGGGGTACACCCTCCATTTTAAGTTGATGGAGGGCGATCTCCTCTCCGTCAAGGTCTTTGGGGACCTCGGGACCCGGGCCCGGTGCTGCGTGGATAGCTCCTCCGACAGCGAAGGCTCCTCCTCGAGCGAGAGTGACGAGGAGGGGAGCGACAACGACGACGAGGGCAGCGGTCGTCGGGATGATGGGTCCGACTAGGCGTCGGCCGCGGCTCCGTGTGGCACCGGCGACCCCATCATCCGTGTCGCCGGCTTCTTGAGCTTCCCGGGGTCGTCTCCTTGGCGGCTGGTGTGGCGAGGCTGCGGAAGAGGAAGAGGGCTGGCGGCAAGGCCGTCAAGTCGTAGTACGAGGGCGAGGTGCCCTCGACAGCGTGCTGACGTCCTGCCACCCCGTCGAGCCCTGCTTCCGGCGCCGCCGTCACCGTCTAGCTTTCAGCCGGCCCCCGGGGCGTTCTGTTGGTGTCTTCTGCCACCCATAGCTCGCCTAGGCGCCCCTTTTGCCCTTTTCGCCTCCTTGTCCTACCTCCTGAGGAGAGAGACAAGAAAAGGATTACGGGCATCTTATCTTTTTTCAATCCGTAAGCCCTCGGGCCTTAGCTGTGTTTAAAACTTGTAATCCCATCTTTCATGTTTTTCATTCTCTCTGAACTGTACCTGAGCAGAATGTTTTTAATGAAAAGGGGATGTTTGCCGGGCCATTTGTCCCGTGGGTAAAACCCACGCCAAGGAGCGAATCCTTTATATCATTAAGATAGACACTTCTTTGCCCGGCAACAGGCCCTGTCGTCTTCCCGCGCCACTCGACCTTTCTCACGCCTTTGGCGGAGGCAGGGATGAGGCGGGTTCGGGCTCCTCACTCCGTCCCTTTGCCGCCGCGGCTACTACCAGAACTGGCCCCAGGAACGCGCTCTAGAGCCCAGAGTTAAGGGAGCACGGCAACTTTTTTAGGAAGAAACAAGGTTTTCGCATTCCTCAGTCCATAAGAGAATGCATGACAAGGGATGAAAAACTTATCTGAGATTGCAGCCCCCGGCAACTTTGGCTTGCCGCGGGCGAATCTTTGTACTTGCAGCCCCCGGCAACACTGGTTTGCCGGGGACCAGATGCTGGTCCGCCCTTCTTCTCTTCTTCGTCCTTAAGCGGTCCGGCCAGGATATGCAAAACCCTGCGAACCAAGGGAAACGAAAGAACAGGAAAAAAAGGACGCAGACCCGACCTCTAAGCTAGGGGTTAGCAGCTGTTAGGCACTATCAACCCTAACCAAGGACTCGACTCGACTCAGCATGCATGCTAAAACTTAGGGCGCCAGCGCTTCATTTACTGCTGCTCAGGGTCTGCGCCGGGCTTTGTACAAAGGGTTACATGCAACAGCGGCAAGACTTGTACAAAAGGTTGGTTGCCGGGCGGGGCCCGACAACCGCGCCTTACGGGTAAAACTTACGAAGATGCTCAATATTCCAGGAGTTGCTCACAGGAGTGCCATCTTCGGTCTCGAGCCGGACAGCGCCGGGCCTCGTGACTCGTCTCACCCGGTAAGGGCCTACCCACTTCGGCGTCAACTTGTTATGATTCTTGGCGGACGGAGCGCGCTGAAGAACAAGGTCGCCCTCCTCGAAGCTTCTGGCTTTAACCTTGCGGCTATGGTAGCGACGCAAAGCTTGCTGGTAGCGAGAGGCTCGCACAGCAGCCTGAAGACGATCTTCCTCAAGGAGCAGCGCGTCATCTCCATGCAGCCGCTCTTGCTCAAGCTCATCATAAGCGAGCACTCGAGGTGACCCATATACGAGTTTCGTGGGGGTAACTGCTTCTGCTCCATAGACTAGAGCAAATGGTGTCTGGCCAGTGGCTCGATTTGGCGTCGTTCTGATCGACCAAAGAGCCACCGGCAGCTCCTCGATCCAGTTTCTTCCGCACTTGTGCAGCCTGTCAAAAGTTCTGGTCTTGAGCCCGCGCAGCACTTCGGCATTGGCCCTTTCCGCTTGACCATTGCTCCGGGGATGAGCAACAGAAGCGAAGCAGACCTTGGCGCCGAGATCTTGGACGTATTGCATGAAGGCGCGGCTCGTGAACTGCGTACCGTTGTCGGTGATGATCCTGTTGGGGATCCCAAAGCGGCAAACAATCGACCTGAAGAACTTGACTTCTGACTGTGCTGTCACCTTCCTCACTGGTTCCACTTCCGGCCACTTTGTGAACTTGTCGATTGCGACGTACAAGTACTCAAAGCCCCCGACAGCTCGGGGGAAGGGGCCGAGGATGTCGAGCCCCCAGACCGAAAATGGCCAGGATAAAGGGATCGTCTGGAGAGCTTGAACTGGCTGGTGTATCTGCTTAGAATGGAACTGGCACGCTTCACACTTGGTTACTTGTGCAGTTGCATCCTGGAGGGCTGTCGGCCAGAAGAAACCTTGCCGGAACGCTTTGCCGGCAAGTGCTCTGGCGCCAATGTGGTGACCACATATGCCTCCATGTATCTCTGCCAACAGCTTTTGTCCGTCTTCCCGGGAAATACACTTCAATTTCACACCGTTGCGCCCTCTTCTGTACAGTGTGTTGTCGACGAACTGGTACATACTCGAGCGCCGGGCTACTCTTTCCGCTTCTTCTGGCTCTTCGGGAAGTTCTCCGTTTTGGAGGAAATGGACAGTCTGCTGCGCCCATGCTGGAGCCTGTGGCTCGACAACAAGGACTGAAGGCACATCTGCTGCTGCGGGAACGTCCGCTTCTACGGCGAGGATATGGGGCTCAGCCGGAGCTTGATGTTCCCCGGCAAGCTTGCCGGAGCAAAACTTGTCGGGAGCGCCTGCTTCTACGGAACAAACCCTGGGGTTTTCCGGAGCAGACGGCTCCTCAGCGCTCTTGGCGTCGATCTTGGGGACCTTCTTGGCGGCGGCTCCGGGGAGCTCTGCCGGAAGATAGTCGCCGGAGACCAACTTCCTCTTCTTGCTCTGTCTGGTTGATGGCGTTACGGATGGCTGAGTCAGCTTGAGCACAAAGGTCCCTGGTTCCACAGGTAACTTAAATGCTGCGCACTTTGACAAGCCATCAGCGATGTCGTTCTCAGCTCTTGGAATGTGTTCCATTTGCAGGCCGTCAAAGCGCTCTTCTAGCTTCCTCACTTCATCAACGTACGCTTCCATCAACGGACTCTGGTAATCTTTGTTCACTTGGCGGACGACAAGCTGCGTGTCACCCCTGACAATGAGCTTCTTGATCCCAAGTTCTGCCGCGATCCTGATACCGGCGAGAAGACCTTCATACTCTGCAGTATTGTTGGTTGCTTGTTCCTTGGGGAAGTGCATCTGGAGTACGTACTTGAGGTGCTCTCCGGTGGGCGCGATAAGCAACCCGCCAGCACAAGCGCCTTGCAGCGAGAAGGCACCATCAAAATACATCAGCCACTCTTTGCTTGCTTCTTTGGCGGGGATGCTCGTCTCTGGGATTTCTTCGTCTGGCATCGGTGTCCACTCCGCTATGAACTCCGTCAAGGCTCTGCTTTGGATAGTCGAGGTGCTCTCGAACTTGAGACCGAAGCTCGACAGTTCCAGCGCCCACTCGACAATCCTGCCTGTTGCTTCTGGATTCTGCGGTATCCTCTTCAGCGGAAAGCGGGTGACAACTGTAATCTCATGTGCTTGGAAGTAATGGCGCAGCTTTCTCGAGGCCATGAGAAGGCCGAAAAGCAATTTCTGCACACCAGAGTACCTTGACCTAGCCCCCTGCAGAAGGGAGCTGACAAAGTAAACTGGGCGCTGCACCATTTTCTTCTTCTGCACCTCCACTTGCTCCTGCGCAGATTCATCCTTGTCGGGGCCAGAGCTTGTCGGGGAAGCCCCCTGCTTGTCGCTGGACGTGCTTGCCGCGGTTGCTGGCTCATCATCTGCCTCCCTCTCCGCTACTAACGCAGCACTAACCACTTGATTGGTTGCCGCCAGGTACAGCAGCAACTTCTCTTGTGGTTTAGGCGCGACAAGTATTGGAGCGGAGGATAGGTATTTCTTCAAGTCTTGCAGCGCAGCCTCCGCTTACGGAGTCCATTTCACTGGACCCGCCTTTTTCAAAACTTTGAAAAATGGCAGGGCGCGTTCTGCAGACTTGGAAATAAACCTGCTGAGAGCCGCGACGCAGCCGGCAAGCCTTCGTACATCCTTGACGCGTGTTGGTGCTTCAATCTGCTCGATGGCCTTGATTTTGTCTGGATTGGCTTTGATTCCTCACTGAGACACGAAGAACCCGAGAAGCTTGCCGGAAGGGACTCCAAACACGCATTTCTCGGGGTTGAGCTTGAGGCTAACCCTGCGCAAGTTCGTGAAGGTCTCTTCTAAATCTTGAATCAGGGTTGCCATGTCCCTGCTTTTGACCACCATGTCATCCATGTAGGCTTCCACATTTCTGTGGATCTGTGGCTCAAAAGCGGTATGGACAACCCTCGCAAACGTCGAACCAGCATTCTTCAATCCGAAAGGCATCCGTACGAAACAGTACGTGCCACATGGAGTGATGAATGCGGTCTTCTCCTCGTCTTCTTCAGCCATGAAGATCTGATGGTATCCTGAGTATGCGTCAAGAAATGAAAGCAGGTCACATCCGGCCGTGGAGTCAACAATCTGGTCAATGCGCGGCAAGGGAAAAGGATCCTTGGGACAAGCTTTGTTAACATCAGTAAAGTCGATGCAAAGCCTCCATTTCCCATTTGCTTTGCGCACGACAACAGGATTGGCCAACCACGTCGGATGGAGCACACCTCTGACGAGGCCTGCCGCTTCCAACTTCTTGATTTCTTCTGTGATGAACTCTTGGCGCTCCACCGCTTGCTTCCTGACTCTTTGCTTGACGGGCCGCGCATGAGGACAGACGACGAGGTGGTGCTCAATCACTTTCCTAGGAACGCCAGGGATGTCAGATGGTTGCCAGGCAAACACATCGATATTCGCCCGCAGGAAAGCAACGAGCGCGCTTTCCTATTTGGAGTCGAGAGTGGCACTGATGGTGAAGGTACCACCAGTGCCGTCCTCCTTGGCGGACACCTTCTTGGTCGTTGGCGGAGCTGCCATTGTCTTCTTACTCTTGCCGGTGGAGCTCGATGGCGCGTCCTCGACGGCAGCGCAGCACTCCGAAGAGGTGCGCTTGTCGGAGTGGGCACCAGAGCACTCGTCGGGCTTGGTCTTCTTCTTGCCGGCGGAGCTCGATGGCGCGTCCTCGACGGTAGCGCAGCACTCCGTAGAGGTGCGCTTGCCGGAGTGGGCGCCAGAGCACTTGCCGGGCTTGGTCTTCTTCTTCCCTCCGGGAGCTTCAGCGGCGAGTGGCTTGTGATCTCCTGCTGCTGCTGCTTCCCGGTAGATCTTGTCGGCACAGATGAGGGCGTTCTTCTTGTCGCCAGGGACAGAGATGACGCTTATCGGGTCTGGCATCTTGAGCATGTTGTATGCGCAGTGAGAGGCCGCCATGAATTTGGCGAGCGCTGGACGGCCGAGAATTCCGTTGTAGGCCAATGGAAAATCGGCAACGTCAAAAGTGATCCTCTCTGTCCTGAAGTTCAGCTCGCTGCCAAATGTTACTGGCAACGTTATCTTCCCCTTCGGCTTGCTCCTTCCCGGGTTGATTCCTTGGAACGTGTCGGTCTCTTCGAGCTTGCTGTCGGGGACTTGGAGTTTTCGGAGCACAGCGGAGGAGATCAGGTTCAAGCCGGCCCCGCCGTCGACTAGCATCTTGGTGACCTTGAGGTTGCGGACTGTTGGCGAGACCAACATCGGCAAGCACCCGATCGCAGTTGTGCGGTCAGGGTGGTCCTCAATATCGAAGATGATAGGCGTGCTGGACCATTTCAGAGGCTTGCGCGACTCGACGGGTGGTTCCGCTGCATTGACTTCCCGCGCCCACTGCTTGAGCTGGCGGTGAGAAGTATGCAGGGAAGCACCGCCGTCTACGCACAAGACCTCTGTGGCTTTCTGAAACTCCTGCTCACTGGTCTCGACGTCATCCATGTCTTCGTCTTCGTCGTCGTCTTCGTTCTTGTCGCGGCCACGGGGAGGTCTGTCCGTTTGCCGCTGCTTGTCCTTGTCGCGGCGTCCTCCCTGGCCGGGGCGCTTCGTACCTGATCCTCCGCCACCTCCCTGGGCTCTCTCCTTGTCGCGCCGCTCGTACTCGGCCTTTTGCAGCTCGACGAGCCGCTCGACCTGCTTGCAGCTCTGGAGGTCATGGCCCTTGGTGCGTTGGATCTTGCAGTACTGTTTGTTGGTGCCGTCCCGCTTGTTGGCGACCGCCACAGCCTGACAGTTGGCGCATCCGGCAACCTCCTTGCCGGAGCTACCAGCCTGGGCCTTCTTGGCGGCGCCTTCATTGCCGGACTGCTCAACAACCAGTACTTCTTGGCTCTTCTTCTTCCTGTTGCTCCATCGCCGGTTCTTCCTTGCCGGGGCGGTATCTTCACTGTCAGATTCTCCTACTCCAGTGTTCTCTCCGGGGAGTTTCCTCCCTTCCTCAGCACGTGCACACTTGTCGGCCAGGGAATATAGCTCGCTGACGTCTTTGATCTTGCACATGCCATCTCCTCCCGCATCCTGCGGTTACGCACGTTCTGATGGAACGCGCTGATAACCGTGGCAGGGTGGACGTCTGGGATGTTGTAGTGTACGCGGCTGAATCTCTGGATGAACTTGCGCAAGGATTCCCTTCCTTCTGGATGAGCAGATGAAGGTCGCTCGCTTGGCCATGGGGTTTGTGGCCGCCTGTAAAGGCGCCAACAAACTGATGGCACAATTCTGTCCAGGAGGTTATGGAGTTATCCGGCAAGTGCATGAGCCAGGATCTGACGTTGGATTTGAGTACCAACGGGAAGTAGTTGGCAAGGATCTTGTCGTCCCGCCCCCCAGCAGCCTGCACCGCAATGGTGTAGATGTTGAGGAACTCCGACGGATGTGACTTGCCGTCGTACTTCTCTGGTACGTCTGGCTTGAAATTCTTCGTGCTGGGCCACTGGACTTGCCGCAGCTCACGGGTGAACGCAGTGCAGCCTACCGCGTACGGCAGGTCGCCTGGTCCCCCAGGCGCATGCATGTCGACAAAGGGCCCAGCGCGCTGGCCTGACTGATGCCGTGCTTCTCTCCGACGCTCGATGCGAGTACGAGCGTCCTCTTGTTCTCGCTCGTGAAGAACTTGGCGTTGATCGCGGCGAGTTCGTGGATTCGACGACGCGGTGGAGTCGTTGTCGTGATGGTTCCGACGAGTCGGCGATCTTGGCCTTCGGGGCGGGGAGTGCATGGTGGTCGCGCCCCCACCGGTCTTGGCGCCATCGGTTCTCGCCTGGCCGACCTGCCGCGGCTGCGACGCACTGTGCTGTCGCGGGGTGTCGCCGTTAGCGAAACCGATGAGGCTCTGTATCGTGGCCCTCCAGTCGTCGAGCTTGTCCGCTATTGGAGGGTAGTCTAGGAGCAGTTGAGCTCGCGCCAGAGCTTCTGCTGGAGTGGCGGGCAGCGGTGGCGAACGGCGCATGGAGCGGGATGTGCTCGAACTTCTAACTACGTTAGAAGGAGCAACACCCGGACCAGGCCGCCGCGCCACGCTCGCGCCAGCACGTTGGTGTGAGTGCTGGCCTTGAGCGCCCTCGGATCCGCCGGCTCGATCTGGGTCCAGCGAGCGAATGGTACCGTGAGTGCCAAGACGTTGCTAGTCCCATGCCCCCTGAGAGGGGCGCGGTGCATGTTCGGACGCCGTGGCACCATGAGCTGGCTCGGTGGCGCCCGTTCCGCCGCCGGTGCCGTCCCCACCACCCGTTCGCTCCAGGGGCGGTGGGTTCGACGCGGACGGGCCAGCCACCTCCGGAACCTTCTTCTTCGGTGGCATGTCGATGAAGATGATGGAGATCTAGCCTGTGCAGACACCGGATCAGGTTTGCACAACATCGACGCCCCCTACCTGGCGCGCCAAAGATGTCGGGGGAAATCTGCCTCCTCGAACACCTATGGGGACCGAGCCCCTTTCTTGGTTCAGCGGGGGGCGGAGGTCGCACGAAGAGCGGATCGAGGCGATGCACACAAGGGGTTTACCCAGCTTCGGGCCGCACGGATGCGTAAAACCCTACTGCTGCTTTGTGGTTTGGTATTGTGTTCTTGCTCGGGAGCGTGTGGTGCTACAGTACACGCGAGCTGCTGGCGAGACCGAGCGTGAATGGCCTCCTCCCTTCCCCCCCTCCCGTTGCGCATGGGGCCTCCTTTTATATGTGCAAGGGGTTACCCACAGGTGGCAACGTCGGCGGGGGTAAAACTGGAAACCGCTATGTTGGGTACAGCTGTTTGCACAGTGCTATCATACCTAACTCTGACGGCAGGGGACAAGGGCATTAAATGCCCGTCCGCATCGCCCAGACGGTGCAGAAAGGGGACCGTCAGGAGCGCCACCGTTTGCCACGATGGTTACTCTGTCAGCGTTGCTTCGCCACCGCATGCCCCTGGCTACGCAGCCTCTCGCCACGTACG
The DNA here is from genome assembly GCA_032464435.1 of Aegilops umbellulata. Classification (NCBI taxonomy): domain Eukaryota; kingdom Viridiplantae; phylum Streptophyta; class Magnoliopsida; order Poales; family Poaceae; genus Aegilops; species Aegilops umbellulata. The sequence goes on along the minus strand of CP136056.1, from coordinate 309,316,591 downwards.
CCTGGAATGGCCCTAGAGCGACGCGTGGGTGGATGAGCTGGAGCGCAGGCGCGGGGTGGTGACTTGCCGCGGCAAGCGCCATGCCGCGATTGGTGCCTTGTCGCGCCCGGGAGCTTGTCGCTCACCGGTCCTTGCCGGGACGCGGGGCGCGTCGCAGCAAGTATCTTGCCGTGCCTCGGTCGGCCTTCCCGGTAAGCTCCTCTTGCCGGGGCCTTGTGCTTCGAGCGGTCGTCCCGGCAAGCTCCTCTTGCCGGGGCCTTGCTCTCTTCGGGTGGCCTTCCCGGCAGGCTCCTCCTGCCGGGGCCTTGGCTCAAATACTTTGTTCTTGGATGGCCCAAAAAAGGGACCATGGAGAGTTTTGGCGATCGCCTGGCAAGCCTTGCCGCGGGGTGCTACGACTGCCCGTGCACAAGTCCGGGGTACTAAGGTACCCCTACTTTAGTACACCGACAGTAATCAACACTACTAGTCACCCACAAGCACCAATCTATAGTTCCGATAACAAGATTGAATACAAGAGATGAACTAGGGTTTGAGATGAGATGGTGCTACGAAGATATTGATGGATATCCAAGATGGGAGAGTTGTTGGTGATGATGATGACGATGATTTCCCCCTCCGGGATGGAAGTTCCCCCGGCGAAATCGCTCCGCTAGAGGGCAAAAGTGCTCCTGCCCAAGTTCCGTCTCGAGACGGCGACGCTCCGTCCCGAAAGTCTCCTACTTATTTTTCTAGGTCAAAATTGACTTATATACCAGAAGATGGGCACCGGAGGTGGGCCGAGGAGGCCACAACCCACCAGGGCGCGCTTGGGGGCCCTGGCGCGCCCAGGTGGGTTGTGCCCACCTGGTGGGCCCCCTCTGGTAGTTATTGGCTCCAATAATTCTTAAATATTCCATAAAAATCTCCATGAAGTTTCAACTTATTTGGAGTTGTGCAGAATAGGTGACCTGACGTAGCTTTTACAGGTCCAGATTTCCAGCTGCCGGAATTCTCCCTCTTGGTGTGTACCTTGCAAATTATGAGAGAAAAGGCATTAGAATTACTCCAAAAAGCATTATTATGTATGAAACATTATAAATAACAGTAAGAAAGCATGATTCAAAATGGACGTATCATCGAGTATCTCAATTATAACAAAGTCTGTTAAGATATTATTATTTGCAAAAACAATAGGCACATCCTCGCAGATACCGATAGGTATAACAGTTGATTTATCAGCCATTTGCAATGATATTTCAGTAGGTGTGAGTTTATTCAAGTCAATTCTTTTGTATAAAGAGAAGGGCATAACACTAACACCAGCTCCTAAATCGCATAAAGCAGTTTTCACATAGCTTCTTTTGATGGAGCAAGGTATAGTGGGTATTCCGGATCTCCAAGTTTTTAGGTACTCCATCCTTAAAAGAATAATTAGCAATCATGGTGGAGATTTCAGCTTCAGGTATTTTCCTTTTATTAGTGATGATGTCTTTCATATATTTTGCATAAGGGGCCATCTTTAAAATATCGGTCAAGCGAGTACGCAAAAAGACTGGCCTAATCATTCCAGCAAAGCATTCAGATTCTTCATCATCTGTCTTCTTAGTTGATTTAGGTGAAAAGGGCATGGGTTTTTGAACCCATGGTTCTCTTTCTTAACCATGTTAGCCACAAAGTATCTTTTATCATATCTTTTATTTTTAGGTTGTGGGTTATCAAGATCATCATATGGTTCTATTTCAACATCATTATCTGGGTTTTATCTTTATCTAGTTGAGTGTCTTCATGAACATCATCATTATATTTTCATTATCAATAGATGAATGTTCATTACCAGATTGAGTTTCAGCATCAGAAATAGAAACATCATTATTAGCTCCAGGAGGTTTTCTATCTCAGGTTCACTAGAGGTATGCAAAGTCCTATCACTTTTCCTTTTCTTCTTTTTTTAGAAGGACTAGGTGCATCAGTGTTAATTCTTTGAGAGTCTTGTTCAATTCTTTTAGGGTGTCCCTCAGGATAAAGTGGTTCCTGAGTCATTCTACCACCTATACTCATTACTCTAACAACATGATCGTTGATATTATTATTCATTTATCAAGCAAATCTCTTTGAGATTTTGCAACTTGTTCTAGTCCAGTTTGAACCATAGAGCCATGTTTTCCTACACCTCTAACATCATTGGTAATTCTGAATAACAAGTCACTCAAGCGAGCAATGATATCAGAGTTGTATTTCAATTGTTTCGTAATATTTGCATTGAAGTGACCTTGTTTTCTAATGTAGTTATCAACATAAAGGCATTGACTAGGATGCATATTATAAGGATTGTCCTTATCATTAAATTTCATTAGAGATTTTACCTATACCACCTTGGGTGGTGGTGTTTCAAGCCCATGTATTTCTTCAATAGGAGGTAAATTTTCAACATCCTCAGATTTAATACCTTTTTCCTTCATACATTTCCTTGCCTCTTGCATATCTTCAGGACTGAGATATAAGATACCCCTCTTCTTAGGAGTGGGTTTAGGCAGTGGTTCATGAAGAGTCTAATCATCATAATTTTTCAATATGTTATTCAATAATTCCTCAGCTTGTTCAATGGTTCGTCCCCTGAAAACACAACTAGCACAACTATCTAGGAAGTCCCTAGAAGCATCGGTTAGTCCAATATAGAAGATATCATGTATTTCTTTTTTCGTAAGAGGATGATCATGCAAAGCATTCAGCAATTGGAGAAGCTTCCCCCAAGCTTGTGGGAGACTCTCTTCTTCAATTTTGCACAAAGTTAAATATTTCCTGTAAGGCAACTTGTTTCTGATGAGCAGGAAAATATTTTTCAGAGAAGTAGTAAATCATATCCTGGGGAATACACTCACAACCAGGAGCAAGAGTACTATACCAAGTCTTAGCATTACCCTTTAATGAGAATGGAAATAACTTGACAATATAATAATAGCGAATTTTCTCATCATGAGCAAATAGGGTGGCTATATCATTTAATTTGGTAAGATGTGCCACAATAGTTTCATTTTCATAACCATGGAAAGGATCAGTTTCAACCAAAGTGATTAACTCTAGGTCTACAGATAATTCATAATCCTTATCATCAACAAAGATTGGTGAAGTATCAAACTTAGGATCACATTTCATTCTAGCATTCAATGATTTATCCTTCAGCTTGCATAATAATTTCTTAAGATCATCTCTATCATTGCAAGCAAGAAAATCTCTAGTTGTCTCCTCATCCATAACATAACCTTACGGTATCTTACGTAATTCATATCTAGGAGAGCTAGGTCTAACAGGTGTTCTAAGATTTTCAGATTCAATAATTTCATCAGTTTCAGCACGCTCCATATCTTTAGCTCTAGCAAGTTGTTCATCAAGAAATTCACCTAGTGGCACATTATCATCAAGCAAGGTACTAGCATCATCATAAGGATTATCCATAGCAGAAGTAGCATCATCAATAACTTGCGACATATCAGAATTAATAGCATGTGGTGGTGTTGCCAGTTTACTCAAAATAGAAGGTGAATCAAGTGCAGAGCTAGATGGCAGTTCCTTAGCTCCCCTCGTCTTAGAGGGAAATATCTTAGTCTTGGTATCCTTCAGATTCTTCATAGTGATAAATAGATAATAATCCCAAGTGACTCAACAAATATAGCTATGCTCCCCAGCAACGGCGCCAGAAAAAGGTCTTGATAACCCACAAGTATAGGGGATCACAACAATTTTTGAGGGTAGAGTATTCAACCAAAATTTATTGATTCGACACAAGGGGAGCCAAAGCATATTTGCAAGTATTAGCAGCTGAGTTGTCAATTCAACCACACCTGGAGATTAATTATCTACAGCAATATGGTCAGTGGCAAAGTAATATGATAGTTTTGATAGTAGTAGCAACAGAAATAGTAACGGTAACGGTGATAGCAATGATTTTGTAGCAAGTGTAAAACTAACAGTAGCAGTAAAAACTTAGCAAGAACAATATAAGAGAAATTCGTAAGCATTGGATCAGTGGATTCATGGGATGATATTCATCATATAACAGTCATAACCTAGGGCGATACAAAACTAGCTCCAATTCATAAATATAATGTAGGCACGTATTCCGTAAATAGTCATACGTGCTTATGGAAAGAACTTGCATGCCATCTTTTGTCCTACCCTCCCGTGGCAGTGGGGTCCATATGGAAACTAAGGGATATTAAGGCCTCCTCAAACTACATAGTGAATACATGAACCGGAACAAAGCATTAACACATAGTGAATACATGAACTCCATAAAGTACGGTCATCACCAGAAAGTATCCCGAATACTGTCACTCCGGGGTTTACGATACATAAGACGTAATAGGTGAATATAACTTGCAAGATCGGATCTAGAACATAGATATAATGGTGATAACATAAACGGTTCAGATTTGAAATCATGGCACCCGGGCCCAAAGTGACAAGCATTAAGCATGGCAACATCATATCAACATCAATCTCAGAACATAGTGGATACTAGGGATGAAACCCTAACAAAACTAACTTGACTACGTGATGAATCTCATCCAACTCCTCACCGACCAGCGAGCCTACAAGGGAATTACTCACTCCCGGTGGGGAGCATCATGGAATTGGCGATGAAGGAGGGATGGTGATGACGAAGATCGAAGACCCCCCTTTCCGGAGCCCAAAACAGACTCCAGATCTGGCCTCGCGATGAAGAACAGGAGGTGGCGGTGGCTCCGTATCCTGAAACGAGATAATTCTTCCTCCCTGATTATTTTCTAGAAAAATAGGTGTTTATGGAGTTGGAATTAGGGTCTGCGGGGCCACAAGGTGGGCACAACCCACCTGGGCGCGCCTGGGGGGGGTGTGGCACCCTTTGGGTCTGGGTACGGGTAGAGTTACCCCATACCCTTACCCATCCTCCTTGCATACCCCTAAACAGGTACAATTTTTCCCATACCCATCACTCGACAGGGTAAATGGGTACCCACGGGTAAAAATACCCGTGTGCACACATCAACTTGAGCAACATGTAGTCATAATCGACAAGATATCATTGACCTCTTTCGTTTCATTTCTAGCCAAACTTTAGAAATTATCTTCTGTTTGTGTACTTCGTTGATGTCTTCCACCTCCTCCTACACATCTAATCATCGGAAAGAACAACATGATCTCGATCTTCATCCATTGGGGTAGATTTAACGTTGGCATATTCACAAGGAGGCTGTTGAGCTTGTACTAATGCAAAAGGAGCATAAATACAAAATAGACATCAAATTCATATATATAGTCTATTGAATATAATACTTGATTCTTAATGAGCACTGAAATTACGATGCTTATATATACATAATACACTATGTACTAAAATCTTGTACTTATATAACATCTCTAGATGTCAAATATCTTTTATATATAGAAAAATCATATTCATCGCAGTAGCTATATACTGTATACATCATATATCAGAAGAAATCAATGCTTATATGCACGAATGCAACACCTCATCGATATAAAAAAACTACAAGATCAATGCTCCATCCTGTTGACACCAGATTTTGTCATGGTCCAAAACACAATTAAAATGGCCTCAAATGGAAAAGTGCTCAAAGTGAGAAAGATCTCTATTTTCAAAAGGAGAAACTTTGATATTTGGGCCATAGCCATCCGATCTCATCTCTAAGGCCGAAGTTGTGTCCGAAGTACTGAGATTTTATATTCAGAACACTTTTCGGCTGATTACGCCCCCAAGGCGGCCTCATATGAAAAAATGATCTACATGAATTGTCTTCCTCTCGTCAAAGCGGTCGATTTTGATAAACAAATCGTCCCAATCCGTGTTCGTATGCAAAAGATAGAGCCGTCCGAATACAACCCTGTCACGAGCCAAAAGTGGTGCGCCCCATCAGCCACTGTGTGTGATGGGTAGCGCAAATAGTAGTCTGTTTTGCTCGAGCGATTTGACACTCGCGATGACCTCCGATGAAAAAATGTTCAACATGAAAGTGTTCGTATCGTTGAAACGGTTAAGACTTCTTTTCGGCTCGTTTCCATCCGAGATCGTTTACCACCTCAAAAAAATCCCGCAAGGTGCAGCCGGTTTTAGACCGAACAGTTTTGAAAAGTTCGGACAAAACCAATCCGAATTTGACTAGGGTTTTGGACGTGAATCCAAAACTTTTCCTTGCACGGGAAGTCCAGACGCCTCTTATATACCTAAGGGGTGACGGCCGATTGAACAACACACAATGGATCTATCAATTCGTCTACCACTTTTTACCTTTACTTTTATCTCTCTCCCTTGTTCTTCTTCTTCCTCGTTCTTCGTTCGTTCTTCTTGTTGTTGGGCGGCGAACCTCGAGGACCTAGGGGAGATCAGGTCGACCTAGGGAAGCCCATAGCCGCCGCGCGTCCAGATGGGGTCCCTCCAGGGCGTGTGGGGTTTCGGGTCCGCAAAAGCGCCCGCCGGATTGCTAGTGTACCACGCTTCCGGATGAGTCTCCTTCGATGTGAGCTGCGATGCATCACCCTCGACGTCGAGGGTACACGGTGACGTGTTCGTGTGCGAACACACTTTTTGGCGACTCCGCTGGGGACGAAGCTTTGAACGGTCTCTAGCCCGTTCTTGCTACGAAGAGATCTTCATTAAGAAGTTGTGATCTACAAAGGTAATATGAATGCCCAATTCCCCTTTGTAGATGCAAATAATTCATATGTTGTTGCTGGATCGCTTTATGAGCATAATATATAGGCTGGCCCAAATTTCATCAATCATGCACCTAATTACGTGCAAGGGCCGATGCAAAATAATCTTCATACTTCAAATTCTCATGATTTTAGCAACGTGCAACATATGTATCCTAACTCTCATGCATCGGCAACCCCAGAAATCCATATGCCAATGAACAACATGATGGGTTTAGGTAATCAATTTGAAACTCCGCATGTTAAAATTTCCAATAGGATACAAGAAAGTGTTTCACCCTTTCATTCATCGGCAACTAATTTGCAGTATGTGAATCCAACCTTGACGATGGATGGGAGAATTGGCCATGCTACTACTAGCTATTCGGCAGTTACTCTCAACCATCATATGCTACACCTCATGTTAATAATTTTTTTCAGCACCATATGCAACTGTAGATGTTCATAATTTAGCCTCGCACCTTTATGCTCATGGCCGAATAAGTGAAAATTTTACAGGAACACACGTGCCGTCATCTAATACTGTAGCATGTAATGCATGCTCTATGCAATTCGAGAATTTTGGCAACACTCACGAATCATTGCCGAAAGAATCTGAAAGTGTTGTGGAGTAATCTCTTCCAGAAGCGGTTGTGGCTGCATTAAAAATGAGCTTGGCACAAAACAAGAGGATTAGTGCTCTTTGCCTTGAACAATATGAAAAGGGGTTGTTTCCTGATTATACTGCAATAAATGCTAGAGTTTTGCAAGAAGATGAAACTTCATCAATTGATAGAATTGGCGAAAGAACATACGGTTACACAACAGTGCATACACCTCCACCTTGTACCGCAACATATTATACACCCCCTACACAATTGCAAAATTTCGGCAACACTAACAATTCATTGCCGAAAGTTCCTAAAAGCATTGGGGGGCAAACTAATCTAGAGCCGGCTGAAATTGAGAGGGGAGTTAAAGCTTTGCGCGATAGGGTGCAAGTACTTCGCCAAGAGAGAATTGATAGGGAATTAGCTCAAAGAAAAGAAGCCTTGCCAATTGATATAACCGGTGAAAGGAATGATGATTCGGTGCTTCGGTTGAAAAAGCTGAATCAAGTAGTATATATTTCAAATCCGTCAAATCCAAAGAGACAAGCATCACTGAGAAAGGGCATGGCAAGCATAGGAAAACAACGGTGCTTGTTTTTTCTGAAGTTAATGGAACCTAATTCCTGCCCTATGAGTTCCATGCCGCAGAAATTGACAAGCCTCAAGGAAAAGAGCAAGTAGGTGAACAAAGTTCGGCTGACAAGGATCTTCAAAGTAATGATGCACGAAATCAAGAAAAGGACGGTGATAAGGCGTTGGGGAGCCATCCAAAGATGGATCAAGATATTGTTCAAGTCACACCACCATCATGCTCTCCCAACATATTTGAAGAGGTATGTCTAGCAAGTAATTTTTCTATTTCCAGATTTGGTCGCAACTTCATAGTTGATGCATCTATTAGAAAAATCCTCATAAGTAATTTTGAAAGACCAATGAAGAAGTGTAATTTACTTGTTAGCAATAAAAAATTTATTGAGCATATCGGTGTAGCGACCGGACCCGAATGGATCAAGTCTCTGTGCTTAAGTGTCATCCCCGGATCGGTATGCTGACACACACAGTACTCGAAGGATTTATAACAGAGGTAAATCACATGTATAAAGTAACGTAAATACTATTACCTCAATCCATATAGCGGAAGCAACAAGGTTGTGGATTCCCATCAACACCAACGACAAAGTTGAGTGTAGAAATCGTAACCCTAACGTATCACTTACTCGTCGTAAGAAACCTGCAACATGAGACGTTGCATGTGACGCCCCCGATTCAATCGTACACTAATCATGCACGTAAATGTGTACGATCAAGATCAGTGACTCACGGGAAGATATCACAACACAACTCTACAAATAAAATAAGTCATACAAGCATCATAATACAAGCCAGGGGCCTCGAGGGTTCGAATACAAGTGCTCGATCATAGACGAGTCAGCAGAAGCGACAATATCTGAGTACAGACATAAGTTAAACAAGTTTGCCTTAAGAAGGCTAGCACAAACTGTGATACAGATCGAAAGAGGCGCAGGCCTCCTGCCTGGGATCCTCCTAACTACTCCTGGTCGTCGTCAGCAGGCTGCACGTAGTAGTAGGCACCTCCGGGATAGTAGTCGTCATCGACGGTGGCATCTGGATCCTGGGCTCCATCGTCTGATTGCAGCAATCGGGTAGAGAAATGGAGAAAAGGGAGACCAAGGCAACCGTGAGTACTCATCCAAAGTACTCGCAAGCAAGGAGCTACACTACATATGCATGGATATATGTGCAAAAGGCCATATCAGTGGACTGAACTGCAGAATGCCAGAATAAGAGGGGGATAGCTAGTCTTATCGAAGGCTACGCTTCTGGTCGCCTCCGTCTTGCAGCAGGTAGAAGAGAGTAGACTGAAGTCCTCCAAGTAGCATCGTATAACATAATACTACCCGGCGATCCCCTCTTCGATGCCCTGTTAGAGAGCGATCACCAGGTTGTATCTGGCACTTGGAAGGGTGTGTTTTATTAAGTATCCGGTGCTAGTTGTCATAAGGTCGAGGTACAACTCCGGGTCGTCCTTTTACCGAGGCACACGGCTATTCGAATAGATTAACTTCCCTGCAGGGGTGCACCACATAGCCCAACACGCTTGATCCCATTTGGCCGGACACACTTTCCTGGGTCATGCCCGGCCTCGGAAGATCAACACGTCGCAGCCCCACCTAGGCACAACAGAGAGGTCATCACGCCGGTCTAAACCTAAGCGCGCAGGGGTCTGGGCCCATCGCCCTGAGCACACCTGCACGTTGCGAATGCGGCCAGAAGCAGATCTAGCCCCCTTAATACAAGAGCGAGCTTACGATCCAATGCGGCGTGCGCCACAGTCGCTGATGTCACCAAGGCTTCGGCTGATACCACGACGCCGGGATACCCATAAGTACTCTCGCTTAGATGGTTAGTGCATATAGACCAAATGGCCAGACTCAGATCAAATACCCAGATCTCGTTAAGCGTGTTAAGTATCCGCGAACGCCGACCAGGGCCAGGCCCACCTCTCTCCTAGGTGGTCTCAAACCTGCCCTGTCGCTCCACCACAAAGTAACAGTCCGAGGCCGTCGGGAACCCAGGCCCACCTCTACCGGGATGGAGCCACCTGCCCCTTCAGCCCCCATCTCCGAACAGTATCACAGGCAATGTAACAGTGTAAAGTATATAGAACATGCCCGCGATCACTTCCCGAAGTGATCACGGCCCAGTAGTATAGCATGGCAGACGGACAAGAGTGTAGGGCCACTGATGGAACACTAGCATCCTATACTAAGCAGTAGGATAGCAGGTAAGGGTAACAACAGTAGTAGCAAAGACAGGCTATGCATCAGGATAGGAATAACGAAGCAGTAACATGCTACACTACTCTAATGCAAGCAGTATAGAGGAGAGTAGGCGATATCTGGTGATCAGGGGGGGGCTTGCCTGGTTGCTCTGGCAAGAGAGAGGGATCGTCAACTCCGTAGTCAAACGGGGCAGCAACAGCGTCGGTCTCGGTGTCTAGCGAGAGAAGAGGGGGGAGAAACAATAAATATTTAAGCAAGCAGATGCATAGTGATGCATAACATGACAAGTAACGGCGTTAGAGGTGCCCTAACGCGGTATGGGATGATACCGGTGAAGGGGGAAAACATCCGGGAAAGTATCCCCGGTGTTCCGCGTTTTCGGACAGAGGAACCGGAGGGGGAAAGTTGCGTGTTTGCTACACTAGGGATGTGTGGCAGACGAACGGGCTGCGTAACCGGATTCGTCTCGTCGTTCTGAGCAACTTTCATGTTGAAAATATTTTAATCCGTGTTACGGATTAATTTCTATGATTAACCAAAGATTTAATGATATTCTGCAATTTAATTTAATTCGAAATTAATGAGTAAAATGGTAGGTGCACCCAGATCTGTGTACACATAAGTGTACAGAGGGTGACATGTGGGTCCAGGGGGTCCCAGTTGACCAGTCAACATTTGACTGGTCAACAGGGGGTGGGGCCCTCGTGTCATTGTCTCAGCTAACTAATTACTGATTTAACTAACTAATCTAGTTCATTATATTAATTAATTAAGTTAATTAACCATTTAGCTAATTAATTAAATAATTATTTTTATTAACATTTACTTATTTATTATTGTTTTTTTACAAAACTGGGGGGGGGGGGTTGTGGGCCCCGGTTGCCACTGGCCCAGGGGGGCCACGCGGTTAACGGGTGCACGGGGTTATCGGGCGTGGGTGTACGCCCGCACGGCGAGGCGAGTTGGGCGAGCGGGCGCCAGCGACCAGGGTCTATAGGGGGTGTGGGCCGGCGAGCGGGAAGGCGCCGGCACAGCAGCGGCAACAGAAGCATTAGCGGGGCGAGGCCACGGCGGACAGGTTCGCGTGTCAACGCGCGCGGCGTCGCAGGCGCGCACGGGAGGGCGCCGGGGCGAGGCGAGGGTGGCCGGGCGCATCTGTGGGGCGCGGTGATCGGGCGTCGGGCGTGCAAGGTAGGACGCGGCCATGCGCTCGTTCGAGAGGCCGCGGGCGGCGAGCAGGCTACCGCGACGACGGACAGGGGGAGGGGAGGACGACTGGGGTCCTCACCGGCGTTGGTGAGCAGGGGGCATCGAGGCGCGTTGAAGCGAGCCGGAGAGGGGGTCGGGGACGGCGCGCGACGGGCGGCGCCGGCGATGGGGCGTAGGGGACGACGGGTCGGCGACGAGGCGAGGCCGCGGCTTCAGGCGAGCGTCGCGTGAGGAAGGGGAGGGGCGAGGAGGAGTCCGGCGACGAGGCGGCCGGTGACGGGGGCGGGGTGGCGTCGACGAGGAGGAGGCAGGCCGGCGGAGAGGGCTCCAGCGATGGGCGATCCGGGCGGCGGCGTCGTGCCCCGATCCGATCTGGATCGGGGAGAGGGGGAGAGGAGAGGCGTGGGGAGTGGGGGGAAGCGGGCTGCGGTTAGGGTTTCCCCCTGGTGGGGGTTATGGAGGGGAGGGGCTGGCCGGCTGGGCCTGGGGGTTGGCCCAGTTGGGCCACAGCCCGGGGGGGGGGGGGTTCTCCTTTTTCTGTTAGTTTTAGGTTTTAGTTTTTCTGTAGTTTATTTTCTTTTATTATTTTCCTTTTATAGTTTCTGTTTTCCTTTTATTTTTGAGTTTTATAAATTACAAGAATTGCACCTAAATTAGTATTAATAAACGTTCCACTACCACAATAATTTTAGTAGTTAACTAAAGTAGTTAACAATTATTTAATCATTTAAGAGACGTTTAAATAATTGTTTCAGCTACTATTTTATTTATTTGAGAGCCTTTAAGCACTTTATCAAAGATTGGTTTTTCCGTCACAATTACCTATGCAATATTTGGATTACTCCAAACATTTTAGTTTTAATATTTGAAAACCTTTATTGTTTGCCTCTATTTTGAATTTGAATTTGAATCGGTTTTCGAACTAACGCGAGATTAGCGACAGTAACAGAGGTGACATGGCGTTATTAGCAGAGGTTACTGTAGCTTGATTATCCAGGCGTCACAATTCTCCTCCACTACAAGAAATCTCGTCCCGAGATTTAAGAGGTCGTGTAGGGGGAAGTTCTGGTTACGAATATTCTAACGAGTCTTCTCGGTCTTGGTTGCTCTTCTTGGAGAGGCCGTTCCATTACGTTGATGTCTTCATTTCTCTGCTTCAGCTCATCATGATGAAGTCGGCATCCTTTCTTCGGGAGCTCCATCGTCCTTACGAATAGGTAAGGGGAAGCTTTACAACAATTTTATGTTATAAGGTAAAATCATCTGGGGGTATCCCAAGAATGATCATAAGAGTATCTCTCGAGTTGAACAAATGAAACACATCGAGAGCAAAGTAAGACGGTACCATAAAAAGTTTGAAGCGGATAGACAATCGTCGTTGCCTGAAACGAAATGTTGAAGGGGTTTAGAGCAATGTGAATAAGCATTGCATCTGATACCTAAATAGATCAACAGGCAGGTGGCCCGTGAATTACATACAAAGTCAAGCGAGAGGAATAACTTGGACAACAGGGTGTACAGGAGAGTCAGGTTTCGATCCTGCGAAACCGTGGGTTATGGGCCCACCATGTGGGTTAAAAGTAGGAAGGTGATGACATCTTACACGATCATGTAAGCGAGCCATGTCAGAGGATAGCCCGTCAGTTATGTCGGCAACAACATCGATACCAAGGGCGAGGGACGAAGAGAACCATTTTCCTGCTTGTTGAACGAGGCGGACCAATAGGCAAAGTTCTCGTCCATCGGCGGCTACCGGAATGTCATCAACGATAGTAACAGGGTCTTGCTGACAGAATTGTACGCCGAGGTGTTTACATAAGCAGTGAATCTTTACTGCTTAGATTATATAGATCACAAGAAAGGTTAAACAACCCAATGAAAAGAAAAATGTGATCATCAGGTTAAACAGAACAATGGTAAGGGAAATGTGTTTAAACACATATTCCAGGGGTATATCTTTACCAAGGACAAGCAGAGCATGATATCCATGACAGGATATTATGTAAAAAATTCCTTAGGTAGGGGAGAGAAATTTCATGACATTATCCATACAACAATGTTTGGATAATTTTATTAAGAAAATTTAGCATTGTGCTTCAAGTGTTCTTATCGATGATAGGAGTACCACATACATGCTTCGAGATAGCATTGACATGGCCATCAAGTAAGGGTCAGAATTTGGATGCACGAAGGATCCATCAGGAACAACTTATATAATAAGTCTTACGATTTCCTCATTGAAGAATCGCTAACCTTGCTAAGAAGGGAAATATAACAATAGGTCCTCCGGCCAGGTGTGTTGGGCATGACATCACCTTACCGGGTCATAAAAGACCAGTGTTATAACTCTTGGAAAAATGTCCCAACCATCATATTAGACCGAGATTCAGTTCTGATAGCTGGCTGGATACCTTAGACTCATGATGTCTGAGAAGGAAGGGGTGCAACACAATTTGACGAGATGGCGTTGCAAGATTCTCGGGAAATGAATTATGGAAGCAAGTTCCGAATCATGAGTTCATCATTAAACCAAGGACAGGATGAGGAGGTGGTTGATGAACTTAGCGACAATTCATTGAGATTTCCAAAAGATCGATCTCCACAATTAGGTGAACAAGGAGATAACATTTCTCAGATCAAATGATAACAATGAGGTATGCTCATGGAAAACATACATAATTAAACATTGGTTGAAAGGTGCACCCAAAATATGGGCTTAGGTAGCATGATCAATGTTAGAATGGTGATTCGATAAACAATGGTCTAAGAATGAAATGTCGACCATTAACTTCAAAGCAATATGGTTGCTAGAAGTACAGAATCCAAGCAACAGCGTTCACCTGTTGGTATCTAGGCTAGAATCAACACGGGAACCAAGAAAGAATGATGATGACGAGAAGTATCACTATACCAAGAATTTTTAAGAGGTGGTGAAATTCTTGCCACATTCTTGACATAAAAGATGGTAATACTCCAAGGTAAAGAAGAACGATGCTGGATAGCAAGGAACTCAAGGTATAACACAAAACTCAATCAAGTTTGTGTTGGAGGGAAGTCAATAAAGTGGTCGATGATAACACAGATCATCGAGGGCAAGGATGGTATTTCTCATCATGAACTCAATTGATATCGTGGAAGAGCTCAGAACGTTGATGATGATCATGACACATTTGTCGAGAAGTTTCATGAAGATGTAATCGATCGACGATGACATCAAGTCAAAGGAATGATGACGCGAAATGTTCTTGGGACCAAAGGTACGACTCCAACTCGAAATCAAGCTTGTTGTTTAAGGTGAAATTATATGGCAAGGAAGATCGACGTAAGGTTAGCTCATCGTTGAAAATTGTGCTCCGGAAAGAAGGATCAGGTAGCACAGTTAAAATTTAGCACAATAATGATATAGCCGATCAGGCTAGAAATGACATGATCGAGTACAAACTCGTAAGTAAAGAAGATTACTAAGAGTTGTTGAACCGTATTGCTGACTTGGTTTAGTTATCGGTGTCTTCGAGTGTTTCATAACTCAGAGCCCGTGAAAAATTGGAATCAATGAGAATGTAGTACTTGATGAAGAACTCATAAGAGGTTATGCAGTTCCATGATAATCTGGAGATACCAGGGGTTAATACTCGACGACGTATCAAAGTAGAGGTTGAACTGGGGTATTACTCTGGAGAAGACAATTGCTTAAACTTGCACGAGAAATGGTATTTAGAGGAGAACATGGTCGGAACCACGATTGCAAAAGACCAGATCCCAAATATAAGATGAACTTATACCAAAGGAATAATTAATTTAAAAGAAGCTTTAATGATATGATCTACATCGTGTCCATGGGCATGAACACGAAGTTCAAGGTCGACTCCCACTTCTCCAATGCATAATCTTTCATTCACTTCTCGCGTTCGATGAAGTTGTAGTGTTGAAATTTTATCTGGCAAAATACCAGAATAGTATGACTCGTGAAAACTCTCGGGTTCACACAAATTACGGAAGGCATAGGCTCAACCCATCGGGCGTCTTAGTAACATATACCACAAGTTTCAAAAGTAAGAACACAAGCTCGAAAGCAGAGCATGGTTGGCCAAGCAGAGGATACAATTTACCAAAGGCATTATGTATCAGGGGAAGAACTCACAAGGTGATTGAATATGAAGGACACTGTCGGATAACAATCCAACAATGGATCAGGCGACCCACAACGGAGCTGACGTGAGTATCGATACTCACTCAGAGGAAGTAAGAATGCAGAGGCATCATGTTCAAGAATCACCTGATTAGTCTGATGCTTAAATAGAACGAATTTTGGTTTCCAAACGAAGGATCAGAAGCAGACGCTCTGATTAATGATGGATAAGTTGAAGTCACTTAGTTGGACAATCAATAAAGGTTTGAATTGTCGAGAACCAACTCATGTCTGGAATGACCTCTGAGCTGAAAAGATAATTTTAAAAAGGATAACCGGATGATTGCGGCTCAAAATGGCTAAGACAAAGGATGTTAACGAAGACTACTAGTCATATGGAATCAACCATAATGCAAGCAGGCAAGAATTTCAACAGTAACAGGTTGCACAGGATTTTCGAAATATCAAATACGAAGAATTTTGTGAGACACATGAATAATTGAGAAGAACGGATCCTCGATAAATGTGAGGAAATAACCGTAAGGGTTTTCATGCGAAATAAAACTACAAGTCTGTAAACTCAAAGGATTCTCGGGACAACGGAGAGTATATCGAGGCATCTTGTAATGACAAGAGCGACGAGAAATGATCATGAGAATGACAAGTGCATGCAGATATCCATAAGGATATATCGGTGGCCGTGAATTGCAAAGGCGATGAGCACAAGGGTCTCAAGAAAATATCAAGGGATGTCCTCAGAATCTTCTGACGAAGCAGGTGATCTTCCAGAATGAGGGCTCTCCGGGAGAGATAGTTACGAGAACCTAGAGTCAGAGTTAGTAAAATCTTTTAACCTGAATAGAAGAGAAATTAGAATCCCAGAGTATAGACGGGGAATAAAAGATCCTAATACCACCCAATGGCGACGTGGGCCCATGTTAGTAAAAGTTTTGTAAAGTCTACACTCGACTTCGGCCAAGGAGTGTGGAAGGGGATTCCTACAGGCAGTCGGCTCTGATACCAACTTGTGACGCCCTCGATTCAACCGTACACTAATCATGCACGCAAATGTGTACGATCAAGATCAGGGACTCACGGGAAGATATCACAACACAACTCTACAAATAAAATAAGTCATACAAGCATCATAATACAAGCCAGGGGCCTCGAGGGCTCGAATACAAGTGCTCGATCATAGACGAGTCAGCGGAAGCGACAATATCTGAGTACAGACATAAGTTAAACAAGTTTGCCTTAAGAAGGCTAGCACAAACTGGGATACAGATCGAACGAGGCGCAGGCCTCCTGCCTGGGATCCTCCTAACTACTCCTGGTCGTCGTCAGCAGGCAGCACGTAGTAGTAGGCACCTCCGGGATAGTAGTCGTCATCGACGGTGGCATCTGGATCCTGGGCTCCATCGTCTGATTGCAGCAATCGGGTAGAGAAGTGGAGAAAAGGGGGAACAAGGCAACCGTGAGTACTCATCCAAAGTACTCGCAAGCAAGGAGCTACACTACATATGCATGGATATATGTATAAAGGGCCATATCAGTGGACTGAACTGCAGAATGCCAGAATAAGAGGGGGATAGCTAGTCTTATCGAAGACTACGCTTCTGGTCGCCTCCGTCTTGCAGCAGGTAGAAGAGAGTAGACTGAAGTCCTCCAAGTAGCATCGTATAGCATAATCCTACTCGGCGATCCCCTCCTCGATGCCCTGTCAGAGAGCGATCACCGGGTTGTATCTGGCACTTGGAAGGGTGTGTTTTATTAAGTATCCGGTGCTAGTTGTCATAAGGTCGAGGTACAACTCCGGGTCGTCCTTTTACCGAGGGACACGACTATTCCAATAGATTAACTTCCCTGCAGGGGTGCACCACATAGCCCAACACGCTTGATCCCATTTGGCCGGACACACTTTCCTGGGTCATGCCCGGCCTCGGAAGATCAACACGTCGCAGCCCCACCTAGGCACAACAGAGAGGTCAGCACGCCGGTCTAAACCTAAGCACGCAGGGGTCTGGGCCCATCGCCCTGAGCACACCTGCATGTTGCGAACGCGGCCGGAAGCAGATCTAGCCCCCTTAATACAAGAGCGAGCTTACGATCCAATGCGGCGCGCGCCACTCAGTCGCTGACGTCACGAAGGCTTCGGCTGATACCACGACGCCGGGATACCCATAACTACTCCCGCGTAGATGGTTAGTGCGTATAGACCAAATGGCCAGACTCAGATCAAATACCCAGATCTCGTTAAGCGTGTTAAGTATCCGCGAACGCCGACCAGGGCCAGGCCCACCTCTCTCCTAGGTGGTCTCAAACCTGCCCTATTGCTCCGCCACAAAGTAACAGTCGGGGGCCGTCGGGAACCCAGGCCCACCTCTACCGGGATGGAGCCACCTGCCCCTTCAGCCCCCATCTCCGAACAGTATCACAGGTAATGTAACAGTGTAAAGTATATAGAACATGCCCGCGATCACTTCCCGAAGTGATCACGGCCCAGTAGTATAGCATGGCAGACGGACAAGAGTGTAGGGCCACTGATGGAACACTAGCATCCTATACTAAGCAGTAGGATAGCAGGTAAGGGTAACAACAGTAGTAGCAAAGACAGACTATGCATCAGGATAGGAATAACGAAAGCAGTAACATGCTACACTACTCTAATGCAAGCAGTATAGAGGAGAGTAGGCGATATCTGGTGATCAAGGGGGGGCTTGCCTGGTTGCTCTCGCAAGAGAGAGGGATCGTCAACTCCGTAGTCGAACGGGGCAGCAGCAGCGTCGGTCTCGGTGTCTAGCGAGAGAAGAGGGGGGAGAAACAATAAATATTTAAGCAAGCAGATGCATAGTGATGCATGACATGACAAGTAACGGCGTTAGAAGTGCTCTAACGCGGTATGGGATGATACCGGTGAAGGGGGAAAACATCCGGGAAAGTATCCTCGGTGTTTCGCTTTTTCGGACAAAGGAACCGGAGGGGGAAAGTTGCGTGTTTGCTATGCTAGGGATGTGTGGCGGACGAACGGGCTGCGTAACCGGATTCGTCTCGTCATTCTGAGCAACTTTCATGTTGAAAATATTTTAATCCGAGTTATGGATTAATTTCTATGATTAACCAAAGATTTAATGATATTCTGCAATTTAATTTAATTCGAAATTAATGAGTAAAATGGTAGGTGCACCCAGATCTGTGTACACATAAGTGTACAGAGGGTGACATGTGGGTCCAGGGGGTCCTAGTTGACCAGTCAACATTTGACTGGTCAACAGGGGGTGGGGCCCTCGTGTCATTGTCTCAGCTAACTAATTACTGATTTAACTAACTAATCTAGTTCATTATATTAATTAATTAAGTTAATTAACCATTTAACTAATTAATTAAATAATTATTTTTATTAACATTTATTTATTTATTATTGTTTTTTTTACAAAACTGGGGGGGTTGTGGGCCCCGGTTGCCAGTGGCCCAGGGGGGGCCACGCGGTTAACGGGTGCAGGGGGTTATCGGGCGTGGGTGTACGTCCACACGGCGAGGCGGGTTTGGCGAGCGGGCGCCGGGGCGCTGGCGACCAGGGTCGACAGGGTGTGTGGGCCGGCGAGCGGGAAGGCGCCGGCACAGCAGCGACAACAGAAGCATTAGCGGGGCGAGGCCACGGCGGACAGGTTCGCGTGTCAACGCGCGCGGCGTCGCGGGTGCGCACGGGAGGGCGCCGGGGCGAGTCGAGGGTGGTCGGGCGCATCTATGGGGCGCGGTGATCGGGCGTCGGGCATGCAAGGCAGGACGCGGCCATGCGCTTGTTCGAGAGGCCGCGGGCGGCGAGCAGGCAACCACGACGACGGACAGGGGGAGGGGAGGACGACTGGGGTCCTCACCGGCGTTGGTGAGCATGGGGCGTCGAGGCGCGTTGAAGCGAGCCGGGGAGGGGGTCGGGGACGGCGCGCGACGGGCGGTGCTGGCGATGGGGCGTAGGGGACGACGGGTCGGCGATGAGGCGAGGCCGCGGCTTCAGGCGAGCGTCGCGTGAGGAAGGGGAGGGGCGAGGAGGAGTCCGGCGACGAGGCGGCCGGTGACGGGGGCGGGGTGGCGTCGACGAGGAGGAGGCAGACCGGCGGAGAGGGCTCGGGCGACAGGCGATCCGGGCGGCAGCGTCTTGCCCCGATCCGATCTGGATCGGGGAGAGGGGGAGAGGAGAGGCGTGGGGAGTGGGGGGGGGAAGCGGGCTGCGGTTAGGGTTTCCCCCTGGTGGGGGTTATGGAGGGGAGGGGTTGGCCGGCTGGGCCTGGGGGTTGGCCCAGTTGGGCCACAGCCCGGGGGGGGGGGTCTCCTTTTTCTGTTAGTTTTAGGTTTTAGTTTTTCTGTAGTTTATTTTCTTTTATTATTTTCCTTTTATAGTTTATGTTTTCCTTTTATTTTTGAGTTTTATAAATTACAAGAATTGCACCTAAATTAGTATTAATAAACGTTCCACTGCCACAATAATTTTAGTAGTTAACTAAAGTAGTTAACAATTATTTAATCATTTAAGAGACGTTTAAATAATTGTTTCAGCTACTATTTTATTTATTTGAGAGCCTTTAAGCACTTTATCAAAGTTTGGTTTTTCCGTCACAATTACCTATGCAATATTTGGATTACTCCAAACATTTCAGTTTTAATATTTGAAAACCTTCATTGTTTGCCTCTATTTTGAATTTGAATTTGAATCGGTTTTCAAACTAACGCGAGATTAGCGACAGTAACGGAGGTGACATGGCGTTATTAGCAGAGGTTACTGTAGCTTGATTATCCGGGCGTCACATTGCAGCCCGAAACGGGTCAGTACATTGAATGTACTGGCAAATTCACACCATAGAGAATAATGAACAATGGCTATCACTACATGCATATATGGCTGGTGGAAAAAGCTCTATGGTTACGGTTTTTGCGAAAAGCCAATTTTTCCCTACTACAAAGGAATAAAGTTTATTTAACTATCATGGTGGTTGTTAAGCATTGTGAATGGTTGACAGCATTCTCAATCCCAATTAAGCATCATCATTAAAACCCAACAAAATTAATTAAAGTAACGTGATGAGATCAACATGATAATCCAAGAACTAGATACTCAAGATGTCCATAACCGGGGACGCGGCTAATCATGATTAGTTTGTACACTCTACAGAGGTTTGCGCACTTTTCCCCACAAGACTCGTTCGCCTCCGTTTGATTTCTCGCACTGCATGGTGTTTGAGAAACGGATGACCGAGACATAGTCTTTCAGAAGCGCTAGCACCTTACGATGTGATAGACCGTACCAACCTACATCCCCTACATCTGCTAGTCTACCACTGTAAGAGTTCGCACGACTTAATCAGCTATGCCAGAGCCCATAATGGCTTGTGGCTGCACACGGAAGTTTCTAGTTGGAATAATCTCAAGATCCCTTTGAGCCTGGGTGGCGGTCCATAAAAAAAGGCAATCCTAGAGTACCCAGGTACCTAGACAGGCAATCCTAGAATACCCAGGTACCTCAATCCACCCAGATGTGTGTTTAAGTTGCCACCTTAAGTAAACCATTAATTAACAATCTCACGTCTGTCATGAATACTCTCAAAACCCAATCCACGTCTACGAGCATAGCATGGCAATATAAGCATAACGTAGTAGTAACTCCCAAGGGTTTGATAATAAACAGGTAATAGGTACTACCTCAACTACTTCCCATCCCACAGTTTAATTAGATCCTAATCATGCAATGTTTGAGGATTGATCTAATGCAATAAAACTGGGTATGAAAAGGGTTATGATCAAAGTGTGAACTTGCCTGCAATGTTGATGAAGATGATTCGCACCCATAACTCTTGATAGTTCTACTCGTCTCACTCCAGTTAATCTATCGTAAATCAAGCAATAGTAACCACACATAAGCATTCACTCAAAAGACCAGAAAGATCAAAAAGGCAACTTGGAAACCATCAAAACCAATCAAATAACTCTTGTAACATAAAACAATTTCTAACAGTACCAAAATTATGTGTATTTGGCCTTATCAGAAAGTTTCGGTCAAGAGTTTTGATTTGCAAAAAGAATCAACTCAAACGGAGCTACGAAACTCAAGTTATGATCAAACGAAGTTTGAATTCAAATCTAGTCTAATTCAAATTTTTAAAATTTTCAAAAACATGTTTAAGTTGGATTACTGGAAAGAAGGGATCATAACGAAGAAGTGGGCGTTAGTTTCGTTGAATTTGGATAAACGAGTAAAAAGATGTGATCGTTTGAAGTACAGGGACTAATCTATAAAAGAAACTACTACAAATAGGTCCCTGGATAGAAATCTAAAGAAAAAAACTAAATAGTTAACGTTCGTTACCGTTTGCTAACGAACAAAAATCGTTCGCTACCGAACTCTAGCTAACGAACGCTCGCAAAATAACTAACCTAATATATAAAAACCGTTCTAAAAGAAAAACCGATCTATATATATAAAAAAACGAAGAAAAACCGGGGTAGGTTAACTCAGTTTATACCGGTTCGAGGGAAAAGTCCGGCGGCGGCGGCGGTTAACTCTGGCGGGCGGCGCGGCGTGACAGCGGCTCCGGCGCGGCAGCAGGCGACGACGGATGCGGCGCGGGACTGCAGTTGCAGCGCGGCAGCGAGGCGAGCAGGCGGGGCGCGACGCGGTGGCGGTGGTGCAGCGGGGGCGAGCGTAAGCGGCGGCGGCGTTCGGCAGCAGTGGCGGATCTGGCCGTGGCGCGGCGATGCGAGAGCGGGGATGAGCTAGAGAGGGCGAGGGGCGGCGGGGTTGGCCTTATAAGGGCGAGGGGAGGAGGTGGCGTGGAGGAGGGGGCGCGGGGTCGACGCGGAGTCCGGCGGGACTCCGGCTGGCGGCGGCAATGCTCGGGACTCTGTCCCGAGCTTGGGGGCGGTGCGGCGCGGCTGGGCTGCGGCCTGGCCCGGTTGGCTGAGCCGGCCCGGTCGGGGAGTTCTCTCTTTTTTTTAGCAAAACATTTTCCAGAAAAACAACAAAAAAATAAAATAAAAGTAAAATAAACTTTACATAGGCATATAATATATCAAATTTTTTAGAAAAAGATTTTCTACAACGTGGACATTTTTGTAATGCCAAATAAAATCCACAGAAATACGAATAATTCAAAGAGTGCTACTGCCCTACTAAAATCCAATAAAAATTATTTTAAAAATACCAAAATGATTTCAAATTAATTTCTCTCCAATTTTCTGATGTAGGGAATCATGTTACCCTATTTTCCATGTATTTTATTTTTGGAGAAAAATAATTTGAATAAAACTCAAATAACTTCAAATTGAAAATAAATTCAAAAGAACTTTGAATCTAATTCTTTGAAACTCCCAACTCACATTTCATATGTTTTGAAGAAGTCATATTATCTTCTCTCGTGAAAATCATTGAGTTGCGTAAAGTTGCAGAATTGGAAATATTCTCAAATGGAATTCAAATATTTTCAACACCCCTTGTCATTTAAATAAATGGAAGAAGTCATGTCATCTTCTCTCCAGGGTTTTGTGATGAAAAGAATTTGAATTCACGGAGATCTTAAAATGTAAAAATGGAAGTTTGGGAAAGTCCTTTTATTCCCTCTCATTTAACTTCCAAAAAGTTTTGAATTTCACTCAATCAATCACACAACAATCAAACAATCAGTCAAATATATCTATTTATTATAACATTCCAAAATTTGGAATTTTGGGATGTTACAAACATACCACCCTTAAAATGAATCTCGTCCTCGAGATTCTGAGAGGCTAGAAAGAAATAGGTTAGGTTTTGGGGGTCTTCTGAAAATCCATCGATCAGCTCCGGGGTCTCGGGTGCTACCACCCTTAGAAACATGATTACTGTTCCATCAAAACTCATATACTCCATCCTTATTCTTGACGAGGTCGGTCTTCTCAAATTCCCGGGAGATTTCCTTCTCTGGCTCTTCCGATAACGGCCTAACCTTTTCCTTAATTCTTTTGTCCTTTCATCTTGGTAAGGTTATTCCGAGTCTAGGTCTTCTTAGCTAACGGGTCTGGCGCCAATGCTAAACAACTATCGATATCTCATGGTGGTCAACAATTTATGGTTTCTCCTGCAGGAAATGGGTTTGGGTGATCCTCACCGTATAACCTACGGTTGGCAAAAACTGCCTTGTACAAGGGAGAAAAATTGCTATACCATTCTAAGGTTTAAACAAGGTTTAATATAGTCGTCTCTTTACTATAGGTAAGTCACTTAGATTTACCATCCCGCATAGCAAGGCGAATAATAAGAGTAAGTCGGTATGGTGATCAATCCATCCCGCACCCAAATCATTACCGTGCATATGGTTTAGCGAATCTCGCATTCTAACACTCGGTCATCCTCACAAGCATTGCAGAATTTCTCTTGTCAACGAACCAAGTTCGGAAAATCCATTGATTCTGGAAGCCAGACAAACAACTATCGTTCCTTCACAACTCCCAGGTTTTGCGTTACTCCTATAAGATCGTCTATCGATAAAATCGTAATTTCTTCCAGGGTTTTTCCTTTAGCAAGATTGTGCTTGCTTCTTGGCAGGTCCTGGGGCCTGTGGGTTATGGCCCATCTCATCACTTGCAAACCTTGAACTCATCATCGGGGCAACTGATCGTTATTCCAACTTCCAACTTCCTAGTATTCTTAAATCCTTCCAATAGTACTGCCTTCTTCCTTCTATTGGCACCAATCTAGGACATGATTACTCAGACTCATCATGGAATTTCCATTGATCCATATTTCCAACATCATACCTCCTTTATATCCAATAGTACTTCATCTCTTCATATTCTTGGGGTTTCCAACATATCGAGATAAAACTCGTACCTATGAAGTCCACTCCGTGGAACATCATTATCCTTTCCAGGGTCAGGCTTCCTTACATGGGATTATTGGCCATCTCTGCATGGCACTCTTCAAATGGGAAACGTGGAACACATCATGAACTCCTGACAGTCCTTCGGGTGACTCCAACTTGTTGGCCACTTCTCCCATACGCTCCAAAACTCGGTATGGTCCTACAAATCTCGGGGCTAACTTTCCCTTAACCCCAAATCGTTTAACTCCTCGCAGAGGGGACACACGAAGACATGCTCTGTCTCCAATTTCATAGACTACCTCCTTGCATTTTTGAGTCTGCATAACTCTTCTTCCTGGACTGAGCTACCTTCAGTCTATCTCGTATCAACTTAACATTTTCTTCTGACTCCTTGATCACATTTGGTCCAAACAACTGACGGTCTCCAATTTTATCCCACATCAACGATGTCTGGCTCCTTCTCCCATACAAAGCTTCAAAAGGGGCCATCTTCAAACTGGCTTGGTAACTGTTGTTGTATGAGAACTCCGCGTAAGGTAGATTTTCATCCCTACTAGATCCATAATCTAGTGCACACCCTCTCAACATATCCTCCAGAATCTAACTGACTCTCTCGGTCTATCCATCTGTCTGCGGATGAAAGGCTGTAATGAACTCTAGCCTAGTACCCAAAGTCTGGTGCAGCTGATTCCAAAACTTTGAGCTAAACTGTGTTCCTCTATCTGATACGATGGTCCTCGGAACTCCATGCAGACATACGATCCTGGTTATATATATCTTTGCCAACTTCACACTTCTATAGGTGGTTTTCACTGGGATAAAGTGAGCTACTTTGGTCAAGCGAATCAACTACTACCTAGATAGAATCATATCCCATTTGGGTTCTGGGAAATCCGGTAATGAAATCCATGCCAAGCTTATCCTGCTTCCATTCGGGTATCGGCATAGGCTGTAGTAATCCGGCTGGCTTCCGATGCTCTGCCTTTACTCTCTGGCATACATCACCTACGACTACATAATCCGCAATATCCTTCTTCATACCAGTCCACTAGAAACACTCATTCAAATCCCAATACATCTTGGTGTTTCCAGGGCGAATCGGGTATGGTGAGTCATGAGCCTCCTGAAGTATTAACTTCCTGATCTTTGCATTATTGGGCACATATACCCGGTCCTCGAACCATAAGGTGTCGTTCTCATCCTGACGAAAACCTTTGGCCTTTCCTTTTCTCATCCTCTCTTTTACCTCAGCAATCACCTTGTCATCCTTCTGAGCTTCACAGATCTTTCCCAACAATGTAGACTGAACTTCCATTGCTGCAACAAAACCTTTGGGAACAATCTCCAACCGAAGTTCCCTGAGATCCTCGGCTAACTCCTTTGGTAATCCCCCACTTATGAGGGTATTCATCATGGTGTTCTTTATGGTTGTGTCCTATTTCTCCACAAAGCTTGTACGCACAAGGTTTCTTCATATCCTTTCCATAAGGCCTCAACTTCTGGGACACAAGCCAAGACTTTAACAAAGTCCACTTAAATTCCTTCCAAGTGGTTACTCCTTGTCATCCATTGATGGTTTGGTACATCCTCCACCAAGTAGTAGCACCTCTTACAAAGCTCTGAAGAGCATGTTGGATCATATCCTTTCCGACTATAGGGTTATTCTCCATATGACCCTCCATGTTCTAAATCCATTGGTCTGTCCCAACTGACTCATCGGTCCAGAAAATACAAGCTCATCTCCATTCATCCTCTATTGGGTCCATGGGTTTGGGGTGGGATAGGAGAGGTCGAGAGGGATGCACACAATACAAACAAAGGTTTTGAAAAGACAGATTTTATTGTGGCTGTCGGAAAAAACATCAAACAGATGACAACTCACAATCGTCGCATCTAACGCAGGTATATAACAGGGGTTTGGTCTTCTAATGGTCAATAAATCTTCAAAGTCATCAAACTCCTCAAATCTTGTTCATGCCTCCAATGGCTTCTTCCGGTCATGCTTGTCTTTCTCAAGTTCTTTTGCTAGATCAACTCTGTTGACGTGAAGTCTCTCGTGACCTCCTTTAATATTTCTAGAGTTGCATTCCAAACTTCTGGGTTTCATCAACCTCGACATGGACCATGATCCTACTGCCCTTCAGTTCCTGACGAATCTCCGGTATCTCATGGTTCTGCTCCTTCAGTTTGGCTACTTTCAGCTTCTTGGTCCTGAGTTCTTCACGAAATGCTTCCTTTCAAAATACGGCTTCTTGTAGCTCCATCTTAACTTCTTGATGTAATGCTCTAGATCCTGGTGATACACCGGCTAAGGTTAAATCTTCTTCCTTTGCCTATAGATGCTCCATCAGCCTTCTTCCATCCAATCCTTTCATGCATCTGCATGCTTAACTCAAGACGGTGACAATAGCATAAACGAGCGATAACATCATGCATAGACATGTTTCTTCCCTTGTCATTGCCATGAGCTATCATTCCATAGTTGATATCTCCTGCCTTAGGGTTTTCTGGACAAAACTTTGAGTTCTAATGCTCCATGTTCCGGTCTTTCTCTGATACACCCTGATCTCGGGTATTGACAACTTCCATAGTTTGCCAAATTCCATAAGGGTAGCCTTCCTAGGTCATACAAATCTGGAAATTCTTCGGAGCCTCCAATTATCCTAGTCTTCGGAGTCTTCAACCATTGTAGTTTCCATTATTCTAATGTCCAGTAAAAAATCCTCTTCATTCTGAAGTGGTCTTAGTTGTCCGATATCTTGTCCTTCTTGAAGTGGTCTCATCCGTCGAATCTTCGTGTGGTCAAAAAGGGAAAAGGGGTATGGTCTCACTAAAAGGGACTTTTTGAATAAGCTCAGAAGAGAAGAGAGGTAAAAGATCCTTTTGAAAAGAAAGTTTTAGAGAAAATCCTTCCTATGGGCTTGCTAGTTTCTAGGGTCACGTCCTACAGTCAACATGTGCTCTGATACCATCTTGTAGCAACCCGACCCTGATGGATCAAGTCTCCGTGCTTAAGTGTCATCCCTGGATCGGTATGCTGACACACACAGTACTCGAAGGATTTATAACAGAGGTAAATCACATGTATAAAGTAACGTAAATACTATTACCTCAATCCATATAGCAGAAGCAACAAGGTTGTGGATTCCCATCAACACCAACGGCAAAGTTGAGTGTAGAAATCGTAACCCTAACGTATCACTTACTCGTCGTAAGAAACCTGCAACATGAGACGTTGCAGCCCGAAACGGGTTAGTACATTGAATGTACTAGCAAATTCACACCATAGAGAATAATGAACAATGGGTATCACTACATGCATATATGGCTGGTGGAAAAAGCTCTATGGTTAAGGTTTTTGCGAAAAGCCAATTTTCCCTACTACAAAGGAATAAAGTTTATTTAACTATCATGGTGGTTGTTAAACATTGAGAATGGTTGACAGCATTCTCAATCCCAATTAAGCATCATCATTAAAACCCAACAAAATTAATTAAAGTAACGTGATGAGATCAACATGATAATCCAAGAACTAGATACTCAAGATGTCCATAACCGGGGACACGGCAAATCATGATTAGTTTGTACACTCTGCAGAGGTTTGCGCACTTTTCCCCACAAGACTTGATCGCCTCCGTTGGATTTCTCGCACTGCATGGTGTTTGAGAAATGGATGACCGAGAAATCGTCTTTCAGAAGCGCTAGCACCTTACGATGTGATAGACCGTACCAACCTACATCCCCTACATCTGCTAGTCTACCACTGTAGGAGTTCGAACAACTTAATCAGCTATGCCAGAGCCCATAATGGCTTGTGGCTGCACACAGAAGTTTCTAGTTTGAATAATCTCATGATCCCTTTGAGCCTGGGTGGCGGTCCATAAAAAAAATAGGCAATCCTGGAGTACCCAGGTACCTAGACAGGCAATCCTGGAATACCCAGGTACCTCAATCCACCCATATGTGTGTTTAAGTTGCCACCTTAAGTAAACCATTAATTAACAATCTCGCATCTGTCATGAATACTCTCAAAACACAATCCACGTCTACGAGCATAGCATGGCAATATAAGCATAATGTAGTAGTAACTCCCAAGGGTTTGATAATAAACAGGTAATAGGTACTACCTCAACTACTTCCCATCCCACAGTTTAATTAGATCCTAATCATGCAATGTTTGAGGATTGATCTAATGCAATAAAAATGGGTATGAAAAGGGTTATGATCAAAGTGTGAACTTGCCTGCAATGTTGATGAAGATGTTTCACACTCATAACTCTTGATAGTTCTACTCGTCTCACTCCGGTTAATCTATCGTAAATCAAGCAATAGTAACCACACATAAGCATTCACTCAAAAGACCAGAAAGATCGAAAAGGCAACTTGGAAACCATCAAAACCAAACTCTTGCAACATAAAACAATTTCTAACAGTACCAAAATTATGTGTATTTGGCCTTATCAGAAAGTTTAGGTCAAGAGCTTTGATTTGCAAAAACAATCAACTCAAACGGAGCTACGAAACTCAAGTTATGATCAAACGAAGTTTGAATTCAAATCTAGTCTAATTCAAATTTTTAAAATTTTCAAAAACATGTTTAACTTGGATTACTGGAAAGAAGGGATCATAACGAAGAAGTGGGCATTGGTTTCGTTGAATTTGGACAAACGAGTAAAAAGATGTGGTTGTTTGAAGTAGAGGGACTAATCTGTAAAAGAAACTACTACAAATAGGTCCCTGGATAGAAAACTAAAGAAATAAAAGAAAAAAAAACTAAATAGTGAACGTTTGTTACCGTTTGCTAACGAACGAAAATCGTTCGCTACCAAACTCTAGCTAACGAACGCTCGCAAAATAACTAACCTAATATATAAAAACCGTTCTAAAAGAAAAACAGATATATATATATATATATATATATATATATATATATATAACGAAGAAAAACCAGGGTAGGTTAACTCGGTTTATACTGGTTAGAGGGAAAAGTCCGGCGGCGGCAGCGGTTAACTCTGGCGGGCGGCGCGGCGAGACGGCGGCACCGGCGCGGCAGCAGGCGATGGCGGATGCGGCGCGGGAGAGCAGCTGCAGCGCGGCAGCGAGGCGAGCAGGCGGGGCGCGGCGCGATGGCGGTGGTGCACCGGGGGCGAGCGTAAGCGGCGGCGGCGTTCGGCGGTAGCGGCGGATCTGGCCGCGGCGCAGCGATGCGAGAGCGGGGAGGAGAGAGAGAGGGTGAGTGGCGGCGGGGTTGGCCTTATAAGGGCGAGGGTAGGAGGTGGCGTGGAGGAGGGGGCGTGGGGTCGACGTGGAGTCCGGCGGGACTCCGGCTGGCGGCGGTGTGACGCCCTAGATTCAACCGTACACTAATCATACATGCATGTGTACGATCAAGATCAAGGACTCACGGGAAGATATCACAACACAACTCTAGACACAAATTAAAATAATACAAGCTTTATATTACAAGCCAGGGGCCTCGAGGGCTCGAATACATAAGCTCGAAATCACAAGAGTCAGCGGAAGCAACAATATCTGAGTACAGACATGAGTTAAACAAGTTTGCCTTAAGAAGGCTAGAGCAAAAGCATCTACGATCGAAAAGGCAAGGCGTCCTGCCTGGGAGCCTCCTAACTACTCCTGGTCGTCTGCGGTCTCCACGTAGTAGTAGGCACCGGCGGTGGCATCTGGCTCCTGGGCTCCGACATCTGGTTGCATCAACCGGAAAGAAGAAGAAGGGGGAAAAGGGGGAGCAAAGCAACCGTGAGTACTCATCCAAAGTACTCGCAAGCGAGGATCTACACTACATATGCAACATTATCAAAGGAAGGCTGTATATGTGGACTGGGCTGCAGAAATGCCAGAATAGAGAGAAGGCCTAGTCCTATCGAAGACTAGCATCTTCTGGAAACCACCATCTTGCAACAACAGGAGGGAGTAGAGTAGCATAAAGTAAAGTAGTAGTAGTGTTATCAACCTTGGCTGGAGATCCTTTCTCGACTCCCTGCGAGAAAGAAATCCCAGAGCCATACTATCCAGTTATCATCACAATCCAATTCTCATCACCAACCAGTTCTCATCACAAGTATCCACTTCTAGTTGTATCGATCGGGATACAACTCCAAGTGTCCGTTACCGTAGGACAGGCTATCGATAGATGTTTTCTTCCCTGCAGGGGTGCACCAACTTACCCACCACGCTCGATTAACTCCGTCCGGACACACTTTCCTGGGTCATGCCCGGCCTCGGCCAAACAATATGCCGCAACCCGACCTAGGCTTAATAGAGAGGCCAGCACGCCGGACTAAATCTATGCCCCCAGGGGTCATGGGCCATCTCCCCGGGAACTCCTGCACGTTGCGAGGGCGGCCGGTGAGCAGACCTAGCTACCTCCTTCAACAAGGCAGGCGCTTACGCAGTCCAACCCGGCGCGTGCCGCTCAGTCGCTGACGTCTATTAAGCTTCGGCTGATGTATACGACGCAGAACGCCCGTACTATGCCCACGTGATGGTTAGTGCTATCAGGCCAGAGGCCCCTCGGATCAAATATCCAAATCGTAGTGGATTAGGAACGCGCGGTAACAAGCAAAGACTCACGAAAGAGGTGACCCCATTGCCCCATCTCGAGGACTTGCGGCAAGGGCTAGGAATACCCGGCCACGCCTCGTAATTATCTCGCGGGCACCTTCCAGGTCCGCCCGACTCCACATCACTCGCAATTAAGCTCGCGCAGGTACCCCTCAGGGTCGACCCATCTTTCCAAGTAATAGTGGTAAAGTACAAGTATCCGCGTGTCCAAACATCAAGGAGAAAACCCGAGGAATCACCCCCGATGAATTCCACTAGATGCAATCATAAAGGTGAACGTAAGAGGAATCACCCCCGAGGTTCACACTTGAGGGGTTGCACGACAGAGTCGTATCGAAAGTGGTTAAGGAGGAAATCACCCTCGATGACCACGACCGAATGACGACTCTACAGGGTTAACATCAGAAGTGCTGAAGAGGTTCACCCTCGGTACTCGATAGTAACCCAGTAGTGTCAAGCAACTAAGGGGAAGTGATGTGCGGTGTCGGGGCCTGGTCTTCGATCACGTAGATCGAGTCGTCGATGATGAAGCAGGGGCAACAAGGGCAAGTGGGGGTCACTGATGGATCACTAACCAACCTATGCTAAGCAGTTTAGGATAAGCAGGTAAGGTACAACAGAAGATACAAAAGCAGGCTATGCATCAGAATAGGAGCAATCAATAACAGTAGCAAAATCTAATGCAAGCATGAGAGAAAGGAATGGGCGATATTGGGATGATCAAAGGGGGGGGCATGCCTGGTTGCTCTGGCAAGGAGGGGCCGTCGTCGACGTAGTCGATCACAGGGGCGGCATCGGTCTCGGGGTCTACCGGAGAGAAGAGGGGGGAGAAACAGTAAATATTAAGCAAGCATAACATAACAAGACAATAAGCGGTACTACAGGTGTTCTAACGCGGCACTAGGCGATATTGACGAAGGGGGAAACATCCGGGAAAGTTTTCCTGATTCTGGACCTGTGTCAGACAGATGACCGGAGGGGGAATGTTCCATGTTCAGCATGCTAGGGGCATGTGACAGATGAACGGACCGCGTAATCGGATTCGTTGGATTTTTCTGAGCAGCTTTCATGTAGAAAACATTTTCATCCGAGTTACGGTTTAATTTCTACGATTTATCGAAGTTTAAAGCATGTTCTGAAATTCCTATTAACTCGAAAAAAATAGACAAAATTGCTATTGCACCCAGAATTGTACCCAGCCAGCACACACAAGGGCTGACTGGTGGGCCCTATTGACAACGGTCAACAGACTAGTCAACCAGAGGCTGACTGGTGGGCCCTGGTGCTGAGTCAGCAAGCTGACTCAGCGGATCTTATCCATTTGAATAGTAAAACACGGGGCCCACTTGTCAGTTTTTTATTCAATAAAAACGATTTTATTAGCAAAAAAACTTAAACATGCAGGGCCCGACTGTCATTGGGGATTAAGGGCTGGGTTAGTGCTAATTAAATCCGGCCACGTCGGCGGCTAACTCCAGCGCGGCGGGGGAGGAACTCTGGCCGGCGGATTTCGGCAGCCGTTCGCTGCGCAGGCAGGCGCGTTCGATCGGGCCCGGCGTGGCGCGTCGACCAGGGGCAGCTGCGCGAGCGGGGGAGGTCATTGAGGAGCAGAACATCGGCAACGGCGACGACAGAGCTCGGTGGTCGCGCGGCGAGGCGCGCAGGCACGCGGCCGTGGGCGCGAGGGCGCGCGAGCAGAGAGGGCGACACGAGCCGGGGCGCGGGGCAAAGTGGCCCAGGGCGCGACAGCAGGGGGTGAGCGCACGCGGGAGCAGAGCTCTGGACGTGGCGACGGCGAACGCGGGAAGGTAGCGGGAGGCCCCGAGCGGATGCGCGCGAGGATGTGCAGGGCCATGGGGGCACGCGCGGTGCGGCCGCGTCCTGAGAAGCTCACGGTGAGGCGGGCTGGCCCTGGCCAAGCTCGGCTACGTCGAGCTCGCGGCCATGGTGGCGACCAGGACTCGGTCTTGTGGTCGGCGGTGCTACGAGCGGGGAATGAAGGGGGATCGACGGAGGGGCTCACCAGCCCTATAGTGGTGCAAACGCGTGCTCGGGGAGGGCCGGAGTAGCGCGAGGGAGAGGTGAGGAGGCGAGGTGATGACGGCGGCGGGGAGCATCGTCGAGGCTCGGGGCGCTGCGGGGTCGAGCCCCCGATTTAGTTCGGGTCAAGGGGGCGGGCGCCTGTGCTGCAGGCGACGGAGAGGCGGCGTTGGCGTCGGGGCTCCGGAGACGGTGCGTCGGGGTGAGCGGCGGGGTCGGGACGAGGCCCGGTCCAGAACCCAAATCAGGGGGGGAGGAGAGGAGCGTGGGGGAAGTGGGGAACGGGGGGAGTGGGGGTCGGTCGTCTAGGATTAGGTCGGGCGTGGCCTAATAGGCCAGGGAGTGCGGCTGGGCCAGCCAGTTGGCTAATTGGGCCAGTTGGCTAACTGGGCCAGTTGGTCCAGCGTGGGGGGTGTCTCTTTTCCCTTTCTCACATTTTATTTTCTGTTTAAAACTTTGCTATTGTTTTCAGTTACACTGTAACCAGTTTTGTTAGATATGAGACTTGCCTCATAAAACAAGCACATTATTTCTACGAGTCACAAAATGTTCGAGGCCAAAATGAGTTGTCTAATCATTTCTAGAAATTGGAAAGGCCAATTTTAAATGTTGGCAGACCGCTAAATAAATTTCTAGGGGCACTTTTGAATCCCAAAAGAGGTTGGTTCCAACATTATAAACAACCAGAGATTATTTGCCACACTTTGAACATTTTAGTTTTCATGTTTGGCAAATTTGAATTTTTGACTTTAAATTGGATTTAAATTTGAATGGTGATTTGGATCAAGTGAAGATTAGCAACAGTAACATGATGACATGGCACCATTAACAGGTGATTACTGTAGCATGACATTGGGGGTGTTACAAATCTCCCCCCCTACAAGAAATCTCGTCCCGAGATTTAAGTGGGGAAGTAAGGAGTAACTTTGGGTGAACTGACCCTTATAGGGTTAATTGTCTGGTGAACAATGCAGGGAATGTGACAGAAGTATCTCTCGAGTTGAAATTTAAGAAAACGCCGAGACCAAAATATGAAGGTACAATAAGAAGTTTCAAGCGAATGGACAAACGATCGATACCTGAACAGAGTGTGAGAAGGGTTCAGGGCATCGGGAATAGATCATCTCTCGGAGGGTGGCTCGCGATAACACACAAAGCCAAGAGCATAACATACTTCGGCATCAACGTTGTACAGGAGAGTCAGGCTTCGATCTTGTGGAACTGTGGGTTATGGGCCTACCATGTGGTTTAAAAGTAGAAAGAGCGGTGACATGTTACACGGTTATGACAACAAGCTTTGTCGGAGGATAGTCTGTCAGTTATGTTGGCAACCACGTTGGTACCAAGGGTGAGGGACGAAGAGAACCATATTCCTGCTCGTTGAACGAGGCGGACCAATCAGCAAGGTTCGCGTCCATCGGTGGTTACCAGAATGTCATCAACAATAGTAACAGGGTCTCACTGACAAGGTTGTACATCGGGGCGTTTTATAAGCAGGGGATTATTTCTGCTTATATCAAATAGATCACAAGAAGGTTAAACAAACCAATGGAAAGGAAAATGAAATTATCGGATTAATCAGACCAATGGAAATGAAAATGTGTTTAAACGCATATTTCAGGGGTACATCCTTCCCAAGGACAAGCAGAGTATGATATCCATGATAAGACAGCAAGTTCAAAAACATTTAGATAAAGGGGCGAGGGAAGAATCATGAGATTACACATACAACGGTGTTTGGATAATAGATCAAGAAACATTCGACAATGTGCTTCCAATGTTCTTGTTGATATTCGAAATACCTCAGTCAAGCTTCAAGGTAGCATTAACATGGTGTTCCAAGTAGGGGTTGGAGTTGAAGATCACAAGAAATACTCAAAGAACAATTGCAGGAATAGCAAGGAGTCCAAGGTATAACCAAGACATGATCAAACATGTCTTGGAAAGAAGACAATGGGGTTGTCAATCATAACTCAAATCATTGAAAGTCAAGGATGGTATTTCTCACCATGAATTCAATTGTCATCTCAACGGAAGTCAAAATGTTGATGCTGACCACGACGCATTTGCCGAGAGGCTCTATGAAGATGCCATCGAGGAGCGATGCCATCAAGCAACAGGAAGTATGAAGCGAAAGGCTATTGGAACCACGGATACGACACAAGCTCAAAATCAAGCTTGTTGTTCGAGGTGAATTGATAAAATGAGGAAGATCTACGTAAGCTTCGCTCATCGTCGAAAAGTTGTGCTCTAGGAATAAGGACCAGGTAGCACAGTTAAAATTAGCACGACAATGATATAGTCGATCAGTCTCGAAATGACTTGAAGGATTATTAAACTCGTAAGCAACGAAATTTACTTAGAGTTATTGAATCAGAGTGCGGATCGATTCACTTATCGGTGTTCTCGAGTGACTAATAACCCAGAACCCGTGGAAAATTGAGGATCAGCGAAAAATAATAGTAGAGGAAGAACTCATAAGAAGTTATTTAGTTCCGTGATATTCTTGAGATACCTGAGGATAATACTCGAAGGTAGATCTAAGTAGAGGTTGGATAGGTGAAATGATCAGAAGATGACAATTACTTTAACTTGTCCGGGAAATGGAATTAGGGAGAAACTATGGTCGAAACCACGATTATGAATGATCAAACCACCGATACAAGATGAACTTATAACAAGGGGGTAATTATTTTTACGAGCAGCTTCCATGATAAGTTCTACATTAGGTCCATGGGCATGAACACAAAGTTCAAGGTCGACTCCCACTTCTTCAATGCATAAACTTTCATTCACTCCTCGTTTTCGAAGAATTTTTAGCGTGAAAGATTTATCTGGTGAAGCACCAGAACAGTATGACTCACATCTCTTTCGAGTTCACACAGATTTAGGAAAGGTATAGGTTCAACCCGTAGGGGTATCTTAGGAACATATACCACTAACTTCCAGAGCATATAACATCAGCTCAATGACAGAGCATGGTTGACAATAAGCAGAGGATACAATTTACCAAAGGCAATGTGTATCAGGGGAAGAGCGCACAAAATTTTGAATATGAATGAAACTGCCGGTTAACAATCCAACAAAGGATTCAGCGGTCCTTAATGGATCTGATGTGAGTATTAGTACTCAATTAGAAGAAGGAAAGAATGCAAGGCATCGGATTATAGATATATCTGGATAACTTCAAAGCTTGAATACAAAGGAATTATGATTTTCGTATCAGAAGATCAGAAGCAGAGGCTCTGATCAAAAGATGAGCAAGTTGAATAGACTTAGAGGTGCACCCGATCAAATCTTGATTGGGCAAGAACCAGCTCATAATTGGAGTGATGTCGGAGCCGGAAAGAAAATTTCCAAGGATTAATTGATGATTGCGAGTATTCGCTCACACGTTGAACCCATAGGAACAGAATGACAACCACAAAGAATTTTAAAGAATATTGCTAGACATATGGAATTAATCCTAATGCAAGCAGGCATGAATTTCAAGAGCAACAGGGAGTGCAGAGAAATTTCGGAAGATCGATTAACAATGGGAGTGATATTGTGAAGCACATGATCAACTAGGGATGAACGAATCCCTGATAAGTGTGAGGAATTATTCGCAGTGCGAAAGAAGCTGCAAAGCATAAGCACAAGGATTCTCGGAACAACGAATAGTATTGGGGGTAACTTGTAATCATCAAGAGCAATTGGGAATGATTGTATGAACGACACGCGTAAGTCGTTATCCATATGAATTTAACGGTGGTAGGGAATTGCAAAGGCGGAGGTCACAAGGGTCTCGGGAAAACATCGGAGAGTAACTACTGAATCTTCTGGTGCAGTAAGCGGTCATCGGTAATGTCGGGGCTCTCCGGGAGGAAGTGGGTCCGAGAACCTAAGTGTCGGTGTTAGTAAATCCATTTTAACCCGAATAGGAGAGAGATCAGAGTCCCAGAGTATAGTCGAGGAATAAAAGATCCTAATACCACCCAATTAGCGACGTGGGCCCGTAAGCCACACAACCAAGTTAGTAAAACGGTTTCCGGTTTCTAGACTCAACTTCGGCCAAGGAGTTGGAAAGGGGGGCTACCTACAGGCAGTCGGCTCCGATACCAACTTGTGACGCCCTAGATTCAACCGTACACTAATCATACATGCAAATGTGTACGATCAAGATCAAGGACTCACCGGAAGATATCACAACACAACTCTAGACACAAATTAAAGTAATACAAGCTTTATATTACAAGCCAGGGGCCTCGAGGGCTCGAATACATAAGCTCGAAATCACAAGAGTCAGCGGAAGCAACAATATCTGAGTACAGACATGAGTTAGACAAGTTTGCCTTAAGAAGGCTAGCAAAAAAGCATCTACGACTGAAAAGGCAAGGCCTCCTGCCTGGGAGCCTCCTAACTACTCCTTGTCGTCTATGGTCTCCACGTAGTAGTAGGCACCGGCGGTGGCATCTGGCTCCTGGGTTCCGACATCTGGTTGCATCAACCGGAAAGAAGAAGAAGGGGGAAAAGGGGGAGCAAAGCAACCGTGAGTACTCATCCAAAGTACTCGCAAGCAGGGATCTACACTACAGATGCAACATTATCAAAGGAAGGCTGTATATGTGGACTGGGCTGCAGAAATGCCAGAATAGAGAGAAGGCCTAGTCCTTGTGACGCCCTGTTTCAATCGTACACTAATCATGCACGCAAATGTGTACGATCAAGATCAAGGACTCACGGGAGGATATCACAACACAACTCTACAAATAAAAAAAGTCATACAAGCATCATATTACAAGCCAGGGCCTCGAGGGCTCGAATACAAGTGCTCGATCATAGACGAGTCAGTGGAAGCAACAATATCTGAGTACAGACATAAGTTAACAAGGTTGCCATAAGATGGCTAGCACAAACTACGATACAGATCGAAAGAGGCGCAGACCTCCTGCCTGGGATCCTCCTAACTATTCCTGGTCGTCGTCAGCGGGCTACACGTAGTAGTAGGCACCTCCAGTGTAGTAGGAGTCATCGTCGACGGTGGCGTCTGTCCCCTGGACTCCATCGTCTCATTGCAGCAATCGGATAGAGAGATGGGGAAAAGGGGAAACAAGGCAACCGTGAGTACTCATCCAAAGTACTCGCAAGCAAGGAGCTACACTACATATGCATGGATATATGTGTAAAGGGCCATATCAGTGGACTGAACTGCAGAATGCCAGAATAAGAGGGGGATAGCTAATCCTGTCAAAGACTACGCTTCTGGCAGCCTCCGTCTTGCAGCATGTAGAAGAGAGTAGACTGAAGTCCTCCAAGTAGGATCGCATAGCATAAACCTACCTGACGATCCCCTCCTCGATGCCCTGTTAGAGAGCGATCACCGGGTTGTATCTGGCACTTGGAAGGGTGTGTTTTATTAAGTATCCGGTTCTAGTTGTCATAAGGTCAAGGTACAACTCCGGGTCGTCCTTTTACCGAGGGACACGGCTATTCGAATAGATAAACTTCCCTGCAGGGTGCACCACATAACCCAACACGCTTGATCCCATTTGGCCGGACACACTATCCTGGGTCATGCCCGGCCTCGGAAGATCAACACGTCGCAGCCCCACCTAGGCACAACAGATAGGTCAGCACGCCGGTCTAAACCTAAGCGCGCAGGGGTCTGGGCCCATCGCCCTGAGCACGCCTGCACGTTGCGAACGCGACCGGAAGCAGACCTAGCAACCTCCAGTACAACGGAAGTCACGTTACGCGACCCAATCTGGCGCGCGCCGCTCAGCCGCTGACGTCACGAAGGCTTCGGCTGATACCACAACGCCGGGATACCCAAACTACTCCCGCGTAGATGGTTAGTGCATATAGACCAAATGGCCAGACTCAGATCAAATACCCACATCTCGTTAAGCGTGTTAAGTATCTGCAAACGCCGACCAGGGCCAGGCCACCTCTCTCCTAG
This sequence comes from Aegilops umbellulata, assembly GCA_032464435.1. NCBI lineage: Eukaryota > Viridiplantae > Streptophyta > Magnoliopsida > Poales > Poaceae > Aegilops > Aegilops umbellulata. Next base: position 309,277,757 of record CP136056.1, on the reverse strand, counting down.
GTGGTCTCAACCTGCCCTGTCGCTTCGCCACAAAGTAACAGTCGGGGGCCGTCGGGAACCCAGGCCCACCACTACTTGGGTGGAACCACCTGCCCCTTCAGCCCCCATCTCCGAACAGTATCACCGGTAATGTAACAGTGTAAAGTATATAGTATATGCCCGTGATCATCTCCCGAAGTGATCACGGCCCAGTAGTATAGCATGGCAAACGGACAAGAGTGTAGGGCCACTGATGGAACACTAGCATCCTATACTAAGCATGTAGGATTGCAGGTAAAGGTAATAACAGTAGTAGCAAGGACAGGCTATGCATCAGGATAGGATAATCGGAAAGCAGTAACATGCTACACTACTCTAATGCAAGCATTATAGAGAAGAATAGGCGATATCTGGTGATCAAGGGGGGGGGGACTTGCCTGGTTGCTCTGGCAAGAAGGGTTCGTCGTCGATGTAGTCGATCACAGGGGTATGGGCAGCGGTCTCGGGGTCTACCGGAAAGAAGTAATGGAGGGGAACACAATAAATAATAGAGCAATCAAAGCATCACAAATCATAACATGGCAATACGCGGTGCTAGGGGTGCCCTAACGCGGTATGAGCTGATACCGGTGAAGGGGGGAAACATCCGGGAAAGTATCCCCGGTGTTTCGCGTTTTCGGGCAGAGGAGCCGGAGGGGAAAATTTGCTTGTTTTCTATGCTAGGTATGCGTGGCGGACGAACGGGCTGCGTATCCGGGTTCGTCTCGTCGTTCTGAGCAACTTTCATGTACAAAGTTTTTTCATCTGAGCTACGGTTTAATTTATATTAATTTTTAAAGTTTTAAATCATTTTCTAATTTACTAATTATTAATTGAATTAGCATTATCCAGAATAGTGTATGCTGACGTCATCATGATGTCAGCATGACGTCAGCAGTCAACAGGGCGTTGACTGGGTCAAACTGATGCGTGGGTCCCGTTCGTCATAGTCTAACAACTAATTAACAGTTTTAATTAACTAATCAAGTTAATTAAGTACTAAACAGAGTTAATTAAGTTAAGTAATTACCTAATTAATTAATTAATTAGTTACTTAATTAATTAATTTAACTAATTACTTATTTTCATTTTTAAAATACATTTTCTTTTCATTTTTTATCAAGACAGGGGGCGCGGGCCCCATCTGGCATCTGCCCAGGGGGCCATAGCGGGTGCTGGGCGTAACGAGCGGGAGCCCGTGCCCGAGGGGCGCTACGCCCGGGCGCGGGGCGAGGCCAGCGGGGGCGCCGACGCGGCGCGGCCAGGGGGCCACGACCGGGAGGAGGGGATGCGATGGCGCGGGGCCGGCGTGGGGAGCGGCGCAGGGAACAACATCCTGGTAGGCGGGCACAGGCCAGGCAGGGCGATGGCGAGGCAAGCAGGGGGGAAGGGGGCGGCGGCTGCGGCTGTGCAGAGCAGCAGCGACAGGATCCGAGGGCGAGTGGCGGCAGTAGCATGCAGCGTGGCGGTTGCGGTGAGCGGGCGAGCAGGGCTGCCGACGGGTGAAGTCGGGGCGACTCGGCAGGAGCCATGAACAAGGGAAGGCGCGCAGGGCGCTGTGGTGCGCGCCGGCGCACGCGTGCGTGACGCGAGGGAGTGACGGGCCGTGCGGGGCAAGCTGCAGGTGGGCGCGACAGCGCAGGGGGGAAGAGGTCGACACGGGGAGCTCGGCGGGTCGGCGAGCGGTGCAGCAGCAGCAAGGTTCGGGTGCGGGCGCGAACACACGTTGGCTCAGCTTCGGGCGCGCGTAGCGCGCGGTGTGCAGGCGCGGTGCGTGGCCCGGGCACGGGCGGACGGCAGCTCACGGGGGGGGGGGGGGCGGCAGCTCACGGGGGGGTCGTAAGGGACTGGGCAGCGGGGCGTGGGGAGGAAGCCGGGGACGTCGCGACGCAGGGGAGGACGACGTCGAGGTCCGGGTGGGGGTGGCACTCCGGCGTCGGCGGTGGACGGCGAAGGGCGTCGGGGGCGGAGCCAGGTTCGATCCCCCCTTCCCGATTCAGATCGGGATCGAGAGGTGGGGGGCAGACGAGGAAGAGTGGGGAGTCGTGGGGGGGTGGTTGGGCTAGGGTTACGGGTGAGGGGGTTATGGATACTGGAGGTGGGGGGCCAAACAGGCCAGGGGCGGGGTGGGACGGCTGGCTGTCGGCCAGATGGGCCAAATGGCCCCATGGGAGGGGGTGTTCCTTTTGTTTTCTTTTGTTCTCTTTTATTATTGTTCTTTTTACTTTTCTTTTATTTATTTCCTGTATTCTTTTAAATTCCAATTTATTTTAGTTTCAATAAAATACCAAAGTGGCACCTAAATTGTTTTTACAAATTATGTCACAACCACAAAATGTTTCATCCCAAAATAATTTAGTTTAATATTTTACTAAATACAAAAGGCATTTAATTAATGGTTTTAGCTACTGATTTAGTTAGTTTAGGGCATTTAAACATTTTATAAAGACTTGGCTTCTTCACCAATATTACATATGATTTATTTGTCACTTTTAGAACATTTTAGTTTTGAGATTTGAAAACTTTTATTGTTTGTTTGATTTTTAATTTGGACTCGAACCGGTTTCGAACTAACGCGAGATTAGCAACAGTAACAGAGGTGACGTGGCATCTTTAGCAGACGTTTACTGCAACTTGATTATCCGGGCGTCACAATTCTCCTCCACTACAAGAAATCTCGTCCCGAGATTTAAGAGGTAGTGAAAGGGGGAAGGTTTGGTTACAAATCTAGCGGGTCTTCTCATCCTGGCTTGTTCTTCTCGAAGAGGTCGGTCCAATACATTGATGTCTTCATTTCTCTGCTTCAGGTCATCATGATGAAGTCGACATCCTTTCTTCAGGAACTCCATCATACTTAAGAAAGAATAAAGGGTGGGCATTCCGGGAGAACAGACCTCCGCAAGGTCGACTATCTGGTCGATAACATCGAGGAAGGTGGCGGAAGTAACTCTTGAATTGAAACTTACGAAAATATCGAGAGCAAAGTAAGGAGGTATCATGGAAAGGTTTCGAGCGGGCAGGCAATCGTTCAATGCCTGAAACAAGGCTTGAATGGGGCTCAAAGCAATTGGGAATAAGTATTGCGTCCGGTAACAGATTTGATGATCTCTCGGAAGGTGGATCGTGAAGTACTTACGAGGCCATGCATGAGGAATAACTTTGGAAACAGGGTGTACAGGAGAGTCAGGTTTCGATCCTGTGGAACTATGGGTTATGGGCCCACCATGTGGTTTTTTTAAATAGGAGCAGTGTCATCTTGCACGGTCATGATAGCAAGGCATGTTAGAGAGTACCATGCCAGTTATGTCGGCAACAACGTTGGTACCAAGGGCGAGGGACGAAGAGAACCATTTTCCTGCTCGTTGCAACGAGGCGGACCAATAGGCAAAGTTCTCGTCCATCGGTGGTTACCGGAATGTCATCAACACAAGTAACAGGGTCTTACTGACAGAATTGTACACCGATGTGATTACATAAGCAGTGAATTATTACTGCTTAGATTATATAGATCACAAGAAAGTTCAAACGAATAATGGAAAGGAAAATGTGTTTAAACACATATATCAGGGGTATATCCTTCCCAAGGACAAGCAGAGCATGATATCCTTGGCAGGATATAATGTAGAAAACTCTTTAGGAAAGGGGAGAGAAATTTCATGACATTACCCATGCAACGGTGTTTGAATAATTGAGCAAGTAATATTTAGCATTGGGCTTCAAATGTTCTTGTTGAAAATCGGAGCACCACAGACATGCTTCGAGATAGCATTGACAAGGTCTTCAAGCAATGGTCGGACTTTGGATACACAAAGGGTCCATCAGGATAAACTTATTAAACAAGGAATTCAATTTCCTCACGAAAAAAATGTTTAACCTTGTTAAGAAGGAAATTATAACACTAGGTCCTCCGGTCAGGTGTGCTAGGCATGACATCACCTTACCGGGTGATATAAAGACCAATGTTAGGATTCTTGGAAAATGTTCCAACCATCATATCTGACCGAGATTCAGATTTGATTGGTGTCAAGATACCTCAGACTCGGGGAATGAACTATGGGAGTGAGTTCTGAAACGAGATTCATCATTATACTAAGGAGAGGATGAGGAGGTGGCTGATGAACTCAGCGACAACTCATCGAGATTTCCAGAAAGATGGATTTCCACAATTATGTGAACAAGGAGATATCATGGAAGATCTCATTACGTTGAGGATGATCACGACACATTTGTCGAAAGTTTTCTTGAAGATGTAATCAATCAGCGACGACAACAAGTCAAAGGAATGATAAAGCTGAAGGTTATTGGAACACGGGTACAACACAAACTCGAAATCAAGCTTTCTGTTCAAGGTGAAATGATATGATGAGGAAAAGTGATGTAAGCCTAGCTTATCATCGAAAATTGTGCTACAGGAAGAAGGACCAAGTAGCATAGTTAAAAGTTTGCACGATAATGATATAGCCGATAAGGCTTGGAAATGACTTGAAGGGTTATTAAACTCGTAAGCAACGAGAATTACTTAGAGTTACTGAATCAGAGTGCGGAATCAATTCACTTATCGATGTTCTCAGTTGACGACAACCCAGAACTCGTGGAGTGACTCTGATAGGGAAAGGTATTATTCCAGCACAAATTCATAAGATGTAGTGCAATGGCATGATATCCTCGAGATACCAGTGGGGTAATACTCGAAGGCATATCAAATGAAATGTTGAAGTGGGGTGTATTGATATATAGAAGTCAAGCGCTTTAACTTGTCTGAGAAGTGGAATCAAAAGAAATTATGGTCGGAACCACAATCATAAATGATCGAACCACGAGTACAAGATGAACTTCTATCAAGGGGGTAATTATTTTTACGAGCAGCTTCCATGATAAGTTCTACATCGTGTCCATGGGCATGAACACAAAGTTCAAGGTCGACTCCCACTTCTCCAATGCATAACCTTTCATTAACTTCTCGTTTGTTTTCAAAATGGCATTAGTTGTTGAAAGGTTTACCTGGTGCAATACCAGATAAATAGGACCTGTGAAATCTTCCGAGTTTACACAGATTAGGGAAGGCATTGGTTCAACCCATCGGGGCTTCTTAGGAACATATACCACAAGCTTCAAGAGTAAATATCACCAGCTCGAAGGCAGATCATGGTTGGCAAAAGGAGATGATACAATTTACAAAGGCATTATGTATCGGAGAAAGAACTCACAAGGTGATTAACTATGAAGGACACTGTAGGATAATAATCCAACAGTGGATATGGTGATCCACAATGGAGCTGATGTGAGTATCGATACCCAATCAGAGGAAGAAAGAATGCAAATGCATCGATTTATAGAACATCTGAATAATTCAACATCTAAATAGCAAAGGAATTATGATTTTCAAATCAAGGGATCAGGAGCAGCGCTCTGATTAAGAATGGATAAGTTGAATAGACTTAGGGGTACCTTCGACGACAACTTGATTGGTCGAGGACCAGCTCATGTTCAAAATGACATCTGAGCCGGAAAGATAATTTAGAAGGGTTGATAGATGATTGTGTGCATTCGCACACATGTTGAATCAATAGGATCAAAATGACGGTGTCAAAAGATACTAGTGAATATTGCTAGTGATATGGGAGCATCCATAATGTAAGCATACAAGTATCTGCAGAGCAATAGTTTGAAGAGGATGCTCAGAAGGTCGGATAGTATTTCAGAGTATCTTATGAAGCATACGAACAGCTGGGGATGAACATATACTCAATAAGTGCGAGTAATTTTCAATAGGGGTATTCATGTGGTAAGGAACTGCAAGGCAGTAAGCTTAAAGGATTTACGGAACAACGGAGAGCAATTTAGGGCATCTTGTAATAACCAGAGCAACTGAGGATAAAAGTAAGCACGAGAGGTGTAAGTATTTATCCATAGGGATATTTCGGTGGAAGGGAATTGCAAAAGCAACGGGCACAAGGTCTCAAGAGAATATCGGAGAGTATCTTCGAAATCTTCTGGTGCAGCCGGCGATCATCTGGACAGAAGGGGCTCTTCGGGAGAAAGTATTTTCGAGAACCTAAAGTTAGATTTTAGTAAAAATCGTTTAACCTGAATAGAAGAGAGTTCAGAATCCCAGAGTATAGACAAGGAGTAAAAGATCCTAATACCACCCAATGGCGACGTGGGCCTATGGGCCGCACAACCATTTTAGTAAAAGTTGTGCAATGTCTAGACTCGACTTTGGCCAAGGAGTGTGGAAGGGGGATTCCTATAGGCAGTCGGCTCTGATACCAACTTGTGACGCCCCCGATTCAGTCGTACACTAATCATGCACGCAAATGTGTACAATCAAGATCAGGGACTCACGGGAGGATATCACAACACAACTCTACAAATAAAAAAAGTCATACAAGCATCATATTACAAGCCAGGGCCTCGAAGGCTCGAATACAAGTGCTCGATCATAGACGAGTCAGCGGAAGCAACAATATATGATTACAGACATAAGTTAACAAGGTTGCCATAAGATGGCTAGCACAAACTGCGATACAGATCGAAAGAGGCGCAGACCTCCTGCCTGGGATCCTCCTAACTATTCCTGGTCATCGTCAGCGGGCTACACGTAGTAGTAGGCACCTCCAGTGTAGTAGGAGTCGTCGTCGACGGTGGCGTCTGGCCCCTGGACTCCATCGTCTCGTTGCAGCAATCGGGTAGAGAGATGGGGAAAAGGGGAAACAAGGCAACCGTGAGTACTCATCCAAAGTACTCGCAAGCAAGGAGCTACACTACATATGCATGGATATATGTGTAAAGGGCCATATCAGTGGACTGAACTGCAGAATGCCAGAATAAGAGGGGGATAGCTAATCCTGTCGAAGACTACGCTTCTGGCAGCCTCCGTCTTGCAGCATGTAGAAGAGAGTAGACTGAAGTCCTCCAAGTAGCATCGCATAGCATAAACCTACCCGGCGATCCCCTCCTCGATGCCCTGTTAGAGAGCGATCACCGGGTTGTATCTGGCACTTGGAAGGGTGTGTTTTATTAAGTATCCGGTTCTAGTTGTCATAAGGTCAAGGTATAACTCCGGGTCGTCCTTTTACCGAGGGACACGACTATTCGAATAGATAAACTTCCCTGCAGGGGTGCACCACATAACCCAACACGCTTGATCCTATTTGGCCGGACACACTTTCCTGGGTCATGCCTGGCCTCGGAAGATCAACACGTCGCAGCCCCACCTAGGCACAACAGAGAGGTCAGCACACCGGTCTAAACCTAAGCGCGCAGGGGTCTGGGCCCATCGTCCTGAGCACACCTGCACGTTGCGAACGCAGCCGGAAGCAGACCTAGCAACCTCCAGAACAATGGAAGTCACGTTACGTGGCCCAGTGTCACACCCTGATTTTCATGCCACAATACTTAAGCTAACAAGTCATGATAAAATGTGGTTTGACAAAAACTTTTGAGTGTTTTGGACCTTGCCTTGATTGGGTTTTGTCTGCTGTTTGCAAGTGTTCTAAAAATCAAATAAATCCTCCAACTCTTATACTCCTTCTCCTTGATCCAAAACCTTTTCCCAATGATCATGCCATGTGTATAGAGGAATATAGTATTTTCTTACAAAAATAATTTGGCCAAAAAGTATTTTCAAAAATTAGTTTTCCAAAAACCCGTGAGTTGAGGATTGCACTACAAGTACTTAATTAAGGGCAGTAAAAATCTTTCCAAAAATATTTTTGACTCCTATTAGATATAGGTTACCCAGAAACCACAAAAATATAATTTTAAAAGTTATTTTCCTATTTTATTTAAAGGCTTTTTTTATTGAGGCCAGAAATGGTCTTAAATAGGTTAAAATTATTTAAAAGCTTTAAAAATAATGGAGAAAAATTAGGGAGACTCAATGGACATATAGTTTCCATATATGTGAGTTTCAACACATGGTCATGATCAAAATATTGGACAAAACCTCCCAAAACCATTTCTACTCGTTTCAAGGATTTGAAATATTTCTACAGGAAATATTTTCACAAAAATCCAAGAAAATTCTAGAATGTCACATATGACATTTTTGATGATCTTGCCAAATACCATGTCATGGAGAGCAGTATAACCCCATGAAACCCTCTCAAAACCACTTCTATCCTTTTTCAAGTTTGAACAGCTTTGCACTGTCAAACATGTCCAAATGCTCTCAAACTTGGTGCACATGCTCAAATGGTGTAATAATGCATCTAGACCAAATGGAACAAGTTGGAGAGAATGTTAACTTGATCAAAGTACCCCAAAACCCTTTCTATCTAGAATCAAATTTGAACAAGTTTGTACTGCCAACTTTCTCTCCTTGACCCCAACTTTTGTGGGCATGTTCACATGGCCAAATTAGGCCACTACACCAAGAGGTGCATCAAGGAGAATTGATTTGCATTACTAAATCTTGGTAAAGCCATTTCTGCTAAATTCTAGGGTTTACCAAAGTTACATTGGCAACTTTGCCCAAATGAGCTCAAATTTGGTGGAACACCCTAATTATATGTGTCATTTCACCCTGTGGAGTATCATGGTAAATGGAAATCATCTACTTGCCCAAACCATTATCAAACACCTTCTGACAGTTTTCCAAAATGCCATTTTTGACCTCTTCCACTAATCTCCTTGAGCTCAACTTTTTACCACAGCACCTCCTAGTCCTCCTCTACCTCTAGTAGCAATGGCAAATCCATAGCTCAATTATCGGAGGGGTAAAATCCCACTTTCTCTCTCTGGACAGCCCATTTCCCTCTCTCCCTCAACCTCTCTCCTCTCCTACTGGCTTTCCAGGGCAACCAAGGCCATCTCCCCTTTCTTTACTTTCCCCTAGAGCCACCAGACACCCTTGGTCGCGCCCTAGTGCATAAAGAATGCCATGCCGGCCATATGGGCGCTCTGGAGCGCGCTACAGTGCGCTCCCGCACTGTAGCCGCCCCCTGCCAAGCACTTCCGGCCACCTCGGGCCTCCCCAGCGCGCCAGCCGATGCTCCTCGACGTCCGCAACACGGCAGCTGGTCGGCCCCCTCCTCTTTCTCTCTCTCCTGCCTGATAGAGGCAAAGCTGTCCCGATGTTTCGATGAGATGGTCGCTATCGTTTCTGTGGGAGTCGACCTTGACGATCCGACTACGAACGTGCGAGACGTCGCGCCTTAGCAATCGCTAAACCAACTTCCGAGGGTTATTGACCACGCCGGAGCACGATCAACCTGACCACGAGGGCCTATTTCCTGCGAGCAAACGAAGAACAAGCAAGAAACTAAGATTGCAATCTGGATATTGCGAATAAAAGAGGAAAGCTTTATTAACGAAGGTGGGGTTCTGTGACGCCTTGGTCTGGTCGTTGAACACAAACGAAGTACGCAAAGTTGCAGCTATGGCGAACTTTTGATCTAAACAAAACCCAAAGTCTAAACGACGCCCTAAGGGCTGTATATATGGAGGAAGAGGAGGGAATTTCGTGGCCCCTGATGGTGGGGTCCGAAACCAACCCTAACTCTTGTTTCCCCACACATACGGACTCTAAAAATAGCCTATACTTAAGTATTTCGAAATTACATGGGCCTGGCCCAAAAATAAGGTGACGCAGCACCTAGAATAGCCTATGGACGAATATTATGAAGTGGCATCTTGTATATTTCGTCCAAGGCTTCATTCACTCCTTATGGTTGCTTTAAAGTCCTGAAATCATCACTTGTAACTCCGTTCTTGATCCCCTTGCGCATGCCATCAACTCCATGCGTGTTCTTGCTCCAATGTTCATCCTTCTCCAAGCTAGGCCCTTCACTTGTAAGCAAAACAAATGTATCCAATTTAGGCAGTATCATATTCTCATGAACATTAGAATCATTACCAAGAAACGAAAGTACCTGGTAATTTAATTGGCGTGCGCGAGCTCTAGTAATTGGTCCAGTATGTATAGCAGCAGGGGCTGTGGATGTAACAATGGTATTGATGTCCTCATCATCCTCCCCTTCTTGAAATGAAGTCGTCCTCGACGGAAGCTCATCTTCCTCACCCAAATAAGGCTTCAAATCTGCAATGTTAAAAGTGGGACTAACCCCAAAATCTGCAGGCAGCTCAAGTTTATATGCATTATCATTTATTTTCTCTAACACCTTAAATGGACCATCAGCACGTGGCATTAGCTTTGATTTGCGCAAATTAGGAAACCTATCCTTACGCAAATGTAACCAAACAAGATCACCAGGTGCAAAGACAACATGTTTTCTACCCTTATCTCCAGCAAGTTTATATTTAGCATTCATACGCTCAATGTTTTCCTTAGTTAACTCATGCATTTTTAAAATCAATTTAGCACGTTCTTTAGCATCAAAATTAACCTTCTCCGAAGATGGAAGAGGCAACAAATCAATAGGTGCACGAGGTAGGAAACCATACACAATTTCAAAAGGGCACATCTTAGTAGTAGAATGCAATGAACGATTATAAGCAAATTCAATATGAGGCAAGCATTCTTCCCACATTTTCTTATTATTCTTCAAAACAGCCCTAAGCATAGTAGACAATGTTCTATTGACTACTTCAGTTTGTCCATCAGTTTGGGGGTGACAAGTAGTACTAAAAAGCAGTTTAGTCCCCAACTTAGCCCATAAACATCTCCAAAAGTGGCTAAGAAATTTAGTATCACGATCTGAAACAATAGTATTTGGCACACCATGCAAGCGAATAATTTCACGAAAGAACAAATCAGCAACATTAACAGCATCATCGCTTTTATGACATGGTATAAAGTGTGCCATTTTCGAGAATCTATCCACGACAACAAATATGCTATCCCTCCCCTTCTTTGTTCTAGGTAAACCTAAAACAAAGTCCATAGATATATCCTCCCAAGGAACACTAGGTACAGGCAAAGGCATATATAAACCATGAGGATTGAGTCGTGACTTAGCTTTTTGACATGTAGTGCAGCGAGCAACAAAACGCTCAACATCCCGTCTCATCTTTGGCCAAAAGAAATGTGTAGCAAGTATATCCTCTGTCTTCTTCACGCCAAAGTGTCCCATTAGTCCTCCTCCATGCGCCTCCTGCAACAACAAAAGACGAACGGAGCTAGCTGGAATGCATAGCTTGTTAGCACGAAACACAAATCCATCGTTAACGACGAACTTGTTCCATGTTCTTCCTTCTTTACAATTCTGCAACACATCTTTAAATTCAGCATCATGCACATATTGATCTTTGATGGTCTCCAAACCAAATATTTTAAAGTCAAGTTGTGAAAGCATAGTATAACGACGAGACAATGCATCAGCAATAACATTTTCTTTACCCTTCTTGTGTTTAATGACATAAGGGAAAGTCTCAATGAATTCAACCCATTTAGCATGTCTACGGTTCAGTTTAGCTTGACTTTTAATGTGTTTCAAAGATTCATGATCAGAATGTATAACAAATTCTTTGGGCCATAAATAATGTTGCCATGTTTCTAAAGTCCGAACAAGAGCATATAATTCTTTATCATAAGTAGAATAGTTCAGACTAGGCCCACTCAATTTTTCAGAAAAGTATGCAACAGGTTTGCCATCTTGTAATAACACACCTCCTAATCCAATTCCACTAGCATCACATTCAAGCTCAAAAGTCTTATTAAAATCAGGAAGTTGAAGTAAAGGAGCATGTGTCAACTTATCTTTCAATACTGTGAAGGCTTCTTCCTGTGCGGTACCCCAAACAAAAGGCACATCCTTCTTTGTAAGCTCGTTGAGAGGTGCAGCAATGGTGCTGAAATCTCTCACAAAACGCCTATAGAAACCAACAAGGCCAAGAAAACTCCTCACTTGTGTGACCGTTTTGGGCTGCGGCCAACTCTCAATAGCTTCAATCTTGGCTTTATCAACTTCAATTCCCTGTGGAGTAACAACATAGCCAAGAAAAGATACTCGGTCGGTGCAAAAGGTGCACTTCCCAAGGTTACCGAACAAACGTGCATCACGTAGAGCATTAAAAATAGCACGTAAATGTTCCAAATGTTCTTCCAAAGATTTGCTATAAATCAGTATATCATCAAAATAGACTACCACAAATCGTCCAATGAAAGTATGTAAAACTTCGTTCATTAGTCGCATGAAAGTACTAGGTGCATTAGTTAACCCAAAAGGCATGACTAACCACTCATATAAACCAAACTTAGTTTTAAAAGCTGTTTTCCATTCATCTCCCAATTTCATACGAATTTGATGGTATCCACTACGCAAATCAACTTTGGAGAATATTGTAGAGCCACTCAATTCATCAAGCATATCATCTAGCCTAGGAATAGGATGACGATAACGAATAGTAATATTATTAATGCCTCTACAATCAACACACATACGCGAGGTACCATCCTTTTTCGGCACTAGAATAATAGGAACAGCACAAGGACTAAGGGATTCGCGTATATAACCTTTGTCGAGTAGCTCTTGTACTTGACGCATAATCTCCTTCGTCTCCTCTGGATTGGTACGGTATGGTGCGCGGTTGGGTAATGATGCACCGGGAATTAAGTCAATCTGATGCTCAATCCCTCGAATAGGTGGTAATCCCGGTGGCACGTCTTGTGGAAAGACGTCAGCGAACTCCTGCAAAATGTTAGTAACAGCAGGAGGCAAAGAGGAAGGCACGTCCTCAAATGAAAATAATACCTCTTTGCACACAAAAGCATAGCAAACAGATTTGCTAACATCTAGATCATCAATATCAGATTTGGTGGCAAATAAACATGCACTTTTCAATTTAATTTCAGAAGCAACACTAGATGGTTTATTATTAGGCTTCATTTGTTGCTGAAATTCTTTTGCCACAATCTGATTTTCACTCTTATTTTGCTCCTGTTTTGCTTTATTAGCTCGATTAATATCATCTTTCAAAATGGAATCAGGAGTCATAGGAAGCAAAGTAATATTTTTGTCCTTATGAACGAGAGTATACTGATTGTTTCTACCATGGTGTACAGAATTTTTATCAAATTGCCATGGTCTACCAAGTAATAAGGAACATGCTTGCATGGGTACCACATCACAATCAACATAATCAGCATATGTAGAGATACTAAAATGCACACGAACAGTACGTGTTACCTTAACCTTACCGCTGTTGTTGAACCATTGGATGTAGTAAGGATGTGGATGTGGTCTTGTGGTGAGGGATAGCTTCTCCACCATCTCCATGCTAGCCAAGTTGTTGCAGCTCCCTCCATCTATGATGACGCGAACATAACGTTCCTTCACAACTCCCTTTGTATGGAACAAATTATGCCTCTGATTTTGCTCAGCTTGCGTGACCTGCACACTCAAAACACGTTGAGCAACTAAACATTCATACCTGTCAGCATCTTCAGCAGCCATGTATTGCGTCTCATGATCAGAATCATCGCCACCGTGTTCTTCATGTGTAAGAAGAGCCAAAGTCTCCTCATCATAGTCACTAGCGGACTCATACCCACCATCCTCAGTAGCAATCATCACACGCTGAGATGTGCATTCGCGCGCAAAATGTCCTCTTCCCTTACAACGACGACAAATAATATCACTTGTGTGCCCTGTAGACGCCATGGAAGAAGCAGAGCTCTGTGCAGGCCCGGCAGGTGTGCTCTTGGCAGATAGTGGTGGTTGTGCCTGCTTTCTTGTATCACGGTTGGAGGTGGCAGCTGACGGAGGTGCCGGTGTAGCAGAACGTGTGGAAGTAGATGATCCACGTGGTGTCCATGATGAAGGTCGACCTGCAGAAAAGTTAGTCCGCGCCAATGCCTGTCGATCCTGCACTTCACGTTCAGCTTTACAAGCAAGATGGAATAAACGAGTGATATTATTATAATCCTTATAGTCTAGAATGGTCTGAATCTCTCTATTTAATCCACCCAGAAAACGTGCAAGCATAGCTTCATTCGCCTCAACAATACCACATCTAATCAAGCCAGTTTGTAATTCCTGATAATATTCTTCTACAGAATTTTTTCCTTGTCTTAAGCGCTGCAATTTTTGAAGTAATTCACGTTGATAATATGGTGGAACCCAACGAGTATGCATAGGAGTTTTCAAAGCAGCCCAAGTAGCTGGAACAGGATATAATCTACAATATTCAGACCACCAAACACATGCAAAGCTAGTGAAAGCACAAACAGCAGCAGGAACACGTCTCTCCTCAGGATATTGTAAACATGTAAATCGTTGTTCAGTTTCTAACTCCCAAGTAAGATATATATCAGGAACATATCTACCCTCAAATGGTGGAATATTCAATTTCAGTTTAGGGAGATGGTCATGATCTCGTACCTGAGGGGGAGCCCTAACATTACCATTATTTGCATGTGGACGACCTGGTGGTTGTGGTGCTGGTGGTTGCACGTAGTTCTGATTGTCATCAACCTCATCCTCATAATCTCCCACATAATCATCCTCCTCCGCATCAGCAGCAGGAGCCACAGAAGTATCAACAGCAGCACCAGCAGTTTGGCCAGGCTGAAGAGGGACACGGATCGCTCGGCGAAGGGCTGCTTCCCGACCTAGAGGTATTCGTTGTTGTTGCTGTTGTTGCAGAGGTGCGGCAGGTGCAGCCGGTGGTGGAAGACGCGCAAGCAGTTCATTAAATCTGTTATCGAGCTTTGTTTCGAACGTCTTCTCCATGCCATCTATCTTCTCCATGGCCTCTTCAAATCTGTTTAGCACATCTTGCACCTGTCCACTCATCATTTGCTGAAACTTATCATGAAGCTCCTTGTTCGTCAAGTTCTCCCAGTCAGTCTCGTCGGCTTGTGATCCTGGCATGGTTAGCAGCAATAGAAACACACAAGAATATGATCCTACAGAGTACTAACAAGAGGTGGTGGTGGTGTCACAAATCCGTCAAGCAAATCTCAAATTCTTACCAGTTCTTACCCAGCAGCAGGCGGTGATCGGCAGCCGTTGTAGTCAAAACTCTCAAAAGCTTGGATAGAGCGATTGCCAGGGAGAGTCAAACGCACGAAGTAGATGTATGTGGAGCTGGGAAGGCTTATAGTATGGTAGCAAAAAGGGTCAGCAATAATCAATTCAGAGATGCAAAGTTGAATAAACGTTCAACGACGGTACTGTGCTGGTCCTAGGCTAGACCGTGCTAGAGACGCGAGCCTAGAACACCAACAAAATCACGGCGCTGCACGTAAACACAGGGAAAAGCACACTCTGGATTTTTTTTTTCGCCCTGTTTTTTTTTTTGCACTCTTTTTTTTTTTGCTTCTTCTTTTTTTTTGCGAAAAATCACAATAATGGCGAGTGTCTCAAAACTCTTCCCAGGTCAAACTGACAGGATAGACACGATTTTTTTTTTTGCGATTTTTTTTTTCGACTGCCCGGACCTAAAAACTGGAAACGGCTCAAAAAAAACTTTCAATAACGGCGACTGTCTCAAAAGGCTAAGAAACACCTAAAAATAGGATAGCCAGAAATTTTTTTGTCAAGTGCGTTTTTGGAAAATTTTGGGCCTAAACGGAGGGTGGTTTCCGGACTCTGATTTTTTCGCCCTGTTTTTTTTTTTTGGAAACCAACCTCTTCTACGTACGGCAAAAGATTGATGGAATCCTAAACCTACTCAACCAAGGAAACACGAATCTGGCAACAGATGGATCTCGAAAGCAAACCTAATATGAGATGGACTCGAAGTGACGGTGATATATGGATACGGATCGGTGGTGGTATATGGACTCGGAGCGGTGGTGGTATATGGACTCGGAGCGGTGGCGGATAAGCGGTGGTGGTATATGGACTCGGAGCGGTGGTGGTATATGGACTCGGAGCGGTGGCGGATAAGCGGTGGTGGAAGATGGCAGGGACAATGATGATGGTGCGGCGGCGGCGTGACTAATATGACCAGAACTCGAAACTCTAAAAGACTAGACGCTAAGACCAGCAACTTGACACGACGATGCAACCGCAAATTCAACAAAGCAAATACAGAAAAGATTATGCAAAGGCTCAGATTGGTTCGGATATGATGAACTAACCCTAATTTTTTTTTGGCTTTTTCGTGGACTATAGGTATGAAGAACAGACTCGATCTAAACTACGAAAAACTGTAAAATCTCACCGAGCAACCTGAAAATCTGATACCACTTGATAGAGGCAAAGGTGTCCCGATGTTTCGATGAGATGGTCGCTATCGTTTCTGTGGGAGTCGACCTTGACGATCCGACTACGAACGTGCGAGACGTCGCGCCTTAGCAATCGCTAAACCAACTTCCGAGGGTTATTGACCACGCCGGAGCACGATCAACCTGACCACGAGGGCCTGTTTCCTGCGAGCAAACGAAGAACAAGCAAGAAACTAAGATTGCAATCTGGATATTGCGAATAAAAGAGGAAAGCTTTATTAACGAAGGTGGGGTTCTGTGACGCCTTGGTCTGGTCGTTGAACACAAACGAAGTACGCGAAGTTGCAGCTATGGCGAACTTTTGATCTAAACAAAACCCAAAGTCTAAACGACGCCCTAAGGGCTGTATATATGGAGGACGAGGAGGGAATTTCGTGGCCCCTGATGGTGGGGTCCGAAACCAACCCTAACTCTTTTTTCCCCACACATACGGACTCTAAAAATAGCCTATACTTAAGTATTTCGAAATTACATGGGCCTGGCCCAAAAATAAGGTGACACAGCACCTAGAATAGCCTATGGACGAATATTATGAAGTGGCATCTTGTATATTTCGTCCAAGGCTTCATTCACTCCTTATGGTGGCTTTAAAGTCCTGAAATCATCACTTGTAACTCCGTTCTTGATCCCCTTGCGCATGCCATCAACTCCATGCGTGTTCTTGCTCCAATGTTCATCCTTCTCCAAGCTAGGCCCTTCACTTGTAAGCAAAACAAATGTATCCAATTTAGGCAGTATCATATTCTCATGAACATTAGAATCATTACCAAGAAACGAAAGTACCTGGTAATTTAATTGGCGTGCGCGAGCTCTAGTAATTGGTCCAGTATGTATAGCACCAGGGGCTGTGGATGTAACAATGGTATTGATGTCCTCATCACTGCCCCTGCCCACACGCGCACCATGGCCGCCCAAGAGCTCCATTGAGCGGGCTCACACGCGCGGCGTCTCTGACCCTTCCCCGCTCCCTCTCTTCCCCCCCCCCCTCGGCGTAGTCCACATCCAGGAACACCCCAGACACGGCGCCCTCTTCCCCCGAGCCCTGCAGCGACGAGCGTGAGCTCGCCGGCGCACGGGTCTACGGGACCTCGCCGTTCACCTATTTAGAGGCCTCCCCGAGCTCTCCTCTCCTCACCACTCGCCCTCTCACTCCCCAAATCGCCCCCCTGCACCCCTCACCCCTCTCCAGACGAGCCCGAGGTCGAGTTCGAGCTGGAGCTCCGCCGCCTCGGGTCGTCGTCGATCTCAGGGTACGGGCTCCCTCCGTCCCTCCTCTCTCTCGATCTGGACCCTCCACACCTCCCTGATCATTTCCCCTCTGTTTCCCCTCTCTCTTGCAGTTGGAAACGGTCGGAGCCATCAGTGCCCTACGCCTCTCTGCCTCAAACCTCATCGCCGGCGAACCACTACTCCCCTCCGGTCAACTCCGACGCCACCCGAACGGCGACACGACGAGGAGCACAGTGGTGCCATCTGCTCACCCTGCCGTGCCCGGATACGTCGCCGGTGAGCTCGCCCCCCCTCTCTGACCGGGGTTGAAGACGACGGCCGTGGGGCCCGTTGGTCAGCCTCACACCCTGGCGGGTGGGCCCTACCCGTCAGGTTTAAACACGCACGCGCGCGCACCGGTTCGCTGGGTCGGTTGAAGGCGTATTTCGCCTTTACGCCTTCAACGTGGCAGCCCTGCGCGGGCTGGATTCCCTCTGGGCCTGTTGCACTGTGGCCCTTCTGGCCCAGTCACACAGTGCTGCTTCTCCTTTTTCTTTTTCTGAAAACTTGCAAAAATTCCACAGGATTAAATATTTATCCAAATGGAATAAATCCAACTCCTTAAATCTTAGAATAATCCCACCTATTTAATGGTGTAACTTTCATAAATATCCATCAAACTCTTCTGCACTGCGAACGCGGGAAGGCAGCTGGAGGCCCCGAGCGGACGCGCGCGAGGATGTGCGGGGCCATGGGGGCACGCGCGGTGCGGCCGCGTCCTGAGAAGCTCACGGTGAGGCAGGCTGGCCCTGGCCAAGCTCGGCTACGTCGAACTCGCGGCCATGGTGGCGACCAGGGCTCGGTCTTGTGGTCGGCGGTGCTACGAGCGGGGAATGAAGGGGATCGACGGAGGGGCTCACCAGCCCTGTAGTGGTGCAAACGCGTGCTCAGGAAGGGCCGGAGTAGCGCGAGGGAGAGGTGAGTAGGCGAGGCGATGACAGCGGCGGGGAGCATCGTCAAGGCTCGGGGCGCCGCGGGGTCGAGCCCCCGATTTAGTTCGGGTCGAGGGGGCGGGCGCCTGTGCTGTAGGCGACGGAGAGGCGGCGTTGGCGTCGGGGCTCGGGAGACGGTGCGTCGGGGTGAGCGGCGGGGTCGGGACGAGGCCCGATCCAGAACCCAAATCGGGGGGGGGGGAGGAGAGGAGCGTGGGGGAAGTGGGGAACGGGGGGAGTGGGGGTCGGTCGTCTAGGGTTAGGTCGGGCGTGGCCTAATAGGCCAGGGAGTGCGGCTGGGCCGACCAGTTGGCTAACTGGGCCAGTTGGTCCAGCGTGGGGGGTGTCTCTTTTCCCTTTCTCACATTTTATTTTCTGTTTAAAACTTTGCTATTGTTTTCAGTTACATTGTAAATAGTTTTGTTAGATATGAGACTTGCCTCATAAAACAAGCACATTATTTCTACGAGTCACAAAATGTTCGAGGCCAAAATGAGTTGTCTAATCATTTCTAGAAATTGGAAAGGCCAATTTTAAATGTTGGCAGACCGCTAAATAAATTTCTAGGGGCACTTTTGAATCCCAAAAGAGGTTGGTTCCAACATGATAAATAACCAGAGATTATTTGCCACACTTTGAACATTTTAGTTTTTATGTTTGGCAAATTTGAATTTTTGACTTTAAATTGGATTTAAATTTGAATGGTGATTTGGATCAAGTGAAGATTAGCAACAGTAACATGATGACATGGCACCATTAACAGGTGATTACTGTAGCATGACACTGGGGGTGTTACAGGCGGCGATGCTCGGGACTCTGTCCCGAGCTTGGGGGCGGTGCGGCGCGGCTGGGCTACGGCCTGGCCCGGTTGGCTGGGCCGGCCCAGTCGGGGAGTTCTCTCTCTCTTTTTTTAACAAAACATTTTCTAGAAAAACAACAAAAACAAAATAAAATAAAACTTTACATAGGCATATAATATATCAAAATTTTCAAAAAAAGATTTTCTACAACGTGGACATTTTGTAATGCCAAATAAAATCCATAGAAATATGGATAATTCAAAGAGTTCTACTGCCCTACTAAAATCCAATAAAAATCATTTTAAAAATACCAAAATGATTTCAAATTAATATTATGCAGCTCGAATATTATTTTAGACCATCTCACCAATATTATGCAGCTCCAAGAAGATCAACATTTGAACAGTCACATGTTAAAGACCGTTTCAATCATAAGGAATCGTTCAAGAGCTCAAGGAAGAATAAAGAGGCGGTCAAGCAAGTTTACCACGTTAAAAGAGATGGTCGTAAGAGTGCTACTTCAGATTTGATCTCAAATGAAAAGGAGCCAATTAAAGTATTAACATTGGCTACTAAAGGCAGTGAGGCAAGCCTATCAAGTGCCAAATCTGAAGATAAGAAGTTGAGAGTGCACAAGGTAAAACAAGAATTGCCATTACTTCAAACAAAATCATAGTCGAGGTTCCCACTCGGTTTATCGTATTGGCAAAAGAAGGAATTACAAAAGCTTAGTGCACGAGAGCTGAAAAAGAAGAACATGGCATCTGTTCCCAAGAGGAGCAGTCACAATAAAAATGATGTGCAACCTTCTATTGCAAGAAGGGTTACAAAAGTGAAGGAAGAGAAGGATGGAAGCGAAAAACAACTAAGCCGAAGGTGTGCATCATCCCATCAAAATCTTCGGTTAGCACGTCATCCATATTTGTCAAACATGCTATTGATGTCTTTGCCATGGAGTTCATCCCCAGGTATGATTGGTTACTTTCCATGGTCTTATTTTGATCCATGGATGCAATATAGTTTCTTATATCATGAAAGGATATTACCAAATCACTATACATTTGATTACTTATAAGTTGTTGTTGATCGAGAGAGCCGAAATACTTGATTTGTCATTTCATTTGTTTATTTTGGCTACACATGCTTTGGTGGATGAAGTTTACATGGACCTTATGTTAACGGCCGATATTTACCTATCGCCCTAGGAATATGTCAAAGTATGGCCGGTGTAGTATTCTAATATCGTCCTTAGTTCGATTGGAGAGCGAGACAAGTACTATGGAGATTATGTTTTGATAGTTGAATTCATAACAATGGCCATGATGTTGGGAGTTGTTTATATATCTCCATATAGTGATATTCTGTGAAGCCTCATGCCTCTTAAAATATTTACTGCACAATAATCAAAGCCGAATATGCAATGTTATTCGGTTTGGAACTTTTGCCATATGTGCTAAACGTATTGAGGCTTTCGGTGATTCGCTATGATTAGTCCAACAAATATCCAAGGGTTATCAATGTTTTGACGAATCACTTATATTTCATCTTGGGGTATGTCAGTGTACTAAAGTAGGGGTACCTTAGTACTCCGAACTTGTGCACGGGCAGTAGTAGCCTCCCGCGGCAAGGCCTGCTAGGGGAGCGACAAGAGTCTCCACGGCCCTTTTTGGGCCGGACGAAGGCCAAGTGATCGAGCCTAGAAGACCAAGCCCCGGCAAGAGGAGCTTGCTGGGCCAAGAAGGCGAGGTCCGGCAAGAGGAGCTTGCCGGGCCAAGGCGACAAGGCCCCGACAAGAGGAGCTTGCCGGGACGACTAAGCTGAAGCACCAAGGCCCCGGCGGGAGGAGCTCGCCGGGACGGCCAAGCCAAGGCACCCCAAGAGAAGCCCGCCGCGGCGCGCCGCGCGCCCCGGCAAGGCCTGGCGAGTGGCAAGGCAACTACCGCGGCAAGCCATTTGCCGCGGCAAACCACCACATCAGGCCTGCGCTCCAGCTCACCTGCCCACGCGTCGCTCTGGGGCTTCCCCAGAGGCACGTGGCGGGGCGCCGCACAACCTGAGACGCGCGGTGGCATGCGACGTTGGCAGAGTCGCCCCCGTGGCAAGCGGAGGCGCTCCTAACGGTCCGCCTCGGCACTGTTCAGGCGATCCAGACGGGCATTTAATGCCTTTGTCCCCCGCCGTCAGAGTTAGGTGCGATAGCACTGTGCGGCCACTATTCGCACAGTCCCTTGCCATTTTTACCCTCACCTGCGTCGCTCCCTGTGGGAAACCCCTTGGCATATAAAAGGAGGCCCATGCGCACGTAGGGAGGGGATCGGACCCAATAGGCCCTCGCCTACGTCCAGCTCCAACTTACTATAGCTTCTTGCGCTCCAGAGCAAGAACTCGAATCAACCAGACATGCAGCAGTAGGGTTTTACGCATCCATGCGGCCCGAAGCTGGGTAAAATCGTTGTGTCTGTGTGTCGCCTCGATCTGCTCTTTGTGCATCCTCCGCCCCCGCCGAACCGACAAGGGGCTCCGTCCCCATAGGTGCTCGTGGAGGCCGATATCCCCCGACATCTTTGGCGCGCCAAGTAGGGGGTGCGTCGAGGTTGTGTGAATCAGATCCGGCGTCCGCGCGAGCCAGACTCTCATCGTTTGCGCCAGCATGGCGCCGAAGAAGAAAGCTCCGGAGGCGACCGGTCCGTCAGCGTCGAACCCACCGCCCATGGAGCAGACGGGTGGTGGGGAGGGCGCCGGCGGAGGAACGGGCGCCGTCGAACCAGTTCCTGGTCCTGCGACGTCCGAGCTCGCCCCGCGCCCCTCTCAGGAGGCGCGCCACCAGCAGCGTCATAGTACCCATGGTACCATACGCTCGCTGGACCAAAGCCACGCTGGCGGGTCCCAAGGCGCTCAGGACCAGCATGCGATCCAGCGTGCCAGGACGAGCGTCGCGCGGCTGCCTGGACCGGGTGCTGCTCCTTCTAACATAGTTAGGAGTTCGAGCACATCCCGCTCCTCGCGCCGTTCGCCGCCTCTGCCCGCCACCCCAGCGGAAGCTCTCGCGCGAGCTCAGCTACTTCTAGACTACCCTCCGGCGGCGGACAAGCTCGACGGCTGGAGGGCAACTATCCAGAGCCTCATCGGTTTCGCCAACCGTGACACTCCGCGGTAGCACAGCGCGTCGCAGCCGCGGCCAGTCACCCAGGCGAGAACCGATGGCGCTAAGAATGGCGGGGGTGCGACCACCGTGCACTCCCCGCCCCAGAAGCCACGGTCGCCGACTCGCCGGGCTAACCTCGACGACGACTCCACCGCGTCGTCGAACCCGCGAACTCACCGCGACCAACGCCAAGTCCTTCACGAACGAAGGGAAGAAGACGCTCGAACCCGCATCGAGCGCAGAAGAGAGGCGCGGCGTCAATCCGACCAGCGCGTTGGGCCCTCTGGAGACATGCACGCGCCGGGGGAAACAGGCGAACTGCCGTATTCGGTAGGCTGCCTTGCGTTCACCCGCGAGCTGCGGCAAGTCCAGTGGCCCAGCACAAAGAACTTCAAGCCCGACGTGCCCGAGAAGTACGACGGCAAGTCGCATCCGTCTGAGTTCCTCAGCATCTACACCATTGCGGTGCAGGCTCCGGGGGACGGGACGATAAGATCCTTGCCAACTACTTCCCGCTGGTACTCAAGCCCAACGTCAGATCCTGGCTCATGCACTTGCCGGACGGCTCCATCTCCTCCTGGCCAGACCTATGCCATCAGTTTGTTGGCGCCTTCGCGGGCGGCCACAAACCCCATGGCCAGGCGAGCGACCTTCATCTGCTTGTTCAGAAGGAGGGGGAGCCTTTGCGCAAGTTCATCCAGAGGTTCAGCCGTGTGCACTACAACATCCCAGACGTCCACCCCACCACGGTGATCAGCGCGTTCCACCAGAACGTGCGTAACCGCAGGATGCGGGAGGAGATGGCGATGTGCAAAATCAAGGAGGTCAGCGAGCTTTACGCCCTGGCCGACAAGTGTGCACGCGCTGAGGAGGGGAGGAAGCTCCCCGGAGAAAGTGTTGGAGAAGCAGAATCCGACAGCGAAGGTACCGCCCCGACAAGGAGAGGCCGGCGGCGGAACGGCAAGAAGAAGAAAAACCCAGAGGTATTGGTTGTCGAGAAGTCCGGCAGCGAAGGCTCCGCCAAGAAAGCCCAGGCGGGAGGCCCCGGCAAGGAGGTTGTCGGGTGCGCCAACTGCCGGGCGGTGGCGGCTGCCGATAAGCGGGACGGTACCGACAAGAAGTACTACAAGATCCACCGCACCAGGGGCCACGACCTCCAGAGTTGCAAGCAAGTTGAGTGGCTCGTCGACCTGCAGAAGGCCGAGTACGCGCGACACGACAAGGAGAGAGCCCAGGCAGGTGGCGGGGGGTCCGGCACGAAGCGTCCCGGCCCGGGGGAGCGCCGCGGCAAGGACAAGCAGCGGCAAGCAGACAGACCTCCCCGGGGACGCGATAAGAGCGAAGACGAAGACGACGACGAAGACATGGAAGACCCCGAGACCAGCGAGAAGGAGTTCCAGAGAGCCACTGAGGTCTTGTGTGTGGACGGCGGTGCCTCCCTGCACGCTTCCCACCACCAGCTCAAACGGTGGGTGCGGGAGGTCAATGCAGCGGAGCCACCCATCGAGTCACGCAGACCCCTGAGATGGTCCAGCACGCCTATCATCTTCGACATTGAGGACCACCCTGATCACACAACCGCGGTCGGGTGCTTGCCGATGTTGGTTTCCCCAACAATCCGCAACCTCAAGGTCACTAAGATGGTAGTTGACGGCGGGGCCGGCTTGAATCTGATCTCCTCTGCTGTTCTCCGGAGACTCCAAGTTCCCGACAGCGAGCTCGAAGAAACCGGCACATTCCAAGGAATCAACCCGGGAAGGAGCAAGCCGAAGGGAAAGATCGCGCTGCCGGTAACATTTGGCAGCGAGCTGAATTTCAGAACTGAGAAGGTCACCTTTGACGTCGCCGACCTTCCGTTGCCTTACAACGGGATCCTCGGCCGACCAGCACTCGCCAAGTTCATGGCGGCCTCTCACTATGCGTATAACATGCTCAAGATGCCTGGCCCGATAAGTGTCATTTCTGTCCCCGGCGACAAGAAGGATGCCCTTATCTGCGCCGACCAATTATACCGGGACGCAACAGCGGCAACGGCCCGCGGTCCGCTCGCCGCTGGAGCTTCCGAGGGAAAGAAGAAGCCCGGCAAGTGCTCTGGCGCCCACTCCGGCAAGCGCGCCTCTTCGGAGTGCTGCGCTGTCGTCGAGGACGTGCCATCGAGCCCCGCCGGCAAGAAGACCAAGCCCGACGAATGCTCTGGCGCCCACTCCGGTAAGCGCGCCTCTTCGGAGTGCTGCGCTGCCGTCGAGGACGTGCCATCGAGCCCCGCCGGCAAGAAGACCAAGTCCGGCGAATGCTCTGGCGCCCACTCCGGCAAGCGCGCCTCTTCGGAGTGTTGCGCTGCCGTCGAGGACGTGCCATCGAGCCCCGCCGGCAAGAAGGCCAAGTCCGGCGAATGCTCTGGTGCCCACTCCGGCAAGCGCGCCTCTTCGGAGTGCTGCGCTGTCGTCGAGGACGTGCCATCGAGCCCCGCCGGCGAACACAAGAAGACGACGGCTGCTCCACCCGCGACCAAGAAGGTGCCCGCCAAGGAGGACGGCGCTGGTGGTACCTTCACCATCAGTGCCACTCTCGACCCCAAATAGGAAGGCGCGCTCGTTGCTTTCCTGCGGGCGAATGTCGATGTGTTTGCCTGGCAACCATCTGACATCCCCGGCGTTCCCAGGGAAGTGATCGAGCACCACCTTGCCGTCTGTCCTCATGCGCGGCCCGTCAAGCAAAAGGTCAGGAAACAAGCGGTGGAGCGCCAAGAGTTTATCACGGAGGAAATCAAGAAGTTGGAAGCGGCAGACCTCGTCAGAGGCGTGCTCCATCCGACGTGGTTAGCCAATCCTGTCGTCGTGCGCAAGGCAAACGGGAAGTGGAGGCTTTGCATCCATTTCACCGATGTCAACAGAGCTTGCCCTAAAGATCCATTTCCCTTGCCGCGCATCGACCAGATTGTTGACTCCACGGCTGGGTGCGACCTGCTTTCATTCCTTGACGCCTACTCCGGGTACCACCAGGTCTTCATGGCCGAAGAAGACGAAGAGAAGACTGCGTTCATCACTCCATGCGGCACGTACTGTTTTGTGCGGATGCCTTTTGGACTGAAGAACGCGGGATCGACATTTGCGAGGGTTGTCCATGCTGCTTTTGAGCCACAGATCCACAGAAATGTGGAGGCCTACATGGACGACATTGTGGTCAAGAGCATAGACAAGGCAACCTTGGTTCAAGACTTGGAAGAGACCTTTGCAAACTTGCGCAAGATCAGCCTCAAGCTCAACCCCGAGAAGTGCGTGTTCGGAGTTCCCTCCCGCAAGCTTCTCGGGTTCTTCGTGTCTCAGCGTGGGATCGAAGCCAACCCCGACAAGATCAAGGCCATCGAGCAGATTGAAGCACCAACGCGTGTCAAGGACGTGTGAAGACTTGCCGGCTGCGTGGCGGCTCTCAGCAGATTTATTTCCAGGTCTGCGGAACGCGCCCTGCCGTTTTTCAAAATCTTGAAAAAGGCAGGTCCAGTAAAATGGACTCCGGAAGCGGAGGCTGCGCTGCAAGACTTGAAGAAATACCTGTCCTCCGCTCCTATACTTGTCGCGCCTAGACCGCAAGAGAAGTTGCTGCTCTACCTAGCGGCAACCAATCAAGTGGCTAGTGCTGCGTTAGTTGCGGAGAGGGAAGCTGATGACGAGCCAGCAACCACGGCAAGCGCGTCCGACGGCAAGCAGGGGGCTTCCCCGACAAGCTCTGGCCCCGGCAAAGGCGGATCCGCGCAAGCGCAAGGGGAAGTGCGGAGGAAGAGGATGGTGCAGCGCCCAGTTTACTTCGTCAGTTCCCTCCTGCAGGGGGCTAGGTCGAGGTATTCTGGTGTGCAGAAATTGCTCTTCGGCCTCCTCATGGTCTCGAGGAAGCTGCGCCATTACTTCCAAGCACACGAGATCACCGTGGTCACTCGCTTTCCGCTTAAGAGGATACTGCAGAATCCCGAAGCAACAGGCAAGATTGTCGAGTGGGCACTAGAACTGTCAAGCTTTGGCCTCAAGTTCGAGAGCACCTCGACCATCCAGAGCCGAGCATTGGCAGAGTTCATAGCAGAGTGGACGCCGACACCAGACGAAGAAATTCCAGAGACGAGCATCCCCGGCAAGGAAGCAACCAAAGAGTGGCTGATGTACTTTGATGGTGCCTTTTCGCTGGAAGGTGCCGGTGCCGGCACGCTGCTCATCGCGCCCACCGGAGAGCACCTCAAGTACGTCGTCCAGATGCACTTTCCCAAGGAGCAAGCAACCAACAATACGGCAGAGTATGAAGGTTTGCTCGCCGGTCTCAGGATCGCGGCAGAACTTGGGATCAAGAAGCTCCTTGTCAGGGGTGACTCGCAGCTCGTCGTCCGCCAAGTGAACAAGGATTACCAGTGCCCGTTGATGGAGGCTTACGTTGATGGAGTGAGGAAGCTGGAAGAGCGCTTTGATGGCCTGCAAATGGAATACATTCCAAGAGCAGAAAACGACATCGCCGACGGCCTGTCGAAATGCGTCGCGCTAAAGTTACCTGTGGAACCAGGGACTTTTGTGCTCAAGCTGACTCAGCCATCCGTGACACCATCTACTGGGCCAAGCAAGAAGAGAAGACCGGTCTCTGGTGACTCTCTCCCGGCAGAGCTTCCCGAGGCCGCCGCCAAGAGAGTCCCCAAGATCGACGCCAAGAATGCTGAGGAGCCGCCCGCTCCGGCAAGCCCCAGGGTTTGTCCCGACCATGCAGGCGCTCCCGGCAAACCACGCCCCGGCAAGCTTGCCGGGGAACGTCAAGCTCCGGCTGAGCCCCAAGTCCTCGCCGTAGAAGCTGATGTTCCCGCAGCCGCCGACATGCCTCTAGTCCTCGTCGTCGAGCCACAGGCTCTGACGTGGGCACAACAGATCGTCCGTTTCCTCCAGACAGGAGAACTTCCCGAAGAACAAGAAGAAGCTGAAAGAGTAGCCCGACAGTCCAGTATGTACCAGTTCGTCGACAGCGCACTGTACAGAAGAGGACGCAACGGGGTGAAATTGAAGTGCATCCACCGGGAAGACGGACAGAAGCTGTTGGCGGAGATACACGGAGGCATATGTGGACACCACATTGGCGCCAGGGCACTTGCCGGAAAGGCGTTCCGGCAAGGTTTCTTCTGGCCCACCGCCCTCCAGGATGCAACTGCACAAGTAACCAAGTGTGAAGCGTGCCAGTTCCATTCCAAGAAGATACACCAGCCAGCTCAAGCTCTCCAGACGATCCCTTTATCCTGGCCCTTCTCTGTCTGGGGGATCGATATCCTCGGCCCCTTCCCCTGATCCGTCGGGGGCTTTGAGTACTTGTTCGTTGCCATCGACAAGTTCACAAAGTGGCCAGAAGTGGAACCAGTGAGGAAGGTGACCGCCCAGTCCGCGATCAAATTCTTCAGGTCGATTGTTTGCCGCTTCGGGATCCCCAACAGGATCATCACCGACAACGGTACGCAGTTCACAAGCCACGCCTTCATGCAGTACACTCAAGATCTCGGCACCAAGGTCTGCTTCGCTTCTGTTGCTCATCCCCGGAGCAACGGTCAAGTGGAAAGGGCCAACGCCGAGGTACTGCGCGGGCTCAAGACCAGAAGTTTTGACAAGCTGCTCAAGCGCGGACGGAACTGGATCGAGGAGCTGCCGGCGGTTCTTTGGTCAGTCAGAACGACGCCAAATCGAGCCACCGGCCAGACACCATTTGCTCTAGTCTATGGAGCAGAAGCAGTTACCCCCACGGAACTCGTATACGGGTCACCTCGAGTGCTTGCTTATGATGAGCTTGATCAAGAGCGGTCGCGTGAAGATGACGCACTGCTCCTCGAGGAAGATCGTCTCCAGGCCGCTGTGCGATCCGCTCGCTACCAGCAAGCTCTGCGTCGCTATCATAGCCGCAAAGTTAAGGCCAGGAGCCTCGAGGAAGGCGACCTTGTTCTTCGGCGCGTTCAGTCGGCCAAGATACACAACAAGTTGACACTGAAGTGGGAAGGCCCTTACCGGGTGAAACGAGTCACGAGGCCCGGCGCCGTCTGCCTCGAGACCGAAGATGGTACTCCGGTGAGCAATTCCTGGAACATTGAGCATCTTCGCAAGTTTTACCCGTAAGGCGCGGTTGTCGGACCCCGTCCGGCAACCAACTCTTTGTACAAAAGTCTTGCCGCAGGCGCATGTAATCCTTTGTACAAAGCCAGGCGCAGACCCTGGCCGCAATTACGCGCTGGGGCCCCCCAAGTTTTAGCATGCATGCTGAGTCGAGTCTCGTCCTTGGTTAGGGTTGATAGTGCCTAACAGTCGCTAACCCCTAACTTAGAGGTCGAGTCCGCGTCTTTTTCCCATCCTTTCCCTTTGGCTCGCGGGAACTGCCTACCCTTGCCGAGCCGCTCAAGGACGAAGAAGGGGAGAAGGACGAGCCAGCACCCGCCTCCCGACAAGCCAGAGTTGCCGGGGGCTGCAACCTCAGATAAGTCTTTACATCCCTTATCATGCATTTTCTCGTGAGCTGCGGAATGTGAAAACCTTGCTTCCTCCTAAAAAGCTGCCGTGCTCTCTTAAGCGGCAAACCCCGGAGCGCGTTCCCGGGGCCCGCTTCGGATAGTAGCCGCGGCGGCAAGGGGAGGAAGCGAGGGGCCAGAACCCGCCTTCTCCCTGCCTCCGCCAAGAGCGTGAGGAGGGCCAAGGGGCGCGGGGGACGGCAGGGTCCGTTGCCGGGCGGGGAAGTGTCTATCTTAACGGTGCAAAGGGTCCGCCCCTTGCCGCGGGATGTACCCGCGAGACAAATGATCCGGCAAACAACCCCTTTTCATTAAAAACATTCCACTCAGGTACAGTTCAGAGAGAATGAAAAACATGAAAGATGGGATTACAAGATTTTAATGCAACTAAGGCCCGAGGGCTTACAAGGTAAAAAGAGATAAGGTGCCCGTAATCCCTTTCTTGTCTCTCTCCTCAGGAGGTACGGCAAGGAGGCGAGAAGGGCAAAAGGGGCGCCTAGACGAGCTACGGGTGGCAGAAGACGCCAAGAGAGCGTCCGAGGCCCCACCCCGGGGCTCCGGAGGCCGGAAGAAGACGGCGACGCCGGAAGCGGAGCTCGAGAAGGAGGCGGCGGTACGTCAACACGCTGTCGAGGGCATCTAGCCCTCGTACTCCGAGTTGACGGCCTTGCCGCCAGCCTCTTCCGCAGCCTCGCCACTCCGGCCGAGAAGACGAAGCCCCGGCAAGAGGAGCTTGCCGGGCCGGAAAGAAGACCCCGGTGGTCGTCGCCGCGAGCAGGGGTGGTGACGGCGTCTGGGGCGAGGTTGGAAGACGAGGCAGCGGCCTTGCCGCCCGCCCTCTTCCTCTTCCGCATCCTCCCTACGCCAGCCGCCCAAGGAGACGACCCCGGGGAGTTCACGGCGCCAGCGACGCGGGCGATGGGGGCCGCCGGTGCCACGCGGAGCTGCGACTAGCGCCTAGTCGTACCCGTCACCCCGGCGACCGCCCGCCCTCGTCGTCGCTGTCGCTCCCCTCCTCGTCACTCTCGCTCGAGGAGGAGCCTTCGCTGTCGGAGGAGCTATCCACGCAGCACCGGGCCCGGGTGCCGAGGTCCTCGAAGACCTTGACGGAGAGGAGATCGCCCTCCATCAGCTTGAAATGGAGGGTGAACCCCGCCGTCAAGTTGTGGATCCGGGCGAACGACTTCCACCCTCGGCCCAGACACATCACGCCAGGGGCTCGGGATTCGACGTGGACTCGCGTACCACTGATCCCGCAGCCCCTCATGCGCAGTCTCAGCGTCTCGTGTTGTTCCGCCTCCAAGACGTCCGCGAAGGGGGCCAGGAGGCGGAGGCGACGGCGAGGCGCCCGGCGCAGCCTGATGATGAACTCGCAGGGGTCGTCCCCGAGATGAACCGCCGGGGGAAATGGAGCCGCCGGCGGAGGCGAGGCCGGCGCGCCGTCCTGCCCACCTCGAGCGCCTCGGCCTCGTCCGCGACCTCGCCCCCTCCCCCTTCCCCTTACGGTTGGCTCCGCCGCCGCGGGTGCAAGGGGAGGAGGGGCTCGCTGCCTGGCGGCAACCCTTGCCGCCACCGAAGAAGGACCAGGGTTCCCTTCCTCCATGACAGATGGGGAGAGGGGACCAGGGATCTAAGAGAAGGAAGAAGGAAGGAGTGCGGACCCTCGTCATCCCCTTCCGCTCCTTATAAAGGAGCGGAGTGGGGGCTTGGCCGCGCCGCCCAACCAATCAAAGCAGAGGAAGGGCAGGCGACGGGGCCGACCCTCTACTTCGACCCGCGTCGGCCCGGCTTCCTGCCTCCACCACCGCGACCCCAAGCGCATGGAGGACGCGTGGCGGGCGAGCAGGGCCGAGGCGACTGATGAGGCGACCTCTCTCCCCCCCCTCGAAAGTGGGGGCGGACGTTTCGCTTTTCCAAATAAAAGAGATCGTGCCCGACGTGACGCATGCCTGCGGGCCTCAAGCCCCGCGCACGCCACCCACGTCACGCACGCCTCGCACGCCTCGCCTCCCACGACGCCGCGATAAGCGCGCGCCACTTGGGGAGGGTGCGACGAGCACGGAGTTAAGGAGCAGCGCAACCCAGGCCACGCGTGCCCGTGCACTGTTAGGGCCTGGCCCAACAACGCTCGGCACCGTGTATGGCCCAGACCTGGGGGCTCCTGTCGGTGTACTAAAGTAGGGGTACCTTAGTACTCCGAACTTGTGCACGGGCAGTAGTAGCCTCCCGCGGCAAGGCCTGCCAGGGGAGCGACAAGAGTCTCCACGGCCCTTTTTGGGCCGGACGAAGGCCAAGTGATCGAGCCTAGAAGACCAAGCCCCGGCAAGAGGAGCTTGCCGGGCCAAGAAGGCGAGGTCCGGCAAGAGGAGCTTGCCGGGCCAAGGCGACAAGGCCCTGGCAAGAGGAGCTTGCCGGGACGACTAAGCTGAAGCACCAAGGCCCCGGCGGGAGGAGCTCGCCGGGACGGCCAAGCCAAGCACCCCAAGAGAAGCCCGCCGCGGCGCGCCGCGCGCCCCGGCAAGGCCTGGCGAGCGGCAAGCTCCCAGGTGCGGCAAGGAAACTACCGCGGCAAGCCATTTGCCGCGGCAAACCACCACATCAGGCCTGCGCTCCAGCTCACCTGCCCACGCGTCGCTCTGGGGCTTCCCCAGAGGCACGTGGCGGGGCGCCGCACAACCTGAGACGCGCGATGGCATGCGACATTGGCAGAGTCGCCCCCGTGGCAAGCGGAGGCGCTCCTAACGGTCCGCCTCGGCACTGTTCAGGCGATCCAGACGGGCATTTAATGCCTTTGTCCCCCGCCGTCAGAGTTAGGTGCGATAGCACTGTGCGGCCACTATTCGCACAGTCCCTTGCCATTTTTACCCTCACCTGCGTCGCTCCCTGTGGGAAACCCCTTGGCATATAAAAGGAGGCCCATGCGCACGTAGGGAGGGGATCGGACCCAATAGGCCCTCGCCTACGTCCAGCTCCAACTTACTGTAGCTTCTTGCGCTCCAGAGCAAGAACTCGAATCAACCAGACATGCAGCAGTAGGGTTTTACGCATCCATGCGGCCCGAAGCTGGGTAAAATCATTGTGTGTGTGTGTCGCCTCGATCTGCTCTTTGTGCATCCTCCGCCCCCGCCGAACCGACAAGGGGCTCTGTCGTGGATTTGTCACGGCAGATGTCCTAGTGAGAGGACTTAGTCGTGGAGCCATCGCAACGGGTTAGCTTGAAGGGGTTAAAAGTGGACACGAGGACACGGTTTTTATACTAGTTCGGCCCCTTCGATGAAGGTAAAAGCCTACGTCTAGTTGTGATGGGATTGATGGGTTTCGAGGGCTTAGGGAGCGATAAGCTTCGCCTAAACCTCGAGTTCTTGTTCTCTGTCCCCAAACCGCCGCCGGGTCATCCCCTTATATACACGGGTGACGCCCGTCGGTCTGCAAAGTCCCAACCTCCGGCTTATAAACGTGCCCGGGTCGGTCTCTCTATTCCTAACTTACAATACAAGTTTACATCAGGCCGGTTTACACCATAAACCTTTAAACCGATTATGGGCCTTAGGCCCTTCTATCTCTCCTTGGGTTTTAACATCTCGGGTCTGTTGACGGAGGTAACCCGGGCCCTGCAGGCCGGTTTACCCCGGATAGCAACATCCCCAACATTAGGCCCCATATTGATTTGAACAGGTTCATGTCAATCCTTAATAAGAATTTCTGTCTTCAAATGTCTTCCAGTGACTTGTTAAACCGTCGTTTCTCCGTCTCCTCTTGCTGTGGTAAACCGATATGACGTCAGCGCAAGTTACCGTCTCCTTTCGCTAACCCGCAAGAATCAGGGCGACGGCTGGGCTTCCGAAATCTCCGGCCCCTGGATTCGCGCGCCTGACACGCGCGCCGCGCCTTATAAATAGGACTTGAAGGCCATCTTCCTTTCCTCCCCTTCTTCGTCTTCCTCGCGACCCAGACCTCAGAGCTCCGCCGCCGCCGTCAGCTGCTGCATCAACTCCGGCCGCTGCATCAACCTGATCGGATCAGAGCACCGCGGCGACTTTCCACATCTGTTTGGACCCCGGTAAGGCCCCTGTTCTTGTTGCTTTGGATCTGTTCTAGGGTTCGTCGTCCTGCTACTGTTTCTTGCTCATCCCCATAGCAGCCTTTGCGAACAGATGATGATACCTGTATCTGGACTTGTAGTTCCTCTCGGTATTCGCCATAAATCTGTATTCGTCTTCTTAGATCTCGCTCATTTCCTGCTTGTCGAACTTATGTTGTCCTGCTGTGGGCCAAACTTCATATTTTTATTTCTTTTTCGCCCTAGCTGTAGATCCATTGCTTTGAAAGAATCTGTATGGGATCTGTTTCTGCTTTCATACTCACAGCTGTTAGATCTGGTCGGTTTAACTCTTTAGCAAAGTGAACAAAACGATCCACACATCCATTAGTCCCCTTGATGAACCGCTAGTTGATATCATTGTGGATAACCTGACTCTATATAAGATCATCTTCGGTTTATAATCACACTTGTTCTCAAACCGGAATACATTTATCTTGTAGATTTCCGCATGGCAAAACAGGTGTACGAATGCAACTGGGTTCCCTCTTGCATCACTGAGACCCAACTAAACAACTTAGTTCTGACTGGTGCTTTGAGTAGCAAAAATACCATCCATTGGAGGGTTCCAGGAGACGAATGTCCTCCCACCCCGCAGGAGGGAGAAGTGGTGGTGTTTGCGGATCACCTGGCCCAGGGGTTTAACCCACCCGGTTCAAAAATTTATCGGGACGTCTTGGCTAATTTTAGGTTGCGCCCACAAGATGTTGGTCCAAATTCAGTCACGAACATCTGTCATTTTCAAGTACTTTGCGAGGCGTACTTTCAAGAGGAACCCACTGTAGAGCTGTTCCGGGACTTTTTCCATCTGAACCGACGTACTGAATTTACCGACGGCCCTAATATGAAACTGGGTGGTATGGCGATTCAGAAGAGGAAAGAGGTGACTTATCCTCACGCCAAGTTGCATAGTCATCCGCAAGAATGGAATTGCACTTGGTTCTATTGCAAGGACACTTCCCCTGCTGAAGAGAATCCACTACCCGGTTTTCGTCCAGAGAGACTTAGCAATACTCACCCCTTCCCCCCACGGCTAACTGCCAAAGAGAGGAGTAAGTATGCCCCTCAGCTGTCCAAGCTCAGAGCCTTCATGGCTAACGGTTTAACGGGGGTAGATCTTGCTCGTTGCTGGATTTCATGGAGCATCCTGCCCCTTAGCATCCGCTCCGGTTTAATGTGCCAATACACGGGTCGGGTTGATGATCCTTTGAGGCACTGCAACATTCAGCTGACGGAGGACGAAGTCGCTGAAGCTGTGAAGAAGATGCTGAACAAACCGGAACATGTTTGCGCTCGAACCGGCCTGCTTCCATTTTGTGCCACAAACAAACCACCTGCTGTAAGTAACTCTGTTTATAGAATCTTTGATCTCCTTATATATATGTTGTTAACTTCCAGTCCTTTTCGAAACAGGGAGATGATCCGTTTTGGAGCAAGAAGCTTCAGGAGCCAACCGAAAAGATAATCAGACCCAAGACAAGGGTGAACAAGCCTGCTACGAAGAAAAGGAATACTGCTTCCTGTACCCCCGATTTAGAGGAGGATGATGTGGGTAATCCGGACCTTGGGGTAGACCTCGATTCAGTTGGCTTACTTTTTGTACGTCTTATTGATGCTGATATTTGTCAGGACGACGCTGAAGCGAGCAATGCTGAAGGCCCAGAGGTAACTATTCTTTCTTCTGATGCCGTTCCTTTGCCTTTGAAAAAACCTCGCCAAGCAAACCGGAAAATTAAATTTTCTCACCCTCTTGCTTATTTGGATCCCAAATTTCTTGTGAAGACCCAGCAACATGAAGCTCGACGCACCACTCGGCATAGCGGCCAGGTAGTCACCTCCGCCGGTTTACCGAACAGCCCGGTTCGGAAACGCCGCTCAGAGGTCTCCAATTTACGCGCTAGCTTTCCTCCTAAAGCAGGTTTAACTCGTCAGCCTCTAAATCCATCTGACTCCGATTATCAGGTCACTTCCCATTCATCTTCCGGTGAATCTTCAGCCACTCAACTGCCACCGTTGAAGACAGTCATTGGGTAAGTTGGACCGATCACAACATATCTCTGTATGGGCCTCTTAATCCATTTTATACTGTTTTTTCAATCTTTGGGCTTTTTCCAGGGCCAAACCTAGACCGAGCAAGAAGGCTCGTCTGGATAACCCGGCTGGAGGAACTGCCGCTCCTGAACCGTAGAAAACTCCTGGTGCTGACGCTCTGGGTCGTGAAGATACTCAGAGTTATCTATCTCCGCAAGACGACACCTGCGCTGAAGAAAGGATTATCGAACCTGCCAGCCATACTGATCCGCCTGCCAGTCCTGTTCGGGTTGAGGAATCCATCCCCCCTTCTGGAACTGCTGATAAACCGACAGGGCCACTGCAGAGCAGCGATTCCAAGGATGATGATGTTGTGATTACCGGCATCGGTCACTCTGAACCGGGGAACACTGCTACCTTAGCCAAGCATACTGCCAAGGACGAAATCTCGGCCATGAAGGGCAAATGGGACCTTGACTCTTCTACGTACACCGCTTTAAGCGCCCCGGATCTTTATTCCGGGTACCTGAACCGACTGTACACCAGTCGGGATTATGAAGCTGGCATGATCAAGATGATGAAGGAGAAACTTGAGGTAACTCCCTTGTGCTTCATTCCATTGCAACTTAGCTTATCAATATTTCCAAACCGAGATAGTAAACCGGATCAGGCTGTCTTGACAATTAAAGTCCGGTTTAGAAAACCCAAGGCTTCAACATAGGTCATAACCAGAAAACATCATTAGATAACTATTAGCCCCCAAGTGCCAAGTTTAAATACTTGTATTAATCTTGGGACTTTTTGTAATGGAAAACTTGCGTTAAAATCAAGTATGCATTAGCCCCCAAGTATCGAGCGCATAACTTGCTTGTGTGGTTGATACTTCCAAACCGTGCAATATTTTCTGAACACTGTTGACGACCTGCTGCAGGGGGATCTGAAGACCAAAGCGAAACAAGTCTCGGACCTTCAGGAAATCTTAAAAACCCAACAGGCTGAAACTGAAAAAACGAAGGACGAATTGGCCCATGCCTTAACCGTTATGGAACAGCTGAAAGAAAGCCACAAAAAAGAACAAGCTGATTGGGCTACTGAGAGAGCTCTTTTGACGAAGAGGGCTGAAAATGCCGAAGCTGCTCTTAAACCGGTGGTCGATGAATTATCCACCGTGAAGCGACAGATACACTCCATGACCTCTGCCGTCTTTGGTAAGCTTTTCGCCGCCCTTCTTCCAATTTGTACCTTGTCTGCTACATCCTATGTCCGGTTTGTAATCCATCTTGGAACACTGCAGGCTCACGTATCGGACATTTGGGCTCTGATGTGCGGATGAAACTCAAAGCTGCTTACACTCTGATTGAACAGTTGTACACCGGAGCACAAAGAGCTATCACCACTGCATCGCACAACAACCCTGCGCCGTCTCTGATTCAGGACACGTTAAAGAGGCTGTCCATGCTTCCAGCCCGGATTGAAGAGTTGAAGAGATCAGCTGCTCGAACTGGAGCCATTACTGCCTTGATCCGGGCCAAAGCATGGGTACCAGATTTCGATCCTGTCGAAGCGGCCCAAGGATACCCCAGCTTGAAGGAAGACAGTTCAGACTTTGGTGAAGACGATTTGAGGGCGATAAACCGGGCGGTGCGCCCCCTAGCTTGTCAATTGGCTGAGGAAGCAGATCTGTCACGTTACCAAGCCCAATACGACAACCAGAACAAACGAGTATCTGCCCCGGTCCCTGAAGCGGGAAACCTTGTTCCTCCAATCCGTAAGCATACTTACGCCCCAGACATTGAACCGTCTTCGCTGATTCACGAAGAAGCCGTCTTTCAAGCGCTAATGGGAATCGACTGGACCACTACTGATTTCCAGCCAATGGGTAACCAAGATGGAGCTGAAGCGGCGCGAGATGATCCCCAGCCTTCGAACCGAGGCGGCGAACAGGCGTAATCAACACTCCGGTTCACCTTACTTGGCGATGTCTTAATCCATCAACGAACAATATATTCAGGCACTACGTTGCCTTGTAATAAGATAGTTTAATACCTCTATATTTGAATGTGCCTTCGCGCACGGGTACTGATGCTCTTTCCAATGACGTTTCCAACTTATGTTTCCTGTCTTTACTGAGTACACAATGTGATTTTTCGACCACCTGAACCGTGCTGCGCCTTTGCCAAACCGGGCAATTTGCCTCCGGGTTAAAAAACGGACCAGGCTATGCCAGCTGAATCGGTTTAAGGATACTTGACGTTCCGAAGAACCAAAAAACACCACAATAAAGGCAGAAAACAAAACCAAATATGAAAAGGCAACGCGATAGTAAAACGCATGCGAATAGTGGTTACTATGAACCGTTCAGAAGGCGTGACCATCGTCAAGACAAAACCGAGCCCCCAAGAGGTGTAGCTACGGTTTAGGTCGACTAGGTTCCTAACTGAATCGTGGCAAATATGCCGGCCAAATGGCATTGCATTGGTTCGTCAACCAAGCCCCCAAGTGACTCAATGGCCAAGGGCCGATCAAGTGGCATTGCGTTGGTTCGGACACGACCAAGCCCCCAAATGATTCATTGGCTAAAAAGCCGACCAGAAGGCATTACCATCATCAAGACATGACCGAGTTCCCATAAGGCGTAATCTACGGTTCAAGTCGATTAGGTCCCCAACTGATTCAGTGGCAAATGTGCCAGCCAGAAGGCATTACCGTCGTCAAGACATGACCAAGCCCCCCGGAGGTGTAGCTACAGTTCAGGCCGACTAGGTCCCGAACTGACTTTATAGGGATAGCTATGTTCTCTTTGGTTCGAATACGACCTATGTTTGAACAGGAAGCCCCGTGTTTGAACAGCTATGTTCTCTTTGGTTCGAATACGACCTATGTTTGAACAGGAAGCCTCATGCTTGACCCGGGATATTGAACCGGATATTAAGAGCTTCACAGCCTTGTAGGAGACATCTTCCCTTGAACCGGCTTTTAAACCGGAGTCTATAATTTGAACTTCTGTGAAACGACCTCCAGGGGTAAGCACACATGATGTGAAGAACAGTAGAGACCCCGCTTTACTCGAGGCTCCGGTTTATTGTATTTAATCATAATATATACATGGTCATGATATGTACATAAACAGAGCCCAGGGCTCATGTATAATAAGGTCGAAGATGAGCTATGTTCCACGGCCTGCTGGTCTCCTCCTCTGACGTGCGTGAATCCTTGCGCTCTCGAATATCAATCAGGTAATATGACCCATTATTCAGATTTTTGCTAACCACAAAAGGTCCCTCCCAAGGCGGGGATAATTTATGCTGATCAGATTGATCCTGGATGAGCCGAAGCACCAAATCCCCCTCCTGAAAGGTTCTGGTCCTAACCCGACGGCTGTGGTAACGGCGAAGATCTTGCTGGTAAATCGCTGAACGGGCAGCTGCCAAGTCACGCTCCTCATCCAACAAGTCAAGAGCGTTCTGCCGTGCCTGCTCATTATCCGCTTCAACATATGCTGCCACGCGAGGTGAGTCATGTCGTATATCACTTGGGAGAACCGCCTCTGCTCCATAAACCATAAAAAACGGCGTAAACCCCGTGGATCTGTTAGGCGTGG
Source organism: Aegilops umbellulata (assembly GCA_032464435.1). Classification (NCBI taxonomy): domain Eukaryota; kingdom Viridiplantae; phylum Streptophyta; class Magnoliopsida; order Poales; family Poaceae; genus Aegilops; species Aegilops umbellulata. The sequence continues at coordinate 309,239,219 of CP136056.1, read as the reverse complement.
TGTTGATGCTCCATAATACAGACGGTAGCTCCTCCACCCAACAACCCGGCGTCCTTTGCAAAGGGACCAGAAGCCGGGGTTTGATACCTCTCAAGATCTCTTGGTTCGCTCGTTCTGCCTGACCATTAGACTGTGGGTGCGCTACCGAAGAAACATCAAGCCGTATATGCTCCCGTGCACAGAACTCTTTCATGGCCCCCTTGGATAGATTGGTACCATTATCTGTGATGATGCTGTGTGGAAAACCAAACCGGAAGATCACCTTCTTTATAAACCGAACCGCCGTGGCAGCATCACACTTACTGACAGGTTCGGCCTCCACCCACTTTGTAAATTTGTCAACCGCCACCAGTAGGTGGGTCTTCTTATCTTTGGAACGCTTAAAAGGCCCAACCATATCAAGCCCCCAAGTCACGAACGGCCAAGTGATTGGAATCATCCTCAATTCTTGAGCCGGTATGTGCGCTCGTCTGGAAAATTTCTGGCAACCATCACATAACCGGACCAGGTCTTCCGCATCCGCATGAGCAGTTAACCAGTAGAAACCGTGGCGGAACGCTTTAGCTACCAATGATTTTGAACCGGCGTGGTGGCCACAATCCCCTTCATGTATTTCTCGTAGTATCTCGCACCCCTCCTTAGGGGATATGCATCGTTGCAGCGCTCCTGACACGTTGCGATGATGTAACTCTCCTTGGAAAATGGTCATAGACTTGGACCGCCGTACTATCTGTCGAGCCAAGCTTTCATCTTCTGGCAACTCACCCCGGTTCATATATGCCAGATAAGGGAGCGTCCAATCCGGGGTGGTGTGAAGAGCCGGCACTAATTGAGCCTCCGGATCAGGAACAGCCAACTCCAGCTCACCGGGCAGCTGTACTGATGGGTGATACAACACATCCAAGAAAACATTAGGTGGGACCGGTTTACGCTGAGAGCCCAAGCGACTTAAAGCGTCTGCTGCCTCATTCTTTCTGCGGTCCACATGATCCACTTGATAGCCTTTGAAATGCCCAGCCACCATATCTACTTCACGTCGGTATGCAGCCATAAGCAGATCCTTAGAATCCCAGGTGCCAGATACCTGCTGAGCCACCAGATCCGAATCACCAAAGCACCTAACTCTGCTCAGATTCATCTCTTTAGCCACCCGAAGACCATGAAGCAAAGCTTCATACTCCGCCGCATTATTTGTACAGGGGAACATTAAACGGAGGACATAACAAAACTTATCTCCTCGTGGGGAAGTTAAAACGACTCCAGCCCCCGAGCCTTCCAATTGTCTTGACCCGTCAAAATGAACGGTCCAATAGGTGTTATCTGGCTTCTCCTCGGGCGCTTGTAACTCTGTCCAATCGTTTATGAAATCAACAAGTGCCTGTGACTTTATGGCCGTTCGGGGTACATACCTTAAATCGTGCGGCCCGAGCTCGATAGCCCACTTGGCAATCCGACCGGTCGCCTCCCGGTTCTGTATAATGTCACCCAAAGGAGCAGAACTGACCACCGTGATTGGGTGTACTTGGAAATATTGCCTCAGCTTCCGGCTTGCCATAAAAACGCCATATACCAGCTTCTGCCAATGCGGATACCTTTGTTTGGACTCGATAAGTACTTCACTGATATAGTAAACCGGTCGCTGAACTGGATGTTCCTTTCCAGCCTCCTTTCGTTCTACCACCATCGCCACACTGACCGCTCTGGCATTCGCTGCAACATATAACAGGAGTGGCTCTTTATCTACAGGGGCTGCTAATACTGGCGGATTGACTAGCTGTCGCTTCAAGTCCTCAAACGCTTTATCAGCCTCCGGACTCCAGACAAATTGATCCGTCTTCTTGAGCATTTGATACAAGGGGATCGCCTTTTCACCAAGGCGACTGATAAACCGGCTTAACGCTGCAATCCGCCCGGCCATGCGCTGAACATCATTGATGCATTTTGGTTTGGCCAGGGAGGTGATGGCTGTGATCTTTTCTGGATTGGCCTCAATTCCTCTATGGGACACTAAAAATCCCAACAGCTTGCCTGCAGGTACACCAAAAACACATTTAGCCGGGTTGAGCATCATTTGGTACACTCTCAAGTTATCGAAAGTCTCCTTGAAATCGTCAACCAGGGTCTCCTTCTTTCGTGACTTGACCACAATATCATCCACATAAGCATGCACATTACGACCAATCTGCTCGTGGAGGCAATTTTGCACACATCGTTGATAAGTAGCCTGCGCACTCTTAAGCCCAAAGGGCATAGACACATAGCAGAAGGCTCCAAAGGGAGTAATGAATGCTGTTTTCTCCTGGTCCTTAACTGCCATCTTGATCTGATGATAACCCGAATAGGCATCCAAAAAACTTAAACGCTCGCAACCTGCCGTAGCATCAATGATCTGATCAATCCGGGGGAGAGCAAAAGGATCTGCTGGGCAAGCTTTATTCAAGTCTGTGTAGTCCACACACATGCGCCAGGTGCCGTTTTTCTTAAGAACTAGCACCGGATTAGCGAGCCATTCGGGATGAAAAACCTCAATGATAAACCCAGCTGCCAGGAGCCTGGCCACTTCCTCACCAATCGCTTTATGTCTTTCTTCGTTAAACCGCCGTAAGAACTGCTTTACCGGCTTGTACTTAGGATCCACATTAAGGGTGTGCTCAGCGAGTTGCCTCGGTACACCAGGCATGTCAGACGGCTTCCATGCAAAGATGTCCCGATTCTCACGGATGAACTCGATGAGCGCGCTTTCCTATTTTGGATCCAAGTTTGCACTGATGCTGAACTGCTTGGATGAATCGCCCGGTACGAAGTCAACAAGCTTAGTTTCGGCCGCTGACTTGAACTTCAAGGCCGGATCGTGGTCCGTAGTTGGCTTTTTTAATGAAGTCATATCCTCCGGATCAACACTGTCTTTGTACTGCTTTAGCTCCTCCGTAGCACAAACCGATTCTGCATAAGTCGCATCTCCTTCCTCGCATTCCAAAGCGATTCGACGGCTCCCATGAACCGTTATAGTGCCCTTGTAACCTGGCATCTTAAGTTGCAGATACACGTAGCAGGGCCGTGCCATAAATTTTGCATAAGCTGGCCGTCCGAACAAAGCGTGGTACGGACTTTGGATTTTAACCACTTCGAACGTCAGCGTCTCTGATCTGGAATCGTGACTATCGCCAAATACCACTTCAAGGGCTATCTTACCAACCGGATATGCAGACTTGCCAGGCACCACCCCGTGGAACACTGTATTGGTCGGTTTGAGATCCTTATCTACCAGTCCCATACGACGGAAGGTCTCGTAATACAAGATGTTAATGCTGCTCCCTCCGTCCATGAGCACCTTGGTGAGCTTATAACCTCCCACCTGAGGTGCTACCACCAGTGCTAACTGACCCGGATTATACACCCTGGGAGGATGATCTTCTCGGCTCCATATGATAGGCTGTTCCGACCAACGCAGATAGTGAGGCGTGGCCGGTTCGACAGCACTGACTGCCCGCCTCTGAAGCTTTCTATCTCGTTTATCCAAGCTTGTAGTAAAGACATGATACTGTCCACCACCCAACTGTTTCGGGTTGTTCTGATAACCTGACTGCTGCTGTTCGTAACCACTTTGATTACTTTGATTATTTCGGCTGTCCTGTCCGCCCGGATTACCCTGGAACCCTGGACCGGCATTTCCGCCACCGTATCCTGATCCGGAACCTGAACCACCGCCGGAGCTGCGATCATATTGGAAAGTGTTTGAGCTTTTGAATTCCTTCATGATATAACAATCCTTCCAAAGATGGGCTGCTGGCTCCTCCTTTGTTCCGTGCTTCGGACAGGGCTGGTTTAAGAAAAAGTTCAAACGCTCCGGATTAGGACCGGGATGTGCGCGGAAACTTGGCTGTTTCCCCTTACGCCGCTGGCCTTTATCCTGTGCACTTGTGCTGGCCACCAAGTCCATGCTCCCGTCCGGTTTACGCTTTCCTCCGCCTCCATTACCTGCCGGCCGATGCTGCTGGCCTTTGGTGTTGCTATTCTTCTTTCCCTTCCCTGCTTTGTCATCACCAGAGTCAGGATCCTTGGTACTGTCAGAATCCGCATACTTCACTAAAGCGGTCATGAGCGTTCCTATATCTGTACAATCACGCTTCATCCGGCCCAGCTTTAGCTTCAAAGGGCCAAACCGACAGTTGCTCTCCAACAGCACCACGGCGGTGTCTGCGTTGATGCGATCTGACGAGTGCAAAACTTCTGATACCCGCCGTACCCAATGGGTAGTTGATTCCCCTTCTTGCTGAACGCAGGCTGCTAGGTCAACTATTGACATTGGCTGTTTGCACGTGTCCTTGAAATTCTTGATAAACCGGGCGCGCAATTGGGCCCATGAACTAATTGAATTAGGCGGTAAGCTCTTTAGCCAAGTCCGGGCCGTTCCTTCTAACATCATAGTGAAATATTTGGCACACGCCGTGTCATCCACATCCAGCATCTCCATAGCCATTTCATAGCTCTCCACCCATGTCTCTGGAGGCTGATCTGCCGTGTAGTTTGGTACCTTGCGGGGGCCTTTGAAGTCTTTGGGCAGGCGTACGTTGCGTAAAGCGGGAACGAGGCACGGTACTCCCAAAGAACTGGAAACCACCCCCGGTTCAACCGTAGCTGCTGGGAAGATAGGTGTAAGCTGACGAGCCTGATGCTGCACTGCTAATCCGGCCTCCCGTGCACGGGAGCGATCCACATTCTCGTGAGCATTGTCAACGCCCGCCGGATTGTTGCCGCGGAGCGCTTCACGCCTGGCGTTACTTGAAACGGCCGGCTCCTCCACGCGCCTACTATAGCTCCCGCTGGGGCGAGGGGTGGAGTGAATCCGATCACGGCTTTGCGAATATGCTTCTTGCTGGGCCAGCGCGGTCCTAAGGAGCTCCTTGACCCGGCGTGTCTCTTCATCCTGCGGTGAATCTCCTTCAATCGGAATGGCTTCCAACCGAGCCGCCGCCGCGACGAGGTTATCCATCGGGTTGGAATAATGACCTGACGGCGTTGGTATGGCCGGTGGTGTACCAGTGTTGTGACGAGGCAGGTCTATTACCCGGTGCTGAACCGGGGCGCCGGTTGTCGCCTCCGCACGGTTTACCCCCGGGGTGTTGAAGAGATTTCGAGCGTCGAGGGCGGCGGGCAACCGAGACCGGGATTTTCTCTTCAGGACCTCCTGAGATGCCTTCTGGTCCATCATGAGCCTGTAAGCCTGTGCATCTAAAGCGGCGCGCTCCGCCGTCATCCTGATCTCTTCTGCTGCCAGCTCCGCTTTAGCCCGAGTGATCTGCTCTCTCACTTTGGCAATCTCAGCATTGTGAACCTCCTAATCCACCGGGTTGGCTTCCGCCATGAGCGCTGCTAGTGCGTCAAACAGGTCTGACAAAACTTGGGCTGGTGAACCCGTAGGGCCTCCTGCCCGTGCAGCCGTTGCTGCTGCCGATCCGGAGATCGCTGCTGCTGCAGTTGATGATCGTGGCGCCGCCTGTGTCCCAGCCATGAAGATCCCAACCCGATAGGGCAGATCAGAGGGGTCCGGAATACTGTTGCCATCGGAGCCGCCCCCAACCCGATCATCTTGTAGCTGGTAAAGAGATTCGGTCTCCCCGGTCGACGTTTCATCGCCAGAGTAGATGGCGGTTTCGTCACCAGATTCGGATCCTTCCTCGTAGCTTCCCCCGTGGATGACTCCCACGAAGGCGTGCTTCCTGGTCGGTTTAGCCAGGGTCGATCTCGTGCACTGAGCTGTCTCAGTGAGGTCGGCGCAGACGCCTAACTCGGGGCCCGGTTCTCCGATCTTGCCGATGAAAACATGGATGCCGCCAAAGGGGACCCGGTACCCGTACTCGATCGAGCCGGCGTCGGGGCCCCAGCCTGTGCTGTCGATGTAGAGTTTTCCGCGGCGGCTCTTGGTCATCCGTCCCACAGCGTAACCCTCGAGTCCTTCAAAGCGGCCCTCCAAGAACCTGAAACCATCTCGCGATAGCCCCATGGTGGGCGCCAACTGTCGTGGATTTGTCACGGCAGATGTCCTAGTGAGAGGACTTAGTCGTGGAGCCATCGCAACGGGTTAGCTTGAAGGGGTTAAAAGTGGACACGAGGACACGGTTTTTATACTAGTTCGGCCCCTTCGATGAAGGTAAAAGCCTACGTCTAGTTGTGATGGGATTGATGGGTTTCGAGGGCTTAGGGAGCGATAAGCTTCGCCTAAACCTCGAGTTCTTGTTCTCTGTCCCCAAACCGCCGCCGGGTCATCCCCTTATATACACGGGTGACGCCCGTCGGTCTGCAAAGTCCCAACCTCCGGCTTATAAACGTGCCCGGGTCGGTCTCTCTATTCCTAACTTACAATACAAGTTTACATCAGGCCGGTTTACACCATAAACCTTTAAACCGATTATGGGCCTTAGGCCCTTCTATCTCTCCTTGGGTTTTAACATCTCGGGTCTGTTGACGGAGGTAACCCGGGCCCTGCAGGCCGGTTTACCCCGGATAGCAACATCCCCAACAGGCTCCGTCCCCATAGGTGCTTGTGGAGGCCGATATCCCCCGACAGGGTATGTCTAGATGCAAAATTTACCTTGGGTTGCTTTAAAATTGTTCATATATCTGGACTTGACAATTCGGAAGAGTTGGCACAGCAAGCATTCAGCTATTATGTTAATCATGGTGTATTGCACATCTATCAATAGCCGATGCTTATTCTTGCCAACATAGGTAAGGCCGAATTGGAGCTCACCACCTCGGACACTAATGAAACTTTTATGCAGGCGAAGTAAGGATTGGAGGAGTTCATTCTTGATTATCTGTAAAATCCTAGCGAAAGGGTGAATAATATGGTTCAGAGGATGGTTTTGATCTATGGAACCTTATCACCGGATTGTTATGGAAGTTGAGAAGTTTTCACCCAAGTTTGCATCAAGAAGTTCAAACAAGCAATGGACGATATATACTTATCATCCTAAGAACATGCAAAATGGCCGATGGAGTGTTGACATCGTCCTTAGAATAAGCTATGTGCAAGTTATTTTTCAGAACACAAGCTTTGCCGAAAAACAGGGGGGCATGTATTGACACCAGATTTTGTCATGGTCAAAAACACAATTAAGATGGCCTCAAATGGAAAAGTGCTCAAAGTGAGAAAGTTCTGTATTGTCAAAAGGAGAAACTTTGATATTTGGGCCATAGCCATCCGATCTCATCTCTAAGGCCGAAGTTGTGTCTGAAGCATTGAGATTTTATATTCAGAACACTATTTGGCTGATTACGCCCCCAAGACGGCCTCATATGAGAAAAATGATCTACATGAATTGTCTTTAATATAAAAATAGTCCCACTCCGAGTTCGTACACAAAAGATAGAGCCATCCGAATACACCCTATCACGAGATCGGGCTTGTCGTGCCATGCTCCTGGCCGTGGTGGTCGCCACCCTCTGACTAAATCTGCATGAGTGTGAGCTGCATTTGCTTATCCCGGTCACCATCCTCACACAAGCCGTGGTCCTCATCTGCAAGGTCCATGGCGTTCGAGCAACTAGAGGTGCTAGCAACGGCGAGGTAGTGAGAAGCTGTAGGCGCTGGCGGCGGCGACTAGTGATGGACGAGGTGGTGAGGAGACGAAATGGGACAAGGAAATGAGGAGGATATCTATGTAAATATGGGATGTGACCACGTATTCATTATTCACCATCACCTAATCACGTTTATCTAGGAGAGTAGGAGAGATTTATGGGATTCGTTCTGCCATTACATGTTTCCTTCACATGTTACCATGTACCTATTGGCAACGTGGGCCACTCATGTAGTTAATGGTACGGGATTAGACTAATTTTGTGGGAAATTAAATTAGATAAATGAATAGTGAGTGCCCACTTAACATATTTTATGTGGGTCTGTGTTATGATATCCCATACCCGTACCCACTATACCCGATGGGTTTAATATTTTTCTATTTATATACCCACGGGTAATCTTTTATCCTATACCCTTGCTCTAATAGGGTTTTTACCCGCCGGGTACGCGGGTAATGGGTACCCATTGCCATCCTTAGACCTGGTGGGTTATGCTCACCCAGCGGCCCCCTCCGGTTGTTTTTGGCTCCAATATTCTTCTTTTATTCTAAAATAATTCTCCAAACAGCTTTGTTCCAATTTCAGAACTTTTATTTCTACAAAAAACAACACCATGGTAGTTCTGCTGAAAACAACATCAGTCCGGGTTAGTTTCTTTAAAATCTTGCAAATTAGAGTCCAAAACAAGAGTAAAAGTGTTAGGAAAAGTAGATACGACGGAGACGTATCAGCGGACAACACGCAGGTTCGGCTGTGGTGTGAGGTTGCCGTCGGCGCAGAATAACAGGGGATGTGGGTGAGTAGAGGGATGGCCTGGCAGTGGTGGAAGTAGTAGGGGCGGTGAGGCCTGCGCGGCATCACAACCGGCCACGGGAGGTAGGAGCACGCGGTGGTTTGGATGGCTGGAGCAAGAAAATCAGAGGTTGAAGAAGCAGGGCTGCCGTTGGAGAACCGTTTGTTGACTAAGTCGACAAAGCCCTGCATACACGTCAACTTAGTAGGGCCACAAGTCAGCACCAAATCTAGTGGGCCCGAGCTATCATGGGGAGCAATCATTATTTTTCGCTTAATAAGGAGGCACTTCCTTCCGTGCCAAGATATAGCTGGTGGGTCCGAGCTGTCATGGGGAGGATATTTTTTTGCGTAATAAGGAGGTACTTGCTTGTGTGCGGCCATGGACCATGTGGGTCCCAACTGTCAGCCTCTCCATATACATCCTTCTTCCAATGTTGTTGTTTGCTGACAATGTTGACCACGCCATGCCGAGAACACCAACGCGATGGACGACGGTGAGACCCAGGAAGGGAATGACTCGGAGGTGGCGAAGCCACATCAGTGGAGGGATGTGGGTGAGTAGAGGGATGGCCTGGCTAGCTGTTGGAGTAGTAGCGGGCAGTGAGGCCTGCGCGACAGCACAACCGGCCACGGGAGGCGTGAGCAGGCGGACCCATCGGCGCTGGATTTGGCGGCTGGAGCAAGCAGATTAGAGATTAAAGAAGCATGATGGCCATTGGATTGACATCCAATGGTCACTTCTGCTAGAATCATTTGTTAACGTATATAATAAGTAAAAAAATCTTGCATACGCGTCAACTTAATAGGCCCACAAGTGAGCCCATTCCCTATTTTTAATTATTTATAGCTCATTGCAACTTCTTATGCAATTTATTGCAGTCTGGTTTCTTTGTTGGCCAGGGCTAGGGTTAAAAATTTAAATGAAATTTCGCATATTTCTGTGGGGTCCAAACTATTTTTGATACCGAAATGTCAAGCCAGATTTAAAGTACTTTGAAGATATATTTAAATTAGGTTAAAGCCGAGTGAAATTGGAATATGAAAATGTGAAAAAATTCAGAAATTTTAAAGTAATTGCCAATTTGTCATCTGTTTTTATATATTTACACCCCATTTCGTATTACTTTTAAGATTCGTAGCTATCTTGAAAGAGTTGCAGCCTAGCAGGGCGGAGAAAAATAAGCAGGCCTGGATTGGGTATTCTTTAGAAAAATAAACTGGGCTAGCCATTTTCACAGAGAAAAAATAGCTAGGCTGGTCATGTGGTGAACGTAAAATAGAAGCCTTGGCTAGACGGGCCACAACCCAGTTGAAACCCTACTCCGTCTCAACAATAACAAAAAAAAAATACTGGTCGAGCAGCTACATCCCAGGTGTCAGCCAATCTTGTGTTGTTCTCTTGTCTATTGACTATACAGTGACAATGTCGTGGGTCCCAAATGTCAACAAACCACTAGGAGGAAGCATTTTCTTTTTCTATGCGCTGATAATGGAGTATATAACAAAAAATGAGGAACTTGCTTTGCGTACGTCCATGGACATGGTGGGTCCCTACTGTCATCCTCTCCATGTACAGTCCTCTCCCGTTTCCTCTTGTTTGTTGACCATGTTGACAATGCGAGAGGGCACCGCCACGACGAGCGCACCAAAGCACGCGGAGGACGATGACGAGGCCTCAAACATCGGCGTTAATGATTTAGGAGACGATGGGGTGGTGATGCGTGCGCTGAGGCGCAGCCAGCCGTGGGAGGCGGAAGCAGGCGGCCCCGCCAGCGCTGGTTTGGTTTTAGCGGCTGGAGGAAGACGAGACTAAAGAAACACGACATACTGTAAAAGTAGTAGGAGTACTTAACAACCTTAACTGAAACCAGTAGGGGCACTTAACAACCATAGCTGAAAGCAGTATGAGTACTTATACAGGTTCAACCGTACAAAGCACGCCTTGAATAGTGCTACTTTGCCTACAATTAACCGAGGGTGAGGCCACGAAGCCCCAGGACAAGCCTCAGGCGCCACCCCGCACATCCACAACGTTCTGAAAGCGGCTTCATCTCGCAATGTGGTCAATAAACAGGATATTCGCTTTAGAGCCATGGAAAAGCATGAGCATAACCTTATGTCCTATTCTCCAAGATGGATGGGCCTTCATTATTTGAGACCACCCATGAATAAGTATCTTTTAACCTCCAAGGGAAATGGAGTAGGTCAACATGAACATCATGTTGTGACCAAGCGCAAGTCTGACCCGAGCATGGTCAGGCATATGTATAGGAACAATAGAACTGGGCAGTTTATGTTTTAAGAAGATCACAACTGTAAAATTTTGTATAAGCAAGAGTTTATGAACAACATATATAACAGAAAACTGCTCGTACCATAAGTTTCTTGACATAGTTGGACATGTTCAACGTGTGTACCAGTGGCACACATATCCCACGTGGCCTTCCACCATTGAAACGCCCCACAAGGACCTCAAGACGATCAATGAAGTGTAGGAACTCGTGGATGTAGTCCCAGTCAACTTCAGTGCCATCAGTAATAGTCGGGTTCTTATATAATAACAAACGAGTAGTGTGCTGAACTTTGAAATAACCTAGACGTGCCACCAATTATAAGAAATATTACTTAGAAGTAGCATCTTCGTGAGAGAAGGGAATCACAAATTTTTGCTAGTTCTAAAGTTTATCCAAGAAGTAATCAAGGCAATATGCAAGAACCAGATACAAAACTAACATGGATGAACTACTGGAATGACATCGGGTTGGAAGATCAGAGTGAAGATGAGACCAGGTTTTGCTATTTCCATCAACATTCATGCGCCAACTTTCAGTCCATAACACTTGAGAAAGTTTACCGAAGTTTGGCCATAAAAGCAGCGATCTTCTTAGTTCATGAACCCAACTGGGAACTTATATCCATGGCTTGTCTTCAATGTGACCATTAAGCTGGTGTATTCAGTTATGGGAAAGCCGACCATCTTGAGTACATGTGTTCTCATAGAGCAAGGAATGCACTGCAGGAAAAATAATATGAGAACACAATGTATTTGCTATCCAAATCTAGAAATAATTTCCTGTTTCACGTCCGTGTTGACCATGGTACTAGTATCTTTTATCCAAATATAGCAATCCAAATTTCCAAATTAGTCGACAGCATGTTCAAAAAGCCCACCCACCCGGATAGAAAAGAGGATTTTAGGAACATAATGTGCGCATTTTAAAATGATGTGTTAGGACGAGAAGGAACAAGTCTGGCGTCTCGCCAAGGGCGCAAAAACCTGTAGGGTCCTCGCACTTTGGGCACAGCAAATGAAACAAACTAGATTCAGTAGGAAGAAAAATGTATCAACGGCGGCGGCTGCCATCCTAGGATTACCCACGACCAAGGGACTAGGATTTATCGGGGATAGATGAAGAATTCATACCTGTTTCTCCATGAGAAAACCCTATGCAATCACCGAGAGGAGGTTTTCTCTGAACAACAATGATAGAGGCGAGGGTGTCCCGATCTTTCGATGAGATGATAACTATCGATTTGGTGGAGACGACTTTGACGATCCGACTACAAACGTGCACGACGTTGCGCCTTAGCAATCGCTAAACCAACTCCAAGAGGTTATTGACCACGCCGGAGCACGATCAACCTGACCACGAAGGTCTATTCCTGCACGCAATCGAAGAACAAGCAAGAATATGATAAAGCAATCTGAATATTGCGAATATATATGAAGTATTGATAAAGGTGGGGATCCGGAAGCGGTCTTGGTCTGGTCGTTGGACACAAACGAAGTACACGAAGTTGCAATGACTAACTTTTAACTAAACAAATCCCAAGGAAAAAGCTACTAGATGGATCTACTTATATAGGAGCAAGGGGTGGCGGCCAAGGAGGTGGGAGGACGTCCCAAGGCAGCCTAGAACTAACCCTAGGTCGTACAAGGCTCATGGGCCCAAGTGGAGGTGGTGCAACACCTTTGGACTTGTTGTTTGATTCGGATTCTGCTGCAGCGTCAGATTGTTTCGTCCATATCTCAATGCTCCGGACGAATTTAAAGGTGATTCCAATTGGAGTGGAAAGAGGACGAAATCTAGTTTCCAAAAAATAAAGAATCACCCAATTCGGAGTCCGTATGAAAAAGTTATTGCCGTTTTGAGTCAGGTATGTCTGTGCAGTCCGAATCTGAATCCAGAACGTGAGAGACTTGGACTCTATCTTCTCTTGGACCAAAAGTGACGTGAAAGAACTTTTTGAACAGCAAGTAAACATCTCTTTCTCCCTTATCTTCATATGTGTGTTGTACAAATGTCCCATACACCTGCAATTAGACAAAACACAAAAGTGTGTGAAGTATTTTTGTTCTGGATAACAAAAATAGATTATTGAATAGTTTGCACTAGAAATCACCTGACAAATATGCATGTATGCAATATTTTTGGTCGTATCCAAGGTAGTCATGTCCTCATCATCCTCCCCTTCTTGAAAACAAAGCCGTCCTCGGCGTTGCTTAATCTGAAATGTGTCTAACAAAAGAGACAAGGTGTACATGTTGTATATGTATATGTCATCCATTTTTACTTCCCTTGGTTTTTGCACATATGACACATGTATAGATGAGTAACTTGCATAGTTCATAAAATCTGAAGCCAAAATATTATCACTAGAAGTAGAAGACATGAAAATATTGCAACTCAATTTGCACATATAAGTGATGCTCTTATTCATATCAAAAGATTGACAATGTTCATCATTAAACCATCCCAACATTGGTGAATAAACCTTACTTGCATCTAATTTACATGCTACAACATGCTTAAATAGGCAAACATGCAATAAGTCTTTGGTCACAGAATCATCACCAAGATTAGAGGTCATATCAAAATGATTAAACATTGGTTCTTTTGCATCAACAGTTAACTCAATGGGTGCACTCAAAATTGTTGGTATTTCAGTTGTTTGATCACATGACGCATTCATGACAGTATCAAGATTCTCTAAAATAGGTGTTGTGCTCAAATCACCAGGTAACTGAACACATGATGCATTTAAGTTAACTAGGGATGCATCATTCTCATGTGAAGTTATATCATCAATATCTTTACTGTTACCTTGTCGCAAAGACGTAGCTGATGTAGGTATGGACGTTGACAATGCACCATACTCTTGAGATGATGTCGCGCTCACAATCCGAGGTGGGGCTGCTCTAGTAGGTGCAACTGTGGAGGAACCAACCGGCGGCGGTGAGCACGAACTGGAATAGTAGTCGTTGTAGTCACCCAATGCATCCTCCTGCATCTGTCTCTCAAAGGTACAAGCACGAACATACATACCAGTAATGCAACGGGGAATATACTGAAATCTTGCCTGAATATCATGGTTCAAACCACCAAAAAATCTATTCATTGTATCATCCTTAGATTCTTCTATGTCACAATGATGCATATAAGATTTGAACTCTTGGTAGTAAGCATGAACAGTGTTGTTGCCTTGTTTAAATTGTTCAAATTTGCGAAGCAATTCACGACGATAGTAAGGAGGGAAAAAATGTTGTCTCATTACATCTTTCAAATCTTTCCAAGTTGTGGGTTGGTTATCAATGTTTTTCTTACAATGCACATTCCACCAAACAGAAGCAAAACCAGTAAATGCTCTAGTGGCAGCTCGTACTCGCTCAAGTTCAGAAAAGTCATGGTGACTAAAAACTTGTTCAACTTCAATCTCCCAAGCTAGATAAATAGCAGGATTAAATCTACCCTCAAATGACGATAAAGAGATAACCTGACCATGTGCTTGTGTGTGTTGTCCCAACTCTCGTGATGGTGATGTTGTGTCCGTCGTCCAAGAACTTCTGTCTCCGGAACCTGTCATGATTAGTAGAAAAACAAGAAACAAAATCCGAGAATAATGTTCCTATGAACTACTAGGATGTGGTGGTAAAATGCTCACAGTAAAGCAAATATCAATGTCTTACAAGTTCTTACCATGCAGCAGGCGGCGATCGGCAACCAGCGGTGTCAAGTAACTCCAAAAGTTGGGTAAAGCGATTGCCAGGTGAACGTATGTATACACGGTGTAGAAATATGTGGAGCTGGGTTGGCTATATATGGTAGCAAAAGATTAGCAATAATCAATTCAAAGATGCAATGTTGAATAAACGCTCAACGACGGTACTGTGCTGGTCCTAGGCTAGACCGGACTAGAGACGCGAGCCTAGAACACTAATGAGGTCACGGCGTAGCAAAACTAGCATCAATAAAGGATATGAAGTAGCTCTGGACAGCAAGATATAAGTGAAGATCACAATAGCAGTAAAGATAATGATGTGAAACAACTGCCAAACAGGATATACAACAACTCTCTCTCCAACTTTCCTCTTGAAAAGTTTGAGCAAATTTTCTGATAACTTTTTTCAAAGAATGCTACTAGCTCAAGCTTTCCAATGCAAAAAGAATCACTCAATTCCGAATTGATATGAGGAGTCAAAGAATTCGAAAACTGGCCTGAAAAACTGGAAGAAGCTGTGTCCGCGAACTTCGGAGGGCAAAAAGACCTATTTAGAAGACGATTTTGAGGTGTCAAATATTGAAATAGCTTCTGCAACTATTTAGATGCGGCTCGTCGCTAGCTTTAATTTGAGTACTCGTGGAGCCAAAACGGACTTCGTATGAGGAAGTTATGCCTGTTTTACTGAACAGTGCACAAAACAGATTCCAATCCGAATTCAACTACGAGATTGAGTCTAGATAGATCTGAATTTTGTTTTTCTTTCTTCTCTTTTTTTCTCCTCACACTTTTTTTTCTCCTTTTCTTTTTTTTCCCTCTGACTTTTTTTTTCTTTTTTCACTCTTTTCTCTTTTTTTTCTCACTTGCTATTTCGAAACAAACTAGATAAGATGCAGATTGGATCAGGCGAAGATGTGAACGATCTCAACTATGATTAGACAATGAACGGTGGGTAGTACGTGGTGGAAATTGATGGATGGGTGGTGGACAACGGAAGGAATAATGATGCAGCGGCGGCGTGACTAATGTGAACAGAACTCGAAACTCTAAACGAACTAGACACTAAGACCAGCAACTCGACACGACGATGCAACCGATAATTCAATAATGCAAACAATGAAAAGAAAATTGCAAAGGCTCAGACTGGCTTGGACAAAAGGATGAATAGATCTAACTTTTTTTTGTGGCTTTTTCTTGGACAATAGGTAAGAAAAATAGATCTAATCTAGGGAAAACTGGAAATTCTCACCGAGCAAACTGAAAACTGATACCACTTGATAGAGGCGAGGGTGTCCCGATCTTTCAATGAGATGATAACTATCGATTTGGTGGAGACGACTTTGACGATCTGACTACAAACGTGCACGACGTTGCGCCTTAGCAATCGCTAAACCAACTCCAAGAGGTTATTGACCACGCCGGAGCACGATCAACCTGACCACGAAGGTCTATTCCTGCACGCAATCGAAGAACAAGCAAGAATATGATAAAGCAATCTGCATATTGCGAATATATATGAAGTATTGATAAAGGTGGGGATCCGGAAGCGGTCTTGGTCTGGTCGTTGGACACAAACGAAGTACACGAAGTTGCAATGGCTAACTTTTAACTAAACAAATCCCAAGGAAAAAGCTACTAGATGGATCTACTTATATAGGAGCAAGGAGTGGCGGCCAAGGAGGTGGGAGGACGTCCCAAGGCAGCCTAGAACTAACCCTAGTTCGTACAAGGGTCATGGGCCCAAGTGGAGGTGGTGCAACACCTTTGGACTTGTTGTTTGATTCGGATTCTGCTGCAGCGTCAGATTGTTTCGTCCATATCTCAATGCTCCGGACGAATTTAAAGGTGATTCCAATTGGAGTGGAAAGAGGACGAAATCTAGTTTCCAAAAAATAAAGAATCACCCAATTCGGAGTCCGTATGAAAAAGTTATTGCCGTTTTGAGTCAGGTATGTCTGTGCAGTCCGAATCTGAATCCAGAACGTGAAAGACTTGGACTCTATCTTCTCTTGGACCAAAAGTGACGTGAAAGAACTTTTTGAACAACAAGTAAACATCTCTTTCTCCCTTATCTTCATATGTGTGTTGTACAAATGTCCCATACACCTGCAATTAGACAAAACACAAAAGTGTGTGAAGTATTTTTGTTCTGGATAACAAAAATAGATTATTGAATAGTTTGCACTAGAAATCACCTGACAAATATGCATGTATGCAATATTTTTGGTCGTATCCAAGGTAGTCATGTCCTCATCAAACAAGACAAGGGAGAAGGGGATTCATGCCCAGTGAATATTGTTGCTTCATCCGTCCAGCTTACTGCTACTGCTAGAAAGGTGAGGGTTTTGTGATTTGATGGCTCATTGGGCATTACTGCGGCTCTACAACCGGGGTGAGTCTACCGTGTAGTTGGGCACTCTGATTTGGTGCATGGCACGTGGAGCCTGTTGCCGGATGCCCCACATATCAGTGAAAGGAAGTAGAAAGGTAGGAGTAGCTAGTTACTCATAAATATATTTTTGCTAGAGAGATACTCCCTTTGTAAAGAAATATAAAAATCTTTTATATCACAAATTTATACATAATAAAAATCAAGGGGAATATATATAACATAATATGGGGGTTCAAATGAGAATATAATACTCAGATAGGCTGACGTTTCTGGAGTTCAGGCCATAGGCCGGTGGGCCAACATGTTTGGGGGCCCATGTGTTCTAACTCAGCGATTTCATACTGCAAGCGATCGGTACGTGATAACCCACAAGTATAGGGGATTGCAACATTTTTCAAGGGTAGAGTATTTGGCCCAACTTTATTGATTCAACACAAGGGGAGCCAAAGAATATTTGCAAGTATTAGGAGCTGAGTTGTCAATTCAGCCACACCTAGAGATTAATTATCTGCAGCAAAGTGATCGGTAGCAAAGTAGTGTGATAGTTTTGATAGTAGTAGTAACAGCAATAGTATCGGTAACATTGATAGCAATGACTTTGTAGCAAGTGCAATAGGAATAGTAGCAGTAGTAACTTAGCAAGAACAATATAAGAGAAATTTGTAGGAATTACTCACTCCCGGTGGGGAGCATCATGGAATTGGTGATGGAGAAGGGTTGGTGATGACGAAGATCGAAGATCCCCCTCTCCGAAGCCCCAAACGGACAACCGATTTGGCCTCCCGATGAAGAACATGAGGTGGCGACGGCTCCGTCTCGTGAAATGCGATAATTCTTTCTCCCTGATTTTTTTCTGAAAATATGTGATTTTATAGTATCAGGGTTGGAGTCTGCAGGTCCACCTGGTGGGGACAATCCACCTGGGTGCGCCTGGAGGGGGGAGCCCTGGTGGGTTGTGCCCACTCAGGTGCCCCCCTCCGGTGGTTCTTGGCTCCGGAAATTCTTATTTATTGAATAAAAAATCCCTGCAAAGTTTTGTTCCAATTCGAGAACTTTTATTTTCACACAAAAACAACACCATGGTAGTTCTGCTGAAAACAACGTCAGTCCGGGTTAGTTTCATTCAAATCATGCAAATTAGAGTCCAAAACTGGAGGAAAAGCGTTAGGAAAAGTAGATATGACGGAGACGTATCAACTCCCCCAAGCTTAAACCTTTGCTTGTCCTCAAGCAATTCAGTTGATAAACTGAAAGTGGAAAAGGAAAACTTCTACGAACTCTTTTGCTCTTGTTTACATAAATAAGCTTAAACAGCACCGAGGTTTTCAGCCAAGATTATAACCAACCATGTCGACAATAACTCTTAAAAATTATAGTAACTCATATCAATGACATAATTAGCTAGCGAGAAATAATAAGATATCTCAAACAACAACACGTTGTCAAAACAACCATGATATAATATGACAATAATGGTATCTCGCTATCCCTTTCTGAGACCGCAAAACAAAAATGCAGAGCACCTCCAAAGTTCAAGCAGCGACTAAACATTGTAATTCATGGTAGAAAAGATCCAGCCATGATACACCCAACATTAGCTACACATAATGCATGAGGATGACAATAGCGCTCTCAGGTTCTGGCGCTTATTTGAGAAGGTGATGACACAACCTAAAAGTAAATAGATAGTCCCTTCACAGAGGAAAGCTATGATTTGCAGCGGTGCCAGAGCTCAAGTTTTTAAAACAGAGGTAAATGAAATTTTGAGAAATGCACCCTTCTTGTTTACTTCGCGACCATTAGTTATCGGTATCTTATATGCTAAACACATTAGTGGCAGTTCCCAAGCGATAAAAGTAAAGGTTTACTCCCCTCCACCAACAATCACACTCCATGGCTTGTCCAAAACAACAGGGGCCGTCCATACCAACAACAGTCCCGGGGGCGTTTTGTTTATTTATTTGCAATTTGACTTTGGGACCGGGAATCCCTGTTACCACCCCTCGCGTGCAAGGACGAGTGAATAAACACTCATCATGAGAATAACCCAATTAGGATGGAAGATACTGACTATCTCCTATCGCTCTATGAACAATCCAGGCACACAAAAAAGGATATGATTTGAAGTTTTTAGAGGTGGCACATGTAATTTTACTTAGGATGACAGGGTAATACCGCATATAGGTTGGTATGGTGGACTCATCTGGAATAACTTGGGTTTCATATTTTTGATGCACAAGCAGAATTCCCGCTTAGTACAGGTGAAGGCTAGCAAATAGGTTGAGAAGCGGCCAGCTAGAGAGCGAAAACGGTCATGAACATGCATTATGCATAAGTAACATTGGATACTAGCATGAGTAGCATATGAACACCATGAACATAAATATCATAGAGGCTATGTTGGTTTTGATTCAAGTACATGCATGAACATGTGCCAAGTGAAGTGATACGTCTCCAACGTATCTATAATTTTTTATTGTTCCATGTTGTTATATTATCAAGCTTGGATGTTTTACAATCATTTTATAGTCATTTTATATCATTTTTTGGTACTAACCTACTGACATAGTGCGAAGTGCCAGTTGTTGTTTTTTCCATGTTTTTTACATTGCAGGAAATCAATATCAGATGAAGTCCAAATTCCACGAAACTTCACGATGATTTTTTATGGACCAAAAGGAAGATGTTGGGCCCTGGTTGCACCTAGGGGGAGTCCCGAGGAGGGGACAACCCACCAGGGTGCACCAGGAGGCCCAGGATCGCCCTGGTGGGTTGTGCCCACCTCGGGTGCCCCCCGGACCGCCTCTTTGCTCTATAAATACCCCAATATTCCAGAAACTCTAGGGGAGTTGACGAAATATTCATCCAGCCGCCGCAGAGTCCAGAACCACTAGATCCAATCTAGACACCATCTCGGATGGGGTTCACCACCTCCATTGGTGCCTCTCCGATGATGCATGAGTAGTTCTTTGTAGACCTTTGGGTCCGTAGTTAGTAGCTAGATGGCTTTCTCTCTCTTGCTAATTCTCAATACAATGGTCTCCTGGAGATCCAGTGATGTAACTCTTTTGCGGTGTGTTTGTTGGGATCTGATGAACTTCGAGTTTATGACTAGTTATATCTTTTTATATCCATGAATGTTATTTGAGTTTCTTTGATCTCTTATATGCATGATTGCTTGTAGCCTCGTATTTCTTCTCCGATATTTGGGTTTTGTTTGGCCAACTTGATCTATTTATCTTGCAATGGGAAGAGGTGCCTGGTAGTGGGCTCGATCTTACGGTGCTTGATCCCAGTGACAGAAAGGGAACCGACACATATGTATCGTTGCTACTAAGGATAAAACGATGGGGTCTATCTCTACATAGATAGATCTTGTCTACATCATGTCATTGTTCTTATTGCATTACTCCGTTTTTTCATGAACTTAATACACTAGATGCATGCTGGATAGCGGTCGATGTGTGGAGTAATAGTAGTAGATGCAGTCAAGAGTCGGTCTACTAATATTGGATGTGATGCATATATAACAATCATTGCTTGGATATCGCCATGAGTATTTGAAGTTCTATCAATTGCCCAACAGTAATTTGTTCACCCACCGTTTGCTATTTTTCTCGAGAGAATCCACTAGTGAAACCTATGGCCCCCGGGTCTTATTTCTCATATATTTTCCTTTGCAATCTACTTTTCCTTGCATTTATTTTCAAATATATTAAACCAAAAATACAAAAATACCTTGCTACATTTTATTTCTATTTATTTTATTTGGCGTTCGATCTATCAAATTATTACAACTTATTCCCGTCCGCACGCCGTTTCTGGCGCCGTTACCCGAAATGGATTGACAACCCCTTTAACACGTTGGGTTGCGATGTGTTGTTATTTGTGTGCAGGGGCTATTTACGTTGTCTTGCTTGGTTCTCCTACTGGTTTGATAACCTTGGTTTCATTTCTGAGGGAAATACCTACCGCCGCAGTACTGCATCATCCCTTCCTCTTTGGGGAAATACCGACGTAGCTTCAAGCGACATCATCAAGCCACTCGAATATTCAGAGGAGGATACCATATCATCATACTGCATCACAACCATTTTAACGCAATGTTGACATCCAAGATAAATCATTATCCACTCCTAGCTACTTAAGCATGGCATGAGAAACTATAATCTCTAATTTTCATTGCAAACATGTTTGATCATAACAAGCAGAATCATGGATAGTAGGTTAAACATATTTACAAAAACGGAACAAGTCGAGTTCATATTCGTTTCTCTCTGCCACAGCCAGTTCATCAAATATCGTCATTATTGCCTTTCACTTGCACGATCGAACGACTTGAAAATAATAATAGTGCAAGAGTACCATGGACTAAGCTGGAATCTGCAAACATTTTATTAGAAAGGAGAATACAAGTTAATATGGGCCCTTTGTTAGATAAACAATAATACATATGAGAGCCACTCAATGATCATTCTCTGACTATAGCGCCAGAAAAGCTCCTGTCTGCTAGTTCTACGTCAGTATTTCCCCATAGAGGAAGGGATGATGTAGCACAGCGAAGGTAGGTATTTCCCTCGGTGAAGAAACTAAGGTTATCAAACCAGTAGGAGAACCAAGCAACACAACGTAAACGGCACCTGCACACAAATAACAACACCTTGCAACCCGACGTGTTAAAGGGGTTGTCAATCCCTTTCGGGTAACGATGCCAGAAAATTGTAGTAGATTGAAATAATAGGTCGCAAATAAATAAAGTGCGACATAGAATTTTTATATTTTTGGTTTAATAGATCTGAATAAAGATGCAAATGAAAAATAGATCGCAAGCAAATATATGAGGAAAAAGACCCGGGGGCCATAGGTTTCACTAGTGGCTTCTCTCGAGAAAAAATAGCAAATGGTGGGTAAACAAATTACTGTTGGGCAATTGATAGTACCTCAAATAATTATGACGATATCCAGGCAACGATCATTACATAGGCATCACGTCCAAGATTACTAGACCGACTCCTACCTGCATCTACTACTATTACTCCACACATCGACCGCTATCCAGCATGCATCTAGTGTATTAAGTTCATGGAAAAACGGAGTAATGCAATAAGAACAATGACATGATGTAGACAAGATCCGCTTATCTCTTGCATAGATATAGGTCTCGTCTTTTTATCCTGAGTAGCAACGATATATACGTGTCGTTTCCCTTTCTGTCACTGGGATCGAGCACCGTAAGATCGAGCCCACTACCGGGCACCTCTTCCCATTGCAAGATAAATAGATCATGTTGGGCAAACAAAACCCAAATATCGGAGAAGAAATACAAGGCTATAAGAGATCATGCATATAAGAGATCAAAGAAACTCAAATAACTTTCATGGATATAAAAAGATATGACTGATCATAAACTCAAAGTTCATCAGATCCCAACAAACACATCGCAAAAGAGTTACATCATATGGATCTCCAAGAGACCATTGTATTGAGAATTCAGCGAGAGAGAGAAAGCCATCTAGCTACTAACTACGGACCCCAAGGTCTACAAAGAACTACTCATGCATCATCGGAGAGGCACCAATGGAGGCGGTGAACCCCGTCCAAGATGGTGTCTAGATTCGATCTGGTGGTTCTAGACTCTGCGGCAGCTGGATGAATATTTCGTCGACTCCCCTAGGGTTTCTGGAATGTTGGGGTATTTATAGAGCAAAGAGGCGGTCGGGGGGGCACCCGAGGTGGGCACAACCCACCAGGGTGCGCCTGGGCCTCCTGGCGTGCCCTGGTGGGTTGTCCCCTCCTCGGGACTCCCCACCAGGTGCAACCAGGGCGCAACTTATTTCTTTTGGTCCATAAAAAATCATCGTGAAGTTTCGTTGCATTTGGACTCCGTCTAATATTGATTTCCTACTATGTAAAAAACACGGAAAAAACAACAACTCGCACATGGCACTATGTCAATAGGTTAGTACCAAAAAATGATATAAAATGACTATAAAATGATTATAAAACATCCAAGATTGATAATGAAACAACATGGAACAATAAAAAATTATAGATGCGTTGGAGACGTATCACTCAACATTTTCATTGTGGTCTTCTTCTCGGTATGACTCAATAAAAAGAAAAAGAAATTCTGAGAAACACAATGAGATATTTTTGGAGATTTTGGGTTTTCTTAAACAAGCAAATAAAAAGGGAAAAACAAAAAGGAGAAAACCTATTTATACGCGAAAGCTCCCAACAAGTAAAAGAAGAACAAGCAAATCTTTTTGGGTTTTCTTTTTAGTACTACAACAATTGAAACTAGGAAGAAAAACCGAAAATAAGTAGGAAATATATTTTTGGATTTTCTCAAAGTTTTTCAAACACCCAAGAAGAAAGTGAGAAAATAAATTTAGCATGGATAATACACTGAAAGAGTGTGGACACCGACAACTGGAATGAAATGTGTGAACATGAATGTAATGTCGGTGGAAATACGTACTCCCCCAAGCTTAGGCTTTGGGCCTAACTTGGTAATTGGTCAGTAGCCTTCACAATGGTCGGAGTGATAGCTCACGGAGGCTCTAGGTGTAGATGCCTCAGCCCGCCGTGCAACCACAACTGCCGCGTTATGAGCCCGGGCCTCGCTCTCAAGAACATAATATCTTCCCTTACTGTGAACATCAAAGAGAGTAGGTGCAGGAAAACATGTGTCCACAATGGAACTTTTATTAAACAACAAGTTATAAGTGAAATTATGGAGTTCACCACTAAGGATCTTATGATGTTTCATAACATCAAAGTCCAAGTACTACATGGGTAAAATAGGGTCATAAGGCCAAGGTGAAACACCCAGATCTCTTGCTAAGTGTGTGGCATAAATTCCACCATAAAAATATCCACCAACATCGTTGTGTTGCAACCTGTGTGCAACAATCGCTCCAAGAATATAACTTTTGTCACCGGTGAGAGCGGTGTGTATGAGGCTCAAGTCTGGAGCACAAAGTGTACTACAGTCTTGTTTGCCTGCAATGAATTTTCCATTAAATAATGCAAAGTACTAGATTGAGGGAAAATGAATGCTCTTTATTCTACCTTGCGTCACTCCCCTAGTCTCACCATAGCAAAGACTAGTCAAGAATGTCACAAACTTAGATATTGATGGTTCGTCAAGCGAACCCCAGATTGGGATTTTGCAACAGTAGGCAAATCTCTCTAGAGATATGGTAAATGGATTTTCATACAGTTTAAATCACACCCTAGACTCACGGGGATGGAATTTAAATCCTTTGGTAAAAGATTCAGTGAGGTGGAGGTGTTGGTTGCACTTATCTGAAATGCAGGGACCAAGCTCGGCATTGTGAACATATTACTCAAATTCTTCTTTAATGCCAACACGCACCATATAATCGTTGCATGGTCATAAGCATGATTTGGTGGCGGCATCTCGTGTGGAACTTTCACTTGGTTCAACATAGGACCGACGAGTGGAGCTGCTACTAGAAGATGCCTCCGAGGACCTCCTCCTCGAAGAACTCCTTCCAAAGAGGTTCATCATATTCACGTACAATTTTCTGAAAAAATTTGGGTCACAAAAATTTGTTAACAAAACTTCACAAGATTGAAAGTAACTACTCATAGGTATACATCGAGGCCATATCGAGCATTCAAACTACTTAGAACTCTAAGAATTCAACATGCAAGCTCATCTACAGTAGCACAAAGAGTAATTAATTATTCAAAATATAAACCACTAAAGCAAAAACTAATTGGACCAACGGAGGAGTCACCTACCAAGCAACAATCCCCCAAAATAGTTCTGGAAACGAAGCTTCGAGCAAAGAGATTGAAATCCACGGGTTTGAGAGCAAGAATACGAGAGAGAGAGAGAGAGAGAGAGAGCAATGGTGATTTTTTTCTGGAGGTAAGTGATGATGTGGGCTGAAGCGATATGTGCGGGGGCCCATGTGGGGACCACAACCCACCAGGGCGCGCCTGGGGGTGCTGGCGCACCCAGGTGGGTTGTGACCACTTGATGCACCCCCCTCTGATGTTATTTGCATAAAAAATTCTTAAATATTCAAAAAAATTGTATTAAATTTTTAGAGCATTCTGAGAACTTCTATTTTTGGGACATTTTTTATTGGACGGGAAATTCAGAAAACTGACAGAACATAGCATTTTATTTTATTTAACTAATAAAAACAGAAAACAAAAGGTATGGACAGAAGGTAGTGCTTACTAAATTCATCAACTTCATACCTATTAAAAATGATCCATTAATAAGGTTGATCAAGTCTTATTAACAACCACTTTCGATTAGCATGAAACCAAAGAACTTTCGTAAAACACTAAGTTACCTCAACGGGGATATGAATGTCCCCAACAATAACCATTTCATATTTCTTTTTAACAGTAGTTAGAGGTAGTTGAAAACTTCCAATAGTGATTGTCGGAGATGTTTCAATGACCTTAATACCATTCACTTGGAATTGTTTCTTCACAAAGTGCACCCTGTGCTCATTACCATTGATATGAAAAGTGAGCTTGCTTTTATTGCAATCAATAACATCCCTTGCAGTATTCAAGAAGGGTCTACCAAGGATAATCGACATGTTGTCATCCTCGGGCATCTCAAGTATAACAAAGTCAGTCAAGATAGTAACACTAGCAATAACAACGGATACATCCTCACAAATACCGATAGGTATGGCAGTTGATTTATTAGGCATTTGCAAAGATATTTCAGTACGAGAGAGTTTATTCAAATCAAGTCTTTTATATAAAGATAAAGGCATAACACTGATACGTCTCCAACATATCTACTTTTCCTAACGCTTTTTGATGTCTACTACGCAACTTTCTCCTTGTAGACGTTGTTGGGCCTCCAAGTGCAGAGGTTTGAAGGACAGTAGCAAATTTCCCTCAGGTGGATGACCTAAGGTTTATCAATCCATGGGAGGCGTAGGATGAAGATGGTCTCTCTTAAGCAACCCTACAACCAAATAACAAAGAGTCTCTTGTGTCCCCAACACACCCAATACAATGGTACTGCACTAGTTCGACGAAGAGATGGTGATACAAGTGCAATATGGATGGTAGATATAGGTTTTTGTAATCTGAAAATATAAAAATAGCAAGGTAACTAATGATAAAAGTGAGCACAAACGGTATTGCAATGCTAGGTCACAAGGCCTGGGGTTCGTATATACTTTCACTAGTGCAAGATCTCTCAACAATAATAACATAATTGGATCATATAACTATCCCTCAGCATGCAACAAAGAGTCACTCCAAATTCACTAATAGCAGAGAACAAACGAAGAGATTATGGTAGGGTATGAAACCACCTCAAATTTATTCTTTCCAATCAATCCGTTGGGCTATTCCTATAAGTGTCACAAATAGCCCTAGAGTTTGTACTAGAATAACACCTTAAGACACAAATCAACCAAAATCCTAATGTCACCTAGATACTCCAATGTCACCTCAAGTATCTATGGGTATGATTATACGATATGCATCACACAATCTCAGATTCATCTATTCAACCAACACATAGAACCTCAAAGAGTGCCCCAAAGTTTCTACCGGAGGATCAAGACGAAAACGTGTGCCAACCCCTATGCATAGGTTCATGGACGGAACCCGCAAGTTGATCACCAAAACATACATCAAGTGAGTCACGTGATATCCCATTGTCACCACAGATACGCACGGCAAGACATACATCAAGTGTCCTCAAATCATTAAAGACTCAATCCGATAAGATAACTTCAAAGGGAAAACTCAATCCATTACAAGAGTGTAGAGGGGGAGAGCCAACATAAGATTCAACTATAATACAAAAGCTCGCGATACATCAAGATCGTGCCAAATCAAGAACACGAGAGAGAGAGATCAAACACATAGCTACTGGTACATACCCTCAACCCCGAGGGTGAACTACTACCTCCTCGTCATGGAGAGCGCCGAGATGATGAAGATGGCCACCGGTGAGGGTTCCCCCCTCCGGCAGGGTGCCGGAATAGGGCCCCGATTGGTTTTTGGTGGCTAGAGAGGCTTGCAGCGGCGGAACTCCCGATCTATTCTGTTCCCCGAAGTTTTTAGGGTATATGGATATATATAGGAGGAAGAAGTACTTCAAGGGAGCCACGAGGGGCCCAAGAAGGTGGAGGGCGCACCCTAGGGGGGTGGGCGCGCCCCCCTACCTCGTGGATTCCTCGAAGCTTCCTTGACGTGGACTCCAAGTCTCCCGGGTTGCTTTCCTTCCAAAAATAACTTCTCCAGAAGGTTTCATTCCGTTTCGACTCCGTTTGATATTCCTTTTCTTCGAAACACTAAAATAGGCAAAAAAACAGCTATTCTGGGCTGGGCCTCCAGATAATAGGTTAGTCCCAAAAATAATATAAAAGTGGATAATAAAGCCCAATATTGTCCAAAACACTAGATAATATAGCATGGAGCAATCAAAAATTATAGATACGTTGGAGACGTATCAAGCATCCCCAAGCTTAATTCCTGCTCGTCCTCGAGTAGGTAAATGATAAAAACAGAATTTTCGATGCGGAGTGCTACTTGGCATAATTTCAATGTAATTCTTCTTAATTGTGGTATGAACATTCAGATCTGAAAGATTCAAGATAAAAGTTCATATTGACATAAGAGTAATAATACTTCAAGCATACTAACTAAGAAATTATGTCCTCTCAAAATAACATGGCCAAAGAAAGTTCATCCCTACAAAATCATATAGTTTAGTCATGCTCCATTTTCGTCACACAAGAATGCTCTCATCATGCACAACCCCGATGACAAGCCAAGCAATTGTTTAATACTTTAGTAATCTCAAACCTATAAACTTTCACGCAATATATGAGCGCGAGCCATGGACATACACTATGGGTGGAATAGAATATGATGATGGGTAGTGGCGGAGCTAGGATTTGACAAGAGGGTGGTCCGCCTTAAGAAAAATTTAATAACTAATATATGACATGTGAACATTCTAACTAATTATCAATAACACAAAGAAATACATCAATATGATCTTACAAACACACTACAATTCTCAATTAAATGTCATTTTCGCATAAAGAAGCCTACATAGTAAATAGTACATTGACTATACAACATACCTTGAGAAGTTCAAAACGACTATGTTTCTGGCCTATGCTTTTGCATTGCCATGAAGGTATCAATTATGTCATCTTCATTCACCTCGGAGAAAGCGTCCCTCAATGTATGTGACTAGGCAATCATCCAAGAGACTATCACCCATCTTATTTATCAACTTGCTCTTGACTAAACTCATGGCAGAAAATGATCTCTCAACATTTGTCATTGCCACCGGTAGAATCAATACCAATTTTTGAAGCAAGTACACAAAACGATGGGTTATATGTCTCCCTGTTTGAACAAGCTTAATCGAGAGATCAACAAGATTTCCAAGGCCTTCTTCATTTTTCAACAAATCCGAAATGAGGTGCTAAATTATGTATGTGTTATTGTAGTGGATAGCCTAGTGCAAAAAAATCAAAGCCTAAAACAGAAATTTGGGGTATTTTAGTACCTTATAAATCGGGGTATTCTTTTTTCTGAAGATTGGTGAATGAGCCGGTTTTGCAGGGGAGCGAGGCCGCAAGGGCAGAGGCACCCGACAGCTGGCCAGCGACAGCGGCGAAGCCGCGCGCTGGGGCAGGGAGCAGGGGCGCGCACAGGCCGCAGGGAGATGCGACTGGACCAGAGGGCCAGGTGGGCGGGCGGGAGGAGAAGCGGGAGCTTCCTGGGCCGCGGTAGGGAGGAGGGGCGCGACCGGCGGCGAGGAACGGCGAGGCGTCTACCGGCTGGGCGTCGGGGTCGGGCAGTGCGAGGGCGTCGGGACGGGCGGCTGCGTTTTCGTCCCTGCTGGGTGTTTTCATTGGGCCGTGTTTTTCCTGGCTCAAAATCCCAGGGTGGGCCGCGGCCCACCCTGGCCATCCTGTACATCCGCCACTGATGATGGGTGTTATGTGGAGAAGACAAAAAAGGAGAAGGTCTCACATCAATGAGGCTAATCAATGGGCTATCGAGATGCCCATCGATTGATGTTAATGCAAGGATTAGGGATTTCCATGCAATGGATGCACTAGAGCTATAAATGTATGAAAGCTCATCAAAAGAAACTAAGTGGGTGTGCATCCAACTTGCTTGATCACGAAGACCTAGGGCACTTGAGGAGGCCCATTGTTGGAATATACAAGCCAAGTTCTATAATGAATAATTCCCACTAGTATATGAAAGTGACAAAGCAAGAGACTCTCTATCATGAAGATTATGGTGCTACTTTGAATCACAAGTGTGGTAAAAGTATAGTAAAATTGTCCCTTCTCTCTTTTTCTCTCATTTTTTGGGCCTTCTCTTTTTTTATGGCCTTTCTCTTTTTTTGGGCCTTCTCTTTTTATGGGCTTTCTCTTTTTTTACCTCACTTGGGACAATGCTCTAGAAAATGATGATCATCACACTTCTGTTTGTTTACAACTCAATGATTACAACTCGATACTAGAACAAAGTATGGCTCTATGTGAATGCCTCTGGCGGTGTAACGGGATATGCAATGAACCAAGAATGACATGTATGAAAGAATTATGAACGGTGGCTTTGCCACAAATACTATGTCAACTACATGACCATGCTAAGCAATATGACAATGATGAGTATGTCATGATAAACAGAATGGTGGAAAGTTGCATGGCAATATATCTCGGAATGGCTATGGAAATGCCATAATAGGTAGGTATGGTGGCTGTTTTGAGGAAGATATAAGGAGGTTTATGTGTGAAAGAGCGTATCATATCATGGGGTTTGGATGCACCGGCGAAGTTTGCACCAACCCTCAATGTGAGAAAGGGCAATGCAAAGTACCGAAGAGGCTAGCAATGATGGAAGGGTGAGAGTGCGTATAATCCATGGACTCAACATTAGTCATAAAGAACTCACATACTTATTGCAAAAATCTACAAGTCATCAAAAACCAAGCACTACGCGCATGCTCCTAGGGGGATAGATTGGTAGGAAAAGACCATCGCTCGTCCCCGACCGCCACTCATAAGGAGGACAATCAAAGAACACCTCATATTTCAAATTTGTTACATAACGTTTACTATACGTGCATGCTACGGGACTTGTAAACTTCAACACAAGTCTTTCTCAAATTCACAACTACTCAACTAGCACGACTTCGATATTATTACCTCCATATCTCAAAACAATCATCAAGCATCAAACTTCTGTTAGTATTCAACACACTCATAAGAAAGTTTTTACTAATCTTGAATACCTAGCATATTAGGATTAAGCAAATTACCATGTTGTTTAAGACTCTCAAAATAATATAAGTGAAGCATGAGAGTTCATCCATTTCTTCAAAATAAAACCACCATCGTGCTCTAAAAGATATAAGTGAAGCACTAGAGCAAACAATAAACTACTCCAAAAGATATAAGTGAAGATCAATGAGTAGTCGAATAATTATGCAACTATGTGAAGACTCTATTGTTTAATAATTTCAGATCTTAGTATTTTATTCAAACAGCAAGCAAAACAAAAAGAAAACAAAATGACGCTCCAAGCAAAACACATATCATGTGGTGAATAAAAATATAGCTCCAAGTAAAGTTACCGATGGAAGTAGATGAAAGAGGGGATGCCTTTCGGGGCATACCCAAGCTTTGACTTTTTGGTGTCCTTAGATTATCTTGGGGGTGCCATGGGCATCCCCAAGGTTAGGCTCTTTCCACTCCTTGTTCCATAATCCATCAAAAAAATTCATCCAAAACTTGAAAACTTCACAATACAAAACTCAACAGAAATCTCGTGAGCTCCGTTAGCGAAAAAAAACAAAACACCACTTCAAGGTACTGTAACGAACTCATTCTTTATTTATATTGGTGTTAAACCTACTGTATTACACCTTCTTTGTGGTTTATAAACTATTTTACTAGCCATAGATTCATCAAAATAAGCAAGCAACACAATGAAAACAGAATCTGTCAAAAACAGAACAGTCTGTAGTAATCTGTATCAAACGTATACTTATGTAACTCCAAAAATTCTAAAATAAATTGGTGGACCTGAGTAATTTGTCTAATAATCATATGCAAAAATAATCAACTAAATATCACTCTCCAGTAAAATGTTGAAGCTAATTTCTTGAGCGCTAAAGTTTCTGTTTTTTTAGCATGATCATAAAAACTTCACCCAAGTCTTCCCAAAGGTTCTACTTGGCACAAACACTAATTAAAACATAAAAACACATCTAACCAGAGGCTATATGATTTATTTATTCCTAAACCGAACCAAAAATCAAGAAACTAAAATAAAATTGGGTTGCCTCCCAACAAGCGTTATCGTTTATTGCCCCTAGCTAGGCATGATGATTTCAATGATGCTCACATAAAAGATAAGAATTGAAACATAAAGAGAGCATCATGAAGAATATGACTAGCACATTTAAGTCTAACCCACTTCCTATGCATAGGTATTTTGTGAGTAAACAACTTATGGGAACAAGAATCAACTTGCATAGGAAGGTAAAACAAGCATAACTTCAAGATTTTAAGCACATAGAGAGGAAACTTGATATTATTGCAATATGTAGAAGCATATGATCCTCTCTCATAATAATTTTCTATAGCATCATGAATGAATTCAATCATATAACCATTACCTAAAGCATTCTTTTCATGATCTACTTGCATAGAAATTTTACTACTCTCCACATAAGCAAAATTATTCTTATTCGGAATAGTGGGAGTATCATAAGAGACTTGAATACTATAAATTGTTTCCACATTGAAAAAGTAATGTTCAGAAAAAGGGTAATCATAATCATGAAAAGTTTTATAAATATAATCATCACTACTTTTTATAGCATAAGTTTTATCACAATAATCATCATAAGTAGCAACTTTGTTCTCATCATAATCGATTAAAACCTCTTCCGAAATAGTGGATACATCACTAAATAAAGTCATGACCTCTCCAAATCCACTTTCATAAATATTATAAAATTCAACATCCTCCAAAATAGTGGGACCATTACTTCCTAAAGTTGACACTCTTCCAAACGCACTTTCATCAATATAATCATCATAAGTAGGAGGCATGCTATCGTAACAAATTTGCATATCAAAACTTGGGAGGCTAATAATATCATCATTATTAAACATAGCATCCCCAAGCTTGGGACAAACATTAATTGTAGCAAATATATTCTCAAAAACATCTTCTTCTTCAAACATAGCATCCCCAAGCTTGGGCCTTTTCATATCATAAGCATAATCACTCTCATCATTAATAGTATGGATAGCACCAATAGTATAGCAATTGTCATATTCCAAGAAAGTGCCAAAAAGATTTTCAAGATCATAAGAAGTATCATTATCTTCCCATTGATAATCATCACAGCAAGCAATAGGCATAACGAGATCATCATCAAGTGCATCATTTTCCATAATTATTTTTGATTCATTTTCATGAGGCACAACAATAATAGGAGCAACATTATTCGGGAGAGATATCTTTTTACCTCTCTTCCTTTTTCTTTTCTTCTTATTCACCACATCATGTGTGGGTTCAATCCTCTTTTTGGAGCTCCTTATTAATGAGATTGGTTGAATAGAAGGCTCCTCCTCATTACCTGATTCATCATAAGAAATAATAGGAGGATATTGGGAAGTCTCTTCCCTTTCATTAGTATTCTCTTCATCCTCTATTTGTTTTCTTTTCTTTATGTAATTGGCAATATAAGGATTTTCAATGCAATTCACCGCACAATACATATAGATTTTCTCTAGATCAAAATCAAGAAATCTATCAAGATTAAATTTTGGAATACCCTCAGTTATACGTTTCATTTCTTCATAACCCAAAAGAAGACTAAGCTCTTTATGATGCTCAAGGGCAATCAAGTTATCACAATTTTTGGACACGACTTGATCATGAAACAAATAGCATTGGAGCTTTAAATGACCATGTTCATTGCAAAGTGAACAAGGATGGCAATAGATATTGAATTTTTCAGCACAAACGTCTAGCCTTTATTGCAACAATTTAGTTTCTAAGTACTTATGCCTCTTGCAATATCTATCTTCCCTATTTGGTGTGTACTTGCAAACCCAATGCACTCCAAAAAAATTGACATGTTTATAGGAGGCATTTTCATCATCATTAGTACTATGGATATTCAAGGAGTTCATACTAACAACATTGCAATCATGCTCATCATTCAAAGATTTAGTGCCAAACATTTTAATGCATTATTCTTCTAACACTTTGGCACAATTTTCCTTCCCATCATACTCACGAAAGATATTAAAAAGATGAAGCGTATGAGGCAAACTCAATTCGTTTTTTTGTAGTTTTCTTTTATAAACTAAACTAGTGCTAAAACAAGAAACAAAAAGATTCGATTGCAAGATCTGAAGATATACCTTCAAGCACTCACCTCCCCGGCAACGGCGCCAGAAAAGAGCTTGATGTCTACTACGCAACCTTCTCCTTGTAGACGTTGTTGGGCCTCCAAGTGCAGAGGTTTGTAGGACAGTAGCAAATTTGCCTCAAGTGGATGACCTAAGGTTTATCAATTCGTGGGAGGCATAGGATGAAGATGGTCTCTCTCAAGCAACCCTGCAACCAAATAACAAAGACTCTCTTGTGTCCCCAACACACCCAATACAATGGTACTGCACTAGTTCGGCGAAGAGATGGTGATGCAAGTGCAATATGGATGGTAGATATAGGTTTTTTGTAATCTGAAAATATAAAAATAACAAGGTAACTAATGATAAAAGTGAGAACAAATGGTATTGCAATGCTAGGAAACAAGGCCTAGGGTTCATACTTTCACTAGTGCAAGTTCTCTCAACAATAATAACATAATTGGATCATATAACTATCCCTCAACATGCAACAAAGAGTCAATCCAAAGTCACTAATAGCGGAGAACAAACGAAGAGATTATGGTAGGGTACGAAACCACCTCAAAGTTATTCTTTCCAATCAATTCGTTGGGCTATTCCTATAAGTGTCACAAACAGCCCTAGAGTTCGTACTAGAATAGCACCTTAAGACATAAATCAACCAAAACCCTAATGTCACCTAGATACTCCAATGTCACCTCAAGTATCCGTGGGTATGATTATATGATATGCATCACACAATCTCAGATTCATCTATTCAACCAACACATAGAACCTCAAATAGTTCCCCAAAGTTTCTACCGGAGAATCAAGACGAAAACGTGTGCCAACCCCTATGCATAGGTTCATGGGCGGAACCCGCAAGTTGATCACCAAAACATACATCAAGTGAATCATGTGATATCCCATTGTCACCACAGATACGCACGGCAAGACATACATCAAGTGTTCTCAAATCATTAAAGGCTCAATCCGATAAGATAACTTCAAAGGGAAAACTCAATCCATTACAAGAGAGTAGAGGGGGAGAAGCAACATGAGATCCAACTATAATTGCAAAGCTCGCGATACATCAAGATCGTGCCAAATCACGAACACGACAGAGAGAGAGAGAGAGATCAAACACATAGCTACTGGTACATACCCTCAGCCCCGAGGGTGAACTACTCCCTCCTTGTCATGGAGAGCACCGGGATGATGAAGATGGCCACCGGTGAGGGTTCCTGTTGGGGAACGTAGTAATTTCAAAATTTTCCTACGCACACGCAAGATCATGGTGATGCATAGCAACGAGAGGGGAGAGTGTTGTCTACGTACCCTCGTAGACCGAAGCGGAAGCGTTGACACAACGTAGAGGAAGTAGTCGTACGTTCTTCTCGCGATCCAACCGATCACAACACCGTTACTCCGGCACCTCCGAGTTCTTGGCACACGTTTAGCTCGATGACGATCCCCGGGCTCCGATCCAGCAAAGCGTCGGGGAAGAGTTCCGTCAGCACGACGGCGTGGTGACGATCTTGATGTGTTACCGGCGCAGGGCTTCGCCTAAGCACTGCAACGATATGACCGAGGTGGAATTTGGTGGAAGGGGCCACCGCACACGGCTAAGGAAAGATCTCAATGATCAATTGTGTGTCTCTGGGGTGCCCCTTGCCCCTGTATATAAAGGAGCCAAGGGGGAGGGGCTGGCCGGTCAAGCCTGGCGCGCCAGGAGAGTCCTACTCCCTCTGGGAGTAGGATTCCCCCCCCCCCCCAATCCTAGTTGGACTAGGATTCTCCAAGGGGGAGAGAGAGAGAGGGGGCGCCCACCTCTCCTAGTCCTAATAGGACTAGGGGAAGGGGGGGAGGCGCGCAGCCCATGAGGGCAGCCCTCTCACCTCTCCTCCAAGGCCCATGTTGGCCCATTATGCCCCCGGGGGGTTCCGGTAACCCTCCCGGTATTCCGGTAAAATCCTGATTTCACCTGGAATGCATCCGATGTCCAAACATAGGCTTCCAATATATCATTCTTTACGTCTCGATCATTTCGAGACTCCTCGTCATGTCCGTGATCACATCCGGGACTCCGAACTCCTTCGGTAACTGTCATCGTAACGTTAAGCGTGCGGACCCTACGGTTCGAGAACAATGTAGACATGACCGAGACACGTCTCCGGTCAATAACCAATAGCGGGACCTGGATGCCCATATTGGCTCCTACATATTCTACGAAGATCTTTATCGGTCAGACCGCATAACAACATACGTTGTTCCCTTTGTCATCGGTATGTTACTTGCCCGAGATTCGATCGTCGGTATCCAATACCTAGTTCAATCTCGTTACCGGCAAGTCTCTTTACTCGTTCCGTAATACATCATCTGCAACTAACTCATTGGTTGCAATGCTTGCAAGGCTTTATGTGATGTGCATTACCGAGAAGGCCCTGAGATACCTCTCCGACAATCGGAGTGACAAATCCTAATCTCGAAATACGCCAACCCAACATGTACCTTCGGAGACACCTGTAGAGCACCTTTATAATCACCCAGTTACGTTGTGACGTTTGGTAGCACACAAAGTGTTCCTACGGTAAACGGGAGTTGCATAATCTCATAGTTTAAAGGAACATGTATAAGTCATGGATAAAAGCAATAGCAACATACTAAACGATCGGGTGCTATGCTAATGAAATGGGTCATGTCAATCAGATCATTCAACTAATGATGTGATCTCGTTAATCAAATAACAACACTTTGTTCATGGTTAGGAAACATAACCATCTTTGATTAATGAGCTAGTCAAGTAGAGGCATACTAGTGACACTCTGTTTGTCTATGTATTCACACATGTATTATGTTTCTAGTTAATACAATTCTAGCATGAATAATAAACATTTATCATGATATGTAAGGAAATAAATAATAACTTTATTATTGCCTCTAGGGCATATTTCCTTCAGTCTCCCACTTGCACTAGAGTCAATAATCTAGATTACAAAGTAATGATTCTAACACCGATGGAGTCTTGGTGCTGATCATGTTTTGCTCGTGGAAGAGGCTTAGTCAACGGGTCTGCAACATTCAGATCCGTATGTATCTTGCATATCTCTATGTCTCCCACCTGGACCAAATCCCGGATGGAGTTGAAGCGTCTTTTGATGTGTTTGGTTCTTTTGTGAAATCTGGATTCCTTTGCCAAGGCAATTGCACCAGTATTGTCACAAAAGATTTTCATTGGACCCGATATGCTAGGTACAACACCTAGATCGGATATGAACTCCTTCATCCAGACTCCTTCATTAGCTGCTTCCGAAGCGGCTATGTACTCAGCTTCACATGTAGATCCCGCCACGACGCTTTGTTTAGAACTGCACCAACTGACGGCTCCACCGTTTAATGTAAATACGTATCCGGTTTGCGATTTAGAATCGTCCAGATCAGTGTCAAAGCTTGCATCGACGTAACCGTTTACGACGAGCTCTTTGTCACCTCCATAAATGAGAAACATATCCTTAGTCCTTCTCAAGTATTTAAGGATGTTCTTGACCGCTGTCCAGTGATCCACTCCTGGATTACTTTGGTACCTGCCTGCTAAACTTACAGCAAGGCACACATCAGGTCTGGTACACAGCATTGCGTACATGATAGAGCCTATGGCTGAAGCATAGGGAACATTTTTCATTTTCTCTCTATCTTCTGCGGTGGTCGGGCATTGAGTCTTACTCAACTTCACACCTTGTAACACAGGCAAGAACCCTTTCTTTGCCTGATCCATTTTGAACTTCTTCAAAACTTTGTCAAGGTATGTGCTTTGTGAAAGTCCTATTAAGCGTCTTGATCTATCTCTATAGATCTTAATGCCCAATATGTAAGCAGCTTCACCGAGGTCTTTCATTGAAAAACTCTTATTCAAGTATCCCTTTATGCTATCCAGAAATTCTATATTATTTCCGATCAGTAATATGTCATCCACATATAATATCAGAAATGCTACAGAGCTCCCACTCACTTTCTTGTAAATACAGGCTTCTCCAAAAGTCTGTATAAAACCAAATGCTTTGATCACACTATCAAAGCGTTTATTCCAACTCCGAGAGGCTTGCACCAGTCCATAAATGGATCGCTGGAGCTTGCACACTTTGTTAGCTCCCTTTGGATCGACAAAACCTTTTGGTTGCATCATATACAACTCTTCTTCCAGAAATCCATTCAGGAATGCAGTTTTGACATCCATTTGCCAAATTTCATAATCATAAAATGCGGCAACTGCTAACATGATTCGGACAGACTTAAGCATCGCTACGGGTGAGAAAGTCTCATCGTAGTCAATCCCTTGAACTTGTCGAAAACCTTTTGCAACAAGTCGAGCTTTATAGACAGTAACATTAGCATCAGCGTCAGTCTTCTTCTTAAAAATCCATTTATTCTCAATTGCTTGCCGATCATCGGGCAAGTCAACCAAAGTCCACACTTTGTTCTCATACATGGATCCCATCTCAGATTTCATGGCCTCAAGCCACTTTGCGGAATCTGGGCTCACCATCGCTTCTTCATAGTTCGTAGGTTCATCATGATCTAGTAACATGACTTCCAAAATAGGATTACCGTACCACTCTGGTGCGGATCTTACTCTGGTTGATCTACGAAGTTCAGTAGAAACTTGATCTGAAGTTTCATGATCATTATCATTAGCTTCTTCCCTATTTGATGTAGGTGTCACAGAAACTGATTTCTGTGATGTATTACTTCTCAATAAGGGAGTAGATACTGTTATCTCATCAAGTTCTACTTTCCTCCCACTCACTTCTTTCGAGAGAAATTCCTTCTCTAGAAAGTTTCCGACTTTAGCAACAAAATTTTTTCCTTCGGATTTGTGATAGAAGGTATACCCAACAGTCTCCTTTGGGTATCCTATGAAGACACATTTTTCCGATTTGGGTTCGAGCTTATCAGGTTGAAGCTTTTTCACATAAGCATCGCAGCCCCAAACTTTAAGAAACGACAACTTTGGTTTCTTGCCAAACCACAGTTCATAAGGCGTCGTCTCAACGGATTTTGATGGTGCCCTATTTAACGTGAATGCGGCCGTCTCTAAAGCATAACCCCAAAAAGATAGCGGTAAATCGGTAAGAGACATCATAGATCGCACCATATCCAGTAAAGTACGATTACGACGTTCGGACACACCATTACGTTGTGGTGTTCCGGGTGGCGTGATTTGCAAAACTATTCTGCATTGTTTCAAATGTAGACCAAACTCGTAACTCAAATATTCTCCTCCACGATCAGATCGTAGAAACTTTATTTTCTTGTTACGATGATTTTCCACTTCACTCTGAAATTCTTTGAACTTTTCAAATGTTTCAGACTTGTGTTTCATTAAGTAGATATACCCATATCTGCTTAAATCATTAGTGAAGGTGAGAAAATAACGATATCCGCCACGAGCCTCAACATTCATTGGACCACATACATCAGTATGTATGATTTCCAATAAATCTGTTGCTCTCTCCACAGTACCGGAGAACGGTGTTTTAGTCATCTTGCCCATAAGGCACAGTTCGCAAGTGCCAAGTGATTCATAATCAAGTGACTCCAAAAGTCCATCAGTATGGAGTTTCTTCATGCGTTTTACACCGATATGACCTAAACGGCAGTGCCACAAATAAGTTGCACTATCATTATCAACTCTGCATCTTTTGGCTTCAACATTATGAATATGTGTATCACTACTATCGAGTTTAAGTAAGAACAAACCATTCTTTAATGGTGCATGACCATAAAAGATATTACTCATATAAATAGAACAACCATTATTCTCTGATTTAAATGAATAACCGTCTCGCATCAAACAAGATCCAGATATAATGTTCATGCTCAACGCTGGTACTAAATAACAATTATTTAGATCTAATATTAATCCCGAAGGTAGATGTAGAGGTAGCGTGCCGACCGCGATCACATCGACTTTGGAACCATTTCCCACTCGCATCGTCACCTCGTCCTTAGCCAATCTTCGCTTAATCCGTAGCCCCTGTTTTGAGTTGCAAATATTAGCAACAGAACCAGTATCAAATACCCAGGTGCTACTGCGAGAATTAGTAAGGTACACATCAATAACATGTATATCATATATACCTTTGTTAACCTTGCCATCCTTCTTATCCGCCAAATACTTGGGGCAGTTCCGCTTCCAGTGACCAGTCTGCTTGCAATAGAAGCACTCAGTTTCAGGCTTAGGTCCAGACTTGGGTTTCTTCTCTTGATTAGCAACTTGCTTGCTGTTCTTTTTGAAGTTCCCCTTTTTCTTCCCTTTGCCCTTTTTCTTGAAACTAGTGGTTTTGTTAACCATCAACACTTGATGCTCCTTTTTGATTTCTACCTCCGCGGCTTTCAGCATCGCGAAGAGCTCGGGCATAGTTTTGGTCATCCCTTGCATATTATAGTTCATCACGAAGCTCTTGTAGCTTGGTGGCAGTGATTGGAGAATTCTGTCAATGACGCAATCATCCGGAAGATTAACTCCCAGTTGAATCAAGTGATTGTTATACCCAGACATTCTGAGTATATGCTCACTGACAGAACCATTCTCCTCCATTTTACAGCTATAGAACTTATTGGAGACTTCATATCTCTCAATCTGGGCATTTGCTTGAAATATTAACTTCAACTCCTGGAACATCTCATATGCTCCATGGTGTTCAAAACGTCGTTGAAGTCCCGGTTCTAAGCCGTAAAGCATGGCACACTGAACTATAGAGTAGTCATCAGCTTTGCTTTGCCAGACGTTCACAACATCTGGCGTAGCTCTTGCACCAGGCCTGGCACCTAGCGGTGCTTCCAGGACGTAATTCTTCTGTGCAGCAATGAGGATAATCCTCAAGTTACGGACCCAGTCCGTGTAATTGCTACCATCATCTTTCAACTTTGCTTT
Organism: Aegilops umbellulata; assembly: GCA_032464435.1. NCBI lineage: Eukaryota > Viridiplantae > Streptophyta > Magnoliopsida > Poales > Poaceae > Aegilops > Aegilops umbellulata. The sequence continues at coordinate 309,199,096 of CP136056.1, read as the reverse complement.
CTCAAGGAACGCATTAAAATTCAACGGAACAACAGCACGAGCCATGTATCTACACAACATAGACAAGCAAGATACTATCAGGTACTAAGTTCATGATAAATTTAAGTTCAATTAATCATATTACTTAAGAACTCCCACTTAGATAGACATCCCTCTAATCCTCTAAGTGATCACGTGATCCAAATCAACTAAACCATGTCCGATCATCACGTGAGATGGAGTAGTTTCAATGGTGAACATCACTATGTTGATCATATCTACTATATGATTCACGCTCGACCTTTCGGTCTCTGTGTTCCGAGGCCATATCTGTTATATGCTAGGCTCGTCAAGTTAAACCTGAGTATTCCGCGTGTGCAACTGTTTTGCACCCGTTGTATTTGAACGTAGAGCCTATCACACCCGATCATCACGTGGTGTCTCAGCACGAAGAACTTTTGCAACGGTGCATACTCAGGGAGAACACTTCTTGATAATTTAGTGAGAGATCATCTTATAATGCTACCGTCAATCAAAGCAAGATAAGATGCATAAAAGGATAAACATCACATGCAATCAATATAAGTGATATGATATGGCCATCATCATCTCGTGCTTGTGATCTCCATCTTCGAAGCACCGTCATGATCACCATCGTCACCGGCGCGACACCTTGATCTTCATCGCAGCATCGTTGTCGTCTCGCCAATCTTATGCTTCCACGACTATCACTACCGCTTAGTAATAAAGTAAAGCATTACATCGCGATTGCATTGCATACAATAAAGCGACAACCATATGGCTCCTGCCAGTTGCCGATAACTCGGTTACAAAACATGATCATCTCATACAATAAAATTTAGCATCATGTCTTGACCATATCACATCACAACATGCCCTGCAAAAACAAGTTAGACGTCCTCTACTTTGTTGTTGCAAGTTTTACGTGGCTGCTACGGGCTTAAGCAAGAACTCATCTTACCTACGCATCAAAACCACAACGATAGTTTGTCAAATAGACTCCGTTTTAACCTTCTCAAGGACCGGGCGTAGCCACACTCGGTTCAACTAAAGTTGGAGAGACAGTCTTCCGCAAGCCATCTATGTGCAAAGCACGTCGAGGGAACCGGTCTCGCGTAAGAGTACGCGTAAGGTTGGTCCGGATCGTCTCGTCCAACAATACCGCTGAACCAAAGTATGACATGCTGGTAGGCAGTATGACTTGTATCGTCCACAACTCACTTGTGTTCTACTCGTGCAAATAACATCAAACCATAAAAACCTAGGCTCGGATGCCACTGTTGGGGAACGTAGTAATTTCAAAATTTTCCTACGCACACGCAAGATCATGGTGATGCATAGCAACGAGAGGGGAGAGTGTTGTCTACGTACCCTCGTAGACCGAAGCGGAAGCATTGACACAACGTAGAGGAAGTAGTCGTACGTTCTTATCGCGATCCAACCGATCACAGCACCGTTACTCCGGCACCTCTGAGTTCTTGGCACACGTTTAGCTCGATGACGATCCCCGGGCTCCGATCCAGCAAAGCGTCGGGGAAGAGTTCCGTCAGCACGACGGCGTGGTGACAATCTTGATGTGTTACCGGCGCAGGGCTTCGCCTAAGCACTGCAACGATATGACCGAGGTGGAATTTGGTGGAAGGGGGCACCGCACACGGCTAAGGAAAGATCTCAATGATCAATTGTGTGTCTCTGGGGTGCCCCTTGCCCCTGTATATAAAGGAGCCAAGGGGGAGGGGCTGGCCGGCCAAGCCTGGCGCGCCAGGAGAGTCCTACTCCCTCTGGGAGTAGGATTCCCCCCCCCCCAATCCTAGTTGGACTAGGATTCTCCAAGGGGGAGAGAGAGAGAGGGGGCGCCCACCTCTCCTAGTCCTAATAGGACTAGGGGAAGGGGGGAGGCGCGCAGCCCATGAGGGCAGCCCTCTCACCTCTCCTCCAAGGCCCATGTTGGCCCATTATGCCCCCGGGGGGTTCCGGTAACCCTCCCGGTATTCCGGTAAAATCCTGATTTCACCTGGAATGCATCCGATGTCCAAACATAGGCTTCCAATATATCATTCTTTACGTCTCGACCATTTCGAGACTCCTCGTCATGTCCGTGATCACATACGGGACTCCGAACTCCTTCGGTACATCAAAATGCATAAACTCATAATAACTGTCATCGTAACGTTAAGCGTGCGGACCCTACGGTTCGAGAACAATGTAGACATGACCGAGACACGTCTCCGGTCAATAACCAATAGCGGGACCTGGATGCCCATATTGGCTCCTACATATTCTACAAAGATCTTTATCGGTCAGACCGCATAACAACATACGTTGTTCCCTTTGTCATCGGTATGTTACTTGCCCGAGATTCGATTGTCGGTATCCAATACCTAGTTCAATCTCGTTACCGGCAAGTCTCTTTACTCGTTCCGTAATACATCATCTCGCAACTAACTCATTGGTTGCAATGCTTGCAAGGCTTTATGTGATGTGCATTACCGAGAAGGCCCTGAGATACCTCTCCGACAATCGGAGTGACAAATCCTAATCTCGAAATACGCCAACCCAACATGTACCTTCGGAGACACCTGTAGAGCACCTTTATAATCACCCAGTTACGTTGTGACGTTTGGTAGCACACAAAGTGTTCCTACGGTAAACGGGAGTTGCATAATCTCATAGTTTAAAGGAACATGTATAAGTCATGGATAAAAGCAATAGCAACATACTAAACGATCGGGTGCTATGCTAATGAAATGGGTCATGTCAATCAGATCATTCAACTAATGATGTGATCTCGTTAATCAAATAACAACACTTTGTTCATGGTTAGGAAACATAACCATCTTTGATTAATGAGCTAGTCAAGTAGAGGCATACTAGTGACACTCTGTTTGTCTATGTATTCACACATGTATTATGTTTCCAGTTAATACAATTCTAGCATGAATAATAAACATTTATCATGATATGTAAGGAAATAAATAATAACTTTATTATTGCCTCTAGGGCATATTTCCTTCAGTTCCCCCCATTGGTAGGGTGCCGGAACAGGGTCCCGATTGGTTTTTGGTGGCTACATAGGCTTGCGGCGGCGAAACTCCCGATATATTCTGTTTCCCGAAGTTTTTAGGGTATATGGATATATATAGGAGGAAGAAGTACGTCAGGGGAGCCACGAGGGGCCCACGAGGGTGGAGGGCGCACCCTAGGGGGGTGGGCGCGCCCCCCTACCTCGTGGCTTCCTTGAAGCTTCCTTGACGTGGACTCCAAGTCTCCCGGGTTGCTTTCCTTGCAAAAATAACTTCTCCAGAAGGTTTCATTCCGTTTCGACTCCGTTTGATATTCCTTTTCTTCGAAACACTGAAATAGAAAAAAAACAACAATTCTGGGCTGGGCCTCCTGTTAATAGGTTAGTCCAAAAAATAATATAAAAGTGGATAATAAAGCCCAATATTGTCCAAAACAGTAGATAATATAGCATGGTGCAATCAAAAAATTATAGATACGTTGGAGACGTATCACTTTTCCTCCTGTTTTGGACTCTAACTTGCATGATTTGAATGAAACTAACCCAAGACTGATGCTGTTTTCAGCAGAACTACCATGGTGTTGTTTTTGTGCAGAAATAAAAGTTCTCGGAATGGAATGAATCTTTGCGAGGAATTGTTTATATAATAAATAAGAATTTCTAGAGCCAAGACCTACCAGAGAGGGGCACCTGGGTGGGCACAACCCACCAGGGCGTGCCCCCCTCTCCTGGCACACCCAGGTGGGTTGTCCCAACCTGGTGGCCCCGCAGAGCCTGAAACCGATGTTATAAAATCTTATTTTTGCAGAAAATTTTTGAGGAGAAAGAACTATCGCTATCCATGAGACGGAGCCCCCGTCACCTCCTGTTCTTCATCGGGAGGCCAGATCTGGAGTCCTTTTGGGGCTCTGGAGAGGGGGGGGGTCTTCGTTCTTCATCATCACCAACCCTTCTCCATCGCCAATTCCATGATGCTCCCCACCGGGAGTGAGTAATTCCTTCATAGGCTCGCTGGTCGGTGAGGAGTTGGATGACATTCATCATGTAATCGAGTTAGTTTTGTTAGGGCTTGACCCCTAGTATCCATTATGTTCTAAGATTGATCTTGCTATGACTTTGCCATGCTTAATGCTTGTCACTTTGGGCCTGGGTGCCATGAACTAAGATCTGAACCGTTTATGTTATCACAATTATATCCATGTTCTAGGTCCGATCTGGCATGTTATAGTCACCTACTACATGTTATGATCCGGCAACCCGGGAGTGACAATAGTCGGGACCACTCCTGGTGATGAACGTAGTTTGAGGAGTTCAAGTATTCACTATGTGTTAATGCTTTGTTCCGGTTCTCTATTAAAAGGAGGCCTTAATATCCCTTAGTTTCCAATATGGACCCCACTGCCACGGGAGGGTAGGACAAAAGATGTCATGCATTTCCATAAGAACGTATGACTATTTACAGAATACATGCCTACATTATTTTAACGAACTGGAGCTAGTGCCGTATCGCCCTAGGTTGTAACTGTCTCATGATGAATATCATCCAACAAGTCACCGATCCAATGCCTACGCACTTATCTTATATTGTTCTTGGTAAGTTACTATTGTTATCATCACTGTTATACTTGCTACAAAATTACTGCTATCACTGTTACCGTTACCGTTGCTACTGTTGCTATTATCGAAAGTATCATATTACTTTGCTACTGATTACTTGCTGCAGATAATTAATCTCCAGGTGTGGTTGAATTGAGAACTCTGCTGCTAATACCTTCAAATATTCTTTGGCTCCCCTTGTGTCGAATCTATAAATTTGGGTTGAACACTCTACCCTCGAAAACTTTTGTGATCCCCTATACTTGTGGGTTATCAAACACTAACACCAGCTCCTAAATCACATAAAGCAGTTTTCACATAGTTTCTTTTCATGGAGCAAGGTATAGCGGGGATTCCCGTATCTCCAAGTTTTTTAGGTACTCCATCTTTCAAAGTATAATTAGCAAGCATGGTGGAGATTTCAGCTTCCGGTATTTTTCTTCTGTTGGTGATGATGTCTTTCATGTACTTTGCATAGGGAGGCATTTTCAAGATATCAGTCAAGCGAGTATGCAAAAAGACTGGCCTAATCATTTCAACAAAGTGTTCAAATTCTTCATCATCTTTATTTTTAATTGACTTGGGTGGAAAGGGCATAGGTTTTTGAACCCATGGTTCTCTTTCCTTACCATGTTTTCTAGCAACAAAGTCCCTTTTATCATATATTTTATTTTTGTGTTGTTGGTTATCAAGATTAACTGCTGGCTCCATCTCAACATCATTGTCTGGTTCTTTATTATTGGTTTGAGTGTCTTCATGAACCTCATCATTATCATTTTCATTATCAGAAGGTGAGTGTTCACTACCAATTGAGTTTCAGCATCAGAGATAGAAACTTCATTATCATTATCAGGAGGTTTTTGTACTTCAGGTTCACTAGAGGCTTGCAAAGTCCTACAATTTTTCTTCTTCCTTTTATTTTATAAGGACTGGGCACACCAGTGTTAACTCTTTGAGAGTCTTGTTCAATTCTTTTTGGGTGTCCCTCAGGATAAAGTGGTTCCTGAGTCATTCTACCTCCTCTAGTTATTACTCTAACAGCATGATCATTGATAGTGTTATTCATTTCATCAAGCAATTCTCTTTGAGATTTATCAACTTGTTCTAATTGAGTTTGAACCATAGAGGCATGTTTTCCCGCACCTCTAACATCATTTGAGATTCTAAACAACAAGTCACTCAAGCGAGCAATCATATCAGAATGGTATTTCAATTGTTTCATAACATTTGCATTGAAGTGATCTTGCTTTCTAATGTAATTTTCAAACTCATAAAGGCATTGCCCAGGATGCATATTATAAGGATTGTCATTGTCATTGAACTTCATTAAAGAATTTACCTCTACCACCTTAGGTGGTGGTGTATCAAGCCCATGTATTTCTTCAATAGGAGGTAAATTTCTGACATCTTCGGCTTTAATACCTTTTTCCTTCATAGATTTCTTTGCCTCTTGCATATCTACAAGGCTGAGATATAAGAGACCCCTCTTCTTCAGAGTAGGTTTGAGCGGTGGTTCAGGAAGAGTCCAATCATCATAATTTTTCAATATGTTATTCAATAGTTCTTCAGCTTGTCCAATAGTTCGTTCCCTAAAAACACAACTAGCACAACTATCTAGGAAATCGCTAGAAGCATCGGTTAGTCCATTATAGAAGATATCAAGTATTTCATTTTTCTTAAGAGGATGATTAGGCAAATCAATAAGCAATTGGAGAAGCCTCCCCCAAGCTTATGGGAGACTCCCTTTTTCAATTTGCACAAAGTTAAATATTTCCTGGAAGGCAGCTTGTTTCTTATGAGCAGGAAAATATTTTTCAGAGAAGTAACAAATCATATCGTGGGGACTACGCACACAACTAGGAGCAAGAGTATTATACCAAGTCTTAGCATCAGCCTTTAATGAGAACGGAAATAATTTGAGAATATAATAATAGCAAACTTTCTCATCATGAGCAAAAAGGGTGGCTATGTCATTCAACTTAGTAAGATGTGACACAATAGTTTCAGTTTCATAACCATGGAAAGGATCAGACTCAACCAAAGTAATTAACTCTCGGTCGACAGAAATTCATAATCCTTAACGTCAACAAAGATAGGTAAAGTAGCAAACTCAGGATCACATTTCATTTTTGCATTCAAAGTCTTTTCTTTATACTTGCATAACGAACCGGCCCACCAGGCCCAGCTAGCTCCCTGGAAATGAAACCTAGCCCGATCCCCACAACTTTGTTCCTGACCTCTCTCCCTCGTATCTTCCCTGAAGCGCCGCCACACAAACTAAGTGCACAGGCGTGCATGTCGGGCCTCTATAGGGCCTCGCCCACGTCCTGATGACCTCTGTCCGACAGCCCCGAGCGGTGGCCTCGCCTCCTAGCCGTTGCCTGAGCCGGGTTGGCTTCGCATCTTGTAGCCGCGTCATTGGGTGGCGAGCTCTTCGCCCCTCTAGCCCGTTCTGGATATCTGGCCAGCGGTCCCTAGCACCGGCTTTGCCTGTAGCCGCGGCGTCGACGACCTGTGCCACCCCTTGTGCCGCTGCCTCACCTCCTGCCATCCTCCATGCCCCGCCAGCACCTCTCCCGACATTTAGTCGGCCATCCCTGTGCCGATGAGCACCGCCTCCCGACGGCAGCCTTCCTCCCGCGGGCCTTCCTCATCCTTGGCCCGCCAGCACGTCCTCCCGCCAGCCTCCTTGCTCTCCATCGTGCCGCGGTGTTTGACCGCCAATCATGTCTCGAGTAGACGATCACGGTCCCGCCCTTGCTCAGCCTCGTCACCATTCTCATGTGTTTTTGCTTGATGAGGAGTCTGGTTGATGTTTAATAATCTGGGACTTATATGAATCTGTGAGAGTGAATTCATTGGAGCAAGGTGGGATTATTAGATTTGTTATAATAGTTCAGTTGGCTGCACAGTGTAAGATGGACAAAACTTTAGGTATGGATGTAGGCCCATCCAGAGGCCCAATCGAAGGAAGCATCCACGTACAGGAAAACTGAACGTAGCATCGAAGAAGCAATATACCACCTCGGATAGTAAATGAATATTTAAAACATCAACGTATGGAGAACTATGAAAGCCTGCGTCTTTTAATATTAGGTAAAGAATAAAAAATCCTCGCAAAGTTTCGTTCCAATTCGAGAACTTTTATTTCTGCACAAAAAGAACACCATGATAGTTCTGCGGAAAACAACGTCAGTCCAGGTTAGTTTCATTCAAATCATGCAAATTAGAGTCCAAAACAAGAGGAAAGGCGTTACGAAAAGTAGATACGACGGAGACGTATCAGTATGGCGCTGGTTTTAGATGCTATCACAAGGTGAATACAGAAAATTAAATAAAGCATGGCAACTATTAGAATGAAATCGAATGACAGTTCCCTAACCCGCAACCGGAGTTGCAATTCTTTCACGATATCCTGCGTGATAAATAATACCGTCGTACTACTTATACACACATGACACTTGTTTCACCATGACATATTATTACATCAAAAGCTCTCAGGGGATAGATCAGTTCGGCAGTTGCGTGCTGCTACTGAAGAATTTCAAAGTTGATTAGGACCAGCTCTCCTTGCCGAGAAAGTTCGATTTTGACATCATCCCATACCACAAGATTTGATAGAGTTTTGAACCTTGACCATCCTTTAGCATTAATCATCATGCAACCATCCTTTCTACTTACGGCATATTGAGTAGGTTCATTCACGCCAATGCTGCGCATGGTAAGACAAACTTGGCCACGGTCGTCCGGATTATTGAACTTCTCCCTCGCTGCTCTAGGAATTCTCTATTTGCAAACAAGAAGACATTCATAAATAGTTATATCAACATAGTGAATCATGTGAAACAACATGGAAAGAAAAAAGAACGAAGCACTTGGGCTGTCAATGCTTACCAAGAAGGTGGAGATGTTGGTTTTTGTAAGGACTTTGGTATATGCAGTGCGAACTGCAACCCAGTCTGTTGCCGGTGCAAGTGCTGGTTCCGTTGCCGCCGCACGGGACGGAGCAAATGCAAGTGCAACTTCAAGTGTTGGTGCAGGTGCCGGAGCCATTGCTGGTGCCGATGCCAGTACGACTAGTGGTGCCGCTGCTACTCCCGGAGATGGCGCTCCTTGTGGAGCTGGTGCCGGTGTCGGAGCAGGTGCCCGTGTCGGTGCCCGATTCTCCAATAGATCAGCCTGATCCGCTGACGCGGTCGGTGCCCAATCCTCTGGTGGATCACACTGAGCTGCTACCACTGTTCGTGCTAGAGCCAGTGCCATCGAAGCAGGTGCCGGTGCTCAATCCGATGTTGTAGGTGGTACCGATGTGCGAGACAGCATGATCGTCTCGGGTCTGCTATGATTTCATACTTCAGCTTTCTAACTTCACTAGGCTCCGTGACCTTGATCCAATATTTTTCTTCACTTCTTTTAAACGCGAGAAGGACTAGTTGTGGCATGTTTGTTAAAATGACCTACAGTTCATCATAGGGCTTCAGATTGTACTCAGATAACAGACTCATCCAATTGTGTCTGGTAATATAAGTGATGGACAGTGCCTTCGTTACTGACACGACATAAGAAGTGAAACCTGCAAAAATAACCATCATAGAGCAAACCAAACGGTTTATTCTGTAAAGAATGTGACATGGCAAACCTGGACCATAAAATTCTAGCGAAGTAAGAAAACATGAGAGTAAATCAATAAGATTAGATAGTAAATCAATAAGATTTACTTGTTGTGACATGAGTGAATCCTTACCAGGATATCACCATGTTCAAGTTCTAAATTGAAGGTTGATCGTCCAATTATGGGTGGCATGCATGGCCCCCGCTTACTCCCACAAGCAGGATAGTCCAAAGGTCGTGACAACTCGTATGGAGCAAACATCCACGGGACTGGAAATCCTGGTGGGTGCGATAAACCCTGCAATGCATACAGATATTGGAGTGCAACCATAATTGATAAACCATCCTCACAAAAAAGATGATCTGGATACTTCAAAAATATACAGACTGAATTGAGCGGACATACATTAACATAGATTGTTCTCAGGACTCACCACACAACAAAAGCGGCAGTACCAAACAATACAGGGTTCACACACACAAATCAAGTACTGAACAATAGTACTTACTACACACAAGCAAAGTTGCACTAATTAAACTCTGCATACTATTTCTTGCCACCGACCTACAGGATGTACCCCACATAACTGACTAGGCCATGGACTTCGTGAGAGATGTCTACCGGAACCATCACGATCTCGTCAACCTTGGAGAACCTAACAGAGTGGTCTTTCCACTCATAAACATGATAATGAAGACAGTACGCATTAGATTTGTCGAGAAGCTTTACAAGAACCACACCCTTCATAATCGAAGGCACAACTAGGAAATTGTTGTGGTGAAGTACACCCTCGAGCACACGCCTGACAACAATGCTACAGGAAAACACTTGTTCACGACATGGGCGACAAGGACACAACAGCTGGATAGTTTAGTAGTAGAACTCATCCTCAGGTCTTCCAGTTCACACGACATGACTTTGAGAACTTCATCTCCACCGCGGACCTGGTTCTAATTCAAATACAGACCAAATATTTTATTACTACCTCCGTTCAGAAATATAAGATGATTTTCTATAATTTTACTCCATATAAGAATACATATACGCACAGAAATGAGTGAACAAAGACACTAGAAACATGTCTTCAAAGGCATGAGAGCAGAGGGATTACTTGCAATATCCATAACACAAGTTACCGAGGCTATTATACTCTCTTCAAAGGCATGAGAGCTAAAATCTTGCATTTCCTACAACTAGCATTGATGTTCATAAAGTAGTTGAAAGTAATGTATAAGAAATCAGTGTTATGTGCAAAAATCATATGTATGCCAACCTCTTGCATGTTTTGGTCAAAAGAGCAGTTTTGAACCATCATTTGGCACACAAAAATCACATGCAAGATCACCCGGAAAGTTGTACTACTAGTACTAGTACTGCATGTTAGATGAAAAACACGATCAAGATCACCAAAAAGATCGTCAAGAAGTATTACCTGGACCGACTTAACGAGGGATCCCCCAGAGGGGGGCTTGGATAGGGCGATGGCCTTGAGCTTGTCTGTGGTAGTCTCGGCGGGGTACTTGCGCTTCTTCATATCCCGAGCCTCAATGGTTTTGGCCAGAGCCATAGACATCACTTTGGCCGGTGCTCCAGTGTCCATCAAGAAACTCTCAAATAGAAATAAAATAAAAGAAACCATAATCACAAACCCAAAAGAAGAACATAGATGGAGTTATAGGATTAGTCGCGGGGTTGCAAGACTAGGCCTTGGCCAGAAGAAACACCATTGATGCTCTCACCTTTCCTTCTTTGGGAGATAAAAACAATGGCAGAAACACGTCGGAGTTTTCTTGAAGAAATGAGGAACAAGATGAGGGAGAAGCGAGTTGGGTTTTCCTTCAAGTGAGGAAGATGAGGGAGAAGAGTGAAATGCTGGTTGCTTCGTCCGTCCAACTTACTGCTGGAAAGGTGTGGGTTTTGTGATTTGACGGCTCATTGGGCATTACTGCGGCACTTCGACCGGTGTAGTCTACCGTGTAGTTGTGCACTCTAGTACGGAGTAATTTAGTGCATGGCAAGTGGACCCCAATGCAGGCTGTCCCACATGTTGACGAAAGTGAGTAGCAAGGTTCCCGACAACTGCCAAGAGGATCCGCACGGTAGAGCGTGTCCACTGTTTCTGAAATTTTTTATTACAACAAGCGTTTCCACTCTTACAACGGAGGAGTGCGAAACACGGCAGCCACTTGAACTTACACAGTACTCCTACTACTAGGCATGTGCAGTGGTTCATACTTCAGTACTATAATATTGTTGATAGTGTAGGAAGATATTACGATAAAAAATGATGTTGTGCGCATGTAAACTATATGAAAAGTAATGTAACATGCCCCTTTTTTGACTGTCCGGTCAAGAATGAACGGTGAGATCAATGTTAACAGAACTAGGACTACAGTGCATGGAGAGTACAGTGCTACAATACTCCACAGAACATGGGATCTGAGATGAGTATGAAGGGTGCATGAGCCCACACTAGGTTATCACAAATACACTAGGAGCATGTAGAGCATCCATGAAGAGGGGTGCTGAGATGAGCATGCATGAAGAGGGAACAACTATGTTGAGATGAGAATGCAGCAAAACACACCTGCACGCTTTGAGCTACAGTGAATGATCTGCACCATCTGAGTGGGATCCAATGGTCATGTTGTGCCGAGACATGTGCAGGCATAGGACGCCTAAACACCACTGAAGTCCCTCTACTTCTCGAGGCGCACGGCGGTGGTGATGCAGGGTGCCACCGCCCGCAGAGCCCGCTCTTGGTCGTCGGGAGCCAGCTCTTCAAAGACGGCGTCCAATGGCATGAATGGATTCCAGGGACGAAGCCCCGAGAGGATTCGGCCGGCAACGGTGACGGCCGCCCGCAACCCCTCCTTGTCCAACTCCACCCCTACCACCGCGCGGAGATGGCTCAACTCCTCGAGGATATAGGTGAAGAAGGAGACCGGGTCAGGAAGCCGCAACTCATTGAAGTGGATGGGGTGGTCAAACAAGTTTAGCCTGACGGCCGACATGGTCGGGTTGGCACAGAGGTAGGCATCGCGCAGCCGCAACACGTGCGTGGCAACATGGTCTAGCAAGTGGTTGAAGCGATCCTAGACCTCGTCACGATCGGCCCGCTCATGCTTGATGAGGACATCAATACCATTGTTACACCCATAGCCCCTACTGTTACATATGATGGACCAATTACTAGAGCTCGCGCACGCCAATTAAATTACCAGGTACTTTCGTTTCTTGGTAATGATTCTAATGTTCATGAGAATATGATGCTGCCTAAATTGGATACATTTGTTTTGCTTACAAATGAAGCGCCTGGCATGGATAAGGATGAACATTGGAGCAAGAAGAACCATGGAGTTGATGGCATGCGCAAGGGGAACAAGAACGGAGTTACAAGTGATGATTTCAGGACATTGAAGCCACCATAATGAGTGCATGAAGCCTTGGACGAAATATACAAGATGCCACTTCATAAACTTAGTCTAGAGGCTATTCTAGGTGCTGCGTCACCTTATTATTGGGCTAGGCCCATGTAATTTCGAAATACATAAGTATAGGCTGTTTTTAGAGTCCGTATGTGTGGGGAAACAAGAGTTAGGGTTGGTTTCGGACCCCTTCCTCAAGGGCCACGAAATTCCCCCCCCCCTCTTCCTCCATATATACAGCCCTTAGGGCGTCGTTTAGACTTTGGGTTTTGTTTAGATCAAAAGTTCGCCATAGCAGCAACTTCGCGTACTTCGTTTGTGTTCAACGACCAGACCAAGGCGTCACAGAACCCCACCTTCATTAATAAAGCTTTCCACTTTTATTCGCAATATCCAGATTGCAATCTTAGTTTCTTGCTTGTTCTTCGTTTGCTTGCAGGAAACAGACCCTCGTGGTCAGGTTGATCGTGCTCCGGCGTGGTCAATAACCTCTCGGAGTTGGTTTAGCGATTGCTAAGGCACGACGTCATCGCACGTTCGTAGTCGGATCGTCAAAGTCGACTTCATCCTAAACGATAGCAACCATCTCATCGAAAGACGGGACACCTTTGCCCCTATCAATGCTCCAGCCGGCTCGCCTGACCGCCTATGTATCTCCCGCTTTCTGCAGCAACGCCACCGACGCCTCAAGCATATTTGTGGTGGACGCCTGGCGCTTTTGAAGCTCCGTGAACTCCTGCGCAAAAAGGAGGACCATGGCCCTCCTCTCCTCCTTTAGCTAAAGGAGCTCCACGTCCTTGGCCCTGAGCTCCGCATACTTGGCATGGAGCTCCTGTTTCAGGCGCCTCACCTCAGAGTCCGTCATCTGGTGCGCCGCCAATGGGGAGAGGAAGCAAAGGGAGCGAAACAGCTGAAAGGCAACGCAATCTACAGGAAGGCGGAGGGAGCCAGCCGAGGAGCGGGGTGAATCCTTTGGTTTTCACCATGGGAAAACACCGGACGACAACTTTTCACTTCAGGGAGCAGTGGGTTTTATAGGCGGAGTCATCATGACTAATTGCTGCCGCTCCTGCTACCGTCAATCAAAAAAATAAAAATCCCGCCATGCCTGTCGCACCCTAAGACCAGTGCAACGCAGAAGTGGATATTTAAATTTACCTATAGGCAAGGAGAGAAAAGGGGGTAAAAAAACAAATGTGGCGGCGGCCTAGCTAATCATTCACACAAGCCCAACTAGCTAGCCACCGTGCTTCACTCATGTACTTGGTGGGAAAGGTGGGCTTTTGTGATTTGATGACTCATTTACTTACTTCGGAGCTACGACCGAGGAGGACCTAGAACACGCGCGGTAGGGCGTCCCACGTCTTGGCAAGGAAGAAAATATGCGTGCACCACCCGAGAGGACCCAGAAACCATGCAGTAGGGTGTGCCACGTCTCGGCACGGAGGAAAAATGGGCGTGTAAAAATAAACTGTATAAAACTACCCATGGTTCGACCTCGGGACCCATCCAGTCAGTCGAAAACACCCCACTAGCCACATAGCTTCATCATGCTAATGTGGCATGGAGGATAGGTGTGGTTAGCTCTATCTCGACCAGCCACAACATCACTTGTTCTAGGCGATTCATCTATTTTCCAAGCATTTTATTAGTTATAATAACACCATGGCAAGCTCGCACCGCTCTTCGTGTGTGCCCGTGCGTCTAAAGGTTGTACTACTAGATGGAGAGGAGAGAGAGAGACGACAGACATGGGACCCACCAGTAAGTGAGTCAATGTTTATGCACGTGTTAACGAGCCACTCCTGTCGGCGTCCTGGGAATGGGGGTGGCCAGACATGCCTGCGTGCAGCCCACGACGTGGCTCCGTCGACGGCCCGGTATGGCCCAGCTTCAGCAAGAACAACCTAAGACCCTCGCGAGGGGCCAAGCCTCGCGAGGCGGACGACACCAAGACCTCTCTGAGGGCGGCCTTAGTAGGTTGGTTGCCGAGGAGCGAAGATATCAATGCAGGGTGCACCTCGCGAGGTTCATATGACGTGAGCCTTGACGACCAAGGCCAGGCGGGCGCCAGCGGGCGCAGTGTACCAGTTTCCTCTTTGGTTCTAAGGAGGCAAGCGCGGGCACGGTGTCCCGAGGAATCAACTAGAGGTTTCCATATCGTTGCAATGAGACCAAGACCGCCAGGACGACATGTTGGAGGTCATCGCGGAGCCCACTACAACATCATCACAACAGCCTTTTGCAGGAGAAGACTACTTTTGTCAGGATAGCTTGTACTAGTTGTCCCCCTTCAAATTTGGCCGTTTTAGGATCCCTTCCCGCCTACATTTGGGAAGAGGACCAAGGCCACTATATATAGGACTTAGCCACCACCATAGAGGGGAGATTGATTCAGATCATCCACACACCCACCAGCTCATCGAGCTCAAGAACACCTCACCTCCGGAGGCTGTTCTTGCACTGTACTGGTTCATCCTCAGCCCCTCGAGGCAATCCACCACAAAGCTGGAGTAGGGTATTACACCGCAAGGTGGCCCGAACCAGGATAAACTGTCGTGTCTCCTGTCCCTTGGGTTCGTCGAGCTAGGCTGTGGAATCGTTGAGCAGGCAGACCGGGAAGAGGGAGTTCTTCGCACGCACCCTAGAGTTTGAACCTCTCAAGGGTCTGCGGAACCCCGAATGCGACATTTGGCGCGCCAGGTAGGGGTGCGTCGAAACCTCTCTTCCGTTGATCGACTCGCCGCTGCTCCACTATCTCCATGGCTGATGCTGCTCGAGCCCGTGCTAAGCATCGAGCCGCTCTCACCGCTTGCGTCGACCGTCAGTGGGCCTCCCCGTCGTTCTCCATCACCCGCCGCCGACGCCGCCACCGGCCCGGCGGGGCACGAGCAGCAAGCTTCGTCGCTGCATCCCTCCGTGCGGCGGGGTGGATGCACCGCCACCCCATCGCTGACTCCCGCCGGCTCGTCATCCCACGCTCGTCACGGCCCGGCGAATGCGCAGGCTGCGTTGCTCATGGCGCGCGAGCTCCTGCGCTAGCGCCCAGCCGACAACCTCTACGAAGACTGGCTGGACCGCATCGCCAAGCTTATTGGTGCGGCTGGGGGCTCGCCTGCACCGTCCCTCTCGTTACCTCGCCCGCCGCCTGGTGCGGGCGACGTAGCCCATGGAGTGCCTCCGCCACCTCCCCGTTAGGACGTCGCCATCGGTCCAAGACGCGCGGCCCCACGGCGTGACCCACCGTGCAGGGCGCCTGCACGCGAAGAAGAAAGCTTTCGGGAGGTCCAACGGCTACAAGAAGGGCTCCAACGCTCCCTGCACCACCACGTGAAGACCGCGCGCTGCCAGCAGTGGTGGCGCGTGAGCACCAAGATCAGGCTCCACCTCCACGATGGGCCCCGGTGACCACACCGGGCCGACGCGCCTTTACCCCTGAGCTAGGCAGCGTCGTTTGGCTGGGCAAGTTCAAGCCCGACCTGCCTCCACGCTACGACAGCACCCCTGACCCTGCGCAGTTCTTGCAGGTCTACGAGCTGAGCACCGAGGCGGCCAGCGCCGACGAAAAGGTCATGGCGAACTGGTTTCCCATGGCCCTCAAGGATGGCGCACGCTCATGGCTCCTGAATCTGCCCGTGGGATCCATCTCCTCCTAGGGCGAGATGCGTGAGCATTTCATTGCCAACTTCCAGGGCACTCGCGACCTCCCGCTTGCCGCGGGTGACCTGCGGCGCATCAAGCAGCAGCCAGGGGAGACTCTGCAGAAGTACATCCAACGCTTCAACATCGTTCGCCTCAAGATCCCCAAGGTTTCAGACAAAGCCATCGTCTCGATGTTCCCTGATGGCGTCCGCAATGTCAAGATGAAGGAGGAGCTTGCCATCCACGAGGACTTGTGCATGGCTCTGGAGATGTTCAACATGCCAACCAAGTGCGCGAGAGCTGAGGAAGGGCGCCTCTCCCTCCTCGAGCTCCCAGCGGCCCACCTAGAAGACAAGAAGGCCAAGGCCAAGGACGTGAAGCGCAAGGGGGCTGTTGTGCTCGCGGCTGAACCAGAGATGAAGCGGGGCTGTGACCACCCAGAATCATCCAAGGGCAGCCGTCCATTCTGCGTCTTCCACAACGTACATAGCCACAACACCAATGACTATCAGGAGCTCAGGGCCATTTGCGATGGGCGCCTTAGTCGACCCGCCGAGCGCAACGACCGAGGCTACGGCCGCGGAGGAGGCAGAAGTGGAGGACGTTGAGACGACCGCGGTCCCCGCCAGGAGTGGCGCGACTAGCCTCGTGAGGACCACTGGCAAGGCCAGCCTCGCGAGGGCGCCTGAAGAGACCAGCCTCGTGAGGACCGTCCTCAGAGCAATGCCGGCCTCCCTCCGCTGCCACCACCACCGAGAAGGAACGACGACCACCACCAGGACAATGGGGCTGGGGGCTTCCAAGAGCCTCGCGCCATCGCCTGCACCCTGGGTGGCGCTCAGGCCCCAGCCTCCCAGTGCATCTTCAAGCAGTTCGCTCGTGATGTGAACGCGGCCCTCCCCATGATCGAGGCCACGCGTCCACTCAGGTGGTCGAAGTGCACCATCACCTTCAGCTCATCTGACCAGCTCAAGTGTGCGGCAACTGCCGGCGCCCTCCCGATGCTTCGCTCGCCCATCATCAGCAATGTCCTTGTCACCCAGACCCTCACCGATGGTGGTGCGGGGCTCAATGTTTTTTCCATCAAGATGTTCGACCGCCTCCAAGTGCCATATGATCAGCTGCAGCTAACCAAGCCTTTCTCAAGAGTGACCAACGGCTCCACCACTCCGATAGGGCAGATCCGCCTCCCTGTCACCTTTGGCCAACAAGAAACCTATCGCACCGAGCTCATTGACTTCGACGTTGCCCACATCAGCCTTCCGTACAATGCCATCCTTGCATATCCGGCCCTGGCCAAGTCAATGGCGGTGACCCACCATGGCTACAACATCCTCAAGCTGTCAGGGAACCGCGACATCACCACGATCGCCTGTGAGGAGAAGGACGTGGTGTGCTCCCTTGAGCGTGCCTACCAGGCTGCAGCGATCGAAGAACCAGACAACAAAGGCGCCATCTACCCTACTGAGGCTATCCCCAAGAAGAAGAAGCAGCTGCTCTGCCAAGAGCCTCAGGAGAGCGGTGTCTCCAGCCGCACCACCTCAGGACCTGCGCCCATGGATGGGGCGCCTCCCTCCCTTTCATAGGAAGGCGCGCCCAACGCCCTCCTTAGGCTGGGCTCGGGGGCTCTCTTTTGGAGGGCCTTTGAATTAGCCAATGTCACGAGGGAGGCGCTCGGGCACCACATGGAGGCGCTTCATCGCACGCTTCCCTCGTGAGGGCACAATGCACGGGTTGCCAGGTGCTCAGGAGTTCATCACCAAGGCGACCGAGGAGCTTTAGGAGGCGAGAGCCATACGCAGCGACCGTCACCTACCACCTGGCACGGCCCCTTGTCCTGGTGAGGACAATGAGTTGCACGTCTGCATCAACATCCCAAAGCTCAACAAAGCCGCATCTCAGGAGCGCTTCTGGCCTTCTTGAGTTGGTCCGTGTGAGGGTCCACCTCACAGCTACGTTCACATGCCCTTCAGCCTGCCGAGCGTGGCTGTTACCTTCCAGCGCCGCCTGTGAAGCATCATGGTGGCTCAGGAGGCCAGGCACCATGCGGTCCTGGCGGAGATGGTGACGATTCTTCACGAGCCTCCCGAGCCTCCAGAGCCCCTCAAGGTTCAGGACCCAGGCGGCTCGTGAGGAGCAACCTCTTCAGCATGCATCTTCAGCTACTTCAACATCTCTTCAGCAACGGTGCCAGGTGACATTTTCCGGTTTACCCTGTTGCGGGCGTCCCTCGGGCTGCATTATCCCCAAACTGCTTGGGCCTGTCCCTGCGGCATGTATCTTTCTTGCATCTTCCAGTCACCTTGCTGGGGGCGCCCCTCGGGCTGCATCATCCCCAGGCCGTGTGGGTCTGTCCCTGCGGCATGTATCATTCTTGCATCTATCTGAACTAGCTTTACCTCCTCCTATAAGCTGATTTATGTTGTCACCTGCTGACCTGTCGCCCTTCGCGGCCTCCCGCATTGCTGGCCGACCTCCTGCTCACCCCGCAACGGGGGCTACGCATGGTGGCACAATGCTTGTGGTCGAGTCCGTCCCTACAACGCTGATAAACCTAAGAGATCAAGCTCTGGCTCACAGCCCGTCCCGTGCATGTCACCTCACCAGATCCCCAGTGCCTTCGTCCTCTTGCGGAAAGATCAGAGGCAGGGCAACAAACGTGATTATAAGTTATGATCTCTCCTCTCAGACTAACCCACATGAATGTCCAGAACTTAGCTACGGGTGGCCTCGGTGGCGGCCCCCTTTTCGCGCGATTCGCTTGTGCGCTAAAAGGGGGGCTCCTGAGCATCGCGTCTCATGAGCTCCTACTCACTCTCCAGCCCTCATCCCCTGGCCTTGACCACGACACCACGACCTAGCATACCAGCGTCGGCTGAGCCTCGCTCGAGGGTCGGTACCTGAAGACGCAGAGCATTCATATGAGCGAGGAAAGGGGAGACGGCGTGAGCCCTACCTAGTAGCATCGCCGCTGAGGCGCGAGCCAGGAGCTGCGCAAGGAATCACCTCAGGAGGCTGCTCGTGTTAGCGCGACGCCGCCGTCTGGAATTTTCGACTCTCGCAGCCTTTCTCGGGCAATGCCGCCTTCCTTTTCGGCCTTCAGGAGGCTGCTCGGACGCCAAAGGGGACCTCTTCAGCATCGCGCCTCAGGAGCTCCTACCGGACCTTGGGCCGCTCACCTTTTGGCCTTGACCACGGCATCGTGACCTACCAGCGACGGCCGAAGCTTGCCTGGGGACTGGGACCTGTCGGTGTAGAGCACTAAGCTACCGCGGGGAGGAAAAGGGGGAACAATGCCGAAGGAAGATATGCAGCCGCAACCTTATAATAAGTATAATAAACATTGGAGCAAAAGCATTACAAGTTATTTACACACCCCACACGGGGTTCATTTCAATTCCTCGCAGGGAGCAAAAGGAGAAAACCTCAAGAAGCCCTAACTATGGGCACCGCCCTCGAGGCCATCATACACAGTGGGCCACGTGAGGCCGACGTCAACCCCATCCAGATCATCGTCGACTCCGAGCGGATGCTGCTGCTGCGCTCCGGTCACGGCGAGAGCTCGGAGGCACGTAGCTGTCGTTGCTCGATTCTGGAGACTCGCTAGGCTCGGGAGAGTCGCTGGACTCCCAAGAGTCATTGCTGCTGCTGGAGAATACTACAAAAAAAAACACTTCCGTGATGATACGTGTTTGCCATAGTAGGTCACATTTTCTGTCATGCATGTACATCCATGACAAATTTACGACAGAATCAAGATACTCATACCTGTGCTGTCGTAGAAGTGTTCCATGACATTACCAAAATTATCATCACGGAAGTGTCCACTTCCATGACGATAAATCGCGCGTCACAGAAGTGCTTTCATCAAGAGTGACCGACATGTGGCATCCACCGTAACGGAACGCCGTTAAGCAATCGGGTTCGGTTTTGGATCCGATAACCCGTTAACAGCCCCGACCAATGGGGATTTTCCACGTGTAAAATCATCATTGGCTGGAGGAAACACGTGTCGGCTCCCCGTTGGGATAGATGTCATCCACTCATTGGACCCAAAGCGCTAATGATACGTCGACACGTGGCACAGCCTAACAGAGGCCCATTCCTGTGAAAAGGCCGGCCCATTTGACTTTGTCAAAAGGCGCCCACGGCAAGCCTGTTAATGGCCTATTCGCATATAGCCCATTTACAACCCGCTAACCCAGGGCCCGTTTATGTCCTATCCAAATTAGGCCCATTAGCGTCATCTAGGCCGTCCAATATAATTCTAGCCTGTTTTAACTTCTGGCCCATGTATGGCCCATGACGTCTTTTGGCCCATATGAGGCCATTAGTAACCCTCGACCCATTAACGACCCGTGGTAAAACTGGCCCGTAATGAACAATGTATCACTTTATACCCATTAACGGCCCATTATTTCGTTGGGCTGTTTCCATCCCATGTTATCTTTCGGCCCTCTCACGGCCCATTTATTCTTGGGCTCATTTCCAGCATTCGGTTACTTACGGCCCGTTACTGTCTTTTTCTGCTTGTGGGCCAAATTCAACCCGTGCTTACAGTCGGCCTATTTGTGTATCGTTAATATGTTGGGCCGTTTTCATAGCGTCATCAAATACGTCCCATTATGGTCGGCCCATGAACGGACGATTCCAACTCTAGCCCGTTTACGGCCATAAAGCGGTATGTTATTGGCCCATGTTTGGGAAAACGATCATACGGCCCGTAGAAGGCCCATTGATGATACGGCTCGTAGAAGGCCCATTGTTTCTACGCCCCGTAGAAGGCCCATTGTTTCTACGGCCCGTAGAAAGCCCAGTGTCACTACAGTAAATATGTAGCCCATGGTTATTGTGGCCTAGTTAAAAAAAGGTTATTGCGGCCACTAGCAAACCGTGGAAAAAGAATAGATGATGTAGGGTGGAACCCTAGATGGAGATCTTTCACGAATTCGAGGGGTAATCCCCAAGAACAAGATGAACACAAGAGAGAAAACAAGAGGAACACTCAAGAACAAGTCCAATCACACATCCACTAGACAATCAAACACAGAAGATCCACAAGGTACATGAACAACAAAAGGAAATAAGATACATGATAGAGTTCATCCCAAATCCTATGAAGTAGATGAGGGCTTGATGAATCCCTTAGGATCTTCTCCAATGGAGGCCTTGAACTCCAATGGAGTCTTCTCTCTCAAGAGGAATCCCACAAGGGGAGGTACATGAGCTAAGCTCCAATATCTAGATCTATTCTTAGCTATCCTCCAAATGAGCTAGGGGAAGAGTATATAAAGGCTAGGGACGAATTAGGGGGAGAGAGGGATACAAAGGTCGAAAATGACCCTAATGCACGCAGGCATCCACGGAAGGGTCCGGGCACCCGGGGTGGTCACGGGCGCGCCGGGCTGCGGCTGTAGGGGGGGCACCCGGGCGGAGCTGGGCTGGGCACCCGGGGTGTGGCGGCTCGGGCACCCGATGGGGCATCTCCAGCGCCTGGAGGGGGGAGGCCGGGCACCCGGGAAGGAGGGCCGAGCATCCGGGGCCGGCCGTGGCAGCGCTTGGGCCAGGGAGGGCCGGGTACCCTGGGCCGGCTGGAACGCCCAGGGGGGCCGGGACTCCAGGGCCAAGTGGCCGGGCACCCGGAGTGACCCGGGTTTCTTCTTCTTCCTTCTTCTCGTTCCATACTTCCTTCTCATCCTCCGTAGGTCTCCGGTGAACTTGGTGATTCCTCCGTGCTTCATGATGACGCTCTCCGAGGCACCTAAGAATGCACAACGCGTCTCTTTGAGGTAGAATCCCATTCTCAACTGAATCCGGACGAGACTCAGAGAGGAAAGAGTTAACCTCGGTTTCGACGGTGCGTGCACGTGCTCTTGTCATTGGTCCACGAGGTGCTTGACGAGTTGTAGTAGAGTCCATGGGGATGAGCGAGGGATGCTCCGCAGCATCTCCCCCCTTGGGAGAGATCCGTCCACGGGTCGTGATCTTCATCACCATGATAATGAGATGGCGTTGCCGTGTAGAAGTGGACAACCACCAAGCACTTGTCATGTGGAAGCTCGAAATGGTCACTTTCCAATGTCGCAACGTCTTGTAATTCCTTCAAAAGGAGCAAAATAACAAGCACTTGGAAAAACAAATGTGGTGGGCATTAAAGCAAAACCGAGCATTCAAGAGGTGATTCACCCAACACGTGTTGTCATCAAGCGTTGCATACGGTTTGATAAAGAAGTATGTCATGGCATTTAAGCATATAAATGGAGCACAATCAAGCACATCATGGAAACAAGCATGTAAATGGGAGGTGGAGATGCAAATATGTTTGACAAGAGAACAAGCACCAACCTCAAGATCATAACAAACATGCATAAAGCGCTCGACAAATGGTCTATGGTAGGCATAAGTGTCATTCACAACACCAAAAGATAGTGAGGCACTCGATACAAATGATATAGCAATTTTGCAACATGTGCAAGGCAAGCAAGTCATGAGAGCAAATTGTAGGCATAGTCAATGCACATGGCATACCACAAGCACAATTACAAAGCAAGATATCATCATAGGAATGGTTCACGAAGGAAACATGGCAAGAATAAGCAATATCTCCACCAAGCTTGCAAATACACATACAAGTAGTAGAATCAATCATCATGTGTAATGCAAAGCATGGGTCACAAATGCATGGCAAAGGCATAGGAATGAGCATATCATGCAAAGTGAACATGGAAAGAGGGGCATATAATATGTGATGGACGATAACCCATAACCATGTGAGAGCCCTGTAGAAGAAATGCGCAAAGTCTTTGCGCAAAGAGAGTGGTAGGAAATTGTTCTCTAGAGCTTGTTTTGTCAACTCGTGGGATTGTGAGGTTGACAAGTATTCATGTGTACCTACATAAAAGCGACACAAACCAAAGAAATTGTGCGCGTGGTAAATGTACACATCATCTATCATGATGTGTATGTGCATGTGTGAGTTAGCACAAGATAAGCATCGCTCAAAGAAATTTGATGCATGGTATAATAACATGTCATCCATCATGAAAGAATAGGTGTTATGTATGACACGATGGGAACACAAATTTAGAATGCAAGTATATGGCAAATCAATAGCATTTTCATTCATGGGAAGCATATGGTGCACACAAGTATTGGGATCATGCAATGGATAGGATGAATCAAAATCTCCTAACATGTATGAGGAAACTATTGGGGTCTCCTCATGAGCAATAGTGGAAACATCATATGGAGAATATTGACAACATCCAAAACAATGCATATTTGGAACAATGTGATCATGGCATGGCATAGTAGATGAATTGCGCGAATCATGTAAGGGAAGCATGGCAATATCATCACAAGAAAAACAAATGCCAATAACCATGGGCTTGTCATCTATGCCATATGTGCAAATTAGGTTTATGTTGATGGCATATGCATAGTCACTATGATGAGATTGCAAATATGACGTATTGTTGATCTCATGCATAGCATATGACAAGGCAAGCAGATTGTCAAACATGATGTGACTAAGAGAATTATCACAAGAAATCCTCTGTAACATGGCATCACAACTAATAGACTCCTCATGGCAATCATCAAACTCATCATAAATGGGTAAATCATCGCATGGAGAAATCATACTAGCATGAAGCATGGTAATAGATGGAGCAACATCATGCAAGCAATCAATGTCAAGAACGTCCACTAGTGGGACAAGAGCATCACCTTCACCTATGTTACCTTTCTCGTTCCACTCAAGTGGTGTAGGTGAGGTGGGAAAGACCAAAGCGTGGTCAACGTCATCATCGTGATGGAACCATGTGGGGGTGCATCATAGTCCACCATGACCATCGTCTTGTACAAAGGAAGGACGAAGTCGTTGAGGGTCGGCGCGTCATCATAAATGGGACCTAGCACCAAATGAGAAGACACAATAGAGGTAGAGGTTAAGTTGTTAGAAATCGAAATGGTCTCACTCTCTCTATGTGGTGGTGTCTCACTCACTCACTCAAGGTAGGTGCACTCAATCTCATATATGGTGGAGTCACTCAAATCACTCAAGTCGTGGTGTTGGTGGCTCTCCTCACATGGGAATTGGGGCAACTCGTCATATATGGGGCTAGTGGTGAAGTCACTCTCACTCTCAATATGGTGGCACAAGTCACTCATGTCATCATACATCGCCATGGTCGAAGGGAAACTCCCATGCTCAACCATCTCGTCGTCGTCGCCGTCGATGAAGGCCGAAGATGGCACATCATCGCTCTCCTCCATGACCGAAGGGAAAATCCCTTGCTCGATCATCTCGTCACCGTCGCCGTGGAGGAAGGCCGATGTAGGCATACTCGTCGGAGGTGGGCGAAGATGCCATACGTCCAAAGGCGAAGATGCCTTGATGACACTTGGCGAAGATGCCGAAGTGGTCGTAGTAGTCATAGCTCCGTCTTGGTGGTGCTTGTCTCGTGGTCTTTTCTTGTGCTCATGAAGTTTGGCCGTAGCTTGATGTATAGCTTTTTGGGACTTGTAGGTGTACGCATTGCGAGCATCTTCATCTTGATGGTGTTGTAGTGCTTGAGCTCGATGACGTTCCGAATATTGGCCACTTGACCGTCGCCGCCTTGAAGATGATGAAGGGGAAGAAGACTTGTAGTTGTCCACCATGTCTCGTACTTGATCCCTTTGTTCGGCCAACTTGGTGTCGAGGTAGTCCCTTATCCTTGCTTCGTTTTGGAGAATGTCGATGGCGAGTCGCTCAAGGCCTTGCATTGCTCGTTGTAGTCCGAAGATGGATGTTTTGGTGTTGTAGTTGTTCGCGTTGTCCTTGTTGTGGAAGACCGGAGATGAAATGCCTTGCCTATCCATCACAAGACTCGAGCAAATGTGAGTAGGAAATGAGATAAACAATACCAAGTTACCTCTTCCCAAAGTTGAGGATGTATCCCGTTTCACTCAATGTGAGATGAAAGAATAGTGGAATTGGTACCGGACTTGTTCACTCACACCTATCAAGGAAAGCTTATGGTGGAGCTCGATGAGGATAGTTGCACAAAAATTTGATGCAAAATGTTAGCAAGAGTCGATAATGTTGGAGAAGATTCACAAATTCGCAAGTGAAACAAGTAGACCGGTAGCAATATGTGGCACACGGAAACACACACACGGATAGATAAATGGGGTCGTGCAACCAAGGAATGAGCACAAAATGTAGAATCCAGGGAAAACGCTCGTGTTGCACAACTCAAGAGAGACGCTAGCACGATTGCTCAATAGGCGGATACGACACTTGTGCACAACCTAGAAGATGCAAAATGTATCAACATTTTATCCCAAGTATGCTATATGTATGATGTTCTGGTGTTTCGCACACGATGATCCAAGATGATCAATATGGTAGTATGATATGCAATGTGGCGATGCTATGGCTATTGCTTACAAGTTCTTTGCTCTCTTTTTATTTTTGCTTAAAAGCTTTTTTTTGTTGGATATGGCCACTATGCGAAATGCACAAACCAAGATAGTAATTTTGTATATGCGGAAACAATCTTGTGGCACAAGGGATGATATGACGATACCAAGATGATACCAATATGATATGGTACGTATGCAATGGAAGGTACGGATCACTAATGTGCACAAGTAAAGTTGCCGGCAATACTCAATGGCTAGTCTCGATAGGCAAGTGACGCAAAATGGGCTAAGGGGTTAACAATGTAAAGGCAAGAATGTACAATGAAGGGATACCACGATACCAAGATGATATAGAGGTTACCGTTCTTGCTTATGGTTAGGTTGTCAAAATGGTGAAGTGGTCGATGTCGAAGACGACCGCATGGTGATGATGACTGGCGGTGTTCTTGATGTAGATACCAAGATGATGTAGACCCGTCCCTAAGTAGCCGAAACACCTTAGGAAACGGTAAAAACCGCAAACTCAAAATCTCCAAAGGCAAATGTCAAATGGTGGTAGCGGAATGCGTTGGTGGCTCCAGAGTTGGCAATGTGGAAATGGTGGTGGTGGTTGATGATGAAGCGACCGTCCCTAAGTAGCCTAAACACCTTAGGAGACTCAAGTCACCCCTCAAGTAACCACAAATGCTATATGGAGCAAAAATTGGGTTAGGTTGCGGAAAGCGATGGTGGTTTTGCGGATAATATGGTGGATGCCTATGCAAAGATGCCAAAATGCCAATTTTTTGATGGAGTCAAATGGTGGTAAAACCAATATGAGCAGCTTGGGCACGTCACTAGCTTTTCAACGAGCCAAAGAACACCCAAATCGGAGTTCGGGAGTGAAAGTTATGAGTGAAAACGTAAAGTGCACGCGGCTGAAACTGGGAGGTGCGGGTGCCCGGGGTGGAAGGTGCGGGCACCTGGGGTGGTCCGAGGTAAACAGCCTGGGGGTGCGGGTGCCTAGGGTTTGGGGTGCGGGCACCAGGGGTGGTCAGCGGGGGTGGGCGGGGGGGGGGGTCCGGGTGCCCGGGGTGTCAGATTTGGGCGGAAATTCGTGGGAAAGTGGAAGAAATTGGTGGATTTCGTGGAGGGAAAGGTGAAGATGGAAGGGTGGAAGGCTATTTCCACTTGAAACCAAGAAAATCCATGGATCAAATCCAAAAAAACCTCATCAAACCAACAAATCACAAAAAATTGGGGCTATTTTTGGTGGGGGGTTTCGGATTTTGTGACGAAATCAAGCAAAACAAGGCTAGAGAACAACAAGGGGGGTTCCAATTTCATGAGAAACCATGGCTCATGATACCAAGATGATGTAGGGTGGAACCCTAGATGGTGATCTTTCATGAATTGGAGGGGTAATCCCCAAGAACAAGATGAACACAAGAGATAAAACAAGAGGAACACTCAAGAACAAGTCCAATCACACATCCACTAGACAATCAAACACACAAGATCCACATGGTACATGAACAACAAAAGGAAATAAGATACATGATAGAGTTCATCCCAAATCCTATGAAGGAGATGAGGGCTTGATGAATCCATTAGGATCTTCTCCAATGGAGGCCTTGAACTCCAATGGAGTCTTCTCTCTCAAGAGGAATCCCACAAGGGGAGGTACGTGAGCTAAGCTCCAATATCTACATCTATTCTTAGATATCCTCCAAATGAGCTAGGGGAAGAGTATATAAAGGCTAGGGACGAATTAGGGGGAGAGAGGGATACAACGGTCAGAAATGACCCTAATGCACGCAGGCATCCACGGAAGGGTCCGGGCACCCGGGGGTGTGAGGCCCGGGCACCCGGGGTCGTCAGGGGCGCGCCGGGCTGCGGCTGTAGGGGGGCGGGCACCCGGGGTTGGTGGCCCGGGCACCAGGGCGGAGTTGGGCTGCTCCAGCAGCGGGGCCCGGCACCGGGGTGTGGCGGCTCGGGCACCCGGTGGGGCATCTCGAGCGCCCGGAGGGGAAGGCCGGGCACCCGGGAAGAAGGGTCGGGCACCCGGGCCGGCCATGGCAGCGCCTGGGCTAGGGAGGGCCGGGCACCTGGGGCGGTGGGCCGGGCACCCAGGGCCGGCTGGGAGCAGCGCCTAGGGGGGGCTGGGACTCCGGGGCCAAGTGGCTGGGTACCCAGAGTGACCCGGGTTTCTCCTTCCTTCTTCTCACTCCATACTTCCTTCTCGTCCTCCGTAGGTCTCCGGTGAACTTGGTGATTCTTCCGTGCTTCATCGTGACGCTCTCTGAGGCACCTAAGAATGCACAATGCATCTCTTTGAGGTAGAATCCCATTCTCAAGTGAATCCGAACGAGACTCGGAGAGGAAAGAGTTAACCCCGGTTTCGACGATGCGTGCACGTGCTCTTGTCATTGGTCCACGAGGTGCTTGACGAGTTGTAGTAGAGTCCATGGGGATGAGCGAGGGATGCTCTGCATCAACAACACTCACTAAAATCAAACAAATAAACAAGACAACAAGGAAATAAATAAGCAAGCAACTTACGCTAGGCTAACACGACTATTACACATATTACATCCACTGGGCATCAAATTCGCCACCAGTGCAAATATAGGGAACAAAGCAGCATATCATATAAACTGGTTGTCAAAGCTGGTGACCAGTGCAAATAAACACCGCAGGAAAACAAGTCCAGAACTGAAACCACTTCACAAGATCTCAAGAAACAATATCCTGGGTACCAATAATGTTGGCAAGATGCTTAGCAAGCTTATTAACTTTCTCTTATTTGGCGCTTAAATCCTCCAGCGCTTGCTGTTGCACCAGAAAGTATGCATCTGAATTCTACAAGGACTCCTGAGTCCTTCAGCTTCCTGTTGCAACACATCTGATCGATGTCTTTCAACTTGAAGCTGAGACTCAAGAAGACGAGCTGATTCAGGCAACGAGTTCGAAGAGCTTGTGCCAGCAGTAGTGGCCAGTAACTCGAACACTACATCAAGACATGACTTCTGGGTTCTCTCACTGTCGCCGGGGTAGTTTTTATCAGCTTTCTTGGAGACCAACAGGGATGTCTCACTATCTTGAACCTTATCTGCATTACTTCCTTCACCATTGCATAACGGGGTATTGTTCTCCAATATTTTGTCCGCATTCTAAAAGAGAAACAAGCAGACACATCACAGGTTTACCATGTTGTACATGAGACTCATTTTGGTAAATCGGTTCAGTAGTAAAGTGCACATGATAACAACATGAAACAAACATATATCTATGTACCATGGTCACTTTATGGTCTATATCATTCTAGTTTTTGTTGCCAAATCAAGATAGAGACACAGTTCAAATAATATTTGTTCAAGACAAAGCAGAATATACAGAATATAAGTGTGGGAAACTATAGAGACACTTGTAATGTGCATGACATAAGAACATAACTGTTTATTCAATTGAAACTGAAATCAATATAGAGCAAGTTACAATAGAAAACCAGTTAAATAAACAAGTTTAAAACATACCTGTTGCGCCATTGGAGTTTCAATTCCATCCTTCCAATTTGAAAATAGTTGGTCTGAGTAAATACAGTGATGCAAGAGCAAAGGAGTATGAACCATAGCTACAGAGCCTGACCCGAGAACAATTCTTCTTCTCCTTTAAGTTTTGAGTTGGGATTCGGAGTGGTGGTCCTCATGCTTTGGGCACTGCAGTTCCCTTACTAACTGCTTGTGTTTGGGTGCTCTGTGATGGAGACGGTCCTATGTCAACAGGAACTGGGTTACTATCTGCTGGGGTTGGGGTTAGAAGGGGTGTAGCTGGTTCTCTGTCCAACTGGGTAGGGGTACAATCTGCGAGAGTCTGGGTTATGTGTGGCGGGGCTGGTTCTTGGGCAAGTACAACCGTGGTTCTATCTGCATCAACTGGTAGCACTATCTTTTCTGAAGACCGTGTTGTTATTCCCATAGACGATGCCATCACCCTCTCCAATTCAAATGGCTGATAAACAAGAAAAGTAATTGAATGTACAGACATTGTATGATAGACAGGTGCAATGGATAGTGGGGAATAAAAGAAGACATGAAATAATTCACATTTATGTTGTCTAACCAAATAGGATAGCATGACACAATTTCACATATATGATGGCTAACTAAACAAGATAGCATGATACAATTTCACATTATGATGGCTAACTAAAAAGATGGAAAGACATAGTTCAAAATATGATGACTATGTAGACAGAATGACATGATATAACTATATAATGTGTTTATTAAATAGGTTGGCATGCCATAATTCACATACATGCCGCCAATGGAAACATGATAGCATGATATAATTCCCGGATAGAATGACATAATTCAAAATATGATGACTGCAAGCACTAAACAGGATGAGATGATATAACTATATGATGTCTTTATTAAATGGGTTGCCATGCCATAATTCAGATAGATGTTGTGTATGTAAACATGATGGCATGATATAATACAAATATATGATTTATATAGTAAGCAAGTAAGCAGATGGCAATCCATATATGATGTAAAAACTAAGCAATGCAAGACAACATGCATGACATGGGTAATATAACCCTGCCAAGTTTGAGCACAGACCTCAGGGGGGAAATAGGAGTGGTCATCAGTCTCTGAATCCTCCTCTGAGGAGCTCTCTGTATCCAGCAAGATGTCTGCTTCAGCAGGTAGCATTGTCTGCTCTGAATACCTTGTTTTCACTCCAGATATTTCCATCACCGCTTCAAATGGCTGATGCACAGGAGAGTAGTTGAATATACAAACGTTGTCGACAAATGGAACACATAATAAAAAAATGATAGCATGATATAATTCACATACATGATGATTGGCTCAACAGCATGGCATTGCATAATTCACATATATAATGCCTTTGCAACAAGATAGCATTGCATAATTCACATACATAATGTCTTGCGACAAGATGGCAATGCATAATTCACATATATGGTAATTAGACACTAAACATGTGGCATTCACACAAAGCATGTCTAAACTAATCAAATAACATCGCAATGCAAGACACCATACGCACGATATGAGCAACATAACCCTGCCAAGTTAATTAGAGCATACACCTCGGGGGGGGGGGAATAGGATTGGTCATCTGTCTCGGAATCCTCCTCTAAGGAGCTATCCGTAACCAGCGAGATATGCGGTTCGTCAGATAGCATAGTCTCCTCTGAAGACCTTGTTTTCACTCCAGAATTTTCCATCACCATGTCAAATGGCTGATGCACATGAAGAGTAGTTGAATGTACTAACATTGTTGACAAATGTAATACGTAACGAAAAAAAGGATGGCCTGATATAATTCACATATAAGATGACTGGCTAAGCAGGATGTCATTGCAAAATTCACATATATGATGCCTGGCAAAACAAGATGGCATTGCATAATTCACATAAACGACGAATAAGCTAAGTAGATGGCATTCACACAAAGCATGTCTAAACTAAGCAATTGACATATTTGATGTATAAAGTAAGCAATGCAAGGCACCATATGCATGATATAACCAACATCAGCATGCCAAGTTAGAGCGAAGACCTCATGGGGTAAATAGGAGTGATCTCCTGCTTCTGAATCCCCCTCAGAACAGTTATCTTCCTCTTGATTACGATCTGAAATGGGTGGAGGGGGCTGCCTTTGCGCCCACCATGGAGCGACGTCTGCATGAAATTTTATTGCCACGCAAGGCTCGTCTCTTTTGCTCTACATGTTCAGTTCCATTGTGTACAATAACTGACATGCATAGGAATAAAACATAGTGAGATTATGTAAGGAGTGCATGCACAAATCCAGAGTGATGGTAGCAAACTGTGGATAGACCCAAAACCAATGATAGCAGGAAGATAATAGCTTTAGTTAAAAATACAGATAATGGCTCCTTTAATGTTTGTTTGCACCCAACATGAAACTCATAGTAGACACCCGAGATCAACTAGATAGTAGACAGATAGTACTGATTACTGCCCCAATATGTACCCCGCAACCATTTAAAAACTCAAGTTTCAGCATAAGTTTGGACCTGACTCGGAGTCTAATAGGTGAACACGACAATAAAGTAGCATGTCATCATATTAAGCGATGCATAACGTAAGTAGACACGGAAGAGTGCGACCTCTCTTGCGGACCCATGTAGTCCTCAAGGTCATCTGCTCAGTTGATGATGGTAATGCAATTGTCGTGGCTGCCGGCGGCGGGGAAGAAGATCTGAGGCGGTGAAAGACAGTCTGCAGAGCGGATCCCTGCTGTGGTGAACCCTTCCGTCGTTGGAGCAGCTGAGCTGGGGTGGAACACGACACCGTGGGAGCAGGACAAACCACACAAGGTTTTCTTTTACACATATATGTAATAGAAGTAATTGTGTAAGGGCTTGTTTGAATTTGAGGATTCTAACAATACAGGGATAGGAAATAGACAGGAATAGGATAAGAGTGCACGTGCAAAATAGAGAATTTAAAAACACAGGATTTCTGCCAATCTGGGTGTTTGGTTCACAAGAATTGGAAGATCACAGGATGCAAAGAAGCATGGTGAGATTAAGTCAACCCACAAGAAAATGTACGGTTATAATGCTATTATGCTACTATCTCTTAGTCTGGTGCTTGATGAATAGGAAATTGAAAAGGAGGATAAGTGGAAATTAAAATTCCTATGGTTTTTCTTTCAAGGAGACACTAAAGGAGCAAATCCTACAATTTTCCTTTGCTCCATTCCTTTGCACCAAATTCGTGAAAAGTAGTACCATACGAAACTTTCCAATTCCTATGTTTTTCATTCACTTTTCCTTTCAAGCACTGGCAATTCTAGTAGGCAAGCTTGAGCAAGGAAAAGCCTACACTAAAAAAATGTTTTTGTGATACTTCTATTACTTTGGACCCAAGCCACTGCCCTACTAGCTCAACTCCCAGGGCCATAGACAAATGCACAGCTCAAACGCGTAGAGATAAATAATGATGGCGTTCAAGAAAGTCCATCACGGATAGCTAAGTTGCCTGGTACCTCACTGCTTGTCATATAGTAGGATAAAAGAATCGTATTTCCCGTTACTCCGTGTGCTCAGTGGACAAGATATATAACATGTAGAGTAAAAATATGCAACAAGTGTACAACCTCTTTGGCGAAGCCATGTTGATCTCAGCGTGATTGGGTTGGCCGGTGAGGATGCTCCGGCTGACTTGGCTGTCGGAGGAGGGCAAGAAGATCTTAGGCGTCTAGAGATGGAGCCCGAGGTACTGCTCCGCTCTGATGGAGGGTTTCATCGTTGGAGCAGCTCCGGTGAGTTGTACGACGCCGAGGCTGAAGCAGGACAAGAGAGACAATGTTAACCTGAGTGGAATTCTAATAGCATCTCCAATAGATGACATAAAATACATAACCACAAAGTGCTAGATGTATACATCAGCTTCTCATCTCTGAACTTAACTGTTGAAACTGAATTTAAAGATCGAGACTGAACTTAAATGTCGAAACCGAATTTTGTTGTCGAAACTGAATTCTACTGTCAAAACTGAACACACTAGAGGTGAGGCTACACGTCAGTCGACTGACTTTTTCATCTCTGGTCAGTCGATTTTGCAGCCGTTGGATACAAAATCAAGGGCCCGCAGTTCATCTTCAACCTCCACCCCCTGAGCCGCCAGCCACCACCGGCCAAACAGCCGCCCCCACGCCGCGCGCAGCCAGCGGTGCGCTGCCCCGCCCGCCCCGAAATCACACCCCACCACCGGTCTGCCGCCGCCCCGGCCATCCCTGTAGGCCCCCGTGTGCCAAGCTTTTTCTCCGGCGATCCCCACGCACCTCCCCACCATCGCCGGCGACCACCGCCCACACCCTTAACCCTAAGATAGATAGTGGGGTACCTCTCTAGCGAGCCCCCCTCCCCGCTGCGGCTGGTTCTTCCTTAACTCCGGCGAGCCCGCCCACCCCCTGAAAATCAACAGACCCAAAAGTTGATTCAGTCGACTGAAGTGTCGCTAAATCGGAGCAACATCGCAAGCAAGATCAAGAGCAAGAGCAGCAGCGTGAGCAAGAGCAACAGCAAGAGCAGACCAGGCAGGGGACCGAGAGCAAGAGCACAGCAGCATCGCGAGCGAGAGCTAAAGCAGCAGCAGCTCCTACTGATGTGGACGTGGCCACCGAGGGAGCGACGCCGTGGAGAAAGTGGCCAACAACACCGCCGTGGATGGAGCCGCGCCATGTCGGCTCGGGACCGAGCGCCGACAGCGTCGTGAGATCGAATCAAGAAGAAAATGCGGCGATTAGTGTACAACCTCTTTGGTGGCGCCGATTAGGCCGCAGCTTCATCCGAGGAAACGGTGATGATGATGCTCTTCCGGTGGTGTAGGTGAAGACGGCGGTGTTGGAATGGAGGTGGCGTGAAAGACGAGGGGAACATCAGGGAAGCTCCTTGGAGGTGGAGGACGGGGTGGCTGAACCGGCGGGACGACCAGATCGACGACGGATCCTCATCCGGTATGGTGGATGAGGGACATCGAGGAGTTGCTGTGGACGACGTCATCGGGGAAGAGGCTCCGGCTGGGTGGCGGACGGAGGAGGGTGTGGGGCTTCGCGGGTTTTGCCGGCCTCGGTCTACGAATGGGTGGGCGGATGGGATGGGAGTGGGGAACCATGGCTTCGGGGCGCGCTTGTCCGAAATGTGGGGTAAGTTACGAAAGTAACCCCACCGATTTGAGGTGGTTCTTTCGGTTCAGGGGTATCACGGGCATTTCACGTGTCGGGATTTCACAGGAGGTGGGAGTTTTCGCGCGCGTTGTAATTTTGGAATAGCAAGGCGCGGGTTGAGATGGAGGGAGTTGTCGGAGCACAACGAGACAAAGATTTATCTTAAATATTTCGGGCTAACAAGGTGCGGGTTGAAGAGGCAGGAGTTTCGTAGCACGATAGACATAGAAGCTAGCTTGAAATTTCGGCATAACAAGGCGCGGCTTGAAATTTCGGGAGAACAAGCTTAATGTGTGCCTAAAAGCAAAAAGACAATTTAGACTAGTATGATATATACTACGTGCAATGTGTTTGACACGCACAACACACACACAGACCCCATTTAGACTAGTAAGGTACACGTGCATTGCACGCACGAGATTTGGCAACCAAATTATGAATAAATACCACATTATAGCATGTAAGCTTTGAGTCATATATGCATGATGTAGATGTTTGTTTAATTCTTATAGTTCATTTCATTCAAAAATCATCTAGTTTTTATAAGAAAGCTAATCTATCTTAAGATTCATGGAATTGTGCGTTGTAAGGCATAAAGTAAAAACAAATCAAGTAGAAAAACATTTGGGCAATTCTGATACGGAAGATTCTAGAACAAAGAAGAAGTGCTTGTGTTTTGAGGTTTGTGCATTATGATTAAGTTCAACCACAAAGTCTTCTAGATTGTACATGTGGCAAAATCTGGTGGAATCTAGATGATATCCAACGACCAGTAGTGCACAAATTTGCCAGCTATGCACCATCGGATTGGCCTCATCCAACGACCATCTTTCAAAGTTAAAGTTATCCGCGCACTATATAAAAAATATAATATATAATATATATAGGGGTATAGATATAGATATGTGATGCGAAAGCCACCCATCATCTCCAATTAGAATAGTGTGTCCATGCACGGATGCAATGTGGCCAACGATGTCTGCCATCGGTATCTCAAATTCAAACCAGTCTGACCTTGTTCAATGTGTATACATTACAACATGCTCGTTTCCAAACCACACCTCGCAGATCTCCGTTTTATTCATGCATGCATGGGTTTCAAACATCATGATCTATTATTCAAATATTTGAATTCAACTTTACATTGACTATGACCTCACCTAGTCTTTTACACCCACACATTGGTCTTCTGTTTATAATTGTACCACTATCTTTCTCGCGTGCATGCATGCACACACACTACCAGTTGGCATTATCCATCGCACACATGCAATCTTTTTCTTCATGTCGATCTCCCATGAAGGCGCGCACACACACACACACATCCCCCTCTCCATCATATCGGGCATTCTTTATCTCTCACGTGCATGCGCAACGATTGATGTTCCTCTATGTGTGTGTGTGTGTGTGTGTGTGTGTATAGCTAGGTCTTTCATAGTTTTCCACATAAACCGATCAATCTATATATCTAGTGAGGTCTCACCCTCTTTCCCATGTCCACATCGATCAATCTATACCTCTCTATATAGGATTACATATATAGCTAATACACCCACATTAATTATATATCCAACGCCCCCCTCTCATCATCCATGCCTTCTGCTTCATCTCTCAAACGCGCGCACAATGGCGAAGACAGGGGGCAGCAAGGGCCCTGCCCCCCTAACATCACTATATATCGAGGCTAATATGAATGTGATCATTAGACAATTGATGGTAAAAATGGTTTAAGTTGATGAATTCGCCCTCCTCGTAAAGGATTAGCAATGCTTGGCCCCTAGCTCATGGGACATTTTTCATGGCTCCGCCACTGCGTGCAACAGCAGACGTTCTCGCCCCTCTCTCTAAATATCGATCTCGTGGTTGTGCACTCCTTCATAGTCTCCCTCCACTCGGCCCCTTGCACCATCTTCTAGCCCCCCACCGGATTTTTCCACATGTACAATCTAGCAGACTCCATGGTTGAACTTAAGCATAATGCACAAATCTCAAAACAACAGTGGTTCTCCTTTGTTCTAGAATCTTCCGTATCATAACTGCCCAAATTTTTTTCTAGTTGAATTGCCATTTTTTTACTTTATGCTTTACAACGCACAATTCCATTAATCATAAAATAGATTAAGGGCTTCTTTGATTCAAAGGATTCTCGAAGGAATTTTGGAGGATTCTAATCCTTAGTAATTTTTCCTATCTTGGTTGTTTGATTCGTAGGATTGTATACCATAGGAATTTTTCCATATGATTCATTTGCGATACATTTCGTAGGAAACATCCCATCCACTCAAACCTCTTTGAAATAATTCTGCGTTTTTTCTATGCACAATCAAACACTCGTACCATCCTGTAGGATTCAAGACGACATTCCACTCTAATCTCATGTTCTTCCTATTCTCGCGTTTTGGAAATCCTACGAATCAAAGAGGCCCTAGGTTCTTTATAAAAACTAATTGATTTTGAATGAGATGAACTATAAGAATTAAACAAAGGTCTACATCAGGCATATATGACTCAGAGCTTACATGCTACAGTGTGATATTTATTCATAATTTGGTTGCAAAATCTGACGCGTGCAATGCACGTGTACCTTACTAGTACTTAGAGTATGTGCAAACCACAATGGCACGCTACACGGTGTCTCTCTTACAGTTCATGAAGCCACGTGGCACTTGTGGAGGCGTTGTCGCGACAAACTTGTGTGGATTGATCACAGTGACGTGCTGTTGGTTCCAAAAGAATGTACTCGTCCTCCCTGAGCCACACTGGTGGTACATGCACGAAGCGAAGATGTGCACGCAGGCGACACACGCACTCATTCCCTCGCACGCACACGCGGGTACATGAGCGGACGCAATTTTGTACCAAGATCCACCCCATGTGATAATTTGACGCGTGTAAAGTCCTTCACTTCATTGATGGTCAATTAATACAACGCATGCAAATTGAGTGGACGTGAGGGCGGAAGAAAGACATTACTACTCCACTGCGCGCATGCGAGTAGTTAAATCATGGGTTGCTAGTAGTACTTGCATTGGTCCCCTTCGTATTTTGTGCCAATTTTTGACAGTAACATAATATTTACGCATCTGAGCAGTGTAGTCTACTTGAAATTTATGTTCCACTAAACTCATTGGGAGCCGTTTCGGGCCTCGAAACCAAAAACCATCAATTAATCTCTACCTTGTTCCCATCACATTTGAAAGTACTAGTGCTACAATTAAGTGCAAGCCTGCTTACACCTACCAGTACGTACCAAACCTTAACGTGTTCCCACTATGCAGGTTTTAGTACTAGTGCTAGTACTTAGGTTATAAAAAGGGGAACTACCTAACTGAAAATTACTCTACCTTCCTCCTCATAAGTCCTCCTTCTTCGTCCATCCTTGCCATGGCTGGTGTGCAGAACTCTAGGTCGAGAACTACTCATAACAAGGGAGCGGCAACCAAGGCTGCGGAAAAAAGAGAGGGCTCGCCTCCACGCAGAGACCTTGAAAGATCTCTCATGGGCAGGCGATGGCTCCCAGGAGTGCCCTAGACGCGGATGCGAACATGCCGAGCTGGCGGCGCTGGAGTCGTTATCCCTCGACGGCATGCCCGCTGAAGGAGTTCATCCATGGCTTGGTGGAGCTGTTGAAGGAGAGCCTCGACGACATGCCTGCTGAGCTCAGTGAGCAGGGGGAGTTGACCGCCGGCTTGGTGATGCCGCTGAAGAAGAGCATTGCCTCAGAGAAGAAGGCGACTGGCAAATTCCTGCAACTTTAGGAGGACAAGGCGAAGCTCTGCAACGAGCTCGACCTGCTGAAGGAGGAGAACACCGGCTGGAAGAAGCTGCATGAGAATAGTAGTTCCTCGATGAAGAGGGCCCTCGCCATGGAACAGAAGGAGGAGTTGGCGAAGCTCCGCATCGAGCACCCGACTGTTGTGAAGGTACGTAATGCGGCCGTGGAACAGATAATGAAGGCTCGCGTCGAGAAATCCCGCGTCATGGACACAATGATGAAGATGGCGGAGGAGACGCGCAAGGAGATGGAGGTCGTGGAGGCGATGAAGAAGTAGTTACGACTCCGCGGCCAGCAACCCTTCATGTAGTGAGAGCAGCGCCCCAGACTTGTGTGTGTGTCTTCCTTCTTTTTTGGGGGTGATAATCCTCCTTCTTCTTTTGCTCCTGTGTTTCTTATTTTGCTTCGGGTGTTCCGCCGCATGTGTCACCTTCTCTGTGAGGCATGAATAGAAAAATGCTAAAAATGAGATGACCAGTAAATTAGATCATTCTTTATCGCCAATAGAACAATGCCTCTTGCTAGTAATATATAATAAGAGTAGAGAGTAGAGGATATGGCACTGGGTTGCCGTGTTTCGTGCTCCTCCATCGTACTCCAGTGAAAAATTTGAGTATACCGCACGGTTCTTTGCTCCTCCTCAGATCGTCGGCACATTTATACGAGCAGTCAAATCACAAGGCCCCGCCTTCCAGCAGTAATGAGCCGTCAAATCACAAAGGCCCTCGCCTCTCGTGAAAAGGACCAAGCTAGACTGCCCTGCCCTCTAGCCT
The DNA here is from genome assembly GCA_032464435.1 of Aegilops umbellulata. NCBI lineage: Eukaryota > Viridiplantae > Streptophyta > Magnoliopsida > Poales > Poaceae > Aegilops > Aegilops umbellulata. The sequence continues at coordinate 309,160,116 of CP136056.1, read as the reverse complement.
TTTAAAAAATGTATACATTTGTACAGTAGTAGTATCGTTGGATTGCGCCATGGAGCAAAACTAACAAGATGTAATTAAAGAAAAAAGGTGGTACATATAGAGAGCGCTCGTCGCCAAATTATGCATATACTATATGACACTACCCACTATGAAGGTAACATAGACTAGTACCTAGGCTATGCTACTCTCCACTATGACCAGCCAAAGTCGAGGCGTGGATACCAACGAGGGCCTGGTTGTGTCTATACTTGGACAACTCAACCGACTGCATGCGCACCAGGCAGACGAAGCTCGTGTCGTGTTGGTGCCGTGTGTGACCCGCACATTAACCAAAACCTCGCGCCTCCATCTTAGCCTCCGGGTTTTAAACTTCTCAATCTCAAGGCCAAGGAGCAACGTGAAACCTATGATTGAGCCAATCGGATGGTTCAGAACACTACAATTCATAGCTACAGATGCGTGTGTGAGAGAGGACGAGTGCGTGCATGCACCTCTTCTCAGAGTACAAGTGTATGTGGGTGGCATCGACCTAGGGAGCAATGATGGTGTGTGCGAGAAGTCCCGAGAGATAGGTGTAATGCGTCTGAAAAAAAGACTAGTCTATAGCTCGCCATGAGGCTATTCCTGTCGAACGCTAAGCGTAAGATATGTATCCGACGGTGCCAGTTTTTGCACGTACACAGCAGTAGAAAAAGAACTAGTACCATTGCATATGCTACACCACGGCCGAGAAAACGTGCCAACGTTACGCCATCCGGGAATAGTGCCGCACTTCGAAACTAGAACCGTCAATAAATTTTGAGTGCATCTCGTCACATTCCAAATTACTACTACTACCACGCTATATTTAATTGCAAACCTGTTCACACCGATCACAACCTAAACGGTTTCCCACTTAGGAGCATACTAGTAGTACTCGGTTATAAATGCTACTATGCTAAGATGACTGCACATTCCTCCTCAACTCCTCATCCAGAAAAAACAATCAAGTCAATCAAGCCATGGTCAGGGTGAGTTCTGGTGAAGGAAATATGCCCTAGAGGCAATAATAAAGTTATTATTTATTTCCTTATATCATGATAAATGTTTATTATTCATGCTAGAATTGTATTAACTGGAAACATAATACATGTGTGAATACATAGACAAACAGAGTGTCACTAGTATGCCTCTACTTGACTAGCTCATTAATCAAATATGGTTATGTTTCCTAGCCATGAACAAAGAGTTGTTATTTGATTAACGAGATCACATCATTAGTTGAATGATCTGATTGACATGACCCATTCCATTAGCATAGCACCCGATCGTTTAGTATGTTGCTATTGCTTTTATCCATGACTTATACATGTTCCTTTAACTATGAGATTATGCAACTCCCGTTTACCATAGGAACACTTTGTGTGCTACCAAACGTCACAACGTAACTGGGTGATTATAAAGGTGCTCTACAGGTGTCTCCGAAGGAACATGTTGGGTTGGCATATTTCGAGATTAGGATTTGTCACTCCGATTGTCGGAGAGGTATCTCTGGGCCCTCTCGGTAATGCACATCACATAAGCCTTGCAAGCATTGCAACTAATGTGTTAGTTGTGAGATGATGTATTATGGAACGAGTAAAGAGACTTGCCGGTAACGAGATTGAACTAGGTATTGGATACCGACGATCGAATCTCGGGCAAGTAACATACCGATGACAAAGGGAACAAACGTATGTTGTTATGCGGTCTGACCGATAAAGATCTTCGTAGAATATGTAGGAGCCAATATGGGCATCCAGGTCCCGCTATTGGTTATTGACTGGAGACGTGTCTCGGTCATGTCTACATTGTTCTCGAACCCGTAGGGTCCGCACGCTTAAGGTTTCGATGACAGTTATATTATGAGTTTATGAGTTTTGATGTACCGAAGGAGTTCGGAGTCCCGGATGAGATCGGGGACATGACGAGGAGTCTCGAAATGGTCGAGACGTAAAGATCGATATATTGGACGACTATATTCGGACATCGGAAGGGTTCTGAGTGATTCGGGTATTTTCGGGAGTACCGGGGAGTTACGGGATTACGGGAGAAGTAATGGGCCTTGATGGGCTTTAGTGGGAAGAGGAAAAGGCTGCTGCGCCCCCCTCCCCTTTGGTCCGAATTGGACTAGGAAAAAGGGGGCCGGCCACCTTTCCTACTCCTCCTATTCCTTCTCCCTTCCTCCCCTTTTGGTGGACTCCTACTAGGACTTGGAGTCCTAGTAGGACTCCATATGCTGGCCGCACCTTTTGCCTTGGCCGGCCTCCTCCTCCTCCATCCTTTATATACTGAGGCAAGGGGCACCCCATAGACACACAAGTTGATCTACGGATCGTTCCTTAGCCGTGTGCGGTGCCCCCTTCCACCAAATTCCACCTCGGTCATATCGTTGCAGTGCTTAGGCGAAGCTCTGCGCCGGTAACACATCAAGATCGTCACCACGCCGTCGTGCTGACGGAACTCTTCCCCGACGCTTTGCTGGATCGGAGCCCGGGGATCGTCATCGAGCTGAACGTGTGCAGAACTCGGAGGTGTCGTACGTTCGGTGCTTAGATCGGTTGGATCGTGAAGAAGTACGACTACATCAACCGCGTTGATATAACGCTTCCGCTTTCGGTCTACGAGGGTACATAGACAAACACTCTCCCCTCTCGTTGCTATGCATCACCATGATCTTGCGTGTGCGTAGGAAATTTTTTGAAATTACTACGTTCCCCAACAGTGGCATCCGAGCCTAGGTTTTTATGGTATGATGTAATTTGCACGAGTAGAACACAAGTGAGTTGTGGACGATACAAGTCATACTGCCTACCAGCATGTCATACTTTGGTTCAGCGGTATTGTTGGACGAGACGATCCGGACCAACCTTACGCGTACGCTTACGCGAGACCGGTTCCCTCGACGTGCTTTGCACATAGATGGCTTGCGGAAGACTGTCTCTCCAACTTTAGTTGAACCGAGTGTGGCTACGCCCGGTCCTTGAGAAGGTTAAAACGGAGTCTATTTGACAAACTATCGTTGTGGTCTTGATGCGTAGGTAAGATGAGTTCTTGCTTAAAGCCCGTAGCAGCCACGTAAAACTTGCAACAACAAAGTAGAGGACGTCTAACTTGTTTTTGCAGGGCATGTTGTGATGTGATATGGTCAAGACGTGATGCTAAATTTTATTGTATGAGATGATCATGTTTTGAAACCGAGTTATCGGCAACTGGCAGGAGCCATATGGTTGTCGCTTTATTGTATGCAATGCAATCGCGATGTAATGCTTTACTTTATTACTAAGCGGTAGTGATAGTCGTAGAAGCATAAGATTGGCGAGACGACAACGATGCTGTGATGAAGATCAAGGTGTCGCGCCGGTGACGATGGTGATCATGACGGTGCTTCGAAGATGGAGATCACAAGCACAAGATGATGATGGCCATATCATATCACTTATATTGATTGCATGTGATGTTTATCCTTTTATGCATCTTATCTTGCTTTGGTTGGCGGTAGCATTATAAGATGATCTCTCACTAAATTATCAAGAAGTGTTCTCCCTGAGTATGCACCGTTGCGAAAGTTCTTCGTGTTGAGACACCACGTGATGATCGGGTGTGATAGGCTCTACGTTCAAATACAACGGGTGCAAAACAGTTGCACACGCGGAATACTCAGGTTTAACTTGACGAGCCTAGCATATACAGATATGGCCTCGGAACACGGAGACCGAAAGGTCGAGCGTGAATCATATAGTAGATATGATCAACATAGTGATGTTCACCATTGAAACTACTCCATCTCACGTGATGATCGGACATGGTTTAGTTGATTTGGATCACGTGATCACTTAGAGGATTTGAGAGATGTCTATCTAAGTGGGAGTTCTTAAGTAATATGATTAATTGAACTTAAATTTATCATGAACTTAGTCCTGGTAGTATTAGCATATCTATGTTGTAGATCAATAGCTCGCGTTGTTGCTTCCCTATGTTTATTTTGATATGTTCCTAGAGAAAATTGTGTTGAAAAATGTTAGTAGCAATGATGCGGATTGGATCCGTGATCTGAGGTTTATCCTCATTGCTGCACAGAAGAATTATGTCCTTGATGCACCGCTAGGTGACGGACCTATTGCAGGAGCAGATGCAGACATTATGAACGTTTTGCTGGCTCAATATGATGACTACTTAATAGTTTAGTGCACCATGCTTAACTGCTTAGAATCGGGACTTCAAAGACGTTTTGAACGTCATGGAGCATATGAGATGTTCCAGGAGTTGAAGTTAATATTTCAAGCAAATACCCGAGTTGAGAGATATGAAGTCTCCAACAAGTTCTATAGCTAAAAGATGGAGGAGAATCGCTCAACTAGTGAGCATGTGCTCAGATTGTCTGGGTACTACAATCGCTTGAATCAAGTGGGAGTTAATCTTCCAGATAAGATAGTGATTGACAGAATTCTCTAGTCACCATCACCAAGTTAGTAGAACTTCGTGATGAACTATAATATGCAAGGGATAACGGAAAATATTCCCAAGCTCTTCGCGATGCTAAAATCAGCGAAGGTAGAAATCAAAGAAAAACATCAAGTGTTGATGGTTGACAAGATCACTAGTTTCAATAAAAGGGCAAAAGGAAAGAAGGGGAACTTCAAGAAGAACGGCAAGCAAGTTGCTGCTCAAGTGAAGAAGCCCAAGTCTGGTCCTAAGCCTGAGACTAAGTGCTTCTACTGCGAAGGGACTGGTCACTGGAAGCGGAACTACCCCAAGTGATTGGCGGATAAGAAGGATGGCAAAGTGAACATAAGTATATTTGATATACATGTTATTGATGTATACTTTAATAGTGTTCATAGCAACCCCTTAGTATTTGGTACTAGTTCAGTTGCTAAAATTTAGTAACTCGAAACGGGAGTTGCAGAATGAACAAAGACTAGTTAAAGGACAAGGTGACGATGTGTGTTGGAAGTGGTTCCAAGATTGATATGATCATCATCACACACTCCCTATACTTTCGGGATTAGTGTTGAAACTAAATAAGTGTTATTTGGTGTTTGCGTTGAGCATGAATATGATTTGATCATGTTAATTGCAATACAGTTATTCATTTAAGTTAGAGAACAATTGTTGTTCTGTTTACATGAATAAAACCTTCTATGGTTATACACACCAACGAAATGGTTTGTTGGATCTCGATCATAGTGATACACATATTCATAATATTGAAGCCAAAAGATGCGAAGTTAATAATGATAGTGCAACTTATTTGTGGCACTGCCGTTTAGGTCATATTGGAGTAAAGCGCATGAAGAAACTCCATGCTGATGGGATTTTGGAATCACTTGATTATGAATCACTTGATTCTTGCGAACCATGCCTCTTGGGCAAGATGACTAAAACGCCGTTCTCCGGAACAATGGAGCAAGCAACAGATTTGTTGGAAATCATACATACTGATGTATGTGGTCCGATGAATATTAAGGCTCGCGACAAGTATCATTATTTTCAGAACTTCACAGATGATTTAAGCAGATATGGGTATATCTACTTAATGAAACATAAGTCTGAAACGTTTGAAAAGTTCAAAGAATTTCAGAGTGAAGTGGATAATCATCGTAACAAGAAAATAAAAAGTTTCTACGATATGATCGCAGAGGTAAAATATTTGAGTTACGAGTTTTGGCCTTCAGTTAAAAAACCGTGTGGAATAGTTTCACAAATTCATGCCACCTGGAACACCACAGCATAATGGTGTGTCCGAACGTCATAACCGTACTTTATTGGATATAGTACAATCTATGATGTTTCTTACCGATTTACCAATATCGTTTTGGGATCATGCATTAGAGACAACTGCATTCACGTTAAAAGGGGCACCATCTAAATCCGTTGAGACGACACCGTATGAACTATGGTTTAGCAATAAACCTAAGCTGTCGTTTCTTAAAGTTTGGGGCTGCAATGCTTATGTGAAAAAGCTTCAACCTGATAAGCTCGAACCCAAATCGGAGAAATGTGTCTTCATAGGATATCCAAAGGAAACTGTTGGATACACCTTCTATCACAGATCCGAAGTCAAGACTTTTGTTGCTAAGTTCGGAAACTTTCTAGAGAAAGAGTTTCTTTCGAAAGAAGTGAGTGGGAGGAAAGTAGAACTTGATAAGGTAATTGTACCTTCTCCCTTATTGGAAAGTAGTTCATCACAGAAAACTGTTCCTGTGACTACTACACCAATTAGTGAGGAAGCTAATGATTATGATCATGTAACTTCAAGATCAAGTTACTACCGAATCTCGTAAGTAAACCAGAGTGAGATCCGCACCAGAGTGGTACGGTAATCCTGTTCTGGAAGTCATGTTACTAGACCATGACGAACTTGCGAACTATGAGGAAGCGATGATGAGCCCAGATTCCGCAAAATGGTTAGAGGCCATGAAATCTGAGATATGATCCATGTATGAGAACAAAGTATGGACTTTGATGGATTTGCCCAATGATCGGCAAGCCAAAGAAAATAAATGGATCTTGAAGAGGAAGACGGACACTGATAGTAGTGTTACTATCTACAAACCTAGAATTGTTGCAAAAGGTTTTCGACAAGTTCAAGGTGTTGACTACGATGAGAGTTTCTCACTCGTATCTATGCTTAAGTCTGTCTGAATCATGTTAGCAATTGCCGCATTTTATGAATTCCGGCAAATGGATAAACAAAACTACATTCCTTAATGGATTTATTAAATAAGAGTTGTATACGATGCAACTAGAAGGTTTTGTCGATCCTGAAGGTGTTAACAAAATATGCAAGCTCCAGCGATCCATCTATGGACTGGTGCAAGCATCTCGGAGTTGGAATATACGCTTTGATAAGTTGATCAAAGCATATAGTTTTATACAGACTTGCGGTGAAGCCTGTATTTACAAGAAAGTGAGTGGGAGCACTACAGTATTTCTGATAAGTATATGTAAATGACATATTATTGATCGGAGATAATGTAGAATTATTCTGTAAAGCATAAAGGAGTATTTGAAAGGAGTTTTTCGAAGAAGGACCTCAGTGAAGCTGCTTACATATTAAGCATCAAGATCTATAGAGATAGATCAAGACGCTTGATAAGTTTTTCAATAAGTACATACCTTGAAAAGATTTTGAAGTAGTTCAAAATGGAACAGTCAAAGAAAGAGTTCTTGCCTGTATTACAAGGTGTGAAATTGAGTAAGACTCAAAGCCCGACCACGGCAGAAGATAGAAAGAGAATGAAAGTCATTCCCTATGCCTCAGCCATAGGTTCTATAAAGTATGCCATGTTGTATACCAGACCTATTGTATACCCTACCCTGAGATTGGCACGGGAGTACAATAGTGATCTAGGAGTAGATCACTGGACGGCGGTCAAAATTATCCTTAGTGGAATAAGGATATGTTTCTCGATTATGGAGGTGACAAAAAGGTTCGTCGTAAAAGGTTACGTCGATGCAAGCTTTGACACTAATCTGGATGACTCTAAGTCTCAATCTAGATACATATTGAAAGTGGGAGCAATTAGCTAAAGTAGCTCCGTGCAGAGCATTGTAGACATAGAAAATTGCAAAATACATAACGGATCTGAATGTGGCAGACCCGTTGACTAAACTTCTCTCACAAGCAAAAGTCACACTATAGTACCCTTTGGGTGTTGGTCACATATCGATGTGAACTATTGCTGATAAATCACATGGCGATGTGAACTAGATTATTGACTCTAGTGCAAGTGGGAGACTGAAGGAAATATGCCCTAGAGGCAATAATAAAGTTATTATTTATTTCCTTATATCATGATAAATGTTTATTATTCATGCTAGAATTGTATTAACTGGAAACATAATACATGTGTGAATACATAGACAAACAGAGTGTCACTAGTATGCCTCTACTTGACTAGCTCATTAATCAAAGATGGTTATGTTTCCTAGCCATGAACAAAGAGTTGTTATTTGATTAACGAGATCACATCATTAGTTGAATGATCTGATTGACATGACCCATTTCATTAGCATAGCACCCGATCGTTTAGTATGTTGCTATTGCTTTTATCCATGACTTATACATGTTCCTTTAACTATGAGATTATGCAACTCCCGTTTACCATAGGAACACTTTGTGTGCTACCAAACGTCACAACGTAACTGGGTGATTATAAAGGTGCTCTACAGGTGTCTCCGAAGGAACATGTTGGGTTGGCATATTTCGAGATTAGGATTTGTCACTCCGATTGTCGGAGAGGTATCTCTGGGCCCTCTCGGTAATGCACATCACATAAGCCTTGCAAGCATTGCAACTAATGTGTTAGTTGTGAGATGATGTATTACGGAACGAGTAAAGAGACTTGCCGGTAACGAGATTGAACTAGGTATTGGATACCGACGATCGAATCTCGGGCAAGTAACATACCGATGACAAAGGGAACAAACGTATGTTGTTATGCGGTCTGACCGATAAAGATCTTCGTAGAATATGTAGGAGCCAATATGGGCATCCAGGTCCCGCTATTGGTTATTGACTGGAGACGTGTCTCGGTCATGTCTACATTGTTCTCGAACCCGTAGGGTCCGCACGCTTAAGGTTTCGATGACAGTTATATTATGAGTTTATGAGTTTTGATGTACCGAAGGAGTTCGGAGTCCCGGATGAGATCGGGGACATGACGAGGAGTCTCGAAATGGTCGCGACGTAAAGATCGATATATTGGACGACTATATTCGGACATCGGAAGGGTTCTGAGTGATTCGGGTATTTTCGGGAGTACCGGGGAGTTACGGGATTACGGGAGAAGTAATGGGCCTTGATGGGCTTTAGTGGGAAGAGAAAAAGGCTGCTGCGCCCCCCTCCCCTTTGGTCCGAATTGGACTAGGAAAAAGGGGGCCGGCCACCTTTCCTACTCCTCCTATTCCTTCTCCCTTCCTCCCCTTTTGGTGGACTCCTACTAGGACTTGGAGTCCTAGTAGGACTCCATATGCTGGCCGCACCTTTTGCCTTGGCCGGCCTCCTCCTCCTCCATCCTTTATATACTGAGGCAAGGGGCACCCCATAGACACACAAGTTGATCTACGGATCGTTCCTTAGCCGTGTGCGGTGCCCCCTTCCACCAAATTCCACCTCGGTCATATCGTTGCAGTGCTTAGGCGAAGCTCTGCGCCGGTAACACATCAAGATCGTCACCACGCCGTCGTGCTGACGGAACTCTTCCCCGACGCTTTGCTGGATCGGAGCCCGGGGATCGTCATCGAGCTGAACGTGTGCAGAACTCGGAGGTGTCGTACGTTCGGTGCTTAGATCGGTTGGATCGTGAAGAAGTACGACTACATCAACCGCGTTGATATAACGCTTCCGCTTTCGGTCTACGAGGGTACGTAGACAAACACTCTCCCCTCTCGTTGCTATGCATCACCATGATCTTGCGTGTGCGTAGGAAATTTTTTGAAATTACTACGTTCCCCAACATCTGGGTCGAGAGATTTCCACCATGGAGAGGTGAGCATGGAAGAGGAAGCACGAGAGATGTCCCACCTCGCCGCGAAAGCAGCCGACATGTCCAGCCGCGCAGCAGTAGCAGCACAAAGGTCCCGTCGCGCCACCGAAGCAGCACGGAGGTCCCGCCGCGCCGTCGATGTAGCAGACTGGTCCGGCCACGCCGCGGAAGCAGTAGAGATGTTCCACCGCGCCGCCGAAGCAGCACGGAGGTCCCGCCGCACCGCGGCGTCCTCGGAAAATTTCTCGCGGGCAGGCAAGGACTCTTATAGGAGCATGCGTGCGATGGTCCATAGCTAGATGGATCGAATATCTAGCTGGGCGAGGATGCAGGACGAGGCTACCGGCGTCATCCGGCAACTGGGGGAGGGCAATGCGAAGCTCCAGGGCGAGCGCAACCTGCTGAGAGGAAAGATCGTCGGAAGGGCGAAGCAGGAGGAGGAGACCGCTGCCGTGTTGCAGAGGACGGGCGTCATCATCAAGAAACTTATGGACGAGAATGCCATGCTCCGCATCGAGCATAATAGGCTGGTGGAGGAATCCATGGATGTTGCCAAGCAGCGTATTAAGGACATGAAACTGATGAAAGAGATCATCGCCCGCCGCGAGAACTAGTCTCCACGACCTACAGCGCATAAAGAAAGTAGAGATCAGCGAGCCAGATCGTTGTATGCGTCTTCCTTCTTCTTTTGCCCTTGTGTATTTCGGGCGTAGCCGCATGTGGCTTTTTTAATTTTCTTCCTAATTATGTAAGACAATTATTATCCACTCTTGTTGTCCTTATATATATTCATCAGTCTTGCTATAAGTCGCAGTAGATGCTATATAGGTTCGTCGGATCTTACATCAAGATGCGTGCAAAATTTTCTTTTCAGATTTTCTTTTTTCTCTCTTAAATCTCAGTCGAGTGAGACATTGTCACGTCATTGAACAGTGGCTCGGGCACCATTAATGGAGACCTTGGGAGAGAGGTGGACGGCAGATGGATTCAAAGGGCTCTCCTCCCGATAAGCACGCGCAAGGGTCTAATCGCACGCCTCCCATACTCAAATAGCTACCCTGCATGGTGCCTCCTAGCTAATAAAAAAAGGGGACGCGTGGCGACACGTAAATGGTAAATAGAATGCCCACGGTTTCAATAATACTTGTGTTTCCGATTGTAACGTGATAGCACTTGTTCCAAAATGACTTTGTTGATTGTTAATGTGTGCGCCTTTGCAAATCGGACAGCAAAATTACCACAACATGTTGGTGCCATGTCATGGTCGCGCCTACCACGAACATCGCCTCGCTCGTGCGGTCGCGCCCTTGGAGATTTAACACGGTGCGTTAGGCTATCTGATGTTGGCATGTCATACATAGTCATCACTTAGTCACTCATACAACAAGGTTAGCTATAAGGTTGGCTATAAGAGTATTTTTTGTTTACTTCTCTCTATCTCTTTCTTCATACTATTTATTGTATTTGCCAAGGAGTGGCCTCTTCCAATGAAATGGTGCTTAGATGAGGTGCTATGGGCATTAAATGGCTTAGCAACTCAAGTCCCCAATGCATAGGTGCTTATTTTTTTGTTGCTAAGTTTGCTTCATCTAGGTACACGCGCTTATGACCGTTTCTTCCTGGGGTCACCAAACTAGTCTCTCTCTTCTTAATTAACTTGCCACATCAGACTTTATGCCTATGTGGCAGGCTTAGCACCTGTAGGATCAAGTACAATAGTGGGCTATAAGCCCTCTTTACATGGCATTTTTGCATATGTGGGGGAAAGAGGCAAGGAAAAAGTGGAGGAGTGGGCTCTCAAGCAAGAGCCAGCCTCTACATGGTGGAGCATCGGGAGACGCACATGTATGGAGGTGGTCAGGAATCGGGAGACTCACGCCGGTCGTAGTGCCGCAGTTAAAATGATAATGGCAAGTCAAATCACAGGGCCCCACCTGTCCTGAAGTAACTCACTGTCAAATCACACAGCCCTACGTTAGCAGTAGCCTACTCCCTCATCTTCTCGCGTCTCTGTCGAACCAACTAGGCGGAACTGCCCCGCCTACAGCGTGGGAAAAGCCCCGCCCACGACTTTTAAATAGTACAATATACTAATTTTGTATCCATGGATTGCACCATGGAGCAAAGCCTCAAGACAATGGCGGTACACATGTACGGAGTATACAGCACGCCCGTCACGTTCGCGTCGCACCCCAGACGGTCGGTTGGTCTGGCACGCTGCTCTCCGAATGGAACGTGTGCCATATTGCATTTGCACACACATTTTTTCTTGTCATGTGGCATTTTTTCGTGTTATATGTTATAATCCGGTGCTTCAGATCAAAATGACGACAACTGCGCCTCCGGGGCACGTGCATGAAGACTTCTCAACAGTCATTGCCGAGGTCAAGCCGGCTCCGGCCGGTAGACAAAATAAAACTAGTACTCCACTATATAGGCAGGAGCCTCCGCGCTTGCTTGCTAGTGTTTCTCTCTTCACACTGTCTCGTCCTCTCCAGATCTAAACACGACAGTGGTGGTCACACTCTTTCTCTCTACTCACCGCTCGTCACAGATCCAGCCGGATCCTCTCCACTGGGGAAGGTGAGAAGGTGCAACGTTCACGCGGTCGTCCTCGGCGATGGCTCTTACCCACTGCCCGCGCGTCCCGATCAGCGTGCCTTGCCGTTCTCTCCCAAGCATCACTGGTGAGGGAGGGCCTCCCACCCCTTCTTCATTGCTGTTGTAGTGTTTCTAGATCCGGCCTCCCTCCACCCACCTAGCGACTTCCCGGCGACCCTCAGGTATAACTTCCTTCAAAACCGGCCTTGCTCTACTTCCCGAGCTCCTGACGTCGCTGCATTTGTATCTTTTACTATTTCTCAGGCCCCCTCGTGTAGATAGGACCGATCGGCTATTCCAAAACCACCTATTTTTTACTACTAAGAGGTAAAACTAGTTCATGCACTCGAATCTAGTAGTACTTGGTTCAAACAAGGAAGAAAGGGGGTGGGGGTGGGGGAAGATTTGTTACCTGAATCTAGGACTTGGTCCAAAGAGGAAATAATGGAGGCAAAAAGTAGCAGAGACTGGCTATCCAACTGGTCTCTAGGTCTAATAGGGAAATAAAGGGAACGCAGTACAAACCCAATATAAACCCGACCTATTGGTTGAAAAAGGAAAGAAAGCGGGGACTGGGGGACAAGTCAACAGAGTAAGTCCAGCACTAGATTTGCTAGCCTCACACAGTATAAGGTGGCTATATACCGAACAAAAATGGGACCAACCCAGATATCCTCTTCTGATGTTTGTTGCCCCGAGCTGCTCTTATGTAATGCCACTGGTAAAATGTAGCAGTCGCACTGTTAAAAGTAAGGACACGTTAAACCAATGTTGTTTTCAATGTAATGCCTACAGTAATATGAATCAATGGCACTTTTTTCATGTCCTGCTAAATTTCCCATTAAGATAAGTTGCTTCTTTTCGTTAGAGATGCAACTGTCCTGGTCCGCCTACTCTCCAGGAGCTTCACGACCAACCTTGATGTTGCTCAATTTTATTGCAACTAATGAGGAAGAAGCTCTATGGGTTTCGTTTTCTGATGGATATGGAACCAGGGCTGGAGCCCTTTTCTTAAGAAAAGAAGAAGAAGCTGCTAGCTCATGGGACATTGCTTCATTTTAGGTGAACTGCACCAAAAGGTCCCATGAATTGAATCATCCATGTTGGTGACTGGTGTCATCCCTCCGATTTCATTAAAGAAACCCAACCATAGAGAACCATTATCCGACAACATCTCAATGTAAACGGGCAGTTATGCAACTACTACTAGAATGGACTGAGTACTAGCAGGAGACAAGTTCACCACATAAGCTAGGCAGGTAGAGGGATGCAGCACCAGCTCGACCAAGTTTGGATTACAACCCAAATGCTACCACAGAAACATCAGGGGGAAGATAGGGACTAAAAGAGCCAGATTTAGCATCCCAGTCTAAGCACCCCCGGCCTTCATCCTTGCGACGCACGATACACCTCGTTTGCCACCTGCTTGACCCTAGTGTCACTGATAAAATGAAGTAATAATACAGTTAAAATAGAGCGAGTGTCCTCTCTATCATTTCATTCCAATGTAGATAAAGAAAGTGCTTCTCTTTGTTAATGTATGTTTCATCAACTAGTCCCATTGTTAATGTTTAAGCGTTTCTGCAAACTGGGGTGCTTAATTTTTAGTTGATCTGCACAAAAATAGAGATTTGAATGTCTCAAGGCCCCTCCTTGTACTACCACTGTACACTGATGTTCATCACTGGCAGAAGGTGTATCGGGGAGACTTGGGTCGATTTCCAGTATGATGTAATATTTTCTTCTGTTTATTAGTGTATGTTTCATCAACTAGTGCCACTATAATGTAATCACGCCTTTTCATTATCTGTGCAAACAGGGTTATTTAGCTGCATTTTAGTGGAACTGCACAAATGTATGGATGGAACCGGCATATATGCAGAGTGCGAGGTGCCAAGTAAAAATTATCGACACCAACCCTACTCCATCTAAGCATTGGCATCCACCACCTTATGTGGGGTGTGTGGCGCTCACGATGGACGGATCTTTCTCGGCAGCAAATGCTCTAACCAAATAATAGTAGCTTAGACTAAAAATAAAATACTAGTAGCTTATATTGGCAGTTTTCTAGGGGTGTACTCTTTTCTGAAAGAAGCACTAATCTATTTTTCTTTATTTGTACACAGTGTCACAACTTTGACCCAAAGGTCCAGAGCTATTTTAGGGTGATTGGCATAGTACTCGGAGACTGATTGTTAGTATGATTTTTATTAGTTGTTACACTGATTGAAAGAATCAGCAGGTGGAAGATTAGGTTAGTGCGAAGCTTACCTTAAAACCTACCAACGCCGTTGAAATGAGGCGAGTGTCGACGGAACCATGGAGAACGGCGGGGAAGCAACGTCGCGCCATCCGGCCTCCTCTTGCGGTGGAAGAACGAATACTCCTGTGGCTTCGGCTAGCTCTCCACCCTCACGAACGGCACACCGTACTCGACCGATTCGTTATCCTCTAGGTGCTCGACCCTCGACCTGTATGCCCACCACTTCCGCATGACTTTCGCCTCGGGTGAATTTGTCTGCTCCATCGCCCAGAGGAGATACTCGATGAACTCGAAGGACTGCGGTGTGACTGCCGCCGAGGAGTACATCACCGCCCTCATCGCCGTCGTCTCGCTCTTTCGCATACATTCCTACATGGCCCTCACCGTCCTAGAAATCTCCCACTCATTGTCAAACCAAGTATGGATCTCCTTCAACCTGGCTAAATTTTCCTGGTTGCCGCCGGCGATCTGCCTGATTCGCTGCTGCATCCCCTCCAGAGATGTCCTTCTGAGTGGTCTGGTGCTAGCTTTGGAAGATGGGAGGAGAGACGGTGGTCTTGCAACAGAGAAGAGGGAGAGGCGAGACGGTGGTTTTGGAATAGAGATGATGGAGAGGAGAGAGGGTGGTTTTGAAATGGAGAAGAGGGAGAGGTGAGACGGCGGTTTTGGAATGGAGATGATGGAGAGGAGAGGTTCCCCTGCCTTTCGGTCACTGACAGGTGGTCCCCGCGCTTGGTGGGACCCATGTGTCAGTGTCTCAATGGCAGGATGGGCTACGTTAAGGGATCCTCGTCCGAGGAGAGAGGAGGTGGTTTTGCAATGGAGAAGAGGGAGAGGCGAGACGGTGGTTTTGGAATGGAGATGATGGAGAGGAGAGGAGCTGGTTTTGCAATGGAGAAGAGGGAGCGGTGAGACGATGGTTTTTGAATGGAGATGATGGAGAGGAGAGGAGGTGGGTTTGCAATGGAGAAGAGGGAGAGGAGCGTGCAACAGCGATTTAGGATTGGGCTAGAGGGCCGGCACGCTGTGACTGGATCAAAATCAAAATCAATTTACCCTTCAATTAAGAAAGCGACCCCACATTAACTAGTCCCCCTTTTATTCTAGGTCTTAATTGACCATGATTTTTGCAAATAAATATATGTTATACACTGCAAAAATGATATAATTTGAAAGTAAATTCAGATAAGAACCAAACAATACAATTTTTGGTGACATGCATTCACATTTTGCTTGTCAAATACAGTACATGGTCAAACTTTGACCCAAAATACGCAAAACAAAAAAATACTTCCAAGGCCAGCGCCGCTCTTCCGCTCTTCTCCTCTTAAACCACCGCCGCTCCTCTCCTGTTCCAATCTAAATCTAGCACCGCTCCTCTCCTCTTCCATTTCAAAACAACCGCCCTCCTCTCCTTTCCAATCCAAAACCAGCGTCGCTCCTCTCCTGTTCTAAACCAAAACCAGCACTGCTCCTCTCCTCTTCCATTCAAAAACCACCGCCGGTGTTGAGGATATAACCACTAAGGGTAAACCGCCCAGGAGGGGCCGGTTCACCTTTACCTATACTGAAGCCCAAGTAGACCCAGAAGATGGCGCTTTACGGATGAGGCTTAGAGGCCCAGAGCCCGCAGGCGATTTAGGGCCCATGGTAGTAAACCGCCATGATTGTATAAACTTGCATCATAAGATAGGAAAGAGGAGACCACTTGTATGAGCCAGCTTCGGGACTCTGTAGACCGGCCGGGGTCCTCCTGAGTGTATAAAGGGGTGACCCGACGGCGGTTTAACCAGGGAGACAACAACTCGAGACTCAGGCAAAGCGTATTCGTTCCCTGGTCATCGAATCCCAATCAATCCCATCACAACTAGACGTAGGCTTTTACCTTCATCGAAGGGGCCGAACTAGTATAAACTCCCGTGTCCCTTGTCTGATTTAACCCCTTCAAGCTAATCCATAGCGATGGCTCCGCGACTAAGTCCTTCCAAGAGGACATCTGACGTGTTAATTCCATGATAGTTGGCGCCCACCGTGGGCTATCGCACGATGGTTTCGAGTTCCTGAAGGGCAACTTTGAAGGACTCAAAGGGTACGCGGTTGGCTGGATGACCAAGAGTCGTCGCGGCAAGCTCTACATCAATGACGAAGGGCGGGGCCCCGAGACCGGCTCAATTGAGTACGGATACCGGGTCCCCTTTGGAGGAATCCATGTCTTCATCGGCAAGATCGGCGAACCGGGCTCTGAGCTGGACATCTGCGCCGACCTCGTCGAAACAGCTCAGCGCGCGAGCCCTGCCCGGGTTAAGCCTGCCATGAAGCGGGCGTTCGTAGGATGCATCCATGGGACCGGATCTGAATCGGCGTCTGAAGGCAAGACGACTGTTTACTCCGACAGCGAATCATCCACCGGTGAAACCGAGTCCCTATACCAAATTCATGACGATGGGTTCAAAGGATATTCCGATGGCAACAGTATTCCGGATCTCCTTGAACCGCCAGTCGGGTTGCTATTTACATGGCCAGAACACAGCCCACTTTGCAGTCTTCAACAGCGGCTGCGGCAGGAGGCCCGGTGCGCAGGCCGGCTCAAGTTCTCTCCGACCTAATGCATGCCTGGGCGACCTTATTAACCGCGGTAGTTACCCCGGAGACGCAGGACCAGCATAATGTGGACGTTGCGAAGCTGAAAGACCAGATAGCATAGGCTAAGGAGGACCTGGCAGCTGAGGACGCTAGGATGGCTGAAGAACGGGCCGCTTTGGATGCACAGTCACAGCTGATACAGGCACAAAATTACCGGCTCGTGTTGGATCAGAATGCATCAAATGAGGTAATGCGGCGGAAGTACCGATCGCGTGTGCCATCGGTCTTTGAAGGTTTGAACCTCTTTAATACGCCAGGGGCAGGGACAAGTAATCCGGCAGCCGTAAACCGGATTGATGTGCGTAGAGCGGCGCCGGATCAGCCACGCATGATGGAACCACCTCGACGGACGGACAACCCGCCGCCATATGTGCCAACACCGCCAGGTCACTTTTCGAGCCCTTTGGATAATATGATTGCTGCAGCGTCTCGCCTGGCGGCTATTCCAATGGAGGGCGATTCACTGGCAGCGATTGAGACGCGACGGGCCAGGGATCTTCTTCAAACCGCCATGGTGCAGCAGCAGGCTTAATCCTATAGCCGGGATAGAATTCATTCGACCCCCCGTCCAAGCAAAAGCTACATCAGGCACATGGATGAACTGGAAGTGTCTAGCAGCGCCTGGTGATGTGTCTTATTCCGGCTCTCCGTAACGTATGACTGCCTAAGGATTTCAAAGGTCCGTGGAAGGTGCCAAATTACACTGCTGATCAGCCACCTGAGGTGTGGGTCGAGAGTTATGAGATGGCAATGGAGATGCTGGAGGTGGATGAAGTGGCATGTGCAAAGTATTTCACGATGATGTTGGAGGGGACAACCTGCACTTGGTTGAAAAACCTACCAGCCAACTCCATCGAGTCATGGGGTCAGTTGAAGGCCCAATTTGTAGCAAATTTCAAAGACACCTGCAAACAGCCTATGTCCATTGTGGATCTGGATGCCTGTGTTCAAGGGGATAATGAATCAACAACTCATTGGGTGCGCCAGGTTTCAGAGATTTTGCACTCGTCAGACCAGATTAATGTTGGCCAAGCGAGCTTAACGTTGGAGCGTAATTGCCGGTTTAAGTCACTCAAGATGAAGTTGGGACGGCTCAAGCGCCATTGCAATGACATACGAACACTTATGGCAGCCTTGGTAAAATACGCCGATTCATATAATACCAAGGATCCCCAGTCTGATGAGGAGAAACCGGAGAAGGGAAAGAAGAACGACGGTGCAAAAGGGTAGCACCAGAACCAAGGAGGCTATGGGAATAATGGTAAGCGTAAAGCGGATAGTTCAGACTTTGTGGCTAACACAAATATGCAGCGTCGTAAAGGTAAACCGCCCCAGCGCGGTGGAGGGATGAATCTAGAGCGATTGTTAAACCAGCCCTGCCCAAAGCATGGAACCAAGGAGGCCCCTCCCACACATCTTTGGAAGGATTGTCACATAATGAGGGAGTTCAAAAACTCTGATCTCTACCGGTACGATCAGGGTCCGCCGGGCGGTTCAGGCCCCAATTTCCATGGGGGCGGCGATTCAAGCTCTGGATTTCAGAATAACCAGGCCATCAGAACAACCATGGTAATAGCCAGCAGAATAACCAAGGGAATCAGCAATAGTCAGGTTACCAAAATCACCCCAAGCAGTTGAACAGCGGACAGTATCATGTGTTCAGTACTAGCATGTGCAAGCAGGATCAGAAGCTTCACAAGAGGGCGGTTAATACTATTGAACCGGCCGTGCCACGTTATCTACGATGGTCGGAGCAGCCCATTGCGTGGAGCAGAGAGGATCACCCGCTCCGGGTTGACAATCTGGGTCAACTAGCCTTGGTGGTGTCACCTCAGGTGGGGGTTATAAGTTTACCAAAGTCCTGATGGATGGAGGGAGCAGTATCAACATCCTGTACTATGAGAATTTCTGTCGCATGGGGTTGACAGATAAGAATCTTAAACTGTCAAACACTGTTTTTCATGGGGTAGTACCAGGTAAATCAGCATACCCTATTGGAAAGATTGCTTCGGAAGTCGTGTTCGGAGATGAGCATGATTCCAGGTCTGAAACATTGACCTTTGAGGTGGTGAAAATCCAGAGTCCATATCACGCGCTATTTGGACGGCCGGCTTACGCGAAATTCATGGCGAGACCCTGTTATGTCTATTTACAGCTCAAAATGCCGGGTTATAAGGGGACGATCACAGTACATGGAAGTCGAAAGATTGCTCTTGATTGCGAGGAAGGAGAAGCGGCCTATGCTGAATCGATTTGTCCTAGAGAGGAGCTGAAGTTTTATAAGGACAATGTTGATCCGACAGACATGACCCCTCTGAAGAAGCCCACATCTGAGCATGACCAGGCCCTGACGTTCAAACCGGCTGATGAGACTAAACTCGTTGACTTTGTCCCTGGTGATTCAAGCAAACAGTTTAGTATCAGTGCCAATCTGGATCCAAAATAGGAAAGCGCGCTCATCGAGTTCATCCGTGAGAACCAGGACATCTTTGCATGGAAGCCTTCTGACATGCCGGGTGTGCCAAGGGGACTCACTGAGCACACTCTCAATATTGATCCTAAGTTTAAACCGGTCAAGCAGTTCCGTCGCCGTTTTAATGAAGAAAGACGCAAGGCCATTGGTGAAGAGGTAGCCCGGCTACTAGCGGCTGGGTTTATTGTCGAAGTGTTTCATCCCGAGTGGTTGGCTAATCCGGTGCTCGTTCTGAAGAAAAACGACACTTGGCGTATGTGTGTGGACTATACTGATTTGAACAAGGCCTGCCCGGCAGATCCTTTTGCTCTCCCGTGTATTGATCAGATCATTCATGCGACGGCGGGTTGTGAGCGCCTGAGTTTCCTGGATGCTTATTCAGGTTATCGTCAGATTAAAATGGCAGTTAAGGACCAGGAGAAGACAACCTTCATCAATCCCTTTGGAGCCTTCTGCTATGTTTCTATGCCCTTTGGGCTTGATACGTCTCCAACGTATCTATAATTTTTGATTGCTCCATGCTACTTTATCTACTGTTTTAGGCAATATTGGGCTTTATTATCCACTTTTATATTATTTTTGGGACTAACCTATTAACCGGAGGCCCAGCCCAGATTTGCTGTTTTATGCCTATTTCAGTATTTCGAGGAAAAGGAATATCAGATGGAGTCAAAACGGAACGAAATCAACTAGAGAAGTTATTTTTGGAAGGAAACCCACCTGATGGACCTGGACCCAATGTCAGAAGAGCCACGAGGCGGTCATGAGGGTGGAGGGCGCGCCCTCCCCCTGGGCGCGCCCCCTGCCTCGTGGGGCCCCCGTAGCTCCACCGACGTTCCCCCTTCATCCATATATACCGTCGTACCCTAAAACTTCCAGAACAGAAGATAGATCGGGAGTTCCGCCGCCGCAAGCCTCCAGAACCACCAAAAACCAATCGGGACCACTTTCCGGTACCCTGCCGGAGGGGGATCCATCTCCGGTGGCCATCTTCATCATCCCGGCGCTTTCCATGACGACGAGGGAGTAGTTCACCCTCGGGGCTGAGGGTATGTACCAATAGCTATGTGTTTGATCTCTCTCTCTCTCTCTCTCTCTCTCTCTCTCTCTCTCTCGTGTTCTCTCTCGTGTTCCTCTATGGCACGATCTTGATGTATCCCGAGCTTTGCTATTGTAGTTGGATCTTATGATGTTTCTCCCCCTGTACTCCTTTGTGATGAATTGAGTTTCCCCATTTAAAGTAATCTTATCGGATTGAGTCTTTATGAGAACACTTGATGTATGTCTTGGTGATCAACTTGTGGATTTCGTGACATTGGGAACCTATGCATAGGGGTTGGCACACGTTCTTGATTCTCCGGTAGAAACTTTGGGGCGCTCTTTGAATTACTTTTATGTTGGTTGGATAAATCTAAGATTGTGTGATGCATATTGTATAATCATGCCCACGGATACTTGAGGTGACAATGGAGTATCTAGGTGACATTAGGGTTTTGGTTGATTTGTATCTTAAGGTGTTATTCTAGTAAAAACTCAAGGGTTGTTTGTGACACTTATAGGAATAGCCCAACGGATTGATTTAAAAGAATAACTTTGTGGTGGTTTCGTACCCGACCATAATCTCTACGTTTGTTCTCCGCTATTAGTGGCTTTGGAGTGACTCTTTGTTGCATGTTGAGGGCTTGTCATATGTTCTATCTATGTTATTATTGTTGAGAGAACTTGCACTAGCGAAAGTATGAACCCTGGGCCTCGTTTCCTATCATTGCAATACCGTTTACGCTCACTTTTACCACTTGTTACCTTGCTGTTTTTATATTTTCAGTTTACAAAAACCTATATCTTCTATCCATATTGCACTTGTATCACTATCTCTTCGCCGAACTAGTGCACCTGTACAATTTACCATTGTATTGGGTGTGTTGGGGACACAAGAGACTCTTTGTTATTTGGTTGCAGGGTTGCTTGAGAGAGACCATCTTCATCCTCACGCCTCCTACGGATTGATAAACCTTAGGTCATCCACTTGAGGGAAATTTGCTACTGTCCTACAAACCTATGCACTTGCAGGCCCAACAACGTCTACAAGAAGAAGGTTGTGTGATAGGCATCAAGCTCTTTTCTGGTGCCGTTGCCGGGGAGGCTAGGTAAGTGAAGGTATATCTTTAGATCTTGCTATCGAATCTTTTTGTTTCTTGTTTTAGCACTAGTTTATTTTATAAAAGAAAACTACAAAAAAAATGGAATTGAGTTTGTCTCATACGCTTCACCTTTTAATATGTTTCGTGAAGAAGAAATCTATAAAAGGTTGGAAAGGAAGATTGTGCCAAAGTGCTAGAAGAAGAAATCTATAAAATGTTTGGCACTATATATTTGAATGATGAGCATGATTGCAATGTTGTCAGTACGAATTCTTTGAATATCCATGATGCTAGTGATGATTGCACTAGTTATGATGAAAATGTCTCCTATAAACATGTCAATTTTTGTGGAGTAGATTGGGTTTGTAAGTACACACCAAATAGGGAAGATAGATATTGCAAGAGGCATAAGTACTTAGAAACCAAATTGTTGCAAGAAGAGCTATATGAATGCACTGAAAAGATTCAATATTATAGTACCCCTCTTGAACTTTGCAATGAACATGGTCATTTAAAGCTCCAATGCTATTTGTTTCATGATCAAGTCGTGTCCAAATATTGTGATAATTTGATTACCCTTGAGCATCATAAAGAGCTTAGCCTTTTTTTGGGCTACGAAGAAATGAAACATACAACTGAGGGTATTCCAAAATTTAATCTTGATAAATTTCTTGATTTTGATCTAGAGAAGATTTATATGTATTGTGCGGTGAATTGTATTGAAAATCCTTATATTGCCAATTACATAAAGAAAAGAAAACAAATAGAAGATGAAGATAATACTAATGAAAGGGAAGAGACTTCCCAATATCCTCCTATTATTTCTTATGATGAATCAGGTAACGAGGAGGAGCCTTCTAATCAACAAATCTCATTAATAAGGAGCTCCAAAAAGAGGATTGAACCCACACATGAGGTGAAGAAGAAGAAAAGAAAAAGGAAGAGAGGTAAAAAGGTATCTCCCCCAAATAAAGTTGCTCCTATTATTGTTGTGCCTCATGAAAATGAAGATGATACACTTGATGATGATCTCGTTATGCCTATTGCTTGTTGTGATGATTATGATTGGGAAGATAATGATACTCCTTATGATCTTGAAAATCTTTTTGGCTCTTGCTGGGAAGAATATGATAATAATGTTTGCTATACTATTGGTGCTATCCATACTATTAATGATGAGAGTGATTATGCTTATGACACGAAAAGGCCCAAGCTTGGGGAAGCTATGTTTGATGAGGATGACATATTTGAGAATATATTTGCTGCAATTAATGTTGGTCCCAAGCTTGGGGGTGCTACGTTTAATAATGATGATATTTTTAGCCTTCCATGTTTTGATATGCAAAGTGATTATGATGAGAACAAAGTTGCTACTTATGGTGATTATTGTGATAAAACTTATGCTATAAAAAGTAGTGATGATTATATTTATAAAACTTGTCATGATTATGAGTATCCTTTCTCTGAACATTACTCTTTTAATGTGGAAGCAATTTATAGTATTCAAGTCTCTTATGATACTCCCACTATTCCGAATGAGAAGAATTTTGCTTATGTGGAGAGTAATAAAATTTCTATGCTTGTAGATCATGAAAAGAATGCTTTAGGTGTTGGTTATATTGTTGAATTAATTCATGATGCTACTGAAAATTATTATGAGGGAGGAATATATGCTCGTAGGAATAGCAATAATGTCAAGTTTCCTCTCTATGTGCTTAAAAATCTTGAAGTTATGCTTGTTTTACCTTCCTATGCAAGTTGATTCTTGTTCCCATAAGTTGTTTGCTCACAAACTCCCTATGCATAGGAAGTGGTGATAGAGGCGAGGGTGTCCCGATCTTTCGATGAGATGATAACTATCGATTTGGTGGAGACGACTTTGGCGATCCGACTACAAACGTGCACGACGTTGCGCCTTAGCAATCGCTAAACCAACTCCGAGAGGTTATTGACCACGCCGGAGCACAATCAACCTGACCACGAAGGTCTATTCCTGCAAGCAATCGAAGAACAAGCAAGAATATGATAAAGCAATCTGAATATTGCGAATATAGATGAAGTATTGATAAAGGTGGGGATCCAAAAGCGGTCTTAGTCTGGTCGTTGGACACAAACGAAGTACACGAAGTTGCAATGGCTAACTTTTAACTAAACAAATCCCGAAGTCTAAACGACGCCCTAAGGGTTGTATATATGGGGGAAGAGGAGGGAATTTCGTGGCCCCTGATGGTGGGGTCCGAAACCAACCCTAACTCTTGTTTCCCCACACATACGGACTCTAATAATAGCCTATACTTAAGTATTTCGAAATTACATGGGCCTGGCCCAAAAATAAGGTGACGCAGCACCTAGAATAGCCTATGGACGAATATTATGAAGTGGCATCTTGTATATTTCGTCCAAGGCTTCATGCACTCCTTATGGTGGCTTCAAAGTCCTGAAATCATCACTTGTAACTCCTTTCTTGATCCCCTTGCGCATGCCATCAACTCCATGCGTGTTCTTGCTCCAATGTTCATCCTTCTCCAAGCTAGGCCCTTCATTTGTAAGCAAAACAAATGTATCCAGTTTAGGCAGTATCATATTATCATGAACATTAGAATCATTACCAAGAAACGAAAGTACCTGGTACTTTAATTGGCGTGCGCGAGCTCTAGTAATTGGTCCAGTATGTATAGCAGCAGGGGCTGTGGATGTAACAATGGTATTGATGTCCTCATCATCCTCCCCTTCTTGAAATGAAGTCGTCCTCGACGGAAGCTCATCTTCCTTACCCAAATAAGGCTTCAAATCTGCAATGTTAAAAGTGGGACTAACCCCAAAATCTGCAGGCAGCTCAAGTTTATATGCATTATCATTTATTTTCTCTAACACCTTAAATGGACCATCAGCACGTGGCATTAGCTTTGATTTGCGCAAATTAGGAAACCTATCCTTACGCAAATGTAACCAAACAAGATCACCAGGTGCAAAGACAACATGTTTTCTACCCTTATCTCCAGCAAGTTTATATTTAGCATTCATACGCTCAATGTTTTCCTTAGTTAACTCATGCATTTTTAAAATCAATTCAGCACGTTTTTTAGCATCAAAATTAACCTTCTTCGAAGATGGAAGAGGCAACAAATCAATAGGTGCACGAGGTAGGAAACCATACACAATTTCAAAAGGGCACATCTTAGTAGTAGAATGCAATGAACGATTATAAGAAAATTCAATATGAGGCAAGCATTCTTCCCACATTTTCTTATTATTCTTCAAAACAGCCCTAAGCATAGTAGACAATGTTCTATTGACTACTTCAGTTTGTCCATCAGTTTGGGGGTGACAAGTAGTACTAAAAAGCAGTTTAGTCCCCAACTTAGCCCATAAACATCTCCAAAAGTGGCTAAGAAATTTAGTATCACGATCTGAAACAATAGTATTTGGCACACCATGCAAGCGAATAATTTCACGAAAGAACAAATCAGCAACATTAACAGCATCATCGCTTTTATGACATGGTATAAAGTGTGCCATTTTCGAGAATCTATCCACGACAACAAATATGCTATCCCTCCCCTTCTTTGTTCGAGGTAAACCTAAAACAAAGTCCATAGATATATCCTCCCAAGGAACACTAGGTACAGGCAAAGGCATATATAAACCATGAGGATTGAGTCGTGACTTAGCTTTTTGACATGTAGTGCAGCGAGCAACAAAACGCTCAACATTCCGTCTCATCTTTGGCCAAAAGAAATGTGTAGCAAGTATATCCTCCGTCTTCTTCACGCCAAAGTGTCCCATTAGTCCTCCTCCATGCGCCTCCTGCAACAACAAAAGACGAACAGAGCTAGCTGGAATGCATAGCTTGTTAGAACGAAACACAAATCCATCATTAACGACGAACTTGTTCCATGTTCTACCTTCTTTACAATTTTGCAATACATCTTTAAATTCAGCATCATGCACATATTGATCTTTGATTGTCTCCAAACCAAATATCTTAAAGTCAAGTTGTGAAAGCATAGTATAACGTCGTGACAAAGCATCAGCAATAACATTTTCTTTACCCTTCTTGTGTTTAATGACATAAGGGAAAGTCTCAATGAATTCAACCCATTTAGCATGTCTACGGTTCAGTTTTGCTTGACTTTTAATGTGTTTCAAAGATTCATGATCAGAATGTATAACAAATTCTTTGGGCCATAAATAATGTTGCCATGTTTCTAAAGTCCGAACAAGAGCATATAATTCTTTATCATAAGTAGAATAGTTCAGACTAGGCCCACTCAATTTTTCAGAAAAGTATGCAACAGGTTTGCCATCTTGTAATAACACACCTCCTAATCCAATTCCACTAGCATCACATTCAAGCTCAAAAGTCTTATTAAAATCAGGAAGTTGGAGTAAAGGAGCATGTGTCAACTTATCTTTCAATACTGTGAAGGCTTCTTCCTGTGCGGTACCCCAAACAAAAGGCACATCCTTCTTTGTAAGCTCGTTGAGAGGTGCAGCAATGGTGCTGAAATCTCTCACAAAACGCCTATAGAAACCAGCGAGGCCAAGAAAACTCCTCACTTGTGTGACCGTTTTGGGCTGCGGCCAACTCTCAATAGCTTCAATCTTGGCTTTATCAACTTCAATTCCCTGTGGAGTAACAACATAGCCAAGAAAAGATACTCGGTTGGTGCAAAAGGTGCACTTCCCAAGGTTACCGAACAAACGTGCATCACGTAGAGCATTAAAAACAACACGTAAATGTTCCAAATGTTCTTCCAAAGATTTGCTATAAATCAGTATATCATCAAAATAGACTACCACAAATCGTCCAATGAAAGCACGAAAAACTTCGTTCATTAGTCGCATGAAAGTACTAGGTGCATTAGTTAACCCAAAAGGCATGACTAACCACTCATATAAACCAAACTTAGTTTTAAAAGCTGTTTTCCATTCATCTCCCAATTTCAAACGAATTTGATGGTATCCACTACGCAAATCAACTTTGGAGAATATTGTAGAGCCACTCAATTCATCAAGCATATCATCTAGCCTAGGAATAGGATGACGATAACGAATAGTAATATTATTAATGCCTCTACAATCAACACACATACGCGAGGTACCATCCTTTTTCGGCACTAGAATAATAGGAACAGCACAAGGACTAAGGGATTCGCGTATATAACCTTTGTCGAGTAGCTCTTGTACTTGACGCATAATCTCCTTCGTCTCCTCTGGATTGGTACGGTATGGTGCACGGTTGGGTAATGATGCACCGGGAATTAAGTCAATCTGATGCTCAATCCCTCGAATAGGTGGTAATCCCGGTGGCACGTCTTGTGGAAAGACGTCAGCGAACTCCTGCAAAATGTTAGTAACAGCAGGAGGCAAAGAGGAAGGCACGTCCTCGAATGAAAATAATACCTCTTTGCACACAAAAGCATAGCAAATAGATTTGCTAACATCTAGATCATGAATATCAGATTTGGTGGCAAATAAACATGCACTAGTCAATTTAATTTTAGAAGCAACACTAGATGGTTTATTATTAGGCTTCATTTGTTGCTGAAATTCTTTTGCCACAATCTGATTTTCACTCTTATTTTGCTCCTGTTTTGCTTTATTAGCTCGATTAATATCATCTTTCAAAATGGAATCAGGAGTCATAGGAAGCAAAGTAATATTTTTGTCCTTATGAACGAGGGTATACTGATTGTTTCTACCATGGTGTACATAATTTTTATCAAATTGCCATGGTCTACCAAGTAATAAGGAACATGCTTGCATGGGTACCACATCACAATCAACATAATCAGCATATGTAGAGATACTAAAATGCACACGAACAGTACGTGTAACCTTAACCTTACCGCTGTTGTTGAACCATTGGATGTAGTAAGGATGTGGATGTGGTCTTGTGGTGAGGGATAGCTTCTCCACCATCTCCATGCTAGCCAAGTTGTTGCAGCTCCCTCCATCTATGATGACGCGAACAGAACGTTCCTTCACAACTCCCTTTGTATGGAACAAATTATGCCTCTGATTTTGCTCAGCTTGCGTGACCTGCACACTCAAAACACGTTGAGCAACTAAACATTCATACCTGTCAGCATCTTCAGCAGCCATGTATTGCGTCTCATGATCAGAATCATCTCCACCGTGTTCTTCATGTGTAAGAAGAGCCAAAGTCTCCTCATCATAGTCACTAGCGGACTCATACCCACCATCCTCAGTAGCAATCATCACACGCTGAGATGTGCATTCGCGCGCAAAATGTCCTCTTCCCTTACAACGACGACAAATAATATCACTTGTGTGCCCTGTAGACGCCATGGAAGAAGCAGAGCTCTGTGCAGGCCCGGCAGGTGTGCTCTTGGCAGATAGTGGTGGTTGTGCCTGCTTTCTTGTATCACGGTTGGAGGTGGCAGCTGACGGAGGTGCCGGTGTAGCAGAACGTGTGGAAGTAGATGATGCACGTGGTGTCCATGATGAAGGTCGACCTGTAGAAAAGTTAGTCCGCGCCAATGCCTGTCGATCCTGCACTTCACGTTCAGCTTTACAAGCAAGATGGAATAAACGAGTGATATTATTATAATCCTTATAGTCTAGAATGGTCTGAATCTCTCTATTTAATCCACCCAGAAAACGTGCAAGCATAGCTTCATTCGCCTCAACAATACCACATCTAATCAAGCCAGTTTGTAATTCCTGATAATATTCTTCTACAGAATTTTTTCCTTGTCTTAAGCGCTGCAATTTTTGAAGTAATTCACGTTGATAATATGGTGGAACCCAACGAGTACGCATAGCAGTTTTCAAAGCAGCCCAAGTAGCTGGAACAGGATATAATCTACAATATTCAGACCACCAAACACATGCAAAGCTAGTGAAAGCACAAACAGCAGCAGGAACACGTCTCTCCTCAGGATATTGTAAACATGTAAATCGTTGTTCAGTTTCTAACTCCCAAGTAAGATATATATCAGGAACATATCTACCCTCAAATGGTGGAATATTCAATTTCAGTTTAGGGAGATGGTCATGATCTCGTACCTGAGGGGGAGCCCTAACATTACCATTATTTGCATGTGGACGACCTGGTGGTTGTGGTGCTGGTGGTTGCACGTAGTTCTGATTGTCATCAACCTCATCCTCATAATCTCCCACATAATCATCCTCCTCCGCATCAGCAGCAGGAGCCACAGAAGTATCAACAGCAGCACCAGCAGTTTGGCCAGGCTGAAGAGGGACACGGATCGCTCGGCGAAGGGCTGCTTCCCGACCTGGAGGTATTCGTTGTTGTTGCTGTTGTTGCAGAGGTGCGGCAGGTGCAGCCGGTGGTGGAAGACGCGCAAGCAGTTCATTAAATCTGTTATCGAGCTTTGTTTCGAACGTCTTCTCCATACCATCTATCTTCTCCATGGCCTCTTCAAATCTGTTTAGCACATCTTGCACCTGTCCACTCATCATTTGCTGAAACTTATCATGAAGCTCCTTGTTCGTCAAGTTCTCCTAGTCAGTCTCGTCGGCTTGTGATCCTGGCATGGTTAGCAGCAATAGAAACACACAATAATATGATCCTACAGAGTACTAACAAGAGGTGGTGGTGGTGTCACAAATCCGTCAAGCAAATCTCAAATTCTTACCAGTTCTTACCCAGCAGCAGGCGGTGATCGGCAGCCGTTGTAGTCAAAACTCTCAAAAGCTTGGATAGAGCGATTGCCAGGGAGAGTCAAACGCACGAAGTAGATGTATGTGGAGCTGGGAAGGCTTATAGTATGGTAGCAAAAAGGGTCAGCAATAATCAATTCAGAGATGCAAAGTTGAATAAACGCTCAACGACGGTACGGTGCTGGTCCTAGGCTAGACCGTGCTAGAGACGCGAGCCTAGAACACCAACAAAATCACGGCGCTGCACGTAAACACAGGGAAAAGCACACTCTGGATTTTTTTTTCGCCCTGTTTTTTTTTTGGCACTCTTTTTTTTTGCTTCTTCTTTTTTTTTTTTTGCGAAAAATCACAATAATGGCGAGTGTCTCAAAACTCTTCCGAGGTCAAACTGACAGGATAGACACGAATTTTTTTTTGCGAATTTTTTTTTTTTCGACTGCCCGGACCCAAAAACTAGAAACAGCTCAAAAAAAACTTTCAATAACGGCGACTGTCTCAAAAGGCTAAGAAACACCTAAAAATAGGATAGCCAGAAAATTTTTTGTCAAGTGCGTTTTTGGAAAATTTTGTGCCTAAACGGAGGGTGGTTTCCAGACTCTGATTTTTTCGCCCTGTTTTTTTTTTGGAAACCAACCTCTTCTACGTACGGCAAAAGATTGATGGAATCCTAAACCTACTCAACCAAGGAAACACGAATCTGGCAACAGATGGATCTCGAAAGCAAACCTAATATGAGATGGACTCGAAGTGACGGTGATATATGGATACGGATCGGTGGTGGTATATGGACTCGGAGCGGTGGTGGTATATGGACTCGGAGCGGTGGTGGTATATGGACTCGGAGCGGTGGCGGATAAGCGGTGGTGGAAGATGCCAGGGACAATGATGATGGTGCGGTGGCGGCGTGACTAATATGACCAGAACTCGAAACTCTAAAAGACTAGACGCTAAGACCGGCAACTTGACACAACGATGCAACCGCAAATTCAACAAAGCAAATACAGAAAAGATTATGCAAAGGCTCAGATTGGTTCGGATAGAATGAACTAACCCTAATTTTTTTTGGCTTTTTCGTGGACTATAGGTATGAAGAACAGACTCGATCTAAACTACGAAAAACTGTAAAATCTCACCGAGCAACCTGAAAATCTGATACCACTTTATAGAGGCGAGGGTGTCCCGATCTTTCGATGAGATGATAACTATCGATTTGGTGGAGACGACTTTGGCGATCCGACTACAAACGTGCACGACGTTGCGCCTTAGCAATCGCTAAACCTACTCCGAGAGGTTATTGACCACGCCGGAGCACAATCAACCTGACCACGAAGGTCTATTCCTGCAAGCAATCGAAGAACAAGCAAGAATATGATAAAGCAATCTGAATATTGCGAATATAGATGAAGTATTGATAAAGGTGGGGATCCAAAAGCGGTCTTAGTCTGGTCGTTGGACACAAACAAAGTACACGAAGTTGCAATGGCTAACTTTTAACTAAACAAATCCCGAAGTCTAAACGACGCCCTAAGGGCTGTATATATGGGGGAAGAGGAGGGAATTTCGTGGCCCCTGATGGTGGGGTCCGAAACCAACCCTAACTCTTGTTTCCCCACACATACGGACTCTAAAAATAGCCTATACTTAAGTATTTCGAAATTACATGGGCCTGGCCCAAAAATAAGGTGACGCAGCACCTAGAATAGCCTATGGACGAATATTATGAAGTGGCATCTTGTATATTTCGTCCAAGGCTTCATGCACTCCTTATGGTGGCTTCAAAGTCCTGAAATCATCACTTGTAACTCCGTTCTTGATCCCCTTGCGCATGCCATCAACTCCATGCGTGTTCTTGCTCCAATGTTCATCCTTCTCCAAGCTAGGCCCTTCATTTGTAAGCAAAACAAATGTATCCAGTTTAGGTAGTATCATATTCTCATGAACATTAGAATCATTACCAAGAAACGAAAGTACCTGGTACTTTAATTGGCGTGCGCGAGCTCTAGTAATTGGTCCAGTATGTATAGCAGCAGGGGCTGTGGATGTAACAATGGTATTGATGTCCTCATCAAGTGGGTTAGACTTAAATGTGCTAGTCATATTCTTCATGAAGCTCTCTTTATGATAGAGGCAAAGGTGTCCCGTCTTTCGATGAGATGGTGGCTATCGTTTTGGAGGAAGTCGACTTTGACGATCCGACTACGAACGTGCGAGGACGTCGCGCCTTAGCAATCGCTACACCAACTCCGAGAGGTTATTGACCACGCCGTAGCACGATTAACCTGACCACGAAGGTCTGTTTCCTGCAGGCAAACGAAGAACAAGCAAGAAACTAAGATTGCAATCTGCATATTGCGAATATAAGAGGAAAACTTTATTGATCAAGGTGGGGTTCTGTGACGCCTTGGTCTGGTCGTTGAACACAAACGAAGTATGCGAAGTTGCAGCTATGGCGAACTTTTAATCTAAACAAAACCCAAAGTCTAAACGACGCCCTAAGGGCTGTATATATGGAGGAAGAGGAGGGAATTTCATGGCCTTTGAGGGAGGGGTCCGAAACCAACCCTAACTCTTGTTTCCCCACACATACGGACTCTAAAAACAGCCTATACTTAAGTATTTCGAAATTACATGGGCCTGGCCCAATAATAAGGTGACGCAGCACCTAGAATAGCCTATGGACGAATATTATGAAGTGGCATCTTGTATATTTCGTCCAAGGCTTCATGCACTCCTTATGGTGGCTTCAAAGTCGTGAAATCATCACTTGTAACTCCGTTCCTGATCCCCTTGCGCATGCCATCAACTCCATGCGTGTTCTTGCTCCAATGTTCATCCTTCTCCAAGCTAGGCCCTTCATTTGTAAGCAAAACAAATGTATCCAATTTAGGCAGTATCATATTCTCATGAACATTAGAATCATTACCAAGAAACGAAAGTACCTGGCAATTTAATAGGCGTGCGCGAGCTCTAGTAATTGGTCCAGTATATGTAATAGTAGGGGCTGTGGGTGTAACAATGGTATTGTCGGTGTACTAAAGTAGGGGTACCTTAGTACCCCGAACTTGTGCACGGGCGGTAGTAGCGTCCCGCGGCAAGGCTTGCCAGGGGAGCGACAAGAGTCTCCACGGCCCTTTCTGGGCCGGACGAAGGCCAAGTGATCGAGCCAAGAAGACCAAGCCCCGGCAAGAGGAGCTTGCCGGGCCAAGGCGACAAGGCCCCGGCAAGAGGAGCTTGCCGGGACGACTAAGCCGAAGCACCAAGGCCCCGGCGGGGGGAGCTCGCCGGGACGGCCAAACCAAGGCACCCCAAGAGAAGCCCGCCGCGGCGCACCGCGCGCCCCGGCAAGGCCTGACGAGCGGCAAGCTCTCAGGTGCGGCAAGACAACCACCGCGGCATGCCACTTGCCGCGGCGAACCACCACCTCAGGCGTGTGCTCCAGCTCACCTGCCCACGCGTCACTCTAGAGCTTCCCCGGAGACACGTGGCGGGGCGCCGCGCAACCTGGGGCGCGCGCGTGGCATGCGACGTTGGCAGAGTCGCCCCCGTGGCAAGCGGAGGCGCCCCTAACGGTCCGCCTCGGCACTGTTCAGGCGATCCAAACGGGCATTTAATGCCTTTGTCCCCCGCCGTCAGAGTTAGGTGCGATAACACTGTGCGGCCACTGTTCGCACAGTTCCTTGCCATTTTTACCCTCACCTGCGTCGCTACCTGTGGAAAACCCCTTTGCATATAAAAGGAGGCCCATGCGCATGTAGGGGGGGGGAACAGGAGAAAAGGAGGACAGAAGGGATCGAACCCTAGGAGGCAGACGGGGAAGAAGGACACCCAGTAGACCCTCGTCTACGTCCAGCCCCAACTTACTGTAGCTTCTTGCGCTCCAGAGCAAGGACTCGAATCAACCAGACAAGCAGCAGTAGGGTTTTACGCATCCATGCGGCCCGAAGCTGGGTAAAATCGTTGTGTGTGTGTGTCGCCTCGATCTGCTCTTTGTGCAACCTCCGCCCCCCGCCGAACCGACAAGGGGCTCCGTCCCCATAGGTGCTCGTGGAGGCCGATATCCCCCGACATCTTTGGCGCGCCAGGTAGGGGGTGCGTCGAGGTTGTGCGAACCAGATTTGGCGACCACAGGTAAGCTCAGGTATGGCCAGGTACCTTTCCGCTCCAACCCGCGGAGCGGAGGCATACCTCCTCACGGACTCGCGCACGGCCCTCCTCGAGTACCCACTCACGCAGAGTCCGGGCAAGAGCAGCTGCTCCTTGAGGAGGACCGCCTTCCGGCCGCTGAGTGAGTTTCTCGCCTCCAGCAAACTCTGCGCCACTCCCGTAGCCGCAGAAGTTAGCGCCGGAAGTTGCGGGAAAGGCGACCTCGTTCTTCGGCGAGCCCAGGCCGCCAAGATCCAAACGAGTCGACACCGACCGTGGGAGGAACCTTGCCAGCGCGGTCGTCGGAACCCGTTCCGTCGGCCACCCTCTCTCTGTCCAAGTCTTGCCGCAGTTGCATGTAATCCTTGGTACAGAGACGGGCGCAGATCTCAAGCATAGCTTATGTGCCCCGCACGTCTTGTCAATTTCGCGCCTCTCCGCTTGGCGCATGCATTACTTGACGCGATTGTGCAGCACTCGACTCCGGCAAGCGATGGCGGGCCGTGGGGCTCCGAGCCCTCGTTATTCCCTTACCTCGAGAAGGGGGGATGACAGGATAGGCTGGGCGTCGCCCGAGGAAGCTGCGCCTTGCCGGACTGCAAACAACAGAAAAGCAAAGTTGCCAAAGCTTGAGCAATTAAGCTCCTTTTTATTCCTTAAGTTATCTTCCTCGAACGGCTAAGCTTCGTATGGGAAACCTGTGCGCGGAGGGGCCGGCTTGTGGCTGGTTGCGCCCTTATTTCGTTTCGAGTCCGCTCAATGACTTAAGTGTGCTACATCCCGAGTGGCGTCCTTACTTTGTTTCGAGCTTGCTCGGCAGCTTGAGCGTGCCGCGACTACAGTCGCCACGCTTACCTCGCCCTGAGCCTGCTCAACATCGTAAGTGAGTTGCGCCAGCCGCGGCAAGGTTTCTTGTCGGTGGAGGCTCCGCCAGCGGGTTGCTGATGTCCCGCACTCGGCACCCATAGCAAGGCGGAGGCTTGCGCCGACAAGTTCCCGGGAGCGTAGGGCGCGAACGTACGAAGCACAAAGTCGAACGAGGGAGATAACAGCGCAATGAACTGCCTAAGATAAAAGTTATATTCCAAAATGACTTGCCGCTGCTCTAATCAGCTGTTTCTATGGCATGCTCAGCAGCGACAAGGGAAGAAAAGAAAGAGGTGGGCGGCCTAATCCGCGCGGTCGCCCTCGACCCGCCTGATCCCGGCCACCCTTTCCACAATGGGGGTGACGAGGGCCCTGATCTCCGTCAGGTCGGCGTCTTCCGGCAAGTGCCTGAGGACGTTGGTGAGCCTGATGGTGGGGTTGCGGAAGACTATCTTCACCAGCACCCTCTCGAGGGCCCCGGAGACGGCTTTCCGCGTCTCCTCGGCCAGCTGCTCCGGGATCGTTTCCCGGAGATGCTGGAGCACCCCCACCAAGCCCTTGAAGAAGGAAGTGAGCTTGACGCTTGGCGGGACGTTCTCGCCGGAGGGGTACTCGTGGCCCTCCATCCCCAGTAGCTTCAGCTCCTTGTCGATGGTGGTGGCGATGTCGACGAGGCCTTCGGTCCACCGCTCCACCGTCTCCTGGAAGGCGTTCTGGGTAACGGCGGCACGCTTCAACAGCTCCTCGTTGCCAGCAACCTCCTTCCGCAAGGTCACTTCCTGCCCCTTGGCGCTCTCCAGCGCCTTGGCCAGTGTGTCTAGCTTCATCTCGAGGTCAGCCTTGGAATCCTTGGCGGCGTCGAGCTCCTGGATCTTCTCGGCGAAGCGGCCCTGCAGCTCGCCAAGGGTGTGGGCGCCCTTCTCGCGCTCCTGTTTGAGCGCGGCAAGCTCTTCGCCGCTCGCCTTGAGGTCGCTGGCGAGCTGCGCCACCCTCGTCTCCAGCTCCCCCTGGGCAACCTCGGCGGCCGCGGCAGCGTCCTGCGCTTTCTGCAGGGCCCCGCCAAGCGCCTGCTCGCGCGCGGCAACCTCCTCCTCGTGGCTGGCGAGGCTGGCCTTCTGTTGCACCAGTTCGCTTTCCCGCGTGGATAGCCCCGCAGCGGCAAGCCTCTGCTGCTCTTCGGCCTCTGCCTTCTCGAGGAGAAAGGCCGTCCGCGCCTCGTCGAGCAGCCTCCGCTCCTCCGCCAAGGACCGGAGAGCCTCCTGGTTGAGCTCCCGGAGCTCCCCGGCGCGCTTCTCCATGTCCGCGCCGGCCCTTGCGACGAGCGCCTCCTGGCGCTCCACCTTAGCCTGCCGGGCGCGGTAGAGAGACACAAGCTTCCGGAGCAGCCGCTCCTCCTCGGGCTCGCCGCCGCCGGTGCTTGGCGCGTCGACCACCGTCAGCCCAACGGAGGCGAGCACTTCTCCGTCCAAGGCCTCCCCCTCGACCGGCGCCCTGGAGCTAGGCTCCCAGGGGAGCCTGATGAAGACGCCATCGCCGGCCTTCAGGTAGGCACCCGCCGGGGGCTCCTCGAGGCCCGACGCGCCGGCAGCCGCGGGATCGCCGGACGGCGGAGTGCTTGACGCCCCTGCCTACCCGGGGCCGTCGGCACGGTCGCCGGTCCCCTCGCTGTCTGCCGCCGCGGCGGCCTTGGCGGTTTCGGCCTCCCCGCCGCCTGCGGGGTCATCGGTGCCGTCCGCCTCCTCGATGACGACGACGTCGTCGGCGTCGCCGCGTGCGCCCTCCCCGACGACGACCTCGGTCTCCATCGGGTCCGCGGTGGGCGGGTCTGATGGCCGGAAGAGGGGAGAAGAGTCAACCAGGGAAAGTTTTCCGTGCAGGGGGGCTTACCGGTGGCAGGGTCCGTGGCCGCGGCCTCCGTTGTCGGGGGATCGCTGGCCGCGTCCCTCGCCGGAGATCCCTCCCTTGCCGGAGAGGTCTTCCTTGCCGGGGGCTCCTCCCTTGCCGGGGAGGTCTCCCCTGCCGGGGGATCCTCCCTTGCCGGAGATTTCTCCCTAGGCGGGGTGGTCGACGCAGACGGCGCGGCAGGAGTGCCCCCCGGGGTCGCCTACTGGGGCTGCTCTGCTCCTACCCAACGACAACAACAATAGCCACATGTCAACCACGAAGAGAAGGGAATCTCACGCGCGCGCCAAACGGCAAGAACTAGCCGTGCACTCACCCTGAGGGCGGCGCTGTGGGCTGCCCTGCGGACCCGTTGTCGAGTCCGGCAAGGTCGCCGCCGGCACCTCCCCAGTTGCCGGGGGAGATTCGCCCTCAAGGACGACCAGCGGGACCCTGGCCCTCTTCGCCCTCCTCTGGGCCAGGCTCCTGAAAGGGAGCGGTTTCGGGGGAGGATGAGTGGGCTGCGAAACAATACGAAGCAACAGAAATCAATAAGATGCAAGCTCTACCAGGAACTTACTCTTCGTCCTCCTCTTCGTCGTCGGAGCTAAGCGCGGAATAGTCAAAAACCGGCTTGCTCCAGGCGCGAGGAGACAGGGGAGTGGGTTCCCGGGACCGCATGGCGGGGGCGGTGGATGACCCCGCCCCCGTTGCCGCCGCGGTACGGGGAGCAGCAGGAGCAGAAGCCGTGGCCCGTGAGGACCCCACTCCCGCTGCTTCGGAGGCGCGTGTCACGCGGGGCTGCGGTTGCTGGTCGGCCTGCCGCGCCACCTCTCCGGCCCTGCGGAGACGCCTCCTCGGCTGGGCAGGGGGCTCCGCCTGCGACGAGCTGCCCGGGAGCTGCGAGGAGGACGCGTCAACCTCCGGCAAGCCGCTCGCGTCCTGAGCGGGCTCGCCCGCGCCACCATGCCTGGCTGGTTCCTCCGCGCCGGCGAGCTCCATTTGGTCGGCGAGGCTCTCCGCCTCCGCCGCTTCTGCCTCGGCCAGGGTGAAGCCAGACTCGCCCGCGGCCGCGGCGGCCGCCGCCTCCTCCATCCTGGAGGCGATGTAGGCCAGCTCCTTGGGGGTGGTGTCCCGCGTGAGGCCCCTCTTCTCGTCGGGGTCGACCGGCACCTCCTCCAAGTTGTCGAAGAAGGCCTGCACGACGTCGTCCGCCGGCTCCTGCCAGGTCGCGTCGATCCCATGCGAGTCGCACAGCGGCATCATCGCGAGGATGCGGCTGAGCGCCGAGTTGTTGCACAGGGGGACGACGCCCGGCGGCAACCTGAACCATTCTGGGTGCTCGGAGTCGTACTTGAACAGCTCCTTCAACACTCCGACGAGCTCCAGAACGGTGAAGTTGTAGTTAAGGCCCGGGCGCAGCCTCATGATGTCCGCCGCGTTTTGGAATTCCCAAGACGGCTTCCCCCTCTCCTGCAGGGGGGCAATACGCCGGCGAAGGAAATCCGCGCCAACGGCGCCGACGGTAAGCCCGGCAAACCTGAGGCGCAGGATTTGGGTGGCGGCAATCTTCAGCTTGGCGTCGTCCGGGGCCAGGTCGCTCCAGTCACGGCCGCGCACCACTGGAGTTCGGCGCACGGCGGTGAACGGTGGTGGATTCTCCTCGACGATCAGGCACCACTCGGCCCTCCACTCCTCCCATCTGCCACGGAGTTCCCCCTCCAAGTAGACCTCTTTCTTGTCGGTCCTAGAGACCCAGGCGACTCCGCCGGACAGCGGCTCTCCTTTCTCCACCCGAGGAGTAAAGAAGTGGCGGAAGAGGGCTACGTTGGGGCGGACTCCGACAAAGTTCTCGCAAAGGTGTGCGAAAACCGCCATTGTCAGAACGGCGTTGGGGGTGAAGTCAAGGAGGTGGAGGTTGTAGGTGTGCATGATGTCGCAGAAGAACTCGGAAAAAGGCGGGCTCCATGTGTGTTCTTGCTCCAATGTTCATCCTTCTCCAAGCTAGGCCCTTCATTTGTAAGCAAAACAAATGTATCCAATTTAGGCAGTATCATATTCTCATGAACATTAGAATCATTACCAAGAAACGAAAGTACCTGGTAATTTAATTGGCATGCGCGAGCTCTAGTAATTGGTCCAGTATATGTAACAGTAGGGGGTGTGGGTGTAACAATGGTATTGATGTCCTCATCACTTTATGTTTCAATTATTATCTTTTATGTGAGCATCATTGAAATCATCATGCCTAGCTAGGGGCGTTAAACGATAGCGCTTGTTGGGAGGCAACCCAATTTTATTTTAGTTTCTTTTTTTGGTTCTGTTTAGGAATATATAATACATCTAGCCTCTGTTTAGATGTGGTTTTATGTTTTAATTAGTGTTTGTGCCAAGTAGAACCTTTGGGAAGACTTGGGTGAAGTCTTTATGATCATGCTGTAAAAAAATAGAAACTTTAGCGCTCACGAGATTAGCTAGAACTTTTTACTGCAGAGTGATATTTAGTTGATTCTTTTTGCAGATGATTACTAGACAAATTCCTCAGGTCCACCAATTTATTTTAGAATTTTTGGAGTTCCAGAAGTTCGCGTCAGTTACAGATTACTACAGACTGTCCTGTTTTTGACAGATTCTGTCTTCATTGTGTTGTTTGCGTATTTTGATGAATCTATGGCTAGTAAAATAGTTTATAAACCATAGAGAAGTTGGAATACAGTAGGTTTAACACCAATATAAATAAAGAATGAGTTCATTACAGTACCTTGAAGTGGTGTTTTGTTTTCTTTCGCTAACGGAGCTCACGAGTTTTCTGTTAAGTTTTGTGTTGTGAAGTTTTCAAGTTTTGGGTAAGGCTTCGATGGACTATGGAATAAGGAGTGGAAAGAGCCTAAGCTTGGGGATGCCCAAGGCACCCCAATATAATATTCAAGGAAAACCAAGAGCCTAAGCTTGGAGATGCCCCGGATGGCATCCCCTCTTTCGTCTTCGTTCATCGGTAACTTTACTTGGAGCAATATTTTTATTCACCACATGATATGTGTTTTGCTTGGAGCGTCATTTTATTTTATTTAGCTTTGCTTGCTATTTGAATAAAATACCAAGATCTGAAATTTTTAAATGAGAGAGAGTCTTCACATAGTTGCATAATAATTATTCAGCTACTCATTGATCTTCACTTATATCTTATTGGAGTAGTTTGTCATTTGCTCTAGTGCTTCACTTATATCTTTTAGAGCACAATGGTGGTTTTATTTTGAAGAAATAGATGAACTCTCATGCTTCACTTAGATTATTTTGATAGTCATTAATAGCATGGTAATTTTATTAATGTTAATATACTTGGTATTCAAGATATGTGAAACTTTCTTTTTAGTGGATTGAATACTAAGATAAGTTTGATGCTTGATAATTGTTTTGAGATATGGAGGTGATAATATCATAGTCATGCTAGTTGAGTAGTTGTGAATTTGAGAAATACTTGTGTTGAAGTTGGCAAGTCCCGTAGCATGCACGTATGGTTAAAGTTGTGTAACAAATTTGAAGCATGAAGTGTACCTGGCTTGTGCATCCTTATGAGTGGCGGTCGGGGACGAGCGATGGTCTTTTCCTACCAATCTATCCCCCTAGGAGCATGTGCGTAGTACTTGATTTTTGATGACTTTTAAATTTTTGCAATAAGTATATGAGTTCTTTTGACTAATGTTGAGTCCATGGATTATACGCACTTTTACCTTTCCGCCATTTGCTAGCCTCTTCGGTACCGTGCATTGCCCTTTCTCACATTGAGAGTTGGTGCAAACTTCGCCGGTGCATCCAAACCCCGTGATATGATACGCTCTTTCACACATAAACCTCCCTATATCTTCCTCAAAACAGCCACCATACCTACCTATCATGGCATTTCCATAGCCATTCCGAGATATATTGCCATGCAACTTCCACCATCATCATCATCATCATGACATGCTTTACTTTTGTCATATTGCCATTGCATGATCTTGTAGTTGACATTGTATTTGTGGCAAAGCCACCATGCATTATTTTTCATACATGTCACTCTTGATTCATTGCACCATCCCGGTACACCGCCGGAGGCATTCATATAGAGTCATATCTTGTTCTAGTATCGAGTTGTAATCATCATGTTGTAATCAATAGAAGTGTGATGATCATCATTATTAGAGCATTGCCCAATCAAAAAAAAAGAGAAAAGCCAAAAAGAAAAAAAAGAAAGGCCCAAAAAAAAGAGAAAATAAAAAGGGCAATGCTACTATCTCCTTTTCCACACTTGTGCTTCAAAGTAGCACCTTTTTCTTCATGTAGTGAGACTCATATATTGTGCTTCAAAGTAGCACCTTGTTCTTCATGTAGTGAGTCTCATATATTGTGCTTCAAAGTAGCACCATGATTTTCATATAGTGAGTCTCATAAGTTGTCTTGTTCATACTAGTGGGAATTTTTCATTATAGAACTTGGCTTGTACATTCCAACGATGGGCTTCCTCAACATGCCCTAGGTCTTCATGAGCAAGCAAGTTGGATGCACACCCACTAGTTTTCTTTTGTTGAGCATTCTTAGCTCTAGTGCATCCTTTGCGTGGCAATCCCTACTCCTTTCATTAACATCAATTGATGGGCATCTCCATAGCTCATTGATTAGCCTCGTTGATGTGAGACTTTCTCCTTTTTGTTTTCTCCACACAATCCCCATCATCATATTCTATACCACCAATAGTGCTATGTCCATGGCTCGCGCTCATGTATTGCGTGAAGGTTGAAAAGGTTTGAGATCATTTGAGTATGAAACAATTGCTTGGATTGTCATCGGGGGTATAGAAGTTGGGAACATCTTTGTGTGACGAAAATGAAGCATAGCTTAACCATATGATTTTTTAGGGATGAACTTTCTTTGGCCATGCTATTTTGAGATGACATAATTGCTTAGTTAGCATGCTTGAAGTATTATTATTTTTGTGTCAATATTAACTTTTGTCTTAAATCTTTCGGATCTGAATATTCATACCATGATTAATAAGAATTACATTGAAATTATGCCAAAGTATCACTCCGCATCCAAAATTTTTCTTTTTATCATTTACCTACTCGAGGACGAGTAGGAATTAAGCTTGGGGACGCTTGATACGTCTCCAACGTATCTATAATTTTTGATTCCTCCATGCTACTTTATCTACTGTTTCAGGCAATA
Organism: Aegilops umbellulata; assembly: GCA_032464435.1. NCBI lineage: Eukaryota > Viridiplantae > Streptophyta > Magnoliopsida > Poales > Poaceae > Aegilops > Aegilops umbellulata. The sequence continues at coordinate 309,118,734 of CP136056.1, read as the reverse complement.
TTGGGCTTTATTATCCACTTTTATATTATTTTTGGGACCAACCTATTAACCGGAGGCCCAGCCCAGATTTGCTGTTTTATGCCTATTTCAGTATTTCGAGGAAAAGGAATATCAGACGGAGTCAAAACGGAACGAAATCAACTAGAGAAGTTATTTTTGGAAGGAAACCCACCTGATGGACTTGGACCCCACGTCAGAAGAGCCACGAGGCAGTCACGAGGGTGGAGGGCGCGCCCTCCCCCTGGGCGCGCCCCCTGCCTCGTGGGGCCCCCGTAGCTCCACTGGTGTTCCCCCTTCACCCATATATACCGTCGTACCCTAAAACTTCCAGAACAGAAGATAGACCGGGAGTTCCGCCGCCGCAAGCCTCCAGAACCACCAAAAACCAATCGGGACCCCTTTCCGGTACCCTGCCGGAGGGGGGATCCATCTCCGGTGGCCATCTTCATCATCCCGGCGCTCTCCATGACGAGGAGGGAGTAGTTCACCCTCGGGGCTGAGAGTATGTACCAGTAGCTATGTGTTTGATCTCTCTCTCTCTCTCTCTCTCTCTCTCTCTCGTGTTCTCTCTCGTATTCCTCTATGGCACGATCTTGATGTATCTCGAGGTTTGCTATTGTAGTTGGATCTTATGATGTTTCTCCCCCTCTACTCCTTTGTGATGAATTGAGTTTCCCCTTTTGAAGTAATCTTATCAGATTGAGTCTTTATGAGAACACTTGATGTATGTCTTGGTGATCAACTTGCGGGTTTTGTGACATTGGGAACCTATCCATAGGGGTTGGCACACGTTCTTGATTCTCCGGTAGAAACTTTGGGGCGCTCTTTGAAGTACTTTTATGTTGGTTGGATAAATCTGAGATTGTGTGATGCATATCGTATAATCATGCCCACGGATACTTGAGGTGACAATGGAGTATCTAGGTGACATTAGGGTTTTGGTTGATTTGTATCTTAAGGTGTTATTCTAGTAAAAACTCCAGGGTTGTTTGTGACACTTATAGGAATAGCCCAACGGATTGATTTGAAAGAATAACTTTGTGGTGGTTTAGTACCCGACCATAATCTCTACGTTTGTTCTCCGCTATTAGTGGCTTTGGAGTGACTCTTTGTTGCATGTTGAGGGCTTGTCATATGTTCTATCTATGTTATTATTGTTGAGAGAACTTGCACTAGCAAAAGTATGAACCCTAGGCCTTGTTTCCTATCATTGCAATACCGTTTACGCTCACTTTTACCACTTGTTACCTTGCTGTTTTTATATTTTCAGTTTACAAAAACCTATATCTTCTATCCATATTGCACTTATATCACCATCTCCTCGCCGAACTAGTGCACCCATACAATTTACCATTGTATTGGGTGTGTTGGGGACACAAGAGACTCTTGGTTATTTGGTTGCAGGGTTGCTTGAGAGAGACCATCTTCATCCTCACGCCTCCTACGGATTGATAAACCTTAGGTCATCCACTTGAGGGAAATTTGCTACTGTCCTACAAACCTGTGCACTTATAGGCCCAACAACGTCTACAAGAAGAAGGTTGTGTAGTAGACATCAGGGCTCAAGAGCTCCCAAGCAACCTACCAGCGTTATGTGCAAAATTGTCTTCACAAGCAGATCGGGCGTAATGTTCATGCCTATGTGGATGATATTATGGTGAAGTCCAGGAAGCAGGAAACCTTGATAGATGATCTCAAGGAGACGTTTGACAATCTTTGGGTTTACAAAATGATGCTCAACCCAGACAAATGCGTTTTTGGTGTTCCGGCAAGCAAGCTCTTGGGCTTTCTTGTGTCCAATAGAGGCATTGAAGCCAATCCCAAAAAAATCAAAGCGATCACATCCTTGGCTAGACCGGCGTGTATCGATGATGTTCAGCGTCTGGCGGGCCGGATTGCAGCCCTCAGCCAGTTTATCAGCCATTTGGGAGAGAAGGCGATTCCCCTGTATCAGATGTTGAAGAAGACAGATAAATTCGTCTGGAGTAATGCCGCCAATGCGGCATTTGAGGATTTGAAGCGGCAGCTGGCTGAACCACCCGTCCTTGCTACTCTGGTTGATAATGAGCCTCTATTATTGTACGTGGCTTCCAATGCCCGAGCGGTCAGTGTGGCGATTGTGGTTGAGCGTAAGGAGGCTGGGAAAGAATATCCGGTTCAACGGCTAGTTTATTATATCAGTGAGGTACTGATCGAATCAAAGCAAAGATATCCGCATTGGCAGAAGCTAGTGTATGGAGTTTTTATGGCAAGTAGGAAGCTCAAGCAATACTTTCAAGGCCATCCTATCACAGTGGTTAGTTCAGCTCCTTTGGGCGATATAATCCAGAATAGAGAAGCAACTGGCCGGGTTGCGAAGTAGGCTATTGAGCTTGGTCCCCATGGTTTCAAGTATACACCCCGAACAGCCATCAAATCTCAGGCGCTTGTTGACTTCATCAATGATTGGACCGAGTTACAGGCACCAGAGGACAAATCGGATAATACATACTGGACCATTCACTTTGATGGGTCCAGGCAGTTGGAAGGCTCGGGGGCTGGGGTTGTCCTTACTTCCCCTCGAGGTGATAAGATTTGCAATGTTCTCTGCTTAATGTTTCCTTGCACTAACAATGCAGCAGGGTACGAGGCCTTACTCCATGGCCTCCGTGTGGCTAAGGAAATGAACTTAAGCCGGGTTCAATGCTTTGGAGATTCTGATCTGGTGGCTCAGCAAGTTTCTGGTACTTGGGATTCTAAGGACCCACTCATGGCGGCTTATAGGCGCGAGGTTGATATTGTAGCAGGTCACTTTAAGGGTTATCAGGTGGAACACATCGACCGGCGCAAGAATGAAGCAGCAGATGCTCTAAGCCGGCTGGGATCTCAGCGTAAACCTGTACCACCCAATACCTGTCTAGATATCTTGGATAACCCGTCTATAAAGTTGCCTACAGAGGAGGATTTAGCTGTTCCTAATCCGGAGGCCCGGTTGGTAGCCGCTTTACATGCCACTCTGGATTGGACGGTTCCATATTTGGCGTATTTGAACCGGGGCGAGTTACCAAATGACGAGCTTTTCGCCAGACAGATAATCCGGCGGTCCAAGTCTATGGTTGTTCACAATGGCGAGTTACACCGTTCTAGCGTTTCAGGCGTATTCCAACGTTGTGTTTCTCCTGAAGAAGGACAAGAGATTCTACGTGAAATCCATGAAGGGGATTGCGGTCACCATGTCGGTTCAAAATCCTTGGTGGCTAAAGCTTTCCGACATGGGTTCTACTGGTTGACACTCATTTTGATGCGGAAGACCTGGTAAAGCGGTGTGACGCTTGTCAGAAATTTTCACGTCGAGCTCATGTTCCGGCTCAAGAGTTGCGCATGATTCCCATCACTTGGCCATTTGCTACTTGGGGATTGATATGGTTGGACCCTTTAAGCGCTCCAAGGACAAGAAGACCCACCTGTTGGCGGTGGTTGACAAGTTCACTAAATGGGTTGAAGCGGAGCCCATCAGTAAATGTGATGCAGCCACAGCAGTTCAATTTCTCACAAAGATTATTTTCCGTTTTGGCTTTCCACACAGCATCATCACAGATAATGGTACGAACCTATCTAAAGGTGAGATGGAGGAATTTTGCCAACGAGAGCACATCCGGCTTGATATAGCGTCCGTGGCTCACCCCCAGTCTAATGGTAAAGCTGAGAGGGCGAATTAAGAGATCCTGAAGGGTATCAAGCCTCGGCTTATGGTCCCCCTGAAGCGGACGCCGGGTTGTTGGGTGGAAGAATTACCATATGTGTTACGGAGTATAAATACCACCCCAAACCGATCTACGGGTTATACACCTTTTTTCATGGTTTACGGGGCTGAGTCTGTCCTCCCAAGTGATATTCGTCACGACTCGCCCCGGGTTGCGAATTATGTTGAAGCGGACAACGAGCAAGCACGCCAAGAGGCGCTGGACCTGTTAGATGAGAAACGGGACATGGCTTTGGCTCGGTCGGCGGTTTACCAACAAAACCTGCGGCGTTATCACAGCCGCCGGGTTAAGACAAGAACCTTTCAAGAATGTGATTTGGTGCTCCGGCTCATTCAAGACCAGACCGATATGCACAAGTTATCCCCACCTTGGGAAGGGCCCTTTGTGGTCAGCAAAGATCTGCACAATGGATCATACTACCTCATTGACGTTCGAGAAGACTCACGTAGCTCTGAGGAGGAGACCCGGCGGCCTTGGAACATAGCTCTCCTACGACCTTATTACACTTGAAGCCACAGGCTTTTCTTATGTACATATTTCAACAATGTATACATTATGATCAATATAATAAAATGGCATCCTTGCTATTAAGCAGGGTCTTCGCCGTTTTCTTCAAATATCCGTTAACTTGGGGGCTTCAGCTAATAAAGTGAAGTACTGCCTGTTAACCCGGCTACCATGCCACCACCTAGCTTGGGAGCTTCACACCCAAGGGGCCAAAGAGAGTTTGATTGCTCAAAGCACGACTCAAACATAGGCACCCATTGAGCACAGCTCAGAAAGTTACCTGGGGGCTCTTTGTGTCAAATACCAAAGAGTTTGAAAGGACCCTTGTAGCCGGGTATCGACCCACGGCTTGGAAGCCTGGTGTATTCACCTAAAACCCCGGGTTAACCTGCCTTCATCGACTAAGCCACTCCTATCCAGGTAATCCTGGCATGACCCGTCGAACGTTTGACAGTTACTCTCTTTGAGACCCTGAACTTGTCAAAGTTAAAACGATGATTGGTTAGTTGGAGGCCCATCTTAAAAGGCTTTGTCAAAATGGTTTAACTCAGTGGCCTGGCAGCCCATGAAAAGCCTCGATTTGGGCCTGGCAGCCCTTGAAAAGCCTTGACTATGATCTTTTGTTTGCTTCTTGCCAAGTTTTTGTTCTTTCATAAGGTTTATGGTAACCCTATGTTTCTTAACCCGACGTGGCTTACGGATTTTTCTGTTAAAGCATACAATAAAAGGTAACCCGACATCCTTCAAACCGGTCTGGCTTTGACACCTTGTCTCCAGCAATCGTCCGGTGTTCATCACAACCCGGTTTTATATCATATATACCAGAATGGCATGGTGGAAGTTGGGTTTTCACCCTTCTTCAAATCACAATTGGTAAACCAACAGCAATGTTTCGTATCACATGTATGATTTATTATTGCTACATTATAGCAACCATAGTTGCTTACCAAGTTGTGTTGGGTATTTTGACTCGTCCGGTGGTAAACCGCCCAGACAGATTTTTCTTATGCAGACACAGGGATTGCATAATATGGTGAAAATACATAAGCCAGTACTGAAATTATCATGACAGATCAACACAAAGTATATCCCAGTGCACGATGGCAACGGATCAAAGTATTTTCAATAGCCTATTACAAGGCGCTTTAAGGCCCAAAGTATGATGTTTCCAACAGAACAAAGTTTATGGAGCATCACTCTGATTGCAGGATCAAGCCTCATTACCATGTTGATGTGAAGTTGATAGGTCATTTGGCGTCGGTTCAGCCTCCTCCTCCCCATCTAGCAGCTGGAAGTTTGTGGTGGTCCAGTCAATCTGGGTTAAGGCCTGAAAGATAGCTTCTTCACTGATAAGTTCCGATGGATCAACGTCAGGGGCATAAGTGTGCTTACGGATTGGCGGAATAAGATTTTGCGCTTCCGGCATGACAGCATTAACCCGTTTGTTGTTGGCATCATAATAAGACCGGTGAACAGTCAAGTTAGCATCTTCTGCCAGCTGACTTGCTAGAGGACGCATTTCCCTTGTCACTTTTTTAAGGGCTTCATCATCAAAATCTGCCCCATTTTCTTGTGTGCTTGGAAAGCCTTTGGCGAGGTCAACCGGATCCAAATCGGCTATCCACGCTTTGGCTCGGGTGAGTGCCAACAAAGCGCCAGCCCTGGCAGCGGATCGCTTCACCTCTTCTATCTATGCTGTTGCCAAGGATAGCCTTGCCAGAGTGTCCTTGATCAGTGTTGGGGCCGGATTGCCGGAGGATGCTGCGCAGATAACCCATTGGGCACCGACGTACAGTTGTTCAATCAGAGTGTATGACGCTTTCAGCTTCATCCGTACATCTAAGCCCAGATGAGCAATGCGGCTACCTGCAACGGTGTAAGAATTTCATATTTAAACCGGCACCTTACAAGATTGATATTTCAGATGCTTTGCTAGTACTTACCAAATACTGCAGAGGTCATGGCATTCACTTGACGCTTCAACCTAGAAAGCTCTTCTGCCACCGGTTTAAGAGCTGACTCAGCGTTTTCAGCCCGTTCAGCAATGTATCCTTCTCAGCATCCCAATTGGCACGTTCAGTCTTGAATCCTTCCTTAAGTTGTTCCATGGAAGTTAAAGCGGCTCGAAGCTCATCTTTGGCCTTGGAAGATTCTTCTTGATAGGATTTGATACTCTCTTGAAGATCAGCAGTTTGCGTGCGTTGATGGTTTATACCAGCCTGCCACAATCAGAGGAGCATATCAATATTTTATCAAAGTCCCAAGCATACAACTAGTTCTACACTTGGCACTTGGGGGCTAATGCGGATTGCTTCTTTACTACTGCTTGTTCAAAGTCCCGAGGGTCAATACAAGTTTCAATCCTGGCACTTGGGGGCTAATGTATATTTGCTCAAGAACTTCAAAAGTAAACAATGTGCAGTATGGAAGGTCAAAAGTCCCATTTTGTCTTTGCAAGATAAACCGGCCCTTGGGGGCTACAGGATACAAGGCAGTGAAAACACGAAGGTAAGGATGAAAATGTTCACCTCATAGCGTTCCTTCATCAGATTTACCAAATCAGCTTCATTATCTCGGCTTGTATAAAGCCGGTTCAAGAATCCGTAATGAAGATCCTGGGCAGAAAGATTAGCATATTTTGACAAGTCAACTTCCTTCTTCCCCTTGCCCATAGAAGCAAACTCATCCTTGGCAGTATGTTTTGCCAAGATAACTGGATTGCCCGGAGCGGTATAAGCAGTGCCAGTAACAATAACGTCATCATCTTTGGCTGGGTTGGGAGTGGTAGCAGGGCTTGGAGGATTAGCAGTTGAGCTCAATGGATCGACAACCGGACTTGCAGGTGTAGCATGTGGACTTGATGTGCCCTCATGTGTGGACGGATCAGCTTCCGGCGGATCAGCGTTGGTAGCTGGCTCCGACGGGATAGAATCATCCATGATATCATCAAGATTTTCATCAGGATTTTCAGGAATTTCCTCCGGTTCAACTTTGCCAGTAGGGGCACTGGTCTTAGCCTTCTTGCACAGACGAGCTTTGGCACTAATATTAAAACAAGGATTAGCATGATTAACCGAATTATGAAGGAAAATGGAGTGTTGCATACTTACCCAGGGACGGTTTTCAATGAAGGCAGCTGAGTGGTGGATGAACCACCAGACGAATTAGAAGACACCTGGTAATTTGAATCAGATGGATTGAGAGGGCATCGGAAGAAACCCTTCAAAGGATAAAGTTTTTCAGGAGAACAAGCAACCTCTGGACGACGTTTCCGGGTTGGTGTAAGAGGTAAACCGGAAGAAGTGACCTGTTGACCGCTGTGCCGAGTTGTGCGAAGCCCTTCGGTTTGCTGTGTCTTCAAAGAAAGTTTTTGGTCAAAATAAGCAAGAGGGTGAGAGCATTTCACTTTACGAACTGCACGGCGAAATCGTTGAACCGGCACAAGTTCTGAGTCAGAAAGACAAATTACCTCAACATGATCTGCACGACTGGCCTCCGCATCATCCTGGGAGTAATCATTATCAGTAAAATATATGAAATAGAAGTCGAGGGAGTCAAATTTTACCTCTTCAGCTGAGTCACTAACATCTTTTGGTGGTTCCGAAGACTCAGCAATTTTCTTCTTGGCACCTCTCTTGATGACCTTGCTCTTGACACGAGGAGCCTTGGCCGCTTTATCTTGGGATTTCCTTTTCTAGAAGGAGCTACTGGCCTGCGAGATTGCACAAAGGGTTATTATAGCAGTGCTAAAGCGGAGAAGGATCAGGAAGGTACAAGGTTAAAGTTTTTACAGCTGGCGGTTTGTTGGAGGTATAAAAAGGGTGCAGACCAGTTTGAGTGCATACGGCGAGCGGTTCGTCAAGTATTTTCTTTACACTTTCAGTGACTTCATCATCGCTCAGTTCTATTTCATTAAACCGTTGTGGACCATTGGTCTTGCTCGTATATTCAAACATCAATCCGGGGCAGCGGCTTAAAGGTAGAATGCACCATGAAACCCAACAGCGGACGAGATCAACACCAGTTAAACCGTTGGCAAGGATAGCATGGAGTTTGGCGAGTTGAGGTGCATAAGCTTGTCGATCTTTGGCAGACACTGTTTGAGGTAAAGGGTGGCTATTGCTGAGCCGGTGCGGACGGTAGCCTGGCAAAGGATTCTCTTCAGCAGGGGCAGTATTCTGACAGTAGAACCAAGTTTGGTTCCAGTATTTTGGATGGCTGTGAAGTTTGGCGTGCCTGGCAAAGGATTCTCTTCAGCAGGGGCAGTATTCTGACAGTAGAACCAAGTTTGCTTCCAGTATTTTGGATGGCTGTGAAGTTTGGCGTGCCTGGCAAAGGATTCTCTTCAGCAGGGGCAGTATTCTGACAGTAGAACCAAGTTTGGTTCCAGTCTTTTGGATGGCTGTGAAGTTTGGCGTGAGGAAATTCAACCTCTTTCCTCTTTTGGATCGACACACCCCCAATTTCAGTATTGGGGCCGTCAGAAAATTCAGTCCGGCGGTTTAAGTGGAAGAGATATCGAAAGAGATCAAGAGTTGGTTCTTCTTGCAGGTAAACCTCGCAGAATACTTGGAAATCGCATTTGTTGGACACATAATTTGGTCTAATATCTTGAGGATGGAGTTGGAAGCTTGCAAGAACATCCCGAATTTTTTTTGATCCGGGGGGACTGAAACCTCAAGATAAATGTTGCATGAACACAATCACTTCTCCATCTTGAGGTTCAGGAGGGCACTCAGGGCCAGGAACTCGCCAATGGAGGACATTTTTTGAAGCTAAAGCGCCCGTGGTGACATATCCATTGATTTGCGTTTCTGTGATCCGAGATGGAACCCAGTTGCAAGCAGTAAATTGCTTCGTCATCTTACAAGGTCTGTAAAGGAAAATGGACGGTTTATGGTTGATGGTTCATGCATGTTTATCAATGTTAAACTGGCAATTTTACTCAAGGTGTACATATGAAGTGAACCAGGCATTGCTATTCAAGTCTAGATGGTGGTTTAAGAGAGGGCTAATGACATATGACGGATTATCAATTACTAAAGCTTAAACCGCCCTTGGGAGGCAGAATCCAATCTGAAAATCTGCTAAGTGTTGCGGAAACAAGTTTCACAAGATGGTTATATATTTTTGGATCTACCTTTCAAAAAACAAATTTTTTTTGAGCCTTACAATGGTATTAAACGGAATAGAGAAGGTTCAGATAAGGATCTATACTGAAACAGTAAGATGCTATAGTGCGACAGAGTAAGCTACAGATCCAGCCGCAAGGGGAAACTATCAGGCCTAGCTAGATTCAGTAAGATGCTAAAGGAAAAGTAGAAAAGTACTGATGAGCACTAACGAACACTGAAGAAATTTCAAAACCCTAATGTAGATCTAACAAGTAAAGGAAAGGAGTATTTACTAGGGCCACGCAGCGGCGGAGTATCTCAAGAGATCTGGTACGAACAGGGTGATGCAGCGGCCTGGTTGGTGCAGACTTGAAGATCGACGACGGCGGCGGCGGCGATGCTTGAGGTTTTTGGGTCGCGAGGAGGAAGACGATGCGAATAGGAAAGAGGGGAAATGGAAGGCGCCCCGGTCTTATTTATAAGGGAAGAGGAATAAAACGGCAGGCGCAAAAATCGAGGAGCCTGAAGCGGCGAAAGAGGATGCAGCTGTCGCCTCGATCTTCGAGAATTAAGTAAAGAGAAAGGAATGTTCATAAATCTTTTTATACAGGGATGACATTACAATGATTTATTGTAGTGACAGAAGATGACGTCATGGCGGTTCACCAAAGTTCACAGGGAGAAAACAATATGGCGGTTTACGAGAATTGTTAGAAATTCAGGTAGTTTTTCTAAGGATTGAAGATTGACATGAACAGGTTCAAATCAATCTGGGGCCTAATGTTGAGGATATAACCACTAAGGGTAAACCGCCCAGGAGGGGCCGGTTCACCTTTACCTATACTGAAGCCCAAGAAGACCCAGAAGATGGCGCTTTACAGATGAGGCTTAGAAGCCCAGAGCCCGCAGGTGATTTAGGGCCCATGGTAGTAAACCACCATGATTATATAAACTTGCATTGTAAGATAGGAAAGAGGAGACCGAGGCGGACACTTGTATGAGCCAGCCTCGGGACTCTGTAGACCAGCCGGGGTCCTCCTGAGTATATAAAGGGGTGACCCAGCGGCAGTTTAACCAGGGATACAACAACTCGAGACTCAGGCAAAGCGTATTCGCTCCCTGGTCATCGAATCCCAATCAATCCCATCACAACTAGATGTAGGCTTTTAACTTCATCGAAGGGGACGAACTAGTATAAACTCCCGTGTCCCTTTCCGATTTAACCCCTTGAAGCTAATCCGTAGCAATGGCTCCGCAACTAAGTCCTTCCAAGAGGACATCTGACGTGTTAATTCCACGACAGCCGGCGAGTGAAGGTGCTGCGGAGAAGTAGATCGATGGAGGAGTACAACCGATATGTGAGGATCGCAGACGGAGACCTTGTGAAGCTCGCTAGGATGTTGGAGATACAGTCTTGGTTTGACAACAAGGACCAACTAGCGGCGACGGCGGCGGCGACATCCATGGCCAAATATCTGCAACAGAGCGAAAAGGAGGCGATACTCCTAGAGGGAGTCGCGTGGAAGTACATAGAGCTGCTCATCTGGGCCATGGAGCAAACAGATTCACCGAATCAGATCGTGAGGGAGCGGTGGTGGGAGTATCGATCCTAGATGGAGCATCCACCAGAAATTCAAGGATCGAGCATCTACAGGGTGCCGTTGTCGGCGTTCTGGGAATGGGGGTCCCCAGCCTTGCCTGCCTGCGGCCCACGGCATGGCTAAGCAGCGGGCCGTACAGCCCATCTTCATCAACAAGGCATCCAAGTCCCTCGCGAGGAGCCCAGCCTCGCGAGGCGAAAGACACAAGGCCTCCTCTTGAGTGGCCTAGCCACGCAGGCTCACGAGGAGCGGAGATATCATGGCAAGGCGAACCTCACGAGGCTCTCGTGACATGAGCCATGACGAACGGTGCCAGGCGGGCGCCGGTGCGCGCAGTGTCCCTATTTCCTCTTTGGTGCTAAGGAGGCAAGCGCAGATGAAGAGTATTGGTGCAACAAGACCAAGACAAGGAGGACGACAAGGCGAAGGTCATCATGGAGCCCAAGGCGGCGTCACCCTAGGGCTTTTCGTAGGCGAAGACCGCTTTTGTCAGGATAGCTTGTACTAGCTCTCCCCCTTCAAATTTGCTCGCCGTTGTTGGCTCCCTTCCCGCTCAACATTTGGGAAGAGGACCAGGGCCTATATAAGTAGAACTAGCCACCACAGTAGAGGCATCTGATCTTAGCTTGATCCAATCCGATCGAGAGCCTAGCCACAAGAACACCTCAACCTCAGGAGGCTGTTCTCCCTTGTACTGTTCATCATCAGCCCTAGAGGCAATCCACCACCACCACACTAGAGTAGGGTATTACACCACAAAGGTGGCCGAACCAGTATAAACCCCGTGTCTCTTTCTGTGTTGTGAGTTCGTCGAGTTCGTCCGCAAGATCTTAGGGAGCTAGAGCGTAGATCGGTAGGAGGGAAAGACTTCGCGCGCACGCCAGTGTTCGAACCTTAAGGGTATGCCGGAACCCCACATCCGACATTTGGCGCGCCAGGTAGGGGTGCGCCGGAGCTTCTTCTCCGCCAACCAGCTCTTCGACATTCACCGGCTGCGATGTCTGGTGACCCAAGGGCTGGCTCCGACCGCTGGATAGCCTGGCCGGCCCGGGCGACGCCGCCTATCCACAGAGATCTCGACCCCGCACCTCAAGCGGCACGGGCGCCACCAAGCTCTGCTGGGCGCGGACAGCGTGGTCAGGCGTCATCCGCCCTCACCCCACGGCAAGTACGGGCCTCGGCGAGAGCGGCGCAGCAATAGCGCCGCACTCGCGGCGGGAGCAAGCGAACATGCGGGCTGCACTTACGGTGGCAAGAGAGCTGCTGCGATGCAGGCTGATGGAGAACGGCCGGGACATGCTACTTGAGTGAGTCGCTGAGCTGCTGGACGCGGCGGCGTCGGGAGCACCACCCTTCTGCTATCTTCTTCCCCCCAGGCCACGGCAGGGCCGCGCGGCGAGCCTCACCACGTCTGCGCGCCACTAACTACGCACGGGGGCTTCGTCAACATCAGCACGGCCGGCGGCGCAGGGGGCTCAAGTCCCCCCATGCTGCCCTCGACAAGCACAAGCGCAAGCGTCACCCCCCAACAGTTCCGGCCGGGTGCCATATCGTCATCCCCAGGACGCCATCATGGGCGGAGCAACGTGGAGCGTGGGGCACCATGGCGAGGTGTTCGGGGTGACGGCCCCGGAAGCCTACGTGCCCCGCATGATGGACCAAGGGTACGCACAAGAGGATGACATCGGCTCGTTCGTTGGAGAAGATTGGGGAGAAGGGGAGCTAGGAGCGGAAGCTTTCCAAGAGCGAACGGAGAACCACAACGATCGCGCCAACAGCGGCAATTACAGGGTACCACTAGTCACTCAAGAACAGGTTTACGCTAACCATGGGCTACAGATGAACCAGGTTGCTGTGTCGATCAACGACCCAGGTGCGGCGACACCCGCTCCAGCAAGGGAGACGCGCTGGGGGCCACCGAGAGGGAGCTAGGAGCAAGGCCCCTCCCCGCGGCGCGCGACGCCTGAGGACACCCAGAGGTAGGCCCTCTGCCGGGGAGGCCTCGCCAACCCGTCCCCCGGCAGAGGACCTGTGGTCGCCGAGGGAACCGCCGGCGTCCTCTTTCCCTCCTCTATTTCTTCCTGGTCTCCGGTCGGCTCAGAGGAGGTCGAGAGCGGCGCAAGGTGGGGCCCTCATTTGGCGATATGAAGCAAGGTCGGTACCTGTGAAGAAGGCCCGGTGCCTGTGAAGCTCGCCGCCCGTGACACTCTCACGTAACAATGAGTTGGGGTTGTACACGCCCTGGAGTCTCAGGGGTGCCGGCCTTAGGCCCTCGGGCTCCCTCCCACGCGTAGTGGCAGCACTTAGCTCCGCGCTGGTGAGAAGACATGAAGACCAGAAGACTAGACTAGGTGCCGGACGCGGCCTTTTGCTTTGGATCTTTCCTTCCGTAGCTTTGCTCTTTGGATCTGGATTTGAGTTGAAGCTGAGTTTTTATCGATGCACGCGGGGGGAGCCTTTTCTTGCTTGAGCAATTTCTTGCCTTCTGGATCTCGCTTTATTTGGGACTCATGTCCTCCGCCTTCCCCTCATGATCTCCTCGTGAGTGGGACTGCGCGAAGCACGCACGCCTCGAGCGCGCGTTGCAACTGGTGCCCACCTCACGTGGGGCCCCTTCCGACAGGGCGGTGAGCTCCGCAAGGTTCTCAAGAACTCGGCACATCGCAGCGTAGCTCGAGGTTGGCGCTGACTAAGGTAAAGCAAGGCAGAAAACTCGCATCATTGTTCACAGGTTCACAAGGACACAAACTCACACCGCATGGAGAAATAAAAACTGTGATTTGCTTACATGAGGGTCTCCCCCTCTCAAAATGCTCATACAAGTTTCCAAGGGCCACACTCGAGTGTGCGCGCAGGAAGAAATAATAGGAGGACAAGGGATCAACCGAAAATATCGCTCGCCGCGTCACTCGCAGACGCGTCGCTCGCGTCGTCGTCGTCTTTGTCGGCATCATCGCTGCCATCGGCGACGCCCCCGTCGCCATCATCGACCACACCGCCTTCGTCTGCTGTCACGACCGGTTTTCCCAATAAAATACCTATTGAGAGACCGATCCTTTTATTTCCAGTATAGAAGAATCCTCCTCACTGGTTGACAAATTCTTGATACAGGAGTCCAGTAGTACTGAATATAATACAGGGTTGAGCTGAGGTTGCTCAACAGTTTATTACAAGCTAGCCAATATTTTACATATGGGAGGATATGACACAATGGTGTGGTGGCATACTACTGACTCACAATAATATAATGGTGGTGGATATGTCATAGTGAAGTGGGTGACATGACTCGTAGCTCATCAAGCGTCGGAGTGAGGCTTGATGATTTATTTGGGTAGCGGAAGCGGGTATAATACAAGTGAACAACTCCAGGGTCGCACGGGACTGACTGGGACTCCTCTAGGCGTCGGACTTGCTATCGAACTCTTCATCCATAAGATCGCCTTCGTCAACATCTGGCCAAATCAACAAGCCAGGTGAGTACTGTGAATGTACTCGCAAGACAGTTCGGACATAAGATATAACAAATGTAAACATTAAGCACATGAGCAGGTCAGTATGCACAATCAAACAATAGATTTGCATCGCATGATAAATAAAAGGAAATCGGGCGGTAGTCCTCCCGAAATCCCAATACGAGTAACTGAAGACCGATCGGGTGTCTGAAGCGACGCCTCGAAAGGTATAACAATTTAACGTGCCGCAGTCGGGTGTCGGTGCGACACCACATAAAGGGCTTATATTGGAAAGTAAATAACAGAACACGCCACAGTCGGACGTCTAAGCGACATCACATAAAGGGCTTATATCGAAAGTAAATAACAGCAATGCCACAGTCGGACGTCTGAGCGACATCACATAAAGGGCTTATATCAAAAGTAAATAACAACAATGCCACAGTCGGATGGCTGAGCGACATCACATAAAGGGCTTATATCGAAAGTAAATGACAACAATGCCACAGTCGGACGCCTGAGCGACATCACATAAAGGGCTTATATCGAAAGTAAATACCAAAAATGCCACAGTCGGACGTCCGAGCGACATCACATAAAGGGCTTATATCGAAAGTAAATGACAACAAGGACACAGTCGGACGTCTGAGCGACATCACATAAAGGGCTTATGGTTTATCATTCGCATTTAAATAGTTCATGAATATAAATCATCATAAAGAAATACTCAGCACATAATCATAAACTGGTTAGTCCATCCACATGAATAATCATTCAGCCGAGTTTACCACTCATGTTTGTTACCGGAAGTCTTTTTGCGGAGACTGACGCTGAGACTGACAAGGACGAGTCGAACACAATCCTTGACCATGGATGAGGATACTTGAATGATTTATGACTCTGCAGAGTTTGTACCATTTAACCACAGCTGACGGATTTCAGTAGTCACAAGGACTAGTTCCGTCTACGGAGTTTTGGAAGAAACAAATCTAACCAGTACACACCATTTCCGCTTTCCGCTGCCAGGAATCACCCTAGGCAATGTTCAACAAAAACTCTAAGACGGGGAGGTCACAACCTCGAATAGCATGGGATCAAATTTATATCGCGCGCTCTAAGGGGTGCCCCCCTCTCGGTCCCAACCGAAAACACCCATGCCCCCTAACCGAATGACTGGCTTTAATCCGGGGCCAGGGAACCATCATCACGGCCTCTCTATTTGGTGTGTACGCGGAAAGAGGTTTGCAACTTACTAAACCATATTCTGAAGAAAACATGTGGCAGTACGAGAAAAAGGACGGATGGCAACGTGACTTGATTCACGTTAACACCGGAGTTGAATGGTTTGGCATAAGACTGGCATGCTTCAACAATACCATCTTACCACCTCTCATGTCACCACATGATTATGAAAAATCACTTTGAGAACACGTCAAGTTTCGAAGCTTCACTTGTAATGGCCTTGCATGTAACATAACATTTTTACCGATGTTCACATGAGCATGCCACAAAATAACTACTCCAGCAAACATGCAAAACATCCATCATATCAAAGGTTCAAACATGCTTGCCTGGTTCAGAGAAGTCAGAGTTGAGCTCGGTGAGGTTCGCGGTTCCGTCACCTCCTCCGGTATCTACGGGTAACAGAAAAATACGCACTAACGTAAATACCGTGTGCACATAGAAAGAGTCCCAAATATTTTTCAAATAAATATGATAAAAAAACTAGACAAAAAAATAAAGATGACAGAAAAAGAATCAATCAAAAACCATTTTCTGTTTAAAAGTTATTAAGGTTTTAATCCAGGGACCTTTTTGTAATGAAACAGAAAGTTTCCAGGGTTCATTTTATAAAAACAAAAAACGTTTCGTTTAAGAATACGCCGGCCCAGATGGGAGACGTACTTTGGCAGAAGGCGTTTTCAGAAAACATTTCGTTTAAATGAAGTGAGAGGCTGACGGGGGGGTCCCACCCGTCAGGTTTGAATAATTGAAAAAGAAGAACAGGGCGCGCTGGCGCCCGAGGGCTGCGGTGGTTACCGGCGGCGATCCATGGCGAGGCAGGGGGATCGGGAGGTACCTACGGGTTCAGTGTGCTCTTCCGCGTCGGTGGGTGGTGGTGTTGGTCGTCCGCGAGCACCACGTCGACGGCAGCCTTCACTCCGGCGGACAACGTTTCGGGCGAGGTTGGTTTTCTTCCAACCGAGCTGCAAGCTTCAAATTGGGCTGGGGGTTAGGAGTGTGGGTGCACTAGGAGGGTGCTGACGTGGTTTGGGGAGCAGTGACGGCCTCACCGGAGCGAATCGAGCAGGAGCCCGAGGCGGATCGGGGCGGCCGGAGACGGAGAAGAGGACCTCCTCAAGGCCCTCCTGGCGGCTGGTGTGGCTCTAGGGAGGTGGAGGTGTGGTGCTTGCTCGAGTTCGAGCTCAGGGCCCCTTTTTATAGCCGGCCCAAGGCGGTGCCCGAGAACAGGATAACTCCGGCGACGGCTACGGTGGTGCAGAGGTTGAACGGGCCAATTAGGTGTTCGGACAGCTACGTGGAGGTCTACTGGTTCCACTCAAACGCTAAACTTGGTTGGATTAGACTTGCTCTGCGGTTTCGACGGAACGGCGCTCCACGGGCCCGTCGGCGGCAGAGAGCGCGCCCTATGCTCGCTAGGCCACGGCGACGGTGCTGCGGTGTGTGCATGGGAGCAGACGGCCACGCGGAGGCCTTCGGTGGTTTGGGCGGTGCCGGACGACGCCGAAAGCTGCAGCTGCGCCCTATCGGCCGCCACGGGTGGCCCTGCCACCGCAGAGGTTGCCGGCGTCGGCGAGGCACGCTGCCACCGACACCTGCGCCCGTCCAAGAGATCGTGCAGCGCTCTGGATAAGGAGGAGGGGCAGTGCACATGGCGCCAAGCGTGCACTGGTGAGATCGATGCCACGCTTCTGAAGAAAACGACGCTGACGGCGCACTGTTTTGCCTGAACTTATCTGAACTTGCTAGGAACAGTGCATGCCAGGTGTTCGACGGATTGATTTTGGCATGTGCAAAATTTTCCTTGAGCTTATCTTTGGTGGGATGGCCTCTGAGTGCACCTGGGGGCTGCCTGATTTTTGGTAGAATTTTTGGGGAAAGAAAAATATGAATTTCACCAAAAATGATGAATCTGGTCCAAACTTGCAGGGAGCAAAATTTGAAATATTTGAACTGAGGCAGAGTGGATCAAGGTGGATCTTGGTTGGGGTGCTAAGGACTAGCCAGGGGAGTTGGTTTGGGGTCAAAACTCAAATTAAAAATGGTACTTCCTTTAAAAAGCCCTAGGTCCAAAATAAAAGGCAGAATTAGTTTTGGAGCAAAAATAAATTGAATAAAAATTCAAAAATGGGTTGGACTTGTTAGGAATGAATACTAGACTTGTCCCAAAGTGGAGGGAGAGGTTATGGAGGGCAGATGTCAATATGTGACATGGTAAAAGAGGGAATTTTTTTTAATGAGAGGAGGATAACCCAAATCCTTAGGGTTTCTTTTTGGTAGAAAAGATTTTAAAAATAAAAATTTTGTAGAAACCAGATAAAGAGAAGAGCTCTCAAGACCAAAAATCCAAGTTGAGAGGAGCACCAAAGTTGGTTGTCACAAAGGTTTTGAGAGGAAGAGTTTTTAAGAAAAGTTTTTGGGACACTCCCTTGTAAATCAAATAAAGATTTCTATAAAACAAAAATCAATTTTTTTTGGAGTGTCACAACACCTACCCCCTTAGGAAAAATCTCGTCCCCGAGATTTCAGTTGATCCTCAAACAGGTGTGGGTGTTCTGCCTGAAAAAATCATCTCTTTCCCATGTTGCCTCATCTTCGGTGTGATTGCTCCACTGAACTCTGAAAAACTTGATTGTTTTCTGACAGGTCCTCCTTTCAGACTCCTCTAAGATTTTTATTGGTCGTTCCCTGTAGGTGAGGTCTGGTTGTACGTCAATGTCCTCATGAGATACCTGCATGGACGTGGAACACGTCGTGGACGTCTGACAGTTCCTTTGGTACGTCTAGCTGGTAGGCTACTGTGCCTCTCCGTGCGACCACACAGAAGGGTCCAACAAATCTTGGTGCTAGCTTTCCTTTCACCTTGAACCATTGCAGGCCCCTCATAGGGGACACTCGCAGGTAGACATATTCACCGTGTTCAAAGTTGACTTCCCGGTGCTTTTGATCATAATACCTCTTTTGTCGGCTTTGAGCTGTCTTGAGCCTGTCCTTGATTAGCTTAACTTTCTCCTCAGCTTCCTTGAGCATATCCGGGCCGAAGATACGGCTGTCCCCTATTTCAGACCAATTTAATGGAGTACGACATCTCCGTCCGTATAAGGCTTCAAAAGGTGCCATCTGTAAGCTGGCTTGGTAGCTGTTGTTGATAGAGGCAAAGGTGTCCCGATGTTTCGATGAGATGGTCGCTATCGTTTCTGTGGGAATCGACCTTGACGATCCGACTACGAACGTGCGAGACGTCGCGCCTTAGCAATCGCTAAACCAACTTCCGAGGGTTATTGACCACGCCGGAGCACGATCAACCTGACCACGAGGGCCTGTTTCCTGCGAGCAAACGAAGAACAAGCAAGAAACTAAGATTGCAATCTAGATATTGCGAATAAAAGAGGAAAACTTTATTAACGAAGGTGGGGTTCTGTGACGCCTTGGTCTGGTCGTTGAACACAAACGAAGTACGCGAAGTTGCAGCTATGGCGAACTTTTGATCTAAACAAAACCCAAGGAAAAAGCTACTAGATGGATCTACTTATATAGGAGCAAGGGGTGGCGGCCAAGGAGGTGGGAGGACGTCCCAAGGCAGCCTAGAACTAACCCTAGGTCGTACAAGGCCAATGGGCCCAAGTGGAGGTGGTGCAACACCTTTGGACTTGTTGTTTGATTCGGATTCTGCTGCAGCGTCAGATTGTTTCGTCCATATCACAATGCTCCAGACGAATTTAAAGGTGATTCCAATTGGAGTGGAAATAGGACGAAATCTAGTTTCCAAAAAATAAAGAATCACCCAATTCGGAGTCCGTATGAAAAAGTTATTGCCGTTTTGAGTCAGGTATGTCTGTGCAGTCCGAATCTGAATCCAGAACGTGAGAGACTTGGACTCTATCTTCTCTTGGACCAAAAGTGACGTGAAAGAACTTTTTGAACAGCAAGTAAACATCTCTTTCTCCCTTATCTTCATATGTGTGTTGTACAAATGTCCCATACACCTGCAATTAGACAAAACACAAAAGTGTGTGAAGTATTTTTGTTCTGGATAACAAAAATAGATTATTGAATAGTTTGCACTAGAAATCACCTGACAAATATGCATGTATGCAATATTTTTGGTCGTATCCAAGGTAGTCATGTCCTCATCAGTTGTTGTATGCAAACTCAACATATGGCAAGCTTTCTTCCCAACTGGTTCCATAGGTGAGGACACATGCCCTCAGCATGCCTTCTAGAATTTGGTTTACGCGTTCAGTTTGTCCATCAGTCTGAGGATGGTATGCTGTACTGAATGCCAGTTGAGTTCCTAGCAATTGTTGTAGCTGCTCCCAAAATCTAGAGACAAACTGAGTGCCTCTATCGGATATTATAGTCTTTGGGACTCCATGCAGACAGACTATGCGGGAGAGATAGAGCTTGGGAAGCTTCTGAGTGGTGTGGGTTGTCTTTACTGGGATGAAATGTGCCACCTTAGTTAATCTAGACATGACGACCCATATGGCATCATTTTCGTGTTGCGACCGGGGTAGTCCGACAATAAAATCCATTCCGACTTCGTCCCATTTCCACTCAGGTATCCGGTTGGGTTGTAATAATCCCGCTGGTTTTTGATGCTTGGCTTTAATGCGTTGACAAGAGTCGCAACATGCAATGAAGGTGGCTATATCTCTCTTCATACCGTGCCACCAAAACCTTTCCTGAATGTCTTTATACATTTTGGTTCCTCCAGGGTGGATTGAATATGGAGCAGTGTGGCCTTCGGCTAGGATTTGCTGTTTGAGGTCTTCTATATTCGGCACACAGAGTCTGTCTCCGTAACATAATATTCCCTTATCGTCTATGACGAATTCCGAGGCCTTGCCCATACTCACTTTCCTTTTTATGCCTTTGATGCTAGGGTGTCCATGCTGAGCTTCTTTAATCTTCTCCACAAGGGTGGGTTGTACTTCCAAATTTGATACGGTGCCTTCCTTGACCAGTATTAAGTTGAGTTTGGCGAATTCCTGTTGAAAGTCGGGTCACAAGTTTGGCAGACCGTCGTTGCCTGAACTGGGGTTTCGACTAAGAGCATGTGCCACTACATTTGCTTTTCCGGGATCATAGTGGATACCAACATCATAATCTTTTACCAATTCCAACCAACGTCATTGCCGTAAATTGAGCTCTGGCTGTGTGAAAATATATTTGAGACTTTTATCGTCCGTATATATTTCACAACGATTTCCAAGTAAGGAGTGCCTCCATTCCTTGAGTGCATGAATGACTGCTGCCAATTCTAAGTCATGAGTGGGATAGTTTTCTTCATGTTTGCGAAGTTGCCTGGAAGCGTATGCGACCACCTTGCCTTCTTGCATTAGTATGCAACTGAGGCCCTTCCGGGATGCGTCACAATATACTTCAAAACTCTTGTGTATGTCTGGTACAACTAATACTGGTGCTGTTGTTAATTTCTTCTTGAGTTCTTGGAAACTCTTCTCGCAAGCTTCAGTCCATACAAATTTCTTGTCCTTCTTGAGTAACTCGGTCATTGGTTTTGCTATGGTGGAGAACCCTTCAATAAATCTTCGGTAGTATCCTGCCATTCCCAAGAAACTTCGTACATCCTTTACACTGGCTGGTGGTTTCCAGCCAAGTACGGCCTTGACTTTCTCCGGGTCTATGGCAACACCTTCTTCGGTTAGAACATGGCCTAGGAAACCGACCTGTCTTAACCAAAATTCACATTTGCTAAATTTAGCGTATAACTGATGTTTCCTTAGTTCTCCCAGTACAAACCTGAGATGTTCAGCATGCTCTTCTGGTGTCTTGGAGTATACCAAAATATCATCAATGAACACCACAACAAATTTGTCCATAAACTTCATAAACACTTTGTTCATGAGGTGGACAAAATATGCGGGGGCATTTGTTAATCCAAATGGCATTACTGTAAATTCATATAGTCCGTATCTGGAGGTGAATGCTGTTTTGGGAATATCTTCTGTCCGTACTTTTAATTGGTGGTATCCCGATCTTAAATCAATCTTTGAGAAGACCTTGGCTTGAGCGAGTTGGTCAAACAGATCATTTATCCGGGGCATAGGATATTTGTTCTTGATCGTGACCATGTTGAGTGCCCGATAGTCTATACATAATCTCAGTGTTCCATCCTTTTTCTTGGCAAAAAAAAACTGGCGAACCCCAAGGTGAGGAGCTGGCTCGTATAAATCCTTTGTCCAGCAACTCCTTGATTTTCTTCTTTAACTCCACCAACTCGGATGGTGCCATTCTATATGGCTTCTTGTAAATGGGGGTGGTTCCAGGTGCTAATTCAATGCTGAATTCTATTTCTCGATCTGGCGGCATGCCTGGTAATTCTTCGGGAAATACGTCTGGAAACTCACATACTACTGGAACTTTGTTTAACTCCGAAACGTCCACCTTGTTCAACCTTGGTTGCCGTGATATTTGCCTTTCTTGAGCCGTAACTTTTATTTTCTTCCCGTGATGATGGGTAAGAATTACCGTTCGGTTGAAGCAGTCAATAAATCCTTTGTTGGTGGTTAACCAGTCCATTCCGAGGATAACATCCAGTCCTTTATTATCCAATACAATGAGGTTGGCGTGGAACTTTAATCCCTTTAATTCAATAACCACACCTCGGCAGTAACTCTGAGTGACTTGCTTATTTCCGGGGGACTTGATGGTCATAGATTTTTCCAAAGGGAGCACCGAAAATTCGTGTTGCAAAGCAAAACTCTTTGAAATGAAC
Source organism: Aegilops umbellulata (assembly GCA_032464435.1). Classification (NCBI taxonomy): domain Eukaryota; kingdom Viridiplantae; phylum Streptophyta; class Magnoliopsida; order Poales; family Poaceae; genus Aegilops; species Aegilops umbellulata. The sequence continues at coordinate 309,096,336 of CP136056.1, read as the reverse complement.
GAGTGAGAAGCTCCAGAATCAAACAGAACCGTGGCAGGTATTGTGTTGACAGGAAACGTACCGAGTACGATATCCGGGGCATTCTACGCTTCCTCCTTGGTCACATGGTTCAGGTGACCCTTCTTGTGATTGTTATTGGGGTTGAAGTTGTTGCGCTTGGGTGCTGAATTATTCCCACCGTTGTTCAGCTTCGGGGTTGAGTTTCTTGGCTTTGGGCACTGTTTGGCATAGTGCCCTTCTTCTCCACATGCGTAGCACGTAACTCCTGGGCGATATGGAAACTCCTTGTCCCTTGCATGAAAATTTTTGATTGGGCGCGGAACATTTGTTGTGGGCTTGTTCGCCCCATGTTTCTGAAGGTCAACCTTGTTCCGGTTGTTGCGCGCTTGGGTGGTTTGGTCCCCTTTTCGCTTGCAAAAATCCACCAAACTGCGGCGCTCATTTTCCAAGGTGATTGCTTTGTCCACAAACGTCTTGAAATCTGGGAAGGTGTGTACGACCAGCTGGCATTTAAGTGCCGGTGCAAGACCGTCCAGAAATTTTTCCATCTTTTTATTTCAGTCATGCGTTCTTCATTGGCATAACGAGACAACTGAGTGAATTGACCATTGTACTCAGTTACTGTCATGCCCCTTTGCTTGAGGTCATCAAACTCCCTCTTCTTAATTTTCATAACGCTCTTGGGAATGTGCGCTCCATGAAATCCCTCCTTAAAATCCTCCCATGTGATATTATTTTTGTTGGGGTGCATGTGTAGGAAGTTCTCCCACCATGATGCGGCTGCCCCCGTGAGGTAGTGAGGTGCATAAAGTACCTTCTCACGGTCTGAACACTGTGCAATAATTAACTTCCTTTCCATGTCTCGAAGCCAATCATCGGCCTCAAGAGGTTTATCAGTGTGAGAAAACGTTGGGGGACGCGTCTTCCGTAATTCAGACAGTTTGGAGTGCTGCTGATATGGTTCACGATGATTCCCCATATCCTGGTGCTGCTGCTGGCTTTGCTCATAAAGGCGACATACTTGAGAAAATGTTGTTTCACTGCCTTGCTGACTGGATTGCCCTTGTGTGAAATTGTTGCTTGTCTGGGTGCCATGATTCTCTTCTGGCGGGCTTGGCATAGAGCGAGTCCAAGGACGAGACATTTTCCACTCTGGGGTAATTTTTGCAAATACTCATGAGAAATTTTTTTGAGTGGAAAGAATAAATTAATTTTCGTAAAGCCAGAAGTTTTAAACACTCCAAGATTTTTCAAGGAAGCAAATTTTAATTGCGCATGGAGAAGGACCGCTCAGTACATATCTTACATGCAAGCAGTAATTATACAATACATCACTCAGGATGTGCGCACACATTCCTGACATGTTATTTAGGCTAGTGCACTTCTCCCAAGCCTACATGATGCGCACACAAACTACTTCTCACAACCTATGTGCATATAAACATATCACACAAGCGGGCACATCGCAAGGCTGCTAGGCGCACTCAGTCGGAGATGGTAAGGATCTCCCTTGGCCTGTCGAGGGTAAGACCCAGTGAAGCTGGGGACTCAACCTCCTCCTCACTAATAGGCTCCAAACGTGAAGTGCTACGTTGAGGAGTTGGAGCGTGTGCGAAGGATGGTGTAGCACGGACTGGAGTGGGTGCCATGGATGGTGTGGCACGAACTGGAGTGTGTGCAGTGGATGGCGCAGTACGGACTGGAGTAGGCGCAATGACTTGGTCATACTCCTCCGTGGTAGGCAGGCGACGAGCAGTGGCGAGGATGGATGGTAAATAGGATGCTGAGGACGAGACGAAGGTCAGTGGTGGTGCTGTGTGGAGGAGCTCCCTCCTGTTGGCAGAACAGCCATGAATAGAGTCCATACGAGCAGCCACAAGGTCGTCCACAAGGTTGTCGAAGGCTGCCTCTAGAGCCTGGAGATACTCAACAAGCATCTCAATAGCTTCATCTCGCTCTCCCCTGGGGCAAGCGAATGCATAATGACAAGTGTATGGCACGTGGCATGGAAGGTAGCGGTAGCGACGAATCTTCATCAACGGAAGAACATCCCGGAGACGAGCTATCGCCTCACGAGCCGCCATCTGCATGGCATGCCTCTCCGTAGGCATGGCTCTGCCCATAAATCGGAGGTGACGCGACTCCGCACGCCCTCCCTTAAATTGCACCGCGGCCTGGTGCATGGACAGACTGTCGCTGATCTTGTGCTGGTAGAGTGTGAACACTGGGCGAACTGATGGCCCAATCGCGATCTTGATGATGTGGGAGAGGAGCTTGATAAACCCCTCTGGCATGTTGGCGAACACCTGAGACTCGCAGTCACTGCTAGCCATCTGCAAAAGCAGATGAAAGTTCCGAATAGTCAAATCATAAATTTATGATGACTAACACAAAATTTGCATAAATTTTTGCAAAAATGCAAAAACCGTGCATAAGGTGCTAATAACCGATTAGCGACCGCACCTAGTGGTTTCCTGTAGTCATCCTGGCTCTGATACCAAGTTTGTCACGACCGGTTTTCCCAATAAAATACCTATTGAGAGACCGATCCTTTTATTTCCAGTATAGGAGAATCCTCCTCACTGGTTGACAAATTCTTGATACAGGAGTCCAGTAGTACTGAATATAATACATGGTTGAGCTGAGGTTGCTCAAAAGTTTATTACAAGCTAGCCAATATTTTACATATGGGCGGATATGACACAATGGTGTGGTGGCATACTACTGACTCGCAATAATATAATGGTGGTGGATATGTCATAGTGAAGTGGGTGACATGACTCGTAGCTCATCAAGCGTCGGAGTGAGGCTTGACGATTTATTTGGGTAGCGGAAGCGGGTATAATACAAGTGAACAACTCCAGGGTCGCACGGGACTGACTGGGACTCCTCTAGGCGTCGGACTCGCTATCGAACTCTTCATCCATAAGATCGCCTTCGTCAACATCTGCCAAATCAACAAGCCAGGTGAGTACTTTGAATGTACTCGCAAGACAGTTTGGACATAAGATATAACAAATGTAAACATGAAGCACATGAGCAGGTCAGTATGCACAATCAAACAATAGATTTGCATCGCATGATAAATAAAAGGAAATCGGGCGGTAGTCCTCTCAAAATCCCAATATGAGTAACTGAAGACCGATCGGGTGTCTGAAGCGACGCCTCGAAAGGTATAACAATTTAACGTGCCGCAGTCGGGCGTCGGTGCGACACACAGTCTGATAGAGGCGGGGGTGTCCCGATCTTTCGATGAGATGATAACTATCGATTTGATGGAGCCGACTTTGACGATCCGACTACAAACGTGCATGACGTTGCGCCTTAGCAATCGCTAAACCAACTTCGAGAGGTTATTGACCTCGCCGGAGCACAATCAACCTGACCACGAAGGTCTATTCCTGCAAGCAATCGAAGAACATGCAAGAATATGATAAAGCAATCTGAATATTGCGAATATGGAGGAAGTATTGATAATGGTGGGGATCCGAAAGCGGTCTTGGTCTGGTCGTTGGACACAAACGAAGTACACGAAGTTGCGTTGGCTAACTTTTAACTAAACAAATCCCAAGGAAAAAGCTACTAGATGGATCTACTTATATAGGAGCAAGGGGTGGCGGCCAAGGAGGTGGGAGGACGTCCCAAGGCAGCCTAAAACCAACCCTAGGTCGTACAAGGCTCATGGGCCCAAGTGGAGGTGGTGCAACACCTTTGGACTTGTTGTTTGATTCGGATTCTGCTGCAGCGTCAGATTGTTTCGTCCATATCTCAATGCTCCGGACGAATTTAAAGGTGATTCCAATTGGAGTGGAAAGAGGACGAAATCTAATTTCCAACAAAAAAAGAAACACCAATTCGGAGTCCGTATGAAAAAGTTATTGCTGTTTTGAGTCAGGTATGTCTGTGCAGTCCGAATCTGAATCCAGAACGTGAGAGACTTGGACTCTATCTTCTCTTGGCCCAAAAGTGACGTGAAAGAACTTTTTGAACAGCAAGTAAACATCTCTTTCTCCCTTATCTTCATATGTGTGTTGTACAAATGTCCCATACACCTGCAATTAGACAAAACACAAAAGTGTGTGAAGTATTTTTGTTCTGGATAACAAAAATAGATTATTGAATAGTTTGCACTAGAAATCACCTGACAAATATGCATGTATGCAATATTTTTGCTCGTATCCAAGGTAGTCATGTCCTCATCATCCTCCCCTTCTTGAAAACAAAGTCGTCCTCGGCGTTGCTTAATCTGAAATGTGGCTAACAAAAAAGACAATGTGTACATGTTGTGTATGTATATGTCATCCATTTTTACTTTCCTTAGTTTTTGCACATATGGCACATGTATACATGAGTAACCTTCATAATTCATAAAATCTAAAGCCAAAATATTATCACAAGAAGTAGAAGGCATGAAAATATTGCAACTCAGTTTGCACATATAAGCGAAGCTCTTATTCATTTTAAAAGGTTGACAATGTTCATCATTAAACCATCCTAACATTGGTGAATAAACCTTACTTGCGTCAAATTTACATGCTACAACATGCTTAAATAAGCAAACATGCAATAAGTCATTGGACACAGAATCATCACCAAGATTAGAGGTCATATCAAAATGATTAAACATTGGTTCTTTTGCATCAACAGTTAATTCAATGGGTGCACTCAAAATTGTTGGTATTTCAGTTGTTTGACCACATGGCAAAGTCAAATTGTCAACATAGTCCTCTAAAATAGGTAGTGTGATCAAAGTAGTGGGTAGCTCATCAGATGGTGCATTCAAATTGACAAGGCATTCATCATTCTCATGTAGAGATGGAAGATCAGTACCTTTCTCATTACCTCTTATGATCAACTCAGATGGTGTAGCCACTCTCGGGGGCGATGTGTCACATGGTGGAGGTGATGTAGTCCTCACAACAACGGATGTGGATGTCATAGTATTCCTAGTAGTTGAAGGAACAATCATATCAACTCTTGGAATATGCACCGTGTGCTTGTTCTCCTCGTGAGCAACACGTCGTTTTATTTCCTGTTCAGCTTTGCAAGCAAGGCGAAACAAATGGTCCATAGGATAACACTCTTCATGAATTAATATCTCTTGAATATCACGGTTTAATCCTCCCCAAAATCTATCCATAAAATCATCTTCACTTTCTTCTAAAGAGGAATGCAACAAGGTAGTTTGTAAATCATCATAATATTTTGTTACAGTGTTACTACCTTGTTTTAAATGTTGCAACTTCTTAATCATGTCACGATTATAGTAAGCGGGGACGAAAGTATGTCGCATGGCAAGTTTCAAATCATCCCAAGTAGTAGGTATATAATCAGGGTGTAACCGACAATATTCAGTCCACCAAACCAAAGCATAACCAGTGAAAGAACCAACTGCAACCTTAATCTTTTTATGTTCATCAAAATTATGGGAAGCAAATATATTTTTTATGTTGAACTCCCATTCAATATATAAAGCAGGTCTAAAACGGCCATTAAATGGTGGTATAGATACATTAACCTGATCATGTGCATTTGGATGTTTGTGCACCTCTCGTGACGGTTGTTGTATTTGCAAAGGTGGTGGCACGTCTCCCGCGATCGACAAAGCCCATGAATTGACTCTAGATCCTGGCATGATTAGTAGAAACAAGAAACAAAATCCAAAATAATGTTCCTATAACTACTAGGATGTGGTGGTAAAACGCTCACAGTAAAGCAAATATCAATGTCTTACAAGTTCTTACCATGCAGCAGGCGGCGATCGGCAACCAGCGGTGTCAAGTAACTCCAAAAGTTGGGTAAAGCGATTGCCAGGTGAACGTATGTATACACGGTGTAGAAATATGTGGAGCTGGGTTGGCTATATATGGTAGCAAAAGATTAGCAATAATCAATTCAAAGATGCAATGTTGAATAAACGCTCAACGACGGTACTGTGCTGGTCCTAGGCTAGACCGGACTAGAGACGCGAGCCTAGAACACTAATGAGGTCACGACGTAGCAAAACTAGCATCAATAAAGGATATGAAGTAGCTCTGGACAGCAAGATATAAGTGAAGATCACAATAGCAGTAAAGATAATGATGTGAAACAACTGCCAAGCAGGATATACAACAACTCTCTCTCCAACTTTCCTCTTGAAAAGTTTGAGCAAATTTTCTGATAACTTTTTTCAAAGAATGCTACTAGCTCAAGCTTTCCAATGCAAAAAGAATCACTCAATTCCGAATTGATATGAGGAGTCAAAGAATTTGAAAACTGGCCTGAAAAACTGGAAGAAGCTGTGTCCGCGAACTTCGGAGGGCAAAAAGACCTATTTCGAAGACGATTTTGAGGTGTCAAATATTGAACCAGCTTCTGCAACTATTTAGATGCGGCTCGTCGCGAGCTTTAATTTGAGTACTCGTGGAGCCAGAACAGACTTCGTATGAGGAAGTTTTGCCTGTTTTACTGAACAGTGCACAAAACAGATTCCAATCCGAATTCAACTACGAGATTGAGTCTAGATAGATCTGAATTTTGTTTTTTTTTCTTCTCTTTTTTTTTCTCCTCACACTTTTTTTTTCTCTTTTTCTTTCTCTTTTTTTTCTCTGACCTTTTTTTCTTTTTTTTCACTCTTTTTTTCTCTGTCTTTTTTTTTCTTCCTCTTTCCAAGACAAACTAGATAAGATGCAGATTGGATCAAGCGAAGATGTGAATGACCTCAACTATGATTGTGACAATGAACTATAGGTAGCACGAGGTGAAAATTGATGGATGGTGTGGTGAACAGCGGAAGGGATAACGATACAGCGGCGACGTGACTAATGTGAACAGAACACGAAACTCTAAACGAACTAGACACTAAGACCAGCAACTCGACACGACGATGCAACCGATAATTCAATAATGCCAACAATGAAAAGAAAATTGCAAAGGCTCAGACTGGCTTGGACAAAAGGACGAATAGATCTAACTTTTTTGTGGCTTTTTCTTGGACAATAGGTAAGAAAATAAATCTAATCTAGGGGAAACTAGAAATTCTCACCGAGCAACCTGAAAACTGATACCACTTGATAGAGGCGGGGGTGTCCCGATCTTTCGATGAGATGATAACTATTGATTTGATGGAGCCGACTTTGACGATCCGACTACAAACATGCACGACGTTGCGCCTTAGCAATCGCTAAACCAACTTCGAGAGGTTATTGACCACGCCGGAGCACAATCAACCTGACCACGAAGGACTATTCCTGCAAGCAATCGAAGAACATGCAAGAATATGATAAAGCAATCTGAATATTGCGAACATGGAGGAAGTATTGATAATGGTGGGGATCCGAAAGCGGTCTTGGTCTGGTCGTTGGACACAAACGAAGTACACGAAGTACACGAACTTTTAACTAAACAAATCCCAAGGAAAAAGCTACTAGATGGATCTACTTATATAGGAGAAAGGGGTGGCGGCCAAGGAGGTGGGAGGACGTCCCAAGGCAGCCTAAAACCAACCCTAGGTCATACAAGGCTCATGGGCCCAAGTGGAGGTGGTGCAACACCTTTGGACTTGTTGTTTGATTCGGATTCTGCTGCAGCGTCAGATTGTTTTGTCCATATCTCAATGCTCCGGACGAATTTAAAGGTGATTCCAATTGGAGTGGAAAGAGGACGAAATCTAATTTCCAAGAAAAAAAGAAACACCCAATTCGGAGTCCGTATGAAAAAGTTATTGCCGTTTTGAGTCAGGTATGTCTGTGCAGTCCGAATCTGAATCCAGAACGTGAGAGACTTGCACTCTATCTTCTCTTGGACCAAAAGTGACGTGAAAGAACTTTTTGAACAGCAAGTAAACATCTCTTTCTCCCTTATCTTCATATGTGTGTTGTACAAATGTCCCATACACCTGCAATTAGACAAAACACAAAAGTGTGTGAAGTATTTTTGTTCTGGATAACAAAAATAGATTATTGAATAGTTTGCACTAGAAATCACCTGACAAATATGCATGTATGCAATATTTTTGCTCGTACCCAAGGTAGTCATGTCCTCATCACAGTCAGACGTCTAAGCGACATCACATAAAGAGCTTATATCGAAAGTAAATAACAGCAATGCCACAGTCGGACGTCTGAGCGACATCACATAAAGGGCTTATATCGACAGTAAATTACAACAATGCCACAGTCGGACGTCTGAGCGACATCACATAAAGGGCTTATATTGAAAGTAAATGACAACAATGCCACAGTCGGACGCTGAGCGACATCACATAAAGGGATTATATCGAAAGTAAATAACAACAATGCCACAGTCGGACGTCTGAGCGACATCACATAAAGGGCTTATATCAAAAGTAAATGACAACAATGCCACAGTCGGACGTCTGAGCGACATCACATAAAGGGCTGATGGTTTATCATTTGCATTTAAATAGTTCATGAATATAAATCATCATAAAGAAATAGTCAGCACATAATCATAAACTGGTTAGTCCATCCACAAGAATAATCATTCAGCCGAGTTTACCACTCATGTTTGTCACCGGAAGTCTTTTTGCGGAGACTGACACCGAGACTGACAAGGACAAGTCGAACACAATCCTTGACCATGGATGAGGATACTTGAATGATTTATGACTCTGCAGAGTTTGTACCATTTAACCACAGCCGACGGATTTCAGTAGTCACAAGGACTAGTTCCGTCTATGGAGTTTCGGAAGAAACACATCTAACCAGTACACACCTTTTCCGCTTTCCGCTGCCAGGAATCACCCTAGGCAACGTTCAACAAAAACTCTAAGACGGGGAGGTCACAACCTCGAATAGCATGGGATCAAATTTATATCGCGCGCTCTAAGGGGTGCCCCCCTCTCGGTCCCAACCGGAAACACCCATGCCCCCTGATCGAATGACTGGCTTTAATCTAGGGCCATGGAACCATCATCACGTCCTCTCTATTTGGTGTGTACGCGGAAAGAGGTTTGCAACTTACTAAACCATATTCTGAAGAAAACATGTGGCAGTATGAGAAAAAGGACGGATGGCAACGTGACTTGATTCACGTTAACACCGGAGTTGAATGGTTTGGCATAAGACTGGAATGCTTCAACAATACCATCTTACCACCTCTCATGTCACCACATGATTATGAAAACTCACTTTGAGAACACGTCAAGTTTCGAAGCTTCACTTGTAATGGCCTTGCATGTAACATAACATTTTTACCGATGTTCATATGAGCATGCCATGAAATAACTACTCTAGCAAACATGCAAAACATCCATCATATCAAAGGTTCAAACATGCTTGCCTGGTTCAGAGAAGTCAGAGTCGAGCTCGGTGAGGTTCGCGGTTCCGTCACCTCCTCCGGTATCTACGGATAACAGAAAAATACGCACTAACGTAAATACCGTGTGTGCGCAAAAAGTGTCCCAAATATTTTTCAAATAAATATGGTAAAAAACTAGAGAAAAAAATAAAGATGACAGAAAAAGAATCAATCAAAAATCATTTTCTGTTTAAAAGTTATTAAGGTTTTAATCTAGGGACCTTTCTGTAATGAAACAGAAAGTTTCCAGGGTTCATTTTATAAAAACAGTAAACGTTTCGTTTAAGAATACGCCGGCCCAGAGGGGAGACGTACTTTGGCAGAAGGCGTTTTCAGAAAACGTTTCGTTTAAATGAAGTGAGAGGCTGACGGGGGGTCCCACCCGTCAGGTTTGAATATTTGAAAAAGAAGAACAGGCCGCGCTGGCGCCCGAAGGCTGCGGTGGTCGCGGCGGCGATCCACGGCGAGGCAGGGGGATCAGGAGGTACCTACGGGTTCAGTGTGCTCTTCCGCGTCGGTGGGTGGTGGTGTTGGTCGTCGACGAGCACCACGTTGACGACAGCCTTCACTCCGGCGGACGGCGTTTCAGGCGAGGTTGGTTTTCTTCCAACCGAGCTGCAAGCTTCAAATTGGGGTGGGGGTTAGGAGTGTGGGTGCACTAGGAGGGTGTTGATGTGGTTTGGGGAGCAGTGACGGCCTCACCGAAGCGAATCGAGCTGGAGCCCGAGGCGGATCGAGGCGGCCGGAGACGGAGAAGAGGACCTCCTCGAGGCCCTCCTGGCGGCTGGGTGTGGCTCTGGGGAGGTGGAGGGGTGGTGCTTGCTCGAGTTCGAGCTCGGGGCCCCTTTTTATAGCCGGCCCGAGGCGGTGCCCGAGAACGGGATAACTCCTGCGACGGCTACGGTGGTGCAGAGGTTGAACGGGCCAATTACGTGTTCGGGCAGCTACGTGGAGGTTTACTGGTTCCACTCAAACGCTAAACTCGGTTGGATTAGACTTGCTCTGCGGTTTCGACGGAATGGCGCTCCGCGGGCCCGGCGGCGGCAGAGAGCGCGCCCTGTGCTCGCCAGGCCACGGCGACGGTGCTGCGGTGCGTGCAGGGGAGCAGACGGCCACGCGGAGGACTTGGGTGGTTTGGGCGGTGCCGGACGATGCCGAAAGCTGCAGCTGCACCCTGTCGACCGCCACGGGTGGCCCTGCCACCGTAGAGGTTGCCGGCATCGGCGAGGCACGCTGCCACCGACACCTGCGCCCGTCGAAGAGAGCGTGCGGCGCTCTGGATAAGGAGGAGGGGCAGTGCACATGGCGCCAAGCGTGCACTGGTGAGATCGATGCCACGCTTCTGAAGAAAACGACACTGATGGCGCACTGTTTTGCCTGAACTTATCTGAACTTGCCAGGAACAGTGCATGCCAGGTGTTCGACGGATTGATTTTGGCATGTGCAAAATTTTCCTTGAGCTTATCTTTGGTGGGATGGCCTCTCAGTGCACCTGGGGGCTGGCTGATTTTTGGTAGAATTTTTGGGGAAAGAAAAATATGAATTTCACCAAAAATGATGAATCTGGTCCAAACTTGCAGGGAGCAAAATTTGAAATATTTGAACTGAGGCAGAGTGGATCAAGATGGATCTTGGTTGGGGTGCTAAGGACTAGCCAGGGGAGTTGGTTTGGGGTCAAAACTCAAATTAAAAAATGGTACTTCCTTTGAAAAGCCCTAGGTCCAAAATAAAAGGCAGAATTAGTTTTGGAGCAAAAATAAATTGAATAAAAATTCAAAAATGGGTTGGACTTGTTAGGAATGAATACTAGACTTGTCCCAAAGTGGAGGGAGAGGTTATGGAGGGCAGATGTCAATATGTGACATGGTAAAAGAGGGAATTTTTTTTGAATGAGAGGAGGATAACCCAAATCCTTAGGGTTTTTTTTTGGTAGAAAAGATTTTAAAAATAAAAATTTTGTAGAAACCAGATAAAGAGAAGAGCTCTCAAGACCAAAAATCCAAGTTGAGAGGAGCACCAAAGTTGGTTGTCACAATGGTTTTGAGAGGAAGAGTTTTTAAGAAAAGTTTTTGGGACACTCCCTTCTAAATCAAATAAAGATTTTGATAAAACAAAAATCAAAAGTTTTTTTGGAGTGTCACATCTGCGACGACCACCACTGCATCATCCTCCGAAGCGAAGGCCCTGACCAACGCGTCCACACGGTCCTCGACCTAGCGTGCCAGGTCGCCCCGGACAGCCGTGGGTACGGGGGCGATGGCAGCGTCAAAGTTAAAGTTGGGGTCGGCTTTCAGGAGGTGGCTGAAGACGCGCGAGAAAGCGAGCTCAAGCAGGCCGCACCCCCTTTCCTCCACGAGCTGGCGAGCTTGGGCAGATCAAGCCTCCAGGCGCGTCACCACCTCGGTGAAGAAGGTCAGGTGGCTAGCGTAATCATTTGAGTGAGGAGTCGGCCCCTCCACATCGCAAATGTGGCCCAGGGCGATATTGGCCCTGTTCCGAAGATCCTGGAGCATGGGGGTATGCTCGCGCTCCAGCGTATGGCGTTGGAGCACCTCCTCCGTGTTCTGCCTCGCCACGAGCTCTGCATCATCAACCCGTCTCCGGAGGGAACGCAGCTCGGTGCGGGCGGAGGCCAAGTCCGCCTGTGCCATGACCAAGGCAGCGGTCGTGGCTCCCGCGCGCCTCTCGGCCTCGTCCAACCTGGGCCTGAGGGCAGCATCCCTACCCTCATCCTCCACGCCCGCGAGTTTCAACCCCAGATCATACCTGCCCTCCAGGTCTGCGCGAACCTCGGCCATCCGGCGGTTCACCTCCTCCTCAACTCCGGCCTCGCGAGCCTCGACCGCGTCTTCTGCTTGGGCAACTTGACGCTCCCTCATCTCTAGTTGCTCGAGCTCGCAGCTGCGCTCCATGGCCTCCAGGGCCAGCGCCTCCTCACGCTTCCGGATCCCCTCTTCCTCCGCAGGCGTCCCCCTCAGCGACGCAAGAGCAGCCTTGCGCACCTCCACCTACTGCTCTGGAGACACGCTCCAGGCCTGGAGTTCCCATGCGCGCTTCTCCGCAGCCTCGCGGTGGCGATCAGCCTCGCGAGCCTCCTCCAAGGCCCGGGAGTGGGCTTCGTAGGAAATCTTGAGAGACACCTCAGCCTTTGCGTTCCCAAGGTCACGCTGATAGCGGCCAAGGTTTATGGCCACCTTCAGCTTGCGCCGCTCCTCTGCTAGCCGGAGACCTTCAGCCTCGAGACGCGAATTAACACTCGCGAGCTCTTCACCAAGCCGACCCATCGCAGTCATCGCCTCCTGAAAGAGCTCATGGCGAACCAAGCTCCATCGACGCTCAAGCTCGAACGCCCAAGCTTCTTCGTCCCCCGCCTCGGGGGCTGGAGGCGGGGCGCCGCATGGTGCACGACCCGTCGGCAGGAGGCTGGGGGCTGGCGCCACGCCCGACACCAGCCCGTCTTCGCAAGAAGCCCAAGCCTGCTGGGGCTTGCTGCTCGAGGAGGAGCCGAGGATCGAAGCCAACAAGCTACCACCGAAGGCATAAGTGCCCCTTTGTAACACCCCCAGTGTCATGCTACAGTAACCCTCTATGATTAAGCTAATCATTTTACTAAACAGTGCTTGATCACATTGGAATCATATCTCATTTCAAATTCCAACTCAAATTGAAATTCAAATATGATGTGAAATATAAGTTGTCCAAATCCAGGAACTAAAAAGTTCATAATTTTGTAAATAATCCATTGTGAATTATGTTCAGGGTAGCAACATCATCTAAAGTACCTGGATGACTCTATCATCTTGAAAACAGAGCCAATATCACCTTTCCGACTCTTTTAGTGCAGTGCAAAAATCCAAATGGAATTATATTGCTTCCAAACTTGTTGTGGCAGTGCAGTATATTGCATCAAAATTATTTGGCCAGATTGGACATTTTCCAAAAATGTTTTGGTGGCCAAACAATTTGCAAACAGAAAGAAAATGGCAATGCAGTAAAAGAAAAGGAAAAGGGAAAAAGTCAAAGAAGAGAGAGAGAAAGCCTCGTGTCCCCTTTGGGCCTCGGCCCACATCCACCAGGCCACCAGGCCGGCCCGCACCATCGCCCAGCCGGCGCACCCCGCTCCCACCTTATTCCCCACCCGACAGAAACCCTAACCGCTACCCCCACTCCCCTCGATCCCCCATGTCTCGCTCCCTCTCCCCCTCCCCCGATCTAGATCGGCGGCAGCGAACACCGACGACCGCGCCGCCTCGCGCCCCCGCCGGCACCCATCCCGGCGCCGCCTCACCGCAGTCCTTCTCGCCTCCTCCCCCTCCCGATATGGGCGCCTCGCCGCGGCTCCCCGACGATGCCACCGCCCGACGTCGCCGTCGTCGCCTCACCGCCTCGACCATGCCTCTTCACCGGACCGCCACACCGTCGTCCTTCCCTGCGTCGCGCCGTCCTCGTCCCCCTCATCGACACTCGCTGCCGTTGCCCTACGAACCAACGTGAGCCCGACCTCCGCCTCTCCTCTTCCCCCACTTGCTCCAAGGCCACCGACACCACCACCGCGCCACTGGCCCGCTCAGGCGCGCCCCGATGCGTGCACACCGCGCCCAAGCCGTGCCCCACACCACGCCACCTGCACACGCCCAAGGATGCCTCGCCCCTAGCCTCCCCTGCCTCCCGCACCCGCTGCTGCCTCGGAACCGCGGCCTCCTCACCGGAGCGCTCTCACCTGCCGTGGCTCGCGTCGCCGTAGCCTCCTCTGCTGCTCCACCCGTGCTGCCTCCCGCCGGGCGCCCCTATCCTACCTCACGCTGCCGCCCCGCCTCGCTCCACTGCGGGCGCCTACCTTCGCCGCCTCCAACGGTCGTGCCCCTGCTAGCCCCACCACCGCCAAAGCCCCCGCCGGGGACCGCCCTCGCCAGCTCCTCGTCGAGGCCATGGCCTCCGCCGGCGCCATCCATCACGCCTGTGCGTGTTCGGGCGGCGCCCACACCGGACACCCGTTACGCCCGCCCCGTTAGGCCTTGGGCCAATGACGAATGGGGCCCGCCCCCTGTTTAAATGAAAACAAAAAAATGTTAAAAAAGGATGCTTAAAATAATTAATTAATTACTTAATTAACTTAACTGACTTTGACTAATTAACCCTGTGTTAGTCTAAATTAACTCTGGTAAAGTCACAGAGGCTGACATATGGGTCCCACTGGACCCACATGTCAGGTTTGACCTGTAGAGCCGCTGTTGACTTGCTGATGTCAGCATGGCGTCATGCTGACGTCATATTCCTTTTCTATTAATTTAATAATTCTAGAATATTGTTTAAACTTGAAAATTCATAGAAATTAAACCGTACCTCGGATGAAATTGATTTCTACATGAAAGTTGCTCAGAACGACGAGACGAATCCGAATACATGATCCGTTTACCTGTCGGATGCCTATAACTATCTGAACATGGAACATTCCCCCTCCGGTCATCTGTCTGACACAGGTCCGGAACCGGGAAAACATTCCCTGTTGAATTCCCCCTTCACCTTTATCATATAGCCATACGTTAGGTCACACCCGGCACAACTTATTGCCATATTATGCTTTGTGATGCTATGCTTGCTTTATATTTACTGTTTCTTCCCCATCTTCTCTCCGGTAGACCCCGAGACCGATGCCGCCCCTGTGATCGACTACGTCGACGGCGACCCCTTCTTGCCAGATCAACCAGGCAAGCCCCCCTTTGATCATTCTGATAACGCCCATTCCATTCTCTCATGCTTGCATTAGATTTTGCTACTGTAATTGTTTGCTCCTATTATGATGCATAGCCTGCTTTGTTATCTGCTGTTGTACCTTACCTACTTATCCTAAACTGCTTAGTATAGGTTGGTTAGTGATCCATCAGTGACCCCCACCTTGTCCTTGTTGCCCCTGCTTCATCATTGAAGACCCGATCAACGAGATCCAAGACCAGGCCCCGACACCGCACGTCACTTTCCCCTTAGTTGCTCGACACTACTGGGTTACAATCGAGTACCGAGGGTGAGACCTCTTCAACACTTCTGATGTTAACCCTATAGTGTAGTCATTCGGTCGTGGTCATCGAGGGTGATTTCCTCCTTATCCACTTATGATACGACTCTGTCGTGCAACCCCTCAAGTGTGAACCTCGGGGGTGATTCCTCTTACGTTCACCTTGATGATTACATCTAGTGGGATTCACCGGGGGTGATTCCTCGGGTTTTCCCCTTGATGTTTGGACACACGGATACTTGGACTTTACCCCTGTTACTTGGAAAGACGGGTCGACCCTGAGGGGTACCCCCGTGAGCTTAATTGCGAGTGATGTGGAGACGGGTTGACCTGGAGGGTGCCCGCGAGATAATTACGAGGCGTGGCCGGGCATTCCTAGCCCTTGCCGCAAGTCCTCGATATGGGGCAACGGGGTCACCTATTTCGTGAGTCTCTGCTTGTTACCACGCGTTCCTAATCCACTACAATTTGGATATTTGATCTCAGGGGCCTCTGGCCTGATAGCACTAACCATCACGTGGGCATAGTATGGGCGTTCTGCGTCGTATACATCAGCCGGAGCTTAATAGACGTCAGCGACTGAACGACGCGCGCCGGGTTAGATTGCATAAGCGCCTGCCTTGTTGAAGGAGGTAGCTAGGTCTGCTCACCAGCCGCGTACGCAACATGCAGGAGTTCCCAGGGAGATGGCCCATGACCCCTGGGGGCATAGGTTTAGTCCGGCGTGTTGACCTCTCTATTTAGCCTAGGTCGGGTTGCGGCGTATTGTTTGGCCGAGGCCGGGCATGATCTAGGAAAGTGTGTCCGACCGGAGTTAATCGAGCATGGTGGGTAAGTTGGTGCACCCCTGGAGGGAAGAAAACATCTATCGATAACCTGTCCTACGGTAACGGACACTTGGAGTTGTATCCCGATCGATACAACTAGAACTGGAGACTTCTGATGAGAACTGGATGGTGATGATAAATGGATCGTGATGATAACTGGATAGTATGGCTATGGGATTGCTTTCTCATAGGGAGTCGAGAAAGGACCTCTGGCCGAGGTTGATAACACTACTACTACTTTACCTTATGCTACTCTACTCCCTCCTGTTGCTGCAAGATGGTGGTTTCTAGAGGATGCTAGTCTTCGATAGGACTAGGCTTTCCCTCTATTCTGGCATTTCTGCAGCCCAGTCCACATATACAACCTTCTTTTGATAATGTCGCATATGTAGTGTAGATCCTTGCTTGCGAGTACTTTGGATGAGTACTCACGATTGCTTTGCTCCCCCTTTTCCCCCTTTCTTCTTCTTTCCGGTTGATGCAACCAGATGTCGAAGCCCAGGAGCCAGATGCCACCGCCGATGCCTACTACTACGTGCAGACCGCTGACGACCAGGAGTAGTTAGGAGGCTCCCAGGCAGGAGGCCTTGCCTTTTCGATCGATGTTGCTTTTGTGCTAGCCTTCTTAAGGCAAACTTGTCTAACTCATATCTGTACTTAGATATTGTTGCTTCCGCTGACTCTTGTGTTTTTGAGCTTATGTACGAGCCCTCGAGGCCCCTGGCTTGTAATATAAAGCTTGTATCATTTTAATTTGTGTCTAGAGTTGTGTTGTGATATCTTCCCGTGAGTCCTTGATCTTGATCGTACACATTTGCATGTATGATTAGTGTACGATTGACTCGAGGGTGTCACACCCTTCAACCAACTCTGCCCCAGGGGTAGGACTCAGAGCGCTCAAGGCAGGCGGGATAGTTGAGGAAGAAGGAGGCAGATCCTCAGGAGGCTTAGCAGCCTCAGTGGAAGGGGTCCTGAAAGACTGGCGTTAGATGAAGAAAGCAGCACATGGAAAGCCACAACTGCGCGATACTCACACGTCAATGGCGATGTACTTCCTCCGCTTCAGTGGTCCGAAGATGTTGCTGCCGCTGGGGGATCCTTTCCTCTTGCAGAGCTCATCGAAGTCCACACAAAGACGATCGAAACGCTGGACGTGACAGCCAGTGCGCAGCGGGGCCGTAGGAGAGCTCGGAAGAATATCTTCAGGGGCGCCCAGTTGCGGCAAACAGCCGGGCACCATTTCGCCAAGACCTCCCGAGGCCCCTGGAGCCTTGGCCTCGGGAGCCGCATGCAACGTCTCCTAAGCAACCGACGCCTCAAGAGGGGGGTGACAAGCTCCTGAGGACGATGCCCCGGGATCACCACTCGGCGCGTGCTCCTCAGAACTCAAGCCGCCGGTCTCCGCCTGGGCTTGCCCGCCTGCACCATCACTTGGGGCGAGCTCAGCATCAAGGGCGGGGAAGGGAATCACGACGATAGGGTTCTCCAGGGGCCCCTCCAGGCCGACCGGTCACGGCCCCCATTCATCAAAGAGGGGCATGGCCTTTACAAATTCATCCTTATTCTCGCAGCGGTATAGCAGGCAACTATTCCTGGGCAGATCGGCCGGCGAAGAGACGCCCGTCAGGACCCTGAGCATTGTCCCTCGCGTCCCAAGGAGGAGCCCGGACTCCTGAAACCTCATGTGGTCTTGGCTCCTGAGTACGGTCCACATGGGGCGAGAATGGCGTTGGAGCGGAGCGATCCGGCGTCGGACGAATTCCTTCACCACCATCGGAGCGGTTACGCCGCGATCCTTCAGCAACTTCAACCTGAGCCAGACATGGGTAAGGCCGGTGCTCGCGAGCCGTTGATGGCCCCAGCCGGGGTTAGGAACAGCGGGCCCCGACGGAGCCTGAAGCAGAGGACTAAGCACCCCAGCGTCACCAAACACCCATCGTATCCGGAAGTCACTCGCGGATGGAGGAAGCTTGAAATCGATCCCCTCGCCTGCTGTCGGCCAGATGCAATGAGAAGAAGTGGCGGAAGAGAGCCACTGAAGGAGCAATGCCCACCATGGCTTCTCACACGAAGGCGAAGACGGCAAGAAGTGTCACGGACTGAGGGTCGAGATGCAGCATGTGGATCTGATAGTGCTCAAGCACAGTGTTGAAGAAGGCGGAGAAGGGAGGAATCAGGCCCGCCCAGAGGGCGTCTATGAAGATTGGGATCTCAGTGGCCGTCTGAACCGAGCGAGTGCGGGACACGGGCCAAGCCACCGTCTCTCCCCACTCATTGAAGCTGGAGGCAAGCATCGGGCGCACCTTGTCCATGGCCTCGTCGTTGAGCATGCGAGACCGGCCGAGCACCGGCGCGAAGGGCAGAGGCGCAACCAAAAGGGCCAAAGGGCTCTTCCCCTTCTCAGCTTGCTTAGGCGCCATGACTATGGAGAAGGCGGAGCGCGAGTCAGATTGGGGAAGAGAAGCAGAGTCGCAAGGAAGCACAGGAATTGGGGAAGCAAGGCGCAAGAGGCATAGGAATAACTGTGCAGGCCGCGGGGGCCACATAGCCGGGCGGATTCAAAGGCAGCGTGGGGAAGCGGAGACGCCCACGTCCAATCAACCGCCACGCGTCGACCGAGGCCGCAGGCTTTTGGGGCCTGCGGCGCTCCGAACTTGACCCGTGGCTTTGCTGCGAAGCCAAGCCCGAGCGCACCTTGGGCCCGGGGACTACTTCCGGTGTTCTGGGGACGGGGGTCCCCAGACTTGCCTGCCTGCGGCCCACGGCGTGGCTAAGTAGCGGGCCGTACGGCCCATCTTCATCAACAAGGCATCCAAGACCCTTGCAAGGAGCCTAGCCTCGCGAGGCGGACGACACAAAGCCTCCTCTGGAGTGGCCTAGCCAGGCAGGCTCACGAGGAGCGGAGATATCATGGCAAGGCGAACCTCACGAGGCTCTCGTGACGTGAGCCATGACGAATGGTGCCAGGCGCGCGTCGGTGCGTGCAGTGTCCCTATTTCCTCTTTGGTCCTAAGGAGGCAAGCGCAGACGAAGAGTACCGAGGCATCAGGCAAAGATTTCCATATTGGTGCAAGAAGACCAAGACCATGAGGACGGCAAGGCAGAGGTCATCGTGGAGCCCAAGGCGGCGTCACCCCAAGGCTTTTTGCAGGCGAAGACCACTTTTGTCAGGATAGCTTGTACTAGCTGTCCCCCTTCAAATTTGCCCGCCGTTGTTGGCTCCCTTCCCGCTCAACATTTGGGAAGAGGACCAGGGCCTATATAAGTAGAACTAGCCACCACAGTAGAGGCATCTGATCTTAGCTTGATCCAATCCGTTCGAGAGCCTAGCCAAAAGAACACCTCAACCTCAGGAGGCTGTTCTCCCTTGTACTGTTCATCATCAGCCCCAGAGGCAATCCACCACCACCACACTGGTGTAGGGTATTACAACACAAAGGTGGCCCGAACCAGTATAAACCCCGTGTATCTTTCTGTGTTGTGAGTTCGTCGAGTTCGTCTGCAAGATCTTAGGGAGCTACAGCGTAGATCGTTAGGAGGGAAAGCCTTCGTGCGCTCCCCAGTGTTAGAACCTTAAGGGTTTGCCGGAACCCCACATCTGACAGTCGTTTGTCAGGGTGTCGTGCCAGAGCGAGCCGGTGGAGTCTTCGTCGACCGAAGCCAACTACAAGAGGAGAAAAACAGTTGGCCCGACAACGCTTCCCCGCCATCTTCTCCCTCGACGTTCACATTGTCTCACGGGGCGGCTGTCTGCCGCCGAGGAATAGGAGGGGTTGCCCCCCCAAGACCAATAGCCAGTTTATGAATTGTCAGGAGGAGCTTAGGGTTGTTAGTATTTGCAGGTTGTGTATTGAGTTTTGTGTTGTGTATTTTGAGAGTACTTTCAGATAGGAACGTCTTTTGAATTTCATATTTCCAGTATTGAGCATATGAAGTATTTTATGAATTCTAGAGATCTATTTTTAGCACTTAAAAAATCTAATTTCATAGGAGTATAAAAGTGCAGGCAATGTGATTCTCAGAGAAGAAACTGCAAGTTTCAGTTTCAGATAAGAAACTCCAAGATCAGTTTCAGATAAGAAACTGCAACTTTCAGAGGCAGAGCATTTATATTAACACGGCCTTTTCAAACAGTGTTAACATCATGCTGGAAGTTTTACTCATGGTCGAAACTGGAACTACTAGCCAGTTAACATCATGCTGATCAACATTCATGCATAGCACATCTTCATATGATGCACAGTCAAAAAGATATGCTATTTTCAAGATGCCCACACAGTGTCGAGTGTGCGAAAAACAGAGAAAATGAGGGACGAAGTTTTGGCAAGTGTTGGACGTGGTGTGCGTAGATGAAAATTGGGACGCACGTGTCAATGAAGTTAGAGGCAAAAAAATTGGAGATATTTTCTCTGCAAAGGTGGAATGGAACCCGGGCGGAACAACTGTCGGGTAGTGTCACTCGGCCACTAGGCTAGTTCAGTTGTTTTGTTACTAATAAGGCACTTCCACAGGTGGTCGGATCTCCTCCTGCGCCTTTGTGCGCTCACCGCGACGCTGCTGTCTGCCGTTGTGAACATGCTGAACAAATGAGAGGAATCTGGAGAGGACTGTACATGGAGAGGCGGACAGTCGGGACCCACCGGGTCTATGGCCGTACGCAAGCAAATGCCTCATCGAAAAAAATACTTCCTCCTAATGCAATACTGACGTTGGGGCCCACGGGTTTGTCAACATAGTTAAATTTTTAGGTGCTTCAACGTAGTTACTATAGGAGACAAATTCACAACGAAGCCAGGGAGCTGGCAGGTATCATTTATTATCACTGGGGTAGCAAGTATCAGCTGGGTTTTGGGCTACCCTGTCTAGGCTTTCTTTTTTAATATGTGCAGCCCATGACCTCGGATGGGAGGTCCATAGGCCTGTTTTGTATCGACCGGCCTATGGACCTCCCATCCGAGGTTTTATTTTTCCTGAAACATCGGCAACCCAATTTATGTATAAAACGCAGAGGTCTGTTCTATTTTTCTATATAAGAATAGGAACGCCTGGTCCAACTTATGTTTCCATTCTAACTATATTATATGTATTTGAATTATTTTATATGTTATTATATATTATTGTTATTGTCATCATATATTTAACAGATACTTACATATGTAAGAAAACAATATCCCACATCTTATTAACTTATAAAAATAATTTCTTAACAATAAAATCCTGGATTTTTTTGGCAACGAAAATCCTGGTGATTGTGTACAAAAGCTGTGTAAGATTTAAGGACCAATGTAATAATAAATCACTTATTATTTAAATATATATATATAATAAAATGCTCAGCCCCTGTTTATTTTTTGATAACATTGTTGCGCCCACCCCAACATTATAATTAGAATAAGCCCAACAAAATCGTGTATTTCGAGCAAGTGCAAATGGCATGTAATTTTTTAGGAAAAACATAAACGGGCCGCATGGACGCTACATTATTTGTTCACCCATCCTAGCTAATGAACTGTAATTTTAAAAAAGATCAATTGGACTGTAAATTCTACCACGCAAAAAAAGACTGTAAATTCTGAAAAAATGGGTTGAATATGTACCACATTTTTGGAGGCTGAAATGTGGGCCAATAGGTCAAAGCCAATGCAAGTCGTTGTCAA
Organism: Aegilops umbellulata; assembly: GCA_032464435.1. Taxonomy (NCBI): domain Eukaryota; kingdom Viridiplantae; phylum Streptophyta; class Magnoliopsida; order Poales; family Poaceae; genus Aegilops; species Aegilops umbellulata. The sequence continues at coordinate 309,074,536 of CP136056.1, read as the reverse complement.
CTTAGTCAACAAATGATTCTGACACCGTTAGCTGTTGGATTTACATCCAACAACCGGCATCCATCTTCAATCTCTCGTCTTCTTCCTCCAGCGCCACCGGGACCACCTGCTCTCGCCTCCTGCTGCTAGCAGCTCTGCTTAGCACGCTTCGCTGTGAAGTGCTACTCCACAGTTGGCCAGGCCATCCCTCCACCCCTCCTATTCTTCTCCATCGACTGCCGAACCACACCGCACCAGAACCAGTTAACCCTCGTACACCTCTCCGTCTGTGACTCTACTCCTGCGTCTTCCCATCTCCGGCTCGTTGCTGTCCGGGGCCTCGCCGTCGTCCACCACCTTGGATGTGCTCGGCGTAGAGTGGTCAACGTGGTCAACGAACGACACCATCAGAAGTAGACTGTGCATGGAGAGGCTGACAGCTGGGTCCACGGCCGCATGCAAGGAAATGCCTCTTATTACGCGCAAAATAATGATTCCTCCACCTGACAGCTGGGACCCATCGAAAGGGCCTCTGTATTTCGTGAAAAATGCTCCCACCGCTGACAGGTCGGACCCACCAGCTATATCTTCGCAAGCAAGGAAGTGCCTCCTTATTACACACAAAAAATGAATACCCCCTGCTAGCTGGGACCCACAATAGTGGGAGGTTGACTTGTGGGCCTACTAAGTTGATGGGGATGGAGGGCTTTGTCAACTTAGCCAATATGAACGACTCTAGCTCCAGTGACCGTACGATGTCCATCCAACGGCCGTAGTGCTTCGTCAACCTCTGGTCTTCCTGCTCCAGCCGCCCAAACCAGCGTCGGTCGTGCCTCGTGCTCCTGCCTCCCGTGGCCCGCTGCGATGCCGCGGAGGCCTCACCGCCCCCTACTACTCCCACCGCTGGCCAAGCCATCCCTCTACTCACCCACACCCCCTGTTATTCTATGGCGACGACAACCTCACACTGCAGCGAACCAGTGAACCCTCATACTCCTCTACGCGTGGGCATCCACTACCGCGTCTTCCTCGGCTCCGCGTCGTCCCCTTCCCGGGCCTCGCCGTCGTCCACCGCCCTGGTGCTCTCGGCGCGGCGTGGTCAACGTGGTCAAGGAACGGCTTCCATCGGACGTGGACTGTACGTGGAGAGGCTGACAGCTGGGTCCACAGCCGCACCAAGGAAGTGCCTCCTTATTACATGGAAAATAATGATTCCTCCACCTGACAGCAGGGACCCACCAGACGGGCAACCGTATTTCACGAAAAAAATGTTTCCCCCCTGACTGCTAGGACCTACCAGCGACATCTTCGCACGCAAGGAAGTGTGTCCGGGCCAAAAAATAACGATTCGCCCCCCTGACTGCTGGGACCCACCAGCTACATCTTCACACACAAGGAAGTGCCTGACAGTCGGGATCCACCTGGTCGAAGCGTATGTAGCGTTGTCATTCTGGTCGCGAACATGTACGTACATACTGGTTGATGTAGAGGCGCGCACGTGTTGTAGTAGAGGTGCGCACGTAGCATGTACACGTACGTACAGCGGCCAGGGTGCAAGAAAGTAAATACGGCCACGTACGTACATACGGGCGGGGTCTTGAACGCCTACTCGCGTGTACGTACGGCCAGGGCTCATGTACATGGCTGGGTCGGAACGGAGAAACTGCGTCATCGTCGTGTTCATGGGGAGGCAACGGAATGCGTCGTGTTCATCGAGAGGCAACGGAACACGTGGGAGCCAACCTACTTGGACGGAACAGCCGATGGAAACGAGGCCTGGCGTACCACAGAACAGAGGAAACAGCCTTGTGTTTGACCAGCCACATTCGAAACGGGATCCTGTTCATCGGGAGGGGTCTGGCGTACCGCAAAACGGAGGAAACGGACCTCCTACGGTTGAAACAGGGGTCCTGTTGATCGGGAGGGGTGTGGCGTACCGCAAAACGAAGGAAACGAACTTGTGTTGGAGCGCTACGGTCGAAACGGGGGCCCTATTCATCGGGAGGGGTGTGGCGTACCGCAAAATGGGACTCCACGGGATACTGTTCATCTCCACCGTCGACCCCCTCCAGCCTCCACGGTCTACTGTTCAACCACCGTCGACCTCCTACAGCCTCCACCTGCGACTGTTCATCCACGGGCTCCTGTTCATCCAGCCTCCATCGCGCGCTACTCCACCGGCTACTGTTCAACCAGCCCTCTCCACGGGCTCCTATTCAACCACCCCTCCACAGGATACTATTCATCCAGCCTCCATCGTCTACTGTTCATCCTGCCCTCCACGGGGTGGTCCTGTTCATCCTGCCCTCCACGGGGTCCTGTTCATCCAGCCCCAATTAGCTCGATCGATCGGGATCCTGTTCATCCAGAGGCAACACCACGGGGTCCTATTCATCCACCCCCGCCGGGAACTGTTCATCTAAACCCCCCAGCAACGCTCACTGTTCATCCAGAGGCAGCATCGATCGGCTTCAGTTAGCAGCAATAGCGAAGGAATCGCTCGATCGGGTTCAGTTAACAACCATCGATCGATCGCTCGGTTTTAGTAACGCGTAGCCTGCAGTGCAATCGCTCGGGTTCAGTTAGAGCCCAACGCCTTGCATCCACGCGTGTGCGTGTACGAGAGAAATGCGCATCGCTTGGCCCCGACCACCCACCGTAACTGGGAACACCCCAATATTTTCCTCGCCCTCGCTTCTACCACGGTTTTTTTGTGTCATGGACGGCCCAAAGAATGTCATGCAGCTGCATCTTCGGCCCGCCCAGGACGAAAAGCGCATTTTCTGTCATGATTCTTTGTCATAGAAGTAGGACCCCACCCCATCTATGATGATACCGTGTTTTGTCACAATTATTGTCATAGAAGTGTCATAAGTATGACAGAGAAGTTTTTCGTTCAACCCAAAATGTCACGGATGTGTGTTTTTTTGGTAGTGGAAGCTAGTGGCAGGACTGGGAGTAGGCTCAACGCCCGCTGCTATGCCATGCTGGCGGCTTCCTCCGGGGTAGCACTCTAGGTGGCGACCTTCGTGTGCGAAAACCTTGAAGAATAGCATGGAGGCACCATTATACTCGAAATGGATGGCGAGGGCCCCCTTCGCGCGGCAAGCGCAGGCAACCTCGCCCCATCCTCGGGTCATGAAGATCTTACCCGAGGAGACCACCTCGACCTCCGCTCCCGTGGCCAGACTACGGCACCCGGCGTGCTGCAGCCATAGCTCAAGCGGCTCCCTCGGCGGCATCTCCTCGGCAAATAACCGCGGAAGCCAGATCCAAGTGCGCGGCGGCGTCGCTGCCCACATCACGAACTCACGCGAGGAGCCTTTGGCGTGGGTTCGCGGGCCGGCCGGCCGCACAACCCCAGCTTGGTCACCGCGGCCATGGCTCGCGTGGCGCGGGGCACTGCCGCCCCCTCCCGAGCCTTACGCCTGGGCGTACAGAGGGAGCGGGAAACCAGGTGGTGGCCGCTCGTACCAGGGCCACGTCGCTTCCTGCCTCTCCCCGGTGTCGGTAGGACGCCTGGACCTTTTCTTCAGTGAGAGCAATTCAGGTTCCTCGTGGGGGGCTTCCCTTTTTCCGTCGCAGAAAACTTCCTAATCGGCGCCATGGGTACTACGGCAAGATGGCAAGGCAGAAGGGAAGAGGAAAGAGCAGGCAGTGAGAAGAAGGAGATGAAGCAAAGGGGTCTCCGCCCCTCCCCTCATTTATAGCCAAGAGGAGGCCAACCGCTGGCCTCCATGATCACACGTAATGATGGTTTTATTTGCATGCAGCAGAGTCTCGTCAAGTCAAACGGTTGCTGAGGCAGCATGGGGAAGCGGAGGCACTCACGTCCCATCAATCGCGATCCGTCGACCAAGGCCGCATGCAATTGAGTCCCGCAGCGTTTCGCCCTTGCCCTTTGGCTTCGCCTCGAAGCCAAGTTCGAGCGCGCCTTGGGCCTGGGGGCTACTGTCGGCGTCCTGGGAATGGGGGTGCCTAGACTTGCCTGCCTGCGGCCCACGGCGTGACTCCGTCGATAGCCCGCTATGGCCCAGCTTCAGCAACAACAACCCAAGACCCTCGAGAGGGGCCAAGCCTTGCGAGGAGGACGACACCAAGACCTCCCTGAGGGGCGGCCTCACTAGGCTGGCTCCCGAGGAGCAGAGATATCAATGCAGGGTGCACCTCGCGAGGTTGATATGATGTGAGCCATGACGACGAAGGCCAGGCGGGCGCCAGCGGGCGTAGTGTACCAGTTTCCTCTTTGGTGCTAAGGAGGCAAGCGCATGCGCAGGGTCCCGAGGAATCAACTAAAGGTTTCCATATCGGTGCAACGACACCAAGACCGCCAAGACAACTGGATGGAGGTCATCGCGGAGCCCACTTCAGCGTCACCACCAGAGCCTTTTGCAGGCGAAGACTACTTTTGTCAGGATAGCTTGTACTAGTTATCCCCCTTCAAATTTGTCCGTTGTAGGATCCCTTCCAGCCTACATTTGGGAAGAGGACCAAGGCCACTATATATAGGACTTAGCCACCACCATAGAGGGGAGATTGATTCAGATCATCCACACACACCAGCTCATTGAGCTCAAGAATACCTCACCTCCGGAGGCTATTCTAGCACTATACTAGTTCATCCTCAGGCCCTCGAGGCAATCCACCACAAAGCTGGAGTAGGGTATTACACCGCAAGGTGGCCCGAACCAGGATAAATTGCCATGTCTCTTGTCCCTTGGGTTCGTTGAGCCAGGCTGTGGAATCATTGAGCAGGTAGACCGGGAAGAGGGAGTTCTTCGCACGCACCCCAGAGTTTGAACCTCTCAAGGGTCTGCGGAACTCTGAATCCGATAAATCCCTCTACTCTACTCAACATAATACTGTATAATATCAAGTTATGCGACAAAGCCAACAACCGTTGCGGTTTCAGGCTATCGATGTACGCTTTGTACTCCAGGCTGCCGGTTCGAATCTCGTCCTTCAGATTTGTTAGTTTGAGGTCCAAATTTGATCAATGACAAGTGGGCCTCCCATGTGTTGTTTCGATATTTCAATGTAGGATGGTTTTTTTGCAGAAACAATTTGCACGGTTAGACAAGTTACGGCACCAGTTACACGTATTTTGCAAGCTTAGGAACAAAAATGACAGTGGCATTGATATCACATGCTCCCCGCAACTTAGGTCCTATGGCAATACGATATTTTACGTTGTTGGATCTAGATCCAATGGCTTGGGAGTAGTCTTTGTAATTATGCGCAATTTCCAAACTCTCCAGGGGTTTTGTTGCAAAAAAACATTCAAGCCTCGTGTGAGCCGTTGGATCTTGGATCCAATGGCTCCAAGTAGCTCATATTAGGTACTCCCCGCAGCTTAATTAGCCTCTATGGTGATACGAGCATCTAGGTCGTTGCATGTGAGATCCAATGCCATGTGTGTAGTATTTGTACTTTCTGTGCAATTCCCAAACTCTTTGAGGCCTATATTGCAAAAACATTAAAACCTCCTTGTCGGTGTGAAAACCGCCAGACCTCAGGGTAGGGTCCCGAATTGTGGATCTGAGATCGATGGGGAACAAGGGACAATGAACACGGTGTTTACCCAGGTTCGGCCCTCTTGAAGAGGTAGTACCCTACGTCCTTCTTGATTATATTGGATGTATAGTATGGTTTACAGAGTAGATGTACGTTGAGATCAGCATGAGCTAAATCCTAAGGCGATGAGGTGAAGAATATAGCTATCCACCTAAATACTACACCCCCTCGGTTTATATAGACACAGATAGGGTTAGGGTTACTAGAGATAGATTACAATAAGGAAAAAAGAAATCCCATATATCCTTGACTTGGAGGGCACACCACGGCTTCATAGATCTCCTGTCGATGTACGGCTTCACTAGTTAGGCCCATATACGACGGGTCGATGCCCTGAGGACCCCTTAATCCATGACTCCCTCAGTAGCCCCCAAACTTGCCTCCAACGCCAACTATTGTGTCCGACATCTTCTTTCCTAACAATATTCGGCTTGCGAGGTGAGTTCTATGATTTTTTTCCATTCATGTTCAGACCCAAGGGGTGTCCAGAATCCTAAATAGAAGTCTTCCTTAGCAACAAAGGCAAGAATAAAAAACCGCTCAGGTGTAAACAGTGCCTTTTCCTCACAACTTTTCCTCTTTCAACGAAGAGTCGCTCCCGATCATAATGCCGAGCGGTTACTGTTTCTCGAAGCACGACTCGAGGCTGACGCCACGTCGGACACATCTCATCAAGGTGGGGATCGTGCCCCGCCTTTTTGGGGATATGATCAATGATTTCGATTACTCTCCCCGCACATAACATTGCGAGCATATTGGGAAGTGGAGAAGCCAACGATGTGGAAAAAGGAACCCATGGCTTGTCAACGACCTATAAAGGGGGGCTACAGCAGGCAGCATCCCACGCCTTCTTCCACTTTCCACTCACGCAGATAATCAAAGCTCCAGTGCCCCTTTTCTCTGCTTCCTCGGCAAATCCCACCCCGTCTCCTTGAGCCATGGTCGGATCCGGCGCCAACCAGAAGTGGGAAGCCTCCATCGTCACCGAGAGTGACATGCAGAAGCTGACGCAAGCCGGCTAATTATCGGCCGACATTGCCCAGCGGCCCCCCGAAGAGGGCCATATCATCCCTACGCCCCAGCTGGGCGAAAGGGTCGTATTCCTTCCTCATTTCCTTAGGGGTCTTGGATTTCCCCTGTACCCCTTTGCGAGGGGTTGATGTTCTTCTACAGGCTAGATTTTCATGATCTAGCCCCCAACTACCTTCTCCACATCTTGTCCTTCATCATCTTCTACAAGGCCTTCCTTCGAGTCCAGCCACACTACATCCTATGGCTAAAGGTGTTCAATGTCAAGCCCAAGGTAGTTGGCGGCGACCATGTGGAGTGCAGCGGGGCCATGATTAGCAAACTAACGTGGGTACAGTGGTCGGTGGGCCACTTTGTCGACAACGCCAAAATGTGGCAGAAGGAGTGGTTCTATATAACCGAGCCAAGGGGAGCCGGCTGGACGGCGGCTCCCGCATCAGATCTGGACCCCCTACTAGGCTAGCCTCCTGGACCACCAAGAGCTCGGACTGGGGGTCTGCTGACGGCTTGAAGGCACTTCAGAAGCGCGTCGTCAGCGTAATGGAGACCGACGCGAGGCTGGTCGACGTGATTCAGATCATGCTCCATCACCGACTCCTCCCCTGTCAGGAGTGGACCAAGCCGATGTGTGGGTATGATCCCGAGGACCTGGTCACTAAGTAACACCTCTTCAGCACGACCCACAGGAAATTGTGGAGTTCACTATTCAAGCTGGAGAAGGATTGGCCGGTCGAGGGGGAGGACATGGGCCTCGACGCTGTGAACCCTCCGAGGAAGGTGAGGGGCACTTGTCTTTAACATGAATTCGAATATTTGTATCGTACAATTTGATCGAACCTCTTTGTGTGGATTTTGTAGGGCTGGCTCACCAAGGCCGAGAAGATCAGCGGCCCGGCACTGCTGCCAGAGGGGCCCCAATCCGAACAGCTGGAGAAGTTGTTGTTCATGGTGCCTTACAAGGCGCCGGTCAAGAAGGGCAAGAAGACGGAGGTACCGGGGGCCAGGGAGGGCCTCCACCGCAGACCTCGGCCCGGCAACTGGTCCGGGGATGCTGCGGCCTCATCCGTACAAGATGGGGACGAGGAGGAAAGCGCCTCCTCGCACTCTGTGAACAGGGCGACGTCTAGTGACGTCGAGGAGGTTCAACCTTCTCCGGCCCTGAAGAGGCGGTGCCAGCCCAAGCTGGTCCTGTCTGACAGCTCGGACGAGGAGTCCGAAGCGTCCGAGGAGCTCCCGAAAAAGGGACCCAGGCTTAAGCTCCATGTGACCAGGTATATATCCCGGCCTTTCCAATCGCCTTATTCTGTAGTAGTCCCTGGTAGAACGTAGATTGATTGTTTTTCTTTGGTGGTACAGTCCTCCACGTGGCCTCCCCACCAAAGAGATCTCAGAGGGGACGTCCCCGCCCGCCAAACTGGCGGACAATGGGTCATGTTCCGCACCTCCTCCCATCCTCGAAGGGGTTGGGGTGGTGTTGTCATGAAAGACCCCTCCTCCTCCGAACTAAGGGGAGGAGGTCGATGCCACCATGGCCGAGGCCAACGCCTCGGTCGTTGAAGACCAGGGGGATGCATCTCTCCTGGCTGACGCGGGAGGGGATTTGGATCATCCGAACCCCTACAGCCCCCAGCTCCCGAGCCCACAAGGCCCTTGAGGAAGCCAATTCCTCCTTTCGGTGAGTAAGGTGCTGAGATCACGACGCCCGCGCCTAACGCCTCTATTCGGGCGGCGGCAGGTTGGCCGGGCGCGCTTGCGGAGTTGGTAAGCAACTCTGTCATCGTCGCGGAACACCGCACTCTTATGGGTGCGGTTATATAGGGTAGTCGGTCCATTCATTTGATACTGAACGGCGCTGTCCAAGGCCTGCAAGCAGGCTTTGAGGTAAGTCAAGTAATGCTCTTACCTAAAGCGGTTGTAATCTTTAGTTTGGGTAGACTGTGTACATAGCATCCCCCGAGACTCTGCAAGGACTTTGGAGAAGCCTGCAGAGGATCTAATTTGGTAGGTCGATTAACAATGTCGACACTTCTTTCGCTGACCCAGGCATCTTCTGTGGCCGCGGCTGATAATGCTGCGGCACTAGAGGAGATGGATCGGAAGCTCAAACTTTCCGATAAAGAGGTTGACCTTGTCAACAAACGGCTTTACGAGGCGCAAGGTAAGCCATTTGATAAGATGTGTATTTGCTTGATGCCGAATATTGACGATCCGGACGGTATGCTAATCTTTTATCGTGATGATCTTGCAGCTGCTACCGCCGAGGTTGAGGGCTTGAGAGAGGCCCTGAAGAAAGTCGAGGCGGAGGCACTCGCAAAGAAAATGGCCACTGATGAGGCGGTGGCCGAGCTCGAGAAGGCCAAGCTCGCTGGTTAGCAGCACGAGGCTCAAGTAGCTGAAGTGCAACTGGAGCTCCAGGATGCTGTGAAGAAGCTAGAGGTCCTTAAGAAGGAGCAGGAGAAGCAATCCTCCTAGCTGTCCAAGGCAGAGACAGAGCTCCAGGACACTAGGACCGAAGCACGAGGTGTTCGGGAAGAGCTCCGCCAAGTCGGGCAAATTGCAAATGGTAAGAAATACTTACTGCAGAGTGTGTTCAGAGGCAACAAATTCACCGTGCGGACGCGGGTCTGGTGTTCCACACGCGTGTTCACCAATCTCCCGAAGAATGTGGCGGCCACCATGGAGCATTATGCTGCTCATGAGGAGGACTCCGAGAAGCGGTGTTCCGGTTGCAATTTCCGGCTTCCGAGCATCCTTCCCTCCTAGGCAATCGGATGAAGCAGCTGATGGAGCTGCATCGGATGTCTGAACTGGTGCTGAAGGATCTATGTGTCAATCTCAGGCCGACCGAGCCGATTCCGGAGAGCTACTTCGGCCTTGTGTAGAGGCTGCGGGAGGCGCCACTCCGGATTGATGCCATGAAGCGGTCGACATGCCTCGAGGGAGCAAGGCCGGCGTTTGCAAAGACTATGGTGCATTGGCCGAAGATCAATCCAAAGGACATGGCCACTGGTCCTCCCCGTAAAGGAAAGGAGCATCGCTGCCCTGAGCAGTATTTTGCACAGGTGATGAATGGAGCGCGGGGATAGGGGGCCAATGTTTGAAAGATGTAATTATTGAGTGACTATATCAAGTTTTACGATATGGACCTTATGCTTTACAATGTGGTCGCATGATTTTATTTTATCATGGTTTAATTTTGACTCCTATGTGGCCGTATGTTTATTCTGAAAGTTACCAATCGTCGGCTTTGGCCCCTCGAGTGAATATCATGAGGGCTGTTTTGTTTCCGCACTGTTGCCCTTAGCCAATGCCTTGGAACTCGAAGGCGGTAGTGTGTGGGCAAAACTAGGCAATCGGACTATTCGGCTTTATTGCTTTCACTTAGCCATTAGGAGCTTGATTGTGGGGGCTAGTGACTAACCTTCGGTGGCTTGTGACGTACTTGGGGGCCAATACCTGTCCTTTCCGATCACATGGTTTGTGTTAATACGAACCCTTCATGTGACACGGTGAAATCGCCAACGATTTTTAGAGTCAAACCTCGTCATCGGATCGCTGAGCAGTTCACGCTTACTATGACGGTTAGTTTTTGGCTTTCTCCTCCTAAGGTGCTTTACTGGGCCGGCCATAATCACAATCGCAGGGGTTCTCCCTTTACCCTCTTAGCCGAACATGCGGAGCATAAGGGGTAAACACAGGAGCCGGGCAACCCAACTATAGACCAAGGACATAGAGCAGAATTGATGCATATAGAACAATATCTGAGACACCGAACACTCCACGGGAAGCGGCGTCGGACTTGGTATGAGGAGCTGAAAACGAATCAAGCTTCTAGAGGGTGAATTATATCACCATGTTGGGTTGTTTGAAGAGCGAGAGGGGGATCGGGAAGGAAGGAGACAATTACAAGATGCGGATATCTGGATACCGTAAAGGGTGTTTATTATTTTTCATAGGTTCAAGATGTCTAACCGTACAATTTGAACTGCCAAGACATTTATTGAAAAAGAGAGATATTTTTTACAAAGTAAAGGTTTACGCAGGGCCTTGATGCGTGAGTTAAAGCCTCAAATGTGCCCTGCTACACGTCTGCGCCTTTTGCTTCTGAGAGGTGGATGTTCAATGAAACCTTGAGGGGTGAGGATCCTTCCAATGAAGCTTTATGCTTGGGGGGTTCGGAATTGGCCCCCGGGTCATCTGAAGACAAGGTGACCCCAAAGTTCGGGTTAGCCGAACAAATGTTTTCGATTTGATATATGCCTCACGGCTGCCCATGGTATTTTGAGTGCGAAGTTGTGGTGACGAGGAAAATGGAGCGCGAAGAATGTGGGCATGCCGTGGCACACGCATCCCTATTTGCAGCGAACGCATGCGGGTTCCCATGACGGGGAGCAAGTTCAGGCCCATTTACTATTGTCGCTGGCCTGTACGGCATGCTGGTAATGGGACGTGTTTGGTCTTTGGCCTCTAGGTCTGCAGTGTGCTCTTCAGTTCAAACTGAGCGTTATGTATTGCCATTGATAGTTATGACGCCCGAAGGACCGGGCATCTTCAACTTGAGGTACGCGTAATGCAGGACGGCATTGAATTTAGGGAACGTCGTACGGCCGAGGGGGGAGTGATAGCCGCTGCAAAAAGGAGCAATGTTGAAGAACAAGTCCTCGCTTCAGAAGTTGTCTGGAGAGCCGAACACTACTTCAAGCATCACAGTGCGTGTGCAGCAGGCCTCCACTCCCGGAATGACCCCCTTAAAGGTGGTGTTACTGGGTTTGATCCTTGACGGGTCAATCACCATCTTTCTCACCGTGTTTGTATATGAGGTAGAGGCTACTGCCTCCGTCCATTAGGACTCTAGTGAGGTGGAATCCATCAATGATGGGGTCGAGTACCAAGGCTGCGGATCCGCCGTGGCGTATGCTGGTCGGGTGATCCCTGTGATCGAAAGTGATCGGTCAGGCTGACCACGGGTTGAACTTCGGCGTTACGGGCTCGACAGAATATACGTCTCGCAGCGCTCGCTTCCTCTCCTTCTTTAGTATGTGGGCTGCGTAGATCATGTTCACCGTCTTTACAACGGAAGGGAAGGGCTTCTGGCCTCCACTATTCAGCCCGCCGGGCTCGTCATCGTGCTCGCTTCGTGGGCTTTTGCCGAGTCTTCGGCTCCTGCTTTATCACCCAACAGTTACAGTTGGAGTGGTTGGCAGGCTTCTCCGGCGTGCCGTGGATCTGGCAAGTCCTGTCCAGAATTGCATCTAGTCTGGATGGTTCGTCGCCATTGCCTTTAGGGGCTTTCTTTCGGGGTCTAGAATTCGAGTTTCTAAACCCAGCATTTACTGCCATATCCTCGCCCTCGCTGTCATTGTGGTGACGTTTACTCTTGCTATGTCGCGGCTTTCCATTAGCGTCCCGAACCTCGGAGGTACCGGGTGTGTCAGGAGTGGTGCTTTCTCGAGTGAGCCAACTATCTTCTCCTGCGCAAAAGCGGGTCATGAGAGAAGTAAGGGATGCCATAATTCTTGGTTTATCCTGGCCGAGCTATCTTATGAGCCATTCGTGCTTGACGCTATGCTTGAAAGCGGCCAAGGCTTCGGCATCTAGCCAGTCAACAATTTGGTTCTTCTCGGTTAGGAATCGGTTCCAAAACTGTCGGGTAGATTCTTCGGGCTGTTGTGTGATGGTTTAGGTCGCCCGCGTCCGGAGGCCAGATATAGGTACCCTGAAAGTTAACTCGAAAAGCATCCTTGAGCTCTTCCCAACAGCCTATAGAGTCTTCGGGAAGGCTGTCCAACCAGTGTCGAGCTGGTCCCTTAAGCTTCAGTGGCAAATATTTAATGGCGTGGAGGTCATCTCATCATGCCATGTGAATGTGGAGGAGGAAATCCTCTATCCATATGGTCGGGTCTGGAGTTCGGTCATATGGTTCGATGTTCACAGGCTTGAAGCCTTCTGGGAATTGGTGTTGCATTACCCTCTCTTTGAAGCACAGGGGGTGTGCGGCGCCCCGAACTCGGGCTACATCGCATCGGAGGTCTTCGGACATCTGAGTCCGTTGCTGTTCCCGGACTCTATTGTTTCAACTCGGCCAATCGTAATATCCTTCCCATTGGTTGGGTGTATCTTCTTTGGGTCCATAGGTGGACCTGGTACGACCGCACTTGATCCTTGCCATAACAGCGAGGTGGAGCGGCGGGGTGCTCAGCCTTGTCAGCTTCTCTGTCCCGCCCTCTAGGGGGGCGGTCGGGCAGTTTGGCGCGTGTATATGTCTGACGTGTGGGCTTATGGCCTCGTTGTCGAAGTGTGGCAGCAATCTTTGCTTGGGGTAACTTTTGATCGGTTGTTCGTGGCCGTACCCGTCTTCGGCGGCTAGGAATTTAGTCCACCGATCGTTGAGGGTGTCTTGTTCGGCCTTGATTTTGCATTTTTGTTTCTTTAGACAGTGGGTGGGGGCTAGAAGCCTCCATTTAAACCGTTCCTGCTCCGACTGGTCTTCTGGGATGATGAAATCGTCATCCACGATACTGGCCTCCTCCTCGGAAGATGGGAGGTAGTTGTTGTCTTCGAGTCATCGAGGTTTGCTGGGTTGAACAGGTCCTCGTGCCCCGTGATGTCATCCTGATGATGTTCGTTAGCTACGGCTCTGGCGAGATCATCTGTATTATTCGCGGTGCCGTTCTCTGCAGAGTCCATGTTGCTCGTATGGCTTCAACATGGCTTTGATCGATGACGCTCTCTTCGGTGCTTGGGCGACTCATCTCCGGGCTTGTCTTGGTCTTGATTGGGAGTGCCATTGCCGTCCTTGGGGGTGTCCACCATGTAAATATCGTAGGTGGACATGGCCGACCAGTGGCCGGTGACGGGGGGTGACATCGATATTAGTCGTGGCTCGCTATTCTCGTCCATGTATTTAGCATTTTCCGAATTATAATCTAGCATATCGGTTAAATCATCAATAGTGGCTACGAAGTGGGTGGTGGGTGGGTCGTAAAATTCCCCGTGGTACGCCTCGAAGGGTTGATGGTTGTGCGCGGAGGGCAGGTCCTCCTGGATGGTCATTTTCTGGATTCGGTCTAGCGCCTTGTTTAACATAGCAAGGGTCGTCGACTTTGAGGTCTCTAGGCCAAATTCCGTTGTAGCGGGGTGGGGGCAGTCAGTGCCCTGGCCGGTCCTTGGTTTCCACATGCCGAGCTGGACTCGGGGTACGGTGCCGGATCCTTGAGGGAGTCCGGATTATCACTAGGGACTAAGGACGGGCCTTTGGTTTTGCGTGTGGTTTCCACGCCTGGATTTGAGATCGAGCCGTTTTGGGCCGGGGGTGACCCCTGGCCATCGGTTGCCGGCTTCGTTGTAAGGGCTCGAGGCCAGAGGGGCGTTGTGATGAAAAGGTTCGGCTGAGGTTGACTCTTGGCCTCCACCTCCTGATTTTGCCTCGAAGGCCGAGGATAGGCCCTCCGTAGACATGACAGATCAGGCCAAAGGTGGAGTCTGGCCCCCGCTTGAAGCGGAGCCCTCCTGGCTCGAAGCTATTCGGAGGGCGCAGGTCAATATGTAGATCGGATCGAAGGGGGACTCCTGAGCGGACGCGGCGAGGCCTGCGAGGGTGCAGGAAGGGGCAGTGAATCTGGTGAAGACCAGATCACCCTGCGTGTCTGTAATGTATTCTAGATTGCCGAATCGAATTCGGTGTTCATGAGTGAAGTTGTCGATCTGACCCAAACGACCAGTCAAATCGACGTGTAGCACGATGTTGCCGAACGCGAAGAGTTGACCAGGGACAAAGAAGTACCTGGATTCGATGCCTTCTCTTATGGTCAGGCGAGCCATCAATCCCTTTGGGCGACCCCGTAGCGGAACTCTGAATGAAAGCACCAATGTCAGTGTAAAAACCAGCAGACCTCGGGATAGGGGTCCTGAACTGTGGATCTGAGATCGATGGGGAACAAGGGACAATGAACACGGTGTTTACCCAGGTTCGGGCCCTCTCGAAGAGGTAATACTCTATGTCCTGCTTGATTATATTGGATGTATAGTATGGTTTACAGAGTAGATCTACCTCGAGATCAGCATGAGCTAAACCCTAAGGCGATGAGGTGCCGAATATAGCTCTCTCCCTAAAGACTACACCCCTTAGTTTATATAGACACCAATAGGGTTAGGGTTACCGGAGATAGATTACAATATGGAAAAAAGAAATCCCGTATATCCTTGACTTGGAGGGCACAACACGGCTTCATAGATCTCCTGTCGCTGTACGGTCTCACCCCTACTACGAGGCGTTAGATCTCCCTAGAACTCGTATCACCATAAAATCTATGGTGTGGGAGCACCTCATATTCCCCCGTGCTAGAAAAAATCAGGTCCTCTTGCAGCTTGGATGCTACGGTGATACGAGCTTCGAGGTCATTCGATCTTAGATCCAATGGCATTTGAGTAATCTTTGTGCTTGGGGGCTGTGCCTGAACCCTTTGGGGGCTTTTTTGCAAAAAACATTTGAACCACCAAGGAGTCATTGGATCTCAGATCCAACGGCTCTGAGGAGATTGTATCACTACAACATCTAAGGTGTGGTAGCACATGATATTCTTAAATACAAGAGAATATGACGTCTTCCCTCATCTTAGATGCTACGATGATACGAGCTTCGAGGCCGTTGGATATGGGATCCAAGGGCATCTGAGTAGTTTTGGTACTAATTGTGTGCAATTACCAAACTCATTAAGGTTTCTTGTAAAAATATTAAGACATCTCATGAGCCGCTATATCTCAGATCTACACGCTCCAAGAAACTCGTATCGCCATATATCATCTATGGTGTGGGGGCACATGATATTCTCCGGGGGGGTGCACAACCCATCAGTGTTTGGGAGGGTGGAGACTGTTGGCTTCCTGGGAACGGGGGTACCCAGAGTTGCCTGCCTGCGGCCCACGACGTGGCTCCACCAAAGGCCCGGTATGGCCCAACTTCAGCAGCAACCACTCAAGACCCTCGCGAGGGGCCAATTCTCGTGAGGCGGGCGACACCAAGACCTCCCTTGGGGCGGTCTTCCTACACTACAAAAAAAGACACTTCTGTGATGATACATGTTTGTCACAGTAGGTCACATTTTATGTCATGCATGTACATCCATGACAATTTTATGACCGAATCAAGATAGTCATACCTGTGCTGTCGTAGAAGTTTTCCATGACATTACCAAAATTATCATCACGAGAGTGTCCACTTCCATGACGATAAATCACACGTCATAGAAGTGCTTTCCTCAAGGGTGACCAACATGTGGCATCGACCGTAACGGCTCGTCGTTAAGCTATCGGGTCCGGTTTCGGATCCGATAACCCGTTAACAGCCCAGACCAATGGGGATTTTCCATGTGTAAAATTCTCATTGGCCGACGAAACCACGTGTCAGCTCCTCGTTGGGACAGATGTCATCCACTCATTGGACAGGAGGCGCCTATGATACATCGACACGTGGCACGGCCCAATAGAGGCCCATTCTGGTGGAAAGGCCGGCCCACCTAAAGGCCCACCATGTTTTTTCAAACACTAGTGGGCTGGCCTGTTAACAGCCTACCATGTTTTGGGTCAAATTGAGGCCCATATCAGATCAGGCCCGTTCAAATTACGGCCCGTATCGGATCAGGCCCGTTAACAGGGCACTATACCTTTGGGCCCCTTCTAAGACAGGTTTGTATTTCAGCCTATTAAATGCCCGTTTACTAGTTTATCCTGATAATAATTTCGGCCTGTTAACGGCCCGTGGAGTATCTGGGACGTTGCTGGCCCGGTTTAACTTTAGGCCATTTAACGTCCCACGCAGAAACTGGGCTATTTCTTGTCTGAAGTAACTTTAGGCCTCTTAATGGCCCGTATTCTTCGTGGATAGATTCCAGGCCAACTGTCCTATCGGCCTATTAATGGCCCGTGTAACAGTTGGGCCTAATTACAGCCCGCGTTGAATCCGGCCTGCTTATAGCCCATCTGATAATGGCCCGTGACACTTTTGGGCCTATGGCCCGCCTGGATACCGGCCTGCTTAAAGCCCGTAATTTTATTGGGCCAAACATGCCCGAGATATATTTTGGCATGTGAACTGCTCATCCTATTTGGGTCCAACATGGGCCTTAGGTAGTTTCGGCCTGTATTGGCCCGTGAATTTTTCGGCTCAACGCTAGCCCAATCTAGGTTTTAGCCTGTTAAAAGACCATGGTATTCCCTGGCCCAGCTGGCCAGAACTTTACTCGGCCTATTAAAGGCGGGAAACTACTATAGGTTTAGACCTCCTAATGGCCCAAGATGATTATAGGCCCACGTTTTCGCCCATATGAGTAACGGGCCGGCCTGAAGACTGACAACACTGAGATCCACTGAACCTTCCGGCCTAAATTACAGCATACCGACCAAAGAATAAACCTAGACTATACAATAAAGAAATTAAGGCATATTACATCCACTGGGAATCAAAGTTCGCTACCGGTGATAATAATGCGCAACATGACTGCGGATTACATACACTAGGCATCAAAGGTCGCCACCAGTGCATATAAATGTGCCGACAAAAGAATATACAAAACTGAGAGCACTTCAGAAGGCACTAGGCTTGGCAAGGTCGGGTCCCGCAAGCAGCCGAACAAGCTGATGAGACCTTAGATGTGTTAATGACAGATGCTTCATCCCTAGTTGTATGGCACAATAGTGCGCACGACAGTCCCCTAACATCTTCATTATATCTTTGACTTCAAGTCAGAGCTGAACTAAGGGAAGCCTTTTCGCTTTAAGTTGAGACTGAAGAAGTCAAACTGATTGAGGCAGCGACTGCACAGAGGTTGTCTCACACCTGCTAGTGAGTAGCTTCAACTCACTGTCTTCATCAAGACATGACCTTGGGGTCATCTCGCTGTCGTCAAGATGGTTTGGCTCATTATCTTCCCTAAAGTTCTGCCTGGCATAAGAGATACGACTCTGAAAGAGAAATAAGGAGACATGTAATAGGTTTCACAATTATATAAGTAAATAAATGGATCTGTTCTGCATAAGGAACATGTTTTTACAACTAAAATTTAAAACTAGTAGTTGTTGCAAACATCCAATCATATGTAAACAACAAAGTAAACAGCAGTGGAGGAAATTATGCCTACCCAAATCTATACTAGAACAAAGTTTGAAGGCTTGAGAAGGATGAACTTACATTACATGTTAACACGGGCTGGACAAAGCCCTTCTCCATGTTGATGGAAGGATAATTCAATAAATTCTCCAAAGAAAATTCTTTATAAGCGTTGCCATTATTCTACATTTTGCAAAGAGTAAATATAGATCAAATAATATTGGAAGAAGCAGAGGATAATGAAGCTCAGGTGTATACTGATGATACATAATCAAATAGCAATTAATTAAGTACAACGTTACAAGGCAAAAGGTATTGACAAGAGGAATGAAAACATCAACGTGTGTAGTGGCATTGGCTTTATTCAACATTTTGGTAAAATTAAATGTAGATATGATAATTTGGAGAAAGTGGAGGGCAGGGCAGATAAGATGTAGAGTAATGCTAGACAATCAACTATCTCGCGATGCAAGTACAGTAATACCACCACGGTCCGTTATTACTTGTCGCTCAAATGGATGTATCTAGAACTATTAAGTTCTAAATACATCCAATTGATCAACAATTAATTCGATATAGAGGGAGTAGATGACAACAGGTACTTACATGAGCAATCCAAAACTTCATAACCTTTGTGTTAATTCTACATTTATCTAAGAGTAAATATAGGTCTTATGATTTCAAGCAAATGGAGGATAAAGAAGTGAACATTTATAGTGATGCTACATAATCAAACAGAAATGAGTGTAAGTATGCTGACAAAGGGCAAGAGGTACTGACAAGAGCAATGCAGAGCCCAGTATTGTCGTGAGATCCTATGATCCTTTGAGCAAGGAGATTCATCTGAAATTAGTTTTCATACAAGAGAGAAGGTCAGGCACATGCAGAAATTTAGGAGTTCAAATTTTGAATTGATATCATAGACAGTACCAGACGCTGGGCTCTCAGCAGTTCTAATAGGGGTTTGGCCACTGGAGTAGGGGTAAAGTGTGGTACAGTTGGGCCTGTGTTTTCTGTGGGTGCTGATCTATCTGATTTAATATGTATCACTACCTTTTCCAAATACCTAGTTTGTACTCCTTGAGGATCTGCACTCACCCTCTTCCTTTTGGACATCTATTATGAAAGAACAACATTTGACTAGAAAAACATAGTATGAAGACACATGGAATAGGTACAGAAAATGGATAGGTATGGCATGTACTCATATATGATGCTTAAACTAATCAGATGGTGTAACAAAGTAGAAGTAATGCAAGAGGTCAGATGCAAAATATGTGCGACCAATACAACCTTGCCAAGTTAGAGCAAGCACCTTGATGGGTGAATAAGATAGGCCATCCTGCACCATGCCAAGTTTGTTAGCCAGTGGATTGTTTCACAATATTCCTCTTGTGCGCCCATTCTCATATTCATTTTGATAATGTTCAATACCTGACATGCATGAAAACATAAAAACAAGTCAGATTACCTTTGTAATGCAGAAGTGATTCTAATCCAATACTTCCTCCCTGTAAACCCCTTTGTGCTAACTCTGCAATTCTTCTAAGAGGTGCCATGCATGCTGTAATTTGGTGTGTGTGCATTAATATAATGTGGCCTACTACTGAAAATATGAGAGCTCCAGAAGTGATGATACTTCACAGATGACAGCTTCAACATATAGTAAAGAAGAACAAGTCGACCTGACCTGACCGATTCAAAATATACTAAGGGAGAATAACTCGACCTGACCAGTCGACCGTAAGAGAAGAGGATCATCTTAAAGAAGAGCAGAAGAGCAAGCAGATTGAAGATATTACAAGTCTTTCTATACAATGTCGGTTGGCCACCCATGATGAACCAGAGCGCACAGATAAATATTATTCCTTCCGGTCTCTCCATATGTGGCTCACAAGCATTTTGAAAGTAAAGTAGGAACATTTAGCTGACCAATTAAACATCTCTCAGTTTTACTAATATCAGCATAATATCATATTTGAATTTGTACAACTAAGCTTGTTTAGCTTGATGAGTGGACCGGTGCTATTACGACACGAACCACGTAGGCTGATCGTGGTCATCATAAAATGGGGAAACCGTAAGCATGATGAGTATAGTGTTGACCATGGCAGTGGGATGGCAGATCTGAAGCTACAAACCACGCAAAGGGTAGTTAGCAACCGATGTTTGCTTTGAAATAACAACTAAGATTTGGTATGGACAGGAAAGTACAGTCAACAAGTGACAAAGAAATGCAATTCTATTGTCTCTCTATATGTCACGACATGCATTTGGAAACTCAAGTGGGACCTTTTAGCTAACCAATTAAATGTGTCTGTTAACTAATATCAGTATCATATCACAATCATATTTGAACAACTAAACTTTGGAATTTTGAGTGTTGTGTTGTTTAGCTTGAAGGGTGGAGTAATGCTAGTACGACAGAAAGCACCTACGCATATCATAGTAGAGTAGATAAAAGGGTAAAACCCTAAGCATCAAGAGTAAAATCAGGAAAGTGGAAATAGCTGGACCAGTGGGTGGCGCACATGCTTTTCGAAACGAATATAGGAACATTAGGTGACCAGTTAAACGTTCTCTGTTTTAGTAATATGAGCATCATATCAGATTCGTATTTCAACACGTAAGCTTTGGAATTATGAGTGGCATGTTGTTTCGCTTGATGGGTTGAGGTCTTGAGGAGCAGTGCTAGCACGACACGAAGCAGTGAAGCACCTACGATGATGGTAGTGAGTATAAAGGGGGGAAACCATAATCTTTACGAGTATAGTGACCGTGCCATGGCGGATCTGAATGTGCAAACCGGACAAAACTATTTCGCAACCAATGTTTGCTTTCAACTAGCCACTACAATTTGGTACGGACAAGAAAAGTACAGTAAACAATTTACGATCTAGTTTCCGGGTGAGATCAATAACTTAAGTACATATGGAAGAGTACCACCTCTCTTGCGACACCGTGTAGGCCCCCGCTGATATGTTGAGGGTGCTCCGGGAGTGATGGCTGTCAGCGGCGGGGAAGAAGACTTTAGACGGCAAACGGCCAGTTCGGGGGATAAATCATGTTGTCATGGACGAGGCGGTCAGAGGAGCGGCAATGGCAAGTTGGACGACAATGTCGATGAAGCGAGACAACGCGATGAAAGGATCCTGGTCCGGCGCCGTGGATGAGAGACGTCCATCTCTTGCAGTGGACCACGGGGTAGGGGTAGCGGCTCTGGCAAGGTGGAGGATGGGGTGGCGGACGGAGGAGGCTGGCTGCAGTGGGGAGGTTGTCGTGGTGCCGACGGTGTATGAATGGGGAAATTGAGGGGGAGGGGGATCTCAAACATTGGGACGCACTTGTCTGAAATGTGGAACGTTACGAACTTACCCCCCGTTTAAAATTTCAGACATCACGTCGGTTGGGGATAGGACGGTAATTTCGCACCTTCCAAATAGTTGTCGGTAACGATTTCGGGCGAGGAGAGGGTGTTTTGCCGCCCACGGTGTATGAACGGGGCTGACAGGTAGGGCGGTTGTGTCACGTCCAAAGGAAGTTACACATCTGCCCCTATTTAAAATATTAGCCTAGGTCAATTTCGGACGAGGAGAGTTTGTTTTGCCGCCCACCGTGGATGAATGGGCTAATGGAAGGAGAGACACATGTCTTTCGGACGAGCTTGAATCAAATGTGTTTTGCCGCCCATGTTTGGCGCCCACCGTGTCTGAATGGGCTCAGAGGTCATCATGTCACGTCCGATTGGAGTTACTAGTCTACCCCTATCGACAACAGAGTAAATCCGGTCGATAAGGATGTCAAGTGTCAGGGGTAGACATTAATTTCCATCTCGCAAACACTTGCTTCGGGCGGCCCACAAATGATAGTGGGTGTTTAGCCGCTTCGTTCAAAACTTGGGAGAATTAGTATTCACGTTTGCCTTGGGCCCTGGCAACTAAATCCAAATCCAATTTTTATTCGATTATGAGTATCCACAGATAATTCTACGTTTTGTTATTTATTTCTTCAAAACCACAACAAAGATTTATTCCACCTTTATATATGATTATAATTTAGAAATGCCATGATCTTGGAATTCAGTAGGTTGGATACAGTTTGAGTCAAATAGTTATTTCATCCAATACAATATGCTAACATGAAAAACAGTTCACCTTATGTCAATCATACAAGTACTGAGGATTACCTCTCCCAGATCATTACAACTCATGGACAACATAGGGGGTCTTACAACATAATCCATTCAGAGACATGACACAACATGCAAGTACAATAATCTAATGACAATTTCATCTGGTATTTAAAGAAGAACTGGGATTACCCTGGGCTTCAGATAGCAGAAGCAGCAGGACCTCCTCCGTCTTCAAATGCAACATTCTTACTTCCTCCATTCTTGGGTTGCTTGCATAATGCGTGCAGCTAATTGCATGATTTCCAGCTTCAAGATCGAGATTACCTCATTCATGACAGCCACACCATCTCTTTCTGCCTCTAGTAGAGCCTCAAGAACTATAATATTTGTGCTCAGACTACTCCCCAGTGGTGTTGCCTCTGAACTTCTACCATCTGGTAACATGGATGGCGCACTGCTTCCATAAATAGATTCTAGGGTTGTACATTGTGTCCTAGTGTGAACGGCATCCTGAAAGGTTTCCGCTGGACATAAGTAAGAGATAGTTATCGCATGATCCGGGTAGTAAGCTTACATGGTAAACGACATACGAATTATTGCCGAGCATGGAAAGCTATATTTAAATGGTTCTAAGCAGCATCAGCCGAAAAGAAATTAAAATGGTAAGATGAAACTAGGGATGTAAGTGGCAAATAAACTGCATCCGCTAGTCCCATCTAGTTAGTTTTTGCTAGCTCCCTAGTTCATTTTCCTCAAAAAACAAAAACTCTTTTGAGCTATCATACCACTAGTGGACTTTAATCAGGATTAAAGGGGACCTAGTTGACATCCCTAGTTGAAAGGGAGTGTACCACCGCTATATTTAAGTTTCCAAGGCATCTAAGCAGTTTAAATGATCTGAGAAAGCACATAACAGTGTGGCCTCATATAAACTACGAAGAAAGTCTTGTGACGAAGTTCAGAGGAAAACTTAAGGACTCAAATGAACCAGGCATGCATTTCTTTACGATAGTACAGCAGGCATTGCTGACATATTGGCCAACTCAGGTGTAGCGTAACAAGTAACAAACAAGCATTCGAATCAAGCAATACAGCAAAGCAGACAACTGAACTATTTCTAATTATGTAGGATTACAAGTTGAGGGCACAAGCCAAGAAAGCAGCCCACACGCATTACATTTCACATGTACTAAAACACACTGGCTTACCATATGTTGTTGTGAAGCCTCGCTGCTGTTGCAATGTTGTCCGTTACCGTAGGACAGGCTATTGATAGATGTTTTCTTCCCAGCAGGGGTGCAGCAACTTACCCACCACGCTCGCTTAACACCGGCCGGACACACTTTACTGGGTCATGCCCGGCCTCGGCCAAACAATACGCCGCAAACTGACCTAGGCTAAATAGAGAGGTCAGCACGCCAGACTAAACCAATGCCCCAAGGGGTCATGGGCCATCGCCCCGGGAACTCCTGCACGTTGCGTACGCGACCGGTGAGCAAACCTAGCTACCTCCTTAAAAAAAGCAGGTGCTTACGCAGTCCAACCCGGCACGCGCCGCTCAGTCGCTGACGTCTATTAAGCTTCGGGTGATGTATACGACGTAGAACGCCCATACTATGCCCACGTGATGGTTAGTGCTATCAGGCCAGAGGCCCCTCGGATCAAATATCCACATCGTAGTGGATTAGGAGCACGCGGTAACGAGCAGAGACTCACGATCGATGTGACCCCGTCGCCCCATCTCGAGGACTTGCAGCAAGGGCTAAGAATGCCCAGCCACGCCTTGTAAGTATCTCGCGGTCACCTTTCTAGGTCAACCTGACTCCACATCACTTGCAATTAAGCTCGGGCGGGTACCCCTCAGGGCCGACCTGTCTTTAGTAACATGGTTCAGGGTAAAGTCATAATAACCATAGTAACTGTGTGTCTAACACCAAGGGAAACCCTGAGTTACCACCCTCGATGGATTCCACTCGATGTAATCATCATGGTGAACGTAAGAGGAACCACCCTCGAGGTTCACACTTGAGCGGTTGCACGACAGAGTCGTATCGGAAGTGGTCAAGGAGGAAATCACCCTCGATGACCACGACCGAATAACTACACTACAGAGATCTCAACAGGAGTGATGTTTGAGGTTCCACCCTCGGCACTCCATGGTAACTCTTCAGAGTCGAGCAACAAAAGGGGCTTGATGTAATGTGAGGTGTCGGGCTCTGGTCCTCGATCACGTTGATCGAGTCGTCGATGATGAAGCAGGGGCAACAAGGAGAAGGTGGGGGTCACTGATGGATCACTAACCAACCTATACTAAGCAGTTTAGGATAAGCAGGTAAGGTAACAATAAGCAGGTTACAAAAGCAGGCTATGCATCAGAATAGGAGCAAACAATAACAAGAACAAAATCTAAAGCAAGCATGAGAGAATAGAATGGGCGATATCAGGATGATCAAAGGGGGGGCTTGCCTGGAAGCTCTGTTGAGAAGGAAGGGTCATCGTCGTAGTCGAACACAGTGGTGTTGGCAGTGGTCTCGGTGTCTATCGGAGAGAAGAGGGGGAAGAAACAATAAATATAAACCGAACAAAGCATCATAAGGCATAACATGGTAATACGCGGTGTTAGGGGTGAACTAACGCAGTGCTAGACGTTGCAGACAGAGAGGGAAAACATCCGGAGGGGTTTTTCCGACGTTTGGCGTTTTCCGGACAGATGAAAGGAGAGGGGACGGTTTCATGTTCAGCATGCTAGGGACAGGTGACAGATGAACGGGTTGCGTATCCGGACTCGTTGGATTTTCTAGCAACTTTCATATATAAAACCTTTTCATCCGAGTTATAGATTAATTTATATGAATTTCCAAAGTTTAAATAATTTTCTGATTAATTCGATAATAAACTGCAATTTGCCATGGGTACACGGAGTGTACCCAGACAGGGGTATGACAAGTGGGGCCAGTCAAAGCTGAATGGGTCAAAAAGTGAACAGTGCTTGTGGGTCCACATGTCATATGCTATACCTATAAATAAATAAATAAAATAAAAGCTAATTAATAGCGGACCAAACGTCATCTGTTATTAGACTAATTCAGCACTAACTAACCTAGCTCTAATAAACAAGGGCCGTCCTGGTTGCACGACCAGCCTCACGGGTGTGCACACAAACGCACACATAGCACATGACCAAGCGTGGACGAGGTAAGCTCTCTGGTAGTCTCATGGGTTTCTCACAGTTTAGTTTCGTCAGTTGTTTCTTCAGCAAACAACTTTGCACCTTCGAGCCAGAGCGACCAGCAAACAGCAGCGGTAGGAGCTATGGAAACAGCTGCGGCGGCGGTAACTATGCAGCGGCAGCAGTAACAAGAAACAGCAGTAGCAAGAAGGCAACATCATGGCTCGGCAGCAGCAGTAGTAGTTAGTAGCAGAGCAGCAGCTAAGCAGCAAGCAGCACATCAGCAGGACGAGCAGCAGCGGCGCAGTCGGAGCACGGCGGGACGCATGCACGGACAGGCGCTAGGTGCGGCAGAGCACGCGCGGACAGGGCGGCCACGGGATGAGCGTGACACGGGGCGCGAGGACGAGGGCATGCGGGGAGCAGTGTGCGGCGGCAACGGTCGGAAACGCCATTCTGGCAACCAAAAGAGGCGCGGGAGGGCTCGTTCGACTGCTGGTGCCCGCACTCATCCACCGGTACATTAAGCGCGAGCTGGGGAGGCCTCAGGTGACGACGGCGAGCTCGGCACCAGAGATAAGCTCCGACAATGGTGACAACGACGTTAACAGCTAGCTACGGCACGGAACCGAAGCACGAACAGAGGGGAAACGGGCGGATGCTCATCATGGAGGCACACAAGGGCCCGGCGATAGGTTAGGAGCAGCAGGACGTTGTGGATTTGGCGACAAATGCCGGTGACACCAGATGAAGAAGATGGTCGATCCTCTCATGTTGGTGCGGCTCCGGTCGATCTGCTCCTCGTAGGCGAAGTAGGCGATGTAAACGAAGCTACATGTCAAGCTCCTAGGCGTCGGGGAGCTCAGTGGCCACAGGATCGACGGTGGCCATGGCAATGATGGTTTCCCGGGCGTGGGGAAGACGATGGCGGCGCGAGGAAAGGAATGAAGTCGATCTAGGGTTCCAAAAGGGGGCCGCGGGTGTCATTTTAACCAGCAGGGGAGGCCTGAGGATGATCGACACGTAGCCAGGGCGCCATGGATGGCCTCCACGATCCCCCCTCTGCTTCCTGTAGAAGGAGGAAGGGGAAAAGGGTGTTGTTGGGTTGGGCTTAACTGTTGCAATGGACTACAAGTGCATAGTGGTAGTTAGGCCTTTTATTTTTGTTAATTTCTTTTCTGTTTTTCTTTTACAGAGAGGGTTTTGTAATATATGGGGCACCGAAATGATTTTTTTAAATATGGGAATTGTCCACATAATTACAATGCAATGTTTGGCACTGCCACAAAAAGTTTGGAAGAAGTTTGAACTAGTTTGAAATTGCATAAAATGGAGAAGCAATTAATTTGCTGATTTGGCAATGTTTTAAGTTGCTATAGTCCATCTTAGCTTGGAGGTGATGTTGTTTTACTTAACAATCGTTTGTTATGGATTTTTTTTACAAATGATCAACATTTTTCTAGCAAATTTTGAGCAACTTCAAACTTCACTTGAATTTGAATTGACCGGAATTTCAAATGGGATATTGAACGAAGGTGATTAAGCGCTGTTTGGAAAAATGATTAGCTTAATCATAGAGGTTACCGTAGCATGACACTGGGGGGTGTTACAATCTTCGCGATCCATTATTCCCCATCTCGGTCAGAGAGAACTATTCAACTAGTCTTCGCAGTCAAGTGACAATACACGTTGCAGCAGATGGGACACACGCGTGTTGGTGTTACTAAATCAGCCTTACCCAGTACTATCGTCATGTTTGCCAGTAGAGCCTGCTTCATCAAATACGCCTACGCACCTCTCTCCTCCATTAACTGACATATGTGCCCTCTTGAGGTAGACCCACATGTCATCGACGTAACTATTTACACTACGAAGGACGGTATATCCTGGTAGTAGTACTATTAGAATAGAGATTTAATGGACTTTCTTCCCCGTCTTTCACTCTTCTTCCTCCTCTCTTCTTCTTCCTCCAATCTTCCCCATCGTCGGCCGCACACCATTTCCCCCGCTCACTGCTCGCGCGCCCGCGCCATCTTCCTTGGTAGCTCGCGCGTACCATATCCCCCCGCTCACTGCTCGGCCACACACGCCATCTTCTTCGCTCGCCCGCCCGAATCCACTTCCCCGCTGACTCGCAGGCACCGGAAACCCCAATCACTCAGCACCCTAAAAAACCTATGGCAGAACTGACTGACATGCAGAGCCACGATTGGAATTCCCTCCCCAATTTTCTCTTGGAGCAGATCTGTAATCATATGGACCTACTCAGCACCGTCCGTCTGGCCGCATGCTCGGTGTCATTGTACCGTCTACTCGTCTGCAACCGGCCGACTCTTTTCAAGACACCTTGCTTGTTGATGCCCGATCCTCGCAGTTGGCCCATACACCGATTTGATGATCCTACGGAGGTTGCCGTGGTGCCCCTCGACATGCTACCACTACCCGTCCACCTGTCCTTCATGCGCGACCCCTACTGGTCGGGCATGAAGGCCAACTGGATCGTCCTCATCCACCAATCCGGTAGTCCGTGGCATCTCATGGATATCTACACCCAGCGAGAGATCACCCTTCCATCGTTGGATACCGCCGCCATCGATCCTCGGGGCCCGCCCACTACAACAAGAACCCCCCCTATAGCAACGTATTGATGCGTTGTCATACATCCCTATAAGCGTTGCAATGGTCTACACCAACGGATTAATATGCGTTGCCGTTGGTAGCGTTGCAAGGGTCTACAACAACATATACACATCCGTTGGTAAACGACGTCCAGAAATGTTGCTATCTAGCAACGTATATGGTTAGAGTCCAACAACACTATGTATGCGTTGCTGACCACCGTGCACAAAGGCTTTTCAAATGGGAATATCTATATAATAATGCCATCCAACCCAATATGGGTTGGGCTCTTCAAATGAACATATATATCAAATATTGCCATCGAGCCCAATATGGTTTGATCAGTGCATATTTCTATTAGGCCATGACCATCTTTGCAATTTTCTGTCTCTGTTGGAAAAAATATTTTGTACTGTTATTAGTTGGTCCAATTCCACACATAATATTTATCCCATCGACCAACACAAGGTATTTTCACATAACATGACAATTAATTACTCCATAAACATCAATGCAAATTCCACATCACAATTCATAGTTCATATTCCCAATAAGCCAAAATAACACAAGCCATATATCAACCTGATACAACATGTAGCATCAACAGACACCAGGAAATAGATTAACAAATGAGTGTTGTCAGAAATAGATTAACAAATGAGTGTAGTCTTGACTCTCAAACATAACTGTATCGCTTCAAAGTTACATTTGGTGGAGCCTTCTCTCTTCTTGTCTTGAAGGTAGCTAAGGTTGCTTTGGCCTTTGTTTGTCCATCCCAACTTTTTCAAAGACGAGCTGCATATCATCCCATCATAAGAATAGGGCTAGAGTTTGCAACAAAGATGTAAGCATATTAGTAAGCATGAGTTGTAAAAAATAGCTACTATTGCAAGAAAATTCAGAGTTTACTATTAACCATGTTCTCTTGACTGTAGCTTATGTAAAAATAACCTAACAGAACACTACTTTTCATAATATTTATCATGATATTTTACCTATGTTGATAGGAGAACCATATCCAAATGAAAATGATAAATAAAGTTAATGGCTCGAGATATCACATTATCAGCTAATAAGAACAGAAGAAGCCATGATCTTCCTCACACAAACCACCAAAATCTTTACCATTAGGGATTTGCTTGTCAAATAGGGCTCCAATTTTTGAAGATAACCATAGTTTGGGCCCTAAATACCAAGCAAAAGGTTAATTAAGACTATCTAGAGACTATACAGCAAAAACCTGTGAAGTACTACTACTTATTAGTACCTGGTGAGTATCGTGAGCGTACAAGAATTCAGCCATCTCACTGGAGTGGAACTGCAATAGTAATTCGTTCCTTTGGCCAAATTTGGATCACCTTTGATGAAGCTAACATTATGGATCTCACACCTCCTTTATCCTTTGAAGGAGAATAGAGCAGATTAGATCACATAACATGGTTGAAGTGAATTGCAAGCTTGCCTGGAACCGGTACTGTTGCCACTTGGGTAGAGGACAGTAGTGCCTTAGGGGATGCCTATTAGTAGTAATTGATTTGGCAATTAAGTAGATTCATGAAGCAAGGCAAAATATGAGGGGCTAGGTATGGACGAGGAAATTGCGTCTCAGAGTGGAGCAGTTAACAAAGGCGGGTTCAAACTCCATTGGTAAATTAGTTAAGTTGTTAACAAGCAATCAAACAAGCGGACGACGGAGGGAGTAAGCGTCTGGCCTACTGCGGGTTGAGCGATACAGCGACCTTGAAGGTCCACGTAACATGCCGGCGGTGCTGCAGCGGCGGGAGGTAGGGGAAGCGACTATGAGGAGGCATCGGCGAGGTGGAGATACCTGAGGCGAATGGACCTGCTACGAGCGGCGCTGTTGGCCGGAGACCATTGAGGAGACGATACGGGGGGAGCACGAATTTGACGCCGTCCCACATCGGAGGTGGCCCACCGCCGTGGACCTTGCCCCTGCGGCCCTGCTGCATGATCCAAGACCAAGAGAACGGATGGAGGTTGATGAGAACGACGGAGATAGTGAGCAATTGGGTGGCAACCGACTTCCCCACGGTGCTCCTCTTCGTCTTCGGTGGCGCTAGGTAATTGAGCGACGCGACAACGACGGGGAGGGGTTAGACGGATGGAGAGGAAAAACACCGGAGAGGCTAGATCCAGCGGGGAGGCGAGCCGTGAAGGCGCGATCGACGGCGGATCATATGAGAGCGACGGCGCTAGTATAGGGGGCGGTTGCAGCGGGAGAGCCGGTGGCGTTGCCGTAGGGGGTTCGAGAGAGATGAAGTGTATATATGGTTAGCCGAAAATTTCTCAAATCCCGCCACGCGTATCCAAAACATTTCGCGCCATGCGCTCAATATTTTGGGTATATTCTACGATGTCTTTCTCCGCTGGGAAGCTGCTATTTTGGGTCCGACGTTACATTGTTAGTTTGATTGACTGATTTGGTTGGTTTGAAAATTCTTTAGATGTACCACGTTACATTGTTCATATCATCAAGTTTTCTTTCTTTGCGAACAAAAATAAAGTTTAGCAAAATACATATTTAGGGCATCTCTAACTCGGACCCTCAAAACGCCCGTAAATATTTGGACACCGGACCCTCAAAACGTAGTGCGGACTGAGGTGTCTGGACTAAGTTTGTCATCCAACGTGGAGCTTTATTTGTCCAGTAAACCAGGGAGGTTTGCGGGTGTCCAAACCACCGCCATGTACGCGGCTAACACCCCGGTCTCACCTAAAACCATCTCTCGCCTGGCTGCACCTTTGCTCCTCATGTTGCATTCATGCTGGCCCAATGCGGATACGTCCAGTCACTTGATGCGACATTGAAGCGGCATACCGGCCGAGAGCGCCGCCCGCGCCACGTCCTGGTCTCTGCGCCTATTCAATACCAAAGAGATGCGAGTGGTCAGGGAAACGGGATGGCTATCTACCACAATTAAGCCAGTTGTCCCCTTCGTCCGCCTGCCGGCATTAAACAAGCGCATAGACAGCAAGCTCTAAAATGTTGTGGGACGCCTCTTGATGGAGCAAAATAACGAGTTGTGCGTGACGCATAGAGACTGGCTTGTCGGCGGGCTTGCCTGAGGTATGCGACGATGGCCCGACGATGGAGGAAGCATATGACAATGAGCCGACGCAAGCACCAGCCCATACCGACTTCAATATGAAGCTGGCGTAGGTGCACTTCAATGTTGTCATGGCAAAGGACTAGCGGACACCACTGGTGTCGGCGTTTCGACTAGCGCAGGAGGACCAATGCTACAATGTCGCCATGCTCGCGCATCATTGGCGGCGGAGGGCCAAATCTACGGCAAGTTCGTGAGCCAGGAGGCCGTGGCATCCATGGTCGTGGAGGACCCGAACCTCCTCGACCAGTAGTAGGAGCTCTACTAGGATGCGTGCAACGCTCGTACGGGCTGCAACGCGAACACGGCGGTGGCGGATGCAGAGGCGGTGATGACGATCTCAAAAGGGAACCGTGACAACTCCATGTTGTTCACTTCGCCTGCGCAGTTCCCACCGGGCCGCAACAACCACGAGGCTTCCCCATCCACATCGTTTGTGGACCCCACCTTGGCCGACGACGTCCACATGGGTTCGTCCATCTAGACATAGTCGATGGAGGTCCGGCGTAGATTCCTGGCGCCTCATTAGGGTTGCGAGGTTAGGGTTTCTTGTCGTGCATGCACGGTATCAAAAATTTGTGTCAATTGCTTCATATCTATTCAAGGGTTCAATGGTGACATCTGCGGTTCTAGGGCGTTGGTCCTTAGGGACATGTGCATGAAGACTTGTCAGGTCGACTCTAGAGGGAAGCGGCGGCAACGACACGACGGTGGCTCGTTCTGGCGGCGGTAGTGGTCGTTCGATGGCCTAGAGACCTAAATGTCATTTTTGTTATGTTTGAGATAATTTGTACTCACAGGCTCTTCGTCGGTGCCGGATCAAGCATCTTGGAGATAGGGATAGGCCAGAAAGTCCTTATCCCAATGCGGCATTGCCGGCACCACCATGTCAATGTCACCAAAGAACCAATGCGGGAAAGTAAGGACATACTAGAAAAAAACAAAGAAAGGGGAGGGTCACCCATCCTCAAGCCAACGACAAGGAACCCTAGGCTTTTGTATGTTTTTCCATGTTTCCTTTTCATTTAGATTTTTTTATGTATGAAAACTTATAAATATATGTTAAAAAATTCTAAATGTGCAATAATTTTTTTTAAATGTGTGACAAATATTTCTAAACACATAATAAAAAATTGAAATATATATTAAATATTTTTATGTACTTGACTAACCTTTTGAAATATGCCATGAACATGTTTAAAATACACAATGAACTTTTTTCTGAAATACATAGTTTCCTTTGAAATGTGTGAGCATTTTATTAAATACACGATGAACAAATTTTGAATACACAGTTTACATATTTAAAATATACTATGACCTTTTGGTAATACATGATGAACATTATTGAAATATACGATGAACAATTGATAAATACACGATAGTTTTTATGAAATATAGCATGTATAATTTTCAAAATAGATGATGAATATTAATAAAGTACATGGTAAACATTCTTTTAAATGCACAATCAACATTTTTAAATCACACGACAATTTTTAGTTACAATTTTTTTAAAGTTCCATGTTTTAAAAGAAGCATGAACACTCTTCGAAATTAGAAGAACAATTTTCGTTTACATGAACACAGTTTTCACTAAAAAAAGTACCTGGTTATATAAAATTAGTAAAGTAAAATATTTTTATAAATAAATTCTTAATTTCCTAAAGTGTCGGATTTCAAGTGAACATAAACGTACAAGTAGTAACTTAGTTTTTAGTGTAACATACAAGTATTTTTTGGAGCAATTCATACAAATAGGACCTATTTGAGTAAATTGCAAGTAGCAACTGATTGATATTAAAAAAAAAGGCAAACCCCATTTGGCGCTGCAGGCGCCCGTTATAAGCCATTTTGCTAACGGGCGCCTGCAGCGCATGTCCCCTGCCCCGATTGGGCTGGCCCAGTTAGTTTCCTTCACTGTTTATTTAAAAGTTGAAAAACGGTTGGCGGGGCAAGAACTCAATCACGAGATCTCTTGGAACATGGCGAGCTGCGCTAACCACCTAGGACAACACATATCATGTGTTACGTTTCTCCCATTTGCCTTTTTTGTTCTTTCTTTTTGTTTCTTTTTTCTCTTTCTTGTTTGCATTTTCTATTTATTTTCTTTATTTTTGTTTCTCTTTTCTCTTCCTTTTCAAATATTAACAAACTTTTTATATTCAATGAACTTTTTTTTCGAATCGATGAACTATTTTCCGAGTTTGATAAACTATTTTCAAATTCTATGAACATTTTTCAAATTTGACGAACTTTTTTTAATTTTGATGATTTTTCTTTTCAAATTTGATGAACTATTTTTTGACAAACTTTTTCTGAAATTCGATGGACTTTTTTCAAATGGATGTACTTTTTTTAATTCTGACGAATGTTTTTTAAAATTTGATGAAATTTTATTTAAAATTGATGACCTTTTTCGAATTTGATGAACTTTTTCCTAATTTGGTGAACTTTTTCTAAATTCGATGAACTTTTATCAAGTCTGTAATTTCTTTCAAATCTAATGAACTATGTTTCAAATTTGTGAACTTTTGTTTCAAATTTCATCAAATTTGAAAAATAGTTCATCGGAAAATGAAAAAAGTTCATTTTATTTGGATGATTTCACGAATTTGAAAAAAAAATCATCAATTAAGGAAGAAGGAAAAAAATAGAAAACCCAAAAAACGAAAAATGGAAAAAAGGAAAACGTAAATAGGAAAAAGGAAAAAGGAAAAAAGAGACAATATATAAAATGGAAAGATTTGAACCGTGCAGACG
The DNA here is from genome assembly GCA_032464435.1 of Aegilops umbellulata. NCBI lineage: Eukaryota > Viridiplantae > Streptophyta > Magnoliopsida > Poales > Poaceae > Aegilops > Aegilops umbellulata. The sequence goes on along the minus strand of CP136056.1, from coordinate 309,041,039 downwards.
CTCGTAAGTGGCCGAGTGGTTAGCACAGTCTACCACGAAACATGAGTACGCAGGTTCGAATCGCTCCTCATCTTTTATCCCCTTGTTTTCGTTTTCGAAGCGCCCCCCTTTTGGGCCGGCCCAAGATAGCTGCTATGTGGGTGCCGAAACTCCTAGTTGTCGCGAAGATGCTGACTAGGAGCTCCCTTAAAAACCAGTGGCGGTCCAATTTGCTAGCACCCTTGCGCACGTTCATGGGCCATGATTTTCTAAGGCCTAGCTGATGGGGCATTGTTTATTACGAGGAAATCTGAATGGGCACCACGTGATGTATTTGACTGAGGTGGTTTGTTACTCTCATAATAACAGCGAGGTGCTCGGTTCGAGGATCCTTTAGCCCCTTTTTCTTTTTCCATGTAATAACGAAATGATAAAATGCGATCTGCACAGTGGACATATGTACTATTTAAAAATGAAATAATAACATGCGATCTGCACGGTGGACATATGGACTATTAAAAATGGCAACACACAGCTGCAACACAAAGTAACCGTTGTTGTTGACACCATTAGCAACATATGACCTCCCAACACATATATGCGTAGCTATAGCACATAAGTTACAACACATCCATTGAGCGTTGCAAATCATGTGTTGCTATAAGGGGGTTCCTGTTGTAGTGGCCGGACACTCCTGCCTACTACGCACGAGACGCGTCAAGCTTTTGGCTCGACCTCTGTTTGCTGAAAGTTGTAATCCGCGAAGTGCCCACACCATCAGAAGACTACATGGATTACAATCCCATTGCCTTGTTCATCATGGGATTAGTCTATCTCGAATCCGGTCGCCATACATGGTTATGGCTCATCGTCAATCCTATTGCGAAAACATTTCTGTCTGATGCTATAGTGCATGATGGCATCGTTTACGCGGTCGACGCACAGATTGGCTGCCTATACTGGTGGAATCTATCGTTGGGTAATTTTTCTATCTCATCTCATCTTTACCTTATGAATACGGCTGCGTGTTCATTGTTACAAATTTAGAATAGATAGTATGTCTATAACCACATCATTGCTATATGTTCCTCTCAATTCCTAGATTTTTATGGCCACACATGTTATTATTAGAGTTGATATGCGAACAATTGGCATCTAATGATTGTTAGAATATATATTATGAGCATAACCTCATGATTGCTATATGTTATGCAAGTCATGTGTTGCTATAAGGGGGTTCCTGTTGTAGTGGCCGGACACTCCTGCCTACTACGCACGAGACGCGTCAAGCTTTTGGCTCGACCTCTGTTTGCTGAAAGTTGTAATCCGCGAAGTGCCCACACCATCAGAAGACTACATGGATTACAATCCCATTGGCTTGTTCATCATGGGATTAGTCTATCTCGAATCCGGTCGCCATACATGGTTATGGCTCATCGTCAATCCTATTGCGAAAACATTTCTGTCTGATGCTATAGTGCATGATGGCATCGTTTACGCGGTCGACGCACAGATTGGCTGCCTATACTGGTGGAATCTATCGTTGGGTAATTTTTCTATCTCATCTCATCTTTACCTTATGAATACGGCTGCGTGTTCATTGTTACAAATTTAGAATAGATAGTATGTCTATAACCACATCATTGCTATATGTTCCTCTCAATTCCTAGATTTTTATGGCCACACATGTTATTATTAGAGTTGATATGCGAACAATTGGCATCTAATGATTGTTAGAATATATATTATGAGCATAACCTCATGATTGCTATATGTTATGCAAGTCATGTGTTGCTATAAGGGGGTTCCTGTTGTAGTGGCCAGACACTCCTGCCTACTACGCACGAGACGCGTCAAGCTTTTGGCTCGACCTCTGTTTGCTGAAAGTTGTAATCTGCGAAGTGCCCACACCATCAGAAGACTACATGGATTACAATCTCATTGCCTTGTTCATCATGGGATTAGTCTATCTCGAATCCGGTCGCCATACATGGTTATGGCTCATCGTCAATCCTATTGCGAAAACATTTCTTTCTGATGCTATAGTGCATGATGGCATCGTTTACGCGGTCGACGCACAGATTGGCTGCCTATACTGGTGGAATCTATCGTTGGGTAATTTTTCTATCTCATCTCATCTTTACCTTATGAATACGGCTGCGTGTTCATTGTTACAAATTTAGAATAGATAGTATGTCTATAACCACATCATTGCTATATGTTCCTCTCAATTCCTAGATTTTTATGGCCACACATGTTATTATTAGAGTTGATATGCGAACAATTGGCATCTAATGATTGTTAGAATATATATTATGAGCATAACCTCATGATTGCTATATGTTATGCAAGTCATGTGTTGCTATAAGGGGGTTCCTGTTGTAGTGGCCGGACACTCCTGCCTACTACGCACGAGACGCGTCAAGCTTTTGGCTCGACCTCTGTTTGCTGAAAGTTGTAATCTGCGAAGTGCCCACACCATCAGAAGACTACATGGATTACAATCTCATTGCCTTGTTCATCATGGGATTAGTCTATCTCGAATCCGGTCGCCATACATGGTTATGGCTCATCGTCAATCCTATTGCGAAAACATTTCTTTCTGATGCTATAGTGCATGATGGCATCGTTTACGCAGTCGACGCACAGATTGGCTGCCTATACTGGTGGAATCTATCGTTGGGTAATTTTTCTATCTCATCTCATCTTTACCTTATGAATACGGCTGCGTGTTCATTGTTACAAATTTAGAATAGATAGTATGTCTATAACCACATCATTGCTATATGTTCCTCTCATTTTCTAGATTTTTATGGCCACACATGTTATTATTAGAGTTGATATGCGAACAATTGGCATCTAATGATTGTTAGAATATATATTATGAGCATAACCTCATGATTGCTATATGTTACTCTCATTTCCAAGATTTTTATAACAACACATGTTATTGCTTAGAGTTGATATGAGAATAGTAGTAAGTACTATGGTAGAATATGAGTAGGCTCTGTCATAGCTATCTTCCTCTCATTGTTACATGATGTTTGAACCATGACACATTGCTAGAATATGAAAGCCATTGCTTATTTTTTTACTTGGGGTATGATTATGACCACGACATTACAATTCTCTATCTATGATATGTCTCACTGTTATATTAATCTTAATTCCACAGATACTCTGAACATGATTGTTTATTTTTGTCCTTTTGGTCTCCAATTGGAATTGTTGCAGCAGACGCAAATGCGCTGGCCTTCATGATTCCAGGACCTGGAATCATACCAGCCGATGGGTGGTGGGTTATCGCTCGTTCAGCTGACGACAGTCATTTGATGCTCATTCACACGTACCAAATTGAACAAACCATTACATCAAACCACATGCAGTACAATGCCTGGGGCGTTCATGACATTGATGGCTATGGCTGCTTCGTGTTCGAGAAAGATCCCAGCTCTGTTGGGCCAGGCGTATTCAGCTGGAGGCGGGTTTACAACCTCGGCAACCACTCCATGTTCCTCGGCCTCAATTATCCGATCATCCAACCAATCATCGATCATATCACCGGCGATGATTACCGTGCTATGCAACTTCCATTCGCCAGGGGGACTGTATTTACACATCATACCATTGGTTTCATGAATCACCATATCCATAGATTCGTCGACACAACTTGTTGCCAGATAATCTTCAGTGTGTGAAAGGCATCAAGCTTCCATGCGATGCATGGCTTTTGCAAAACCGACATGCGGCGATGTGGTTCATGCCAACAACAAATATGCACAACTTGATTCGTACTGATATCTAGACTGAGCCATGTATTATGCTGCTGTAGCACGACCCTCTTTTGTTGGATATTATGTACTGTTGTTAGTTTGAAGCACTCCTCTGGTTTGAAAGATAGATACCTTCCTGGGATCAAGTGCATCCTAACTCACTTGCGTAGGATGTACTGATAATGATGATGGAGATGCTGTGCAAAAGCCATATATACACATAATGTATCAATTAGGCTTCAAGTGTGTACTTGTTAGTTAAACCTATGGTTAAAATGTGACACTAAATACGACTAGTAAGTAGTAAAGTAGCAGTACTAGTATACGTCGGTCAAATTATACATCATGTCCACACATTGAATTGACGTGACAACACGGTGCGCGTGAGGTGACACAAGAATCCCAGCGGCGTCTTCAGGTATTGTGGACTTCATATTTGGAGTACCACTTATTGTCGAAATCCTTTATCATTCACTTAAAACAGTCGATTGATCATACATTGAGTACCATATAACTGGAATTAACCGATGCAAGTCCAAGAAGGATTGGCCGGTGCTGCCGGCTGGCGTCAAGTTCGATCCCAAGGATCAGGAGCTGATCGAGCACCTTGAGGCCAAAGTGACTGCTAACAGCGCGAGATCTCACCCTCTCATCGATTTGTTCATACCAACCATCGACAGCGAGCACGTCATATGCTACACCCATCCTGAGAAACTTCCAGGTAAGATGCTGATCGGCCGTCTAATTGCACAAACATATTCCTTTGTTTGTAGCCTATTTTTCTTTTTAGACGGAGACCTAGTGAAGCAATTACAATTTGACAGTTAATAAAAAGTGAAACAAGTGAATGCAACATGCCAAAGATGTTATGAAAATGTCAACCACGTACACTAAAACCTGTATTCGACAATAGTGCAGGTATCACACTGAGTGGCCTAAGCAAGCATTTCTTCCAGTGCAATACCAAGGCATTCAAAAGGGAGACGCGGACGCGTCACAAGATATAGTCGGAGTCTGGCATGCACACGATGTGGCTCAAGACCGACAATACCTTGCCGGTGGTGCTCAACGGCCGGCAGACGGGCAACAAAAAGGTTTTGGTGCTGCACACAAACAAGAACTTCGACCAGCAGAGGACCAACTGGGTGATGCACCAGTACCACCTCGGGGACCTGGAGCAAAGGAAGGAGCGGGAGCTGGTCCTCTACAAGATTTTCTACCAGACGAACACTAGGGCCAGGAGTAAAAAGATTATCAGTTAGTTTGGTATTGGTACTTGTACTACCTTGTTGTCCGTAAGTTAGTATTGTTCTTAACGATCTTTCGGTATGAACTTGGCATTTGCTTCCAACCATCATGCCGAGGGTCGACGTGGATATTAAGCTGAATCATTTGTTTCAAAACAAATTTTCAGGCACCTGATTTTTATTTGATGGGTAGCATAAGCACCTGCCGTTCGAATTCCCAGTTCTCCAAATTTTGCAAAACAAGTACATGCACTTATTATCATGATGAAAAAACAATATACCTGCTGCATCCCAGTTATCAGTCTGTACTTGTAGAATTCTCTCGTTTGTTGAGCATGTATATTGTTTTTTCAGGTCGAGTAAGTTTCAACTAGGCTGTAGACTGCCCAGGCTTGGTTTTGTTATTAACAGTCCCAGCCCATAACGACAACGGGGCGCAAAGATCCAGCAGGTGTCTACTGGCCTCCGGCCCGCCTGCGTTAGTTATATTTTGTCTTTCTACATCTGCAGGCAGTTTTTTTACCGAATCAAACACACAGCCCAGTTCTATTTTCCTCTTGAAATGCCATGTCCTACATCCGTTTCCTAATCTCTACCTATAGTTTTACTAGTTCATACACACGTATCATTATATTGAAAATACATAAAGTTCCCTTTTCATATTTACATCCTTATTTTTGTTGTTGTTTTCCCTCCCAGCGCTGATTTTTTTACCACCGGTTTTCCCTTAAACCAATTCAATTGTCCCACGTCTTATTTTCTTACAAAAACAAAGTGATTTTTTTGGCAAATCAATAAGTTCTTAAAAAATGTTTATCATTTCGGGATTACAAATGTTTGGGCTCCACCGAAATATGGAAAATAAGGTTGAACTTTTTGACCGTGGTCCTGGGCAAAAAATGGGCTGTAATAAATTACTTAAGAATTAGCAAATGGGCTGCAAATTATTATTTTTTTTAGAAAATGGGCTGCAAATTATAAAAAGAATAGCAAATAGGCTCTATATTGTCTGCCACAGATTTGGAGGCTGACTTGTGGGCCTACTAAGTTCATGCGTACACAAGGTTTCTCAAAAAAAAAAAACTTAGTTAACAATCGACTCTACCAGCGTCAGACCGTTAGATGTCAATATAATGGCAATCGTGCTTCTTCAGTCTCAGATCTTCCTGCTCCAGCCGCCCAAACCAGCGCCGGCGGAACCGCGTGCTCCCGCCGGCGTGGCCAGCTGTGCTGCCGGGCAGGCCTCACGGCCCCACCATACTGTTGGGGAACGTAGTAATTTCAAAAAAATTCCTACGCACACGCAAGATCATAGTGAGACATAGCAACGAGAGGGTAGAGTGTTGTCCACGTACCCTCGTAGACCGAAAGCGGAAGCATTAGCACAACGCGGTTGATGTAGTCGTACATCTTCATGATCCGACCGATCAAGTACCGAACGCACGACACCTCCGAGTTCAGCACACGTTCAGCCCGATGACGTCCCTCGAACTCCGATCCAGCCGAGTGTTGAGGGAGAGTTTCGTCAACACGACGGCGTGGTGACGATGTTGAGTTTCTACTGACGCAGGGCTTCGCCTAAGCACCGCTACAGTAATATCGAGGTGGAATATGGTGGAGGGGGGCACCGCACACGGCTAAGAGATCAATGATCAATTGTGTGTCTATGGGGTGCCCCCTGCCCCCGTATATAAAGGAGCACGGGGGGAGGCGGCCGGCCTAGGAGGAGGGCACACCAAGGGGCCTACTCCCACCAGGAGTAGGACTCCTCCTTTCCTTGTTGGAGTAGGAAAGAAGGAAAGAGGGGGAGAGGAAGAAGGTAAAGGGGCTGCACCCCCTGTCCAATTCGGACCAGGGGGCGCCTCCTTCCTTTTGGCCTCTCTCCTCTATTCCCGTATGGCCCAATAAGGCAAATATAATCCCCGGCGAATTCCCGTAACTCTCCGTTACTCCGATAAATACCCGAATAACTCGGAACCTTTCCGATGTCCGAATATAGTCGTCCAATATATTGATCTTTACATCTCGACCATTTCGAGACTCCTCGTCATGTCCTCGACCTCATCCGGGACTCCGAACTCCTTCGGTACATCAAAACTCATAAACTCATAATATAACTGTCATCGAAACTTTAAGCGTGCGGACCCTACGGGTTTGAGAACTATGTAGACATGACCGAGACACATCTCCGGTCAATAACAAATAGCGGAACCTGAATGCTCAAATTGGCTCCCACATATTCTACGAAGATCTTTATCGGTCAGACCGCATAACAACATACGTTGTTCCCTTTGTCATCGGTATGTTACTTGTCCGAGAGTCGATCGTCGGTATCTCAATACCTAGTTCAATCTCGTTACCGGCTAGTCTCTTTACTCGTTCTGTAATACATCATCTCCCAACTAACTCATTAGTTGCAATGCTTGCAAGGCTTAAGTGATGTGCATTACCGAGAGGGCCCAGAGATACCTCTCCGACAATCGGAGTGACAAATCCTAATCTCAAAATATGCCAACCCAACAAGTACTTTCGGAGACACCTGTAGACACCTTTATAATCACCAAGTTACCTTGTGACGTTTGGTAGCACACAAAGTGTTCCTCTGGTAAACATGAGTTGCATAATCTCATAGTCATAGGAACATGTATAAGTCATGAAGAAAGCAATAGCAACATACTAAAACGATCGAGTGCTAAGCTAACGGAATGGTTCAAGTCAATCACATCATTCTCCTAATGATGTGATCCCGTTAATCAAATGACAACTCATGTCTATGTTTAGGAAACATAACCATCTTCGATTAACGAGCTAGTCAAGTAGAGGCATACTAGTGACACTATGTTTGTCTATGTATTCACACATGTATTATGTTTCCGGTTAATACAATTCTAGCATGAATAATAATCATTTATCATGATATAAGTAAATAAATAACTACTTTATTATTGCCTCTAGGGCATATTTCCTTCAGTCTCCCACTTGCACTAGAGTCAATTATCTAGTTCACATCACCATGTGATTTAACACCAATAGTTCACATCACCATGTGATTAACACCCATAGTTCACATCGTCATGTGACCAACACCCAACGGGTTTACTAGAGTCAATAATCTAGTTCACATCGTTATGCGATTAACACCCAAAGACTACTAAGGTGTGATCATGTTTTTCCTGTGAGAGAAGTTTAGTCAACGGGTCTGCCATATTCAGATCCGTATGTATTTTGCAAATTTCTATGTCAACAATTCTCTGCACGGAGCTACTCTAGCTAATTTCTCCCACTTTCAATATGTATCCAGATTGAGACTTAGAGTCATCTGGATAAGTGTCAAAATTTGCATCGACGTAACCCTTTATGGTGAACCCTTTTTTGTCACATCCATAATCGAGAAACATATCCTTATTCCACTAAGGATAATTTTGACCGCTGTCCAGTGATCTACTCCTAGATCACTATTGTACTTCCTTGCCAAAACCAGTGTAGGGTATACAATAGATCTGGTACACAGCATGGCATACTTTATAGAACCTATGGCCAAGGCATAGGGAATGACTTTCATTCTCTTTCTATCTTCTGCCGTGGTCAGGGTTTGAGTCTTACTCAATTTCACACCTTGTAACACAGGCGAGAACTCTTTCTTTGACTGTTCCATTTTGAACTACTTCAAAATCTTGTCAAGGTATGTACTCATTGAAAAAACTTATCAAGCGTCTTGATCTATCTCTATAGATCTTGATGCTCAATACGTAAGCAGCTTCATCGAGGTCTTTCTTTGAAAAACTCTTTTCAAACTTTCCTTTATGCTTTGCAGAATAATTCTACATTATTTCCGATGAACAATATGTCATTCACATATTATCAGAAATGTTGTAGTGCTCCCGCTCACTTTCTTGTAAATACAGGCTTCACCACAAGTCTTTATAAAACTAAAATCCTTTGATCAACTTATCAAAGCGTATATTTCAACTCCGAGATGCTTGTACCAGTCCATAGATGGATCGCTGGAGCTTGCACATTTTTTTAACACCTTTAGGATTGACAAAACCTTCTGGTTGCATCATATACAACTCTTCTTTAAGAAATCCATTAAGGATTGCCGTTTTGTTATCCATTTACCAGATTTCATAAAATGCGGCAATTGCTAACAAGTTTCGGACAGACTTTAAGCATCGATACGAGTGAGAAAATCTCATCATAGTCAACACCTTGAACTTTGTCAAAAACCTTTTTTGACAAGTCTAGCTTTGTAGATAGTAACACTACTATCAGCGTCTGTCTTCCTCTTGAAGATCCATTTATTTTCTATGGCTTCCCGATCATCGGGCAAGTCAACAAAGTCCATACTTTGTTCTCATACATGGATCTTATCTCAGATTTCATGGCTTCAAACCATTTTGCGGAATCTAGGCTCATCATCGCTTCCTCGTAGTTCGCAAGTTCGTCATGGTCTAGTAACATGACTTCCAGAACAGGATTACCGTGCCACTCTGGTGCATATCTCACTCTGGTTTACCTACAAGATTCGGTAGTAACTTGATCTGAAGTTACATGATCATCAATATTAGCTTCCTCACTAATTGGTGTAGTAGTCACAGGAACAGATTTCTGTGATGAACTACTTTCCAATAAGGGAGAAGGTACAATTACCTTATCAAGTTCTACTTTCCTCCCACTCACTTCTTTCGAGAGAAACTCCTTCTCTAGGAAGTATCCATTCTCAGCAACGAATGTCTTGCCTTCGGATCTGTGATAGAAGGTGTACCCAACTGTCTCCTTTGGGTATCCTATGAAGACACATTTCTCCGATTTGGGTTTGAGCTTATCATGATGAAACTTTTTCTTATAAGCATCGCAACCCCAAACTTTAAGAAACGAAAATTTTGGTTTCTTGCCAAACCACAGTTCATATTGTGTCGTCTCAACGGACTTAGATGGTGCCCCTTTTTAACATGAATGCAGTTGTCTCTAATGCATGGCCCCAAAACGATAGTGATAAATCGGTAAGAAACATCATACATTGTACTATATCCAATAAAGTACGATTATGATGTTCGGACACACCATTATGATGTGGCGTTCCAGGTGGCACGAATTTGTGAAACTATTCCACATTGTTTTAACTAAAGACCAAACTCGTAACTCAAATATTTGTCTCCGCGATCAGATTGTAGAAACCTTATTTTATTGTCATGATGATTTTCCACTACACTCTGAAATTGTTTGAACTTTTCAAATGTTTCAGACTTATGTTTCATCAAGCAGATATACCCATATCTGCTCAAATCATCTGTGAAGGTCAGAAAATAATGATACCCGCTGCGAGCTTCAACACTCATCGGATCGCATACATCAGTATGTATTATTTCCAATAAGTCAGTTGCTTGCTCCATTGTTCCGGAGAACGGAGTCTTTAGTCATCTTGCCCATAAGGCATGGTTCGCAAGCACCAAGTGATTCATAATCAAGTGATTCCAGAATCCCATCAACATGGAGTTTTTTCATGCGCTTTACACCAATGTGACCTAAACAGCAGTGCCACAAATGAGTTGCACTATCATTATTAACTTTGCATCTTTTGGCTTCAATATTATGAATATTTGTATCACTACGATCGAGATCCAACAAACCATTTTCATTGGGTGTATGACCATAGAAGGTTTTATTCATGTAAATAGAACAACAATTATTCTCTAACTTAAATGAATAACTGTATTGCAATAAACATGATCAAATCATATTTATGCTCAACGCAAACACCAAATAACACTTCTTTAGGTTCAACACTAATCCTGAAAGTATAGGGGGTGTGCGATGATGATCATATCAATCTTGGAACTGCTTCCAACACACATCGTCACTTCACCCTTAACTAGTTTCTGTTCATTCTGCAACTCCCGTTTCGAGTTACTACTCTTAGCAACTAAACCAGTATCAAATGACGAGGGGTTGCTATAAACACTAGTAAAGTACACATCAATAACATGTATATCCAATATACCTTTGTTCACTTTGTCATCCTTCTTATCCGCCAAATACTTGGGGCAGTTCCGCTTCCAGTGACCAGTCCCTTTGCAGTAGAAGCACTTAGTCTCAGGCTTAGGACCAGACTCGGGCTTCTTCACTTGAGCAACAACTTGCTTGTCGTTCTTCTGGAAGTTTCTCGTTTGCCCTTTTCTTGAAACTAGTGGTCTTGTCAACCATCAACACTTGATGTTTTTCTTGATTTCTACCTTCGTCGATTTCATCATCACGAAGAGCTTGGGAATTTCTTTCATCATCCCTTGCATATTATAGTTCATCACGAAGTTCTACTAACTTGGTGATGGTGACTAGAGAATTATGTCAATCACTATTTTATCTGGAAGATTAACTCCCACTTGATTCAAGTGATTGTAGTACCCCAGACAATCTGAGCACATGCTCACTGCTTGAGCTATTCTCCTCCATCTTTTAGCTATAGAACTTGTTGGGGACTTCATATCTCTCAACTCGGGTATTTGCTTGAAATATTAACTTCAACTCCTGGAACATCTCATATGGTCCATGATGTTCAAAACGTCTTTGAAGTCCTGATTCTAAGCCGTTAAGTATGGTGCACTAAACTATCAAGTAGTCATCATATTGAGCTAGCCAAATGTTCATAATGTCTGTATTTGCTCCTGCAATAGATCTGTCACCTAGCGGTGCATCAAGGACATAATTCTTCTGTGCAGCAATGAGGATAATCCTCAGATCACGGATCCAATCCGCATCATTGCTAGTAACATCTTTCAACATAGTTTTTCTCTAGGAACATATAAAAAATTAAACGGGGAGCAACATCGCGAGCTATTGATCTACAACATAGATATGCTAATACTACCAGGAATAAATTCATGATAAATTAAAGTTCAATTAATCATATTACCTAAGAACTCCCACTTAGATAGACATCCCTCTAATCCTCTAAGTGATCACGTGATCCATATCAACTAAACCATGTCCGATCATCACGTGAGATGGAGTAGTTTCAATGGTGAACATCACTATGTTGATCATATCTACTATATGATTCATGCTCGACCTTTCGGTCTCAGTGTTCCGAGGCCATATCTATTATATGCTAGGCTCGTCAAGTTTAACCTGAGTATTCCGCGTGCGCAACTGTTTTGCACCCGTTGTATTTGAACGTAGAGCCTATCACACCCGATCATCACGTGGTGTCTCAACACGAAGAACTTTCGCAACGGTGCATACTCACGGAGAACACTTATACCTTGATAATTTAGTGAGAGATCATCTTATAAAGCTACCGTCAAACTAAGCAAAATAAGATGTATAAAAGATAAACATCACATGTAATCAAAATATGTGACACGATATGGCCATGATCATCTTGCGCCTTTGATCTCCATCTCCAAAGTACCATCATGATCTCTATTGTTACCGGCATTGACGCCATGATCTCCATCATCTTGATCTATATCAATGTGTCGTCATATGGTCGTCTCGCCAACTATTGCTCTTGCAACTATTGCTATCGCATAGCGATAAAGTAAAGAAATTATTTGGCACTTGCATCTTGTGCAATAGAGAAACAACCATAAGGCTTTTGCCAGTTTTCGATAATTTCAACAAAACATGATCATCTCATACAACAACTTATATCTCATCACGTCTTGACCATATCACATCACAACATGCCCTGCAAAAACAAGTTAGACGTCCTCTACTTTGTTGTTGCAAGTTTTACGTGGCTGCTACGGGCTGAGCAAGAACCGTTCTTACCTACACATCAAAACCACAACGATAGTTTGTCAAGTTGGTGTTGTTTTAACCTTCGCAAGGACCGGGCGTAGCCACACTCGGTTCAACTAAAGTTGGAGAAACTGACACCCGCTAGTCACCTATGTGCGTAGCACGGCGGTAAAACCAGTCTCGCGTAAGCATACGCGTAATGTCGGTCCGGATCCAACAATACCGCCGAACCAAAGTATGACATGCTGGTAAGCAGTATAACTTATATTGCCCACAACTCACTTGTGTTGTACTCGTGCATATGACATCTACGCATAAAACCAGGCACGGATGGCACTGTTGGGGAACGTAGTAATTTCAAGAAAATTCCTATGCACACGCAAGATCATGGTGATGCATAGCAACGAGAGGGGAGAGTGTTGTCCACGTACCATCATAGACCGAAAGCAGAAGCGTTAACACAACGCGGTTGATGTAGTCGTACGTCTTCACGATCCGACCGATCAAGTACCGAATGCACGACACCTCCGAGTTCAGCACACATTCAACCCGATGACGTCCCTCGAACTCCGATCCAGGCGAGTGTTGAGGGAGAGTTTCGTCAGCACGACGGTGTGGTGACGATGTTGATGTTCTACCGATGCAGGGCCTCGCCTAAGCACCGCTACAGTAATATCGAGGTGGAATATGGTGGAGGGGGGCACCGCACACGGCTAAGAGATCAATGATCAATTGTTGTGTCTATGGGGTGCCCCCCTGCCCCCGTATATAAAGGAGCAAGGGGGGAGGCGGCCGGCCTAGGAGGAGGGCGCACCAAGGGGGGAGTCTTACTCCCATCGGGAGTAGGACTCCTCCTTTCCTTGTTGGAGTAGGAGAGAAGGAAAGAGGGGGAGAGGAAGAAGGAAAAGGGGGCTGCACCCTTGTCCAATTCGGACCAGAGGGGGGCGCACGCCTCCTTCCTTTTGGCCTCTCTCCTGTATTCCTGCATGGCCCAATAAGGCCCATATAATCCCCGGCGAATTCCCGTAACTCTCCATTACTCCGATAAATACCCGAATCACTCGGTACCTTTCCGATGTCCGAATATAGTCGTCCAATATATTGATCTTTACGTCTCGACCATTTCGAGACTCCTCATCATGTCCTCGTTCTCATCCGGGACTCCGAACTCCTTCGGTACATCAAAACTCATAAACTCATAATATAACCTTCGTCGAAACTTTAAGCGTGCGGACCCTACGGGTTTGAGAAATATGTAGACATGACCGAGACACATCTTCGGTCAATAACCAATAGCGGAACCTGGATGCTCATAATGGCTCCCACATATTCTACGAAGATCTTTATCGGTCAGACCACATAACAACATACGTTGTTCCCTTTGTCATCGGTATGTTACTTGTCCGAGATTCGATTGTCGGTATCTCAGTATCTAGTTCAATCTCGTGACCGGCAAGTCTCTTTACTCGTTCTGTAATACATCATCCCACAACTAACTCATTAGTTGCAATGCTAGCAAGGCTTAAGTGATGTGCATTACCGAGAGGGCCCAGAGATACCTCTCCGACAATCGGAGTGACAAATCCTAATCTCAAAATACACCAACCCAACAAGTACCTTCGGAGACACCTGTAGAGCACCTTTATAATCACCCAGTTACATTGTGACGTTTGGTAGCACACAAAGTGTTCCTCCGGTAAACGGGAGTTGCATAATCTCATAGTCATAGGAACATGTATAAGTCATGAAGAAAGCAATGGCAACATACTAAAACGATCGAGTGCTAAGCTAACAGAATGGGTCAAGTCAATCACATCATTCTCCTAATGATGTGATCCCGTTAATCAAATGACAACTCATGTCTATGGTTAGGAAACAAACCATCTTCGATTAACGAGCTAGTCAAGTAGAGGCATACTAGTGACACTCTGTTTGTCTATGTATTCACACATGTATTATGTTTCTGGTTAATACAATTCTAGCATGAATAATAAACATTTATCATGATATAAGGAAAATAATAATAACTTTATTATTGCCTCTAGGGCATATTTCCTTCACATACTCGCATCCCTGGCCTGTCTATCCCTCTACTCACCCAGACCTCCTATTATTTTTGGGCGACGACAGCCGAACTAGTCAACCCTCGTACTCCCCACCGCGTGGGCAGCCACTGCCGTGTCTTCCCCTGCTCCGTGTCATTCCCTTCGTAGGCCTCGCCGTCATCCACCACCCTGGTGCTCTCGGCGCGGCATGGTCAACATGGTCAACGAATGACATCCATCGGATGTGGACTGTACGTGGAGAGGCTGACAGCAGGGTCCATGGCCACACACAAGGAAATGCCTCCTTATTACGTGCAAAATAATGATTCCTCCACCTGAAATCTGGGACCCACCGGAAGGGCCTCTGTATTTCATGAAAAAAAGTTCCCCCCGCTGACAGCTCTGACCCACGAGCTATATCTTCACACGCAAGGAAGTGCCTCCTTATTACGCACAAAAAAATGAATACCCCCCTGCGTGGGAGGCTGACTTGTGGGCCTAGTAAGTTGACGGGGACGGAGTGCTTTGTCAACTTAGTCAATCTGAACGATTCTAGCTCCAGTGATTGTACGATGTCCATCCAACGACCGTAGTGCTTCTTCAACCTCTGGTCTTCTTGCTCCAGCCGCCCAAACCAGCCCCAGTCGTGCCACGCGCTCCTGCCTCCCATGCCGGCTGTGATGCCGTGGAGGCCTCACCGCCCCCTATTACTCCCACCGCTGGCCAGGTCATCCGCCTCTAGTCACCCACACCCCCTGTTATTCTGCGGCGACGACAGCTTCACACCGCAACCGAACTAGTGAACCCTCGTACTCCTCTCCGTGTGGGCTTCCACTGCCGCATCTTCCCCAACTCCACATCATCCCCTTCCTAGGCCTCGCCGTCGTCCACCCCCATGGTGCTCTCGGCACAGCGTGGTCAACGTGGTCAAGGAACGACTTCCATCGGAAGAGTACTGTATGTGGAGAGGCTGACAGCTGGGTCCACGGCCGCAGCAAGGAAGTGCCTCCTTATTACGCGCAAAATAATTATTCCTCCACCTGACAGCAGGGACCCACCAGACGGGCCACCGTATTTCGCAAAAAAAAATTCCCCCTGACTGCTGGGACCCACCAGCTACATCTTCGCACGCAAGGAAATGCCTGACAGTCGGGACCCACCCGGTCGAAGCGTACGTAGTGTTGTCATTCTGGTCGCGAACGTGTACGTACATACTAGTCGATGTAGAGGCGTGCACGTGTCATAGTAGAGGCGCGCACGTACCATGTACACGTACATACAACGGCCAGGGTGCACGAAAGTAAATACGGCCATGTACGTACACACAGGCGGGGTCTCGAACGCCTACTCGCGCATATGTACGGCCAGGGCTCGTGTACATGGCTGGGTCGGAACGGAGAAACTGCGTCGTCGTCGTGTTCATGGGGAGCCAACCGGCTGGGTCAGAACGGAATGCGTCGTCATGTTCATCGGGTGTCAACCAGCTTGGACGGAACAACCGATGGAAACGAGGCCTGGTGTACCGCAGAACGGAGGAAACGACCTTGTGTTCAACCGCCACGGTGGAAACGGGATCCTATTCATCGGGAAGGGTCTGGTGTACCGCAAAATGGAGGAAACGAACCTCCTACGGTCGAAACAGGGTCCTATTGATTGGGAGGGGTGTGGCGTACCACAAAATGGAGGAAACAAACTTGTGTTGGAGCGCTACACTCGAAACGGGGGTCCTGTTCATCGGGAGAGGTGTGGCGTACCGCAAAACGGGACTCCACGAGATACTATTCATCTCCACGTCGACCTTCTCTAGCCTCCACGGGCTACTGTTCATCCACAGCTGACCTCCTCCAGCCTCCACCTGCGACTGTTCATCCACGGGCTCCTGTTCATCGAGCCTCCACTGCGCGCTCCTCCAACGGCTACTGTTTAACCAGCCCTCTCCACAGGGGTCCTGTTCAACCACCCCTCCACGGTCTACTATTCATCCAGCCCTCCATCGGCTACTGTTCAACCAGACCTCCACCGACTACTGTTCAACCAGCCCTCCACGGGGTCCTGTTCATCCAGCCCTCCACGGGGTCCTGTTCATCCACTGGCTCGGTCGATCGGGGTACTGTTCATCCAGCAGCAACGGCCTCTACTACCACGGGTTCCTGTTCATCCAATGCCCACCATGAACTATTCATCGAAACCCCCCAACAACGCTCACTGTTAATCCAGAGGCAGCATCGACCGACTTCAGTTAGCAGCAGTAGCGAAGGAATCACTCGGCTTCAGTTAACAGCAAGGGATCGATCGATCGCTCGGGTTCAGTGTAACTCGTAGCCTGCAGTGCAAGCGCTCGGGTTCAGTTATAGCTCAACGCCTCACTCGGGTTCAGTTAGAGCCCAACGCCTCGCACCCACGCGCATACGTGTACGAGAGAAACGTGCATCGCTCGGCCTCCGGCCACCCACCGTAACCAGGAACTCCCTGATATTTTCCGCGCTCTCGCTTCTACCACGGGTTTTTGTCATGAACGGCCGAAAGAATGTCATGCAGCTGCGTCTCCAGCCTGCCCAGGACGAAAAACCCATTTTCTGTCATGATTTTTTGTCATAGAAGTAGGACCCCACCACATCTATGATGATACCGGGTTTTGTCACAATTATTGTCATAGAAATGTCATAAGTATGACAAAAAAAATTTCATTTGGCCCAAAATGTCACGGATGTGTCTGTTTTGTAGTGCTAGGCTGGCTCTTGAGGAGCGGAGCTACGTATGCAAGGGGCACCTCGCGAGGTTCACGTGACGTGAGCCGTGACGACCAAGGCCAAGCGGGCGCAGTGTACCAGTTTTCTCTTTGGTGCTAAAGAGGCAGGTGCAGGCGAGGAGTCCTGAGGCATCAGGCAAAGGTTTCCATATCGGTGCAACGAGACCAAGGCCAGCAGGACGGCAGGACGGAGGTCATTGGAGAGTCCATAGCTGCATCACCACCAGAGCCTTTGATAGGCAAAGACCACATTTTGTCAGGATAGCTTGTACTAGTTGTCTCCCTTCAAAATTGCCCGTTGTGGGATCACTACCCGCCTACATTTGGGAACAGGACAAGGGCCTCTATAAATAGGACTAGCCACCACCATAGGAAGGGGACGGATCATTCGGACCACCCTCACATGCACCAGCTCACCAAGCTCAAGAATACCTCTCCTCAGGAGGCTGTTCATCCATTGTACTTGTTCATCCTCAGCCCGCGAGGCAATCCACCACCACCACACTGGAGTAGGGTATTACACCACATCGGTGGCCCGAACCAGTATAAACCTTTGTGTCTCATGTTCTTTGGATTCCATGAGCTAGGACGTCTGATCGTTGAGCGAGCCAACCAGGGAGAGAGAGTTCTTCGTGCGCACCCTAGAGTTCGAACCTCATAAGGGTTTGCCGGAACCCTGAATCTGACATTTGCCACGCCAGGTAGGGGTACGCCAAAGATTTGCCTCTCTGCTTGCTATGTCTCTTTGTCCGACTCTCATGGCAGGTGTCCCTCCCCCGGTTGGATCGACAGGCGCGCGCGCGGAGGCGCCTCAGGCCTCTGGACCTTCACCCCCACCTTGCGGCAAGTGCGTTGGCTCCACAAGTTCAAGCCGGACATGCCACCTTGCTATGACGGCGCGGAGGATCCAACGACCTTCCTGCTGGCATACGAGGAGGCCGTTCTGGAAGCCAGAGGCGACGACAAGGTCATGGCCAACTGGCTCCCCGTGGCCCTCGCTGGCGTGCTGCGCGCCTGGTTACTCAACCTGCCGGGGTCCACCGTGGCCTCCTGGGAGGAGCCGTGCAACCTCTTTTTCGCGTGCTTTGTAGCATCGGCGCTCCCTGCCGCCGTGGCCCTCCGGGGTGGTTCGCAGGCGCCGCCCTCGGATCATCACGTCAAGCAGTTCATCCGCCAGATGGGCACCGCACGCCTACAGCAGGGGGCTCCTCCAGGATGGGCGGCACCCAAGGCCGACCTCACCTTCGACTCAGAGGACCATCCTGCGACCACCGTAGGTTCGGTTGCGCTCCCGATGCTCTGCACCGCTACCATCGGCAATGTAGCGGTTACCAAGACCCTCATCGACGGAGGAGCCGGCCTCAACGTTCTCTCTGTGGAGGCCTTCAGCTTGCTCCACGTGCCGCTCGGCCGGCTCCGTCACACCAAGCCTTTCTCCGGAGTTGGTGGTGGGTCCACCAGCCCCCTGGGGTAGATGCGCATTCCCGTCACCTTCGGCACCCGCGGCAACTACCGCACCGAGCTTATCGACTTCGACATCGCCCGCATCAGCCTCCCTTACAATGCCATCCTTGGGTAACCTACCCTGGCTCAGTTCATGGCAGCAACCCATCCCACCTACAACCTCATGAAGATGCCGGGAAGCAACGGTGCCCTTACCGTGGCCGGAGACACCAAGGAGACCCTGACGGCCCTCAAGCTCGCCCTCAGGGCAGCAGCGACAGCCCGCCCCACTGATGAAGCAGTATCTGGGGCCCAGGGAGCTGCGCCGGCATAGAATAAACAACTATTTTTGCAAGATCGGGCCAAGACAAAGCAAGTATCGGTCGACGATGCCGGGGCCTCGGGAGCCACCTTCACAATAGGCGCCAACCTCGACACAGGCCAAGAAGAGGCGCTGGTAAAGTTCTTGCGCGCGAACAAAGAGGTATTCGCCTGGGAGCCCAAGCAGCTGGTGGGGGTCCCGAGGGGAGTAATCGAGCACCACTTGAGGGTGTGCCCCAATCTGCGCCCGGTGAAGCACAAGGCGCGACGACAGTCCACGGAGAAGCAGTCCTTCATCGTCCAGGAAACCCACAAGCTACAGGCGGCGGGTGTCATCCACGAAGTCCGGTACCCGTAGTGGCTGGCGAACCCCGTTGTCGTGCCCAAGAAGGGCAGAAACGAACGCATGTGTGTCGATTTCACCAACCTCAACAAGGCCTACCCTCAGGACCCGTTCCTGCTTCCACGCAGCAGTTAGATCGTCAAATCCACTGCCGAGTGCGACCTGTTATGTTTCCTGGATGCTTTCTCGGGTTACCACCAGATCAAGATGGCAGTGGAAGACATAGAGAAGATAGCCTTCTTGACCCCGTGCGGGGTGTACTGCTACACCTGCATGCTGTTCGGGCTGTGCAATGCTGGGGCAACCTTCCAGCGGCTGATGCACATCGCTCTGGGTCAGCAGCTTGGGTGGAACGCTGAGGCCTGCGTCGACGACATTGTGGTAAAGTCTCGGGAGGCAAGGACCCTCATTTAGGATCTGGAGGAACTTTCGCCAGCATGCGCCAGATGGATCTGCGGCTCAATCCAGAGAAGTGTGTATTCGGCGTCCCCTCTGGCAAGCTGCTGGGCTTCCTCGTATCGCACCGAGGGATCGAGGTGAATCCGGAGAAGGTCAAGGCAATAGTAGACATGAGTCCGCAACAGACCCTCAAGGAAATGAAAAAATTCGCGGGCTGTGTGACCTCATTGGGGCGCTTTATCTACAAGCTGGGGGAGCACGCCCTACCGTTCTTCAAGCTGATGAAGAAGAAAGGCCCATTCCAGTGGACCCCGGAGGCCGACATGGCCTTTCAAGAGCTTAAGAGATACCTGACCAACCCACCGGTGATGGTGGCGCCTCGTCCTCTCGAACCCCTGGTGTTTTACCTAGCCGCCACACCTCACTCTGCCAGCGCGGCGCTGGTGGCCGTCCGGGAGGTGTGCCAAGCTGAGAGCCCGCCACGCAACACCGCACCTTCGACTAAGGCAGAGCGCTACCAAGACGGCGTCACTGAAGCCACAACGACATCAACAGATGAACAGGCCCCACAAGACGGTGTCAGGACCGGATTTTCGGGATATAATTTCCAGAAAATGGCCCTTGTGCTCACCAGCCCCAGGATTACTATTAGCTGATGAGGCACCAACTTGATACAGAAATTCCAAGCAGAAATACATAATATGTAGTACAAGACCATTCTGGCCTGTGAGTACAACAAAAGGGTTTCTAGTGGTTGGTGGCGGAAGCGGTTTGTGGTTCACCATGGTCTATGGGACTCCATTTCCCCACAGGAACAGCTGACCAGGTTAACTCCTATCTTCGCGAGGCTACTATCACCGTTGCTTAGGTTCCGAGGCTGTCATCGCAACGCTCCTCTCCAAGCAAGCAATCTGGCCAAGACAATAGCCAGGGACAAGCCAGTGAGTACTTTTGAAAGTACTCGCAAACATTATGAACACGGGTATAATATAGGAACCGATAATCATGCTCTGAAAACATTCTATAATCACAACGTCAGTCATGGCAATGAAATCCCTGATGCATGCACACAGGTTATTCATATGCAACATGAATAGGCAATAATAGAATAGTAATAAAATGCACCGATCGAAAGTCTGAAGCGACGTCTCGAAAGGATTGGTAAATAACGAGCATGCCTCAGTCGGGCGTCTGAGCGACACCACATAAAGGGCTTATAAGGTAATTAAATAACAGGCATGCCACACTCGGGCGTCTCAGCGACACCACATAAAGGGCTTATAAAGTAAATAACAAGCATGCCACAGTCGGGCGTCTCAGCGACACCACATAAAGGGCTTCCAAAGTAAATAAATAACAAGCAGCCATAGTGGGGCGTGTGAGCGACACCACATAAAGGGCTTCTAAAGTAAATAAATAACAAGCATGCCATAGTCGTGCGTTTGAGCGACACCACATAAAGGGCTTATAAAGTAAATAAATAATCACCGTGAATATCCGGGAGGTCAAACCGTCCCAGGGATATTCATTATTTCAAACAATAAAGTTGGTTAGTCCACAACAATAATAATCATAACCATCATATATCACAAGTCAAAATCCATATGTTCTGGTTTAACAGTTTCACCTCCGAAGATCGACACTAAGACCGACACTTGACCCATCCCAGACTGTAATCCTTACCCGTGGACACGGCTATTCGAATAGATTTAGTACCTCTGCAGAGGGTGTACTCTTTACCCATGAGTAACGGATTTCTTTAGTCCATCGGGACTAATTCCGTCTATGGTCTTTTAGTCGAAAACACGCCTGACTTGCACACACCAGCTTAACTTTACTTGTGTCAGGAATCACCCGCGACACTTGTTAGGCAAAACTCTAAGTGGGGAGGCTACAACCTCGCGTAGCATGGGATCAAATTTCTATCGCGCGCTCTAAGGGGTGCCCCCCTCTCGGTCCCAACCCGATACACCCATGCTCCCGGACTAGGTGGAATGCCTACCGGATGCAGCCGGTATCTTCCACCATGGCCTCTCTGTATGGTGTGTGCCAAGACAAGGGTTAAAAACATACTGAACCATACCCTACCTACGGCAGGGACCAGTGGTAGTACGTAACAAGTATCGGGGTTACCGGAACAAGACTCGATCTACGGCCGACTCAGGAGGCTTAAATATTCCCTGCATGATATGTATAACAAAATTATTTCACTAACAGAATCACCACTCATTATACCTTGCTATGCCATACCGGACATAACTGTCCCAACAAAGACCGGAGACAAGCTCACGCCTACCCAAGGCAGAGGCTTTTCCCGGATTTCTTTCCGGCATGCATGCAAGGCATACGAGGTTGATCACCATCACACGTATATTCACTTCCAACAGTAAGGAAGTCTCCAATAATGCACTTGTGCAAAAGATCGTATCACCACAAAATAACGGGTCCTTCGTATCGAGGGGGGGTGTTATAATTAATGCACTATCACACCTAAAATATTATGCCAGGGTTCAGAATGCTTGCCTTGAAGGTTGTGTAGAGGCAGGGTGCATCCCAAAACTTTTGAAAGTTTTCTTCCTCTCCCTAAAATCCTATTTTAAAATAAATTCGAATTAACACACATTTTCAAAATAGCACAAAAAAGTTGTTTGAAATTTTTTCAAATAAATCTGAAAATAAACTAGACAGTATTTGAGAGATGTAGGAAAAAGAATAAATTCATTTGGAGTTATATTTAAAAGTTATAGCCAGTCAAAGATTTGGTCAAAATCTGTTTTTACAAAAGATATAAAAGAAAACGCTTCAGACATGAATACGTTTTCGGAGCAAAGGAAACGTACTGGGGTGGTTCATGCTTTCACTTAAACACGTGGACCGGTGCGGGGGTCACTGACAGTGGGTCCAGGGGGCCCACTGGTCAGGTTTGACCAGGCCCCTTTCCCTCTTCTTCCTTTGCCCGAGGGGAGGCGGGACTCCGGCGACGCTCGCCGGCGAACGACGGCACCTTTCGAGAAACGGAGGCCACCCACGGGCTCAGGGGGTCGAGGCGGTCCCTCCGGTGGTCGTCACGATCCCTGGGGTGGTCAGAGCTGCCGGCAGCGAGCTCCGCAACGGGAGGTGGCCGTCGGGCAAAGTGAGTTTTCGCCTGCGGCGAGTGCCGAGCAAAATTGAGTAGGGGTTGGACTCACGAGAGGGAGAGGAAGCTCCTGGTGAAGAGAGTGGAGAGGGGGAGGTCCTGGTGGCGCCGGAACGATCGGGACAGGGCGGCGGTAGAAGTTGCCGGAGAGGAAGAAGGCGACCTCCTCGGATCGATTGGCTGCCATGGGGGAACTAGAGGAGTGGACTGAGGCCTCCTGAGTACTCGGAGGAGCTCGGGGTCCTCCTTTTATAGCACATCCAAGTCGGTTCGCGGCGGCCGTGGATAAGCTCGTCGGCGACCGTCTTTCTGTAGCATCAGGGGGACGTGGCGGCGGTGGGTGCTTGTGGACCAGCTTGGGGGATAGGGTCGGCCTGTGCACGAGGGCAGGTGGCGAGGCGTTGTGGTTTGGGCGGCGCCGACCATGGCAGGGTGCACTGTGGCCGTCGGCGTGCCGCCAAGAGGGCTCTAGCGGTGGCGCTGTAGGGCGCCAGGGCGGGCTGGCGTGTTGTGGCGAGTGGATGAGGTCGGGGAGCAGCTCTGCGGGCGAGCAAGGGCCGGGGCGCGACACGGCTACTCGAGCGCACGCACGTGCAAAACGCGTGCTCTGGGCGCGCCCAGAGCACGCACGCAACATGCTCGGCAATATGTCAAGGCATGCTAGGGGGCTCTAATCCCTAAGAGGATTAGCAGGGTGGTGTTATAGGCTAGGGCCAAACTATGGGACATGCTGGTCTGGTCAGGGGATCAAGGTCATAACACAAATCAAAGACTAAGCCAAAACTGGTCATGTACTCTAAGTGTTTGACAAAATGCCAGAGGCATGTAGGAAGTTCTTGGAGTGGTCAAAACCTCCAGATGGTGGTCTCATTAGGTGAAAGAGAGGGTGGTGAGGTTAGTTGGCCAAATACAGAAACTTGTTAGTGCAAGGTTTGCAAAACTACAATTCTGGACAGGAGACAAATGGCATCACTTCATGAACCAAAAGTGATCCAATGGGTGCATGCTCCTGGACTTAGGGGTTTGGTAGGGTTGTCTACAAGTAGGAGAAAGCACAAGGTCTCTGGAGCAAAAATAGTTAGGGTTGTAGTAGAAATCACCAGGCTGGACCAGAATGGAAAAGTGGTTGATTAACTCAAATTTTCCAAAGAACATTACTAGGTTTTTGCATAAAGTTGAATCATAGGCTACTACCAACATCCCCTAATTTTGGTGGAGGCTAGAAAGAAGTATTTAAATGAGTTGTAGTGCAAAATTGCCCTCTGGACCAGAGTTGAAAATTGGGTGTAGAGATCAAAATATTTAATGTATAAAAGATGTTTTTGCATAAAAGTGATTTAAAACCATCACAAGACATCTCCAAATTTTGGTTGGAATTATGAAAGAATTTATCAAATGGTTGTAGTTCAAAAATGGCCATAAAACCATGGAAAAACCATTTTTCAAGAAATAAAGGTTTAGGAAAATAATTATATAATTAATTCCATTGACAAAAGAAAAGTTTTCTTCAGAGGGTAAACAAGTCCAATAACATATTTGAAAGGTTTTCTTTTTGAAAAAAACTCCATAATAACAAGGGAGGAAATGGTTTAAACTCAAAAGGGAGTCCGGAAAATAAAAGTTTTAATTTCCTGGCAAAATTTTAATTAATAAAACAAGGTAAAAAATTTGGGGTGTCACAACACTACCTCGAGATTTGATAAGGGTTGCTTTCGAAAATATCTTTCCTGTTAGTTGGAATCAAAAAGCTTACTCATAGCACAAACTTGTGTGGCCGGGGTTGGTTTTTGCTACGCTCGAAGAAAAATGCAACCGTTCACCAACGTACTCAAGCATGGTCATAATTAAAAATCGGGTCGCTCAACCAAACAGCATTCAATCATGGTGACACACAATTACAGGGCGTGGCCGTACTAAGGCTCGGTACTAATCCAGTAAATTAGTCTACCTCGTTCATATCCAAGCGGGTGTGCCTTGTGGACGTCGAGGCTTCTCCATCGGCTTCGCCGTCGGGGTTAGCGGGAGAGGGTTTAGGAACTGCAGGGTTGGGGTAGCGATGATGACCGTCGCAGGGATTGTTGGCCACAATCCCGTTGGAGTGTGTTCCCAAAAGGCGACGAAGCGCTTCTGGGGTCATCAAAGCACCTTGGTTGGTGGCTGGAGCTGACCTCAAGGTCTCGATCGGTTGTCCGAACAGCACGACTGGGTTGTCGGCATCGGGCTCATCTTCTCTTCTTACCAGGGCTCGGAGAATCAGTTCTCCACGAGCCGCGATCAGATCAAGGGTGATTTGGTCGAATAGTCCCTCTAGTGCACTTACGTAGCGCACCAGATGCAATAGTGCAGGATTTGTCTCATGGTCTCCGTTGACAACTCGGGGTGGCCTACCGTATCCGTCACAGCTGGGGTAGTAGTAGGAGCGACAGTTAACTCTAGGCGACAAGTGCCGGAGTTGAACTATAGCTTCTCGAGCAGCGAGTTGGATGGCTTGTGGCGCGAAGGAAGTTGTCCTTCCGGGGAACCTGTAGGGGCGTTCTGGTGATAGACCCATACCATAGACATGCACAGTGGCCCAGAACTGACAGCTTTCGCCGCTCCTGGGCCCTTGGTACACAACATATTCTGGGGGCTCTTCTAATGCAAAGGCACGGCAGGTGAGGTTTGCAAGCACGGTCACAAAACCTCCGAGGTTGGTTGCTGTGGTCTCACTGTGAACAATGGGTCCAAGCATTTTAGTTCGGTTCGGGGTAGAGGTTGTGCTGTGCTGGGCTGAGGCTAGTATGCCCTTTTATAGAAAAAGGGGACAGAGTCTTCCTTCACACGCTTGTGAAAAAGACTATTTAGGAGTCAGTCACTGGCGCGTGATCGACAGGCTAGGCTAATAGGTTGGGCACCGACTGCCAAAAGGTGTCGGGTCACTGTGTGGCTATCTTGCAAGGGAAGCTTGGCTGGGGTTCGGTTAAGGTCTGGTGGATTGGTTAACCTAGGTTTTTCGACCTGGCTAAGATAGGATTAGCCAATGGTCAGCCTGGCTCTGATACCAAGTTTGTTAAGACCAGATTTTCGGGATATAATTTCCAGAAAATGGCCCTTGTGCTCACCAGCCCCAGGATTACTGTTAGCTGATGAGGCACCAACTTGATACAGCAATCCAAGCAAAAATACATAATATGTAGTACAAGACCATTCTGGCCTGTGAGTACAACAAAAGGGTTTCTAGTGGTTGGTGGCGGAAGCGGTTTGTGGTTCACCATGGTCTATGGGACTCCATTTCCCCACAGGAATAGCTGACCAGGTTAACTCCTATCTTCGCAAGGCTGCTATCACCGTTGCTTAGGTTCCGAGGCTCTCATCGCAACCCTCCTCTCCAAGCAAGCAATCTGGCCAAGACAATAGCCAGGGACAAGCCACTGAGTACTTTTGAATGTACTCGCAAACATTATGAACACGGGTATAATATAGCAACCGATAATCATGCTCTGAAAACATTCTATAATCACAACGTCAGTCATGGCAATGAAATCCCTCATGCATGCACACAGGTTATTCATATGCAACATGAATAGGCAATAACAGAATAGTAATAACATGCACCGATCGGAAGTCTGAAGTGACGTCTCGAAAGGATTGGTAAATAACGAGCATGCCTCAGTCGGGCGTCTGAGCGACACCACATAAAGGGCTTATAAGGTAATTAAATAACATGCATGCCACAGTCGGGCGTCTCAGCGACACTACATAAAGGGCTTATAAAGTAAATAACAAGCATGCCACAGTCGGGCGTCTCAGCGACACCACATAAAGGGCTTCTAAAGTAAATAAATAACAAGCATGCCATAGTCGGGCGTCTGAGCGACACCACAGAAAGGGCTTCTAAAGTAAATAAATAACAAGCATGCCACAGTCGGGCGTCTGAGCGACACCACATAAAGGGCTTATAAAGTAAATAAATAATCACCGTGAATATCCGGGAGGTCGAACCGTCCCAGGGATACTCATTATTTCAAACAATATAGTTGGTTAGTCCACAGCAATAATAATCATAACAATCATATATCACAATTCAAAATCCATATGTTCTGGTTTAACAATTTCACCTCCGAAGATCGACACTAAGACCGACACTTGACCCATCCCAGACTGTAATCCTTACCCGTGGACACGGCTATTCGAATAGATTTAGTACCTCTGCAGAGGGTGTACTATTTACCCACGAGTAATGGATTTCTTTAGTCCATCGGGACTAATTCCGTCTACGGTCTTTTAGTCGAAAACACGCCTGACTTGCACACACCAGCTTAACTTTACTTGTGTCAGGAATCACTCGCGACACTTGTTAAGCAAAACTCTAAGTGGGGAGGCTACAACCTCGCGTAGCATGGGATCAAATTTCTATCGCGTGCTCTAAGGAGTGCCCCCCTCTCGGTCCCAACCGGATACACCCATGCTCCCGGACCAGGTGGCATGCCTACCGGATGCAGCCGGTATCTTCCACCATGGCCTCTCTGTACGGTGTGTGCCAAGACAAGGGTTAACAACTTACTGAACCATACCCTACCTACGACAGGGACCAGTGGTAGTACGAAACAAGTATGGGGGTTACCGGAACAAGACTCGATCTATGGCCGACTCAGGAGGCTTAAATATTCTCTGCATGATATGTATAACAAAATTATTTCACTAACAGAATCACCACTCATTATACCTTGCTATGCCATACCGGACATAACCGTCCCAACGAAGACCGGAGACAAGCTCACGCCTACCCAAGGCAAAGGCTTTTTCCGGATTTCTTTCCGGCATGCATGCAAGGCATACGAGGTTGATCACCATCACACGTATATTCACTTCCAACAGTAAGGAAGTCTCCACTAATGCACTTGCGCAAAAGATCGTATCAGCACAAAATAACGGGTCCTTCGTATCGAGGGGGGGTGTTATAATGAATTCACTATCACACCTAAAATATTATGCCAGGGTTCAGAATACTTGCCTTCAAGGTTGTGTAGAGGCAGGGTGCATCCCAAAACTTTTGAAAGTTTTCTTCCTCTCTCCAAAATCCTATTTTCAAATAAATTTGAATTAACACACATTTTCAAAACAGCACAAAAAAGTTGTTTGAAATTTTTTCAAATAAATCTGAAAATGAACTAGACAGTATTTGAGAGATGTAGGAAAAAGAATAAATTCATTTGGAGTTATATTTAAAAAGTTATAGCCAGTCAAAGATTTGGTCAAAATCTGTTTTTAAAAAAATATAAAAGAAATCGCTTCCGACAGGAATACGTTTTCGGAGCGAAGGAAACGTACTGGGGTGGTTTCCGCTTTCACTTAAACACGTGGACCGGTGTGGGGGTCACTGACAGTGGGTCCGGGGGGCCCACTGGTCAGGTTTGACCAGACCCCTTTCCCTCTTCTTCCTTTGCCCGAGCGGGAGGCGGGACTCCGGCGACGCTCGCCGGCAAACGGCGGCACCTCTCGAGAAACGGAGGCCAGCCGCGGGCTCAGGGGGTCGAGGCGGTCCCTCCGGTGGTCGTCACGGTCCCTGGGGTGGTCGGAGCTGCCGGCGGCGACCTCCGCAGCGGGTGGTGGCCGTCGGGCAAAGTGAGTTTTCGCCTGCGGCGAGTGCCGAGCAAAATTGAGTAGGGGGTTGGACTCACGAGAGGGAGAGGATGCTCCTGGTGAAGAGAGTGGAGAGGGGGAGGTCCTGGTGCTGTCGGAACGATCGGGACAGGGGCGGCGACAGAAGTTGCCGGAGAGGAAGAAGACGACCTCCACGGGTCGATTGGCTGCCATGGGGGAACTAGAGGAGTGGACTGAGGCCGCCTGAGTACTCGGAGGAGCTCGGGATCCTCCTTTTATAGCACATCCAAGTCGGTTCGCGGCGGCCGTGGATAAGCTCGCCGGCGACCGTCTTTCTATAGCATCAGGGGGACGTGGCGGCGGTGGGTGCTTGCGGACCAGCTTGGGGAATAGGGTCGGCCTGTGCGCGTGGGCAGGTGGTGAGGCGTTGTGGTTTGGGCGGCGCCGACCATGGCAGGGTGCACTATGGCCGTCGGCGTGCCGCCAAGAGGGCTCTGGCGGTGGCGCTATAGGGTGCCAGGGCAGGCTGGCGTGTTGTGGCGAGTGGATGAGGTTAGGGAGCAGCTCTGCGGGTGAGCAAGGGCCGGGGCGCGACGCGGCTACTCGAGCGCACGCACGTGCAAAACGCGCGCTCTGGGCGTGCCCAGAGCACGCACGCAACGTGCTCGGCAATATGCCAAGGCATGCTAGGGGGCTCTAATCCTCAAGAGGATTAGCAGGGTGGGGTTATAGGCTAGGTCCAAACTATGGGACATGCTGGTCTGGTCAGGGGATCAAGTTCATAACACAAATCAAAGACTAAGCCAAAACTGTTCATGTCCTCTAAGTGTTTGACAAAATGCCAGAGGCATCTAGGAAGTTCTTGGAGTGGTGAAAATCTCCAGATGGTGGTCTCATTAGGTGAAAGAGAGGGTGGTGAGGTTAGTTGGCCAAATACAGAAACTTGTTAGTGCA
This sequence comes from Aegilops umbellulata, assembly GCA_032464435.1. Classification (NCBI taxonomy): domain Eukaryota; kingdom Viridiplantae; phylum Streptophyta; class Magnoliopsida; order Poales; family Poaceae; genus Aegilops; species Aegilops umbellulata. The sequence continues at coordinate 309,011,327 of CP136056.1, read as the reverse complement.
AGTTTTGCAAAACTACAATTCTGGACAGGAGACAAATGGCATCACTTCAAGAACCAAAAGTGATCCAATGGGTGCATGCTCCTGGACTTAGGGGTTTGGTAGGGTTGACTACAAGTATGAGAAAGCACAAGGTCTCTGGAGCAAAAATAATTAGGGTTGTAGTAGAAATCACCAGGCTGGACCAGAATGGAAAAGTGGTTGATTCACTCAAATTTTCCAAAGAACATTACTAGGTTTTTGCATAAAGTTGAATCATAGGCTACTACCAACATCCCCTAATTTTTGTGGAGGCTAGAAAGAAGTATTTAAATGAGTTGTAGTGCAAAATTGCCCTATGGACCTGAGTTGAAAATTGGGTGTAGAGCTCAAAATATTTCATGTATAAAAGATGTTTTTGCATAAAATTGATTTAAAACCATCACAAGACATCTCCAAATTTTGGTTGGAATTATGAAAGAATTTATCAAATGGTTGTAGTTCAAAAATGGCCATAAAACCATGGAAAAACCATTTTTTTAAGAAATAAAGGTTTAGGGAAATAATTATATAATTAATTCCATTGACAAAAGAAAAGTTTTCTTGAGAGGATAAACAAGTCCAATAACATATTTGAAAGGTTTTCTTTTTGAAAAAAAAACTCCATAATAACAAGGCAGGAAATGGTTTAAACTCAAAAGGGAGTCCAGAAAATAAAAGTTTTAATTTCCTGGCAAAATTTTAATTAATAAAACAAGGTCAAAAATTTGGGGTGTCGCAACACTACCCCCTTAAGAAAAATCTCGTCCTCGAGATTTGATAAGGGTTGCTTTTGAAAATATCTTTCCTGTTAGTTGGAATCAAAAAGCTTACTCATAGCACAAACTTGTGTGGCCGGGGTTGGTTTTTGCTACGCTCGAAGATAAATGCAACCGTTCACCGACGTACTCAAGAATGGTTATAATTAAAAATCGGGGCGCTCAACTAAACAACATTCAATCGTGGTGACACATAATTACAGGGCGTGGCCGTACTAAGGCTCGGTACTAATCGAGTAAACTAATCTACCTCGTTCATATCCAAGCGGGTGTGCCTTGCGGACGCTGAGGCTTCTCCATCGGCTTCGCCGTCGGGGTTAGCGGGAGGGGGTTGAGGAACTGCAGGGTCGGGGTAGCGATGATGACCGTCGCAGGGATTGTTGTCCACAATTCTGTTGGAGTGTGTTCCGAAAAGGCGACGAAGCGCTTCTGGGGTCATCAAAGCACCTTGGTTGGTGGCTGGAGCTGACCTCAAGGTCTCGATCGGTTGTCCGAATAGCACGACTGGGTTGTCGGCGTCGGGCTCATCTTCTCTTCTTACCGGGGCTCGGCGAATCAGTTCTCCACGAGCCGCGATCAGATCAAGGGTGATTTGGTCGAATAGTCCCTCTAGTGCACTTACGTAGCGCACCAGATGCAATAGTGCAGGATCTGTCTTGTGGTCTCCATTGACAACTCGGGGTGGCCTACCGTATCCGTCACGGCTGGGGTAGTAGCAGAAGGAGCGACAGTTAACTCTGGGCGACAAGTGCCGGAGTTGAACTATAGCTTCTCGAGCAGCGAGTTGGATGGCTTGTGGCTCGAAGGAAGTTGTCCTTCCTGCGAACCTGTACGGGCGTTCTTGTGATAGACCCCCACCATAGACGTGCACAGTGGCCCAGAACTGACGGCTTTCGCCGCTCATGGAACCTTGGTACACAACATATTCTGGGGGCTCTTCTAATGCAAAGGCACGACGGGTGAGGTTTGCTTGCATGGTCACAAAACCTCCGAGGTTGGTTGCTGTGGTCTCATTGTGAACAATGGGGCCAGGCATTTTCGTTCGGTTCGGGGTAGAGGCTGTGCTGTGCTGGGCTGAAGCTAGCGTGCCCTTTTATAGAAAAAGGGGACGGAGTCTTCCTTTGCACGCTTGCGAAAAAGACTATTTAGGCGTCGGTCACTGGAGCGTGATCGACAGGCTAGGCTAATAGGTTGGGCACCGACTGCCAAAAGGTGTCATGTCACTGTGTGGCTATCTTGCAAGCGAAGCTTGGCTGGGGTTCGGTTAAGGTCTAGTCGATTGGTTAACCTAGGTTTTTCGACCCGGCTCTGATACCAAGTTTGTCAGGACCGGATTTTTGGGATATAATTTCCAAAAAATGGCCCTTGTGCTCACCAGCCCCAGGATTACTGTTAGCTGATGAGGCACCAACTTGATACAGAAATTCCAAGCAAAAATACATAATATGTAGTACAAGACCATTCTGGCCTGTGAGTACAACAAAAGGGTTTCTAGTGGTTGGTGGCAGAAGCGGTTTGTGGTTCACCACGGTCTATGGGACTCCATTTCCCCACAGGAACAACTGACCAGGTTAAATCCTATCTTCGCGAGGCTGCTATCACCGTTGCTTAGGTTCTGAGGCTGTCATCGCAACGCTCCTCTCCAAGCAAGCAATCTGGCCAAGACAACAGCCAGGGACAAGCCAATGAATACTTTTGAATGTACTCGCAAACATTATGAACACAGGTATAATATAGCAACTGATAATCATGCTCTGAAAACATTCTATAATCACAACGTCAGTCATGGCAATGAAATCCTGATGCATGCACACAGGTTATTCATATGCAACATGAATAGGCAATAACAAAATAGTAATAAAATGCACCGGTCGGAAGTCTGAAGCGACGTCTCGAAAGGATTGGTAAATAACGAGCATGCCTCAGTCGGGCATCTGAGCGACACGACATAAGGGGCTTATAAGGTAATTAAATAAAAGGAAGCCACAGTCGGCCGTCTCAGCGACACCACATAAAGGGCTTCTAAAGGAAATAAATAACAAGCATGCCATAGTCGGGCGTCTGAGCGACACCACATAAAGGGGTTCTAAAGTAAATAAATAACAAGCATGCCACAGTCGGGCATCTGAGCGACACCACATAAAGGGCTTATAAAGTAAATAAATAATCACCGTGAATATCCAGGAGGTCGAACCGTCCCAGGGATATTCATTATTTCAAACAATACAGTTGGTTAGTCCACAACAATAATAATCATAACCATCATATATCACAAGTCAAAATCCATATGTTCTGGTTTAACAGTTTCACCTCTGAAGATCGACACTAAGACCGACACTTGACCCATCCCAGACTGTAATCCTTACCCGTGGACATGGCTATTCGAATAGATTTAGTACCTCTGCAGAGGGTGTACTCTTTACCCACGAGTAACGGATATCTTTAGTCCATCGGGACTAATTCCGTCTACGGTCTTTTAGTCGAAAACACGCCTGACTTGCACACACCAGCTTAACTTTACTTGTGTCAGGAATCACCCGCGACACTTGTTAAGCAAAACTCTAAGTGGGGAGGCTACAACCTCGCGTAGCATGGGATCAAATTTCTATCGTGCGCTCTAAGGGGTGCCCCCCTCTCGGTCCCAACCGGATACACCCATGCTCCCGGACCAGGTGGCATGCCTACCGGATGCAGCCGGTATCTTCCACCATGGCCTCTCTGTACGGTGTGTGCCAAGACAAGGGTTAACAACTTACTGAACCATACCCTACCTACGGTAGGGACTAGTGGTAGTACGAAACAAGTATGGGGGTTACCGGAACAAGACTCGATCTACGGCCGACTCACGAGGCTTAAATATTCCCTGCATGATATGTATAACATAATTATTTCACTAACAGAATCACGACTCATTATACCTTGCTATGCCATACCGGACATAACCGTCCCAACGAAGACCGGAGACAAGCTCACGCCTACCCAAGGCAGAGGCTTTTCCCGGATTTCTTTCCGGCATGCATGCAAGGCATACGAGGTTGATCACCATCACACGTATATTCACTTCCAATAGTAAGGAATTCTCCAATATTGCACTTGCGCAAAAGATCGTGTCACCACAAAATAACGGGTCCTTCGTATCGAGGGGGGGGGGTGTTATAATTAACTCACTATCACACCTAAAATATTATGCCAGGGTTCAGAATGCTTGCCTTCAGGGTTGTGTAGAGGCAGGGTGCAACCCAAAACTCTTGAAAGTTTTCTTCCTCTCTCCAAAATCCTATTTTAAATAAATTTGAATTAACTCACATTTTCAAAACTGCACAAAAAAGTTGTTTGAAATTCTTTGAAATAAATCTGAAAATAGACTAGACAGTATTTGCGAGATGTAGGAAAAAGAATAAATTCATTTGGAGTTATATTTAAAAAGTTATAGCCAGTCAAAGATTTGGTCAAAATTTGTTTTTAAAAAAAGATATAAAAGAAAACGCTTCAGACAGGAATACGTTTTCGGAGCGAAGGAAACGTACTGGGGTGGTTTACGATTTCACTTAAACACGTGGACCGGTGCGGGGGTCACTGACAATGGGTCCAGGGGGCCCACTGGTCAGGTTTGACCAGGCCCCTTTCCCTCTTCTTCATTTGCCCGAGCGGGAGGCGGGACTCCGTCGACGCTCGCCGGCGAACGGCGGCACCTCTCGAGAAAAAGAGGGCACCCGCGGGCTCAGGGGGTCGAGGTGGTCCCTCCGGTGGTCGTCACGGTCCCTTGGGTGGTCGGAGCTGCCGGCGGCGAGCTCCGCAGCGGGTGGTGTCCGTCGGGCAAAGTGAGTTTTCGCCTGCGGCGAGTCCCGAGGAAAATTGAGTAGGGGGGTGGACTCACGAGAGGGAGAGGAAGCTCCTAGTGAAGAGAGTGGATAGGGGGAGGTCCTGGTGGCGTCGGAACGATCGGGACAGGGGCGGCGGCAGAAGTTGCCGGAGAGGAAGAAGACAACCTCCTCGGGTCGATTGGCTGCCATGGGGGAACTAGAGGAGTGGACTGAGGCCGCGTGAGTACTCGGAGGAGCTCGGGGTCCTCCTTTTATAGCACATCCAAGTCGGTTCGCGGCGGCCCTGGATAAGCTCGTCGGCGACCGTCTTTCTGTAGCATCAGGGGGACGTGGCGGCGGTGGGTGCTTGCGGACCAGCTTGGGGGATAGGGTCGGCCTGTGCACGAGGGCAGGTGGCGAGGCGTTGTGGTTTGGGCAGCGCCGACCGTGGTAGGGTGCACTGTGGCCGTCGGCGTGCCACCAAGAGGGCTCTGGCTGTGGCGCTGTAGGGCGCCAGGGCGGGCTGGCGTGTTATGGCGAGTGGATGGGGTCGGGGAGCAGCTCTGCGGGCGAGCAAGGGCCGGGGCGCGACGCGGCTACTCGAGCGCTTGCACGTGCAAAACACGCGCTCTGGGCGCGCCAAGAGCACGCATGCAACATGCTCGTCAATATGCCAAGGCATGCTAGGGGGCTCTAATCCTCAAGAGGATTAGCAGGGTGGGGTTATAGGCTAGGGCCAAACTATGGGACATGCTGGTCTGGTTAGGGGATCAAGTTCATAACACAAATCAAAGACTAAGCCAAAACTGGTCATGTACTCTAAGTGTTTGACAAAATGCCAGAGGCATCTAGGAAGTTCTTGGAGTGGTCAAAATCTCCAGATAGTGGTCTCATTAGGTGAAAGAGAGGGTGGTGAGGTTAGTTGGCCAAATACAGAAACTTGTTAGTGCAAGTTTTGCAAAACTACAATTCTGGACAGGAGACAAATGTCATCACTTCATGAACCAAAAGTGATCCAATGGGTGCATGCTCCTGGACTTAGGGGTTTGGTAGGGTTGACTACAAGTAGAAGAAAGCACAAGGTCTCTGGAGCAAAAATAATTAGGGTTGTAGTAGAAATCACCAGGCTGGACCAGAATGGAAAAGTGGTTGATTCACTCAAATTTTCCAAGTAACATTACTAGGTTTTTGCATAAAGTTGAATCATAGGCTACTACCAACATCCCCTATTTTTGGTGGAGGCTAGAAAGAAGTATTTAAATGAGTTGTAGTGCAAAATTGCCCTCTAGACCAGAGTTGAAAATTGGGTGTAGAGCTCAAAATATTTCATGTATAAAAGATGTTTTTGCATAAAATTGATTTAAAACTATCACAAGACATATCTAAATTTTTGTTGGAATTATGAAAGAATTTATCAAATGGTTGTAGTTCAAAAATGGCCATAAACCATGGAAAAACCATTTTTCAAGAAATAAAGGTTTAGGAATATAATTATATAATTAATTCCATTGACAAAAGAAAAGTTTTCTTGAGAGGGTAAACAAGTCCAATAACATATTTGAAAGGTTTTCTTGTTGAAAAAAAACTCCATAATAACAAGGGAGGAAATGGTTTAAACTCAAAAGGGAGTCCAGAAAATAAAAGTTTTAATTTCCTGGCAAAATTTTAAATAATAAAACAAGGTCAAAAATTTGGGGTGTCACAGACGGCGCCCCCGAGATCGCGGTGGCCCCGATGGGCAGCCAAGCTCCTGAGGTCCCCCGGCCTCAGGAGGCGCCCCAACCTCCAGAGACCTTGGACTCCATCGACGCTCCCGCCCTCGTCGAGCACCCGGTGTACTTCGTCAGCACAGTGCTACAGGACGCAAGGGCGCGCTATGCCATGCCGCAGAAGCTTCTGCTTGCGCTCCTCGTGGCCTCGCGCAAGCTACGTCACTACTTCCAAGGCCACCCCATCAAGGTCATCTCGGCGTACGCACTTGAGAGGATACTCCGGAGCCCCAACGCCACAGGGAGGGTCGCTGAGTGGAATATCGAGTTGCAGGCATTCCAGCTGGAGTTCAGCACCACCAGGGTCATCAAGGGAGCTGCACTCGCCGACTTCATGGTGGAGTGGACTAACGCTCCAAGGCCCGAAGCGGGCGAGGACCAACCTCTATCATCGGGGAGTGAAACACCAGATGGATGGGTCCTGTACTTCGACGACGCTTTCACACGCCAGGGCGCAGGGCTGGCATCGTGCTCGTCTCGCCTACCCAAGACAAGCTCTACTATGCAATGCAACTCTGCTTCCAGTGGGGCGAGAAGGTCTCCAACAACATCGCGGAATGCGAGGGATTGATCACCGGCCTCAAGGCTGTGGCAGCCTTGGGGGTGAAGCGCCTCACCATCAAGGGCGACTCTCAGCTCCTCGTCAACTTTTCCAACAAGGTGTACGAGCCGAAGGATGAGCACATGGACGCATACCTCGCGGAGGTACGCAAGATGGAGAAGCAATTCGTGGGCCTCGAACTGCAGCATGTGCCCCGCGGCACAAACAAGGAAGCCGATGAAATCGCCAAAAGGGCGTCAAGGCACCATCCACAAGAGCTTGGTTATTCGAGGAGCGACTCTTCAACCCTCGGCGTCCCCCTCGGCCGCGGAGCCTACACCGCCTCAGGAGGAGCTTCCGCCGCCGCTAGCCTCGGGAGCCACCGCCTGTGGTCCGACCTCAGGAGCGCGCCTGCTCCTCGCGCTCGAGCCCCAGGAGGGTAGCTGGACCCAGGAGTTCAGGGCATACCTGGTGCAAGGAACACTGCCAGAGAAGGAGGAGGACGCGGAGCGTGTGGCCCGGCAGGCTACGACATACTGCATCTAGGATGATGAGCTATACAGAAAATGACCAAATGATGTTTCCTTGCGATGCATCTCCAGGAAGCGGGGGTGTGAGCTGCTAGCGGACATACACAACGGAGATTGCGGGTATCACTCGTCGTCGCGCAGCCTAGTGAGCAAGGCATTCCGCAGCGGGTTCTACTGGCCCACGGCACTCAACGACGCAATCGAGCTGGTGAGATCCTATGAGGCCTGCCAGTCCCATGCCAAGCAAATCCACCAGCCAGCTCAGGGCCTCGAGACTATCCCACTCTCATGGCCGTTCGCGGTCTAGGGGCTGGATATCCTGGGTCCGTTCCCTCGAGCGCCCGGGGGCTACCGCTACCTCTACGTCGCCATTAACAAGCTCACCAACTGGGCGGAGGTGAAAACCTTCCGCACCATCCCAGCCGGCTCCGCAGTCAAGTTCATCAAGGGCCTCGTGAGCGGGTTTGGGGTCCCTAACCGCATCATCACCGACAATGGCTCGCGGTTCACTAGCAATCTCTTCAAGACATATTGTGCTAACCTTGGAACGTAGATATGTTATGCCTCAGTAGCACACCCCAGGAGCAGTGGCCAAGCCGAGAGCGCCAACGCGGAGGTCTTGAGAGGCCTCAAGACCAGGACCTTCAAGAAGAAGCTTGAGGCCTGCGGTAGGGGCTGGCAGGATGAGCTCTAGTCATTATTATGGTCCATCCGCACCACCGCCACCAAGCCAACAGGCAAGACCCCGTTTTTCCTCTTCTACGAAGCTGAAGCGGTTCTCCCTCATGAGATCAAGCATCGCTCCACGTGGGTCCTGGCATTTGACAAGGCACGTAAGGACGCCATGCGGGGGATGGACCTCGTGTTGGGGGAGGAACACCGCCGCTAAGCCTCGCTCCGGGAGGCAAGGTACCAGCAAGCGCTGCGACGGTATCACTGCCGCAGCATCCGCTCCAGGACGCTCGAGGTGGGCGATCTCGTCCTAAGGCAGGTGCTCTCCAGGGAAGGGCTGCATAAGCTCTCACCCATGTGGGAGGGCCCGTTTAGGATTGCCCGTGCCTCCAGGCCTGGTGTCGTGTGCTTGGAGACGCATGACGGGATCCTCATCCAGAACGCCTGGAACATCCAACACCTCCAAAAGTTCTACTCATGAAGCAAGGCCCAGTGCTAGTGAAGGTCTCCGCTCGTGACACTCTCACGTAATAATGAGTGGGGCTGTACATGCCCCAGAGTCTCCGGAGTGCCGCCCTCAGGCCTCGGGGGCTCCCTCCACGTCCTAGTGGCAGCACTTAGCCTCGCGCTGGTGAGAAGACTGGACTCGATGCCGGACGCGGTTGTTCATTTGCTTTCTTCAGTTGGTTTGCAACCCTTTTAATGGAATTTGAAGTTCTGGTGTTTCCCGATTGCTTGGTTGAGTCCCTTCTTCTCTTTGCTTCTTCGCTCGGTTCTTTGTTTTGTGCCAGGGAGAACGGCAGTTGCTCGACGCTCTCCCTTGCGCGCCTCGCGCGGGGGCTGGGCAGGTGTGTGCGTGCGTTGGGCTAGCCCGGCCACGGGTACACCTCGCCGAAGCCGTATCGCTCCAGAGCTTCGACTCCCATGATCTTCGCGAGGCGCCCTCGATTGTGCTCGCGATCGGTGCACCCTTCTAAGTCCGTGCCCCCACGGGTACTGCGACGTGGTGCGCTAGGCCATGATCAGCCCATGCCCGAGGCCTCGCGCAAGGAATGATAAGGCACCCGGAAGATTTCCTAATAAATTTTTGCAGCTTCGCGGTGCCTCCCGAGATTAGCAGCTCCCAAGTCGGCAGCAGGGAAGCCTCACCAGATGCCAGGAGGCACGCCCTCACGAGGTGGAAACTACCTCGGGTATATCAAGCTAAGTTATCCCCCTACGTCTACATGAAGCACGAATGCCACAAAGTAACACGGGAATGATGAACATAACATGAGCGGCATAAAATTACGGTTCATTACACGCCCTCGCAGGGCCCCATACTTCTTTCTTGGAATACAGGAACAAAGGAAAGGACGAGCAAGAGCGGCTCCCACACCCGCAGCAGCTCGCGAGGGTTGGCTCCCAGCGCCTCCCCCCGGACTCAGCCAGAGTCCTCCTCGCGCTTCACTGGGGCGCTGCGGCGGGACGACCTGTCACCGTCCTCATAGCGAGCCCGGCGACGTGGCGGCTGGTCGTAGCCACCGCTGCTGGAGCTTTCGCCGGAGGAGGAGCTGCTGCTGCCAGACAAGCCATGGCTATCGCCAAGGGAGAGCCTACCCTCGGCATCGTCGCGGCCGTTGTCCAGACCCAACTCGTCGTCACCGCTGATGTCCTCGGGCCAGCACCCTACGCAGAGGCCATCTTCCCCAAAAACCCTGACGTAAAGGGTCGCGACGCCATCGTACTTGAAGTGGAGGGTGCACCTCCCGCTCAGGCCGCGTGCACAAGCAAACATCTGCCAGCCGCGGGCCAGGACCGCGTTGCCCGCGACAGAAACCTCCACCGCGGCCCGCGAGGCCTTCCTGCAGCAGCCATCAGCTTGCAGCCAGAAGCCATCGAGACCTACGGCCGGCAGCTCGCCGGCGAAGGAGCACTAGAGCTGGAGCCAAGTGTCGGACGGCTGCCCCGACCACACGTCGAACTCCGGGAGCACCTCCGCCGTATGGAAGCGTGACCGAGGAGGCCGAGCGACCACGCGCGGCTCCCCTCGGTGCAAGGGCTGCTCCGCCTGGAACGGCCCCCGCTGCGGGATGAGTCACCACCGCAGCCGCCAAGGATGACGCCGGCCCCCGAAGGAGTACGTCCGCACCCCCGAGGGGCCACAACAAGGGTCGTGGCGTGCTTGCGGGAGCGACCATGCCACTTCTTAGGCGCTGGCGAGCCGGGCCCCTGCCGATGGGCCTTCCCTTTCTCCGCCGCCGAGAACCTCTTCGCCGTTTCCATGGGTGTCATGGCAAGGCGGCGAAGCAAAGAGGAAGAAGAAGGAGTAGGCGGAGTGGGGAAAGAGATTAGCGACGGGGGCTCTGCCCCTCTCCTCATTTATAGCCAGAAGGAGGCCAACTGCTGGCCTCCACGTACAATCGCAGGTAATGATGGTCTTCTTCTGCATGCAGCAGGGTTTCGTCAAGTTGAACGATTCTCGAGGCAGCGTGGGGAAGCGGAGGCGCCCACGTCCCGTCAATCGCCATGCTTCGACCAAGGCCGCAGGTGGTTGGGGCCCGCGGCGCTCCGCATTTGCCCTTTGGCTTCGCCTCGAAGCCAAGTTCGAGCGCGCCTTGGGCCCGGGGGCTACTGTCGGCATCCTGGGAATGGGGGTACCCAAACAAGCTTGCTTGCGACCCATGGCGTGGCTCCCCCAATGGCCCGGTACGGCCCAGCTTCAGCAGCAACCACACAAGGACCTCGCGAGGCGGGCGACACCAAGACCTCCCTGGGGGTGGCCTTCCTAGGCTGGCTCCTGAGGAGCGGAGATACCTATGCAAGGGGCACCTCGCGAGGTTCACGTGACGTGAGCCATGACGACCAAGGCCAGGCCGGCGCCAGCGGGCGCAGTGTACCAGTTTCCTCTTCGGTGCTAAAGAGGCAGGCGCAGGCGAGGAGTCCCGAGGCATTAGGCAAAGATTTCCATATCGGTGCAACGAGACCAAGGCCAGCAAGACGGCAGGACGGAGGTCATCGTGGAGCCCACAGGTGCGTCACCACCAAAGCCTTTGGTAGGCGAAGACCACCTGTTGTCAGGATAGCTTGTACTTGTTGTCTCACTTCAAAATGGGCCGTTGTGGGATCCCTTCCCACCTACGTTTGGGAAGAGGACCAGGGCCTCTATAAATAGGACTAGCCACCACCAAAGGAAGGGGACGGATCATTCGGACCACCCTCACACGCACCAGCTCACCAAGCTCAAGAACACCTCTCCTCAGGAGGCTGTTCATCCATTGTACGTGTTCATCCTCGGCCCGTGAGGCAATCCACCACCACCACACTGGAGTAGGGTATTACACCACAACGGTGGCCAGAACCTGTATAAACCTCTGTGCCTCATGTTCTTTGGATTCGACGAGTTAGGCCGTGAGATCGTTGAGCAAGAGAACCAGGGAGAGAGAGTTCTTCATGCGCACCCTAGAGTTCGAACCTCATAAGGGTTTGCCGAAACCCTGAATCCGACAAAGAAAAATATAATGTTCAAAAAATATAATCTCAACAATCCTAAATAGAGCTTCACAATTTTTTCTAAGGTCGAGGGGTTACCCCCGACAATCTACATAGCTCCACCTATGCAAGAGGTGTAGTGGGAGCGTCAAGGTGTGAGAGAGATGATGCGAGAATGCAAGGTCAATCGAGACATTTATAGAGGGAGAGATCGAGTGAGTGTGGCCTAGCGTACACGCAAATGTTAAAGATGATACACCGAGATATCGTGCGGCGAAGCTGCAGTGAGGGCTGGAGGGATAGTTACCGAGAGAGTGGCCTAGATAAACTTTGTGTGTGCACGCATGGTGAAGGTGTTTTACAAAGGCAACATACGTGTCTTGAGAGAGATAGAGGGAGGGTTTTTCATGGAGGGCATGACGAGGTTATGTGTGAGAAATAAATTTGTTGAGAGTGTGTGGGCGGGTGTGACATAAATGGGGATCGAAACGTGAAGAGAAATAATGAGCGCGCGTGTGTTGAATACCAATAGCTCTATTAACAAATAAATGAAGATCCGTCGATACATGAAGTATGTGTGGTGGGGGGTGTTGATGGAGAGACCTAAGCACAACATTTGCATGTACATAGTACTAGACTTAATATTCATATTTCAATTTATTGTGCATTTTAAATATTGAATTGAGGACCATGCATGGCTTATATTTTATTTTTGAATTCGTGTCATACATGCATGGTCATACATCCATGTTGAGATCACTATATCAGAAACTCACTCTAATTCAAGAACTCATCATAAATCAATTACCGTGCCTTTTGGAATGACTAGTTATTTGCAGGGAAAATACGTGCATTGTAATATATATAGATTCAGTCGACAATTAAAAAAAGATTCCTTTCGCATTCTCGAATGGTAGCACCCGACGGCGTATCAGCCAGACCCGGGCTCGTGTCCTACTGGTGGCGTGCGTGGTACACACATTGGCCAACCCCAACCAAAATAACCATGATATTAAACTTCGTGCTTCCACTGATCCTCCGCTTTTCGAGTCGAAATATCTGGCGGCCAGAATTCCAGCCCTAGGAAATTCCCCTCATGTCCCCAGTCCATAATGATAACCGATGAACAATGGAGGGATGCTTTAGTAACTAGCCCACGTTACCTACCATGCCGAGCATGGTTCAATTCCCTTGGTCGCCGCTACCCAAGGTCACCCGTCAACTCCATTGCCTAATACTAATAGTACTACACCAGGATGAGCACAGAATCACTACAAAAAAGGACACATCCATGACATTTTGGGCCGAATGAATTTTTTTCCTGTCATACTTATGACACTTCTATGACGATAATGTGACAAAACCTGGTATCATCTTAGATGTGGTGGGGTCCTACTTCTATTACAATAAATCATGACAGAAAATGGGCTTTTCGTCCTGGGCGGGCCGGAGACGCAGCTTGATGACATTCTTTGGGCCGTCCATGACGAAAAAAACAGTGGTAGAAGCGAGGGCGAGGAAAATATCAGTGTGTTCCTGGTTACGGTGGGTGGTCTGGGCCGAGTGATGCGTGTTTCTCTCGTACACGCACGCGCGTGGGTGCTAGGCGTTGGGCTCTAACTGAACCCGAGCGAGGCGTTGGGCTCTAACTGAACGCGAGTGATTGCACTACAGGCTACGTGTTACTGAACCCGAGCGATCGATCGATGGTTGTTAACTGAACCCGATCGAGCGATTCCTTCACTACTGCTGCTAACTGAAGTCGATCGATGCTTCCTCTGGATGAACAGTAAGCGTTGCTGGGGGGTTTGGATGAACAGGTCCCGGTGGGGGTGGATGAACAGGACCCCGTGGTGTTGCCTCTGGATGAACAGGACCCCAATCGATCGAGCCGGTTGGGGCTGGATGAACAGGACCCCGTGGATGGCTGGATGAACAGGACCACCCCATGGAGGGCTGTATGAACAGTAGACGGTGGAGGGCCGGATGAACAGTAGCTCGTGGAGGGGTGGTTGAACAGGAGCCCGTGGAGAGGGCTGGTTGAACAGTAGCTGGTGGAATAGCGCGCGGTGGAGGCTGGATGAACAGGAGCTCATGGATGAACTGTCGTAGGTGGAGGCTGGAGGAGGTCGACGGTGGATGAACAGTAGCCCGTGGAGGCTGGAGGGGGTCGACGGTGGAGATGAATAGTATCCCGTGGAGTCCCATTTTGCGGTACGCCACACCCCTCCGATGAACAGGACCCGTTTCGACCATAGCGCTCCAACACAAGTCTGTTTGCTCCGTTTTGCGGTACGCCACACCCCTCCCAATCAACAGGACCCCCGTTTCGACCATAGGAGGCCCGTTTCCTCCGTTTTGCGGTACGCCAGACCCCTCCCGATGAACAGGATGCCATTTCGACCATGGCTGGTCGAACACAAGGCCGTTTCCTCCGTTCTGTGGTACGCCAGGCCTCGTTACCATTGGTTGTTCCGTCCAAGCCCTGCCGATGAACACGACGACACATTCTGTTCCGACCTAGCCGGTTGGCTCCCCATGAACACGACGACGACGCAGTTTCTCCGTTCTGACCCAGCCATGTACACGGGCCCTGGCTGTACGTATGCACGAGTAGGCATTCGAGACCCTGCCCGTATGTACGTACGTGTCTGTATTTTCTTTCTTGCACACTGGCCGCTGTACGTACGTGTACATGCTACGTTCGCGCCTCTACTAAGACATGTGCGCGCCTCTACATCGACCAGTATGTACGTACACGTTCGCGACCAGAATGACAACGCTAAGTACGCTTCGACCAGGTGGGTCCCGACTGTCAGGCACTTCCTTGCGTGCGAATATGTAGCTGGTGAGTCCCAGCATTCAGGGGGCGAGTCGTTATTTTGCCCGGACGCACTTCCTTGCATGCGAAGATGTAGCTAGTGGGTCCCAGCAATCAGGGGAAACATTTTTTTCGCGAAATATGGTGGCCCGTCCGGTGGGTCCCCGCTGTCAGGTGGAGAAATAATTATTTTGCGCGTAATAAGGAGGCACTTCCTTGCTGCGGTCGTGGACCCAGTTGTCTGCCTCTTCACGTACAGTCCACATCCGATGGAAGCCGTTCCTTGACCATGTTGACCACACCGCGTCGAGAGCACCAGGGCGGTGGACGACGGCGAGGCCTAGGAATGGGACGATGCGGAGCCGGGGAAGATACGACAGTGGAAGCCCGCGTGGAGAGGAGTACGAGGGTTCACTGGTTCGGCTGCGGTGTGAGGCTGTCGTTGCCGCAGGGCCTGGCCAGCAGTGGGAATAGTAGGGGACGATGAGGCCTCCACGGCAGAACAGCCGACCACGGGAGGCAGGAGCATGCGGCATGACCGACGCTGCTTTGGGCGGCTGGAGCAAGAAGACGAGAGGTTGAAGAAACACTACGGCCGTTGGATGGACATCGTACGGTCACTAGAGCTAGAATCGTTCATATTGACTAAGTTGACAAAGCACTCCGTCCCCGTCAACTTAGTAGGCCAATAAGTCAGCCTCCCACCAAGGTGGGTCCCAACTAGCAGGGGGAGTGTTCATTTTTTGTGCGTAATAAGGAGGCACTTCCTTGCGTGTGAAGATATAGCTGGTGGGTCCGACCTGTCGGCGGCGGTAATGTTTCTTTCACGAAATACAGAGGCCCTTCCGGTGGGTCCCAGCTGTCAGGTGGAGGAATCATTATTTTGCGCGTAATAAGGAGGCATTTCCTTGCATGCGGTCGTGGACCCAGCTGTCAGCCTCTCCACGCACAGTCTACTTCCGATGGTGTCGTTCGTTGACCATGTTGACCACTCCGTGTCGAGCGCATCCAAGGTGGTGGACGACGCCGAGGCCCCGGACAGCAGCGAGCCAGAGATGGGAAGATGCGGGAGTAGAGTCATAGACGGAGAGGTGTACGAGGGTTAACTCATTCTGGTGCGGTGTGGTTCGGTAGTCGGTGGAGAAGAACATGAGGTGTGGAGGGGTGGAGGGATGGCCTGGCCAACAGTGGAGTAGCGCTTCACATCAAAGCGTGCTAAGTAGAGCTGCTAGCAGCAGGAGGCGGGAGCAGGTGGTCCCGGCGGCGCTGGAGGAAGAAGACGAGAGATTGAAGATGGATTAGGAGGAAGTATTTTTTCGATGAGGGACTTGCTTGCGTACGGCCATAGACCTGGTGGGTCCCGACTGTCCGCCTCTCCACGTACAATTCTCTCCAAATTCCTCTCGTTTGCTCAGCATGTTCACAACGGCAGACAGCGGCGTCGCGGCCAGTGCAGAAAGGTGCAGGAGGAGATGTGAGCACCTCAGGAAGTGCCTTATTAGTAACAAAACAACTGAACTAGCCCAGTGGTCAAGTGACACTACCCGACAGTTGTTCCGCCCGTGTTCGATTCCACCTATGCAGAGAAAATATCTCCAAAATTTTTGCCTCTGCCTTTATTGACATGTGGGTCCCAATTGTCATCTACGCACACCACGTCCTACACTTGCCAAAACTTCGTCCCTCGTTTTCTCTGTTTTTCACACACTCGACATTGTGTGGGCATTTTGAAAATAGCATATCTTTTTAACCGTGCATCATATGAAGATGTGTTATGCATGAATGTTGATCAACATGATGTTAACTGGCTGGTAGTTCCAGTTTTGACCATGAATAAAACTTCCGGCATGATGTTAACACTATTTGAAAAGGCCGTGTTAATATAAATGCTCTGCCTTAGAAAGTTGCAGTTTCTTATCTGAAATTGAACTTGGAGTTTCTTATCTGAAACTGAAACTTGCAGTTTCTTCTCTGAGAATCACATTGTCTGCACTTTTATACTCCTATGAAACTACATTTTTTTAAGTGCTAAAAATAGATCTCTAGAATTCATAAAATACTTCATATACTCTATACTGCAAATCTGAAATTAAAAAGACATTCATATCTGAAAGTACTCTCAAAATACACAACACAAAACACAATTCACAACCCGCAAATACTAACAACCCTAAGCTCCTCCTGATAATTCACAACCTGCCCGACTATTGGTTTGGGGGCGCAATCCCTCCTATTCCTTGGCGGCAGACAGCCGCCCCGTGAGACGATGTGAATGGCGAGGGAGAGGATGGCGGGGAAGCATCGTCGGGCCAACTGTTTTTGTCCTCTTGCAGTTGGGTTCGGTCGACGAAGACTCCACCGGCTCGCTTTGGCACAACACCCTCACAAACGGCACTCTGTAGATGCTCGATCCTTCAATCTCTGGTGGATACTCCATCTGGGATCGATACTCCCACCACCGCTCCCTCACGAATGGATTTGGTGAATCTATTTGCTCCATGGCCTAGAGGAGCAGCTCTATGTACTCCCGCGTGACTCCCTCCAGGAGTATCGCCGCCTTTTCGCTCTGTTGCAGATATTTGGCCATGGATGTCGTCGTCGCCACTAGTTGGTCCTTGTTGTCAAACAAACACTGTATCTCCAACATCCTAGCTAGCTTCACAGAGCCGCCGTCTGTGATCCTCACGTATCGGTTGTACTCCTCCATCAATCTACTTCTCCACAACACCTTCACTCGCCAGCGGTGGTTTTTGAATGGAAGAGGAGAGGAGGAGCACTGGTTTTGGTTTAGAACGGGAGAGGAGCGACGCTGGTTTTGGATTGGAAAAGGAGAGGAGGGGCGGTGGTTTTGAAATGGAAGAGGAGAGGAGCGGCGCTGGATTTAGATTGGAACAGGAGAGGAGCGGCGGTGGTTTAAGAGGAGAAGAGTGGAAGAGTAGCGCTGGTCTTGGAAGTATTATTTTGTTTTGCGTATTTTGGGTCAAAGTTTGACCACATACTGTATTTGACAAGCAAAATGTGAATGCATGTCCCCAAAAATTGTATCGTTTGGTTCGTATCTGAATGTACTTTCAAATTATATTATTTTTGCAACATATAACATATATTTTATTTGCGAAAATCATGGTCAATTATGACCCAGAATAAAAGGGAGACTAGTTAATGTGGGGTCGCTTTCTTAATTGAAGGGTAAATTGATTTTGATTTTCATCCAGTCACAGCGCGCCGGCCCTCTCGTCCAATCCTAAATCGCTGCCACACACTCATCTCCCTCTTCTCCATTGCAAAACGACCTCCTCTCCTCTCCATCATCTCCATTCCAAAACCACCGTCTCGCCTCTCCCTCTTCTCCATTGCAAAACCACCTCCTCTCTCCTCAGACGAGGATCCCCTGACGTAGCCCATCCTGCCATTGAGACACTGACACATGGGTCCCACCAAGCGCGGGGCCCACATGTCAGCGACCGAAAGGCAGGGGAACCTCTCCTCTCCATCATCTCCATTCCAAAACCACAGTCTTGCCTCTCCCTCTTCTCCATTTCAAAACCACCCCCTCTCCTATCCATCATCTCCATTCCAAAACCACCGTCTCGCCTCTCCCTCTTCTCCATTGCAAAACCACCTCATCTCTCCTCAGACGAGGATCCCCTGACGTAGCCCATCCTGCCATTGAGACACTGACACATGGGTCCCACCAAGCGCGGGGCCCACCTGTCAGCGACCGAAAGGCAGGGGAACCTCTCCTCTCCATCATCTCCATTCCAAAACCACAGTCTTGCCTCTCCCTCTTCTCCATTTCAAAACCACCCCCTCTCCTATCCATCATCTCCATTCCAAAACCACCGTCTTGCCTCTCTCTCTCCTCTATTGCAAGACCACCATCTCTCCTCCCATCTTCCAAAGCTAGCACCAGACCACTCAGAAGGACATCTATGTATGGGATGCAGCAGCGAATCAGGCAGATCGCCGATGGCGACCAGGCAAAGTTAGCCAGGTTGAAGGAGATCCTTACATGGTTTGACAATGAGTGGGAGATTTCAAGGACGGTGAGGGCCATGTGGCAACATATGCGAAAGAGCGAGACGACGGCGATGTACTCCTCGGCGGCAATCACGCTGTAGTCCTTGAGTTCATCGAGTATCTCCTATGGGCGATGGAGTAGACAGATTCGCCCGAGGCGAAAGTCAAGCGGATGTGGTGGGCGTACATGTCGAAGGTCGAGCACCCAGAGGATAATGAATCGATCGAGTACGGTGTGCCGTTTGTGAGGGTGCAGAGCCAGCCGGAGCCACAGGAGTATTCATTCTCCCACTGCAAGAGGAGGCCGGATGGCGCGACGTCGCTTCCCCACTGTTCTCCATGGTTCCCACGACGCTCGCCTCGTTTCAACGGCGTCGGTAGGGTTTAAGGTAAGCTTCGCACTAACCTAATCTTCCATCTGCTCATGCTTGCAATCAGTGTGACAACTAATAAAAATCATGCTTACCATCATTTTCCGAGTACTACGCCAATCACCGTAAAATAGCTCTGGACCTTTGGGTCAAAGTTGTGACGCTGTGTACAAATAAAGAAAAATAGATTGGTGCTTCTTTCAGAAAAGAGTACACCCCTAGAAAATTGCCAATATAAGCTACTAGTACTTTTTGAAGTCTAAGCTACTAGTATTTGGTTAGAGGATTTGCTGCCGAGAAAGATCCGTCCACAGTGAGCGCCACACATCCCACTGATGGTGGTGGATGCCAATGCTTAGATGGAGCAGGGTTGGTGTCGGTAATTTTTACTTAGCACCTCGCACTCTGCATATATGCCGGTTCCATCCGTACATTTGTGCAGTTCCACCAAAATGCAGTTGAATAACCCTGTTTGCATAGATAATGAAAAGGCGTGATTAGATTATAGTGGCACTAGTTGATGAAACATACACTAATAAACAGAAGAAAATATTACATCATACTGGAAGTCGACCCAAGTCTCCCCGATACACCTTCTGCCAGTGATGAACATTAGTGTACAACGGTAGTACAAGGAGGGGCCTTGAGATATTCAAATCTCTATTTTTGTGCAGATCAACTAAAATTAAGCACCCCAGTTTGCATAAACGCTTAAACATTAACAATGGGACTATTTGATGAAGCATACATTAACAAAGAGAAGCACTTTGTTTATCTACATTAGAAATGAAATGATAGAGAGGACACTTGCTCTATTTTAACTGTATTATTACTTCATTTTATCAGTGACACTAGGGTTGAGCAGGTGGCAAACGAGGTCTACAGTGCGTCGCAAGGATGAAGGCCGGGGGTGCTTAGACTGGGATGCTGAAGCTGGCTCTTTCAGTCCCTACCTTCCCCCTGATGTTTCTGTGGTAGCATTTGGGTTGTAATCCAAACTTGGTCGAGTTGGTGCTGCGTCCCCCAACCTGCCTAGCTTATGTGGCGAACTTGTCTCCTGCTAGTACTTAGTCCGTTCTAGTAGTAGTTGCATAACTGCCAATTTACACTAAGATGTTGTCGGATAATGGTTCTCTATGGTTGGGTTTCTTTAATGAAATCGGAGGGAACCCCCTCTTTCGATATATAAAAAAACAGTGGCACTAGCGGAACATTGCCTCAAATTAATAGTGCCGCTAGATTAAGGTGCAAAAATAATAACATTACTGCTTTATCATGGCAGTGCCAAATCAGTAGCACAAGAGCAGGATCAACATGCTGGATCTTTGGCAAACGGTCAGACCAAAAAGGAACATACCTCGTGATGGGAACCATATCTGTAGTCAATGCCAACGTAGAAGGGATGACACCAGTCACCAACATGGATGATTCAATTCATGGGACCTTTTGGTGCAGTTCACCTAAAATGAAGCAATGTCCCATGAGCTAGCTTCTTCTTCTTCTTTTAAGAAAAGGGCTCCAGCCCCGGTTCCACTTCCATTTAGAATACGAAACCCACAAAGCTTCTTCTTCATTAGTTGCAAATAAATTGAGCAACATCAAGGTTGGTCGTGAAGCTCCTGGAGAGCATGCGGACCAGGACAGTTGCATCTCTAACGAAAAGAAACAACTTATCTTAATGGGAAATTTAGTAGGACATGATAAAAAAAGTGCCATTGATTCATATTACTGGAGGCATTACATTGAAAACAACATTGGTTTAACGTGTCCTTACTTTTAATAGTGCGACTGCTACATTTACCAGTGGCATTACATAAGACCGGCTCGGGGAAACAAACATCAGAAGAGGATATCTGGGTTGGTCCCATTTTTGTTCGGTATATAGCCAGCTTATACTGTGTGAGGCTAGCAAATCTAGTGCTGGACTTACTCTGTTGACTTTGCCCCCAGTCCCCACTTTCTTTCTTTTTTCAACCAATAGATCAGGTTTATATTGAGTTTGTACTGCGTTCCCTTTATTTCACAATTAGACCTAGAGACCAGTTGGATAGCCAGTCTCTGCTACTTTTTGCCCCCATTATTTCCTCTTTCGACCAAGTCCTAGATTCAGGTAACAAATATTACCCCACCCCCACCCCATTTCTTCCTTGTTGAACCAAGTACTACTAGATTCGAGTGCATGAACTAGTTTTACCTCTTAACATTAAAAATATTAGGTGGTTTTCGAACAATCGATCGATCCTATCTACACGAGGGGGGCTGAGAAATAGTATAAGATACAAATGCAGCAACGTCAGGAGCCCGGGAAGTAGAGCAAGGCTGGTTTCGAAGGAAGTTATACCTGAGGGTTGCCGGGATGTCGCTAGGTTGGCGGCGGGAGGCCGGATCTGCCCACACTAGGGCAGCGAGGAAGAAGGGGTGGGAGGCCCTCTAAGGGAGTCCTGGATTAGGGGGTCCTCGGACAGCCGGACTATATCCTTTGGCCGAACTGTTGGACTATGAAGATACAAGATTGACGACTTCACCTGTGTCCGGATGGGACTCTCCTTGGCGTGGAAGGCAAGCTTGGCAATTCGGATCTATAGATCTCCTCCATTGTAACCGACTCTGTGTAACCCTAGCCCTCCGGTGTCTATATAAACCAGAGGGTTTAGTCCGTAGGACAAGAACAATCATAATCATAGGCTAGCTTCTAGGGTTTAGCCTCTATGATCTCGTGGTAGATCAACTCTTGTAATACTCATATCATCAAGATCAATCATGCAGGAAGTAGGGTATTACCTCTGTCGAGAGGGACCGAACCTGGGTAAACATTGTGTCCTTCGCCTCCTGTTACTATCCGCCTTAGACGCACAGTTCGAGACCCCCTACTCAAGATCCGCCGGTTTTGACACCGACATTGGTGCTTTCATTGAGAGTTCCACTGTGCCGTCACCATAAGGCTTGATGGCTCCTTCGATCATCAGCAATGATGCGATCCAGGGCGAGATTTTTCTCCCCGAACAGATCTTCGTATTCGGCGGCTTCGCACTGCGGGCCAAGTCACTTGGCCATCTGGAGCAGATCAAGAGCTACACCCCTGGCCGTCAGGTCAGGTTTGGAAACTTAAACTATACTGCCGATATCAATGGAGACTTGATCTTCGACGGATTCGAGCCTGTGTCAGGTGCGCCGTACAGTCATGACGAGCATGACTTAGCTCCGCCGCCAGACGGTGTTCGGGAGATCACACATGTGGCTACTCCGGCCCTCGATCCAGAGCAGATTGCACCGTCCGAGGACGGGTGGATGGACCACGCCACGGAGGCCGCACACTCAGTGGCGATAGAGCCGAATACTGACTTCACCTCCTATGAGACTTGTGTTACCGGATCCTTGGATTTGTCCCCGGCCATGGGCTTCGAACTGCCTGCGTCCGTGCCTATCAAATCTGATTGGGCACCGATCATGGCGTTTTCCTCCGCGGATATCTTTCAGCACTCACCACTGGGCGATGTGCTAAATTCATTAAGGTCTCTCTCCTTGTCAGGAGGCCCTTGGCCGAACTGTGTCCGTCTTGAGTGGGAAGCGGACGACGAAGAAATTCGTTCCCCACCCACCACCCACTTAAGAGCCACTGTCGACGACCTAACCGACATGCTTGATTTCGGCTCCGAAGACATCGACGGTATGGACGACGATGTACGGGAAGAACAGGAACCACCGCCCACAGGGCGCTGGACCGCCACCTCATCATATGATATATACATGGTGGACACCCCAAAGAAAGTGATTGCAATAAGGCAACAGAGGATAATCCCTCAAGAAGTAATCTAAGCACCGGCGTCAACGGTGCCGCTCTAAACCCCGCCATAGCAAAAACGGTGATACCGGCACAAGAGACAACAACGTTGCGGATAGTGCCAAAGACGAAGACAATCCCCTCCAGCCAGGCCTCGAGCGGGAGGATGGGCAAGCTAGCCCTAAGGAACAGGCAGCAGACGGAGAATTAGAGGATGACAATTACATGCCTCTTTCCGAGGACGAGGTGAGCCTCTCGATGAAGAATTTATCATGCCCCAGGATCCCGTCGAACAGGAGCGCTTCCAGCACCGGCTTATAGCCACAACAAAAATCCTGAAGAAAAAGCAACAACAACTTAGAGCTGACCAAGATCTGCTAGCGGATAGATGGATTGAGGTCCTAGCGGCCGAGGAATACCAACTCGAGCGCCCAACCAAAAGTTACCCAAAGCGCAGGTTGCTACCCCAACTCGAGGAGGAAGCATTAAAGCCTATGCCTCCAGCGTATGATGCGGCTGACCGGCCACTTCGTGGCCGAGATAAAGCGGCATATCAGGCCAAAGTCTAGCCCGCACCCCGCCGCCAGTCAAACAAAAACACCAAGGCCTGGGGCAACACGCAGGACCTGCGAAACGTGTTGGAAAACAAAGCAAGACATATAAGATCGATCTACGGATCACGGGGGCGCGCCCTAACGCATGACGATGATCGTCACGCCGGATACACTAAAAGCAAATCCGGCCGGGCTGAATACAGCACACAAGACTAGTATGAACTGTGTCATGACATAGCCCGGCACAGAGGCACCGCACACCCCCTATGCTTCACTATTGAAGTAATGGATCATGAATTCCTAGAAGGGTTTAAACCCGCGAACATTGAATCATATGATGGTACCACAGATCCCGTGGTATGGATAGAGGATTTCTTCCTCCACATTCACATGGCCCGCGGGGATGATCTACAGGCCATCAAGTACTTCCTGCTAAAACTCAAAGGGCTGGCTCGGCATTGGCTGAATAGCATGCCGGCAAACTCCATTGGAAGTTGGGAGAACCTGACAGACGCATTCCTGGACAACTTCCAGGGCACTTATGTGCGGCCACCGGATGCTAATGATTTAAGTCACATAACACAACAGCGCAGAGAGTCGGCCAGGAAATTCTGGACTCGGTTCCTAACCAAAGAGAACCAAATAGTCGACTATCCGGATGCTGAAGCCCTAGCGGCCTTTAAACATAACATCCGTGATGAGTGGCTCGCCCGAAATCTCGGCCAAGAGAAGCCAAAATCCATGGCATCCCTCACGAAACTTATGACCCGCTTTTGCACGGGCGAAGACAGCTGGTTGGCCCGTAGCAACAACATAGCAAACAATTGTGGCACATCAGAGGCCCGACGTAGTAACGGCAAACCCCGATGCAACAAACACAAGCGCTGCAAAGATGGTGAAAACGCCGAAAATACGGCAGTCAATGCCAGATTTAGTGGCCCTAAGTCCGGTCATCGAAATGGGCCACTCAAAAATGACAATTCGGGTCCGTCCAGTCTGGACCACATACTCGACCGCCAATGCCAAATTCATGGCACCCCAGGAACGCCAGCCACCCATACCAACAGAGAATGCTGGGTCTTCAAACAAGCCGGCAAGGCAGGCGCCAAAAACAAAGATGGGGTCCCAAAGCGATGATGGCGACGAAGTGCCCAGATCACCGAATACAGGAGGGCAAAAGAAATTTCCCCCGCAAATCCAAATGGTGAACGTGTTAAATAGCACCCACATTCCCAATCCAGACCGGATTCACACCCTTCGAGATGCCGACTTAACGGAACTAGTCGTCTAACAATATGAACTAGGGCCGGTGATAGAGGCAAAGGTGTCCCGATGTTTCGATGAGATGGTCGCTATCGTTTCTGTGGGAGTCGACCTTGACGATCCGACTACGAACGTGCGAGACGTCGCGCCTTAGCAATCGCTAAACCAACTTCCGAAGGTTATTGACCACGCCGGAGCACGATCAACCTGACCACGAGGGCCTGTTTCCTGCGAGCAAACGAAGAACAAGCAAGAAACTAAGATTGCAATCTGGATATTGCGAATAAAAGAGGAAAGCTTTATTATCGAAGGTGGGGTTCTGTGACGCCTTGGTCTGGTCGTTGAACACAAACGAAGTACGCGAAGTTGCAGCTATGGCGAACTTTTGATCTAAACAAAACCCAAAGTCTAAACGACGCCCTAAGGGCTATATATATGGGGGAAGAGGAGGGAATTTCGTGGCCCCTGATGGTGGGGTCTGAAACCAACCCTAACTCTTGTTTCCCCACACATACGGACTCTAAAAATAACCTATACTTAAGTATTTTGAAATTACATGGGCCTGGCCCAAAAATAAGGTGACGCAGCACCTAGAATAGCCTATGGACGAATATTATGAAGTGGCATCTTGTATATTTCGTCCAAGGCTTCATGCACTCCTTATGGTGGCTTCAAAGTCCTGAAATCATCACTTGTAACTCCGTTCTTGATCCCCTTGCGCATGCCATCAACTCCATGCGTGTTCTTGCTCCAATGTTCATCCTTCTCCAAGCTAGGCCCTTCATTTGTAAGCAAAACAAATGTATCCACTTTAGGCAGTATCATATTCTCATGAACATTAGAATCATTACCAAGAAACGAAAGTACCTGGTAATTTAATTGGCGTGCGCGAGCTCTAGTAATTGGTCCAGTATGTATAGCAGCAGGGGCTGTGGATGTAACAATGGTATTGATGTCCTCATCATCCTCCCCTTCTTGAAATGAAGTCGTCCTCGACGGAAGCTCATCTTCCTTACCCAAATAAGGCTTCAAATCTGCAATGTTAAAAGTGGGACTAACCCCAAAATCTGCAGGCAGCTCAAGTTTATATGCATTATCATTTATTTTCTCTAACACCTTAAATGGACCATCAGCACGTGGCATTAGCTTTGATTTGCGCAAATTAGGAAACCTATCCTTACGCAAATGTAACCAAACAAGATCACCAGGTGCAAAGACAACATGTTTTCTACCCTTATCTCCAGCAAGTTTATATTTAGCATTCATACGCTCAATGTTTTCCTTAGTTAACTCATGCATTTTTAAAATCAATTCAGCATGTTTTTTAGCATCAAAATTAACCTTCTCCGAAGATGGAAGAGGCAACAAATCAATAGGTGCACGAGGTAGGAAACCATACACAATTTCAAAAGGGCACATCTTAGTAGTAGAATGCAATGAACGATTATAAGCAAATTCAATATGAGGCAAGCATTCTTCCCACATTTTCTTATTATTCTTCAAAACATCCCTAAGCATAGTAGACAATGTTCTATTGACTACTTCAGTTTGTCCATCAGTTTGGGGGTGACAAGTAGTACTAAAAAGCAGTTTAGTCCCCAACTTAGCCCATAAACATCTCCAAAAGTGGCTAAGAAATTTAGTATCACGATCTGAAACAATAGTATTTGGCACACCATGCAAGCGAATAATTTCACGAAAGAACAAATCAGCAACATTAACAGCATCATCGCTTTTATGACATGGTATAAAGTGTGCCATTTTCGAGAATCTATCCACGACAACAAATATGCTATCCCTCCCCTTCTTTGTTCGAGGTAAACCTAAAACAAAGTCCATAGATATATCCTCCCAAGGAACACTAGGTACAGGCAAAGGCATATATAAACCATGAGGATTGAGTCGTGACTTAGCTTTTTGACATGTAGTGCAGCGAGCAACAAAACGCTCAACATCCCGTCTCATCTTTGGCCAAAAGAAATGTGTAGCAAGTATATCCTCCGTCTTCTTGACGCCAAAGTGTCCCATTAGTCCTCCTCCATGCGCCTCCTGCAACAACAAAATATGAACAGAGCTAGCTGGAATGCATAGCTTGTTAGAACGAAACACAAATCCATCATTAACGACGAACTTGTTCCATGTTCTACCTTCTTTACAATTTTGCAATACATCCTTAAATTCAGCATCATGCACATATTGATCTTTGATGGTCTCCAAACCAAATATTTTAAAGTCAAGTTGTGAAAGCATAGTATAACGTCGTGACAAAGCATCAGCAATAACATTTTCTTTACCCTTCTTGTGTTTAATGACATAAGGGAAAGTCTCAATGAATTCAACCCATTTAGCATGTCTACGGTTCAGTTTTGCTTGACTTTTAATGTGTTTCAAAGATTCATGATCAGAATGTATAACAAATTCTTTGGGCCATAAATAATGTTGCCATGTTTCTAAAGTCCGAACAAGAGCACATAATTCTTTATCATAAGTAGAATAGTTCAGACTAGGCCCACTCAATTTTTCAGAAAAGTATGCAACAGGTTTGCCATCTTGTAATAACACACCTCCTAATCCAATTCCACTAGCATCACATTCAAGCTCAAAAGTCTTCTTAAAATCAGGAAGTTGGAGTAAAGGAGCATGTGTCAACTTATCTTTCAATACTGTGAAGGCTTCTTCCTGTGCGGTACCCCAAACAAAAGGCACATCCTTCTTTGTAAGCTCGTTGAGAGGTGCAGCAATGGTGCTGAAATCTCTCACAAAATGCCTATAGAAACCAGCGAGGCCAAGAAAACTCCTCACTTGTGTGACCGTTTTGGGCTGCGGCCAACTCTCAATAGCTTCAATCTTGGCTTTATCAACTTCAATTCCCTATGGAGTAAAAACATAGCCAAGAAAAGATACTCGGTCGGTGCAAAAGGTGCACTTCCCAAGGTTACCGAACAAACGTGCATCACGTAGAGCATTAAAAACAGCACGTAAATGTTCCAAATGTTCTTCCAAAGATTTGCTATAAATCAGTATATCATCAAAATAGACTACCACAAATCGTCCAATGAAAGCACGTAAAACTTCGTTCATTAGTCGCATGAAAGTACTAGGTGCATTAGTTAACCCAAAAGGCATGACTAACCACTCATATAAACCAAACTTAGTTTTAAAAGCTGTTTTCCATTCATCTCCCAATTTCATACGAATTTGATGGTATCCACTACGCAAATCAACTTTGGAGAATATTGTAGAGCCACTCAATTCATCAAGCATATCATCTAGCCTAGGAATAGGATGACGATAACGAATAGTAATATTATTAATGCCTCTACAATCAACACACATACGCGAGGTACCATCCTTTTTCGGCACTAGAATAATAGGAACAGCACAAGGACTAAGGGATTCGCGTATATAACCTTTGTCGAGTAGCTCTTGTACTTGACGCATAATCTCCTTCGTCTCCTCTGGATTGGTACGGTATGGTGCGCGGTTGGGTAATGATGCACCGGGAATTAAGTCAATCTGATGCTCAATCCCTCGAATAGGTGGTAATCCCGGTGGCACGTCTTGTGGAAAGACGTCAGCGAACTCCTGCAAAATGTTAGTAACAGCAGGAGGCAAAGAGGAAGGCACGTCCTCGAATGAAAATAATACCTCTTTGCACACAAAAGCATAGCAAACAGATTTGCTAACATCTAGATCATCAATATCAGATTTGGTGGCAAATAAACATGCACTAGTCAATTTAATTTCAGAAGCAACACTAGATGGTTTATTATTAGGCTTCATTTGTTACTGAAATTCTTTTGCCACAATCTGATTTTCACTCTTATTTTGCTCCTGTTTTGCTTTATTAGCTCGATTAATATCATCTTTCAAAATGGAATCAGGAGTCATAGGAAGCAAAGTAATATTTTTGTCCTTATGAACGAGAGTATACTGATTGTTTCTACCATGGTGTACAGAATTTTTATCAAATTGCCATGGTCTACCAAGTAATAAGGAACATGCTTGCATGGGTACCACATCACAATCAACATAATCAGCATATGTAGAGATACTAAAATGCACACGAACAGTACGTGTTACCTTAACCTTACCGCTGTTGTTGAACCATTGGATGTAGTAAGGATGTGGATGTGGTCTTGTGGTGAGGGATAGCTTCTCCACCATCTCCATGCTAGCCAAGTTGTTGCAGCTCCCTCCATCTATGATGACGCGAACAGAACGTTCCTTCACAACTCCCTTTGTATGGAACAAATTATGCCTCTGATTTTGCTCAGCTTGCGTGACCTGCACACTCAAAACACGTTGAGCAACTAAACATTCATACCTGTCAGCATCTTCAGCAGCCATGTATTGCGTCTCATGATCAGAATCATCTCCACCGTGTTCTTCATGTGTAAGAAGAGCCAAAGTCTCCTCATCATAGTCACTAGCGGACTCATACCCACCATCCTCAGTAGCAATCATCACACGGTGAGATGTGCATTCGCGCGCAAAATGTCCTCTTCCCTTACAACGACAACAAATAATATCACTTGTGTGCCCTGTAGACGCCATGGAAGAAGCAGAGCTCTGTGCAGGCCCGGCAGGTGTGCTCTTGGCAGATTGTGGTGGTTGTGCCTGCTTTCTTGTATCACGGTTGGAGGTGGCAGCTGACGGAGGTGCCGGTGTAGCAGAACGTGTGGAAGTAGATGATGCACGTGGCATCCATGATGAAGGTCGACCTGCAGAAAAGTTAGTCCGCGCCAATGCCTGTCGATCCTGCACTTCACGTTCAGCTTTACAAGCAAGATGGAATAAACGAGTGATATTATTATAATCCTTATAGTCTAGAATGGTCTGAATCTCTCTATTTAATCCACCCAGAAAACGTGCAAGCATAGCTTCATTCGCCTCAACAATACCACATCTAATCAAGCCAGTTTGTAATTCCTGATAATATTCTTCTACAGAATTTTTTCCTTGTCTTAAGCGCTGCAATTTTTGAAGTAATGCACGTTGATAATATGGTGGAACCCAACGAGTACGCATAGCAGTTTTCAAAGCAGCCCAAGTAGCTGGAACAGGATATAATCTACAATATTCAGACCACCAAACACATGCAAAGCTAGTGAAAGCACAAACAGCAGCAGGAACACGTCTCTCCTCAGGATATTGTAAACATGTAAATCGTTGTTCAGTTTCTAACTCCCAAATAAGATATATATCAGGAACATATCTACCCTCAAATGGTGGAATATTCAATTTCAGTTTAGGGAGATGGTCATGATCTCGTACCTGAGGGGGAGCCCTAACATTACCATTATTTGCATGTGGACGACCTGGTGGTTGTGGTGCTGGTGGTTGCACGTAGTTCTGATTGTCATCACCCTCATCCTCATAATCTCCCACATAATCATCCTCCTCCGCATCAGCAGCAGGAGCCACAGAAGTATCAATAGCAGCACCAGCAGTTTGGCCAGGCTGAAGAGGGACACGGATCGCTCGGCGAAGGGCTGCTTCCCGACCTGGAGGTATTCGTTGTTGTTGCTGTTGTTGCAGAGGTGCGGCAGGTGCAGCCGGTGGTGGAAGACGCGCAAGCAGTTCATTAAATCTGTTATCGAGCTTTGTTTCGAACGTCTTCTCCATGCCATCTATCTTCTCCATGGCCTCTTCAAATCTGTTTAGCACATCTTGCACCTGTCCACTCATCATTTGCTGAAACTTATCATGAAGCTCCTTGTTCGTCAAGTTCTCCCAGTCAGTCTCGTCGGCTTGTGATCCTGGCATGGTTAGCAGCAATAGAAACACACAAGAATATGATCCTACAGAGTACTAACAAGAGGTGGTGGTGGTGTCACAAATCCGTCAAGCAAATCTCAAATTCTTACCAGTTCTTACCCAGCAGCAGGCGGTGATCGGCAGCCGTTGTAGTCAAAACTCTCAAAAGCTTGGATAGAGCGATTGCCAGGGAGAGTCAAACGCACGAAGTAGATGTATGTGGAGCTGGGAAGGCTTATAGTAAGGTAGCAAAAAGGGTCAGCAATAATCAATTCAGAGATGCAAAGTTGAATAAACGCTCAACGACGGTACTGTGCTGGTCCTAGGCTAGACCGTGCTAGAGACGCGAGCCTAGAACACCAACAAAATCACGGCGCTGCACGTAAACACAGGGAAAAGCACACTCTGGATTTTTTTTTTCGCCCTGTTTTTTTTTTGGCAATCTTTTTTTTTCGCTTCTTTTTTTTTTTGCGAAAAATCACAATAATGGCGAGTGTCTCAAAACTCTTCCCAGGTCAAACTGACAGGATAGACACGAATTTTTTGCGATTTTTTTTTACGACTGCCCGGACCCAAAAACTGGAAACGGCTCAAAAAAAACTTTCAATAACGGCGACTGTCTCAAAAGGCTAAGAAACACCTAAAAATAGGATAGCCAGAATTTTTTTTTGTCAAGTGCGTTTTTGGAAAATTTTGGGCCTAAACGGAGGGTGGTTTCCAGACTCTTTTTTTTTTTTGGAAACCAACCTCTTCTACGGACGGCAAAAGATTGATGGAATCCTAAACCTACTCAACCAAGGAAACACGAATCTGGCAACAGATGGATCTCGAAAGCAAACCTAATATGAGATGGACTCGAAGTGATGGTGATATATGGACTCGGAGCCGTGGCGGATAAGCGGTGGTGGTATATGGACTCGGAGCGGTGGCGGATAAGCGGTGGTGGAAGATGGCAGGGACAATGATGATGGTGCGGTGGCGGCGTGACTAATATGACCAGAACTCGAAACTCTAAAAGACTAGACGCTAAGACCAGCAACTTGACACGACGATGCAACCGCAAATTCAACAAAGCAAATACAGAAAAGATTATGCAAAGGCTCAGATTGGTTCGGATAGAATGAACTAACCCTAATTTTTTTTTTGGCTTTTTCGTGGACTATAGGTATGAAGAACAGACTCGATCTAAACTACGAAAAACTGTAAAATCTCACCGAGCAACCTGAAAATCTGATACCACTTGATAGAGGCAAAGGTGTCCCGATGTTTCGATGAGATGGTCGCTATCGTTTCTGTGGGAGTCGACCTAGACGATCCGACTACGAACGTGCGAGACGTCGCGCCTTAGCAATCGCTAAACCAACTTCCGAAGGTTATTGACCACGCCGGAGCACGATCAACCTGACCACGAGGGCCTGTTTCCTGCGAGCAAACGAAGAACAAGCAAGAAACTAAGATTGCAATCTGGATATTGCGAATAAAAGAGGAAAGCTTTATTATCGAAGGTGGGGTTCTGTGACGCCTTGGTCTGGTCGTTGAACACAAACGAAGTACGCGAAGTTGCAGCTATGGCGAACTTTTGATCTAAACAAAACCCAAAGTCTAAACGACGCCCTAAGGGCTGTATATATGGGGGAAGAGGAGGGAATTTCGTGGCCCCTGATGGTGGGGTCTGAAACCAACCCTAACTCTTGTTTCCCCACACATACGGACTCTAAAAATAACCTATACTTAAGTATTTCGAAATTACATGGGCCTCGCCCAAAAATAAGGTGACGCAGCACCTAGAATAGCCTATGGACGAATATTATGAAGTGGCATCTTGTATATTTCGTCCAAGGCTTCATGCACTCCTTATGGTGGCTTCAAAGTCCTGAAATCATCACTTGTAACTCCGTTCTTGATCCCCTTGCGCATGCCATCAACTCCATGCGTGTTCTTGCTCCAATGTTCATCCTTCTCCAAGCTAGGCCCTTCATTTGTAAGCAAAACAAATGTATCCAATTTAGGCAGTATCATATTCTCATGAACATTAGAATCATTACCAAGAAACGAAAGTACCTGGTAATTTAATTGGCGTGCGCGAGCTCTAGTAATTGGTCCAGTATGTATAGCAGCAGGGGCTGTGGATGTAACAATGGTATTGATGTCCTCATCAGCCGGTCACCTTCAACCGCACGGATCGTCCGGTTAACGCCAATCAAGGCAATCCAGCCGCACTAGTCCTCGACCAAATAATTGACGGGTTCCACCTCACACGATTCCTTATGAACGGAGGTTGCAGTCTAAACTTACTTTACCAGGACACAGTGCGCAAGATGGGCATCGATCATTCGGTGATCAAGCCCACTGAATCCACCTTCAGAGGCATTATACCAGGTGTGGAGGCCAGTTGTACAGGCTCCATCGCCCTTGAGGTAGTCTTTGGTTCACAAGACAATTACCGTACCGAAGAGTTAATCTTCAAAATCATCCCCTTCCGCAGTGATTATCAGGCACTGCTCGGACTAACCACGTTCACTCGATTCAACGCGATGCCACATTATGCCTACCGTAAGCTCAAGATGCCCGGTCCACGCAGCGTCATCATGGTTCATGGCGAGGCCGAACTTTCCCTCGGTACCAAAGAGTATACCGCTGCTCTAACAGCAGAAGAAATGAGGCACCTCCCAATAGAACCTCGAGTCGACGGCCAGGCTCCCGGACATCGCCAAAGGACTCCGAACTACTTTGCGGCAGGATAGCCCGGCTTGTCCAGAGCTCAATTAAACACTCTGGCGAAGGCCAGGACAAGCCGCACACAGCGGCTCAACCGCTCTCCAGCAAACAAACATTTCTTACATTTTCTTTGCAGGTTCACCTTTGCGCCGACCAGGATGGGCGATATGGAGGCAGCTCGAACGCGCAAGGGAATCCTTAGATATTCCCCGCGATGACCATCCGACTATACTCCGGATCCGCACACAGCTTCCTCCCCCTGGTCTCAGCACGTTCCACAGTGTTTATTTCTTTTTTATCGCATTACCTGTACTCATACGCATCAACGTACTATTCAAGTACAACATGTGGATTTATATGACGCTTATTTGCTGTTATTTCGTATTAAAATTCTTTTGTCAAGTGGCATCCGTACACCACGATATGCCTTAAAACATGCCAGGGGCTTCGTTTTACCCATAATGTGGCAATAAAGTCCGAACATCTTCACGAAAGTTCGGCACCCTGAACCTATAGCATTATATGCATCAGCTCCGAATCATGTCTTGGGTCAATAGTTGGGTTTGCCCGGCTCCCATGTTTTGGTACCTTACGTTCCGCTATATCGGCTAAGGTAGCACTAGGAGAACTACTGCGATTGTGTCCCAGTTCTTCCGGACAAGCACCTCAGTAGAGAAATGATGAGGACATGAGTACCTTGGATACGACCAAAAATATTGCATACATGCATATTTGT
This sequence comes from Aegilops umbellulata, assembly GCA_032464435.1. Taxonomy (NCBI): domain Eukaryota; kingdom Viridiplantae; phylum Streptophyta; class Magnoliopsida; order Poales; family Poaceae; genus Aegilops; species Aegilops umbellulata. Next base: position 308,977,723 of record CP136056.1, on the reverse strand, counting down.
CAGGTGATTTCAAGTGCAAACTATTCAATAATCTATTTATGTTATCCAGAACAAAAATACTTCACACACTTTTGTGTTTTGTCTAATTGCAGGTGTATGGGACATTTATGCAATCCGCATATGAAGATAAGGGAAAAAGAGAAGTTTAGGTGTTGTTCAAAAATTCCTCTCACGTCACTTTTGGACCAAGAGAAGATAGAGTCCAAGTCTCTCACGTTCTGGATTCAGATTCGGACTGCACACACATACCTGACTCAAAACGCCAACAACTTTTTCATACGGACTCTGAATTGGGTGATTCTTTTTTTGTTGGAAAGTAGATTTCATCCGCTTTCCAAAACAAATGGAATCACCTTTAAATTCATCCGGAGCGTTGAGATATGGACGAAACAATCTGACGCTGCAGCAGAATCCGAGTCAAACAACAAGTCCAAAGGTGTTGCATCACCTCCACTTGGGCCCATGAGCCTTGTACGACCTAGGGTTGGTTTTAGGCTGCCTTGGGACGTCCTCCCACCTCCTTGGCCGCCACCCCTTGCTCCTATATAAGTAGATCCACCTAGTAGCTTTTTCCTTGGGATTTGTTTAGTTAAAAGTTAGCCATTGCAACTTCGTGTACTTCGTTTGTGTCCAACGACCAGACCAAGACCGCTTACGGATCCCCACCATTATCAATACTTCATATATATTCGCAATATTCAGATTGCTTTATCATATTCTTGCTTGTTCTTCGATTGCTTGCAGGAATAGACCTTCGTGGTCAGGTTGATTGTGCTCCGGCGTGGTCAATAACCTCTCGGAGTTGGTTTAGCGATTGCTAAGGCGCAACGTCGTGCACGTTTGTAGTCGGATCATCAAAGTCATCTTCACCAAATCGATAGTTATCATCTCATCGAAAGATCGGGACACCCCGCCTCTAGCAAGTGGTATCAGTTTTCAGGTTGCTCGGTGAGAATTTCCAGTTTTTACTAGATTAGATCTATTTTCTTACCTATTGTCCAAAAAAAAGCCACACACAAAAAAGTTAGATCTATTCATCCTTTGTCCAAGCCAGTCTGAGTCTTTGCAATTTTCTTTTCATTGTTTGCATTATTGAATTATCGGTTGCATCGTCGTGTCGAGTTGCTGGTCTTAGTGTCTAGTTCGTTTGAGTTTCGAGTTCTGTTCACATTAGTCACGTCGCCGCTGCATCGTTATCCCTTCCGCTGTCCACCACACCATCCATCACTTTCCACCACGTGCTACCCATAGTTCATTGTCACAATCATAGTTGAGGTCATTCACATCTTCGCTTGATCCAATCTGCATCTTATCTAGTTTGTCTTGGAAAGAGGGAGAAAAAAAAGACAGAGAAAAAAAGAGTGAAAAAAAAAGTCAGAGGAAAAAAAAGTAAAAGAAAAAAAAGTGTGAGGAAAAATAAAGAGAGAAGAAAAAAAATTGGATCTATCTAGACTCAATCTCGTAGTTGAATTCGGATTGGATTCTGTTTTGTGCACTGTTCAGTCAAACAGGCATAACTTTCTCATACGAAGTCCGTTTTGGCTCCACGAGTACTCAAATTAAAGCTAGCGACGAGCCACATCTAAATCGTCTTCTAAATAGGTCTTTTTGCCCTCTGAAGTTCGCGGACACAGCTTATTCCAGTTTTCAGGCCAGTTTTCGAATTCTTTGACTCCTCATATCAATTCGGAATTGAGTGATTCTTTTTGCATTGGAAAGCTTGAGCTAGTAGCATTCTTTGAAAAAAGTTATCAGAAAATTTGCTCAAACTTTTCAAGAGAAAAGTTGGAGAGAGAGTTGTTGTTTATCCTGCTTGGCAGTTGTTTCACATCATTATCTTTACTGCTATTGTGATCTTCACTTATATCTTGCTGTCCAGAGCTACTTCATATCCTTTATTGATGCTAGTTGTGCTATGCAGTGACCTTATTGGTGTTCTAGGCTCGCGTCTCTAGTCCGGTCTAGCCTAGGACCAGCACAGTACCGTCGTTGAGCGTTTATTCAACATTGCATCTTTGAATTGATTATTGCTAATCTTTTGCTACCATATATAGCCAACCCAGCTCCACATATTTCTACACCGTGTATACGTACGTTCCCCTGGCAATCGCTTTACACAATCTTCGGAGTTATTTGACACCGCTGGTTGCCTGTCACCACCTGCCGCATGGTAAGAACTTGTAAGATATTGATATTTGCTTTACTGTGAACACTTTACAACCACATCCTAGTAGTTCATAGGAACATTATTCTCGAATTTTGTTTCTTGTTTATACTAATCATGACAGGTTCCGGAGATAGAAGTTCTTGGACGACAGACACATCTTCACCATCACGAGAGTTGGGACAACACACAGAAGCGCATGGTCAGGTTATCTCTTTACCGTCATTTGAGGGTAAATTTAATCCTGCTATTTATCTAGCTTGGGAGCTTGAAGTTGAACAAGTTTTTAGTCACCATGACTTTTCTGAACTTGAGCGAGTACGAGCTACCACTAGAGCATTTACTGGTTTTGCTTCTGTTTGGTGGAATGTGCATTGCAAGAAAAACATTGATAACGAACCCACAACTTGGAAATATTTGAAAGATGTAATGAGACAACATTTTTTCCCTCCTTACTATCGTCGTGAATTGCTTCGCAAATTTGAACAATTTAAACAAGGCAACAACACTGTTCATGCTTACTACCAAGAGTTCAAATCTTATATGCATCATTGTGACATAGAAGAATCTAAGGATGATACAATGAATAGATTTTTTGGTGGTTTGAACCATGATATTCAGGCAAGATTTCAGTATATTCCCCGTTGCATTACTGGTATGTATGTTCGTGCTTGTACCTTTGAGAGACAGATGCAGGAGGATGCATTGGGTGACTACAACAACTACTATTCTAGTTCGTGCTCACCACCGCCGGTTGGTTCCTCCACCGTTGCACCTACTAGAGCAGCCCCACCTCGGATTGTGAGCGCGACATCATCTCAAGAGTATGGTGCATTGTTAACGTCCGTACCTACATCAGCTACGTCTTTGCGACAAGGTAACAGTAAAGGTATTGATGATATAACTTCACATGAGAATGATGCATCCCTAGTTAACTTAAATGCATCATGTGTTCAGTTACCTGGTGATTTGAGCACAACACATATTTTAGAGAATCTTGATACTGTCATGAATGCGTCATGTGATCAAACAACTGAAATACCAACAATTTTGAGTGCACCCATTGAGTTAACTGTTGATGCGAAAGAATCAATGTTTAATCATTTTGATATGACCTCTAATCTTGGTGATGATTCTGTGACCAAAGACTTATTGCATGTTTGCCTATTTAAGCATGTTGTAGCATGTAAATTAGATGCAACTAAGGTTTATTCACCAATGTTGGGATGGTTTAATGATGAACATTGTCCATCTTTTGATATGAATAAGAGCATCACTTATATGTGCAAATTGAGTTGCAATATTTTCATGTCTTCTACTTCTAGTGATAATATTTTGGCTTCAGATTATATGAACTATGCAAGTTACTCATCTATACATGTGTCATATGTGCAAAAACCAAGGGAAGTAAAAATGGATGACATATACATATACAACATGTACACCTTGTCTCTTTTGTTAGCCACATTTCAGATTAAGCAACGCCGAGGACGGCTTTGTTTTCAAAAAGGGGAGGATGATGAGGACATGAGTACCTTGGATACGACCAAAAATATTGCATACATGCATATTTGTCAGGTGATTTCTAGTGCAAACTATTCAATAATCTATTTATGTTATCCAGAACAAAAATACTTCACACACTTTTGTGTTTTGTCTAATTGCAGGTGTATGGGACATTTATGCAATCCACATATGAATATAAGGGAAAAAGAGAAGTTTAGGTGTTGTTCAAAAAGTCCTCTCACGTCACTTTTGGACCAAGAGAAGATAGAGTCCAAGTCTCTCACGTTCTGGATTCAGATTCGGACTGCACACACATACCTGACTCAAAACGCCAACAACTTTTTCATACGGACTCCGAATTGGGTGATTCTTTTTTTGTTGGAAAGTAGATTTCATCCTCTTTCCAAAACAGTTGGAATCACCTTTAAATTCATCCGGAGCGTTGAGATATGGACGAAACAATCTGACGTTGCAGCAGAATCCGAGTCAAACAACAAGTCCAAAGGTGTTGCATCACCTCCACTTGGGCCCATGAGCCTTGTACGACCTAGGGTTGGTTTTAGGCTGCCTTGGGACGTCCTCCCACCTCCTTGGCCGCCACCCCTTGCTCCTATATAAGTAGATCCACCTAGTAGGTTTTTCCTTGGGATTTGTTTAGTTAAAAGTTAGCCATTGCAACTTCGTGTACTTCGTTTGTGTCCAACGACCAGACCAAGACCGCTTACGGATCCCCACCGTTATCAATACTTCATATATATTCGCAATATTCAGATTGCTTTATCATATTCTTGCTTGTTCTTCGATTGCTTGCAGGAATAGACCTTCGTGGTCAGGTTGGTTGTGCTCCGGCGTGGTCAATAACCTCTCGGAGTTGGTTTAGCGATTGCTAAGGCGCAACGTCGTGCACGTTTGTAGTCGGATCGTCAAAGTCATCTTCACCAAATCGATAGTTATCATCTCATCGAAAGATTGGGACACCCCGCCTCTAGCAAGAAAGCCGAAAACTGACTGTCATGATACAGCGAGAGCTGGTCAGCTGTTCGAGAGGTTATAAAATCTTTAAGGATTTCTCCCCATAATGCCATAACCAATGCAGCGTGCCATGGATCGGTTATTTTCTAATCAAGTGCTTATAGAGCCCCTCATGCGGTCTTCCGAACACCAGGGGCTGCGCCTACCTTCCTAAAGCTCCTATGGCTAAGTGAGAGTGGTAAAGCCCTATAGTCCGATTGCCTGGTTTGTTGTGCTGAACACCTCCTTCGAAGGACCCAAAACTGGGATAAAGAGTGATCAGGTTTACCCCGAACACCCCCGTACTTCTTACGTGGGGGCAGAAGCCGACGACTGGCCAACTCTCAGGATTAATATATAAAACAGCCGCGCGGGAGGATAAACTTTTATATAACAGGCAATAAATAATATAAATGACCTTGTTCAAACATTACAAAGGACAACATGATTTGCATTCATGGAAATATAATGTCCTTGGTGCATAGCTCCGCTGCAAGGTAGGATCCTTTTAGGACACTCTCATAATATAATTCGGGCCTGCGGTGCTCCTTCCCCTCTGGCGATCCTTCGGTCACCAGCTTTTCAGCATCCATCTTCCCCAGTGCACCTTTGCGCGGGCGAAGGCCATTCGCGCACCCTCTATACAGATCGACCGCTTGATGACGTCAAGTCGAGGGCAAGCACTCACAAGCCGCTTCACGAGCCCGAAGTAGCTGCTCGGAATCGGCTCGGCGGGCCATAGCCGGATAATCAAATCCTTCATGGCTAGTTTTGCCGCCTTATGCAGTTCGATCAGCTGTTTTAGTTGATCGACAAAAGGCACCGGATAATTCGGTGCCAAATACTGCGACCAGAAGAGCTTATCCGCAGTGATCCTTTCTTCGGCTCGGTAGAATTATGCGGCATCCAATATGCTGCGGGGCAGCTCCACAAACACCCCCGGAGAAATCTGAATTCAAAATTAGAAGCATAATTTTCTCCTCAAATACTTACTTTACATGTAAAAGGCCTTACCCTCCGCGATCTTCCTTGCCTCTTGGATCTCCTGTAGGGCGCTTCGGGTTTCCCTTCGGGCATCGCTCGTGGCCTGATGAGCCTTGGTGAGTTCGGATTCTTTCTTCGTTAAACTCTGCTCCAAGGTCTCGCATTTCTTCACGGCCTCTTGAAGCTCCTTCTCAGCTTCAATAACCCTGGCCTCGTGCTTCTCACGAAGAGCCTGCTCTGTGGCTGCCTTTTTCTCAGCCTCGGCCAGAGCCTTCTTAAGAGCCTTGACTTCGTTCATCATCCCTAGCACAAATTATGAAATGTATTATATCATATTGAAAATTCATTCTCAATAAACGCGAACAATCCTTGCGCATACCTTTTTTATTTCCCAACTGCATTTTCAACTGGCCAAGTTCTTCTTTGGCCCGCTGCAGACTTTGATTCAGTCCGGAGACCTCCGGAGTATGAGAAGCAGCAGCCGCTACAGACGCCTGCTTATAAAAAAGAGACATGGATGTCATCAAGTGAGTCTTCCTGCGAACATAAGTTTGATCCTCTGTCTGGTTCTTTCTTTCACCGAAAAGTGTATCAAGGGCTACTATCCATACCATGACACTCTTCGAAACCTCATAAAACATACCTCAAAACCTTTTATAAGGCTGATACAGGCTTCATCCAGTCCAGTCTCAGCAGACTGAATCTTCTCAATCACCGCACCCATAAGGGCACGGTGTTCATCGATGATGGAGGCGCTCTTCAGCGCCACCAACAAAGCATCCGACACCTCTGGTTGGACAGAGGTTGCCGGTGAAACAGGTACGCCCCCTCCAGCTGAAGGAGGCCGCCTACTTGATTCTGGAGCTGTATTAGTCTCCGGAATTGTATCCAGCTAGGAGCCGAATTCCAGATGGTCCTCGCCGTCAACTCCCATGGGAATATTTTCCCCCATTTGTCCGGCCCCTGAAGTTTGACCTCCAGGCGCCGCCTTAACAATCTTTTCCTCCCCTCCTTGGCCCGGGTCCTTCTGGGAGAAGCCTCGGTGTTATTCACATGCTTGGGGGAAGGGGCCTTCGGGGGCATCCCACCGTCCATAGCATCCGAGCTTAGCGAATCCTCGAATGAGGATTGTTTGGTGTGGGACCTCACTGGACTACAAAAAATATGGCTCAGATTAAAATATTATGCCATGATGAGTCTGGACGCATAAACGTATTCAGACTTTATATACTCACGAGTTCACCAGGGGCTGGGCCCTAGGATCCCATGTCGGGCCGCTGTCGGCGGCGACAGTAGACTCTTCCGGAAGAGGAGCTTTTCCCCTTTTAGGCGACTCGGTCTCCAAGTGTGCAGAGGCCGTCCTCTTCTTTCTTCCCCCCACGGGGGATTCATCTTCCTCCTCCTCCTCATCCTCTTCGGAGGCGGAATTGGCATTGGAGCCTTCGGATATTGTGTCCGAAGTGCCGCGGCGAAGAAGGCCACCCTGGGTCTTTTTGGCCTCCTTCTTAGCCGTCTTCTTCGGCACCTTTTAAGGCGCCGGGACCAGCATCTTCGTCAGAAGTGGGACGGCCGGTTCTTCGGGCAGTGGGGCCGGATAGTGGATTCGTTCTGCCTTCTTCGTCCAGCCCTAGGAGAGTTGTGGAAAACATATTAAGCATTTTCTTTGGGTTATGCGGATAAAATGTATGATAACTTACCGAGCTTGCAGGGCGGGACAGTTGGTACCCGCGGTCCTCGGCTGAGTCCGGCCATGATTTGCCGTACTTGAAAAGAACCTTCCAGATGTGTTCGTGTGAGGAGCCAAAGAGCTCTCGCAGGGTTGGTGCTTGGCCGGATCAAATTCCCATAAATTGCAAGTCCGGTGTTGACAAGGCAGGATCCGGCGAACTAACATCACCTGGACTACATTAACAAGTTCGATGTTCTTGTCTTCCATATCTTTAACGCGCGTCTGGAGCACCGACAGTTCGTCGGATGAAGACCAGTTTAGGACCTTCTTGACCCAGGATGTAAGCCACAGGGGGGCTTTAGATCAAAACTCGGGAATAGCGGCCCATCCGGTGCCGCGCAGCTCGGTGATGTAAAACCACTGCTGTTGCCACTCCTTGACGGAATCATTAAAGGTGCTTGTTGGCCATGTGACGTTGGGCATGTTGCTCACAATGGCACCCCCGCACTTGGCGTGCTCGCCGCCCACTACCTTGGGCTTCACATTGAAAATCTTCAGCCATAAGGCGAAATGTGGCGAGATGCAGAGAAAAGCCTCGCACACGACGATGAATGTCGAGATGTTGAGGAAGGAATTGGGGGACAAATCGTGAAGATCGATCCCGTAATAATACGTGATGCCGTGAACGAACGGGTGGAGGGGAAACCCTAACCTACGGACAAAGTGAGGGAGGAATACGACCCTCTCGTGGGGTTCCGGAGTAGGCTAGGTACCCGGCCTCCCGAAGCTTTTTGATATCCTTCTCCCGGACGGTAGAGGCCATCCACTTGCTTCCTACTCCAGATTCGGACATTCTCGGGAGGCCTTTGTGGGCGGAGAAGATGAACGTTTGCGCACTGGAGCTTGAGCGAAGGGGAATGGATTGGGAAGAAGAAAGCGTGGGTGCGAAAGGGAGTCCTTATCCCTTTATAAAGGCAGCAGGGATTCGGTGCCTCCCCACTTGTCTGGTAAACTCGCTTATTCCCCGTGCGCCGTGATTAATGGCGCAGTTGGGTTACCCACACCCGTATTGATGAGAATCCCGTGATAAGGGGACACGATCTCTGCTTCGACAAGACGTGCCAAGAAAACTGCCTCGCAATATGTGTTGTAGCTGGTTTAGAAAAACGGTTCGAATAATGACCGGGCCATGGCGTGATGTCATGGTATGAAAAGTTGTTAGCAGATTAGATTTTTGGAAATATATACTCTCTACGGTGGTATGTGGAATTTGTTTTGCAGAGCCGGACACTATCCCTGTGTTCAAAATCTTCTATGGAGTACTCGAAGGAAGAACCCACCTTGCAATGCCGAAGACAATCTGCGCACCGGACTCATCGTCATTGAAGCCTGGTTCAGGTGCTACTGAGGGATTCCTGGATTAGGGGTCCTCGGATAGCCGGACTATATCCTTTGGCCGGACTGTTGGACTATGAAGATACAATATTGATGACTTCGTCCCGTGTCTGGATGGGACTCTCCTTGGCGTGGAAGGCAAGCTGGGCAATTTGGATCTGTAGATCTCCTCCCTTGTAACCGACTCTGGGTAACCCTAGCCCCCTCCAGTGTCTATATAAACCGGAGGGTTTAGTCCGTAGGACAAGAACAATCATAATCATAGGCTAGCTTCTAGGGTTTAGCCTCTACGATCTCGTGGTAGATCAACTCTTGTAATACTCATATCATCAAGATCAATCAAGCAGGAAGTAGGGTATTACCTCCGTCGAGAGGGCCCGAACCTGGGTAAACATTGTGTCCCCCGCCTCCTGTTACCATCCGCCTTAGACGCACAGTTTGGGACCACCTACCCGAGATCTGCCAGTTTTGACACCCACACCCACCTTCTCCAGTGATGCTTGGGAGACAACGGCAAGGCACGCTGATCGGGACGCGCCGGCAGTGGGTAAGAGTCGTCGCCGAGGACGACCGCGTGAACGTTGCACCTTCTCACCTTCCCCGACGGAGAGGATCCGGCTGGATCTATGACCAGCGGTGAGTAGAGAGAGAGAGAGAGAGAGTGTGTGGCCACCGCTGTCGAGTTTAGATCTGGAGAGGACGAGACAGTGTGAAGAGAGCAACACTAGCAAGCAAGCGCGGAGGCTCCTGCCTATATAGTGGAGTACTAGTTTTCTTTTGTCTACCGGCCGGAGCCGGCTTGACCTCGGCAATGACTGTCGAGAAGTCTTCATGCACGTGCCCCGGAGGCACAGTTGTCGTCATTTTGATCTGAAGCACCAGATTATAACATATAACACAAAAATGCCACATGACAAGAAATCATAACCTCACTGCCCAAAGGAGATAAGATGAATCCCGACGGACAAACTAGACGAGGATCAAAGCTCAAATTAAAGATAAACTCGTAGAAAATGGGTCCTTCGATAGTTGTCCTAATTAACATAGCCGGCTTGACCTAGATGGCAGCCGAGTAGTCTTCGTGCATGTGCCCCCAATGACTAGCCCAACTCAGTTGTCGCTGTTTAACCCTCGCAGTGATCTGAAGCACATGACACCTAATTTTGCGAGATGACAAGAAACCTTTTTTCAGATTTCTCACCAGAACTACAACCCTGTACAACACAGCCTGCATGATATGTAGACGATAGGCAATCCAGGTGTGTTTGCTGGAGTCTAGTCACATGCATGGACGAACTGATCTTCCGTGTCTTGCAGGGATCGTCCAGGTACCAACGTATGTACTTCTATTAACTCACCCGACTTGCGGGGCCAGGGAGTGTGCCTATGGTCGGTTCTCAATAGCGGTCCCACATGTGTGTGCAAACGCAATATGACGTGTGTTCCATTCGGAGAGCGGCGTGCCGGACCGACCGACCGCCTGGGGTGCGACACGAACGCGACGGGCGTGCTGTATACTCCTTACATGTGTACCGCCATTTTCTCGAGGCTTTGCTCCATGGCGCAATCCATGGATACAAAATTAGTATATTGTACTATTTAAAAGTCGAGGGCAGGGCTTTTCCCGCACGGTAGGCGGGGCAGTTCCGCCTAGTCGATTCGACAAAAACGCGAGAAGATGAGGGAGTAGGCTGCTGTAAACGTTGGGCTGTGTGATTTGGCAGTGAGTTACTACTGGACAGGTGGGGCCCGGTGATTTGACTTGCCATTATCATTTTAACTGCGGCGCTACGACTGGCTTGAATCTCCCGATTCCTGACCACCACCATATAGGTGCCTCTCCCGATGCTCCACCATGTAGAGGTTGTCTCTTGCTTGAGAGCCCACTCCTCCACTTTTTCCTTGCCTCTTTCCCCCACATATGCAAAAATGCCATGTAAAGCGGGCTTATAGCCCACTATTGTACTTGATCCTACAAGTGCTAAGCCTGCCACATAGGCATAAAGTCTGATGTGGAAAATTAATTAAGAAGAGAGAGACTAGTTTGGTGACCCCAGGATGAAACGGTGATAAGCGCGTGTACCTAGATGAAGCAAACTTAGCAACAAAAAACTAAGCACCTATGCATTGGGGACTTGAGTTGCTAAGCCATTTAATGCCCATAGCACCTCATCTAAGCACCATTTCATTGGAAGATGTCACTCCTTGGCAAATGCAATAAATACTATGAAGAAAGAGATAGAGACAAGTAAACAAAAAATACTCTCATAGCCAACCTTATGGCTAACCTTGTTTTATGAGTAACTAAGTGATGACTATGTATGACATGCCAACGTCAGATAGCCTAACGCACTGTGTTAAATCTCCAAGGGCGCGACTGTGCGAGCGAGGCGACGGTCGTGGTAGGCGCGATCATGATACGGGCTGCTGGCAGCCCTTGGATCTGAGATCGAACGGTCGCATGCTAAGTTGTTGAAAATTTGTAGAATAACCCTCCAGGATAGGATATTCACCCATAGGTCTAGAATCACGCCATGCAACCGTTCGATCTCAGATCCAACAGCTCTCGGAAGCCCGTATCATGGGAGAATGGAAAGCTTTGTATCACCTGTAATTTTCCCGACGCTTGACATGACATCGAAAGCCATTTAATTGGGCGTCGAGTAGACATGACATCTAATTGGGCCCCATAGTACTGTGCATGAATCCCTTTATCCACCAGGCAAGCCACTCCCCTGCCATTCGCACGGGCCCCCCACTCGACATTTTTACAATCGATAAACCGCTCCTAGTCGTCCCGTCCTTTCACATTACGGCAATTCCACTAATCCTAACCCTCCTCCCAAATCCATGGCGTCATAAATCTCCATGATCGGTGGTGAGTACAAGGTTAGAACCATCACCAATGATGAGTTCGACGTCATCTACACGCGTTCTTCCGCAATGGTGACAGAATGCCTTGCTTGCTTCAAACGCATGTTCGAAAACTCAAATGGTGAGTGGGTCGCTGGGCTAGATGTTGAGTACACCACAGTCCTGGGAAGCGAGAAGAAACTAAAGGAGGCAGAGAAGAAGAAACCCGCTGTGATTCAGGTTTGCGTGCATGACTTATGCTTGGTCTACCACATATGCCATGCCGACGTTGAGTGTGAGGAATTTAAGAACTTCCTCAAGGGCGGCTGAGTCAAATTCGTTACTGTAGACTTTAGGATCGACAAGGAAATCCTAGGTTTGATAGGCCTCGTTGTAGGCGACCCCTTCGACCTCCAGAAGGAAGGGCTGGTGCCCTCCCTTGATCATCCTTCAATGCTGACCCTGGCAGGAGCCATGGTTCATCCTATGTACGGTGAACTGAAGAAAGCTCCGCACACATTTCATCGTGCATGGCAGTGGACTGTACTAGATATAGACCACATCCACTACGCTGCAATGGATGGCTACCTTTGTTTCAATATCTACAAGGGTTGGATGAAGAGCAAGAGCCAAGTGTGTGGTTCAAGCAAAGAAGTATCGCCCAAGAGGAAGAGGGACAAGGACAAAGTTGAGGACGTGGACAAGGACTCCGAGTAAGGTGGCAGTGTCATTGCTCATGGTGGTTCTAATGCAGTGTCTACCGGATTAGTTGCTTAGTTTAATTTCTGGTGTGCTTAGTTTTATTTGAGGGGTGTGTTGTGCTGAGCCCCCAGCAGAACTATGTTATGTTTCTTCTCGTTATATTTCGTACATTTCATCTATTAGGGTGTATAGTACTACCACTTGTTTCTTGACATTATATATGTACAATATATATGGCCAACATCATATAGCCAGCAGTTTAGTTGTCAAAGAATTTCAGGGTGCTTAGTTTTGTCAAAAAATTTCAGGGTGCTTAGTTTTATTTGAGGGGTGTGTTGTGCTGGACACCACTAACTTATCATTTTGAGAATCATCTTATTTTTGTCATGTAACATGGTCAATGGGTTTGACGTGAAAATAACAATGTCTAATGGCATTTCTAAGCAAACATCTAACTTAACGATGGCATTTTTTAGATATCTAATTGCATTTTTGAGCAGGCGTCTCATGGATCGATGGCATTTTTTGAGTAGTTGTAACTTCTAATGGCAAAACTGAGTAGTGATACACAACTAGTGGCATAAAAATAAGAACCCAAGAATTAAATAAGGCTAATTTCTTTATTTCTTTATACCTTTGTGTGCGAAACAATATACGCTGCCTCCCGCCAGATTTTATTTACAGAGGCAACATAGAACTATATGCGTGCCCTGTTAAATTTTGGAATTATTCTGGGTTCATTTGGCCTTTTTATACATTAATTGAGTTTGTGGTCATTTAATGTGCATAATTCAAATTTGAGCTACAAGCACATGCTCCTGTGCACCAAAGTTGACTAAAAAATCACATGTGTGTCCCTGGGTGAATTTCTAGGTCCCATGCAAGAAATGGGAATGCAATTCAAACATCTGGGCATCGTGGTTCGGCCGAGAACATTGAGAAGCTTGGTTCTAAAATTCTTGTCAATACAAAACACGCCTGAAAATCATGAAACTTGGCATGGTGTCATGTCATGGTACTACCATGCTATGGTAAAAAAATTTGCAGAATAGGAACAAGTTTTTGTATAAGTTTCTTGCAAACTGGAGCTTCTCTCAAGAAGGCTCGTGGTTCTAAGAGGGAACATGTCACCTTTGTGTGCATAATTCAAATTTTAAATACAAGCACATGCTCCAGTGCACCAAAGCTGGTTGAAAAATCACATGTGTGTCCTCGGGTAAATTTCTAGGTCCCATGCCAGAAATGGGAATGAAATTCAAACATCTGGGCGTCATGGCTCGGCTGGAAACATTGAGAAACTTGGTTTTTTAATTCCTTTAAATCCAAAACACACATGAAAATCATGAAACTTGGCTTGGTGCCATGACATGGCACCAACATGTTGTGGTAATTTTGCTGTCCGATTTGCGAAGGCGCACACATTAACAATCAACAAAGTCATTTTGGAACAAGTGTTGTCACACTACAATCGGAAACACAATTATTATTGAAACTATGGGCGTTCTATTTACCAATTACATGCCGCCACGCGTCCCCGTTTTTTATTTGCTAGGAGGCGCTGTGCAGGGTAGCTATTTGAGTACGAGAGGCGTGCGATCAGACCCCTGTGCGTGCTTATCGGGAGGAGAGCCCTTTGACCTCCATCTGTCGTCCACCTCTCTCCCAAGGTCTATTAATGGCGCCCGAGCCTCTGTTTAATGGCGTGGCAATGTCTCACTCGACTGAGATTTAAGAGAGAAAAAAGAAAATCTGAAAAGAAAATTTTGCACGAATCTTGATGTAAGATCCGACGGACCTATATAGCATCTACTGCGTCTTATAGCAAGACTGATAAATATATGTAAGGACGACGAGAGTGGATAATAATTGTCGTACATAATTAGGAAGATAACTAAAAAAGCCACATGCGGCTATGCCCGAAATACACAAGGGCAAAAGAAGAAGGAAGACGCATACAACGATCTGGCTCGCTGATCTCTACTTTCTTTATGCATTGCAGGTCGCAGAGACTAGTTCTCGCGGCGGGCGATGATCTCTTTCATCAGTTTCATGAACTTAATATGCTGCTTGGCAACATCCATGGATTCCTCCACCAGCCTGTTGCGCTCAATGCGGAGCATGGCATTCTCGTCCATAAGTTTCTTGATGATGACGCCTGTCCTCTGCAACATGACAGCGGTCTCCTCCTCCTGCTTCGCCCTTCCGACGATCTTCGCGTTCAGCAGGTCGCACTTGCCCCGGAGCTTCGCATTGCCCTCCCCTAGTTGCCGGATGACGCCGGTAGCCTCATCCTGCATCCTCGCCCAGCCGGAGATCCGATCCATCATGCTATAGACTATCGCATGCATGCGCCTGTAAGAGCCCTCGCCTGCCCACCAGAAATTTTCCCAGGACGTCGCAGCGCGGCGGGACTTCCCTGCTGCTTCCGCAGCGTGGCCGGACCAGTATGCTACATCGACAACGCGGCGGGACCTCCGTGCTACTTCGGCGCCGCGGCGGGGCCACTGTGCTACTACGGCTGCGTGCTGGACATGTCGACTGCTCTCGCGGCGAGGCGGGACATCTCTCATGCTTCCTCTTCCATGCTTACCTCTCCCTGGTGGAAATCTCTCGACCCAGAACTCACGCTGGCTATGGCTTGATTGACTTGATTGTTTTTTGTGGATGAGGAGTTGAGGAGGAATGTGCAGTCATCTTGGCATAGTAGTATTTATAACCGAGTACTACTAATACGCTCCTAAGTGGGAAACCGTTTAGGTTGTGATCTGTGTGAACAGGTTTGCAATTAAATATAGCGTGGTAGTAGTAGTAATTTGGAATGTGACGAGACGCGCTCAAAATTTATTGACGGTTCTAGATTCGAAGTGCGGCACTATTCCCGGATTGCGTAACGTCGGCACGTTTTCCCGGCCATGCTGTAGCATATGCCATGGTACTAGTTCTTTTTCTACTGCTGTGTACGTGCAAAAACTGGCATCGTCGGATACATATCTTACGCTTGGCGTTCAACAGGAATAGCCTCATGGCGAGCTATAGACTAGTCTTTTTTTCAGACGCATTACACCTATCTCTCTGGACTTCTCGCACGCACCATCACTTCTCCCTAGGTCGATGACACCCACATACAGTTGTACTCTGAGAAGAGGTGCACGCACGCACTCGTCCTCTCTCACACTCGTATCTTTAGCTACGATTTGTAGTGTTCTCTACCATCCGATTGGCTCTATCATAGGTTTCACGTTGCTCCTTGGCCTTGAGATTGAGAGGTTTTAAACGTGGAGGCTAAGATGGAGGCGCGAGGTTTTGGTTAATGTGCGGGCCGCACCGTCTGCCCGGTGCGCATGCAGTCGGGTGAGTTGTCCAAGTATAGACACAACCAGGCCCTCGTTGGTATCCGTGCCTCGACTTTGGCTGGTCATAGTGGAGAGTAACATAGACCAGTTACTATTCTATGTTACTAGTACCTTCATAGTGGGTAGTATCATATAGTATATGCATAATTTGGCGATGAGCGCTCTCTATATGTACCACCTTTTTTCTTTAATTACATCTTGTTAGTTTTGCTCCATGGTGCAATCCATCGATACTACTACTGTACGAATGTATACATTTTTTAAAAGGCTAGAGGGCGGGGCAGTCTAGCTTGGTCCTTTTCACGAGAAGCGAGGGCCTTTGTGATTTGACAGCTCATTACTGTTGGAAGGCGGGGCCTTGTGATTTGACTGCTCGTATAAATGTACCGATGACCTGAGGAGGAGCAAAGAACCGTGCAGTATACTCAAGTTTTCCACTAGAGTAAGACGGAGGAGCACGAAACACGGCAGCCCAGTGCCATATCCTCTACTCTCTACTCTTATTATATATTACTAGCAAGAGGCATTGTCCTATTGGCGATAAAGAATGATCTAATTTGCTAGTCATCTCATTTTTAGCATTGTTCTATTCATGCCTCGCAAAGAAGGTGACACGTGCGCCGAAACACCCGAAGCAAAATAAGAAACACAGGAGCAAAAGAAGAAGGAGGATTATCACCCCAAAAAAATAAGGAAGACGCACACACAAGTCTAGGGCACTGCTCTCACTACATGAAGGGTATCTGGCCATAGAGTCGTAACTGCTTCTTCATCACCTCCCCGACCTCAATCTCCTTGCGCGTCTACTCCACCATCTTCATCATTGTGTCCATGACGCGGGATTTCTCGACGCGAGCCTTCATCATCTGTTCCATGGCCGCATTACGTACCTTGACAGCAGTCGGGTGCTCTATGTGGAGCTTCGCCAACTCCTCCTTCTGTTCCATGACGAGGGCTTGCAACATCTTCATCGGGGAACTACTATTCTCATACAGCTTCTTCCAGCCGGCGTTCTCCTCCTTCAGCAGGTCGGGCTCGTGGCAGAGCTTCACCTTGTCCTCCTGAAGTTGCAGGATTTTGCCGGTCACCTTCTTCTCCGAGGCAATGCTCTTCTTCAACAGCATCACCAAGCCGGCGGTTAACTCCCCCTACTCATTGAGCTCAGCGGGCATGTCGTCGAGGCTCTCCTTCAGCAGCTCCACCAAGCCATGGATGAACTCCTTCTGCTTATTGAGGTGCTTATTGAGCTCATCGGGCATGCCGTCGAGGGATAACGACTTCAGTGCCGCCAGCTCGGCATGTTCGCCCCCGCGTCTCGGGCGCTCCTGGGAGCCATCGCCTGCCCGTGAGAGATCTTTCGAGGTCTCTGCGTGGCGGCGAGCCCTCTCATTTTTTCCGCAGCCTTGGTTGCCTCTCCCTTGTTACGAGTAGTTCTCGACCTAGAGCTCTGCACACCGGCCATGGCAAGGACGAACGAAGAAGGAGGACCTATGAGGAGGAAGGTAGAGTAATTTTCGGTTAGGTAGTTCCCTTTTTTATAACCTAAGTACTAGCACTAGTACTAAAACCTGCATAGTGGGAACACGTTCAGGTTTGGTACATACTGGTAGGTGTGAGAAGGCTTGCACTTAATTGTAGCACTAGTACTTTCGAATGTGATGGGAACAAGGTAAAGATTAATTGATGGTTTTTGGTTTCGAGGCCCGAAACGGCTCCCGATGAGTTTAGTGGAACATAAATTTCAAGTAGACTACACTGCTCACATGCGCAAATATTATGTTACTATCAAAAATTGGCACAAAATATGAAGAAGACCAATGGAAGTACTACTAGCAACCCATGATTTAACTACTCGCATGCGCGCAGTGGAGTAGTAATGTCTTTCTTCCACCCTCATGTCCACTCAATTTGCATGCGGTGTATTAATTGTCCATCAAGGAAGTGAAGGACTTTACACGCTTCAAATTATCACATGGGGAGGATCTTGGTACAAAATTGCGTCCGCCCGTGTACCCGCTTGTGCGTGCGAGGGAATGAGTGCGTGCATGGCGTGCGTGCAGATCTTCGCTTCATGCATGTACCGCCAGTGCGGCTCAGGGAGGACGAGTACATTCTTATGGAACCAGCAGCACATCACTGTGATCAATCCACACAAGGATGTCGCGACAACGCCTCCACATGTGCCACGTGGCTTCATGAACTGTAAGAGAGACACTGTGTAGCATGCCATTGCGTTTTGCCCATACATGAAGTACTAGTAAGGTACACGTGCATTGCACGCGTCAGAATTTGCAACCAAATTACGAATAAATACCACACTGTAGCATGTAAGCTCTGAGTCATATATGCCTGATGTAGACCTTCATTTAATTATTATAGTTCATCTCATTAAAAATCAATTAGTTTTTTATAAAAACCTAGGGCCTCTTTGATTTGTAGGATTTCCAAAATGCGGGAATAGGAAGAACATGGGATTAAAGTGGAATGTCGTCATGAATCCTACAGGATGGTACGAGTGTTTGATTGTGCATAGAAAAACGCAGCATTCTTTCAAAGAGGTTTGAGTGGATGTGATGTTTCCTATGAAATCTAATGCAAATGAATCATATGGAAAAATTCCTATGGTTTACAATCCTACGAATCAAACAACCAAGATAGGAAAAATTCCTAAGGATTAGAATCCTCCAAAATTCCTTCGAGAATCCTTTGAATCAAAGAAGCTCTTAATCTATTTTATGATTCATGGAATTGTGCGTTGTAAAACATAAAGTAAAAACAAATAATGGCAATTCAACTAGAAAAAAGTTTGGGCAGTTATGATACGGAAGATTCTAGAACAAAGGAGAACCACTCTTGTTTTGAGATTTGTGCATTATGCTTAAGTTCAACCATGGAGTCTGCTAGATTGTACATGTGGAAAAATCCGGTGGGGGCTAGAAGATGGTGCGAGGGGCCGAGTGGAGGGAGACTATGAAGGAGTGCACAACTGCGAGATCGATATTTAGAGAGAGGGGGCGAGAACGTGCGCTGTTGCGCGCAGTGGTGGAGCCATGAAAAATGTCCCATGAGCTAGGGGGCCAAGCATTGCTAATCCTTTACGACGAGGGCCAATTCATCAACTTAAACCATTTTAACTAGCAATTGTCTAATGATCACATTCATATTAGCCTCGATATATAGTGATGTTAGGGGGGGCAGGGCCCTTGCTGCCCCTGTCTTCGCCATTGTGCGCGCGCCTGAGAGATGAAGCGGAAGGCATGGATGATGAGAGGGGGCGTTGGATATATAATTAATGTGGGTGTATTAGCTATATATGTAATCCTATATAGAGAGGTATAGATTGATCGACGTGGACGTCGGAAAGAGGGTGAGACCTCACTTGATCGGTTTATGTGGAAAACTATGAAAGACCTAGCTACACACACACACACACATAGAGGAACATCGATCGTTGCGCATGCATGTGAGAGATAAAGAATGCCCGATATGATGGAGAGGGGGATGTGTGTGTGTGCCTTCATGGGAGACTAACCTGAAGAAAAATATTGCATGTGTGCGATGGATAATGCCGACTGGTAGTGTGTGTGCATGCATGCACGAGAGAAAGTTAGTGGTACAATTATGAAGAGAAGACCAATGTGTGGGTGTAAAAGACTAGGTGAGGTCATAATCAATGTAAAGTTGAATTCAAATATTTGAATAAGAGATCATGATGTTTGAAACCCATGCATGCATGAATATAACGGATATCTGCGCGGTGTGGTTTGGAAACGAGCATGTTGCAATGTATACACATTGAACAAGGTCAGATTGGTTTGAATTTGAGATACTGATGGCAGACATCGTTTGGCCACATTGCATCCTTGCATGGACACACTATTCTAATTGGACATGATGGGTGGCTTTCGCATCACATATCTATATCTACACCCCTATATATATTATATTATATATTTTTATATAGTGCCGGATAACTTTATCGTCGGATGAGGCCAATCCGATGGTGCAGAGCTGGCAAATTTGAGCACTACTGGCCGTTGGATATCATCTAGATTCCACCAGATTTTGCCACATGTACAATCTAGAAGACTCTATGGTTGAACTTAAGCATAATGCACAAACCTCAAAACACAAGTACTTCTTCTTTGTTCTAGAATCTTCCGTATCAGAATTGCCCAAATGTTTTTCTACATGATTTATTTTTACTTTATGCCTTATAACGCACAATTCCATGAATCTTAAAATAGATTAGCTTTCTTATAAAAACTAGATGATTTTGAATGAAATGAACTATAAGAATTAAACGAACATGTACATCATGCATATATGACTCAAAGCTTACATGCTATAATGTGGTATTTATTCATAATTTGGTTGCCAAATCTCATGCGTGCAATGCACGTGTACCTGACTAGTCTAAATGGTGTCTGTGTGTGTGTTGTGCGTGTTAAACACATTGTACGTAGTATATCATACTAGTATAAATTGTGTTTTTTGGTACACGTTAAGCTTGTTCTCCCGAAATTTCAAGCCGCGCCTTGTTATGCCGAAATTTCAAGCTAGCGTCTCTGTCTATCGTGCCGCAAAACTCCCGCCTCTTCAACCCGCGCCTTGTTAGCCCGAAATATTGAAGATATATCTTTGTCTCGTTGTGCTCCGACAACTCCCTCCATCTCAACCCGCGCCATGCTATTCCAAAATTATAACGCCCGCGAAAACTCCCACCTCCTGTGAAATCCCGACACGCGAAATGCTTGTGATACCCCTGAACCGAAAGAACCGCCTCAAATCGGTGGGGGTACTTTCATAACTTACCCCACATTTCGGACAAGCGCGTCCCTAAGCCATGGTTCCTCACTCCCATCCCATCCGCCCACCCATTCGTACACCGAGGCCGGCAAAACCCGCGAAGCCCCACACCCTCCTCCGTCCACCACCCAGCCGGAGCCTCTTCCTCGACGACGTCATCCATAGCAACACCTCGACGTCCCTCAACCACCGTATCGGATGAGGATCCGTCGTCGATCTGGTTGTCCCGACGGTTCAGCCACCCCATTCTCCACCTCCAAGGAGCTGCCCCGACGTACTCCTCGTCTTTCGTGCCACCTCCATTCCCACACCGCCGTCTTC
Source organism: Aegilops umbellulata (assembly GCA_032464435.1). Classification (NCBI taxonomy): domain Eukaryota; kingdom Viridiplantae; phylum Streptophyta; class Magnoliopsida; order Poales; family Poaceae; genus Aegilops; species Aegilops umbellulata. The sequence continues at coordinate 308,956,956 of CP136056.1, read as the reverse complement.
ACCTGCACCCCCGGAAGAGCATCATCATCACCGTTTCCTCGGATGAAGCTGCTGCCTAATCGGCGCCACCAAAGTGGTTGTACATTAATCGCCGCATTTTCTTCTTGATTCGATCTCATGGTGCTGCCGGCGCTCGGTCCCGAGCCTACACGGCGCAGCTCCATCCACGGCGGCGTCGCCGGCCACTTCCTCCACGGCGTCGCTCCCTCGGCGGCGACGTCCACATCAGTAGGAGCTGCTGCTGCTTTAGTTCTCACTCGCGCTGCTGCTCTGCTCTTGCTCTCGGTCCCCTGCCTGGTCTACTCTTGCTCGCACTGCTGCTCTCGCGCTTGCTCTTGCTTGCGATGCTGCTCCGATTTAGCTACACTTCATTCGACTGAATCGACTTTTGGGTCAGTCGATTTTCAGGGGGTGTGGGGCTCACCGGAGTTAAGGAAGAACCAGCCACAGCGGGGAGGGGGGCTCGCCAGAGAGGTACCCCACTATCTATATTAGGGTTCAGGGTGGGGGCGGTGGTCGGCGGCGGTGGTGGGGCGGCGGCGTGAGGATCGTCGGAGAAAAAGCTCGGCACGGGGGGCCTATAGGGATGGCCGGGGCGGCGACGGACCGGGGGTGGGGAGTGTTTTCAGGGCGGGCGGGGTGGCGCACCGCCGCCGCGGGCGGCGGGGGGCGGCTGTTTGGCTGGTGGTGGCTGGCGGCTCATGGGGGTGGAGGTTGAAGATGAACTGCAGGCCCTTGATTTCGCATCCAACGGCTGCAAAATCGACTGACCAGAGATGAAAAAGTCAGTCGGCTAACTTGTAGCCTCACCTCTAGTGCGTTCAGTTTCGACAGTAAAATTCTGTTTCGACAGCAAAATTCAGTTTCGACAGTTAAGTTCAGTTTCGACAGTTAAATTCCGTTTCGACAGTTAAGTTCAGAGATGAGCGGCTGATGTATACATCTAGCACTTTGTGGTGATGTATTTTACGTCATCTATTGGAGATGCTATTAGAATTCCACTCAGGTTAACGTTGTCTCTCTTGTCCTGCTTCAGCCTCGCCGTCGTACAACTCACCGGAGCTGGTCCAACGACGAAACCCTCCATCACAGCGGAGCAGTACCTCGGGCTCCATCTCTAGATGCCTAAGATCTTCTTCCCCTCCTCCGACAGCCAAGTCAGCCGGACCATCCTCACCGGCCAACCCAATCACGCTGAGACCGACATGGCTTCGCCAAAGAGGTTGTACACTTCTTGTGGTTTGACTTAATCTCACCATGCTTCTTTGCATCCTGTGATCTTCCAATTCCTGTGAACCAAACACCCAGATTGGCAGAAATCCTATGTTTTTAAATTCTCTGTTTTGCACATGCATTCATATCCTATTCATGTTTATTTCCTATCCCCGCATTGTTAGAATCCTCAAATTCAAACAAGCCCTTACAGAATTACTTCTGTTACAGATATGTGTCAAAGAAAACCTTGTGTGGTTTGTCCTGCTCCTGCGGTGCTGTGTTCCACCCCAGCTCAGCTGCTCCAACGATGGAAGGGTTCACCATAGCATGGATCCACTCTCCATACTGGCTTTCGCTGCCTCAGATCTTCTTCCCCGCCGCCGGCAGTCACGACAACTGCATTACCATCATCAACTAAGCAGATGGCCTTGAGGACTACACGGGTCCGCAAGAGAGGTCGCACTCTTCCGTTTCTGCTTACAATATGCATCGCTTAATATGATGACATGCTACATTATCATCGTGTTCACCTATTAGAATCCTACTCAGGTCCAAACTTATGCTGAAACTTGAATTTTTAAATGGTTGTGGGGTACATATTGGGGTAGCAATCAGTACTATCTGTCTACTATCTGGTTAATCTCGGGTGTCTACTATGAGTTTCATGTTGGGTGCAAACAAACATTAAAGGAGCCATTATCTGTATTTTTTAACTAAAGCTATTATATGCCTGCTATCATTTGTTTTGGGTCTATCCACAGTTTGCTACCATCACTCTGGATTTGTGCATGCACTCCTTGTATAATCTTACTATGTTTTATTCCTATGCATGTCAGTTACTGCACACAATGGAACTGAACATGTAGAGCAAAAGAGACAAGCCTTGCGTGGCAATAAAATTTCATGCAGACATCGCTCCATGGTGGGCGCAAAGGTAGCCCCCCTCCACCAATTTCGGATCGTAATCAAGTGGAAGATAACTGTTCTGAGGGGGATTCAGAAGTAGAAGACCACTCCTATTTACCCCATGAGGTCTTCGCTCTACTTGGCATGCTGATGTTGGTAATATCATGCATATGGTGCCTTGCGTTGCTTACTGTATACATTAAAGATGTCATCTGCTTAGTTTAGACATGCTTTGTGTCAATGCCATCTGTTTAGTTTCTTTATCGTATATGTGAATCATGCAATGCCATCTTGTTTAGCCAGGCATCATATATGTGAATTTTGCAATGCCAGCCTGGTTAGCCAGTCATCTTATATGGGAATTATATCATGATATCATTTTTTATTACAAGTTAAATTTGTCAACAATTTTAGTACATTCAATTAATCTTCCTGTGCATCAGCCATTCTGCACGGTCATCAAAATATCTGGAGTGGAAACAAGGTCTTCAGAGCAGACAATGCTATCTGATGAAGCACATGTCTTGCTGGTTACAAATAGCTCCTCAGAGGAGGATTCAAAGACAGATGACCAGTCCTATTCCCCCCCCCCCCGAGGTGCATGCTCTAACTTGGCAGGGTTATGATGCTCATATTGTGTGTATGGTATCTTGCATTGCTATGCAATTTGCTTAGTTTAGACATGCTTTATGTGAATGCCACCTGTTTAGTGTCTAATTATCATATATATGAATTATGCAATGCCATCTTGTTGCAAGACATTATATATGTGAATTATGCAATGCTATCTTGTTGCAAGGCATCCAAAAGCCCGTCGCGCCGCCAAACCCTAACCCTAGCCGCGCCTCGATCCGACGCCGCCGCAGCCACCCGCCACCGCCGCCGCAATCGCCGACCCGCCGCCCGAGGTTGCTTCGATTTCTGCACCGCCGGTTTTCTCGAAAACCCGTTCAGTTTTTCCGTCGGTTTTTTGTTTCCTTTTTTTATTAGATCGGTTTTTTTCGGTTTAGGTTAATTAGCGAGCGTTCGCTCGTTCGTTCGTTTTAACGGACGTGTTCGTCATTTAGATCCAGATAACGAACGTTCGTTCGTTAATCTGTTCGTCGTTTTTCTTTTTCTCGGATTTTCCGTGATTATTTTTTGATCGCGATTTGTGATCCGATTTTCGTTTTAGTATAACTTTTCGCTCGTTTATCGGAATCAGGCGATTCAAGCGCCTGGAGTTTCGCCTCGAAACCCTATATCCGTTTAACCAACTTAAACAAGTTTTTGCTCCTGTAAAATTGGAATTAGATCCAGATTAGTAGAGTGAAGTTGTTTTCTTTCGCCGTTTGACTTTCGTTGCTTCGTTCGATTTGATTCTTTTTGCAAACCGGAGTTCTTAAGTTGAACTTTCTGGTTAGATCTCTTATTTGAGTTTTACCTGTGCATTAGATGAATACTTATTGTATGCTTGTTTGTTTGTCTGCGATAGAATACCCGGAGTGCGCCGCCTGTTACTTCGAATCTCTAGGTTTCGCGGATCATCAGCAAGGCTAGTAACACTTTGATCATTAACTTCCTATTTCCCAGTTTTATTGCATTAGATCAATCCTCAAACATTGCATGATTAGGATCTAATTAAACTGTGGGATGGGAAGTAGTTGAGGTAGTACCTATTACCTGTTTTCTTGTCAAACCTTTGGGAGTTACTTCTACGTTTTCTTATTATGCCATGCTATGCTAGTAGACGTGGATTGGGTGAGTGATATCCATGACAGATGTGAGATTGTTAATTAATGGTTTATTTAAGGTGGCAACTTAAACACACATCTGGGTGGATTGAGGTACCTGGGTATTCCAGGATTTCCTGTTTCTTTTGGACCGCCACCTAGGCTCAAAGGGATCATGAGATTATTCATACTAGAAACTTCCGTGTGCAGCCACAAGCTATTATGGGCTCTAGCATAGCTGACTAAGTCGTGCGAACTCTTACAGTGGTAGACTAGCTGGTGTAGGGGATGTAGGTTGGTACGGTCTACCCGTTCGTAAGGTGCTAGCGCTTCTGAAAGACTATGTCTCGGTCATTTGTTTCTCAAACACCATGTAGTGCGAGAAATCCAACGGAGGAGATTGAGTCTTGTGGGGAAAAGTGCGCAAACCTCTGCAGAGTGTATAAACTAATCATGGTTAGCCGTGTCCCCGGTTATGGACGTTTTGAGTATCTAGTACTTGGAGTATCATGTGAATCTCATCATGTTACTTTAATTAATATTGTTGGGTTTTAATGATGATTACTTTAATTGGGATTGAGGATGCTGTCAACCATTCTCAATGTTTAACAACCACCACGATAGTTAAATAAAATTTATTCCTTTGCAGTAGGGAAAAACTAGCTTTATGCAAAATTGTAACCATAGAGATGACAGCTGAGCACAGAGATCAGACTGTTTGAGGTCTGGTCGCTACAAAGATGGTATCAGAGCACACGCTGACTGTAGGACATGACCACTAAGCTAAAGCCCTAGATCACTACTCTCTTCCCATTTCTGACTCCTCATCTTTTCTACTCTTTTAGGATGACGGAAGCGAGGATCAAGTTCACCCAGCCGGATGAAGATACACCCTTTGGACGACACCTGAAGGAAGTCACTAAGTACCTAAACATCGGAATACCAAGTTTCACCGGGACCTACAACGCCACTTTACCCGAAGAAGAGCGTTGGAAGATTCAAGGTCAAGTTCCCGGAAGGACATTCGCGCCAGTCACGGAGCCCATAGAGTGTGTTTTTAATGCACCAACCTGGAGTTTAGGAAAGAGCATGGCAGCTCATATCACCATGGGACACATTGGAGAAATCTACCAAGAAGACCTCAAGGATACTATCTACCAGATTTGCGAACGCCGAGATGAACAGTGGGAGATAGTTAGCACTAAGAAGGATCGATCCATTGCAGCTTTCATCCAAGAGTTAAACCAGCACATTCGACGCCAGGAGAACCAGATGTGTGCAGACATGATGGAGTTGAAGAAAGCAAAAGTCAAGATTATCGAACTAGAAGGAGAACTGAAGGCCACTCGCAAGGACTACATGGATGAGATTGTAACTCTAGTGAGACAAAACGGCGACCTTAAGGAGAAGATTGAAGAACTCATGGGGAATTCAGCACCCGGAGGAGAAGATGAAGATTGTACCTGTCCAGAGAACTACATCATCATCGACGACACCGATTCCGATCATAGTGATGATGATTTCAAAGACGAAGCTGGAGCAGATATCATGGAATCTTCATCGGAACAGTTTTTCTAGTAGACTACCGTAACAGTAGTAGTGTTCCACCATGTATATACTATAGTCCACGCACTTTTGCGATAGTTCTAGACCGATTGTATGCCCTTGTTTGCTTGAATGAAGTGATTTTGTGTGCATTTGCCTCATGTGCATTTGGGTAGTGTTTTCTCTTAGACCTCATTCTATTCTTAATTCTCATCTTTTCTAAACCCTCATATGCCTCCGAGACGTGACAATGGATTTGCTTTCCCACCGGAGCTCACACAGTTGATCCAGCAGTAGAATGCTTTGATGTAGTTGCTAGTCCAGAACCAGAACAACAACAACAACAACAACAACAACAACAACAACAACAACAACAACAACAACAACAACAACAACAACAACAACAACAACAACAACAACAACAACAACAACAACAACAACAACAACAACAACAACAACAACAACAACAACAACAACAACAACAACAACAACAACAACAACAACAACAACAACAACAACAACAACAACAACAACAACAACAAAAACAACAACAACAACAACAACAACAACAAAAACAACGACAACCCACCGCCACCACCTGTTGATCACTTAACCCGTTTTCTTAGGCTGAATCCGCCGGTGTTCTCCAGTAGCACCGAGCCGATAATGGCAGATGATTGGCTCCGCAAGACAGGGAGGGAGTTGACCACTGCAGGATGTACAGATGGGGAAAAAGTGAAATTTGCCACTCATCAGCTTGAAGGACCCGCAACAGCATGGTGGGAGAATTTTACGGCCACTTACCCGGCAGACACTGTCACATGGGATCAGTTTCAGCAAGCTTTCCGCACTGCCCATGTTTCAGCAGGAGCTATGGCCATGAAGAAGCGTGAGTTTCGTAAATTGCGCCAAGGAGGACGAACAGTTGGCCAGTATGTGGATGACTTTAGTAAGCTATCACGTTATGCCCTAGATGACGTTGGTACGGATGCAACTAGGCAGGAGAAGTTTCTGGAAGGACTGAATGACGAGCTGAGTATGCAGTTGATGGTAGCAAGCTTCAACAACTACTAGGAGTTGGTAGATCATGCTCTTATGATTGAGGGGAAGCAGCAGCAGATTGAAAACCGCAAGAGGAAGTATGGACAGGGGAAGTACAATTCTGGAGCTCAGCAGAAGCCCCGTCTTACCCCAAAACCGGGAGTTCATTTTCAGCATACTCATGGAGGAGGTAGCTCGCACAATCACAATGGCCCCAAGAATGGTAATGGGAATGGAGGAAGCAACGGCCAGAACCGTACCACCCCATCAACCCCAGCCAAGAGAGACCTGAGCCAAATCACCTGTTTTAAGTGTCAGAAGTCTGGACATTATGCCAATGAATGTCCTGAAGGCCAGAATGGCAATGGAAGCTCTGGGAAGAAGCGGAACCCTTTCAACAGGGGACAGGTGAACCACGTTAGCGTGGAGGAGGTTGAAGCCCAGCATGATGCAGTAATAGGTAAGTTTTTGGTTAAGTCATTTACTGCACTCGTTCTTTTTGATACTGGTGCATCGCATTCATACATCTCAAGGGGATTTGTGGATAAGTATAACCTGCCAACCCAAGCCCTTAGGTCACCCATGTTAGTAACCTTGCCTGGAGCAGAGTATATGGCTATTCGATGGTGTGATCGGTTACCATTAAGGATTGGTAACTATGTGTTTCCCTCGGACCTAATAGTATTGGAATCTCAAGGATTGGATGTGATATTAGGCATGGATTGGTTATCAAAGTATGAAGGGAACATTGAATGCGCTAGTAAGACAATTTTTCTTACAACGCCAAAAGGAAGAAGGATCAAGTATGTATCACGGCATGTGCCGAAAAGGATTCAAGTAAATTCTTTAACAGGAGTTGTGCAGGAGGAAGTACCCGTGGTAAAGGATTTCCCTGACGTATTTCCAGAAGAGTTGCCAGGCATGCACCAGATAGAGACATTGAGTTTTTGATTGAGCGTTTGCGAGGCACTGGGCCATTATCTAAGAGACCATATAGGATGCCCGCAAAAGATTTGGAGGAGATTAAGAAGCAGATTAAGGAGTTACTGGATAAAGCTTATATTCGCCCAAGTTCTTCACCTTGGGGATCACCAGTACTTCTAGTGGAGAAAAATGATGGATCGTTAAGGATGGTTGTTGATTATCGTGGGTTGAATGAAGTAACAATCAAGAACAAGTACCCACTACCGATGATCAATGATCTGTTTGATCGATTGCAAGGAGCTAAGGTGTTTTCCAAGATTGATTTGCGATCAGGGTACCATCAATTGAAGATTCGAGAGCAGGACATACCTAAGACAGCTTTCTGCACAAGATATGGACTGTATGAGTATACCGTTATGTCATTTGGTCTGACTAACGCACCTGCCTATTTCATGAACATGATGAACAAAGTGTTTATGGAGTTGTTGGATAAGTTCGTCCTGGTGTTCATTGATGATATTCTGGTTTACTCAAAGAATGAAGAGGAACATAAGGAACATTTGCGATTGGTACTTGAGAAGCTCAGAGAACATTAGTTGTATGCCAAGTTCAGCAAATGTGAGTTTTGGTTGAAGGAAGTAGGATTCCTCGGACACGTTATATCCGGAGAAGGAATAGCAGTTGATCCCACAAAGGTTATCACTATGACCAATTGGGAAGCACCAACAACAGTTGGAGAGATCCGGAGCTTCCTTGGACTCGCAGGATACTACCGGAGATTTATTGAGAACTTCTCGAAGATTGCAAAGCCTATGACGGAGTTGCTGAAGAAGGATACCAAGTTCATATGGACTGAGGAGTGTGAGGCTAGTTTCCAGGAATTGAAGAAACGATTGGTTACCTAACCAGTGTTAATTCTGCCAAATCAGACCAAGGATTATGAGGTGTATTGCGACGCTTCACGTCTAGGACTTGGAGCAGTGCTTATGCAGGAGGGAAGAGTTGTTTCGTATGCTTCACGACAACTGAAACCTCACGAGTTGAATTATGCCACACATGATTTGGAGCTAGCAGCCGTAGTGCATGCATTGAAAACATGGAGACATTTCCTCATTGGAATCCATTGTGAGGTGTACACGGATCACGTGAGTTTGAAGTACATTTTCACTCAGAAGGAGTTAAACCTCAGACAAAGGAGATGGTTGGAGCTCATCAAGGATTATGATATGAGATTGCATTATCATCCCGGAAAGGCTAATGTAGTAGCTGACGCATTGAGCCGTAAGATCCATGTCAATACCCTAATGATGGGTGAAATACCAAAGGAGTTAGCCGAGGATCTTCGTGAGCTATGTTTGGAAATAGTTCCGAGAGGCTATGTAGCAGCATTGGAGATTCAGTCTACTTTGATGGATAGAATCAGAGAAGCTCAGAAAACTGACAAGGAGATTGCTTCTATAAAGGAGAAAATGAGCGAAGGAAAGGCTAAAGGTTTTCATGAGGATGAGCATGATACCCTATGGTTTGAAGATCGTGTTTATGTGCCCAATGACCCGGAGATCAGGAAGTTGATTCTGCAAGAGGCGCATGATTCACCATATTCGATTCACCCAGGAAATACCAAGATGTATTTGGATTTGAAGGATACTTTCTGGTGGACCAGAATGAAGAAAGATATTGCGGAGTATGTAGCAGTTTGTGATGTATGTCAGAGAGTAAAGGTAGAGCATCAGAAGCCAGCATGATTGTTATAGCCATTGCCGATACCCGAATGGAAGTGGGATAAGCTAGGCATGGATTTTATCACAGGATTACCCAGGACTCGTTCAGGCTATGACTCAATTAGGGTTGTAGTTGATCGGTTGACGAAAGTAGCTCATTTCATCCCGGTAAAGACCACTTACACCAGTGCTAAGTTGGCAAATATATACCTGACCAGGTTCGTATGTTTGCATGGAGTTCCGAGGAGTATCGTATCAGATAGAGGAACCCAGTTTACCTCAAAGTTCTAGAATCAGTTGCACGAAACTTTGGGTACCAGGCTAGAGTTTAGTACAGCTTTTCATCCACAGACAGAAGGACAGACCGAGAGAGTCAATCAGATTTTGGAGGATATGCTGAGAGCTTGTGCGCTAGATTATGGATCTAGTTGGGACGACAATTTGCCATATGCAGAGTTCTCTTACAACAATAGCTATCAATCCAGTTTGAAAATGGCCCCTTTCGAAGCCTTGTACGGAAGGAGGTGCAGGACACCGTTGTCGTGGGACGAAGTTGGAGACCGCCAGTTGTTTGGACCGGATTTGATTAAAGAGTCTGAACAGAAGGTGAAGTTGATTCGCGATAGGCTCAAGGTAGCCCAGTCCAGGCAGAAAAGCTACGCAGATTCTAAACGCAAGGAGACAATTTACGAAGTCGGAGACCGAGTTTATCTTCGAGTATCCCCACTTCGGGGAATAAAGCGCTTTGGTGTTAAGGGAAAGTTAGCGCTACGATTTGTAGGACCATACCGAGTATTGGAACGTATGGGAGAAGTGGCCTACAAGTTGGAATTGCCCGAAGGATTGTCAGGAGTTCATGATGTGTTCCACGTTTCTCAGTTGAAGAAGTGCCACGCGGAGAAGGCTGACATACCTTTGAGAGACACAGTGCCATTGGAAGCAATTTAGTTGGATAACGATTTGATCTATGAGGAGAAACCAGTTAAGATTCTTGAGTTTACCAGCCGAGTCACCCGCAGCAAGGTTATCAAGTTTTGCAAAGTTCAGCGGATTCACCACACCGAGGATGAAGCCACCTGGGAACGAGAGGAAGATTTGCTCAAGGACCACCCTCACCTATTTTCTAGCCAACCCGAATCTTGAGGGCGAGATTCATCTTAAGGGGTGTAGGTTTGTAACATCCCAAATTTTCAATTTGGAATGTTATACATTAGATCATCATTTCATACCATATTTTATTTGCTTTTGGTTTTGATCCTAGAAATTCTACGCAACTCAAGGACCCACGGAGAGAGTTGGGGATTTCGTTATTTTCATATTTGAGTTTTCTCAAATTTTGAGAATAGGATCATTTGATTTTAATTATTTTATCATCAATAATTTCTATTATAAAAACTTGAGAGAGGGAATAAAATGACTTTCCCAAAATAAAGAAATATTGAGGATTTAATAATAAAATCAAATAAGATTTTATTTCGGAGTTTTTCGTTATTTTATTTGAATTTAGGAAAAATATGCATTTTTCAAAATTGTATTTAGGCCCCAAATAAATGTTCACTTTGTCCAGCTTGATTCTAGAAGTCGGGGAAAGTTTATTTTGGGATTTTTGGAGTCCGTTTAGTATTTCTTTTATTTTTTTACCGCGCATAATTATTTAAAAAAAACGCGAACTGACTCCGGGCCATACCCGAGCGGGAATCCACCCGGGGGCAGCCTTTAAATAGCCGCCACCAGAACCGCCCCAGCCCACCAGAGCCGCCGCCAGCCCAAAGCCCGCCGCGCCGCCAAACCCTAACCCAAGCCGCGCCTCGATCCGCCGCCGCAGCCGCCCGCCGCCGCCGCCGCCCGCTGCCGCCGCCGTCGCCGACCTGCCACCGTCGCCGACCCGCCGCCGGTTTTCTCGAAAAACTGTTCGGTTTTTCCGTCGGTTTTTCGTCTGTTTTTTTACTTTCCGTTTTTTTATTAGATCGGTTTTTTTTCCGGTTTAGGTTAATTAGTGAGCGTTCGCTCGTTCGTTCGTTTTAACGGACGTGTTCATCATTTAGATCCAGATAACGAACGTTCGTTCGTTAATCTGTTCGTCGTTTTTCTTTTTCTCGCATTTTCCGCGATTATTTTCTGATCGCGATTTCTGATCCGATTTTCGTTTTTAGTATAACTTTTCGCTCGTTTATCGGAATCATGTGATTCAAGCGCCTGGAGTTTCGTCTCGAAACCCTCTATCCGTTTAACCAACTTAAACAAGTTTTTTCTTCTGTAAAATTTGACTTAGATCTATATTAGTAGAACGAAGTTGTTTTCTTTCGCCGTTTGACTTTCGTTGCTACGTTCGATTTGATTCTTTTTGCAAACCGGAGTTCTTAAGTTGAACTTTCTGGTTAGATCTCTTATTTGAGTTTTACCTATGCATTAGATGAATACTTATTGTATGCTTGTTTGTTTGTCTGCGATAGAATACCCGGAGTGCGTCGCCTGTTACTTCGAATCTCCAGGTTTCGCGGATAATCAGCAAGGCAAGTAACACTTTGATCATTACCTTCCTATTTCCCAGTTTTATTGCATTAGATCAATCCTCAAACATTGCATGATTAGGATCTAATTAAACTGTGGGATGGGAAGTAGTTGAGGTAGTACCTATTACCTGTTTTCTTGTCAAACCTTTGGGAGTTACTTCTACGTTTTCTTATTATGCCATGCTATGCTAGTAGACGTGGATTGGGTGAGTGATATCCATGACAGATGTGAGATTGTTAATTAATGGTTTATTTAAGGTGGCAACTTAAACACACATCTGGGTGGATTGAGGTACGTGGGTATTCCAGGATTGCATGTTTCTTTTTGGACCGCCACCCAGGCTCAAAGGGATCATGAGATTATTCATACTAGAAACTTCTGCGTGCAGCCACAAGCTATTATGGGCTCTAGCATAGCTGACTAAGTCGTGCGAACTCTTACAGTGGTAGACTAGCTGATGTAGGGGATGTAGGTTGGTACGGTCTACCCGTTCGTAAGGTGCTAGTGCTTCTGAAAGACTATGTCTCGGTCATCCGTTTCTCAAACACGATGTAGTGCGAGAAATCCAACGGAGGAGATCGAGTCTTGTGGGGAAAAGTACGCAAACCTCTGCAGAGTGTATAAACTAATCATGGTTAGCCGTGTCCCCGGTTATAGACAGTTTCGGTGGGGCCGAGTTAACTTTTGGTTTGGGACATATGTGGATGTTGGAAAGTAGTTGAGGGCTTTGGAGCATATCACTAAGCACTTTGAGCAAGCAAGCCATTAAGCAACACCTCATCCCCTGTTAACAGTATTGGGTTTTCCTATCGACTGAATGTGATCTTGGATCACTTGAAATGAAAAATGTAGAGTCCTGAGCTTTGAGCTTGAGCCAATCCTTTGTCCTTAGAATTTTGAGGGATCCACTTTTCTCATCTATGCCATGCCAATCACTGAGCTTTCCTGAAATGTTTATCTTGAAATAGCATTACCTCTGTGAGCTATATGTTGTTAGGAATTACCAAAACCAGCGAGGGATAGTTGCACTTTCAATCTCCCCCTTTTTGGTAATTGATGACAACATATAGATCAAAGCTTCGACAAATGATAATAAGATTGAAAAACATCGTCGCTTTGAGAAGTATGTGATAAGCAAGAACTCCCACTAAATTTGTGCATTATTGAAAATTGTCTTTTGAATGCAAACGCACAATCGATTAGGATCATGGGTTACTCTTCCATGTCACATACATCTTGGTGGGGCGCTCAAAATGATAGAAGTTAAAAGCATGCACTCATCACCAAGCAAGTGAATGGTCATATAAGGATATAATCGATAATATTATCCTACAATCATTAAGGGTAGCATATGATCAAACACATGATCAAACAAGTATCTCACAAGCACGTAAAGTATATCACACAAGCATACAATAAAGAAGTTCTACCAAAATAGCAAGAGAGATAAAGGAAGCAACACACACACTCTCTCTCTCTATCTCAGCCTATGATCTATACATTTTTCTCCCCCTTTGGTAACAAGTTACCAAAAAGTTAAAAAAATGCATAGTGCTAAATGACTCTCAGGCTTGGTCTTCGGTAGGAGGTGTGATAGAGGCAAAGGTGTCCCGTCTTTCGATGAGATGGTGGCTATTGTTTTGGAGGAAGTCGACTTTGACGATTCGACTACGAACGTGCGAGGATGTCGCGCCTTAGCAATCGCTAAGCCAACTCCGAGAGGTTATTGACCACGCCGGAGCATGATCAACCTGACCACGAAGGTCTGTTTCCTGTAGGCAAATTAAGAACAAGCAAGAAACTAAGATTGCAATATGGATATTGAGAATATAAGAGGAAATCTTTATTGATCAAGGTGGGGTTCTGTGACGCCTTGGTCTGGTCGTTGAACACAAACGAAGTACGTGAAGTTGCAGCTATGGCGAACTTTTAATCTAAACAAAACCCAAAGTCTAAACGGTGCCCTAAGGGCTATATATATGGAGTAAGAGGGGGAAATTTTGTGGCCCTTGGGGAAGGGGTCCGAAACCAACCCTATCTCTTGTTTCCCCACACATACGGACTCTAAAAACAGCCTATACTTATGTATTCCAAAAATTACATGGGCCTGGCCCAATAGTAAGGTGACGCAGCACCTAGAATAGCCTCTGGACGAAATTTATGAAGTGGCATCTTGTATATTTCGTCCAAGGCTTCATTCACTCCTTATGGTGGCTTGAAAGTCCTGAAATCATCACTTGTAACTCCGTTCCCCTTGCGCATGCCATCAACTCCATGTTTGTTCTTGCTCCAATGTTCATGCTTCTCCAAGCTAGGCCCTTCATTTGTAAGCAAAACAAATGTATCCAATTTAGGCAGCATCATATTCTCATGAACATTAGAATCATTACCAAGAAACGAAAGTACCTGGTAATTTAATTGGCGTGCGCGAGCTCTAGTAATTGGTCCATTATATGTAACAGTAGGGGCTATGGGTGTAACAATGTTATTGATGTCCTCATCATCCTCCCCTTCTTGAAATGAAGTTGTCGTCGACAGAAGGTCATCTTCCTCACCCAAATAAGGCTTCAAATCTGCAATGTTAAAAGTGGGACTAAGCCCAAAATCTGCAGGCAGCTCAAGTTTATATGCATTATCATTTATTTTCTCTAACACGTTAAAAGGACCATCAGCACGTGGCATTAACTTTGATTTGCACAAATTAGGAAACCTATCCTTACGCAAATGTAACCAAACAAGATCTCCAGGTGCAAAGACAACATGTTTTCTACCCTTATCTCCAGCAAGTTTATATTTGGCATTCATACGCTCAATGTTTTCCTTAGTTAACTCATGCATTTTTAAGATCAATTCAGCACGTTGTTTAGCATCAAAATTAACCTTCTCCAAAGATGGAAGAGGCAACAAATCAATGGGTGCACGAGGTAGGAAACCATACACAATTTCAAAAGGGCACATCTTAGTAGTAGAATGCAATGAACGATTATAAGCAAATTCAATATGAGGCAAGCATTCTTCCCACATTTTCTTATTATTCTTCAAACAGCCCTAAGCATAGTAGACAATGTTTTATTGACTACTTCAGTTTGTCCATCAGTTTGGGGGTGACAAGTAGTACTAAAAAGTAGTTTAGTCCCCAACTTAGCCCATAAACATCTCCAAAAGTGGCTAAGGAATTTAGTATCACGATCTGAAACAATAGTATTTGGTACACCATGCAAGCGAACAATTTCCCGAAATAACAAATCAGCAACATTAACATCATCATCGCTTTTATGACATGGTATAAAGTGGGCCATTTTCGAGAATCTATCCACGACAACAAATATGCTATCCCTCCCCTTCTTTGTTCGAGGTAAACCTAAAACAAAGTCCATAGATATATCTTCCCAAGGAACACTAGGTACAGGCAAAGGCATATATAAACCAATAGGAGTGAGTCTTGACTTAGCTTTTTGACATGTAGTGCAGCGAGCAACAAAACGCTCAACATCCTGTCTCATCTTTGGCCAAAAGAAATGTGTAACATCCCAAATTTTCAATTTGGAATGTTATACATTAGATCATCATTTCATACCATATTTTATTTGCTTTTGGTTTTGATCCTAGAACTTCTACGCAACTCAAGGACCCACGGAGAGAGTTGGGGATTTCGTTATTTTCATATTTGAGTTTTGTCAAATTTTGAGAATAGGATCATTTGATTTTAATTATTTTATCATCAATAATTTCTATTATAAAAACATGAGAGAGGGAATAAAATGACTTTCCCAAAATAAAGAAATATTTAGGATTTGATAATAAAATCAAATAAGATTTTATTTCGAAGTTTTTCGTTATTTTATTTGAATTTAGGAAAAATATGCTTTTTTAAAATTGTATTTAGGCCCCCAATAAATGTTCACTTTATCCGGCTTGATTTTAGATGTCGGGGAAAATTTATTTCGGGATTTTTGAAGTCCGTTTAGTATTTCTTTTATTTGTTTTACTGCGCATAATTATTTAAAAAAAACGCGAACCAACTCCGGGCCGTACCCGAGCGGGACTCCGCCCGGGGGCAGCCTTTAAATAGCCGCCGCCCGAGCCACCCCAGCCCACCAGAGCCGCCGCCAGCCCAAAGCCCGTCGCGCCGCCAAACCCTAACCCTAGCCGCGCCTCGATCCGCCGCCGACGCCCGCCACCGCCGCCGCCGTCACCGACCCGCCGCCCGAGGCTGCCTCGATTTCCGTGCTACCGGTTTTCTCGAAAAACCGTTTAGTTTTTCCGTCGGTTTTTTTAGTTTCCGTTTTTTATTAGATCGTTTTTTTTTCGGTTTAGGTTAATTAGCGAGCGTTCGCTCGTTCGTTCGGTTTAACGGACATGTTCGTCATTTAGATCCAGATAACAAACGTTCGTTCGTTCATCTGTTCGTTGTTTTTCTTTTTCTCGGATTTTCTGCGATTGTTTTCTGATCATGATTTCTGATCCGATTTTCGTTTTAGTATAACTTTTTGCTCGTTTATCGGAATCAGGCGATTCAAGCTTCAGATTAGTAGAACGTAGTTGTTTTTGCTTCTATCCGTTATCCTATATCCGTTTAACCAACTTAAACAAGTTTTTGCTTCTATAAAATTGGACTTAGATTCAGATTAGTAGAACGTAGTTGTTTTCTTTCGTCGTTTGACTTTCGTTGCTTCAGTCGATTTGATTCTTTTTGCAAACCGGAGTTCTTAAGTTGAACTTTCTGGTTAGATCTCTTATTTGAGTTTTACCTCTACATTAGATGAATACTTATTGTATGCACATCCAAGTCGGTTCGCGGCGGCCGTGGATAAGCTCGCTGGCGACCGTCTTTCTGTAGCATCAGGGGGACGTCGCGGCGATGGGTGCTTGCGGACCAGCTTGGGGGATAGGGTCGGCCTGTGCACGTGGGCAGGTGGCGAGGCGTTGTGGTTTGGGCGGCGCCGACCATGGCAGGGTGCACTGTGGCCGTCGGCGTGCCGCCAAGAGGGCTCTGGCGATGGCGCTGTAGGGCGCCAGCGCGGGCTGGCGTGTTGTGGCGAGTGGATGAGGTCGGGGAGCAGCTCTGCAGGCGAGCAAGGGCCGGGGCGCGACGCGGCTACTCGAGCGCACGCACGTGCAAAACGCGCGCTCTGGGCGCGCCCAGAGCACGCACGCAACGTGCTCGGCAATATGCCAAGGCATGCTAGGGGGCTCTAATCCTCAAGAGGATTAGCAGTGTGGGATTATAGGCTAGGGCCAAAGTATGGGACATGCTGGTCTGGTTAGGGGATCAAGTTCATAAAACAAATCAAAGACTAAGCCAAAACTGGTCATGTACTCATAGTTTAAAAAACCGGACCGGACCGGTGGTCGAACTGGAAAAAACCGGAACCGGCAGCCTCATCCGGTTTTTAAGCTAATAAGACCGATATGCAATCAAACCGGAAAAAACCGATCAAACCGGCCGGTTTTCTGGAAAACCGGTGAAAAAACCGGGTAATTGAACCAGGAAAAACCAGGAAAAAAGTTTTAATAGAAATTGGGAAAGTGGGATTTGATCCAAGGGCATGTGAGCAGTAGGCAGGGCCTGCCCATGGCCCAATAACCAACTTGGTTGTGCTACTTTGTTGTCCACTACATGGTTATAATTTTATTTGACCATTGTTTCACTCTATATTAGCACATATATTAATCAATATATATTATTTTATTTCTTAAAAAACCAACAATCGAACCGGTGAACCGGCGGTCCGACCGGTAAAAACCTGAACCGACAACCTTTCCGATTCGATTTCCGGTTCGGTTTTTTAAACTATGCATGTACTCTAAGTGTTTGACAAAATGCCAGAGGCATCTAGGAAGTTCTTGGAGTGGTCAAAATCTCCAGATGGTGGTCTCATTAGGTGAAAGAGAGGGTGGTGAGGTTAGTTGGCCAAATACAGAAACTTGTTAGTGCAAGTTTTGCAAAACTACAATTCTGGACAGGAGACAAATGGCATCACTTCATGAACCAAAAGTGATCCAATGGGTGCATGCTCCTGGACATAGGGGTTTGGTAGGGTTGAAAACAAGTAGGAGAAAGCACAAGGTCTCTAGAGCAAAAATAATTAGGGTTGTACTAGAAATCACCAGGCTGGACCAGAATGGAAAAGTGGTTGATTCACTCAAATTTTCCAAAGAACATTACTAGGTTTTTGCATAAAGTTGAATCATAGGCTACTACCAACATCCCCTATTTTTGGTGGAGGCTAGAAAGAAGTATCTATAATATATAAATAGTTGATCCCCACTAAGTCTAATTCTCTCAACATGCAGCCCCCCACATCATCAAATATGCCACGTCATCATCCACTAGAACTATTTTGTAGCACATGCATACCACAATTTAATTGTTCCATCTCCAATAGTCCAACGTACATGCATACTCTTTGTTCACATATAATTACTTTTGAAAATAATAGCTTTCGATTTATATCATTTCATTCATATAAAATGTATCCAAAATTAATTTTTAAAATCCCACAGCAACGCGCGGGGAAATCACCTAGTTTAAATGAGTTGTAGTGCAAAATTACCCTATGGACCAGAGTTGAAAATTGGGTGTAGAGCTCAAAATATTTCATGTATAAAAGATGTTTTTGCATAAAATTGATTTAAAACCATCACAAGACATCTCCAAATTTTGGTTGGAATTATGAAAGAATTTATCAAATGGTTGTAGTTCAAAAATGTCCATAAAACCATGGAAAAACCATTTTTCAAGAAATAAAGGTTTAGGAAAATAATTATATAATTAATTCCATTGACAAAAGAAAAGTTTTCTTGAGAGGATAAACAAGTCCAATAACATATTTGAAAGGTTTTCTTTTTGAAAAAAAACTCCATAATAACAAGGGAGGAAATGGTTTAAACTCAAAAGGGAGTCCAGAAAATAAAAGTTTTAATTTCCTGGCAAATTTTTAATTAATAAAACAAGGTCAAAAATTTGGGGTGTCACAACACTACCCCCCTTAAGAAAAATCTCGTCCTCAATATTTGATAAGGGTTGCTTTCGAAAATATCTTTCCTGTTAGTTGGAATCAAAAAGCTTACTCATAGCACAAACTAGTGTGGCCGGGGTTGGTTTTTGCTACGCTCGAAGAAAAATGCAACCGTTCACCGACGTACTCAAGCATGGTTATAATTAAAAATCGGGAAGCTCAACCAAACAGCATTCAATCATGGTGACACACAATTACAGGGCGTGGCCGTACTAAGGCTCGGTACTAATCGAGTAAATTAATCTACCTCGTTCATATCTGTCACACCCTGATTTTCATGCCACAACACTTAAGCTAATAAATCATGATAAAATGTGGTTTGACAAAAACTTTTGAGTGTTTTGGACTTTGCTTGATTTGATTTTTGTGTGTTGTTTGCAACTGTTCTAAAAATCAAATAAATCCTCCAACTCTTATACTCCTTCTCCTTGATCCAAAACCTTTTCCCAATGATAATGCCATGTGTACAGAGCAATATAGTATTTTCTTACAAAAATAATTTGGCCAAAAAGTATTTTCAAAAATTAGTTTTCCAAAAATCCTGTGTTGAGGTTTGCACTGCAAGTACTTAACTAAGGCCACTAAAAATCTTTCCAAAAATATTTTTGACTCCTATTACATATAGGTTACCCAAAAACCACAAGAATATAATTTTAAAAGTTATTTTCCTATGTTATTTAAAGCTTTTTCTTAAGGCCAGAAATGGTCTTAAATAGGTTAAAATTATTTTAAAGCTTTAAAAATATTTGAGAAAAATTAGGGAGACTCAATGGACATATAGTTTCCATATATATGAGTTTCAACACATGGTCATGATCAAAATATTGGACAAAACCTCCCAAAACCATTTCTGCTCATTTCAAGGATTTGAAATATTTCTACAGGAAATATTTTCACAAAACTCCAAGAAAATTATAACATGTCACATATGACATTTTTGATGATATTGCCAAGTACCATGTCATGGAGAATAGTATAACCCCATGAAACCCTCTCAAAACCACTTCTGTCCTTTTTCAAGGTTGAACATTTTTGCACTGTCAAACATGTCCAAATGCTCTCAAACTTGGTGCACATGCTCAAATAGTGTAATAATGCATCTAGACAAAATGGCACAAGTTGGAGAGAATGTTATCTTGATCAAAGTGCCCCAAAACCCTCTCTGACAAGAATCAAATTTGAACAAGTTTGTACTGCCAACTTTTTCTCCTTGACCCCAACTTTTGTGAGCATGTTCAAATCCTCAAATGATGAGACTACACCAAGTGGTGCATCAAGGAGAATATATTTGCATGACTAAATCTTGGTAAAACCATTTCTATTGATTTCTAGGGTTTACCAAAGTTACATTGTCCACTTTGCCCAAATGAGCTCAAAATTGGTGGAAAGTCCTAATTATATGTGAAATTTCACCATGTGGAGTCTCATGACAACTGAAAATCATCTGCTTGCCCAAACCACCATCAAACACCTTCTGGAATTTTTAAAAGTTGATGTTTTCCCCTCTTTCCTTATTCTCCTTGAGACCAAGTTTTTACCACAGCCCCTCCTAGACCTCCTCTACCTCCAGTAACAATGGTTGCATTTAAGCTCAATTATTTGGGGGTGAAACCCTCACTTTCTCTGTCTGGACAGCCTCTTTCTCTCTCTCCATCAACCTCGCTCCTCTCCTACTGGCTCTCCAGGGCATCCAATGCCTCTCCACACTTATTTAATACCCCCTAGCACTACCAGACACACTTGGCCACGCCCACATTGCCAAGAAATGGCCATGCCGGCCACACACGCGCTCTGGAGCGCGCTACAGTGCGCTCCCGCACTGTAGCGGTTCCCTGCCCAACACCTCCGACCACCTCGGCCCTCCCCCGCACGCCCGACGAGGCGCCTCGACGTCCACAACACGCAAGGATGTCGGGCCCCTCCTCCCTTGCCCTCTTTCTCCCTCCGCAGAGCTTGCCGAGCGCTCCCTAGGCCGCGCCCATGGTGCACCGCAGCCACAACCATATAAGGCTACCCCGAGCACTACTCTGGCCTCTCGCCGCTCTCCCTCTCTCCCGTGAACCTCTCTGACACCCCCTATCTCCCCCTCGTGGCCTCTTTCCCTCTCCATGGCCGCCGTGGTCGCTGTCGGGCTCCACCCGGCTCCGGCAAAGTAGGGCCTCCCCTTCCATACTTTGGCCACCAGGAGGACCACATCAGACCTTCGGAGCTCTCCCGATCATCTTCTCCTGCTCTGGTGCCCCGTGCCACCGCAACCATCTTCTCCTGAAGCCTCGTCCGCCGGCGTTAGGGTCGCCGTCGCCCTGGACCTTCCCAGCCTGCGTGGCGCCCATGGATGGGCGCAGCTCTGCCTCCCGAGTCCGCCGGTACGCTGGACGTCGTCGGGGACGGCCGGAACCGCCGGGGAGCACGCCGACGCCCCGCTAGGCTGACCTCCTCTGCTTTTGGCATGAGGAAGGAGACAACCTGCGGGCGCGGCCCGCTCGTCAGTGGCCCAGCCTCCAGGCCACGCTGGCAAGTGGAGACGGTTTCTGCTTTACCCGCGTTCCCCGCGCGAAGGCGTAGTTCTGTCAAGCCGCCTCCGACGTGGCCCCTGCGTGCGTGCGGCCGAGCCGCTGGGCCGGCCCAATGCCTATCTCTCGCCCAGTGCGGAGAATAAGGGTATATCCTTTCTCTTATTTTCTTTTCCTAGATAACTTGTAAAACCTCCCAAAAATTCAAATAGACTCCAAATTTGATGATTCTAATTTCTATAAGTTCATAAATTCCTGATCTATCACATGGTGCAATTTGCACATTTTTCCATAAAGATTTTCTTCACAAATATTTATCAAAACCCCATTTCCATTTCTGTCATAAACTTTAGAAAATCACAGAGAGCCCATTTTTGATCCAAATTCCATGATTCAAATTCCTAGGTGTTCCTAAGTTCATAACTTAGTTTATGAACATTTTTATTAATACTTACTGTACCACATAAATTATTGAGCCATTTCTTCATATTTATCAACTTTGCAAATTCATAGGAAATTCATTTGAACTCCAAATCCAGTGAAACCAATTCCTAGATGCTTCTAAAATCATCCTTTGTGAAATGGGTGCCTTTGCTCATTTTTCAAAAATATGTTTCTGTACACTTCTTGCAATCCCATAAAACCCCTTAATTGAATCATATCAAAATGTTTAGAAATATCCATTGATCCACTTCCAATGAAATCACCTTGGTCATTCCTCATATGACCAGAGGTATCCTAGAAAAGTCCAACTCTCATTTTTAGAGCACTTTTATTTTCTGTCTTGTTGTGTTATTATGGTTGCTTTCAACGATAGTTGACGAAATAGACGAAATGCTTGGAGTTGGATCAGAGATATTTGAAGACCTAGAAGACTCAGATGAACCAGGCAAGCAGCCCTTTGACCATGTCTATGAAACCCTTTTTATGCATGTCATATAGCACTTTATTGTTGTTGCAACGGAATCATGATGAGGTGGTAGCCACTTTGATGGGTTGCCTCCGTTACTTCCTCATTGATACTTGCATTGTGCATGACCCTACCTCCTTATGAGGGTTATGCCGGTGGGAGTAGATAGGATGCTAAGGTAGTGCTACGCAAAAAGGGACGGGAATATGCATGGTGATGGAGACAAAGTATTTTCAAAGACTTTTCGAAAACCCCGTCGGGTGCCACTTATGCCCGAGGGAGGCAATGAGATGGGTAACCACTTGATGACGAAGTGGTGTACCAAGGCAAGTGTGTGCGTTGTTTTCGAAAACGGATTAGATTTAAGATTTGTCGACTGTCCCAACCTTACATGCGCAACCACTCTACCCTTATATAGGAAAGGGCATTATTGATTACCTACGTCGATACTAGCTTGGAGCCCGCATTACTAGTGACGGGGGAGAGTTGGTGCTCTCTCTCGGGACGGGGTCGTGCCAGGTAGGGCGGCCATGACTGTCTTGACAGGGTACCGGATACACCGTTGTGTCCCCTCTCGGATGTTACGATCTCGACTGAGTCTCGTATGATGTACATCGTGAGGATACGGAACAATGAGTGGACTCCTTGTTAGTGTCGTCTAGGGAAAGGTAGTGATCGGGTGCTTACCCCGGGTACTTGAGGTATCGCGGGTCGTGGATGACACGGAAGTTCCCCGGATCTTGTGGGTAAAGTGTGCAACCTCTGTAGAGTGTTAAACTATTCGAATAGCCGTGTCCACGGTCAAGGATAGTTGGGCGGTGCTGCTAAACTACGTCCACATGTTTTCAAACCAGTGTGTGTGGGAAGAACTACTTGGGTCAAGTCAACGACTTGTCATGATTGAGTTGGGTTGGTGCCCGCTCTATTTATGTTGATATCTGTAACCTGTCCTCTTGGTTACTTGAATTCTCCTGATGCATGTCTTACAAGTTGTTGAACATGTCATTGCACTCAAAACTAGCTTTTCGCAAAAATTTACCTATATCATGCATTGTTGTACCTTGAACCAAAACATGGGTTGCTTGCGAGTACATTCAAAGTACTCATTGGCTTGCCACTTGTTATTTTATTGGCCAGGCATGAAAGAACATGATATGCAGAAGATTACTGTGGTGACGAACATGCGATCTAGGATGCTTCCCAGTCAGAATGCCTGTAGGGTTAAGGCAGATGGCATGGGTCCAAGTTATCGGCGAAGATTTCCGCTGCAATGTTATACTCAAGACTTGACCAGAGTGGTCCTACTTGTGTAATACGGTATGTATGGATGTAAGACTCTTGTTATTCAGCTTTTGTGTGTTCAGTGAGCATTGATCTCTGGGATCACTGTGCACGTGTATTCGGTGATCACGACTTATGAGTCGGGGTCCCCACAGAGCTGGTATAAGAGCCATCCTGACTGTAGGAAGCCTTAGTTAGCATGGTCGTTAGTTAGGGTAAAACTATTTCCAAAACTACTACTAGTTTTCAAAAACTATCTATACTTCTCTTCCCTTGTCAGTTTTTCGAAAACTAAGGTATACTTTCCTTATTGAACTCTTCCCCTTCAAAACCTTTGGTCGCTAGAACCCTTATGCCCCTGACCACTGGATTCCTTGTAATCCTCGTGGATAAATTTAGAAGGAAGATGACTTGCTAGACATTCACCCACATCTCCTGAACACAAGATTGGCGACATCACAACAAGACGATACCAACAGAAGATACATCCTCGAGGGATGAGGACCTGAAGACCCAGGAGATGGTGACACCCTTGACACTGCCCCAAGATGATGCAAACTTAGCCTATGACGATCAGGGCATAGGATATGCAAGATCATGATACACATCGCTAATAGGGTAACCCTGTCACTACCGTTGTTGTATCGACAACCACCGGTGGATGAGAACCTCGCCATTTGGTCCGCCTCACTATAGTGAGCAGGAAAACGGTTCTATTCATCCCCCGTCCTTGGTTTCGATGTTGTCATCAACATAACCGACATGTTGGACCTCTACTATGCCTTGTTAATGTCACCGCATAAAGAATTACCTACCTGGTACCATCGACGCCTTAGAAGACAAAACGGGATCGTCAGGATTAAGAAGACAACAGAAGACCAAGTCAATGCCAGCTGAGGAGCCACCTTCACCCCATCATCTCATCAGGTGAGAAGTGTTGAAGATTCTTCAGGCCAACCCGGATCATTTCATCAAACAACTACAAAAGATGTAGCGACACCTGAGGAAAAATCCAGAAGACTGCATGAGGCACGAAGTAAAGCACGACTACTTAGTCCGAGAACCCCTAGGGTAGGATGAGTCGTGTACCCCCCTATGCGCAGTCGAGTCCATATGATGGTTCGAATAGAACCATGACTGTCTGCTGCTTGTTTTTTTGTGTTAGGATAGGTCACAACTTTTGCCCTAGGCAACAAGTACGTGACTATATCACCTGCCTTATTTTGTTGTCTGTGTTTGGCCCTTTTTGGCACTTGTTTGTTTGCACCTGCACTATAGAACCCCCTTTAGGCATTCCCCTCCTCTATGCTACTTCTCCCTCTCATCTCTCTCATCAACTGAAGACAAGCAAGACAATATGCACCAAGGATTCCACCTCGGCGACCAACTAGCACCGAAGACTTTTTGTTGCAGCCTCCTCGACCAAGTGAAACCCCGTAGAGTTATGTTTAACCCTCCAGACTAGAAACCCATTCCTAGACCCTTCGAGACTTCATGAGACACCCCAGCTCGAGTCCTTAACCATGTGCTTAACCCACAGAACCGCAAGAGAACCAGTTAAGCCTCTGTAAACCTCGCACAACACTGGGTTCATTATGGAACTAGTAGACATAGTGGACGAGCACATTATCATCCTAAGATAGCACCAGAACTGACGATGCCATGGGGAAGACCAATTTGAGGATATATGAACGGAGGACAAATGACTTGATGAGTTTATATCAGTGACCTTGAGGAATCATCTGAGACTATTTGGTGGATTATGAGGCTTTCATGTTGGTAGATGAACGTGGCGGGATCATGATTATAGAGTAGCATAGCTTTCCCCTGGATAAATTGGATTTTGTTGGACAATTAAGATCGCAAGATAAACTCCTGGAAGTGTAAGGATTTGACTTGATCAGATGATATTGATAGGAGACAGTTGATATTGCAATAATGACTTGGGGAAAAGTGTAGAAATTCTCGTTGGGCATGAGATTGGATTTAAATAGGTGATCCTAGTTGAGTATAGATGTTGAGTAAGTCCACATGGTTCGGAGTAAATTGGATTTAGACTGATGATCTTGATCGTGATACCATGTTTCTCGTTGGACAATAAACTAGGAGACTGGATTAATTGTCGGAGCTGATATAAGCTTGCCCTTGGAGTTTACTGACCATGATAACGGAAATTGGTGGACTTACTATAGTAGAGACAGCCCATTCAAGCATTTGGGGATTATATAGACTTGAGGAGATCATGTGGAACATCATAAACATTGGATTTGTAGAATTAAAGGGATTATGTAGCGATTAATGGAAGTTAATGGGTTGATTGGAGTTGATTCATAGGAAGGAAACAAGATCTTGGAGTGGCTTACGACGTGTTTCCTTCGGATAGAGATGCTTTATCATGGACCTTGGATCAATAGACTGAGCACTTGGATTGTGGTGATTAAATTCAAGCTTAGCAGCTTATATGCTACACCCATGGATTTTTAGGGGTAGCCATACATACGAGTTTGGGGATTGTAGACATATATGATTTTGTTAGACCTCCCCTTGGGAGTCATGAGGATAATAATAGCATGAGTGATGATTGGAGCTGACCTACAAGAGTTGATGCTTTCGGTGGTATAAGGCTAATTGTTTAAAGGACTAGATAGAACAATTGGCATCTCAGAAACTGTGCTCAAGGATAAGATGATAAACGTTCACTCGCACATTAGAATCCTTAAAACCCTTAAACCCTACCAAGCCACGATATGGTAGGAATCACAACCATGGGCTTTGGCTCTAGGACAAGGAAACCTTGGCCAATACCCAACCATGACCACCACCGATACCCCAACCTATACCCTATGTACCCCATGGGCAAGTCTTCATGGAGTGGTTAGACAAGATAGTCGTCATCATCATTTGGTGACCTACTTGTCCACCCAAAGACGGAAGAAGAGTCGTTCAGCTAGTCAAGGAACATTTGAAGACCGCCGTGCCAAGGAGGAAGAACTACACCAACCACCATCGTCAAGAAGTGAACTTTCTCGTCGAAGACCAGGTGTATCTGCAAGCTACTTCTCTCAAGAGGACCAAGCATTTTCATGTCAAGGAAACCCACACCAAGATTCATCGGCCCTCTTCGAGATCACTCCAAGATTCAACACCCCCCCCTCTAAGATCACCGCAAGACGAAGAGAAGACGGCTACCAGCTGGAGTTACCACCTGAGTTACCCACTGTGCACAGCGTTTTCCACGCGACACACCCCCGAAAGTGTTTCCAACTTCCTAGCTAGCCCGGTCTCAACAAGGACATAAATCACCGAGCCATCGACCTCCAGCCCAATATGACATACGCGAGAGACCCCAATTGCAATCTGGATCAAGCAGGACGACAAACACAAAGCCACGCCATCGAGTACTTCAAGGTTTAAGGGAACACCAAACGGAAGCAGAAGCAGTATGGGGACGTAAAGACAACCCCAGATCCAGGTTTCCGTATTCCTTCCCGCGCCTAGTCTGGGAATCTCGGCGACGAGATTCTTGTAAGGGGGGTAGGTCTGTCACACCCTGATTTTCATGCCACAACACTTAAGCTAATAAATCATGATAAAATGTGGTTTGACAAAAACTTTTGAGTGTTTTGGACTTTGCTTGATTTGATTTTTGTGTGTTGTTTGCAAGTGCTCTAAAAATCAAATAAATCCTCCAACTCTTATACTCCTTCTCCTTGATCCAAAACCTTTTCCCAATGATCATGCCATGTGTATAGAGCAATATAGTATTTTCTTACAAAAATAATTTGGCAAAAAAGTATTTTCAAAAATTAGTTTTCCAAAAACCCCTGAGTTGAGGTTTGCACTGCAAGTACTTAACTAAGGGCAGTAAAAATCTTTCCAAAAATATTTTTGACTCCTATTAGATATAGGTTACCCAAAAACCACAAGAATATAATTTTAAAAGTTATTTTCCTATTTTATTTAAAGGCTTTTTCTTAAGGCCAGAAATGGTCTTAAATAGGTTAAAATTATTTTAAAGCTTTAAAAATATTTGAGAAAAATTAGGGAGACTCAATGGACATATATGTTCCATATATATGAGTTTCAACACATGGTCATGATCAAAATATTGGACAAAACCTCCCAAAACCATTTCTGCTCATTTCAAGGATTTGAAATATTTCTCCAGGAAATATTTTCACAAAAATACAAGAAAATTCTAACATGTCACATATAACATTTTTTATGATATTGCCAAGTACCATGTCATGGAGAATAGTATAACCCCATCAAACCCTCTCAAAACCACTTCTGTCCTTTTTCAAGTTTGAACATTTTTGCACTGTCAAACATGTCCAAATGCTCTCAAACTTGGTGCACATGCTCAAATGGTGTAATAATGCATATAGACCAAATGGCACAAGTTGGAGAGAATGTTATATTGATCAAAGTGCCCCAAAACCCTCTCTGACCAGAATCAAATTTGAACAAGTTTGTACTGCCAACTTTTTCTCCTTGACCCCAACATTTGTGAGCATGTTCAAATCCTCAAATGATGACACTACACCAAGTGGTGCATCAAGGAGAATATATTTGCATGACTAAATCTTGGTAAACCCATTTCTGTTGATTTCTAGGGTTTACCAAAGTTACATTGTCCACTTTGCCCAAATGAGCTCAAAATTGGTGGAAGGTCCTAATTATATGTGACATTTCACCCTGTGGAGTCTCATGGCAAATGAAAATCATCTGCTTGCCCAAACTACCATCAAACACCTTCTGGTAATTTTTAAAAGTTGATGTTTTCCCCTCTTTCCTTATTCTCCATGAGACCAACTTTTTACCACAGCCCCTCCTAGACCTCCTCTACCTCCAGTAACAATGGCTGCATTTAAGCTCAATTATTTGGGGGTGAAACCCTCACTTTCTCTCTCTGGACAGCCTCTTTCTCTCTCTCCATCAACCTCTCTCCTCTCCTACTGGCTCTCCAGGGCATCCAATGCCTCTCCACACTTCTTTAATACCCCCTAGCACTACCAGACACACTTGGCCGCGCCCACATTGCCAAAAAAAGGCCATGCCGGCCACACACGCGCTCTGGAGCGCGCTATAGTGCGCTCCCGCACTGTAGCGGCTCCCTGCCCAACACCTCCGACCACCTCGGCCCTCCCCCACGCGCCCGACGAGGCGCCTCGACATCCACAACACGCAAGGATGTCGGGCCCCTCCTCCCTTGCCCTCTTTCTCCCTCCGCAGAGCTCGCCGAGTGCTCCCTAGGCCGCGCCCACGGTGCACCGCAGCCACGACCATATATGGCTACCCCGAGCACTACTCTGGCCTCTCCCCGCTCTCCCTATCTCCCGTGAACCTCTATGACACCCCCTATCTCCCCCTCGTGCCCTCTTGCCCTCTCCATGGCTGCCGTGGTCGCCGTCGGCCTCCACCCGGCTCCGGCAAACTAGGGCCTCCCCTTCCATACTTTGGCCACCAGGAGGACCGCAGCAGACCTTCGGAGCTCTCCCGCTCATCTTCTCCTGCTCTGGTGCCCCGTGCCATCGCAACCATCTTCTCCTGAAGCCTCGGCCGCCGGCGATAGGTTCGCCGTCGCCCTGGACCTCCCCAGCCTACGTGGCGCCCATGGATGGGCGCGGCTCTACCTCCCGAGTCCGCCGGTATGCCGGACGTCGTCGGGGACGGCCGGAACCGTCGGGGAGCATGCCGGCGCCCCACTCGGTCGACCTCCTCTGCTTCTGGCGCGTGGAAGGAGACAACCTGCGGGCGGGGCCCGCTCGTCAGTGGCCCAGCCTCCAGGCCACGTTGGCAAGTGGAGACGGTTTCTGCTTTACCCGTGTTCCCCGAGCGAAGGCGTAGTTCTGTCAAGCCGCCTCCGACATGGCCCCTGCGCGCGTGCGGCCGAGCCGCTGGGCCGGCCCAATGCTATCTCTCGCCCAGTGCAGAGAATAAGGGTATATCCTTTCTCTTATTTTCTTTTCCCAGATAACTTGTAAAACCTCCCAAAAATTCAAATAGACTCCAAATTTGATGATTCTAATTTCTATAAGTTCATAAATTCCTGATCTATCACATGGTGCAATTTGCACATTTTTCCATAAAGATTTTCTTCACAAATATTTATCAAAACCCCATTTTCCATTTCTGTCATAAACTTTAGAAAATCACAGAGAGCCCATTTTTTATCCAAATTCCATGATTCAAATTCCTAGGTGTTCCTAAGTTCATAACTTAGTTTATGAACATTTTTATTAATACTTACTGTACCACATAAATTATTGAGCCATTTCTTCATATTTATCAACTTTGCAAATTCATAGGAAATTCATTTGAACTCCAAATCAAGTGAAACCAATTCCTAGATGCTTCTAAAATCATCCTTTGTTAAATGGGTGCCTTTGCTCATTTTTCAAAAATATGTTTCTGTACACTTCTTGCAATCCCATAAAACCCCTTGATTCAATCATATCAAAATGTTTAGAAATATCCAATGATCCACTTCCAATGAAATCACCTTGGTCATTCCTCATATGACCATAGGTATCCTAGAAAAGTCCAACTCTCATTTTTAGAGCACTTTTATTTTCTGTCTTGTTGTGTTATTATGGTTGCTTTCAACGATAGTTGACGAAATAGACGAAATGCTTGGAGTTGGACCAGAGATATTGGAACCTTGAAGACTCAGATGAACCAGGCAAGCAGCCCTTTGACCATGTCTATGAAACCCTTTTTATGCATGTCATATAGCACTTTATTGTTGTTGCAATGGAATCATGATGAGGTGGTAGCCACTTTGATGGGTTGCCTCCGTTACTTCCTCATTGATACTTGCATTGTGCATGACCCTACCTCCTTATGAGGGTTATGCCGGTGGGAGTAGATAGGATGCTAAGGTAGTGCTACACAAAAAGGGACGGGAATATGCACGGTGATGGAGACAAAGTATTTTCAAAGACTTTTCGAAAACCCCGTCGGGTGCCACTTATGCCCGAGGGAGGCAATGAGATGGGTAACCACTTGATGATGAAGTGGTGTACCAAGGCAAGTGTGTGCGTTGTTTTCAAAAACGGATTAGATTTAAGATTTGTCGACTGTCCCAACCTTACATGCGCAACCACTCTACCCTTATATGGGAAAGGGCATTATTGATTACCTAGGTCGATACTAGCTTGGAGCCCGCATTACTAGTGACGGGGGAGAGTTGGTGCTCTCTCTCGGGACGGGGTCGTGCCAGGTAGGGCGGCCATGACTGTCTTGACAGGGCACCGGATACACCGTTGTGTCCCCTCTCGGATGTTACGATCTCGACTGAGTCTCGTATGATGTACATCGTGAGGATACGGAACAACGAGTGGACTCCTTGTTAGTGTCGTCTAGGGAAAGGTAGTGATCGGGTGCTTACCCCGGGTACTTGAGGTATCGCGGGTCGTGGATGACACGGAAGTTCCCCGGATCTTGTGGGTAAAGTGTGCAACCTCTGTAGAGTGTTAAACTATTCGAATAGCCGTGTCCACGGTCAAGGACAGTTGGGCGGTGCTGCTAAACTACGTCCACATGTTTTCAAACCAGTGTGTGTGGGAAGAACTACTTGGGTCAAGTCAACGACTTGTCATGATTGAGTTGGGTTGGTGCCCACTCTATTTATGTTGATATCT
Organism: Aegilops umbellulata; assembly: GCA_032464435.1. Lineage (NCBI taxonomy): Eukaryota > Viridiplantae > Streptophyta > Magnoliopsida > Poales > Poaceae > Aegilops > Aegilops umbellulata. The sequence goes on along the minus strand of CP136056.1, from coordinate 308,926,006 downwards.
GTAACCTGTCCTCTTGGTTATTTGAATTCTCCTGATGCATGTCTTACAAGTTGTTGAACATGTCATTGCACTCAAAACTAGCTTTCCGCAAAAATTTACCTATATCATGCATTGTTGTACCTTGAACCAAAACATGGGTTGCTTGCGAGTACATTCAAAGTACTCATTGGCTTGCCACTGGTTATTTTATTGGCCAGGCATGAAATAACATGATATGCAGAAGAATACTGTGGTGACGAACATGCGAGCTAGGACGCTTCCCAGTCAGAATGCCTGTAGGGTTAAGGCAGATGGCATGGGTCCAAGTTATCGACGAAGATTTCTGCTGCAATGTTATACTCAAGACTTGACCACAGTGGTCCTACTTGTGTAATACGGTATGTATGGATGTAAGGCTCTTGTTATTCAGCTTCTGTGTGTTCAGTGAGCATTGATCTCTGGGATCACTATACACGTGCATTCGGTGATCACGACTTATGAGTCGGGGTCCCCACAATATCCAAGCGGGTGTGCCTTGCGGACGTCGAGGCTTCTCCATCGGCTTCGCCGTCGCGGTTAGCGGGAGGGGGTTGAGGAACTGCAGGGTCGGGGTAGCGATGATGACCGTTGCAGGGATTGTTGTCCACAATCCCGTTGGAGTGTGTTCCCAAAAGGTGACGAAGCGCTTCTGGGGTCATGAAAGCACCTTGGTTGGTGGCTGGAGCTGACCTCAAGGTCTCGATCGGTTGTCTGAACAGCACGACTGGGTTGTCGGCGTCGGGCTCATCTTCTCTTCTTACCGGGGCTCGGCGAATCAGTTCTCCACGAGCCGCGATCAGATCAAGGGTGATTTGGTCGAATAGTCCCTCTAGTGCACTTACGTAGCGCACCAGATGCAATAGTGCAGGATCTGTCTCGTGGTCTCCGTTGACAACTCAGGCTGGCCTACCGTATCCGTCACGGCTGGGGTAGTAGTAGAAGGAGCGACAGTTAACTCTGGGCGACAAGTGCCGGAGTTGAACTATAGCTTCTCGAGCAGCGAGTTGGATGGCTTGTGGCTCGAAGGAAGTTGTCCTTCCGGTGAACCTGTAGGGGCGTTCTTGTGATAGACCCCTACCATAGACGTGCACAGTGGCCCAGAACTGACGGCTTTCGCCGCTCTTGAGCCCTTGGTACACAACATATTCTGGGGGCTCTTCTAATGCAAAGGCACGGCGGGTGAGGTTTGCTAGCATGGTCACAAAACCTCCGAGGTTGGTTGCTGTGGTCTCATTGTGAACAATGGGGCCAGGCATTTTAGTTCGGTTCGGGGTAGAGGCTGTGCTGTGCTGGGCTGAGGCTAGCGTGCCCTTTTTTAGAAAAAGGGGACGGAGTCTTCCTTCGCACGCTTGCGAAAAAGACTATTTAGGCATCGGTCACTGGAGCGTGATCGACAAGCTAGGCTAATAGGTTGGGCACCGACTGCCAAAAGGTGTCATGTCACTGTGTGGCTATCTTGCAAGGGAAGCTTGGCTGGGGTTTGGTTAAGGTCTAGTCGATTGGTTAACCTAGGTTTTTCGATCCGGCTAAGATAGGATTAGCCAATGGTCAGCCTAGCTCTGATACCAAGTTTGTTAGGGCCGGATTTTCGGGATATAATTTCCAGAAAATGGCCCTTGTGCTCACCAGCCCCAGGATTACTGTTAGCTGATGAGGACCAACTTGATACAGAAATTCCAAGCAAAAATACATAATATGTAGTACAAGACCATTCTGGCCTGTGAGTACAACAAAAGGGTTTCTAGTGGTTGGTGGCGGAAGCGGTTTGTGGTTCACCATGGTCTATGGGACTCCATTTCCCCACAGGAACAACTGACCAGGTTAACTCCTATCTTCGCGAGGCTACTATAACCGTTGCTTAGGTTCCGAGGCTGTCATCGCAACGCTCCTCTCCAAGCAAGCAATCAGGCCAAGACAATAGCCAAGGACAAGCCAATGAGTACTTTTGAATGTACTCGCAAACATTATGAACACGGGTATAATATAGCAACCGATAATCATGCTCTGAAAACATTCTATAATCACGACGTCAGTCATGGTAATGAAATCCTTATGCATGCACACAGGTTATTCATATGCAACATGAATAGGCAATAACAGAATAGTAATAAAATGCGCCGATCCGAAGTCTGAAGCGACGTCTCGAAAGGATTGGTAAATAACGAGCATGCCTCAGTCGGGCGTCTGAGCGACACCACATAAAGGGCTTATAAGGTAATTAAATAACAGGCATGCCACAGTCGGGCGTCTCAGCGACACCACATAAAGGGCTTATAAAGTAAATAACAAGCATGCCACAGTCGGGCGTCTCAGCGACACCACATAAAGGGCTTCTAAAGTAAATAAATAACAAGCATGCCACAGTCGGGCGTCTGAGCGACACCACATAAAGGGCTTCTAAAGTAAATAAATAACAAGCATGCCACAGTCAGGCGTGTGAGCGACACCACATAAAGGGCTTATAAAGTAAATAAATAATCACCATGAATATCCAGGAGGTTGAACCGTCCCAGGGATATTCATTATTTCAAACAATACAGTTATTAGTCCACAACAATAATAATCATAACCATCATATATCACAAGTCAAAATCCATATGTTCTGGTTTAACAGTTTCACCTTCGAAGATCGACACTAAGACCGACACTTGACCCATCCCAGACTGTAATCCTTACCCGTGGACATGGCTATTCGAATAGATTTAGTACCTCTGCAGAGGGTGTACTCTTTACCCACGAGTAACGGATTTCTTTAGTCCATCGGGACTAATTCTATCTATGGTCTTCTAGTCGAAAACACGCCTGACTTGCACACACCAGCTTAACTTTACTTGTGTCAGGAGTCACCCGCGACACTTGTTAAGCAAAACTCTAAGTGGGGAGGCTACAACCTCGCGTAGCATGGGATCAAATTTCTATCGCGCGCTCTAAGGGGTGCCCCCCTCTCGGTCCCAACCGGATACACCCATGCTCCCGAACCAGGTGGCATGCCTACCGGATGCAGCCGGTATCTTCCATCATGGCCTCTCTGTACGGTGTGTGCCAAGACAAGGGTTAACAACTTACTGAACCATACCCTACCTACGGTAGGGACCAGTGGTAGTACGAAACAAGTATGGGGGTTACCGGAACAAGACTCGATCTACGGCCGACTCAGGAGGCTTAAATATTCCCTGCATGATATGTATAACAAAATTATTTCACTAACAGAATCACCACTCATTATACCTTGCTATGCCACACCGGACATAACCGTCACAACGAAGACCGGAGACAAGCTCACGCCTACCCAATGCAGAGGCTTTTCCCGGATTTCTTTCCGGCATGCATGCAAGGCATACGAGGCTGATCACCATCACACGTATATTCACTTCCAATAGTAAGGAAGTCTCCAATATTGCACTTGTGCAAAAGATCGTATCACCACAAAATAACGGTTCCTTCGTATCGAGGGGGGGGGGTGTTATAATTAACTCACTATCACACCTAAAATATTACGCCAGTGTTCAGAATGCTTGCCTTCAAGGTTGTGTAGAGGCAGTGTGCATCCCAAAAGTCTTGAAAGTTTTCTTCCTCTCTCCAAAATTCTATTTTAAAATAAATTTGAATTAACACACATTTTCAAAACAGCACAAAAAAGTTGTTTGAAATTTTTTCAAATAAATCTGAAAATAAACTAGACAGTTTTTGAGAGATGTAGGAAAAAGAATAAATTATTTGGAGTTATATTTAAAAAGTTATAGCCAGTCAAAGATTTGGTCAAAATCTGTTTTAAAAAAAGATATAAAAGAAAACGCTTCAAACAGGAATACGTTTTCGGAGCGAAGGAAACGTACTGGGGTGGTTTACGCTTTCACTTAAACACGTGGACCGGTGCGGGGGTCACTGACAATGGGTCCAGGGGGCCCACTGGTCAGGTTTGATTAGGCCCCTTTCCCTCTTCTTCCTTTGCCCGAGCGGGAGGCGGGACTCCGTCGACGCTCGCCGGTGAACGGCGGCACCTCTCGAGAAACGGAGGCCACCCGCGGGCTCAGGGGGTCGAGGCGGTCCCTCCGGTGGTCGTCACGGTCCCTGGGGTGGTCGGAGCTGCTGGCGGTGAGCTCCGCAGCGGGTGGTGGCCGTCGGGCAAAGTGAGTTTTCGCCTGCGGCGAGTCCCGAGCAAAATTGAGTAGGGGTTGGACTCACGAGAGGGAGAGGAAGCTCCTGGTGAAGAGAGTGAAGAGGGGGAGGTCCTGGTGGCGCCGGAACGATCGGGACAGGGGCGGCGGCAGAAGTTGCCGGAGAGGAAGAAGACGACCTCCTCGGGTCGATTGGCCGCCATGGGGGAACTAGAGGAGTGGACTGAGGCCACGTGAGTACTCGGAGGAGCACGGGGTCCTCCTTTTATAGCACATCCAAGTCGGTTCGCGGCGGCCGTGGATAAGCTCGCCGGCGACCGTCCTTCTGTAGCATCAGGGGGACGTGGCGGCGGTGGGTGCTTGCGGACCAGCTTGGGGGATAGGGTCGGCCTGTGCACGAGGGCAGGTGGCGAGGCGTTGTGGTTTGGGCAGCGCCGACCATGGCACGGTGCACTGTGGCCGTCGGCGTGCCGCCAAGAGGGCTCTGGCGGTGGCGCTGTAGGGGCCAGGGCGGGCTGGTGTGTTGTGGCGAGTGGATGGGGTCGGGGAGCAGCTCTGCGGGCGAGCAAGGGCCGGGGTGCGACGCGGCTACTCGAGCGCACGCATGTGCAAAACGCGCGCTCTGGGCGCGCCAAGAGCACGCACGCAACATGCTCGTCAATATGGAAAGGAATGCTAGGGGGCTCTAATCCTCAAGAGGATTAGCAGGGTGGGGTTATAGGCTAGGGCCAAACTATGGGACATGCTGGTCTGGTTAGGGGATCAAGTTCATAACACAAATCAAAGACTAAGCCAAAACTGGTCATGTACTCTAAGTGTTTGACAAAATGCCAGAGGCACCTAGGAAGTTCTTGGAGTGGTCAAAATCTCCAGATGGTGGTCTCATTAGGTGAAAGAGAGGGTGGCGAGGTTAGTTGGCCAAATACAGAAACTTGTTAGTGCAAGTTTTGCAAAACTACAATTCCGGACAGGAGACAAATGGCATCACTTCATGAACCAAAAGTGATCCAATGGGTGCATGCTCCTGGACTTAGGGGTTTGGTAGGGTTGACTACAAGTAGGAGAAAGCACAAGGTCTTTGGAGCAAAAATAATTAGGGTTGTAGTAGAAATCACCAGGCTGGACCAGAATGGAAAAGTGGTTGATTCACTCAAATTTTCCAAATAACATTACTAGGTTTTGGCATAAAGTTGAATCATAGGTTACTACCAACATCCCCTAATTTTGGTGGAGGCTAGAAAGAAGCATTTAAATGAGTTGTAGTGCAAAATTGCCCTCTAGACCAGAGTTGAAAATTGGGTGTAGAGCTCAAAATATTTCATGTATAAAATATGTTTTTGCATAAAAGTGATTTAAAACCATCACAAGACATCTCTAAATTTTTGTTGGAATTATGAAAGAATTTGTCAAATGGTTGTAGTTCAAAAATGGCCATAAAACCATGGAAAAACCATTTTTCAAGAAATAAAGGTTTAGGAATATAATTATATAATTAATTCCATTGACAAAAGAAAAGTTTTCTTGACAGGGTAAACAAGTCCAATAACATATTTGAAAGGTTTTCTTTTTGAAAAAAAACCTCCATAATAACAAGGGAGGAAATGGTTTAAACTCAAAAGGGAGTCCAGAAAATAAAAGTTTTAATTTCCTGGCAAAATTTTAATTAATAAAACAAGGTCAAAAATTTGGGGTGTCACAGACGGCGCCCCTGAGATCGCGGTGGCCCCGATGGGCAGCCTAGCTCCTGAGGTCCCCCGGCCTCAGGAGGCGCCCCAACCTCCAGAGATCTTGGACTCCACCGACGCTCCCGCCCTCGTCGAGCACCCGGTGTACTTCGTCAGCACAGTGCTACAGGACGCAAGGGCGCGCTATGCCATGCCGCAGAAGCTTCTGCTTGCGCTCCTCGTGGCCTGGCGCAAGCTACGTCACTACTTCAAAGGCCACCCCATCAAGGTTGTCTTGGCGTATGCACTTGAGAGGATACTCCGGAGCCCCAACGCCACGGGGAGGGTCGCTGAGTGGAATATCGAGTTGCAGGCATTCCAGCTGGAGTTCAGCACCACCAGGGTCATCAAGGGAGCTGCACTCGCTGACTTCATGGTGGAATGGACTAATGCTCCAAGGCCCGAAGCGGGCGAGGACCAACCTCTATCATCGGGAAGTGAAACACCAGATGGCTGGGTCCTGTACTTCGACGATGCTTTCCCACGCCAGGGCGCGGGGGCTGGCATCGTGCTCGTCTCGCCTACCCAAGACAAGCTCTACTACGCCATGCAACTCTGCTTCCAGCGGGGCGAGAAGGTCTCCAACAACATCGCGGAATGCGAGGGATTGATCACCGGCCTCAAGGCTGTGGCAGCCTTGGGGGTGAAGCGCCTCACCATCAAGGGCGACTCTCAGCTCCTCGTCAACTTTTCCAACAAGGTGTACGAGCTGAAGGATGAGCACATGGACGCATACCTCGCGGAGGTACGCAAGATGGAGAAGCAATTCTTGGGCCTGGAACTGCAGCATGTGCCCCGCGGCACAAACAAGGAAGCCGACGAAATCGCCAAAAGGGCATCAAGGCATCATCCACAAGAGCCTGGTTATTCGAGGAGCGACTCTTCAACCCTCGGCGTCCTCCTCGGCCGCGGAGCCTACACCGCCTCAGGAGGAGCTGCCGCCGCCGCTAGCCTCGGGAGCCCCCGCCTGTGGTCCGACCTCAGGAGCGCGCATGCTCCTTGCACTCGAGCCCCAGGAGGGTAGCTGGACCGAGGAGTTCAGGGCATACCTGGTGCAAGGAACACTGTCGGAGAAGGAGGAGGACGCGGAGCGTGTGGCCCGGCAGGCTACGACATACTGCATCTAGGATAATGAGCTATACAGAAAATGACCAGATGATGTTTCCTTGCGATGCATCTCTAGGAAGCGGGGGTGTGAGCTGCTAGCGGACATACACAACGGAGATTGCGGGTATCACTCGTCGTCGCGCAGCCTAGTGAGCAAGGCGTTCCGCAGCGGGTTCTACTGGCCCACGGCACTCAACGACGCAACCGAGCTGGTGAGATCCTACGAGGCCTGCCAGTCCCATGCCAAGCAAATCCACCAGCCAGCTCAGGGCCTCGAGACTATCCCACTCTCATGGTCGTTCGCGGTATAGGGGCTGGATATCCTGGGTCCATTCCCTCGAGCGCCCGGGGGCTACCGCTACCTCTACGTCACCACTGACAAGTTCACCAAGTGGCGGAGGTGGAAACCGTCCGCACCATCCCAGCCGGCTCCGCAGTCAAGTTCATCAAGGGCCTCGTGAGCGGGTTTGGGGTCCCTAACCGCATCATCACCGACAACGGCTCGCGGTTCACTAGCAATCTCTTCAAGACATATTGTGCTAACCTTGGAACGTAGATATGTTATGCCTCAGTAGCACACCCCAGGAGCAGTGGCCAAGCCGAGAGCGCCAACGCGGAGGTCTTGAGAGGCCTCAAGACCAGGACCTTCAAGAAGAAGCTCGAGTCCTGCGGTAGGGCCTGGCAGGATGAGCTCTAGTCATTATTGTGGTCCATCCGCACCACCGCCACCAAGCCAACAGGCGAGACCCCGTTTTTCCTCTTCTACGAAGCTGAAGCGGTTCTCCCTCATGAGATCAAGCATCGCTCCGCGCGGGTCCTGGCATTTGACAAGGCACGTCAGGACGCCATGCGGGGGATGGACCTCGTGCTGGGGGAGGAACACCGCCGCTAAGCCTCGCTCCGGGAGGCAAGGTACCAGCAGGCGCTGCGACGGTATCACTGCCGCAGCATCCGCTCCAGGACGCTCGAGGTGGGCGATCTCGTCCTAAGGCGGGTGCTCTACAGGGAAGGGCTGCATAAGCTCTCACCCATGTGGGAGGGCCCATTTAGGATTGCCCGCGCCTCCAGTCCTGGTGCCGTGTGCTTGGAGACGCATGACGGGATCCTCATCTAGAACGCCTGGAACATCCAACACCTCCAAAAAGTCTACTCATGAAGCAAGGCCCAGTGCTAGTGAAGGTCTCCGCTCGTGACACTCTCACGTAATAATGAGTGGGGCTGTACATGCCCCAGAGTCTCCGGAGTGCCGCCCTCAGGCCTCGGGGGCTCCCTCCATGTCCTAGTGGCAGCACTTAGCCCCACGCTGGTGAGAAGACTGGACTCGATGCCGGACGCGGCTGTTCATTTGCTTTCTGTAGTTGGTTTGCAACCCTTTTAATGGAATTTGAAGTTCTGGTGTTTCTCGATTGCTTGGTTGAGTCACTTCTTCTCTTTGCTTCTTCGCTCGGTTCTTTGTTTTGTGCCAGGGAGAACGGCAGTTGCCCGATGCTCTCCCTCGTGCGCCTCGCGCGGGGGCTGGGCAGGTGTGTGCGTGCGTTGGGCTAGCCCGGTCACGGGTACACCTCGCCGAAGCCGTATCGCTCCAGACCTTCGACTCCCATGATCTTCGCGAGGCGCCCTCGATTGAGCTCGCGATCGGCGCGCCCTTCTAAGTCCGTGCCCCCACGGGTACTGCGACGTGGTGCGCTAGGACATGATCAGCCCATGCCCGAGGCCTCGCGTAAGGAATGATAAGGCACCCGGTAGTTTTCCTAATAAATTTTTGCAGCTTCGCGGTGCCTCCCGAGATTAGCAGCTCCCGAGTTGGCAGCAGGGAAGCCTCACCAGATGCCAGGAGGCTCGCCCTCACGAGGTGGAAACTACCTCGGGTGTATCAAGCTAAGTTAACGCCCTACGTCTACATGAAGCACGAATGCCACAAAGTAACACGGAAACGATGAACATAACATGAGTGGCATAAAATTACGGTTCATTACACGCCCTCGCAGGGCCCCATACTTGTTTCTTCGAATACAGGAACAAAGAAAAGGACGAGCAAGAGCGGCTCCCACACCCGCAACAGCTCGCGAGGGTTGGCTCCCAGCGCCTCCCCCGGACTCGGCCAGAGTCCTCCTCGCGCTTCACCGGGGCGCTGCGGTGGGACGACCTGTCACCGTCCTCATAGCGAGCCCGGCGACGTCGCGGCTGGTCGTAGCCACCGCTGCTGGAGCTTTCGCCGGAGGAGCTGCCGCTGCCAGACAAGCCATGGCTGTCGCCAAGGGAGAGCCTACCCTCGGCATCGTCGCGGCCGTCGTCCAGACCCAACTCATCGTCACCGCTGATGTCCTCGGGGCAGCACCCTACGCAGAGGCCATCTTCCCCAAAAACCCTCACGTAAAGGGTCGCGACGCCATCGTACTTGAAGTGGAGGGTGCACCTCCCGCTCAGGCCGCGTGCGCGAGCAAACATCTGCCAGCCGCGGGCCAGGACCGCGTTGCCCGCGACGGAAACCTCCACCGCGGCCCACGAGGCCTTCCTGCAGCAGCCATCAGCTTGCAGCCAGAAGCCGTCGAGACCTATGGCCGGCAGCTCGTCGGCGAAGGAGCACTGGAGCTGGAGCCAAGTGCCGGCCGGCTGCCCCGACCACACGTCGAACTCCGGGAGCACCTCCGCCGTATGGAAGCACGACCGAGGAGGCCGAGCGACCACGTGCGGCTCCCCTCGGTGCAAGGGCTGCTCCGCCTGGAACGGCCCCCGCCGTGGGATGAGGCACCACCGCAGTCGCCAAGGATAATGCCGGCCCCCGAAGGAGTACGTCCGCACCCCCGAGGGGCCACAGCAGGGGTCGTGGCGTGCTTGCGGGAGCGACCACGCCACTCCTTGGGCGGTGGCGAGCCGGGCCCCTGCCGACGGGCCTTCCCTTTCTCCGCCATCGAGAACCTCTTCGCCGTTTCCATGGGTGTCACGGCAAGGTGGCGAAGCAAAGAGGAAGAAGAAGGAGCAGGCGGAGTGGGGAAAGAGATCAGCGACGGGGGCTCTGCCCCTCTCCTCATTTATAGCCAGAAGGAGGCCAACTGCTGGCCTCCACGTACAATCGCAGGTAATGATGGTCTTCTTCTGCATGCAGCAGGGTTTCGTCAAGTCGAACGGTTGTCGAGGCAGCATGGGGAAGCGGAGGCGCCCACGTCCCGTCAATCGCCATGCTTCGACCAAGGCCGCAGGTGGTTGGGGCCCGCGGCGCTCCGCATTTGCCCTTTGGCTTCGCCTCGAAGACAATTTCGAGCGCGCCTTGGGCCCGGGGGCTACTGTCGGCATCCTGGGGATGGGGGTACCCAGACAAGCTTGCTTGCGACCCATGGCGTGGCTCCACCAATGGCCCGGTACGGCCCAGCTTCAGCAGCAACCACACAAGAACCTCGCGAGGCGGGCGACACCAAGACCTCCCTGGGGGTGGCCTTCCTAGGCTGGCTCCTGAGGAGCGGAGATACCTATGCAAGGGGCACCTCGCGAGGTTCACGTGACGTGAGCCATGACGACCAAGGCCAGGCCGGCGCCAGCGGGCGCAGTGTACCAGTTTCCTCTTCGGTGCTAAAGAGGCAGGCGCAGGCGAGGAGTCCCGAGGCATCAGGCAAAGGTTTCCATATCGGTGCAACGACACCAAGGCCAGCAACACGGCAGGACGGAGGTCATCGTGGAGCCCACAGGTGCGTCACCACCAAAGCCTTTGGCAGGCGAAGACCACCTGTTGTCAGGATAGCTTGTACTTGTTGTCTCACTTCAAAATTGGCCATTGTGGGATCCCTTCCCACCTACCTTTGGCAAGAGGACCAAGGCCTCTATAAATAGGACTAGCCACCACCAAAGGAAGGGGACGGATCATTTGGACCACCCTCACACGCACCAGTTCACCAAGCTCAAGAACACCTCTCCTTAGGAGGCTATTCATCCATTGTATGTGTTCATCCTCGGCCCGTGAGGCAATCCACCACCACCACACTGGAGTAGGGTATTACACCACAACGGTGGCCAGAACCAGTATAAACCTCTGTGCCTCATGTTCTTTGGATTCGACGAGTTAGGCCGTGAGATCGTTGAGCAAGAGAACCAGGGAGAGAGAGTTCTTCGTGCGCACCCTAGAGTTCGAACCTCATAAGGGTTTGCCGAAACCCTGAATCTAACAAAGACAAATATAATGTTCAAAAAAATATAATCTCAACAATCCTAAATAGAGCTTCACAATTTTTTCTAAGGTCGAGGGGTTACCCCCGACAATCTACATAGCTCCACCTATGCAAGAGGTGTAGTGGGAGCGTCAAGGTGTGAGAGAGACGACGCGAGAATGCAAGGTCAATCGAGACATTTATAGAGGGATAGATCGAGTGAGTGTGTCCTAGCGTACACGCAAATGTTAAAGACGATACACCGAGATATCGTGCAGCGAAGCTGCAGTGAGGGCAGGAGGGATAGTTACCGAGAGAGTGGCCTAGATAAACTTTGTGTGTGCATGCATGGTGAAGGTGTTTTACAAAGGCAACATATGTGTCTTGAGAGAGATAGAGGGAGGGTTTTTCATGGAGGGCATGACGAGGTTATGTGTGAGAAATAAATTTGTTGAGAGTGTGTGGGCGGGTGTGACATAAATGGGGATCGAAACGTGAAGAGAAATAATGAGCACGCGTGTGTCGAATACCAATAGCTCTATTAACAAATAAATGAAGATCCGTGGATACATGAAGTATGTGTGGTGGGGGGTGTCGATGGAGAGAGCTAAACACAACATTTGCATGTACATAGTACTAGAATTAATATTCACATTTCAATTTATTGTGCATTTTAAATATTGAATTGAGGACCATGCATGGCTTATATTTTATTTTTGAATTCGTGTCATACATGCATGGTCATACATTCATGTTGAGATCACTATACTAGAAACTCACTCTAATTCCAGAACTCATCATAAATCAATTACCGTGCCTTTTGGAATGACTAGTTATTTGCAGGGAAAATACGTGCATTGTAATATATATAGATTCATTCGACAATTAAAAAAAAGATTCCTTTCGCATTCTCGAATGGTAGCACCCGACGGCGTACCAGCCAGACCCGGGTCGTGTCCTACTGGTGGCGTGCGTGGTACACACATTGGCCAACCCCAACCAAAATAACCATGATATTAAACTTCGTGCTTCCACTCGATCCTCCGCTTTTCGAGTCGAAATATCTGGCGGCCAGAATTCCAGCCCTAGGAAATTCCCCTCATGTCCCCGTTTCATAATGATAACCGATGAACAATGGAGGGATGCTTTAGTAACTAGCCCACGTTACCTACCATGCCGAGCATGGTTCAATTCCCTTGGTCGCCGCTACCCAAGGTCACCCGTCAACTCCATTGCCTAATACTAATAGTAATACACCAGGATGAGCACAGAATCACTACAAAAAAAAGGACACATCCGTGACATTTTGGGCCGAACGGATTTTTTTCCTGTCATACTTATGACACTTCTATGACGATAATGTGACAAAACCTAGTATCATCATAGATGTGGTGGGGTCCTACTTCTATGAGAAAAAATCATGACAGAAAATGGGCTTTTCGTCCTGGGAGGGCCGGAGACGCAGCTGCATGACATTCTTTGGGCCGTCCATGACGAAAAAAACCGTGGTAGAAGCGAGGGCGAGGAAAATATCGGGGTGTTCCCGGTTATGGTGGGTGGTCGGGGCCGAGTGATGCGTGTTTCTCTCGTACACGCACGCGCGTGGGTGCGAGGCGTTGGGCTCTAACTGAACCCGAGCGAGGCGTTGGGCTCTAACTGAACGCGAGTGATTGCACTGCAGGCTACGTGTTACTGAACCCGAGCGATCGATCGATGGCTGTTAACTGAACCCGATCGAGCGATTCCTTCGCTACTGCTGCTAACTGAAGCCGATCGATGCTTCCTCTGGATGAACAGTGAGCGTTGCTGGGGGGTTTGGATGAACAGTTCCCGGTGGGGGTGGATGAATAGGACCCCGTGGTGTTGCCTCTGGATGAATAGGACCCCGATCGATCGAGCCGGTTGGGGCTGGATGAACAGGACCCCGTGGATGGCTGGATGAACAGGACCACTCCATGGAGGGCTGGATGAACAGTAGATGGTGGAGGGCTGGATGAACAGTAGCTCGTGGAGGGGTGGTTGAACAGGAGCCCATGGAGAGGGCTGGTTGAACAATAGCTGGTGGAATAGCGCGTGCTGGAGGCTGGATGAACAGGAGCTCATGGATGAACTGTCGCAGGTGGAGGCTGGAGGAGGTCGACGGTGGATGAACAGTAGCCCATGGAGGCTGGAGGGGGTCGACGGTGGAGATGAATAGTATCCCGTGGAGTCCCGTTTTGCGGTACGCCACACCCCTCCGATGAACAGGACCCGTTTCGACCATAGCGCTCCAACACAAGTCCGTTTCCTCCGTTTTGCGGTACGCCACACCCCTCCCAATCAACAGGACCCCCGTTTCGACCATAGGAGGCCCGTTTCCTCCGTTTTGCGGTACGCCAGACCCCTCCCAATGAACAGGATGTCGTTTCGACCGTGGCTGGTCGAACACAAGGCCGTTTCCTCCGTTCTGTGGTACGCAAGGCCTCGTTACCATCGGTTGTTCTGTCCAAGCCCTGCCGATGAACACGACGACACATTCTGTTCCGACCTAGCCGGTTGGCTCCCCATGAACACGACGACGACGCAGTTTCTCCGTTCTGACCCAGCCATGTACACGGGCCCTGGCTGTACGTATGCACGAGTAGGCATTCGAGACCCTGCTCGTACGTACGTACGTGTCTGTATTTTCTTTCTTGCACACTGGCCGCTGTACGTACGTGTACATGCTACGTGCGCGCCTCTACTAAGACACGTGCGCGCCTCTACATCGACCAGTATGTACGTACACGTTCGCGACCAGAATGACAACGCTAAGTACGCTTCGACCAGGTGGGTCCCGACTGTCAGGCACTTCCTTGCGTGCGAATATGTAGCTGGTGAGTCCCAGCAGTCAGGGGGCGAATCGTTTTTTTGCCCGGACGCACTTCCTTGCATGCGAAGATGTAGCTAGTGGGTCCCAGCAATCAGGGGGAAACGTTTTTTTTGCGAAATATGGTGGCCCGTCCGGTGGGTCCCCGCTGTCAGGTGGAGAAATAATTATTTTGCGCGTAATAAGGAGGCACTTCCTTGCTGCGGCCGTGGACCCAGCTGTCTGCCTCTTCACGTACAGTCCACATCCGGTGGAAGCCGTTCCTTGACCATGTTGACCACGCCGCACCGAGAGCACCAGGGCGGTGGACGACGGCGAGGCCTAGGAATGGGACGACGCGGGGCCCGGGAAGATGCGACAGTGGAAGTCCGCATGGAGAGGAGTACGAGGGTTCACTGGTTCGGCTGCGGTGTGAGGCTGTCGTTGCCGCAGGGCCTGGCCAGCGGTGGGAATAGTAGGGGACGATGAGGCCTCCACGGCAGCACAGCCGACCACGGGAGGCAGGAGCATGCGGCACGACCGACGCTGCTTTGGGCGGCTGGAGCAAGAAGACGAGAGGTTGAAGAAACACTACGGCCGTTGGATGGACATCGTACGGTCACTAGAGCTAGAATCGTTCATATTGACTAAGTTGACAAAGCACTCCTTCCCCGTCAACTTAGTAGGCCCACAAGTCAGCCTCCCACCAAGGTGGGTCCCAACTAGCAGGGGGAGTGTTCATTTTTTGTGCGTAATAAGGAGGCACTTCCTTGCGTGTGAAGATATAGCTGGTGGGTCCGACCTGTCGGCGGTGGTAATGTTTTTTTCACGAAATACAGAGGCCCATCCGATGGGTCCCAACTGTCAGGTGGAGGAATCATTATTTTGCGCGTAATAAGGAGGCATTTCCTTGCATGCGGTCGTGGACCCAGCTGTCAGCCTCTCCACGCACAGTCTACTTCCGATGGTGTCGTTCGTTGACCACGTTGAACACTCCGTGTCGAGTGCATCCAAGGTGGTGGACGACGCCGAGGCCCCGGACAGCAGCAAGCCAGAGATTGGAAGACGCGGGAGTAGAGTCATAGACGGAGAGGTGTACGAGGGTTAACTCGTTCTGGTGCGGTGTGGTTCGGTAGTCGGTGGAGAAGAACATGAGGTGTGGAGGGGTGGAGGGATGGCCTGGCCAACGGTGGAGTAGCGCTTCACATCGAAGCGTGCTAAGTAGAGCTGCTAGCAGCAGGAGGCGGGAGCAGGTGGTCCCAGCGGCGCTGGAGGAAGAAGACGAGAGATTGAAGATGGATGCCGTTTGTTGGATGTAAATCCAACGACTAATGATGTCAGAATCATTTGTTGACTAACTTGACAACGACTTGCATTGGCTTCGGCCTATTGGCCCACATTTCAGCCTCCAAATATGTGGCACGTATTCAACTCATTTTTTCAGAATTTACAGTGTTTTTTTTTGCGGGGTAGAATTTAGAGTCCATTTGATCTCTTTTTTTAATTACGGTCCATTAGCTGGGCTGGGTGAACAAATAATGTAGCGTCCATGCGGCCCATTTATGTTTTTCCTAAAAAATTACAGGCCATTTGCACTTTCTTGAAATACACGATTTTGCTGGGCTGATTCTAATTATAATGTTGGGGTGGGTGCAGCAATGTCATCAAAAAATAAATAGGGGTTGAGCATTTTGTTATATATATATATGTTTAAATAATAAGTGATTTATTATTACATTGGTCCTTAAATCTTACCAAGCTTTTGTACACAATCACCAGGATTTTCGTTGCCAAAAAAAATAATTCAAGATTTTATTGTTAAGAAATTATTTTTATAAGTTAACAAGATGTGGGATATTGTTTTCTTACATATGCAAGTATCTGTTAAATATATGATGACAATAACAATAATATATGATAACATATAAAATAATTTAAATATATATAATATAGTTAGAAGGGAAACATAAGTTGGACCAGGCGTTCCTATTCTTATATAAAAAAATAGAATAGACCTCTGCATTTTCTTCAAAAAAATACATAAATTGGGCTGCCGATGTTTCAGGAAAAATAGAACCTCGGATGGGAGGTCCATAGGCCAGTCGATACATGACGCCCTCAAGAAAATACAAACAGGCCTATGGACCTCCCATCTGAGGTCGTGGGCCGGGCATGTTAAAAAACAAAGCCTAGATGGGCTAGCCCAAAACCCAGCTGATACTTGCTACCCCAGTGATAATAAATGATACCTGCTACCTCCTCGGCTTCGTTGTGAATTTATCTCCTATAGTAACTACGTTGAAGCACCTAAAAAAATATAACTATGTTGATAAACCTATGGGCCCCAACGTCAGTATAGCATTAGGAGGAAGTATTTTTTCGATGAGGCACTTGCTTGCGTACGGCCATAGACCTGGTGGGTCCCGACTGTCCGCCTCTCCACGTACAATCCTCTCCAAATTCCTCTCGTTTGTTCAGCATGTTCACAACGGCAGACAGCAGCGTCGCGGCCAGCGCACAAAGGTGCAGGAGGAGATCTGACCACCTCAGGAAGTGCCTTATTAGTAACGAAACTACTGAACTAGCCCAGTGGTCGAGTGACACTACCTTACAGTTGTTCCGCCCGTGTTCGATTCCACCTGTGCAGAGAAAATATCTCCAAATTTTTTGCCTTTGCCTTTATTGACATGTGGGTCCCAATTGTCATCTACGCACACCACGTCCTACACTTGCCAAAACTTCGTCCCTCGTTTTCTCTGTTTTTCACACACTCGACATTGTGTGGGCATTTTGAAAATAGCATATCTTTTTGATTGTGCATCATATGAAGATGTGCTATGCATGAATGTTGATCAACATGATGTTAACTGGCTGGTAGTTCCAGTTTTGACCATGAATAAAACTTCCGGCATGATGTTAACACTATTTGAAAAGGCCGTGTTAATATAAATGCTGTGCCTTTGAAAGTTGCAGTTTCTTATCTGAAACTGAACTTGGAGTTTCTTATCTGAAACTGAAACTTGCAGTTTCTTCTCTGAGAATCACATTGTCTGCACTTTTATACTCCTATGAAACTACATTTTTTTAAGTGCTAAAAATAGATCTCTAGAATTCATAAAATACTTCATATACTCTATACTGCAAATCTGAAATTCAAAAGACATTCATATCTGAAAGTACTCTCAAAATACACAACACAAAACACAATTCACAACCCGCAAATACTAACAACCCTAAGCTCCTCCTAATAATTCACAACCTGCCCGACTATTGGTCTGGGGGCGCAATCCCTCCTATTCCTTGGCGGCAGACAACTGCCCCGTGAGACGATGTGAATGGCGACGGAGAGGATGGCGGGGAAGCATCGCTGGGCCAACTATTTTTCTCCTCTTGCAATTGGGTTCGGTCGACGAAGACTCCACCGGCTCGCTTTGGCACAACACCCTCACAAACGGCACCCTGTAGATGCTCGATCCTTCAATCTCTGGTGGATACTCCATCTGGGATCGATACTCCCACCACAGCTCCCTCACGAATGGATTTGGTGAATCTATTTGCTCCATGGCCCAGAGGAGCAGCTCTATGTACTCCCGCGTGACTCCCTCCGGGAGTATCGCCGCCTTTTCGCTCTGTTGCAGATATTTGGCCATGGATGTCGCTGTCGCCGCTAGTTGGTCCTTGTTGTCAAACAAACACTGTATCTCCAACATCCTAGCTAGCTTCACAGAGCCGCCGTCTGTGATCCTCACGTATAGGTTGTACTCCTCCATCGATCTACTTCTCCACAGCACCTTCACTCGCCGGCGGTGGTTTTTGAATGGGAGAGGAGAGGAGGAGCGCTGGTTTTGGTTTAGAACGGGAGAGGAGCGACGCTGGTTTTGGATTGGAAAAGGAGAGGAGGGGTGGTGGTTTTAAAATGGAAGAGGAGAGGAGCGGCGCTGGATTTAGATTGGAACAGGAGAGGAGCGGCGGTGGTTTAAGAGGATAAGAGTGGAAGAGCAGTCCTGGTCTTGGAAGTATTTTTTTGTTTTGCGTATTTTGGGTCAAAGTTTGACCACATACTGTATTTGACAAGCAAAATGTGAATGCATGTCCCCAAAAATTGTATCGTTTTGTTCGTATCTGAATGTACTTTCAAATTATATTATTTTTGCAACATATAACATATATTTTATTTGCAAAAATCATGGTCAATTATGCCCCAGAATAAAAGAGAGACTAGTTAATGTGGGGTCGCTTTCTTAATTGAAGGGTAAATTGATTTTGATTTTCATGCAGTCACAGCGCGCCGGCCCTCTCGTCCAATCCTAAATCACTGCCACACGCTCCTCTCCCTCTTCTCCATTGCAAAACCACCTCCTCTCCTCTCCATCATCTCCATTCCAAAACCACCGTCTCGCCTCTCCCTCTTCTTCATTGCAAAACCACCTCCTCTCTCCTCAGACAAGGATCCCCTGACGTAGCCCATCCTGCCATTGAGACACTAACACATGGGTCCCACCAAGCGCGGGGCCCACCTGTCAGCGACCAAAAGGCAGGGGAACCTCTCCTCTCCATCACCTCCAATCCAAAACCACAGTCTTGCCTCTCCGTCTTCTCCATTTCAAAACCACCCCCTCTCCTATCCATCATCTCCATTCCAAAACCACCATCTTGCCTCTCTCTCTCCTCTATTGCAAGACCACCATCTCTCCTCCCATCTTCCAAAGCTAGCACCAGACCACTCAGAAGGACATCTATGGAGGGGATGCAGCAGCGAATCAGGCAGATCGCCGGCGGCGACCAGGCAAAGTTAGCCAGGTTGAAGGAGATCCTTACATGGTTTGACAATGAGTGGGAGATTTCAAGGATGGTGAGGGCCATGTGGCAACGTATGCGAATGAGCGAGACGACGGCGATGTACTCCTCGGCGGCAGTCACACTGCAATCCTTGAGTTCATCGAATATCTCCTATGGGCGATGGAGTAGACAGATTCGCCCGAGGCGAAAGTCAAGCGGATGTGGTGGGCGTACATGTCGAAGGTCGGGCACCCATAGGATAACGAATCGATCGAGTATGGTGTGCCATTTGTGAGGGTGCAGAGCCAGCCGGAGCCACAGGAGTATTCGTTCTCCCACTGCAAGAGGAGGCCGGATGGCGCGACGTCGCTTCCCCGCCGTTCTCCACGGTTCCCACGACGCTCGCCTCATTTCAACGGCGTCGGCAGGGTTTAAGGTAAGCTTCACACTAACCTAATCTTCCATCTGCTCGTGCTTGCAATCAGTGTGACAACTAATAAAAATCATGCTTACAATCAGTCTCCGAGTACTACGCCAATCACCGTAAAATAGCTCTTGACCTTTGGGTCAAAGTTGTGACGCTGTGTACAAATAAAGAAAAATAGATTGGTGCTTCTTTCAGAAAAGAGTACACCCCTAGAAAATTGCCAATATAAGCTACTTGTACTTTTTGAAGTCTAAGCTACTAGTATTTGGTTAGAGGATTTGCTGCCGAGAAAGATCCGTCCACAGTGAGCGCCACACATCCCACTGATGGTGGTGGATGCCAATGCTTAGATGGAGCAGGGTTGGTGTCGGTAATTTTTACTTGGCACCTCGCACTCTGCATATATGCCGGTTCCATCCGTACATTTGTGCAGTTCCACCAAAATGAAGCTGAATAACCCTGTTTGCACAGATAATGAAAAGACGTGATTAGATTATAGTGGCACTAGTTGATGAAACATACACTAATAAACAGAAGAAAATATTACATCATACTGGAAGTCGACCCAAGTCTCCCCGATACACCTTCTGCCAGTGATGAACATTAGTGTACAACGGTAGTACAAGGAGGGGCCTTGAGATATTCAAATATCTATTTTTGTGCAGATCAACTAAAATTAAGCACCCCAGTTTGCATAAACGCTTAAACATTAACAATGGGACTAGTTGATGAAGCGTACATTAACAAAGAGAAGCACTTTGTTTATCTACATTGGAAATGAAATGATAGAGAGGACACTCGCTCTATTTTAACTGTATTATTACTTCATTTTATCAGTGACACTAGGGTCGAGCAGGTGGCCAACGAGGTGTACAGTGCATCGCAAGGATGAAGGCCGGGGGTGCTTAGACTGGGGTGCTGAAGCTGGCTCTTTCAGTCCCAATCTTCCCCCTGACGTTTCTGTGGTAGCATTTGGGTTGTAATCCAAACTTGGTCGAGTTGGTGCTGCGTCCCCCTACCTGCCTAGCTTATGTGGCGAACTTGTCTCCTGCTAGTACTTAGTCCGTTCTAGTAGTAGTTGCATAACTTCCAATTTACACTAAGATGTTGTCGGATAATGGTTCTCTATGGTTGGGTTTCTTTAATGAAATCGGAGGGAACCCCCTCTTTCGATATATAAAAAAATAGTGGCACTAGCGGAACATTGCCTCAAATTAATAGTGCCACTAGATTAAGGTGCAAAATAATAACATTACTGCTTTATCATGGCAGTGCTAAATCAGTAGCACAAGAGCAGGATCAACATGCTGGATCTTTGGCAAACGGTCAGACCAAAAAGGAACATACATCATGATGGGAACCATATCTGCAGTCAATGCCAACGTAGAAGGGATGACACCAGTCACCAACATGGATGATTCAATTCATGGGACCTTTTGGTGCAGTTCACCTAAAATGAAGCAATGTCCCATGAGCTAGCTTCTTCTTCTTCTTTTAAGAAAAGGGCTCCAGCCCCGGTTCCACTTCCATTTAGAAAACGAAACCTACAAAGCTTCTTCTTCATTAGTTGCAATAAAATTGAGCAACATCAAGGTTGGTCGTGAAGCTCCTGGAGAGCATGAGGACCAGGACAGTTGCATCTCTAACGAAAAGAAACAACTTATCTTAATGGGAAATTTAGCAGGACATGATAAAAAAAGTGCCATTGATTCATATTACTGGAGGCATTACATTGAAAACAACATTGGTTTAACGTGTCCTTACTTTTAATAGTGCGACTGCTACATTTACCAGTGGCATTACGTAAGAGCGGCTCGGGGAAACAAACATCAGAAGAGGATATCTGGGTTGGTCCCATTTTTGTTCGGTATATAGCCAGCTTATACTGTGTGAGGCTAGCAAATCTAGTGTTGGACTTACTCTGTTGACTTTGCCCCCAGTCCCCACTTTCTTTCTTTTTTCAACCAATAGATCGGGTTTATATTGAGTTTGTACTGCATTCCCTTTATTTCACTATTAGACCTAGAGACCAGTTGGATAGCCAGTCTCTGCTACTTTTTGTCCCCATTATTTCCTCTTTCAACCAAGTCCTAGATTCAGGTAACAAATATTACCCCACCCCCACCCCATTTCTTCCTTGTTGAACCAAGTACTACTAGATTCGAGTGCATGAACTAGTTTTACCTCTTAACATTAAAAAATTAGGTGGTTTTCGAACAGTCGATCGATCCTATCTACACGAGGGGGGCTGAGAAATAGTATAAGATACAAATGCAGCGACGTCAGGAGCTCGGGAAGTAGAGCAAGGCTGGTTTCGAAGGAAGTTATACCTGAGGGTTGCCGGGATGTCGCTAGGTCGGCGGCGGGAGGCTGGATCTGCCCACACTAGGGCAGCGAGGAAGAAGGGGTGGGAGGCCCTCTGAGGGAGTCCTGGATTAGGGGGTCCTCGGACAGCCGGACTATATCCTTTGGCTGAACTGTTGGACTATGAAGATACAAGATTGACGACTTCACCCGTGTCCGGATGGGACTCTCCTTGGCGTGGAAGGCAAGCTTGGCAATTCAGATCTATAGATCTCCTCCATTGTAACCGACTCTGTGTAACCCTAGCCCTCCGGTGTCTATATAAACCGGAGGGTTTAGTCCGTAGGACAAGAACAATCATAATCATAGGCTAGCTTCTAGGGTTTAGCCTCTATGATCTCGTGGTAGATCAACTCTTGTAATACTCATATCATCAAGATCAATCAAGAAGGAAGTAGGGTATTACCTGGGTAAACATTGTGTCCTCCGCCTCCTGTTACTATCCGCCTTAGACGCACAGTTCGAGACCCCCTACTCGAGATCCGCCAGTTTTGACACCGACATTGGTACTTTCATTGAGAGTTCCACTATGCCGTCACCATAAGGCTTGATGGCTCCTTCGATCATCGGCAATGATGCGATCCAGGGCGAGATTTTTCTCCCCGGACAGATCTTCGTATTCGGCGGCTTCGCACTGCAGGCCAAGTCACTTGGCCATCTGGAGCAAATCGAGAGCTACGCCCCTAGCCGTCAGGTCAGGTTTGGAAACTTAAACTATACTGCCGATATCAATGGAGACTTGATCTTCGACGGATTCGAGCCCGTGTCAGGTGCGCCGTACAGTCACGACGAGCATGACTTAGCTCCGCCGCCAGACGGTGTTCGGGAGATCACACCTGTGGCTACTCCGGCCCTCGATCCAGAGCAGATTGCACCGTCCGAGGACGGGTGGATGGACCACGCCATGGAGGCCGCACACTCAGTGGCGATAGAGCCGAATACTGACTTCACCTCCTATGAGACTTGTGTTACCGGATCCTTGGATTTGTCCCCGGCCATGGGCTTCGAACTTCCGTGCCTATCGAATCTGATTGGGCACCGATCATGGAGTTTTCCTCCGCGGATATCTTTCAGCACTCACCCCTGGGTGATGTGCTAAATTCATTAAGGTCTCTGTCCTTGTCAGGAGGCCCTTGGCCGAACTGTGTCCGGCTTGAGTGGGAAGCAGACGACGAAGAAATTCGTTCCCCACCCACCACCCACTTAAGAGCCACTGTCGACGACCTA
Source organism: Aegilops umbellulata (assembly GCA_032464435.1). Lineage (NCBI taxonomy): Eukaryota > Viridiplantae > Streptophyta > Magnoliopsida > Poales > Poaceae > Aegilops > Aegilops umbellulata. Next base: position 308,903,276 of record CP136056.1, on the reverse strand, counting down.
ACCGACATGCTTGATTTCGGCTCCGAAGACATCGACGGTATGGACGACGACGTAGGAGAAGAACAGGAACCACCGCCCATAGGGCGCTAGACCGCCACCTCATCGTATGATATATACATGGTGGACACCCCCAAAGAAAGTGATGGCAATAAGGCAACAGAGGATAATCCCTCAAGAAGCAATCTAAGCACCGGCGTCAACGGTGCCGCTCTAAACCCCGCCATAGCAAAAATGGTGATACCGGCACAAGAGACAACAACGTTGCGGATAGTGCCGAAGACGAAGACAATCCCCTCCAGCCAGGCCTCGAGCGGGAGGATGGGCAAGCTAGCCCTAAGGAACAGGCAGCTGACGGAGAATTAGAGGATGACAATTACAAGCCTCTTTCCGAGGACGAGGTGAGCCTCGGCGATTAAGAATTTATCATGCCCGAGGATCCCGTCGAACAGGAGCGCTTCCAGCACCGGCTTATAGCCACAACAAAAAGCCTAAAGAAAAAGCAACAAAAACTTAGAGCTGACCAAGATCTGCTAGCGGATAGATGGACTGAGGTCCTAGCGGCCGAGGAATACCAACTCGAGTGCCCAACCAAAAGTTACCCAAAGCGCAGGTTGCTACCCCAACTCGAGGAGGAAGCATTAAAGCCTATGCCTCCAGCGTATGATGCGGCTGACCGGACACTTCGTGGCCGAGATAAAGCGGCATATCAGGCCGAAGTCTAGCCCGCACCCCGCCGCCAGTCAAACAAAAACACCAAGGCCCGGGGCAACACGCAGGACCTGCGAAACAAGTTGGAAAACAAAGCAGGACATATAAGATCGATCTACGGATCACGGGGGCACGCCCTAAAGCGTGACGATGATCGTCATGCCGGATATACTAAAAGCAAATCCGGCCGGGCTGAATACAGCACACAAGACTCGTATGAACTGTGTCATGACATAGCCCGACACAGAGGTGCCGCACACCCCCTATGCTTCACTGATGAAGTAATGGATCATGAATTCCTAGAAGGGTTTAAACCCGTGAGCATTGAATCATATGATGGTACCACAGATCCTGTGGTATGGATAGAGGATTTCTTCCTCCACATTCACATGGCCCGCGGGGATGATCTACACGGCATCAAGTACTTCCCGCTAAAACTCAAAGGGCTGGCTCGGCATTGGCTGAATAGCATGCCAGCAAACTCCATTGGAAGTTGGGAGAACCTGGCAGACGCATTCCTGGACAACTTCCAGGGCACTTATGTGCGGCCACCGGATGCTGATGATTTAAGTCACATAACACGACAGCCCGGAGAGTCAGCCAGGAAATTCTGGACTCGGTTCCTAACCAAAAAGAACCAAATAGTCGACTGTCCGGATGTTGAAGCCCTAGCGGCCTTTAAACCTAACATCCGTGACGAGTGGCTCGCCCGAAATGTCGGCCAAGAGAAGCCAAAATCCATGGCATCCCTCACGACACTTATGACCCGCTTTTGCACGGGCGAAGACAGCTGGTTGGCCCGTAGCAACAACACAGCAAACAACTGTGGCACATCAGAGGCCAGACATAGTAACGGCAAACCCCGATGCAACAAACACAAGCGCTGCAAAGATGGTGGAAACGCCGAAAATACGGCAGTCAATGCCAGATTTAGTGGCGCTAAGTCCGGTCATCGGAATGGGCCACTCAAAAATGATAATTCAGGTCCGTCCAGTCTGGACCACATACTCGACCGCCAATGCCAAATTCATGGCACCCCAGGAACGCCAGCCACCCATACCAACAGAGAATGCTGGGTCTTCAAACAAGCCGGCAGGGCAGGCGCCAAAAACAAAGATGGGGGTCCCAAAGCGATGATGGCGACGAAGTGCCCAGATCACCGAATACAGGAGGGCAAACCCCGCAAATCCAAACGGTGAACGTGTTAAATGGCACCCACATTCCCAATCCAGACAGGATTCGCACCCTTCGAGATGCCGACTTAATGGAACTAGTCGTCTAATAATATGAACTAGGGCCGGTCACCTTCAACCGCACGGATCGTCCGGTTAACGCCAATCAGGGCAATCCAGCTGCACTACTCCTCGACCAAATAATTGACGGGTTCTACCTCACACGATTCCTTATGGACGGAGGTAGCAGTCTAAACTTACTTTACCAGGACACAGTGCGCAAGATGGGCATCGATCATTCGGTGATCAAGCCCACCGAATCCACCTTCAGAGGCATTATACCAGGTGTGGAGGCCAGTTGTACAGGCTCCATCGCCCTTGAGGTAGTCTTTGGTTCACAAGACAATTACCGTACCGAAGAGTTAATCTTCAAAATCATCCCCTTCCGCAGTGATTATCAGGCACTGCTCGGACTAACCACGTTCGCTCGATTCAACGCGGTGCCACATTATGCCTACCGTAAGCTCAAGATGCCTGGTCCACGCGGCGTCATCACGGTTCATGGCAAGGCCGAACTTTCCCTCGGTACCAAAGAGTATACCGCTGCTCTAACAGCAGAAGAAACGAGTGGCACCTCTCAATCGAACCTCGAGTCGACGGCCAGGCTCCCGGACACCGCCAAAGGACTCCGAACTACTTTGCGGCAGGATAGACCGGCTCGTCCATAGCTCAATTAAACACTCCGGCGAAGGCCATGACAAGCCGCACACAGCGGCTCAACCGCTCTCCGGCAAACAAACATTTCTTACATTTTCTTTGCAGGTTCACCTTTGCGCCGACCAGGATGGGCGATATGGAGGCAGCTCGAACGCGCAAGGGAATCCTTAGATATTCCCCGCGATGACCATCCGACTATACTCCGGATCCGCACACAGCTTCCTCCCCCTGGTCTCAGCATGTTCCACAGTCATATTTCTTTTTTATCGCATTACCTGTACTCATACGCATCAACGTACTATTCAAATACAACATGTGGATTTATGTGACGCTTATTTGCTGTTATTTCTTATTAAAATTCTTTTGTCAAGTGGCATCCGTACACCACGATATGCCTTAAAACATGCCAGGGGCTTCGTTTTACCCATAATACGACAATAAAGTCTGAACATCTTCACAGAAGTTCGGCACCCTGAACCTATAGCATTATATGCATCAGCTCTGAATCATGTCTTGGGTTAATAGTTGGGTTTGCCCGGCTCCCATGTTTTGGTAACTTACGTTCCGCTATATCGGCTAAGGTAGCACTGGGAGAACTACTGCGATTGTGTCCCAGTTCTTCCGGACAAGCACCTCAGTAGAGAAAGCCGAAAACTGACTGTCATGATACAGCGAGAGCTGGTCAGCTGTTCGAGAGGTTGTAAAATCTTTAAGGATTTCTCCCGCATAATGCCTTAACCAATGCAGCGTGTGATGGATCGTTTATTTTCCGATCAAGTGCTTATAGAGCCCCTCATGCGGTCTTCCGAACACCAGGGGCTGCGCCTACCTTCCTAAAGCTCCTATGGCTAAGTGAGAGTGATAAAGCCCTATAGTCCGATTGCCTGGTTTGTTGTGCTGAACACCTCCTTCGAAGGACCCAAAACTGGGATAAAGAGTGATCAGGTTTACCCCGAACACCCCCGTACTTCTTACGTGGGGGCAGAAGCCGACGACTGGCCAACTCTCAGGATTAATATATAAAACGGCCGCGCGGGAGGATAAACTTTTATATAACAGGCAATAAATAATATAAATGAACTTGTTCAAACATTACAAAGGACAACATGATTTGCATTCATGGAAATATAATGTCCTTGGTGCATAGCTCCGTTGCAAGGTAGGATCCTTTCAGGACACTCTCATAATATAATTCGGGCCTGCGGTGCTCCTTCCCCTCTGGCGATCCTTCGGTCATCAGCTTTTCAGCATCCATCTTCCCCCAGTGCACCTTTGCGCGGGCGAAGGCCATTCGCGCACCCTCTATACAGACCGACCGCTTGATGACGTCAAGTCGAGGGCAGGCACTCACAAGCCGCTTCACGAGCCCGAAGTAGCTGCTCGGAATCGGCTCGGCGGGCCATAGCCGGATAATCAAATCCTTCATGGCTAGTTTTGCCGCCTTATGCAGTTCGATCAGCTGTTTTAGTTGATCGACAAAAGGCACCGGATAATTCGGTGCCAAATACTGCGACCAGAAGAGCTTATCCGCAGTGTTCCTTTCTTCGGCTCGGTAGAATTAGGCGGCATCCGATATGCTGCGGGGCAGCTCCACAAACACCCCCGAAGAAATCTGAATTCAAAATTAGAAGCATAATTTTCTCCTCAAATACTTACTTTACATGTAAAAGGCCTTACCCGCCGCGATCTTCCTTGCCTCTTGGATCTCCTATAGGGCGCTTTGGGTTTCCCTCCGGGCATCGCTCGTGGCCTGATGAGCCTTGGTGAGTTCGGATTCTTTCTTCGTTAAACTCTGCTCCAAGGTCTCGCATTTCTTCACGGCCTCTTGAAGCTCCTGCTCAGCTTCAATAACCCTGGCCTCGTGCTTCTCACGAAGAGCCTGCTCTGTGGCTGCCTTTTTCTCGGCCTCGGCCAGAGCCTTCTTAAGAGCCTCGACTTCGTTCATCATCCCTAGCGCAAATTATGAAACGTATTATATCGTATTTGTGACGCCCCCAATTCAATCGTACACTAATCATGCACGCAAACGTGTACGATCAAGATCAGGGACTCACGGGAAGATATCACAACACAACTCTAAAACATAAATAAGTCATACAAGCATCATAATACAAGCCAGGGGCCTCGAGGGCTCGAATACAAGTGCTCGATCATAGACGAGTCAGCGGAAGCAACAATATCTGAGTACAGACATAAGTTAAACAAGGTTGCCATAAGATGGCTAGCACAAACGGGGATACAGATCGAACGAGGCGCAGGCCTCCTGCCTGGGATCCTCCTAACTACTCCTGGTCGTCGTCCGCGGGCTGCACGTAGTAGTAGGCACCTCCAGTGTAGAAGGAATCGTCGTCGACGGTGGCGTCTGGATCCTGGGCTCCATCGTCTAATTGAAGCAACCGGGTAGAGAGATGGGGAAAAGGGGAAACAAGGCAACCATGAGTACTCATCCAAAGTACTCGCAAGCAAGGAGCTACACTACATATGCATGGATATATGTGTAAGGGCCATATCAGTGGACTGAACTGCAGAATGCAAAAATAAGAGGGGGATATCTAATCCTGTCAAAGATTACGCTTCTGGCAGCCTCCGTCTTGCAGCATATTGAAGAGAGTAGACTGAAGTCCTCCAAGTAGCATCGCATAGCATAATCCTACCCGGCGATCCCCTCCTCGATGCCCTGTTAGAGAGCGATCACCGGGTTGTATCTGGCACTTGGAAGGGTGTGTTTTATTAAGTATCCGGTTCTAGTTGTCATAAGGTCAAGGTACAACTCCAGGTCGTCCTTTTACCGAGGGACACGGCTATTCGAATAGATAAACTTCCCTGCAGGGGTGCACCACATAGCCCAACACGTTTGATCCCATTTGGCCGGACACACTTTCCTGGGTCATGCCCGGCCTCGGAAGATCAACACGTCGCTGCCCCACCTAGGCACAACAGAGAGGTTAGCACGCCGGTCTAAACCTAAGCGCGCAGGGGTCTGGGCCCATCGCCCTGAGCACACCTGCACGTTGCGTGGGCGGCCGAAAGCAGACCTAGCCTAGTGGCGTTCCAGTCCAATCCGGCCCGCGCCGCTTAGTTGCTGACGTCACGAAGGCTTCGGCTGATACCACGACGCCGGGATACCCATAACTACTCCCGCGTAGATGGTTAGTGCGTATAGACCAAATGGCCAGACTCAGATCAAATACCCAGATCTCGTTAAGCGTGTTAAGTATCCGCGAACGCCGACCAGGGCCAAGCCACCTCTCTCCTAGGTGGTCTCAACCTGCCCTGTCGCTCTGCCTCAAAGTAACAGTCGGGGGCCGTCAGGAACCCAGGCCCACCTCTACCGGGATGGAGCCACCTGCCCCTCCAGCCCCCACCTCCGAACAACATCACAGGTAATGTAACAGTGTAAATTATATAGTATATGCCCGTGATCACATCCCGAAGTGATCACGGCCCAGTAGCATAGCATGGCAGATGGACAAGAGTGTAGGGCCACTGATGGAACAGTAGCATCCTATACTAAGCAAGTAGGATTGCAGGTAAAGGTATCAACAGCAGTATCAAAGACAGGCTATGCATCAGGACAGGAATTACGAAAGCAGTAACATGCTACACTACTCTAATGCAAGCAGTATAGAAGAGAGTAGGCGAAATCTGGTGATCAAGGGGGGGGGCTTGCCTGGTTGCTCTGGCAAGAGAGAGGGGTCGTCAACTCCGTAGTCGAACGGGGCAGCAGCAGCGTCGGTCTCGGTTCTAGTGAGAGAAGAGGGGGAAGAAACAATAAATATTTAAGCAAACAGATGCATAACGATGCATGGCATGACAAGTATCGGTGCTAGGGGTTCCCTAACGCGGTATGAGGTGATACCGGTGAAGGGAGGAAACATCCGGGAAAGTATCCCCGGGGTTTCGCGTTTTTGGGCAGAGGAGCCGGAGGGGGAAAGTTGCGAGTTTGATATGGTAGGGATGCGTGGCGGATGAACGGGCTGCATATCCGGATTCGTCTCGTCGTTCTGAGTAACTTTCATGTTGAAAATAATTTAATCCGAGTTACGGTTTATTTTATATTATTTTCCAAAGTTTTAATAATATTTGGAATTATTATTTATTCGAAATTAAATAGCTAAATGCTAGGTGCACCTAGCTCTGCATACACAAAAGTGTACCAGAGGCTGACAGGTGGGCCATGGGGTCCCTGTTGACCAGTCAACGTTTGACTGGTCAACAGGGGGTGGCCCCCCCCTGTCATTGACTGCTACATTAACTAACTAGTAAATCTAGTCTAACTAGGTTTTTAGGCTCATGGATTTTAATTAGTTTAATTAAACATAATTAATTAAGTTAATTAATATAATTAATTTATATATTTTTATTTATCTATTTATTTTTAGTTCTTTTCTTTTACGTTCTGGGGTGGGGCCCCCGTGTCATTGGCCCATAGGCCAACCGGGGCGGGTGCGGGCGGTGTGACCCTGCGGGCGCCCGAACCCGGCAGGGCACCGAAGCAGGTGACGGCCGGTGGCCTGGGGCCGGCGGTGAGGGGTAAAGCGGGGGTGGTGGCGCGGCCAGTGCGGGGCCAGGCCAGCGGCAGGAACAGCGCGCGGGGGCATGAAGGCGAGCAGGGGGCGAGGCGACGGCGGTGACGGCAGCACGGCGGAGCAGGGGAGGAGTGGCAGCAGCGACGGCGTGCGGCGTGGCACGGGCGCGCGCGAGGGCATGCCAGGGAGCGGGAAGCAGCGCGAGCCGCAGTAGGGCGAGGCCACGCATGAGTGCGGGCGTGCGCGGGCGAGGCGCGTGCGGGTCGACCGCGCGCGTGAGTGGGACGGCACGCGCGTCGGCCGTCGAGCACGGTGGTTCAATGGCCACGAGCGGCAAAGAGGGGGTGACGCAAAGAGCGGGCACCGTGCGGGGCGCCGGTCCAGGCGTAGCGCAGGGAGGAGGTCGCGGCCACGAGCGCGTGTGCATGCAGAGAGTGGCGACCGCGACGACGTGGACGGGGGGAAGAGGGAGAGGCCAGGGGCCTGACCGATGTTGCAGAGACGAGGGTCGGCGAGGCTTGGGGGTGACCCGTGGGGAGGAGATGAGGAGACCATGGCGAGGTCGATCCGGCGCAGGGCGGCGACGTTGGGGCAGCACCGGGGAAGGCGTCGGCGTCGGGGCGCGGGGCGGCGTGGTCACCAGGGTCGGGGGGGGGGGGGGCGAGCGCCCCCGATCCACACCGAGTCGTGGGGTGGGGAAGAGGGGATCGTGCGGGGGGAGTGGGGAATCGGGTGGGTAGCTAGGGTTTCGGGGAGGGGGTTATACAGCCGGGGTGGGCCAGCTGGGCCGCGTGAGTGGCCAGCTGGGCCTGTTGGCCCAGTTGGTCGGGGTGTCCTTTCCTTTCTCTGTTTATTTTGTTTTGTCTTTCTCCTTCTTATTTCTTTTTATTTGCTATTTTTGCTTTCTTTTAGTTTCCTTTTATTTTAGTTTTAGTAAATTACCAAAGTGGCACCTAAATAGATTTTACAAATTATGCCACTGCCACAATAGTTTAATACTTATAACAATTTAGTTTTGAAAAGGTTTATTATTTTTAAAGCATTTAAATAATTGTATTTGCTACTGTTTTATTCATTCTAGAGTATTTAAACATTTTATAAAAGTGCGGTTTCTCCTCCAATTACCTATGCATTATTTGGCTCACTCCGAACATTTTATTTTTAATGTTTGAGAACTTTGATGTTTGCCTTTAATTCAAATTTGAATTTGTTTCGATTCTAAACTATCGAGAGTTTAACAAAAGTAACCGTGATGACGTGGCATCATTAACGGGGATCACTGTAGCTTAACTATCCGGGTGTCACAGTATTGAAAATTCGTTCTCAATAAACGCGAACAATCCTTGCGCATACCTTTTTTATTTCCCAACTGCATTTTCAACTGGCCAAGTTCTTTGCCTGCTCTAGACTTTGATTCAGTCCGGAGACCTCCGGAGTATGAGAAGCAGCAGCCACTACAGACGCCTGCTTATGAAAAAGAGAGATGGATGTCATCAAGTGAGTCTTCCTGCGAACATAAATTTGATCCTCTGTCCAGTTCTTTCTTTCACCGAAAAGTGTATCAGGGGCTACTATCCATACCATGACACTCTCCGAAACCTCATAAAACATACCTCAAAACCTTTTATAAGGCTGATACAGGCTTCATTTAGTCCACTCTCAGTAGACTGAATCTTCTCAATCACCGCACCCATAAGGGCACGGTGTTCATCGATGATGGAGGCGCTCTTCAGCGCCACCAACAAAGGATCCGACACCTCTGGTTGGACAGAGGTTGCCAGTGAAACAGGTACGCCCCCTCCAGCTGAAGGAGGCCGCCTACTTGATTCTGGAGCTGTATTAGTCTCCGGAATTGTATCCAGCTGGGAGCCGAATTCCAGATGGTCCCCGTCGTCAACTCCCATGGGAATCTTCTCCCCCATCTGTCCGTCCCCTGAAGTTTGACCTCCAGGCGCTGCCTTAACAATCTTTTCTTCCCCTCCTTGGCCCGGGTCCTTCTGGGACGAATTCTCGGTGTTATTCACATGCTTGGGGGAAGGGGCCTTCGGGGGCATCCCACCGTCCATAGCATCCGAGCTCAGCGAATCCTCTGATGAGGATTGTTTGGTGTGGGACCTCGCTAGACTACAAAAAATATGGCTTAGATTAAAATATTATGCCATGATGAGTCTGGATGCATAAACGTATTCGGACTTTATATACTCACGAGTTCACCAGGGGCTGGGCCCTGGGATCCCATGTATTCGGCGGCGACAGTAGACTCTTTCGGAAGAGGAGCTTTTCCCCTTTTAGGCGACTCGGTCTCCAAGTGTGCAGAGGCCGTCCTCTTCTTTCTTACCCCCATGGGGGATTCATCTTCCTCCTCCTGCTCATCCTCTTCGGAGGCGGATGGGCATTGGAGCCTTCGGATATTGTGTCCGAAGTGCCGCGGCGACGAAGGCCACCCCGGGTCTTTTTGGCCTCCTTCTTGGCTGTCTTCTTCGGCACCTTGTAAGGCGCCGGGACCAGCATCTTCGTCAGAAGTGGGACGGCCGGTTCTTCAGGCAGTGGGGCCGGACAGCGGATTCGTTCTGCCTTCTTCATCCAACCCTAGGAGAGTTGTGGAAAACATATTAAGCATTTTCTTTGGGTTATGCGGATAAAATGTATGATAACTTACCGAGCTTGCAGGGCGGGACAGTTGGTAGCCGCGGTCCTCGGCTGAGTCCGGCCATGATTTGCCGTACTTGAAAAGCACCTTCCAGATGTCTTCGTGTGAGGAGCCAAAGGGCTCTCGTAGGGTTGGTGCTTGGCCGGATCGAATTCCCATAAATTGCAAGTCCGGTGTTGATAAGGCAGGATCCAGCGAACTAACATCACCTGGACTACATTGACAAGTTCAATGTTCTTGTCTTCCATATCTTTAACGCGCGTCTGGAGCACCGACAGTTCGTCGGACGAAGACCAGTTTAGGCCCTTCTTGACCCAGGATGTAAGCCACAGGGGGGCTCTAGATCAAAACTCGGGAATAGCGGCCCATTCGGTGCCGCGCAGCTCGGTGATGTAAAACCATTGTTGTTGCCACTCCTTGACGGAATCATTAAAGGTGCATGTTGGCCATGTGACGTTGGGCATGTTGCTCACCATGGCACCCCCGCACTTAGCATGCTCGCTGCCCACTACCTTGGGCTTCACATTAAAAATCTTCAGCCATAAGGCGAAATGTGGCAAGATGCGGAGAAAAGCCTCGCACACGACGATGAATGTCGAGATGTTGAGGAAGGAATTGGGGGATAGATCGTGAAGATCAATCCGTAATAATACGTGATGCCGTGAATGAACGGGTGGAGGGGAAACCCTAAACTACGGACAAAGTGAGGGAGGAATACGACCCTCTCCTGGGGTTCCGAAGTAGGCCAGGTACCCGGCCTCCCGAAGCTTTTTGATATCCTTCTCCCGGACGGTAGAGGCCACCCACTTGCTTCCTACTCCGGTTTCGTACATTCTCGGGGGGCCTTTGTGGGCGGAGAAGATGAACGCTTGGGCACTGGAGCTCGAGCGAAGGGGAATGGATCGGGAAGAAGAAAGCGTGGGTGCGAAAGGGAGTCCTTATCCCTTTATAAAGGCAGCAGGGATTCGGTGCCTCCCCACTTGCCTGGTAAACTCGCTTATTCCCCGTGCGCCGTGATTAATGGCGCAGTTGGGTTACCCACACCCGTATTGATGAGAATCCTGTGATAAGGGGACACGATCTCTGCTTCGACAAGACGTGCCAAGAAAACCGCCTCGCAATATGTGCTGTAGCTGGTTTAGAAAAACGGTTCGAATAATGACCGGGCCATGGCGTGATGTCACGGTATGAAAAGTTGTCAGCAGATTAGATTTGTGGAAATATATACTCTCTACGGTGGTATGTGGAATTTGTTTTGCAGAGCCGGACACTATCCCTGTGTTCAAAATCTTCTATGGAGTACTCGGAGGAAGAACCCGCCTTGCAATGCCGAAGACAATCTGCGCACTGGACTCATCGTCATTGAAGACTGGTTCAGGTGCTACTAAGGGATTCCTGGATTAGGGGTCCTCGGACAGCCGGACTATATCCTTTGTCCGGACTGTTGGACTATGAAGATACAATATTGATGACTTCGTCCCGTGTCCGGATGGGACTCTCCTTGGCGTGGAAGGCAAGCTTGGCAATTCGGATATGTAGATCTCCTCCCTTGTAACCGACTCTGTGTAACCCTAGCCCCCTCCGGTGTCTATATAAACCGGAGGGTTTAGTCCGTAGGACAAGAACAATCATAATCATAGGCTAGCTTCTAGGGTTTAGCCTCTACGATCTCGTGATAGATCAACTCTTGTAATACTCATATCATCAAGATCAATCAAGCAGGAAGTAGGGTATTACCTCCGTCGAGAGGGCCCGAACCTGGGTAAACATTGTGTCCCCCGCCTCCTGTTACCATCCGCCTTAGACGCATAGTTTGGGACCCCCTACCCGAGATCCGCCGGTTTTGACACCCACACCCTCCCTCTCCAGTGATGCTTGGGAGACAACGACAAGGCACGCTGATCGGGACGCGCCGGCAGTGGGTAAGAGCCGTCGCCGAGGACGACCGCGTGAACGTTGCACCTTCTCACCTTCGCCGGCGGAGAGGATCCGGCTGGATCTATGACCAGCGGTGAGTAGAGAGAGAGAGAGAGTGTGTGTGTGTCCATCGCTGTCGTGTTTAGATCTGGAGAGGACGAGACAGTGTGAAGAGAGCAACACTAGCAAGCAAGCGCGAAGGCTCCTGCCTATATAGTGGAGTACTAGTTTTCTTTTGTCTACTGGCCGGAGCCGGCTTGACCTCGGCAATGACGGTCGAGAAGTCTTCATGCACATGCCCCGAAGGCGCAGTTGTCGTCATTTTGATCTGAAGCACCAGATTATAACATATAACACAAAAATGCCACATGACAAGAAATCATAACCTCACTGCCCAAAGGAGATAAGATGAATCCCAACGGACAAACTAGACGAGGATCAAAGCTCAAATTAAAGATAAACTCGTAGAAAATGGGTCCTTTGATAGATGTCCTAATTAACATAGCCGGCTTGACCTAGATGGCAGCCGAGTAGTCTTCGTGCATGTGCCCCCAATGACTAGCCCAACTCAGTTGTCGCTGTTTAACCCTCGCAGTGATCTGAAGCACATGACACCTAATTTTGCGAGATGACAAGAAACCTTTTTCAGATTTCTCACCAGAACTACAGCCCTGTACAACACAGCCTGCACGATATGTAGACGATAGCCAATCCAGGTGTGTTTGCTGGAGTCTAGTCACATGCATGGACGAACTGATCTTCCGTGTCTTGCAGGGATCGTCCAGGTACCAACGTATGTACTTCTATTAACTCACCCGACTTGCGGGGCTGGGGAGTGTGCCTATGGTCGGTCCTCAATTGCGGTCCCACATGTGTGTGCGAACGCAATATGACGCGTGTTCCATTCGGAGAGCGGCGTGCCATACCGACCGACCGCCTGGGGTGCGACACGAACGCGACGGGCGTGCTGTATACTCCTTACATGTGTACCGCTGTTTTCTCGAGGCTTTGCTCCATGGCGCAATCCATGGATACAAAATTAGTATATTGTACTATTTAAAAGTCGAGGGCAGGGCTTTTCCCGCACGGTAGGCGGGGCAGTTCCGCCTAGTCGATTCGACAGAGACGCGAGAAGATGAGGGAGTAGGCTGCTGCAAACGTTGGGCTGTGTGATTTGGCAGTGAGTTACTGCTGGATAGGTGGGGCCCAGTGATTTGACTTGCCATTATCATTTTAACTGCGGCGCTACGACTGGCTTGAATCTCTCGATTCCTGACCACCTCCATATAGGTGCCTCTCCTGATGCTCCACCATGTAGAGGCTGTGTCTTGCTTGAGAGCCACTCCTCCACTTTTTCCTTGCCTCTTTCCCCCACATATGCAAAAATGCCATGTAAAGCGGGCTTATAGCCCACTATTGTACTTGATCCTACAAGTGCTAAGCCTGCCACATAGGCATAAAGTCTGATGTGGCAAGTTAATTAAGAAGAGAGAGACTAGTTTGGTGACCCCAGGATGAAACGGTGATAAGCGCGTGTACCTAGATGAAGCAAACTTAGCAACAAAAAACTAAGCACCTATGCATTGGGGACTTGAGTTGCTAAGCCATTTAATGCCCATAGCACCTCATCTAAGCACCATTTCATTGGAAGAGGTCACTCCTTGGCAAATGCAATAAATACTACGAAGAAAGAGATAGAGAGAAGTAAACAAAAAATACTCTCATAGCCAACCTTATGGCTAACCTTGTTTTATGAGTGACTAAGTGATGACTATGTATGACATGCCAACGTCAGATAGCCTAACGCACCGTGTTAAATCTCCAAGGGCGCGACTGTGCGAGCGAGGCGACGGTCGTGGTAGGCGCGATCATGATACGGGCTACTGGTAGCCCTTGGATCTGAGATCGAACGGTCGCATGCTAAGTTGCTGAAAATTTGTAGAATAACCCTCCAGGATAGGATATTCACCCATAGGTCTAGAATCACGCCATGCAACCGTTCGATCTCAGATCCAACGGCTCTCGGAAGCCCGTATCATGGGAGAATGGAAAGCTTTGTATCACCTGTAATTTTCCCGACGCTTGACATGACATCGAAAGCCATTTAATTGGGCGTCGAGTAGACATGACATCTAATTGGGCCCCATAGTACTGTGCATGAATCCCTTTATCCACCAGGCAAGCCACTACCCTGCCATTCGCACGGGCCCCCACTCGACATTTTTACAATCAATAAACCGCTCCTAGTCGTCCCGTCCTTTCACATTACGGAAATTCCACTAATCCTAACCCTCCTCCCAAATCCATGGTGTCATAAATCTCCGTGATCGGTGGTGAGTACAAGGTTAGAACCATCACCGATGATGAGTTCGACGTCATCTACACCCGTTCTTCCGCAATGGTGACAGAATGCCTTGCTTGCTTCAAACGCATGTTTGAAAACTCAAATGATGAGTGAGTCGCTGGGCTAGATGTTGAGTACACCACAGTCCTGGGAAGCGAGAAGAAACTAAAGGAGGCAGAGAAGAAGAAGCCCGCTGTGATTCAGGTTTGCATGCATGACTTATGCTTGGTCTACCACATATGCCATGCCGACGTTGAGTGTGAGGAATTTAAGAACTTCCTCAAGGGCGGCTGAGTCAAATTCGTTACTGTAGACTTTAGGATCGACAAGGAAATCCTAGGTTTGATAGGCCTCGTTGTAGGCGACCCCTTCGACCTCCAGAAGGAAGGGCTGGTGCCCTCCCTTGATCAGCCTTCAATGCTGACCCTGGCAGGAGCCATGGTTCATCCTATGTACGGTGAACTGAAGAAAGCTCCACACACATTTCATCGTGCATGGCAGTGGACTGTACTAGATATAGACCAATCCACTACGCTGCAATGGATGTCTACCTTTGTTTCAATATCTACAAGGGTTGGATGAAGAGCAAGAGCCAAGTGTGTGGTTCAAGCAAAGAAGTATCGCCCAAGAGGAAGAGGGACAAGGACGAAGTTGAGGACGTGGACGAGGACTCCGAGTAAGGTGGCAGTGTCGTTGCTCATGGTGGTTCTAATGCAGTGTCTACCGGATTAGTTGCTTAGTTTAATTTCTGGTGTGCTTAGTTTTATTTGAGGGGTGCGTTGTGCTGAGCCCCCAGCAGAACTATGTTATGTTTCTTCTCGTTATATTTCGTACGTTTCATCTTTTAGGGTGTATAGTACTACCATTCGTTTCTTGACATTATATATGTACAATATATATGGCCAACATCATATAGCCAGCAGTTTAGTTGTCAAAGAATTTCAGGGTGCTTAGTTTTGTCAAAGAATTTCAGGGTGCTTAGTTTTATTTGAGGGGTGTGTTGTGCTGGACACCACTAACTTATCATTGTGAGAATCGGCTTATTTTTGTCATGTAACATGGTCAATGGGTTTGACGTGAAAATAACAATGTCTAATGGCATTTCTAAGCAAACATCTAACTTAACGATGGCATTTTTTAGATATCTAATTGCATTTTTGAGCAGGCATCTCACGGATCGATGGCATTTTTTGAGTAGTTGTAACTACTAATAGCAAAACTGAGTAGTGATACACAACTAGTGGCATAAAAATAAGAACCCAAGAATTAAATAAGGCTAATTTCTTTATTTCTTTATACCTTTGTGTGCGAAACAGTATACGCTGCCTCCCGCCAGATTTTCTTTACTGAGGCAACATAGAACTATATGAGTGCCCTGTTAAATTTTGGAATTATTCCTGGTTCATTTGGCCTTTTTATACATTAATTGAGTTTCTCGTCATTTAATGTGCATAATTCAAATTTGAGCTACAAGCACATGCTCCTGTGCACCAAAGTTGACTAAAAATCACATGTGTGTCCCTGGGTGAATTTCTAGGTCCCATGCAAGAAATGGGAATGAAATTCAAACATCTGGGCATCGTGGTTCGGCCGAGAACATTGAGAAGCTTGGTTCTAAAATTCTTGTAAATCCAAAACACGCCTGAACATCATGAAACTGTGCATGGTGTCATGTCATGGTACTACCATGCTATGGTAAAAAAAATTGCAGAATAGGAACAAGTTTTTGTATAAGTTTCTTGCAAACCGGAGCTTCTCTCAAGAAGGCTCGTGGTTCTAAGAGGGAACATGTCACCTTTGTGTGCGTAATTCAAATTTTAAATACAAGCACATGCTCCAGTGCACCAAAGCTGGTTGAAAAATCACATGTGTGTCCTCGGGTAAATTTCTAGGTCCCATGCCAGAAATGGGAATGAAATTCAAACATCTGGGTGTCATGGCTCGGCAGGAAACATTGAGAAACTTGGTTTTTTAATTCCTGTAAATCCAAAACACGCATGAAAATCATGAAACTTGGCTTGGTGCCATGACATGGCACCAACATGTTGTGGTAATTTTGCTGTCCGATTTGCGAAGGCGCACACATTAACAATCAACAAAGTCATTTTGGAACAAGTGTTGTCACATTACAATCGGAAACACAATTATTATTGAAACTATGGGCGTTCTATTTACCAATTACATGCCGCCACGCGTCCCCGTTTTTTATTTGCTAGGAGGCGCCGTGCAGGGTAGCTATTTGAGTACGAGAGGCGTGCGATCAGACCTCTGTGCGTGCTTATCGGGAGGAGAGCCCTTTGACCTCCATCTGCCATCCACCTCTCTCCCAAGGTCTATTAATGGCGCCCGAGCCTCTGTTTAATGGCGTGGCAATGTCTCACTCGACTGAGATTTAAGAGAGAAAAAAGAAAATCTGAAAAGAAAATTTTGCACGAATCTTGATGTAAGATCCGACGGGCATCTACTACGTCTTATAGCAAGACTGATAAATATATGTAAGGACGACGAGAGTGGATAATAATTGTCGTACATAATTAGGAAGATAACTAAAAAAGCCACATGCGGCTATGCCCGAAATACACAAGGGCAAAAGAAGAAGGAAGACGCATACAACGATCTGGCTCGCTGATCTCTACTTTCTTTATGCGTTGCAGGTCGCGAAGACTAGTTCTCGCGGCGGGCGATGATTTCTTTCATCAGTTTCATGAACTTAATACGCTGCTTGGCAGCATCCATGGATTCCTCCACCAGCCTGTTGCGCTCAATGCGGAGCATGGCATTCTCGTCCATAAGTTTCTTGATGATGACGCCCGTACTCTGCAACACGACAGCGGTCTCCTCCTCCTGCTTCGCCCTTCCGACGATCTTCACGTTCAGCAGGTCGCACTTGCCCCGGAGCTTCGCATTGCCCTCCCCTAGTTGCCGGATGACGCCGGTAGCCTCATCCCGCATCCTCGCCCAGCCGGAGATCCGATCCATCTGGCTATAGACTATCGCATGCATGCGCGTGTAAGAGCCCTCGCTTGCCCGCCAGAAATTTTCCTAGGACGTCGTAGCGTGGCAGGACTTCCCTGCTGCTTCCGCGGCGTGGCCGGACCAGTCTGCTACATCGACAACGCGGCGGGACCTCCGTGCTGCTTCGGCGCCGCGGCGGGGCCACCGTGCTGCTACGGCTGCACGCTGGATATGTCGACTGCTCTCACGGCGAGGCGGGACATCTCTCGTGCTTCCTCTTCCATGCTTACCTCTCCCTGGTGGAAATCTCTCGACCCAGAACTCACGCTGGCTATGGCTTGATTGACTTGATTGTTTTTTGTGGATGAGGAGTTGAGGAGGAATGTGCAGTCATCTTAGCATAGTGGTATTTATAACCGAGTACTACTAATACGCTCCTAAGTGGGAAACCGTTTAGGTTGTGATCGGTGTGAACAGGTTTGCAATTAAATATAGCGTGGTAGTAGTAGTAATTTGGAATGTGACGAGACACGCTCAAAATTTATTGACGGTTCTAGATTCGAAGTGCGGCACTATTCCCGGATTGCGTAACGTCGGCACGTTTTCCCGGCCGTGCTGTAGCATATGTCATGGTACTAGTTCTTTTTCTACTGCTGTGTACGTGCAAAAACTGGCACCGTCGGATACATATCTTACGCTTGGCGTTCGACAGGAATAGCCTCATGGCGAGCTATAGACTAGTCTTTTTTTCAGACGCATTACACCTATCTCTCTGGACTTCTCGCACGCACCATCACTTCTCCCTAGGTCGATGCCACCCACATACAGTTGTACTCTGAGAAGAGGTGCACGCATGCACTCGTCCTCTCTCACACACGTATCTTTAGCTACGATTTGTAGTGTTCTCAACCATCCGATTGGCTCTATCTTAGGTTTCACATTGCTCCTTGGCCTTGAGATTGAGAGGTTTTAAACGTGGAGGCTAAGATGGAGGCGCAAGGTTTTGGTTAATGTGCAGGTCGCACCGTCTGCCTGGTGCGCATGCAGTCGGGTGAGTTGTCCAAGTATAGACACAACCAGGCCCTCGTTGGTATCCGTGCCTCGACTTTGGCTGGTCATAGTGGAGAGTAACATAAACCAGTTACTATTCTATGTTACTAGTACCTTCATAGTGGGTAGTATCATATAGTATATGCATAATTTGGCGATGAGCGCTCTCTATATCTACCACCTTTTTTCTTTAATTACATCTTGTTAGTTTTGCTCCATGGTGCAATCCATCGATACTACTACTGTACAAATGTATACATTTTTTAAAAGGCTAGAGGGCGGGGCAGTCTAGCTTGGTCCTTTTCACGAGAGGCGAGGGCCTTTGTGATTTGACAGCTCATTACTGCTGGAAGGCGGGGCCTTGTGATTTGACTGCTCGTATAAATGTACCGACGACCTGAGGAGGAGCAAAGAACCGTGCAGTATACTCAAGTTTTCCACTAGAGTAAGATGGAGGAGCACGAAACACGGCAGCCCAGTGCCATATCCTCTACTCTCTACTCTAATTATATATTACTAGCAAGAGGCATTGTCCTATTGGCGATAAAGAATGATCTAATTTGCTAGTCATCTCATTTTTAGCATTGTTCTATTCATGCCTCGCAAAGAAGGTGACCCGTGCGCCGAAACACCCGAAGCAAAATAAGAAACACAGGAGCAAAAGAAGGAGGATTATCACCCCCAAAAAAATAAGGAAGACGCACACACAAGTCTAGGGCACTGCTCTCACTACATGAAGGGTTGCTGGCCGCAAAGTCGTAACTGCTTCTTCATCACCTCCACGACCTCAATCTCCTTGCGCGTCTCCTCCGCCATCTTCATCATTGTGTCCATGACGCGGGATTTCTCGACGCGAGCCTTCATCATCTGTTCCACAGCCGCATTACGTACCTTGACAGCAGTCGGGTGCTCTATGTGGAGCTTCGCCAACTCCTCCTTCTGTTCCATGACGAGGGCTTGCAACATCTTCATCGGGGAACTACTATTCTCATGCAGCTTCTTCCAGCCGGCGTTCTCCTCCTTCAGTAGGTCAGGCTTGTGGCAGAGCTTCGCCTTGTCCTCCTGAAGTTGCAGGATTTCGCCGGTCACCTTCTTCTCCGAGGCAATGCTCTTCTTCAATAGCATCACCAAGACGGCGGTCAACTCCCCTTGCTCATTGAGCTCAGCGGGCATGTCGTCGAGGCTCTCCTTCAGCAGCTCCACCAAGCCGTGGATGAACTCCTTCTGCTTATTGAGGTGCTTAGTGAGCTCATCGGGCATGCAGTCGAGGGATAACGACTCCAGTGCCGCCAGCTCGGCATGTTCGCCCCCGCGTCTAGGGCGCTCCTGGGGGCCATCGCCTGCCCGTGAGAGATCTTTCGAGGTCTCTGCGTGGCGGCGAGCCCTCTCATTTTTTCCGCAGCCTTGGTTGCCTCTCCCTTGTTACGAGTAGTTCTCGACCTAGAGCTCTGCACACCGGCCATGGCAAGGACGAACGAAGAAGGAGGACTTATGAGGAGGAAGGTAGAGTAATTTTCGGTTAGGTAGTTCCCTTTTTATAACCTAAGTACCAGCACTAGTACTAAAACCTGCATAGTGGGAACACGTTCAGGTTTGGTACATACTGGTAGGTGTGAGAAGGCTTGCAATTAATTGTAGCACTAGTACTTTCGAATGTGATGGGAACAAGGTAAAGATTAATTGATGGTTTTTGGTTTCGAGGCCCGAAACGGCTCCCGATGAGTTTAGTGGAACATAAATTTCCAGTAGACTACACTGCTCACATGCGCAAATATTATGTTACTATCAAAAATAGGCACAAAATATGAAGAAGACCAATGGAAGTACTACTAGCAACCCATGATTTAACTACTCGCATGCGCACAGTGGAGTAGTAATGTCTTTCTTCCACCCTCACGTCCACTCAATTTGCATGCGGTGTATTAATTGACCATCAAGGAAGTGAAGGACTTTACACGCGTCAAATTATCACATGGGGAGGATCTTGGTACAAAATTGCGTCCGCCCGTGTACCCGCTTGTGTGTGCGAGGGAATGAGTGCGTGCATGGCGTGCGTGCACATCTTCGCTTCATGCATGTACCGCCAGTGCTGCTCAGGGAGGACGAGTACATTCTTATGGAACCAGTAGCACATCACTGTGATCAATCCACACAAGGATGTCGCGACAATGCCTCCACATGTGCCACGTGGCTTCATGAACTGTAAGAGAGACACTGTGTAGCATGCCATTG
Source organism: Aegilops umbellulata (assembly GCA_032464435.1). Taxonomy (NCBI): domain Eukaryota; kingdom Viridiplantae; phylum Streptophyta; class Magnoliopsida; order Poales; family Poaceae; genus Aegilops; species Aegilops umbellulata. The sequence goes on along the minus strand of CP136056.1, from coordinate 308,883,002 downwards.
TGTTTTGCCCATACTCGAAGTACTAGTAAGGTACACGTGCATTGCACACGTCAGAATTTGCAACCAAATTACGAATAAATACCACACTGTAGCATGTAAGCTCTAAGTCATATATGCCTGATGTAGACCTTCATTTAATTATTATAGTTCATCTCATTGAAAATCAATTAGTTTTTTATAAAAAACCTAGGGCCTCTTTGATTTGTAGGATTTCCAAAATGCGGAAATAGGAAGAAAATGGGATTAAAGTGGAATGTCGTCATGAATCCTACAGGATGGTACGAGTGTTTGATTGTGCATAGAAACAACGCAGCATTCGTTCAAAGTGGTTTGAGTGGATGTGATGTTTCCTATGAAATCTAGTGCAAATGAATCATATGGAAAAATTCCTATGGTTTACAATCCTACGAATCAAACAACCAAGATAGGAAAAATTCCTAAGGATTAGAATCCTCCAAAATTCCTTCGAGAATCCTTTGAATCAAAGAAGCTCTTAATATATTTTATGATTCATGGAATTGTGCGTTGTAAAACATAAGGTAAAAACAAATAATGGCAATTCAACTAGAAAAAAAGTTTGGGCAGTTATGATACGGAAGATTCTAGAACAAAGGAGAACCACTCTTGTTTTGAGATTTTTGCATTATGCTTAAGTTCAACCATGGAGTCTGCTAGATTGTACATGTGGAAAAATCCGGTGGGGGCTAGAAGATGGTGCGAGGGGCCGAGTGGAGGGAGACTATGAAGGAGTGCACAACTGCGAGATCGATATTTAGAGAGAGGGGGCGAGAACGTGCGCTGTTGCGCACAGTGGTGGAGCCATGAAAAATGTCCCATGAGCTAGGGGGCCAAGCATTGCTAATCCTTTACGAGGAGGGCCAATTCATCAACTTAAACCATTTTAACTACCAAATGTCTAATGATCACATTCATATTAGCCTCGATATATAGTGATGTTAGGGGGGGCAGGGCCCTTGCTGCCCCTGTCTTCGCCATTTTGTGCGTGTCTGAGAGAGATGAAGCGGAAGGCATGGATGATGAGAGGGGGCGTTGGATATATAATTAATGTGGGTGTATTAGCTATATATGTAATCCTATATAAAGAGGTATAGATTGATCAATGTGGACGTCGGAAAGAGGGTGAGACCTCACTTGATCGGTTTATGTGGAAAACTATGAAAGACCTAGCTATACACACACACACATAGAGGAACATCGATCATTGTGCATGCATGTGAGAGATAAAGAATGCCCGATATGATGGAGAGGGGGATGTGTGTGTGTGCCTTCATGGGAGACCGACCTGAAGAAAAATATTGCATGTGTGCGATGGATAATGCCGACTGGTAGTGTGTGTGCATGCATGCACGAGAGAAAGTTAGTGGTACAATTATGAAGAGAAGACCAATGTGTGGGTGTAAAAGACTAGGTGAGGTCATAATCAATGTAAAGTTGAATTCAAATATTTGAATAAGAGATCATGATGTTTGAAACCCATGCATGCATGAATATAACGGATATTTGCGCGGTGTGGTTTGGAAGCGAGCATGTTGCAATGTATACACATTGAACAAGGTCAGATTGGTTTGAATTTGAGATACTGATGGCAGACATCATTTGGCCACATTGCATCCGTGCATGGACACACTATTCTAATTGGAGATGATGGGTGGCTTTCGCATCACATATCTATATCTACACCCCTATATATATTATATTATATATTTTTATATAGTGCCGGATAACTTTAACTTTGAAAGATGGTCGTCGGATGAGGCCAATCCGATGGTGCAGAGTTGGCAAATTTGAGCACTACTGGCCGTTGGATATCATCTAGATTCCACCAGATTTTGCCACATGTACAATCTAGAAGACTCTATGGTTGAACTTAAGCATAATGCACAAACCTCAAAACACAAGCACTTCTTCTTTGTTCTAGAATCTTCCGTATCAGAATTGCCCAAATGTTTTTCTACATGATTTGTTTTTACTTTATGCCTTATAATGCACAATTCCATGAATCTTAAAATAGATTAGCTTTCTTATAAAAACTAGATGGTTTTGAATGAAATGAACTATAAGAATTAAACGAACATGTACATCATGCATATATGACTCAAAGCCTACATGCTATAATGTGGTATTTATTCATAATTTGGTTGCCAAATCTCATGCGTGCAATGCACGTGTACCTGACTAGTCTAAATGGTGTCTGTGTGTGTGTTGTGCGTGTTAAACACATTGTACGTAGTATATCATACTAGTCTAAATTGTCTTTTTTGGTACACGTTAAGCTTGTTCTCCTGAAATTTCAAGCCGCGCCTTGTTATGCCGAAATTTCAAGCTAGCGTCTCTGTCTATCGTGCTGTGAAACTCCCGCCTCTTCAACCCGCGCCTTGTTAGCCCGAAATATTTGAGATATATCTTTGTCTCGTTGTGCTCTGACTACTCCCTCCATCTCAACCCGCGCCTTGATATTCCAAAATTATAACGCCCGCGAAAACTCCCACCTCCTGTGAAATCCTGACACGCGAAATGCTTGTGATACCCCTGAACCGAAAGAACCGCCTCAAATCGGTGGGGGTACTTTCATAACTTACCCCACATTTCGGACAAGCGCGTCCCTAAGCCATGGTTCCCCACTCCCATCCCATCCGCCCACCCATTCGTACACCAAGGCCGGCAAAACTCGCGAAGCCCCACACCCTCCTCCATCCACCACCCAGCCGGAGGCTCTTCCTCGACGACGTCATCCATAGCAACACCTCGACGTCCCTCAACCACCGTACCGAATGAGGATTCGTCGTCGATCTGGTCGTCCCGCCGGTTCAGCAACCCCATTCTCCACCTCCAAGGAGCTGCCCCGACGTTCTCCTCGTCTTCCGTGCCACCTCCATTCCCGCACCGCCGTCTTCACCTGCACCCCCGAAAGAGCATCATCATCACCGTTTCCTCGGATGAAGCTGCGGCCTAGTCGGCGCCACCAAAGTGGTTGTACATTAATCGCCGCATTTTCTTCTTGATTCGATCTCACGGTGCTGTCGGCGCTCGGTCCTAAGCCTACACGGCGCGGCTCCATCCACGGCGGCGTCGCCGGCCACTTCCTCCACGGCGTCGCTCCCTCGGCGGCGACGTCCACATCAGTAGGAGCTGCTGCTTCTTTAGTTCTCGCTCACGCTGCTGCTCTGCTCTTGCTCTCGGTCCCCTGCCTGGACTACTCTTGCTCGCGCTGCTGCTCTCGCTCTTGCTCTTGCTTGCGATGCTGCTCCGATTTAGCTACACTTCAGTCGACTGAATTGACTTTTGGGTCAGTCGATTTTCAGGGGGTGTGGGGCTCACCGGAGATAAGGAAGAACCAGCCACAGCGGGGAGGGGGCTCGCCCGAGAGGTACCCCACTATCTATATTAGGGTTCAGGGTGGGGGCGGTGGTCGGCGGCGGTGGTGGGGCGGTGGCGTGGGGATCGTCGGAGAAAAAGCTTGGCATGGGGGGCCTACAGGGATGGCCGGGGCGGCAACGGACCGGGGGTGGGGAGTGTTTTCAGGGCGGGCGGGGTGGCGCACCGCCGCCGCGGGCGGCAGGGGGCGGCTGTTTTGCCGGTGGTGGCTGGCGGCTTAGGGGGGTGGAGGTTGAAGATGAACTGCAGGCCCTTGATTTCGCATCCAACGGCTGCAAAATCGACTAACCAGAGATGAAAAAGTCAGTCGACTGACTTGTAGCCTCACCTCTAGTGCGTTCAGTTTCGACAGTAAAATTCAGTTTCGATAGCAAAATTCAGTTTCGACAGTTAAGTTCAGTTTCGACAGTTAAATTCCGTTTCGACAGTTAAGTTCAGAGATGAGCGGCTGATGTATACATCTAGCACTTTGTGGTTATGTATTTTACGTCATCTATTGGAGATGCTATTAGAATTCCACTCTGGTTAACGTTGTCTCTCTTGTCCTGCTTCAGCCTCGGCGTCGTACAACTCACTGGAGCTGGTCCAACGACGAAACCCTCCATCACAGCGGAGCAGTACCTCGGGCTCCATCTCCAGATGCCTAAGATCTTCTTCCCCTCCTCCGACAGCCAAGTCAGCCGGAGCATCCTCACCGGCCAACCCAATCACGCTGAGATCGACATGGCTTCGCCAAAGAGGTTGTACACTTCTTGTGGTTTGACTTAATCTCACCATGCTTCTTTGCATCATGTGATCTTCCAATTCCTGTGAACCAAACACCCAGATTGGCAGAAATCCTATGTTTTTAAATTCTCTGTTTTGCATGTGCATTCATATACTATTCATGTTTATTTCCTATCCCTGCATTGTTAGAATCCTCAAATTCAAACAAGCCCTTACAGAATTACTTCTGTTACAGATATGTGTCAAAGAAAACCTTGTGCGGTTTGTCCTGCTCCTGCGGTGCTGTGTTCCACCCCAGCTCAGCTGCTCCAACAACGGAAGGGTTCACCATAGCATGGATCCACTCTCCATACTGGCTTTCGCCGCCTCAGATCTTCTTCCCCGCCACCGGCAGTCACGACAACTTCATTACCATCATCAACTAAGCAGATGGCCTTGAGGACTACACGGGTCCGCAAGAGAGGTCACACTCTTCCGTGTCTGCTTACGTTATGCATCGCTTAATATGACGACATGCTACATTATCATCGTGTTCACCTATTAGACTCCTACTCAGGTCCAAACTTATGCTGAAACTTGAGTTTTTAAATGGTTGTGGGGTACATATTGGGGTAGCAATCAGTACTATCTGTCTACTATCTGGTTAATCTTGGGTGTCTACTATGAGTTTCATGTTGGGTGCAAACAAACATTAAAGGAGCCATTATCTGTATTTTTTAACTAAAGCTATTATATGCCTGCTATCATTTGTTTCGGGTCTATCCACAGTTTGCTACCATCACTCTGGATTTGTGCATGCACTCCTTGTATAATCTTACTATGTTTTATTCCTATGCATGTCAGTTACTGCACACAATGGAACTGAACATGTAGAGCAAAAGAGACAAGCCTTGCGTGGCAATAAAATTTCATGCAGACATCGCTCCATGGTGGGCGCAAAGGTAGCCCCCTCCACCAATTTCGGATCGTAATCAAGAGGAAGATAACTGTTCTGAGGGGGATTCAGAAGCAGAAGGGCACTCCTATTTACCCCATGAGGTCTTCGCTCTACTTGGCATGCTAATGTTGGTAATATCATGCATATGGTGGCTTGCATTGCTTACTGTATACATTAAAGATGTCATCTGCTTAGTTTAGACATGCTTTGTTTCAATGCCATCTGTTTAGTTTCTTTATCGTATATGTGAATCATGCAATACCATCTTGTTTAGCCAGGCATCATATATGTGAATTTTGCAATGCCAGCCTGGTTAGCCAGTCATCTTATATGTGAATTATATCATGACATCATTTTTTATTACATCTTAAATTTGTCAACAATTTTAGTACATTCAATTACTCTTCCTGTGCATCATCCATTCGGCATGGTCATCGAAATATCTGGAGTGGAAACAAGGTCTTCAGAGAAGACAATGCTATCTGATGAAGCGCATGTCTTGCTGGTTACAGGTAGCTCCTCAGAGGAGGATTCAAAGACAGATGACTAGTCCTATTCCCCCCCCCCAAGGTGCATGCTCTAACTTGGCAGGGTTATGATGCTCATATTGTGCGTATGTATCTTGCATTGCTATGCAATTTGCTTAGTTTAGACATGCTTTGTGTGAATGCCACCTGTTTAGTGTCTAATTACCATATATATGAATTATGCAATGCCATCTTGTTGCAAGACATTATATATGTGAATTATGCAATGCTATCTTGTGGCAAGGCATTATGTATGTGAATTATGCAATCCCATGTTGTTTAGCCAAGCGTCATATATGTGAATTATATCATGCCATCCTTTTTTGTATTTCTCATTGCTTTTGTCGACAATGTTTGTATATTCAACTGCTCTTCCTGTGCATCAGCCATTTGAATTGGTGATGGAGAAATCTGGAGTGAAAACAAGGTCTTTAGAGCAGACAATGTTACCTGGTGAAGCAGATATCTTGCTGGTTACAGATAGCTCTTCAGAGGAGGATTCAGAGGCAGATGACCAGTCCTATTATCCCCCTGAGGTGTATGCTCCAACTTGGCAGGGTTATATTACTCATATCATGCATATGTTGTATTGCAATGCTTAGTTTTTACATCATATACACGATATTGAATGCCATCTCCTTAGTTGACACATCATATATGCGATTGCCCTCTACTCACTTCCTTAGTATATAAATCATATATTTGAATTATATCATTCCATGATGTTTACATAGACAACATGTATCTGAATTATGACATGCCAACCCATTTTCTCAAGACATAATATAGTTATATCATCTCATCCTGTTCACATAGTCATCATATTTTGAATTATGTCATTCTATCCGTGAATTATATCATGCCATCATGTTTCCATTGATGACATGTTTGTGATTTATGGCATGCCAACCACTTTAATAGACACATCGTATAGTTATATCATGTCATCCTGTTTACAAAGTCATCATATTTTGAAGTGTGTCATTCTATCCTGTTTAGTTAGTCATCATACATGTGAAATTGTGTCATGCTATCCTATTTAATTAGCCATCATATATGTGAAATTTTGTCCTGCTATTCTGTTTGGTTAGACAACATAAATGTGAATTATTTCATGCCCTGTTTTCTTCCCTACTATCCAGTGCACCTGTCTATCTTACAATGTCTGTACATTCAATTACTTTTCTTGTTTATATGCCATTTCAATTGGAGGGGGGATGGAAGTATCTGTGGGAGTAAAAACACGGTCTTCAGAAAAGATCATGCTACCTGTCGATGGAGATAGAACCATGGTTGTACTTGCCCAAGAACCAGCCCCACCACACATAACCCAGACTCACGCAGATTGTACCCCTACCCAGTTGGACAAAGAACCAACTACACCCCTTCTATCCCCACCCTAGCAGATAGTAACCAAGTTCCCGTTGACACAGCACCGTCTCCACCACAGAGCAACCAAACACGATCAGTTAGTAAGGCAAGTGCAGTGCCCAAAGCACAAGGACCGCCACTCCGAACCCCAAGCCAACGCCTAAAGCAGAAGAAGAATTGTTCTCAGGTCAGGTTCCATAGCTATGGTTCATACTACTTTGCTCTTGCATCACTGTATTTACTCATACCAACTAATTTCAAATTTGAAGGATGCAATTGAAACACCAATGGTGCAATAGGTATGTTTTAAACCTGTTTCTTTAACGTGTTTGCTGTTGTAACTTGCTCTATGTTGATTTCAGTTTCAATCGAATAAACAGTTATATTCTCATGACATGCACCTTATAAGTGTTGTTGTTGCCGTGTAGTTTCCCACACTATATTCTGTCTAAGCTGCTTTGTCTTAAATAGATATGATTCGAGCTATATCTATCTTGATTTGGCAACATAAACTAGAATGATATTGACCATACAGTGACCATACTACATAGATATATGTTTGTTTCATGCTGTTATCCTGTCCACCTTACTACTGAACTGGTTTACCAAAATTAGTTTCATATACTACATTGTAAACATGTGATGTGTTTGTTTGTTTCTCTTTTAGAATGCGGATAAAATATTAGAGAAGAGTACCCCGTTATGCAATGGTACAGGAAGTAATGCAGATAAGGTTCAAGATAGTGAGACATCCCTGTTGGTCTCCAAGAAAGCTGATAAAAACTATATTGAAGACACTGAGACAACCCCAAAGTCCTGTCTTGATGTCCTAGAGGGTTTCAAATCCGTAAACATTGAATCATACGATGGCACAACAGATCCTGCTGTATGGATCGAGGACTATCTTCTGCATATCCACATGGCCCGTGGCGATGATCTGCACGCCATCAACTACCTCCCACTCAAGCTTAAAGGACCAGCTCGGCATTGGCTTAACAGCTTGCCAGCAGAATCAATTGGTTGTTGGGAGGACCTAGAAGCCCCATTCCTCGACAATTTCCAGGGCACCTATGTGCGACCACCGGACGCCGATGACCTGAGCCACATAATTCAGCAGCCAGAAGAATCTGCCAGACAATTCTGGACACGGTTCCTAACCAAGAAAAATCAAATCGTCGACTGTCCGGACGCAGAGGCCCTAGCAGCCTTCAAGCATAACATCCGTGACGAGTGGCTTGCCCGGCACCTAGGATAGGAAAAGGCGAAATCCATGGCAGCCCTCACGACACTCATGACCCGCTTTTGCGCGGGAGAAGACTACTGGCTGGCTCGTAGCAATAACATGACCAAGAGCCCTAGTAATTAGGATACCAAGGACAGCAATGGCAGGTCGCGTCGCAACAAGCACAAGTGTCGCATTAACAGCGGCAATGCTGAGGATACGGCAGTTAATGTCGGATTCAGAGGCTCTAAACCCGGTCAACGGAAAAAGCAATTCAAAAGAAATACTCCGGGCCCGTCCAGTTTGGACCGTATACTCGATCGCTCGTGCAAGATACATGGCACCCCCAAAAAACCAGCCAATCACACCAACAGGGATTGTTGGGTGTTCAAGCAGGCCGGCAAGTTAAATGCCGAAAACAGACACAAGGGGCTACATAGCGATGACGAGGAGGAGCCCGGGCCGCTGAACAATAGTGGACAGAAGGGCTTCCCCCTACAAGTGCAGACGGTGAACATGATATACACAACCCACATCCCTAAGAGGGAACGGAAGCGTGCGCTAAGGAACGTATACGCGTTGGAGCCAGTCGCCCCAAAGTTCAACCCATGGTCCTCCAGCCCGATCACTTTTGATCGAAGGGACCACCCCACTAGCATCCTCCATGGCGGATTTGCCGCACTGGTTCTAGACCCAATAATTGACGGATTTCACCTCACTAGAGTCCTCATGGACGGCGGCAGCAGCTTGAACCTGCTTTATCAAGATACAGTAAGGAAAATGGGCATCAATCCCTCAAGGATTAAACCCACAAAAACGACCTTTAAAGGCATCATACCAAGTGTAGAGGCCAACTGTACAGGCTCAGTTACACTTGAAGTGGTCTTCGGATCCCCGGATAACTTCCGAAGCGAGGAGTTAATCTTCGACATAGTCCCGTTCCGGAGTGGCTATCACGCACTGCTCGGACGAACCGCATTTGCAAAGTTCAATGCGGTGACGCACTACGCATACCTCAAGCTCAAGATGCCAGGCCCTCGAGGAGTCATTACGGTCAATGGAAACACCGAACGCTCTCTCCAAACGGAGGAGCATACGGCGGCCCTGGCAGCGGAAGTACAAAGCAGCCACTCAAGGCAATTCTCCAGTTCGGCTATTAAACGTTTGGACACCGTCAAACGCGCCCGGAGTAACCTACAACAAGACCGCCTGGCACGTTCCGAGCAAGCGTAGCAATGCGGCCCCAACCCCAGCCCTCGCGAAACTGCGAAATCAGTACTACGCGCACATAATTACGCTCTGAAAATACCATGGGCACAGGGGGAGGGGCATGACCATGGCACGCCCAAAAATGTGGCTCAACCGCACTAGGGGCTCCTGATTTTATCATTTTTTCCTACTTTCAGGACTCCACTCTTCGGAAGGCCTGTCCGGCAGTACAATCGCCGAACACACGATGCAACAACCAAGGAGGCAGAAAGCTACGTCGAATTCCCAGGTGGTCTCTATAACGAGCTAAATACCTGCCTTACATACCGTCTCGCAGCTCGCCCCTGGAGGGGGACATGTCAAATAGTCCCACCTCTTGCTTACCGTACTATTTGTATCGTTCTGCTTTCGTAGCAGCCGTTTAAAAATAAACAATGCTTAGCTTCAGCTTATTATTGCATTCTCTACTCATTTCTTTTTCAATATATGTTCAATTATGACATTTAGCACCCGTACACTTTGGTACGGTCAATACGCCAGGGGCTCAAGCACCACATAACACGACGTGAGAAGTCCGAACACTTTCACAAGTGCGGCCCTCCGAACTTATAGCATTATATGCATCAGCTCTGAATCATGTCTTTGGTCAATAGTTAGGTTTGCCCGGCTCCCATGTTTTGGTACCTTACGTTCCGCTATATCGGCTAAGGTGGCTCTAGGAGAACTACTGCGATTGTGCCCCAATTGAGCTGGGCTAAGCACCTCAGTACAGAAAGCTAAAACTAACTGTCATGATAGGGCGAGAGTTGGTCGCTCTTCGAGAGGTTTCGAGTCCCTAAAGACTCATGCCGCTTAGAGCGAGGAGTCGGCTTTGTCCGTCCTAGGCATGTATAGCGCCCCGAATTCGGTCTTCCGAACACTAGGGGCTTCGCCCGAATTTAAAATTATAGAATTCTCTGGCCAAGTGAGAGTGATAACGCATTATAGTCTGATTGCCTTGTTCGTTGTGCTGAGCACCTCCCTCGAAGGACCCAAGAATGGGAAAAAGAGTGCTCAGGTTTATCCCGAACTCCCCGGCACTCGTGGCATGGGGGCTGAAGCCGACGACTCGCCATCTCTCAGACTTGATAAACGGCCGCATAGAAGGTAATATTTTAAATTAAAACAAGCATTGCATAGCGCATATGAAAAGTTTTCAGCGCAGAGGATAAAACGAACAAGTTTCACTCAAATATTACATCTTTCGAACATTCATCCGCCACAAGGCGGACACCCTCATAATACATCTCGGGGTGGCGATGCTCCTTGCCCTGCGGTGACCCGTCCTTCACAAGCTTCTCCGCATCCATCTTGCTCCAGTGCACTTTAGCGCGTGCAAGCGCCCTACGGGCACCTTCGATACAGACGGAGCGCTTGACGACTTCATGCCACGGACAGGCGTCCACCAGCCGCCTCACCAACCCGAAGTAGCTCCTAGGCAGGGCCTCTCCAGGCCACAGCCGAACTATAAGGCCCTTCATGGCCTGTTCGGCCACCTTATGGAGCTCGACCAGTTGCTTCAGCTGGTCGCTAAAAGGCACCGGGTGTCCGGCCTCAGCATACTGAGACCAGAACAACTTCTCCGTCGAGCTGCCCTCCTCGGCCCGGTAGAAAGCGGCAGCATCGGACACGCTACGGGGCAAATCTGCGAATGCTCCTAGAGAGCTCCAGACTCGGTTAAGTAACAAGTAATTCACTTTCACGTGCTTGCTTTGCATAAAGAATGCCTTACCCACCGCTATCTTCTTCATCGCCTCAACTTCCTGGAGGGTTTTCTGGCCTTCGGCCTTGGCAGATTTGGCGCTTTCAAGGGCCGTCGCGAGCTCGGACTCTCGCGTCTTTGAGTCAAGCTCCAAACTCTCGTGTTTTTTCACGAGAGCCTGGAGCTCTTGCTGCACCTCGCCAACTCGCGCCTCATGCTTCTCTCGCTCGGTGCGCTCCATGGCCGCCCTCTTTTCGACCTCGAACAGCGCTTGCTTAAGGGTCGCCACCTCAGTCGTGGCCCCTAGGACACCAATAGCGATCCTGTCATTTTTTGCAACTGCGTCTTTTTAAATATACTCCACAAGGTATTACTTACCTCCTTTTTCTCGAGATCCTTCTTGGCAAGGACGAGCTCTTGCTCGGACCGCTCGAGGCTCTGCTTCAGCGCATCCACCTCCGCAGTCAGTGCGGCAGAGGCCAACACCGAAGCCTGCATACGCATATTGACTTAATTTTGTTAGACTCCTGAGAATGTTATTAGATCCTCTATTCGGATTTTCTTTTCGAACGCCAAACAGAGCATCAGGGGCTACTGCCTATGCGGTAATATTTGCACATATTTCTCACATACCTCAAAGCCTGTTAGTAGGCTGGCACAGGCTTCAGTCAGCCCACTCTTGGAGGACTGAACCTTCTCGATCACCGCACTCATAATAGTGTGGTGCTCCTCGTCGATGGAGGCGCCGTTAAGCACCTCCAGCAAATTATCCGGTGCCTCCGGTTGGACGGAGGTCACCGGCGTCGTAGGCTTGCCCTTCTTACTAGGGGGCCGCCTGCCGGACTCCGGAACCTTTGAAGGTTCCGGTGAGGTGTCCGGCTCAGGGCCGGACTTGGAGCCCTTGGGGGTCTTATCCCCTTTGCGCCTGGAGTCCGGGAGGTCGCCTTGCGGCGCCTCCATGGACATCTCCCCTGGCTTGGAACCTTTTGGGACAACACCTCGGCATCGTCCGTAGGGCGGGGGGAGGTAGCGGCCGGAAGTGAAAAACTATTACATCCGACGAACCCAGGGAACCGCTCGACGACACGTCGAGCCGGGCTTTGGGCGGACTACACAATTATATTCGGCGTCAGGAGAAGCAATGCAATAAAGGAATGCCATGAATCACTCTGGTGTCTGAATACTTACGACTTTGCTAGGGGCTTGCCCCTGGGCGGCCACTCCTCGTCGCTGTCGGCGGCGTTGGTGGAATAGTCCGGAGGGAGGGTCCTTCCTTTCTTGGACCCTCCGGCCTCCCCAGTTGGGGCGGCCTTCCTTTTCTTTTCTCCCCCTGCTGGGGAAGAAACCTCTCTTTCCTCCTCCTTGTCTTCGTGGGAGGAGTGCGCCTCGGAGTCATCGGACAGTGAGTCCGACTCCACCGGGTGCCGGGAACTCTTCCGGGTTCCCGTGGCCTTCTTCTCCAGCACCAGGTAAGGTGCCGGAACCAGCAGCTTCACCAAGCGGGCGTCTGCTGGGTCTTCGGGCAAAGGAGCCGGACAGCTGATCTGCCCGGACGTCTCCTGCCAATCCTGTCAAAGGTACGGGAGTTTAGATCCCGCATAGAGTCAAACTATGGAAAACGAGTATCCTGTAAAAGGTAAAACCGCTTACCATGTTGGCTTGTCGCTTTGCACTGAATCCGCGGTCCTCAGTAAGGGGAGGAGGAGCCTCGGTGCTCTTGAATAGCACCTTCCAGGTATCCTCATGGGTTGTGTCGAAAAGCCGGCTCAGAGTTTGGTGCTGGGCCGGATCGAACTCCCACAAATTGAAAGCCCGTTGTTGACACGGGAGGATCCGGCGGATGAGCATAACCTGGACTACGTTGACGAGTTTGAGCTTCTTGCTCACCAGGTTCTGGACACATGTTTGGAGTCCGGTCACCTCTCCCGAACTTCCCCATGCCAGGCCCTTCTCTTTCCAGGAGGTGAGCCACGTAGGGGCTCCGGATCGGAACTCGGGGGCTGCGACCCATGCAGGGTCGCGTGGCTCGGTGATGTAGAACCACCCCGATTGCCACCCCTTTATGGTCTCCGCGAAGGAGCCCTCGAGCCATAGGACGTTGGGCATCTTGCCCACCATGGCGCCTCCGCACTCTGCCTGGCGGCCGCCCACAACCTTCGGCTTAACATTGAAGGTCTTCAGCCATAAGCCAAAGTGGGGCCGGATGCAGAGGAAGGCCTCGCACACGACGATAAACGCCGAGATGTTGAGGATGAAGTTCGGCGCCAGATCGTGGAAGTCCAGGCCGTAGTAGAACATGTGCCCCCGGACGAATGAATGGAGGGGGAATCCCAGTCCGCGGAGGAAATGGGTAAGGAAGACGACCCTCTCATGGGGCCTGGGGGTGGGGATGAGCTGCCCCTCATCTGGGAGCCGGTGCGCGATGTCGTCGGGCAGGTATCCGGCTCTCCTCAGCATTTTGACGTCTCCCTCCGTGACGGAGGAGACCATCCAGTTGCCTCCCGCTCCAGACATGGTTGGTGAAGGTTGAGGAAGAGAATGCGTACTCGGGCGTTGGAGCTCGAGTGTGCGAAAATGGATGAGCAAAGGACGAAGAAGGCGTAGGTGAAAAGGTGGATCCTTATCCCCTTATATGGGTGGACGAAACTACGCGTCCCCACCAGCCTGGTAAAACTGCTTATCTCCCAAGCGTCGTAATCAATGGCGCGGTTGGTTTACCCACGCCCGTATTGATGAGAATCCCGGAATAAGGGGACACGATCTCTGCTTCGACAAGACGTGCCAAGGAAACCGCCTCGCTAAACGCGCTGAGGTGGGACAGTAAAACGATTCGAATAAAGGCTTGGCCGTGGTGTGATGTCACGCTACGGAATACGTCAGCAGATTAGATTTATGTAAATACTATTCTCTCTAGGGCAGTATGTGGAACTTATTTTGCAGAGCGGGACACTATCCTTGTGTTCAAAATCTTCTATGAAGTATTCGGAGGAGGAACCCGCCTTGCAATGCCGAAGACAATCTGCGCGCCAGACTCGTCGTCATTGAAGCCTCGTTCAAGGGCTACTGAGGGAGTCCTGGATTAGGGGTTGTCTGTATAGCCGGACTATGACCTTTGGCCGGACTCTTGGACTATGAAGATACAAGATTGAAGACTTCGTCCCGTGTCTGGATGGGACTTTCCTTGGCGTGGAAGGCAAGCTTGGCAATACGGATATGTAGATCTCCTCCCATCGTAACCGACTCTCTATAACCCTAGCCCTCTCCAGTGCCTATATAAACCGGAGGGTTTTAGTCCATAGGACGAACAACAATCATACCATAGACTAGCTTCTAGGGTTTAGCATCTCTGATCTCGTGGTAGATCTACTCTTGTACTACCCATATCATCAATATTAATCAAGCAGGAGTAGGGTTTTACCTCCATCGAGAGGGCCCGAACCTGGGTAAAAACATCGTTTCCCTTGTCTCCTGTTACCATCCGCCTAGACGCACAGTTCGGGACCCCCTACCCGAGATCCGCCGGTTTTGACACCGACAGAAGTGTAGGCATGTTCTGATGGCTCTCTCCACGAATGAAGATTGGATGGAGAGGTATATATAGCCTCCACACAAAATCTAACCGTTACACACAATTTACCAAACTCGGTGGGACCGAATTGTTAAACTCGGTTAGACTGATTTAGTTCATAATGTGACCGTTAGGGTTTTCGGTGGGACCGACACGTCAACTCCGTGAGACCGATTTCGTTAGGGTTAGGGCATAACGTAATCTCGGTGAGACCGATTGTGGTAATAGGCAAACAGAGAGTTGGTCAGGCAAACTAGGTGGGACCGATTTTCTCATCTCGGTTAGACCAAAACGTTATGAAAAGGAAACACAGTGTTTGCATTGCAATCTCGGTGGGACCGATCGCTCATCTCGGTTTAACCGAAACGTTACGAAGGGAAACAGAGAGATTACAATCCCATCTCGGTGATACCGAGATCCCTATCGGTGAGACCAAAAAGACTAGGGTTTCTGGCAATGGCTATGTCAATTGAACTCGGTGGCGCCGGATAGACAGTTTCGGTGGGGCCGAGTTGACTTTTGATTTGGGACATATGTGGATGTGGGAAAGTAGTTGAGGGCTTTGGAGCATATCACAAAGCACTTTGAGCAAGCAAGCCATTAAGCAACACCTCATCCCCCGTTAACAGTATTGGCTTTTCCTATGGACTGAATGTGATCTTGGATCACTTGAAATGAAAAATGTAGAGTCCTGAGCTTTGAGCTTGAGCCAATCCTTTGTCCCTCGAATTTTGAAGGATCCACTTTTCTCATCCATGCCATGCCAATCACGGAGCTTTCCTGAAATGTTTATCTTAAAATAGCATTACCTCAATGAGCTATATGTTGTTAGGAATTACCAAAACCAGCCAGGGATAGTTGCACTTTCAATCACCCCCTTTTTGGTAATTGATGACAACATATAGATCAAAGCTTCGACAAATGATAATAAGATTGAAAAACATCTTCACTTTAAGAAGTATGTGATAAGCAAGATCTCCCCCTAAATTTGTGCATTATTGAAAATTGTCTTTTGAATGCAAATGCACAATCGATTAGGATCATGGGTTACTCTTCCATGTCACACACATCTTGGTGGAGCGCTCAAAATGATAGAAGTTAAAAGCATGCACTCATCACGAAGCAAGTGAATGGTCATATAAGGATATAAGAGATAATATTATCCAACTAGCATTAAGGGTAGCATATGATCAAACACATGATCAAACAAGTATCTCACAAGCACGTAAAGTATATCACACAAGCACACAATAAAGAAGTTCAACCAAAATAGCAAGAGAGATAAAGGAAGCAACACACACTCTCTCTCTCAGCCTATGATCTATACATTTTTCTCCCCCTTTGGTAACAAGTTACCAAAAAGTTAAAAAAATGCATAGTGCTAAATGACTCTCAGGATTGCTCTTCGGTAGGAGGTGTGATAGAGGCAAATGTGTTCCGTCTTTCGATGAGATGGTGGGTATTGTTTTGGAGGAAGTAGACTTTGACGATTCGACTACGAACGTGCAAGGACGCCGCGCCTTAGCAATCGCTAAACCTACTCCGAGAGGTTATTGACCACGCCGAAGCACGATCAACCTGACCATGAAGGTCTATTTCCTGCAGGCAAATGAAGAACAAGCAAGAAACTAAGGTTGCAATCTGGATATTGCGAATATAAGAGGAAAGCTTTATTGATCGAGGTGGGGTTCTGTGACGCCTTGGTCTGGTCGTTGAACACAAACGAAGTACGCGAAGTTGCAGCTATGGAGAACTTTTAATCTAAACAAAACCCAAAGTCTAAACGGTGCCCTAAGGGCTATATATATGGAGGAAGAGGGGGAAATTTTGTGGCCCTTGGGGAAGGGGTCCGAAACCAACCCTATCTCTTGTTTCCCCACACATAAGGACACTAAAAACAGCCTATACTTATGTATTTCGAAATTACATGGGCCTGGCCCAATAGTAAGGTGACGCAGCACCTAGAATAGCCTCTAGACGAAATTTATGAAGTGGCATCTTGTATAGTTCGTCCAAGGCTTCATTCACTCCTTATGGTGGCTTTAGAGTCCTGAAATCATCACTTGTAACTCCGTTCTTGTTCCCCTTGCGCATGCCATCAACTCCATGCGTGTTCTTGCTCCAATGTTCATCCTTCTCCAAGCTAGGCCCTTCATTTGTAAGCAAAACAAATGTATCCAATTCAGGCAGCATCATATTCTCATGAACATTAGAATCATTACCAAGAAACGAAAGTACCTGGTAATTTAATTGGCGTGCGCGAGCTCTAGTAATTGGTCCATTATATGTAATAGTAGGGGCTGTGGGTGTAACAATGGTATTGATGTCCTCATCATCCTCCCCTTCTTGAAATGAAGTCGTCGTCGACGGAAGCTCATCTTCCTCACCCAAATAAGGCTTCAAATCTGCAATGTTAAAAGTGGGACTAACCCCAAAATCTACAGGCAGCTCAAGTTTATATGCATTATCATTTATTTTCTCTAACACGTTAAAAGGACCATCAGCACGTGGCTTTATCTTTGATTTGCGCAAATTAGGAAACCTATTCTTACGCAAATGTAACCAAACAAGATCTCCAGGTGCAAAGACAAGATGTTTACTACCCTTATCTCCAGCAAGTTTATATTTAGCATTCATACGCTCAGTGTTTTCCTTAGTTAACTCATGCATTTTCAAGATCAATTCAGCACGTTGTTTAGCATCAAAATTAACCTTATCCAAAGATGGAAGAGGCAACAAATCAATGGGTGCACGAGGTAGGAAACCATACACAATTTCAAAAGGGCACATCTTAGTAGTAGAATGCAATGAACGATTATAAGAAAATTCAATATGAGGCAAGCATTCTTCCCACATTTTCTTATTATTCTTTAAAACAGCCCTAAGCATAGTAGACAATGTTCTATTGACTACTTCAGTTTGCCCATCAGTTTGGGCGTGACAAGTAGTACTAAAAAGCAGTTTAGTCCCCAACTTAGTCCATAAACATCTCCAAAAGTGGCTAAGGAATTTAGTATCACGACCTGAAACAATAGTATTTGGCACACCATGCAAGCGAACAATTTCCCGAAAGAACAAATCAGCAACATTAACAGCATCATCGCTTTTATGACATGGTATAAAGTGGGCCATTTTTGAGAATCTATCCACGACAACAAATATGCTATCCCTCCCCTTCTTTGTTCGAGGTAAACCTAAAACAAAGACCATAGATATATCTTCCCAAGGAACACTAGGTACAGGCAAAGGCATATATAAACCATGAGGATTGAGTCTTGACTTAGCTTTTTGACATGTAGTGCAGCGAGCAACAAAACGCTCAACATCCCGTCTCATCTTTGGCCAAAAGAAATGTGTAACATCCCAAATTTTCAATTTGGAATGTTATACATTAGATCATCATTTCATACCATATTTTATTTGCTTTTGGTTTTGATCCTAGAAATTCTATGCTACTCAAGGACCCACGGAGAGAGTTGGGGATTTTGTTATTTTCATATTTGAGTTTTCTCAAATTTTGAGAATAGGATCATTTGATTTTAATTATTTTATCATCAATAATTTCTATTACAAAAACATGAGAGAGGGAATAAAATGACTTTCCCAAAATAAAGAAATATTGAGGATTTGATAATAAAATCAAATAAGATTTTATTTCGGAGTTTTTTGTTATTTTATTTGAATTTAGGAAAAATATGCTTTTGTCAACATTGTATTTAGGCCCCAAATAAATGTTCACTATGTCCGGCTTGATTTTAGAAGTCGGGGAAAATTTATTTTGGGATTTTTGGAGTCCGTTTAGTACTCCTTTTATTTGTTTTACTGCGCGTAATTATTTAAAAAAACGCGAACCGACTCCGCGCCGTACCCGAGCGGGACTCCGCCTGGGGGCAGCCTTTAAATAGCCGCCGCCCGAGCCGCCACCAGCCCAAAGCCCGCCGCGCCGCCAAACCCTAACCCTAGCCGCGCCTCGATCCGCCGCCGCCGCAGCCGCCCGCCGCCGCCCGCCACCGCCGGCGCAATCGCCGACCCGCCGCCCGAGGTTGCTTCGATTTCCACAGCGCCGGTTTTCTCGAAAAAACGTTCAGTTTTTCCGTCGTTTTTTTTAGTTTCCATTTTATTATTAGATCAGTTTTTTTCGGTTTAGGTTAATTCGCAAGCGTTCGCTCGTTCGTTCGTTTTAACGGACGTGTTCGTCGTTTAGATCCAGATAACGAACGTTCGTTCGTTTATCTGTTCGTCGTTTTTCTTTTTCTCGGATTTTCCGTGATTATTTTCTGATCGTGATTTCTGATCCGATTTTCGTTTTAGTATAACTTTTTGCTCGTTTATCGGAATCGGGCGATTCAAGCGCCTGGAGTTTCGCCTCGAAACCCTATATCCGTTTAACCAACCTAAACAAGTTTTTGCTTCTATAAAATTGGAATTAGATCCAGATTAGTAGAACGAAGTTGTTTTCTTTCGCCGTTTGACTTTCGTTGCTTCGTTCGATTTGATTCTTTTTGCAAACCGGAGTTCTTAAGTTGAACTTTCTGGTTAGATCTCTTATTTGAGTTTTACCTGCGCATTAGATGAATACTTATTGTATGCTTGTTTTTTTGTCTACGATAGAATACCCGGAGTGCGCCGCTGTTACTTCGAATATCTAGGTTTCGCGGATCATCAGCAAGGCAAGTAACACTTTGATCATTACCTTGCTATTTCCCAGTTTTATTGCATTAGATCGATCCTCAAACATTGCATGATTAGGATCTAATTAAATTGTGGGATGGGAAGTAGTTGAGGTAGTACCTATTACCTGTTTTCTTGTCAATCCTTTGGGAGTTACTTCTACGTTTGCTTATTATGCCATGCTATGCTAGTAGACGTGGATTGGGTGAGTGATATCCATGACAGATGTGAGATTGTTAATTAATGGTTTATTTAAGGTGGCAACTTAAACACACATCTGGGTGGATTGAGGTACCTGGGTATTCCAGGATTACCTGTTTCTTTTGGACCGCCACCCAGGCTCAAAGGGAACATGAGATTATTCATACTAGAAACTTCCATGTGCAGCCAGAAGCTATTATGGGCTCTAGCATAGCTGACTAAGTCGTGCGAACTCTTACAGTGGTAGACTAGCTGGTGTAGGGGATGTAGGTTGGTACGGTCTACCCGTTTGTAAGGTGCTAGCGCTTCTGATAGACTATGTCTCGGTCATCCGTTTCTCAAACACCATGTAGTGCGAGAAATCCAACGGAGGAGATCGAGTCTTGTGGGGAAAAGTGCGCAAACCTCTGCAGAGTGTATAAACTAATCATGGTTAGCCGTGTCCCCGGTTATGGACGTTTTGAGTATCTAGTACTTGGATTATCATGTGAATCTCATCATGTTACTTTAATTAATATTGTTGGGTTTTAATGATGATTACTTTAATTGGGATTGAGGATGCTGTCAACCATTCTCAATGTTTAACAACCACCACGATAGTTAAATAAAATTTATTCCTTTGCAGTAGGGAAAAACTGGCTTTATGCAAAACTGTAACCATAGAGATGACAGCTGAGCACAGAGATCAGACTGTTTGAGGTCTGGTCGCTACAAAGATGGTACCAGAGCACACGCTGACTGTAGGACACGACCACTAAGCTAAAGCCCTAGATCACTACTCTCTTCCCATTTCTGACTCCTCATCTTTTCTACTCTTTTAGGATGACGGAAGCGGGGATCAAGTTCACCCAGCCAGATGAAGATACACCCTTTGGACGACACCTGAAGGAAGTCACTAAGTACCTGAACATTGGAATACCAAGTTTCACTGGGACCTACAACGCCACTTTACCCGAAGAAGAGCGTTGGAAGATTCAAGGTCAAGTTCCCGGAAGGACATTCGTGCCAGTCACGGAGCCCATAGAGTGTGTTTTTAATGCACCAACCTGGACTTTAGGAAAGAGCATGGCAGCTCATATCACCATGGGACGCATTGGAGAAATCTACCAAGAAGACCTCAAGGATACTATCTACCAGATTTGCGAACGCCGAGATGAACAATGGGAGATAGTTAGCACTAAGAAGGATCGATCCATTGCAGCTTTCATCCAAGAGTTAAACCAGCACAATCGACGCCAGGAGAACCAGATGTGCGCAGACATGATGGAGTTGAAGAAAGCAAAAGTCAAGATTATCGAACTAGAAGGAGAACTGAACGCCACTCGCAAGGACTACATGGATGAGATTGTAGCTCTAGTGAGACAAAACGGCGACCTTAAGGAGAAGATTGAAGAACTCATGGGGAATTCAACACCCGGAGGAGAAGATGAAGATTGTACCTGTCCAGAGAACTACATCATCATCGACGACACCGATTCCGATCCTAGTGATGATGATTTCGAAGACGTAGCTGGAGCAGATATCATGGAATCTTCATCGGAACAGTTTTTCTAGTAGACTACCATAACAGTAGTAGTGTTCCACCATGTATATACTATAGTCCACGCACTTTTGCGATAGTTCTAGACCGATTGTATGCCCTTGTTTGATTGAATGAAGTGATTTCGTGTGAATTTGCCTCATGTGCATTTGGGTAGTGTTTTCTCTTAGACCTCATTCTATTCTTAATTCTCATCTTTTCTAAACCCTTAGATGCCTCCGAGACGTGACAATGGATTTGCTTTCCCACCGGAGCTCACACAGTTGATCCAGTAGTAGAATGCTTACAACAACAACAACAACAACAACAACAACAACAACAACAACAACAACAACAACAACAACAACAACAACAACAACAACAACAACAACAACAACAACAACAACAACAACAACAACAACAACAACAACAACAACAACAACAACAACAACAACAACAACAACAACAACAACAACAACAACAACAACAACAACAACAACAACAACAACAACAACAACAACAACAACAACAACAACAACAACAACAACAACAACAACAACAACAACAACAACAACAACAACAACAACAACAACAACAACAACAACAACAACAACAACAACAACAACAACAACAACAACAACAACAACAACAACAACAACAACAACAACAACAACAACAACAACAACAACAACAACAACAACAACAACAACAACAACAACAACAACAACAACAACAACAACAACAACAACAACAACAACAACAACAACAACAACAACAACAACAACAACAACAACAACAACAACAACAACAACAACAACAACAACAACAACAACAACAACAACAACAACAACAACAACAACAACAACAACAACAACAACAACAACAACAACAACAACAACAACAACAACAACAACAACAACAACAACAACAACAACAACAACAACAACAACAACAACAACAACAACAACAACAACAACAACAACAACAACAACAACAACAACAACAACAACAACAACAACAACAACAACAACAACAACAACAACAACAACAACCCACTGCCACCACCTGTTGATCACTTAACCCGTTTTCTTAGGCTGAATCCGCCGGTGTTCTCCAGTAGCACCGAGCCGATAGTGGCAAATGATTGGCTCCGCAAGACAGGGAGGGAGTTGACCATTGCAGGATGTATAGATGGGGGAAAAGTGAAATTTGCCACTCATCAGCTTGAAGGACCCGCAGCATCATGGTGGGAGAATTTTACAGCCACTTACCTGGTAGACACTGTCACATGGGATCAGTTTCAGCAAGCTTTCCGCACTGCCCATGTTTCAGCAGGAGCTATGGCCATGAAGAAGCGTGAGTTTCGTAAATTGCGCCAAGGAGGACGAACAGTTGGCCAGTATGTGGATGACTTTAGTAAGCTATCATGTTATGCCCTAGATGACGTTGCTACGGATGCCACTAAGCAGGAGAAGTTTCTGGAAGGACTGAATGACGAGCTGAGTATGCAGTTGATGGTAGCAAGCTTCAACAACTACCAGTAGTTGGTAGATCATGCTCTTATGATTGAGGGGAAGCAGCAGCAGATTGAAAACCGCAAGAGGAAGTATGGACAAGGGAAGTACAATTCTGGAGCTCAGCAGAAGCCCCGTCTTACCGCAAAACCGGGAGTTCATTTTCAGCATACTCATGGAGGAGGTAGCTCGCACAATCACAATGGCCCCAAGAATGGTAATGGGAATGGAGGAAGCAACGCCCAGAACCGTACCACCCCATCAACCCCAGCCAAGAGAGACCTGAGCCAAATCACCTGTTTTAAGTGTCAGAAGACCGGACATTATGCCAATGAATGTCCTGAAGGCCAGAATGGCAATGGAAGCTCTAGGAAGAAGCGGAAGCCTTTCAGCAGGGGACAGGTGAACCACGTTAGCGTGGAGGAGGTTGAAGCCTAGCCTGATGTAGTAATAGGTAAGTTTTTGGTTAAGTCATTTACTCACTCGTTCTTTTTGATACTGGTGCATCGCATTCATACATCTCAAGGGGATTTGTGGATAAGTATAACCTGCCAACCCAAGCCCTTAGGTCACCCATGTTAGTAACCTCGCCTGGAGCAGAGTATATGGCTATTCGATGGTGTGATCGGTTACCATTAAGGATTGGTAACTATGTGTTTCCCTCGGACCTAATAGTATTGGAATCTCAAGGATTGGATGTGATATTAGGCATGGATTGGTTATCAAAGTATGAAGGGAACATTGAATGCGCTAGTAAGATAATTTTTCTTACAACGCCAGAAGGAAGAAGGATCAAGTATGTATCACGGCATCTGCCGAAAAGGATTCAAGTAAATTCCTTAACAGGAGTTGTGCAGGAGGAAGTACCCGTGGTAAAGGAATTCCCTGACGTATTTCCAGAAGAGTTGCCAGGCATGCCACCAGATAGAGACATTGAGTTTTTGATTGAGCGTTTGCCAGGCACAGGGCCAATATCTAAGAGACCATATAGGATGCCCGCAAAAGATTTGGAGGAGATTAAGAAGCAGATTAAGGAGTTACTGGATAAAGGTTATATTCGCCCAACTTCTTCACCTTAGGGATCACCAGTACTTCTAGTGGAGAAAAATGTTGGATCGTTAAGGATGGTTGTTGATTATCGTGGGTTGGATGAAGTAACAATCAAGAACAAGTACCCACTACCGATGATCAATGATCTGTTTGATCGATTGCAAGGAGCTAAGGTGTTTTCCAAGATTGATTTGCGATCAGGGTACCATCAATTGAAGATTCGAGAGCAGGACATACCTAAGATAGCTTTCACCACAAGATATGGACTGTATGAGTATACCGTTATGTCATTTGGTCTGACTAACGCACCTGCCTATTTTATGAACATGATGAACAAAGTGTTTATGGAGTTTTTGGATAAGTTCGTCCTGGTGTTCATTGATGATATTCCAGTTTACTCAAAGAATGAAGAGGAACATAAGGAACATTTGCGATTGGTACTTGAGAAGCTCAGAGAACATCAGTTGTATGCCAAGTTCAGCAAATGTGAGTTTTGGTTGAAGTAAGTAGGATTCCTCGGACACGTTATATCCGGAGAAGGAATAGCAGTTGATCCCACAAAGGTTATCACTGTGACCAATTGGGAAGCACCAACAACAGTTGGAGAGATCCGGAGCTTCCTTGGACTCGCAGGATACTACCGGAGATTTATTGAGAACTTCTCAAAGATTGCAAAGCCTATGACGGAGTTGCTGAAGAAGGATACCAAGTTCATATGGCTGAGGAGTGTGAGGCTAGTCTCCAGGAATTGAAGAAACAATTGGTTACCTCACCAGTGTTAATTCTGCCAAATCAGACCAAGGATTATGAGGTGTATTGCGACGCTTCATGTCGAAGACTTGGAGCAGTGCTTATGCAGGAGGGAAGAGTTGTTTCGTATGCTTCACGACAACTCAAACCTCACGAGTTGAATTATGCCACGCATGATTTGGAGCTAGCAGCCGTAGTGCATGCATTGAAAACATGGAGACATTTCCTCATTGGAATCCATTGTGAGGTGTACACGGATCACGTAAGTTTGAAGTACATTTTCACTCAGAAGGAGTTAAACCTCAGACAAAGGAGATGGTTGGAGCTCATCAAGGATTATGATATGAGGTTGCATTATCATCCCGGAAAGGCTAATGTAGTAGCTGACGCATTGAGCCGTAAGAGCCATGTCAATACCGTAATGATGGGGGAAATACCAAAGGAGTTAGCCGAGGATCTTCGTGAGCTATGTTTGGAAATAGTTCCGAGAGGCTATGTAGCAGCATTGGAGATTTAGTCTACTTTGATGGATAGAATCAGAGAAGCTCAGAAAACTGACAAGGAGATTGCTTCTATAATGGAGAAAATGAGCGAAGGAAAGGCTAAAGGTTTTCATGAGGATGAGCATGATACCCTATGGTTTGAAGATCGTGTTTATGTCCCCAATGACCCGGAGATCAGGAAGTTGATTCTGCAAGAGGCGCATGATTCACCATATTCGATTCACCCAGGAAATACCAAGATGTATTTGGATTTAAAGGATACTTTCTGGTGGACCAGAATGAAGAAAGATATTGCGGAGTATGTAGCAGTTTGTGATGTATGTCAGAGAGTAAAGGCAGAGCATCAAAGGCCAGCATGATTGTTACAACCATTGCCGATACCCGAATGGAAGTGGGATAAGCTAGGTATGGATTTTATCATAGGATTACTCAGGACTCGTTCAGGCTATGACTCGATTTGGGTTGTAGTTGATCGGTTGACGAAAGTAGCTCATTTCATCCCGGTAAAGACCACTTACAGTAGTGCTAAGTTGGCAAAGATATACATGACCAGGATCGTATGTTTGCATGGAGTTCCGAGGAGTATCGTATCAGATAGAGGAACCCAGTTTACCTCAAAGTTCTGGAATCAGTTGCACGAAACTTTGGGTACCAGGCTAGAGTTCAGTACAGCTTTTCATCCACAGACAGATGGACAGACCGAGAGAGTCAATCAGATTTTGGAGGATATGCTGAGAGCTTGTGCGCTAGATTATGGATCTAGTTGGGACGACAATTTTCCATATGCAGAGTTCTCTTACAACAATAGCTATCAATCCAGTTTGAAAATGGCCCCTTTCGAAGCCTTGTATGGAAGGAGGTGCAGGACACCGTTGTCGTGGGACGAAGTTGGAGACCGCCAGTTGTTTGGACCGGATTTGATTAAAGAGTCTGAACAGAAGGTGAAGTTGATTCGCGATAGGCTCAAGGTAGCCCAGTCCAGGCAGAAAAGCTACGCAAATTCTAAACGCAAGGAGACAATTTACGAAGTCGGAGACCAAGTTTATCTTCGAGTATCCCCACTTCGGGGAATAAAGCGCTTTGGTGTTAAGGGAAAGTTAGCGCTACGATTTGTAGGACCATACCGAGTATTGGAACGTATGGGAGAAGTGGCCTACAAGTTGGAATTGCCCGAAGGATTGTCAGGAGTTCATGATGTGTTCCACGTTTCTCAGTTGAAGAAGTGCCACGCGGAGAAGGCTGACATACCTTTGAGAGACACAGTTCCATTGGAAGCAATTCAGTTGGATAACGATTTGACCTATGAGGAGAAACCAGCTAAGATTCTCGAGTTTGCCAGCCGAGTCACCCGCAGCAAGGTTATCAAGTTTTGCAAAGTTCAGTGGATTCACCACACCGAGGATGAAGCCGCCTAGGAACGAGAGGAAGATTTGCTCAAGGACCACCCTCACCTATTTTCTAGCCAACCCGAATCTCGAGGGCGAGATTCATCTTAAGGGGGGTAGGTTTGTAACATCCCAAATTTTCACTTTGGAATGCTATACATTAGATCATCATTCATGCCATATTTTATTTGCTTTTGGTTTTGATCCTAGAAATTCTACGCAACTCAAGGACCCACGGAGAGAGTTGGGGGTTATTTTCATATTTGAGTTTTCTCAAATTTTGAGAATAGGATAATTTGATTTTAATTATTTTATCATCAATAATTTCTATTATAAAAACATGAGAGAGGGAATAAAATGACTTTCCCAAAATAAATAAATATTGAGGATTTAATAATAAAATCAAATAAGATTTTATTTCGGAGTTTTTCGTTATTTTATTTGAATTTAGGAAAAATATGCGTTTTTCAAAATTGTATTTAGGCCCCAAATAGATGTTCACTTTGTCCAGCTTGATTCTAGAAGTCGGGGAAAGTTTATTTCGGGATTTTTGGAGTCCGTTTAGTATTTCTTTTATTTGTTTTACCGCGCGTAATTATTTAAAAAAACGCGAACTGACCCCGGGCCATACCCGAGCGGGACTCCACCCGGGGGCAACCTTTAAATAGCCGCCACCCGAGCTGCCCCAGCCCACCAGAGCCGCCGCCAGCCCAAAGCCCGCCGCGCCGCCAAACCCTAACCCAAGCCGCGCCTCGATCCGCCGCCGCAGCCGCCCGCCGCCGCCACCGTAGCCGACCCACCGCCCGAGGTTGCCTCGATTTCCGCGCCGCCGGTTTTCTTGAAAAACTGTTCAGTTTTTCCGTCGGTTTTTCATCTGTTTTTTTAGTTTCCGTTTTTTATTAGATCGGTTTTTTTTCCGGTTTAGGTTAATTAGCGAGCGTTCGCTCGTTCGTTCGTTTTAACGGACGTGTTCATCGTTTATATCCAGAGAACGAACGTTCGTTCGTTAATCTGTTCATTGTTTTTCTTTTTCTCGGATTTTCCGCGATTATTTCCTGATCGCGATTTCTGATCCGATTTTCAATTTAGTATAACTTTTCGCTCGTTTTTCGGAATCATGTGATTTAAGCGCCTGGAGTTTCGTCTCAAAACCCTCTATCCGTTTAACCAACTTAAACAAGTTTTTTTCTGTAAAATTTGACTTAGATCCAGATTAGTAGAACGAAGTTGTTTTCTTTCGCCGTTTGACTTTCGTTGCTTCGTTCGATTTGATTCTTTTTGCAAACCGAAGTTCTTAAGTTGAACTTTCTAGTTAGATCTCTTATTTGAGTTTTACTTGTGCATTAGATGAATACTTATTGTATGCTTGTTTGTTTGTCTGCGATAGAACACCCGGAGTGCGCCGCCTGTTACTTCGAATCTCTAGGTTTCGCGGATCACAGCAAGGCAAATAACACTTTGATCATTACCTTCCTATTTCCCAGTTTTATTGCATTAGATCAATCCTCAAACATTTCATGATTAGGATCTAATTAAATTGTGGGATGGGAAGTAGTTGAGGTAGTACCTATTACCTGTTTTCTTGTCAAACCTTTGGTAGTTACTTCTACGTTTGCTTATTATGCCATGCTATGGTAGTAGACGTGGATTGGGTGAGTGATATCCGTGACAGATGTGAGATTGTTAATTAATGGTTTATTTAAGGTGTCAACTTAAACACACATCTGGGTGGATTGAGGTACGTGGGTATTCCAGGATTGCCTGTTTCTTTTGGACCGCCACCCAGGCTCAAAGGGATCATGAGATTATTCATACTAGAAACTTCTGTGTGCAGCCACAAGCTATTATGGGCTCTAGCATAGCTGACTAAGTCGTGCGAACTCTTATAGTAGTAGACTAGCTGATGTAGGGGATCTAGGTTGGTACGGTCTACCCGTTCGTAAGGAGCTAGTGCTTCTAAAAGACTATGTCTCAGTCATCGGTTTCTCAAACACGATGTAGTGCGAGAAATCCAACGGAGGAGATCGAGTCTTGTGGGGAAAAGTGTGCAAACCTCTGCAGAGTGTATAAACAAATCATGGTTAGCCGTGTCCCCGGTTATAGACAGTTTCGGTGGGGCCGAGTTAACTTTTGGTTTGGGACATATGTGGATGTGGGAAAGTAGTTGAGGGCTTTGGAGCATATCACTAAGCACTTTGAGCAAGCAAGCCATTAAGCAACACCTCATCCCCTGTTAACAGTATTGGGTTTTCCTATCGACTGAATGTGATCTTGGATCACTTGAAATGAAAAATGTAGAGTCCTGAGCTTTGAGCTCGAGCCAATCCTTTGTCCTTAGAATTTTGATGGATCCACTTTTCTCATCCATGCCATGCCATTCACTGAGCTTTCCTGAAATGTTTATCTTGAAATAGCATTACCTCAATGCGCTATATGTTGTTACGAATTACCAAAACCAGCCAGGGATAGTTGCACTTTCAATCTCCCCCTTTTTGGTAATTGATGACAACATATAGATCAAAGCTTCGACAAATGATAATAAGATTGAAAAACATCGTCGCTTTGAGAAGTATGTGATAAGCAAGAGCTCCCACTAAATTTGTGCATTATTGAGAATTGTCTTTTGAATGCAAATGCACAATCGATTAGGATCATGGGTTACTCTTCCATGTCACATACATCTTGGTGGGGCGCTCAAAATGATAGAATTTAAAAGCATGCACTCATCACCAAGCAAGTGAATGGTCATATAAGGATATACGAGATAATATTATCCAACAAGCATTAAGGGTAGCATATGATCAAACACATGATCAAACAAGTATCTCACAAGCACGTAAAGTATATCACACAAGCACACAATAAATAAGTTCAACCAAAATAGCAAGAGAGATAAAGGAAGGAACACACTCTCTCTCTCAGCCTATGATCTATACATTTTTCTCCCCCTTTGGTAACAAGTTACCAAAAAGTTAAAAAAATGCATAGTGCTAAATGACTCTCAGGCTTGGTCTTCGGTAGGAGGTGTGATAGAGGCAAAGGTGTCCCGTCTTTTGATGAGATGGTGGCTATTGTTCTGGAGGAAGTCGACTTTGATGATTCGACTACGAACGTGCGAGGATGTCGCGCCTTAGCAATTGCTAAACCAACTCCGAGAGGTTATTGACCACGCCGGAGCATGATCAACCTGACCACGAAGGTCTGTTTCCTGCAGGCAAATGAAGAACAAGCAAGAAACTACGATTGCAATATGGATATTGAGAATATAAGGGGAAAGCTTTATTGATCAAGGTGGGGTTCTGTGACGCCTTGGTCTGGTCGTTGAACACAAACAAAGTACGCGAAGTTGCAGCTATGGCGAACTTTTAATCTAAAGAAAACCCAAAGTCTAAATGGTGCCCTAAGGGCTATATATATGGAGGAAGAGGGGGAAATTTTGTGGCCCTTGGGGAAGGGGTCCGAAACCAACCCTATCTCTTGTTTCCCCACACATATGGACTCTAAAAACAGCCTATACTTATGTATTTCGAAATTACATGGGCCTGGCCCAATAGTAAGGTGACGCAGCACCTAGAATAGCCTCTGGACGAAATTTATGAAGTGGCCTCTTGTATATTTCGTCCAAGGCTTCATTCACTCCTTATGGTCGCTTCAAAGTCCTGAAATCATCACTTGTAACTCCGTTCTTTTTCCCCTTGCGCATGCCAACAACTCCATGTTTGTTCTTGCTCCAATGTTCATCCTTCTCCAAGCTAGGCCCTTCATTTGTAAGCAAAACAAATGTATCCAATTTAGGCAGCATCATATTCTCATGAACATTAGAATCATTACCAAGAAACAAAAGTACCTGGTAATTTAATTGGCGTGCGCGAGCTCTAGTAATTGGTCCATTATATGTAATAGTAGGGGCTGTGGGTGTAACAATGGTACTGATGTCCTCATCATCCTCCCCTTCTTGAAATGAAGTCGTCGTCGACGGAAGCTCATCTTCCTCACCCAAATAAGGCTTCAAATCTGCAATGTTAAAAGTGGGACTAACCCCAAAATCTGCAGGCAGCTCAAGTTTATATGCATTATCATTTATTTTCTATAACACGTTAAAAGGACCATCGGCACGTGGTATTAGCTTTGATTTGCGCAAATTAGGAAACCTATCCTTACGCAAATGTAACCAAACAAGATCTCCAGGTGCAAAGACAACATGTTTTCTACCCTTATCTCCAGCAAGTTTATATTTAGCATTCATACGCTCAATGTTTTCCTTAGTTAACTCATGCATTTTTAAGATCAATTCAGCACGTTGTTTAGCATCAAAATTAACCTTCTCCAAAGATGGAAGAGGCAACAAATCAATGGGTGCACGAGGTAGGAAACCCTACACAATTTCAAAAGGGCACATCTTAGTAGTAGAATGCAATGAACGATTATAAGCAAATTCAATATGAGGCAAGCATTCTTCCCACATTTTCTTATTATTCTTCAAAACAGCCCTAAGCATAGTAGACAATGTTCTATTGACTACTTCAGTTTGTCCATCAGTTTGGGGGTGACAAGTAGTACTAAAAAGCAGTTTAGTCCCCAACTTAGCCCATAACCATCTCCAAAAGTTGCTAAGTAATTTAGTATCACGATCTGAAACAATAGTATTTGGCACACCATGCAAGCGAACAATTTCCCGAAAGAACAAATCAGCAACATTAACATCATCATCGCTTTTATGACATGGTATAAAGTGGGCCATTTTCGAGAATCAATCCACGACAACAAATATGCTATCCCTCCCCTTCTTTGTCCGTGGTAAACCTAAAACAAAGTCCATAGATATATCTTCTCAAGGAACACTAGGTACAGGCAAAGGCATATATAAACCATGAGGATTGAGTCTTGACTTAGCTTTTTGACATGTAGTGCAATGAGCAACAAAACGCTCAACATCCCGTCTCATCTTTGGCCAAAAGAAATGTGTAACATCCCAAATTTTCAATTTGGAATGTTATACACTAGATCATCATTTCATACCATATTTTATTTGCTTTTGGTTTTGATCCTAGAAATTCTACGCAACTCAAGGACCCACGGAGAGAGTTGGGGATTTCGTTATTTTCATATTTGAGTTTTTTCAAATTTGGAGAATAGGATCATTTGATTTTAATTAGTTTATCATCAATAATTTCTATTATAAAAACATGAGAGAGGGATAAAATGACTTTCCCAAAATAAAGAAATATTGAGGATTTGATAATAAAATCAAATAAGATTTTATTTCGGAGTTTTTTGTTATTTTATTTGAATTTAGGAAAAATATGCTTTTTTTCAAAATTGCATTTAGGCCCCAAATAAATGTTCACTTTATCCGGCTTGATTTTAGAAGTCGGGAAAAACTTATTTCGGGATTTTTGGAGTCCGTTTAGTATTTCTTTTATTTGTTTTACTGCACGTAATTATTTAAAAAAAACGCGAACCAACTCCGGGCCGTACCCGAGCGGGACTCCGCCTGGGGGCAGCCTTTAAATAGCCGCCGCCCGAGCCGCCCCAGCCCACCAGAGCCGCCACCAGCCCAAAGCCCGCCGCGCCGCCAAACCCTAACCCTAGCCGCGCCTCGATCCGCCGTCGCCGCCGCCGCCGCCCGCCACCGCCGCCGCCATCGCCGACCCGCCGCCCGAGGTTGCCTCGATTTCCGCGCTGCCGGTTTTCTCGAAAAACCGTTCAGTTTTTCCGTCGGTTTTTCATCGGTTTTTTTAGTTTCCGTTTTTTATTAGATCGGTTTTTTTTCTGTTTAGGTTAATTAGCGAGCATTCGCTCGTTCGTTCGGTTTAACGGACGTGTTCGTCGTTTAGATCCAGATAACAAACGTTCGTTCATTAATCTGTTCGTCGTTTTTCTTTTTCTCGGATTTTCCGCGATTATTTTCTGATCGTGATTTCTGATCCGATTTTCGTTTTAGTATAACTTTTCGCTCGTTTATCGGAATCAGGCGATTCAAGCGCCTGGAGTTTCGCCTCGAAACCCTATATCCGTTTAACCAACTTAAACAAGTTTTTGCTTCTGTAAAATTGGACTTAGATTCAGATTAGTAGAACGTAGTTGTTTTCTTTCGCCGTTTGACTTTCGTTGCTTCGTTCGATTTGATTCTTTTTGCAAACCAGAGTTCTTAAGTTGAACTTTCTGGTTAGATCTCTTATTTGAGTTTTACCTGTGCATTAGATGAATACTTATTTTATGCTTGTTTGTTTGTCTGCGATAGAATACCCGGAGTGCGCCGCTGTTACTTCGAATCTCTAGGTTTCGCGGATCATCAGCAAGGCAAGTAACACTTTGATCATTACCTTCCTATTTCCCAGTTTTATTGCATTAGATCAATCCTCAAACATTGCATGATTAGGATCTAATTAAATTGTGGGATGAGAAGTAGTTGAGGTAGTACCTATTACCTGTTTTCTTGTCAAAACTTTGGGAGTTACTTCTACGTTTGCTTATTATGCCATGCTATGCTAGTAGACGTGGATTGGGTGAGTGATATCCATGACAGATATGAGATTGTTAATTAATGGTTTATTTAAGGTGGCAACTTAAACACACATCTGTGTGGATTGAGGTACCTGGGTATTCCAGGATTGCCTGTTTCTTTTGGACCGCCACCCAGGCTCAAAGGGATCATGAGATTATTCATACTAGAAACTTCCGTGTGCAGCCACAAGCTATTATGGGCTCTAGCATAGCTGACTAAGTCGTGCGAACTCTTACAGTGGTAGACTAGCTGGTGTAGGGTATGTAGGTTGGTACGGTCTACCCGTTCGTAAGGTGCTACCGCTTCTGAAAGACTATGTCTCGGTCATCCTTTTCTCAAACACCATGTAGTGCGTGAAATCCAACGGAGGAGATCGAGTCTTGTGGGGAGAAGTGCGCAAACCTCTGCAGAGTGTATAAACTAATCATGGTTAGCCGTGTCCCTGGTTATGGACGTTTTGAGTATCTAGTACTTTGATTATCATGTGAATCACATCATGTTACTTTAATTAATATTGTTGGGTTTTAATGATGATTACTTTAATTGGGATTTAGGATGTTGTCAACCATTCTCAATGTTTAACAACCACCATGATAGTTAAATAAAATTTATTCCTTTGCAGTAGGGAAAAACTGGCTTTATGCAAAACTGTAACCATAGAGCTTTCCACCTGCATGTATGCATGTAGAATAAGCTTATTCTATCATTACTCTCCATGTGGTACATTGCCAGCATATTCCATGTGCTGACCCGTTTTCGGGCTGCAACGTTTCATGTTGCAGACTTTTCAGACGACGAGTAAGGTACCTTTAGGTCGTGGTTCTATACTCAGTGATGCCGTTGGAGTTGATGGACTCACTTATCTTCCAAGCCTTCCCCTGTTATCATTATTAGATGGCCTTAAGCCATATTTATTGTAATAAGTTCTCTTTTGAGACATTCGATGTAATAAGTGTGTGATTGCTACTCTGTTATAAATCCTTCAAGTACTGTGTGGTGTCAGCATTACTGATCCAGGGATGACACCTGAGCACAGAGATCAGACTGTTTGAGGTCTGGTCGCTACAAAATGTGTAGCAAGTACGTTCTCCGTCTTCTTCACGCCAAAGTGTCCCATTAATCCTCCTCCATGCGCCTCCTGCAACTACAAAACACGAACAGAGCTAGCAGGAATGCATAGCTTGTTAGCACGGAACACAAAGCCATCATTAATAACGAACTTGTTCCATGTTCTTCCTTCTTTACAATTCTGCATTACATCTTTAAAATCAGCATCATGCACATATTGATCTTTGATGGTCTCCAAACCAAATATTTTGAAGTCAAGTTGTGAAAGCATAGTATAGTGACGAGACAAAGCATCAGCAATAACATTTTATTTACCCTCCTTGTGTTTAATAACATAAGGGAAAGTCTCAATGAATTCAACCCATTTAGCATGTCTACGATTCAGTTTAGCTTGACTTTTAATATGATCCAAAGATTCATGATCAGAATGTATAACAAATTCTTTGGGCCATAAGTAATGTTGCCATGTCTCTAGAGTCCAATCAAGAGCATATAATTCTTTATCATAAGTAGAATAGTTCAGACTAGGCCCACTCAACTTTTCAGAAAAGTATGCAACAGGTTTGCCATCTTGTAATAACAGACCTCCTAATCCAATTCCACTAGCATCACATTCAATCTCAAAAGTCTTATTAAAATTAGGAAGTTGGAGTAAAGGAGCATGTGTCAACTTATCTTTCAATACCGTGAAGGCTTCTTCCTGTGCGGTACCCCAAACAAAATGCACATCCTTCTTTGTAAGCTCATTGAGAGGTGCAATAATGGTGCTAAAATCTCTCACAAAACGCCTATAGAAACCAGCGAGTCCAAGAAAACTTCTCACTTGTGTGACCGTTTTGGGCTGCGGCCAACTCTCAATAGCTTCAATCTTGGCTTTATCAACTTCAATTCCCTGTGGAGTAACAACATAGCCAAGAAAAGATACTGGATCGGTGCAAAAGGTGCACTTCCCAAGGTTACCAAACAAACGTGCATCACGTAGAGCTTTAAAAACAGCACATAAATGTTCCAAATGTTCTTCCAAAGATTTGCTATAAATCAGTATATCATCAAAATAGACTACCACAAAACGTCCAATGAAAGCACGCAAAACTTCGTTCATTAGTCTCATGAAAGTACTAGGTGCATTAGTTAACCCAAAATGCATGACTAACCACTCATATAATCCAAACTTAGTTTTAAATGTTGTTTTCCATTCATATCCCAATTTCATACGAATTTGATGGTATCCACTAAGCAAATCAACTTTGGAGAATAATGTAGAGCCACTCAATTCATCAAGCACATCATCTAGCCTAGGAATAGGATGACGATAACGAATAGTAATATTATTAATGCCTCTACAATCAACACACATACGCGACGTACCACCCTTTTTAGGCACTAGTATAATAGGAACAGCACAAGGACTAAGAGATTCACGTATATAACCTTTGTCGAGCAGCTCTTGTACTTGACGCATAATCTCCTTCGTCTCCTGTGGATTGGTATGGTATGGTGCATGGTTGGGTAGCGAGGCACCGGGAATTAAGTCAATTTGATGCTCAATCCCTCGAATAGGTGGTAATCCCGGTGGCACGTCTTGTGGGAAGACGTCAGCGAACTCCTGCAAAATGTTAGTGACAGCAGGGGCAAAGAGGAAGGCATGTCCTTGAATGAAAATAATGACTCTTTGCACACAAAAGCATAGCAAACAGATTTGCTAAAATCTAGCTCATCAATATCAGATTTGGTGGCAAGTAAACATGCACTTTTCAATTTAATTTCAGAAGCAACACTAGATGGTTTATTATTAGGCTTCATTTGTTGCTCAAATTCTTTTGCCACAATCTGATTTTCACTCTTATTTTTCTCCTGTTTTGCTTTATTAGCTCTATGAATATCATCTTTCAAAATGGAATCAGGAGTCATAGGAAGCTAAGTAATATTCTTATCCTTATGAACAACAGCATACTGATTGTTTCTACCATGGTGTATAGATTTTTTTATCAAATTGCCATGGTCTACCAAGTAATAATGAACATGCTTGCATTACCACATCACAATCAACATAATCAGCATATGTAGAGATACTAAAATGCACCCGAACAGTACGTCTTACCTTAACCTTGCCGCTGTTGTTGAACCATTGGATGTAGTAAAGATGTGGATGTGGTCTTGTGGTGAGAGATAGCTTCTCCACCATCTCCATGCTAGCCAAGTTGTTGCAGCTCCCTCCATCTATGATGACGCGAACAGAACGTTCCTTCATAACTCCCTTTGTATGGAACAAATTATGCCTCTGATTTTGCTTAGCTTGCGTGACCTGCACACTCAAAACACGTTGAGCAACTAAACATTCATACCTGTCAGCATCTTCAGCAGCCATGTATTGCGTCTCATGATCAGAATCATCTCCACCGTGTTCTTCATGTGTAATAAGAGCCAAAGTCTCCTCATCATAGTCACTAGCGGACGCATACCCACCATCCTTAGTAGCAATCATCACACGCTTAGATGGGCATTCTCTCGCATAATGACCTCCACCCTTGCAACATCGACAAATAATATCATGTGTTTTCCCTGTTGATGCCATGGATGAAGAAGAGCTCTTTGCAGGCCCAGAAGGTGTGCTCTTGGCAGATAGTGGTGATTGTGCCTGCTTTATTGTATCACGGTTGGAGGTGGCAGCCGACGGAGGTGCCAGTGTAGCAGAACGTGTGGAAGTACATGATGCACGTGGTGTCCATGATGAAGGTCGACCTGCAAAAAAGTTAGTTCGCGCCAATGTCTGTCGATCCTGCACTTCACGTTCAGCTTTACAAGCAAGATGGAATAAACGAGTGATATTATTATAATCCTTATAGTCAAGAATGGTCTGAATCTCTCTATTTAATCCACCCAGAAAATGTGCAAGCATAGCTTCATTCTCCTCAACAATACCACATCTAATCAAGCCAATTTGTAATTCCTGATAATATTCTTCTACTGAATTTTTTCCTTGTCTTAAGCGCTGCAATTTTTGACGTAATCCACGTTGATAATATGGTGGAACCCAACGAGTACGCATAGCAGTTTTCAAAGTAGCCCAAGTAGCTGGAACAGGATATAATCTACAATGTTTAGACCACCAAACAGATGCAAAGCTAGTGAAAGCACAAACAGCAGCAGGAACACGTCTCTCCTCAGGATATTGTAAACATGTAAATCGTTGTTCAGTTTCTAACTCCCAAGTAAGATATATATGAGGAACATATCGACCCTCAAATGATGGAATATTCAATTTCAGTTTAGGGAGATGGTCATGATCTCGTACCCGAGGGGGAGCCCTAACATTGCCATTATTTGCATGTGGACGACCTGGTGGTTGTGGTGCTGGTGGTTGCACGTAGTTCTGATGTTGATCAACCTCATTCTCGTAATCTCCCGCATAATCATCCTCCTCCACATCAGCAGCAGGAGCCACATAAGTATCAACAGCAGCACCAGCAGCTTGGCCAGGCTGAAGAGGGACATGGCTCACTCGACGGAGGGCTGTTTCGCGACTTGGAGGTAGTCGTTATTGTTGTTGTAGAGGTGCGTTAGGTGCAGCCGGTGGTGGTGGTGGAAGACGCGCGAGCAATTTATTAAACTTGTTATCGAGCTTTGTTTCGAACGCCTTCTCAATGCCATCTATCTTCTCCATGGCCTCTTCAAATCTATTTAGCACATCTTCCACCTGTCCACTCATCAGTTGCTGAAACTTATCATGTAACTCTTTGTTTGTCATGTTCTCCCAGTCAGTCTCGTCGGCTTGTGATCCTGCCATGGTTAGCAGCAATAGAAACACACAAGAATATGATTCTACAGACTACTAGGAAGTGGTGGTGGTGGTGTGGTGGACAGTCACAAATCCGTCAAGCAAATCTCAAATTCTTACCAATTCTTACCCAATAGCAGGCGGTGATCGGCAACCGTCGTAGTCAAAACTCTCAAAGCTTGGATAG
Source organism: Aegilops umbellulata (assembly GCA_032464435.1). Classification (NCBI taxonomy): domain Eukaryota; kingdom Viridiplantae; phylum Streptophyta; class Magnoliopsida; order Poales; family Poaceae; genus Aegilops; species Aegilops umbellulata. The sequence continues at coordinate 308,845,171 of CP136056.1, read as the reverse complement.
AGCGATTACTAGGGAGAGTCAAACGCACGACGTAGATGTATGTGGAGCTAGGAAGGCTTATAATATGGTAGCAAAAAGGTCAGCAATAACCAATTCAAAGATGCAAAGTTGAATAAACGTTCAACGACGGTACTGTGCTGGTCCTAGGCTAGACCGTACTAGAGACGTGAGCCTAGAACACTAACAAAATCACGGCGCTGCACGTAAACAAGGAGGAGCACACTCTGAATTTTCTTTCTTTTTTTCACTTTTTTTTTTGCATTTTTTCCTCTTTTCTTTGCTCCGCGACAATTTTTTTTTGAAAAAGTCTACAAATGTCCTAAAAACTGCCTAGCCAGAATTTTCCAGATTTTTTGGAGTTTGGAACTATTTTTCTACTGTGGGTAGCACGGATGTTGGGGATTCTTTTTCTGTCACGACTCGGAGTATGGCGTGATCTGGAAATCCAAAACAGAGTAAAAAAATACTGGACTCGGAATAGGACTGGTGGCGGAGATGAATCTGGTGGAACTCGGACTGGTGGCGGAGATGAATCTGGTGGAACTCGAACTGGTGGCGGATATATGTTGCAGGTGTACTCGGATGGGCGTGATAGCGACAGATATATGGTGGCGTATATGGACTCGTATTGGTGGTGAATATGTGGTGGTGGTATATGGCAGCGGTGATGATGATGATGCGGTGGTGAAATATGGCAGCGGTGACGTGACAACCTGTGAACAGAACTCGAAACTCTAAAGGACTAGACGCTTAGACCAGCAACTTGACACGACGATGCAACTGCAAATTCAACAAAGCAAATACAGAAAAGATTATGCAAAGGCTCAGATTGGTTCGGATAAGAAGAACTAACACTAATTTGTTTTTTGGCTTTTTCGTGGACTATAGGTATGAAGAACAGACTCGATCTAAACTACAAAAAACTGTAAAATCTCACCGAGCAACCTGGAAATCTGATAACACTTCATAGAGGCAAAGGTGTCCCGTATTTCGATGAGATGGTGGCTATCGTTTTGGAGGAAGTCGACTTTGACGATCCGACTACGAATGTGCGAGGACGTCGCGCCTTAGCAATCGCTAAACCACCTTCGAGAGGTTATTGACCACGCCAGAGCACGATCAACCTGACCACGAAGGTCTGTTTCCTGCAGGCAAACGAAGAACAAGCAAGAAACTAAGATTGCAATCTGGATATTGCGAATATAAGAGGAAAGCTTTATTGATCAAGGTGGGGTTCTATGATGCCTTGGTCTGGTCGTTGAACACAAACGAAGTACGCGAAGTTGCAGCTATGGCAAACTTTTAATCTAAACAAAACCTAAAGTCTAAATGGTGCCCTAAGGACTGTATATATGGAGGAAGAGGGGGAAATTTTGTGGCCCTTGGGGAAGGGGTCCGAAACCAACCCTATCTCTTGTTTCCCCACACATACGGACTCTAAAAACAGCCTATACTTATGTATTTCGAAATTACATGGGCCTGGCCCAATAGTAAGGTGACGCAGCACCTAGAATAGCCTCTGGACGAAATTTATGAAGTGGCATCTTGTATATTTCGTCCAAGGCTTCATTCACTCCTTATGGTGGCTTCAAAGTCCTGAAATCATCACTTGTAACTCCGTTCTTGTTCCCCTTGCGCATGCCAACAACTGCATGCTTGTTCTTGCTCCAATGTTCATCCTTCTCCAAGATAGGCCCTTCATTTGTAAGCAAAACAAATGTATCCAATTTAGACAGCATCATATTCTCATGAACATTAGAATCATTACCAAGAAACAAAAGTACCTGGTAATTTAATTGGCGTGCGCGAGCTCTAGTAATTGGTCCATTATATGTAACAGTACGGGCTGTGGGTGTAACAATGGTATTGATGTCCTCATCAAGGTGTTGATATGACTCCAAGGTCGAAAGCTTCTGTTGATGTAGCTGGAGCTGATGGAGTGGCTGATGGAGGTGGCACTGGAGCTGTAGCTGTTGGTGCTGATGTTGTTGCTCTAGTATCTGTCACGGGCACTTCAGCAGATCTTTGTCCTCTGGGCACTCTAGCAAAAGCATCTGTAGTAGACTTGCCCTTCTTCTCCTCTGCTTCCTCCTATAGCTGCTCAACTGCAGTTTGGATCTGAGTTACCTTGACATCCAGATCATAGAACTTCTGCTCAATGATCCTCTCCAAACTCTCCTGGTTTTGAGTCAGGGTGGCCAAGCCCTTCTCAATCCTCAAAGTGGATTGGATCAGATATCCAAGTTGATCTTGTTTGGATTTCAAGAACACTTGAGATGCCTCTTCAAGAGTTGGCATCTTCGCAGCTTTCTCTGCCCTTGCCTTCTCTCTCTTCTCATGTGCTTGAGCTAAAGATGGTTCATTTTCATTCATGACAAAAGTGTTGTCTTCAAATTCAGGGTAGATGGGCAGGTGCTCCTTATCCAGTATATATTTTCCTTTGCCCATATTGGAGTTGATGAGCTCCTGAATGTGTGGGGAATACCCACAACTTCTCTTCTGATCAGCTGTTGTCCTCTTGATTGTCTCCACAATAAGACTCGTGACTTTGAATTTTTGAGGCACATCAAACAAATGTAGCAAGTTGATAGCATGTCCTCTGATCATCTTGTGATCACCTGACTTGGGGAGCAGAGTGTGCGTTAGGATCCAATTGATGGTTGGCAGACCAGACAACAAAAAGTGGACAGATCCAAACTTATGAGTGTCCAAAGCATCATCTGGGATCTCTCTGTACATGTTGGCCATAGTGTTGTGGTCTTTCTTTTTCTCAGCATAAACATCCAAGTCATCTTGATTCTCCTCTGGGGCATTGATCAACTGAGCCCATTCTTCAACAATGGATTGTACCTTGTACCTTCAGACATCCAAATGATCTTCCCATCTGGGTAGAAGTGGACACTGGAGTAAAACTGCATGATGAGCTCATCATTCCACTTGGTTAGCTTCTGGGCAACAAAAGTGTCAACTCCACATGCCTTGAAGCTGTCATATACACCTGGATAGTGGTCTTGATTCTCCTTGATGTACTCCCAGTCAACCAATCTCATGTCACACACAATGGGCTTCTTGCCAAGCAGGATTGTTTCATAAAAGTCTTGTTGTTCCTTGGTGTGAAACCTGTAGTCCACATCAGTCCTCCTCCAGACAGCATATGGATCAGACTGTCTCCATAACCTCAGTCCTGCATCCTTCCTGATTTTCATGTTCTCTGCAACAGGATGTGCATCATTGTGGTCAGGGATCTTGGGCTTCAGCTTCCTCAACACAACTGAGTCATCTTCTTCTTCAGCAGCTTCATGCACTGGGGCCTTGTTCTTCTCCTCGACAGGGATGTTCCTGGTGCTTCTCTTGGGTTTTGGGGGTTTCTGAGCTAGAGCAGCAGCCTTGGGAGCAACTTTGGGCTTACATGGAGCAACCCCTAATCTGATTGCATCTCCCATGAGCTTTTGAGCTTTGGGTCCTGGTGCAGCATCCTCTTCCTCTTCTCCTTCAGAATCTTTCTTCATTGAGGGCTTGCCAAGAACTCTGGCAGTAGTGGTTCTTGCCCTCTTCTTCTTCTTACCATCTCCTGCTGCTTCACCATTATCTGATTCAATGGTGAACTTCATAGTTTCACCTGTGGCAACCTTCTTTGGTTTCGAAGCTTTAGCAGTGGAGGCTCTGGCTTTTGACATTGGAACTCTTCTTGCTGGAGCCTTTGTTTTCAGTCCAGGCTTTGTTGCAGCAGTAGTGCTATATTCCTTCTTCAGCACCTTCTTCCTTGAGGTGGCTTCATCCTCAACAGCTGCATAATCTTCATCCTCTAAATCAGAAGTTTTCTTCTTCCTTGTCCTAGTAGCTGCCTTTGGCAAGTTACTAGGTGTGCTCCTGCTGCCCTCATCATAGCTCCATGAGGGACTAGTGCCCTCACTCAATAGAACCCGCTCTTCAGACTTGTTCTGGCTGTCACTTTGGTCAAACATCTTGCAGGAAAACTGTCAACAGACCCTGTGAATTGATTATAGATGAGGTAGAGTAGATGAGCATCACAAAGTACAGGAGTTTTGCAAAATAGATGACTTAAAAAACTTAGTTTTAGTTCTCCACATAAAGCATTTCGGAGCTACCGATTCGTAAACTCGGTGATACCGAAGCAACACTTGGAGCCTGAACTAGTGAACTCGGTCAGACCGAGTCACAGTTCGGTGGCACCGAGACTGCTACGGTTTCACAGAGAATCGAACTCGGTCACACCGATTTGCAATTCTCAGTCAGACTGAAAATCACATGTCCAATGGCCTAAGCCAAATCGGTGAGACCAATTTCTACAATTCGGTCGGTCCGAGATGAGTTCGGCGGAAACCTAACCCTAAATTTTCAAATCAAATCTAATCTACGAGATTTTTTCGTTGGACAGGATGATTTCATGCATGGTAAGAGACATGGCAAAGCAATGTGCTAGGAATCGGAGTTAATGAATAGCACAAAGATCAAGTTCATACCCTACCTCGACGGTGAACTTGCTACGGCGGCAACGGCGGGGCAGATTGTCATTGACGGCGGCGGAGACCAGCGGCGGGAGGTCGCTGGCGGCGAGAGGACGATCCAGAGACCCGAGAAGGTAGAGCAGGTTAAGCGCGGGCGAATGGTTTCAGAAAATTTTCCAAAATTGGACCCGTTAGTATATATAACCTGACACTGTCGGTATGACCGAGTGGAACAACTCGGTGGCGCCGAGATGCAAAACTGCAAGCAGTTACTGTAACTCGGTGTGACCTAAATGTTCTAATCGGTTGCACCGAGATTGAAAACCTAGATCAACTTAGTGATCTCGGTAGGACTGAAAAGGATGAATCGGTCAAACCAAAATGCACAAAAGAGGTTTTGGAAGTTTATTTCTATGACGAATCGGGAACTCCGAGTGCTCCTCACACATAGTGGATCGAATCTGACTTGATCAAACTTTGTGATGTAGCATGAATAGAGTTTGAGACGAGAAGAGCATAGATAGCTAGAGGGAGTTCTTAGGCATTCTTGTCCATCCATTTGGCAAAAGAGAGAAATCCAAACAATCAAAACAACAAACCGATGTCCTCGAATGAGAAAAATATGCATTCAACATGCTCACACAATAAAATGAAAAATGAAATATGTGACAAAGCATGCACAAACACTCTAGCATCTATCAGGCAATTGGCGATGACTAGGTCATCTACATATGAGTATATTGACTTAGGAGTCAAATGAGAACATTTGATCATAGGTCATACTCATCGTTTAAGCATAAGTGGGGTTACCACTTTTACATAAAGCATTGTTGTGCTCACACCATTAGAGTTGCTTTAGGTCAATTGATTAGAGTAAAGCTCCCCCTAGATGTGATATACCCACCTAAGAGGGATGGACTAACCTTGGGTTTTGTCGATGATGACTTCATGTAGGTGTTGAAGATGTGGATGCTCAAAGTTGATGTAGATCATTCGAAGCAATCCTTTGGAGTGAGTTGCACTTTCAATACCTACACGGGTTAGTCCCACAAGGAACAAGCAAGGATATCCATAGACATAGAGTGATGTATACACAAGATATTGTCCATGAAAGCATTAGGTTACCTTGTCCCTTGTCTTACCAACAAGAGGGTTTGTGACTCCTTGAACTAGGCAAGATATGGAAGTTGTTTGCACTTGTCATTGCCAAAATGATAAGAGTGAAGTATGTTGGCGGAGTCACCCTCAAGAACTCTCTAGTTCTTCTTTTTGGGATCCACACCATCTTGATGGGAATCCTTGGAGTTGTAGTCATACTTGATGAAGTAGGACTTGATCTAGTCTTGGGAACCCACTTGACTAAGGCCGTAGGTGCTTCTTCAAATGCATCAATTTCCTCTTGAATCTTGTCCTTGCCTTTTCGCTTGTGGTCCTGTGGTGGAAGATCATCTTGAGCTTGTGTTCCTTTGAAGGAAGTAGGATCATACTTCTCTTGTTGAGGAACAAAGTTCGTCTTGGGGTATTGATCTTCTTCCCACTCAACTCCATTGGCATTGAACTTTCGTTCAAAACCAACACCTTGATTCTTCCGGTGTCTTCCTTGCTTGCGTACAATCTCCTCAAATTGCTTACTTCCCTACAAGGCTCTTGTAAACACCTTTCTCTATAATTCCCTTCAATAAGTTATTTCCTTGCTCAAGTGTAACTTGGCTAAGAGAATCATTAGTGGAATCAAGAGAACTACTAGAAGCAACAACATTGGATTTAGCATGATTGTTGTTACTACTAGATGAAGAATCTTTCTTGTTCTTGTTGTCAGATTTAACTTGTGGCATGTAAGTAGACAAAAGTAAACGCTTGGCAATGTAAGAAGAACTTTTCTTGCGAAGATCATCAATGATTGCCTTTAAAAACTCATGTTCTTGCTCAAGGTTGAGCTTTTCAAAGCGTAGCTTATCATGAGTCTTTAAAAGTTCTCGATGATCTTCCAAGGTAGTTTCATGAGCTAACTTAAGAGTGTTTAGTTCTTTAGTTAGACGCTCAATCTCCTTCTTATCATCATCATTCATTTTATCTTAATTAGCATGATTAATAGCAAGTTCATCATAGTTTTCATAACTAGAGTTTTCAACAAGTAAATCATCATCTCCAAGCAAATCATCTTCATCACTATTGAAATCAACATACTCGGGGTGTGTTACCTTTGGACCTTTGGCCATGAAGCATCTCCCAATTCCTTCATTTGGTGATTCAAATATGTCGTAGGAGTTGGTTGTCACAAGTGCTAGTCCGGCAACACCTTCATCTTGATTATATTCGAAGTCGGAGTGATAACTTCTTTTGGAGTGATTGTCGGAGTCGGAGCTGGATACCCATTCACCGACATGAGCTTGATGTCTTCTTTTTGTGTAGCTCCTTGATGACTTGTCCTTCCTTTCTGAATCCTTGCTTCTCGGAGAGGGTCTTTGTTCATAGTGATCATCTCTACTCCTTCTTTCTCTTGGTGGTGATTCTTCTATTCTACTCCTTCTTTTGGGAGAATCTTCTCTTCTTTTGTAGGGAGCCGTACACTCATTGCAGTAGTGTCCGGGTGTCGGTGTACTAAAGTAGGGGTACCTTAGTACCCCAGACTTGTGCACGGGCAGTTGTAGCACCCTGCGGCAAGGCCCGCCCCGGAAGCGCCAAGAGAAGACCAAACATTCAAGACAAGGCCCCCGGCAAGAGGAGCTTGCCGGGTCAAGAAGACAAGGCCCCCGGCAAGAGGAGCTTGCCGGGCCGAGAAGACAAGACCCCGGCAAGAGGAGCTTGCCGGGACGACTGCGCCCATGAAGGGCCATCCAAGAACAAAGTATAACGAGACAGAAGATCGAGCCCCCGACAAGAGGAGCTTGTCGGTAAGGCCGAACCCAGGCATCACAAGAGAAGCCCGCCGTGGCGCGCCAAGCGCCCCGGCAAGGCCTGATAGCTGGCACGCTATCAGGCACAGGAAGACGACCCCCGCGGCAAGCCACTTGCCGCGGCAAGATCGCCACCTCAAGGCTGCGCTCCAGCTCGCCCGCCACGCGTCGCTCCGGGGCTTCCCCTGAGGGCACGTGGCGAGGCACCGCGCAGCCTGGGGCATGCGGCGGCATGCAGCCGCCATCGTGGCGAGCGATGGCGCACCTAACGGTCCGCCTCGGTGCTGTCCGAGCGACCGTGACGGGCATTTAATGCCCTTGTCCCCTACCGTCAGAAGTAGGTATGATAACACTGTGCCGCACTGTAGCGCCACCGTTCCCGCACTATTACAGCTACCATCCCTTTTACACTTTTACCCCTTTCTCCTACGTTGACACCTGTCGGTGACCCCTTTGCGCTATAAAAGGAGGCCCGTGTGCGACGTAGGGGGGGTTCCGGGTTCCGGGGTTCGGAGAATCGGCACCCAGACAGCCATACGCTCGGTGCAGCTAGCTCCCCAAGCTCCCGAGCTCCCCAGTTCAATACAACTAAGCAGGAGTAGGGTTTTACGCGTCCATCGCGGCCCGAACCTGGGTAAACCGCCCGTGTGCCCGCTTCGATCTGCTCTCCGCGCTCCCTCCGCCCCCCTCCGGACAACGAAAGGGGCTCCGGCCCCATAGGTGCCCGCGGGGGGTCAGCCATCCCCCGCGACATCTTTGGCGCGCCAGGTAGGGGGCATGCGTCGAGGTTGTGCGGATCTGATCCAAGCGAACACTGGTAAGCTCAGGTATGAACAGGTACCTATCCGCCCCGCTCCGCGGGGCGGAGGCATTCCTCCCTACGGAATCGTGCACGGCCCTCCTCGAGTACCCACTCACGCAGAGTTCGGGCAAGAAGCAGCTGCTCCTTGAGGAGGACCGCCTTCCGGCCGCTGGGCGAACCGCTCGCCTCCAGTGAACCCTGCGCCGCTCCCGTAGCCGCAGCGGTTAGCGCCGGAAGCCGCGAAGAAAGGCGACCTCGTTCTTCGGCGCACTTCGTCCGCCAAGATCCAAACGAGTCGACGCCAACCATGGGAGGAGTTTCGCCAGCGTGGTTGCCGGAACCCGTTCCGTCAACCAACCTCTCTGCCCAAGTCTTGCCGAAGTTGCATGTAATCCTTGGCGCAGGGGCGGGCGCAGACCCCGCGCATCAGTAAAAGCTTCTATGCTTTGCGCTGTTTTGCCTCTTACATGCTCCTCTTGGTATTTGCATGTGTTATTTGGCATCCTGCGTGACATGCATGGCTAGTGAGCACCAGCACGCCGAAAGGCCATGTGCTTGCTTCCCTCTTTATTTTCCTTGCCTCTTAGACAGAGGGAGCGTTCCTCGCGCACGAAGTTCGCCGGGAGAAGGAGATGGGAGAGGAACCAGGTGCTGGAACCAAATGTTGTTCAAGAAAGAGAAGCCTTCCCAAGAGAGCAAGCTACCAACAATACTGCTGAGTATGAGGGCTTGCTCGCCGGCCTCAGGATTGCGGCCGAACTTGGGATCAGAAAGCTGATCGTGCGGGGAGATTCTCAACTGGTGGTCCGGCAAGTCAACAAGAGCTACCAGAGCCCTCTGATGGAAGCTTACGTCGATGAAGTGAGGAAGCTGGAAGAACACTTCGAAGGGCTGCAAATGGAGCACGTCGCGAGAGCTCAGAATGAGATAGCAGACGGCCTTTCGAAGTGTGCTTCGCTGAAGTTACCTGTGGAACCAGGGACCTTCTTGCTCAAACTGACTCAACCATCCGTTACACCATCAGTTGGGCAGTCCAAGAAAAGGAAGTTGGTCTCCGGCGACTACTCGCAGGCGGACCTCCCTGAGACCGCCGCCAAGGTCCCCAAGATCAACAACCAAAACGCCGGGGGACAGCCCGCTCCTGCGGATCCCAGGATCCGTCCAGTCGAAGCCGGTGTCCCCGGTAAGCCTCGCTCCAGCGAGCTGATCAGCTCCGAGGGACGGCCCGCTCCTGCGGATCCGAGGATCCGTCCAGTCGAAGCAGGTGTCCCCGATGAGCCTTGCTCCGGTGAGCGGATCAGCGATCCGAACGCTGAGGAACAGTCCGCTCCTGCGGGTCCGAGGGTCCGTCCAGTGGAAGCAGAGGTTCCCGACAAGCTTTGCCCCGGCAAGCTTGCCGGGGGATCACCGGCTCCGGCTGAACCAGAGGTTCTTGCCGTAGAAGCCGGGGTCCCCGCAACGGCCTTCATGCCTTTAGCCCTTGCCGTCGAGCCCCGGGCTCCGGCATGGGCACGGCAGATCGTCCGTTTTCTGCAAACTGGAGAACTTCCCGACGACCCAGAAGAGGTGGAGAAGATCACCAGGCAGTCAAGTATGTACCAGTTCGTGGACAACGAGCTGTACAGAAGGAGACTCAACGGTGTCAGATTGAAGTGCATCTCCAGGGAAGACGGACAGAAGCTGTTGGCAGAGATACACGGAGGCATATGCGGCCATCACATCGGCGCAAGAGCACTTGTCGGGAAAGCCTTCCGGCAAGGATTCTTCTGGCAAGAAGCCCTCCAAGATGCAACTGCACTAGTAACCAAGTGTGAAGCGTGCCAGTTCCATGCAAAACAGATTCACCAGCCAGCTCAAGCTCTCCAAACAATCCCTTTGTCCTGGCCCTTCTCGGTCTGGGGGCTCGATATCCTCGGCCCTTTTCCCCGGGCTGTCGGGGGCTTCGAGTACTTGTACGTTGCAATCGACAAGTTCACGAAGTGGCCGGAAGTGGAGCCAGTGAGGAAGGTGACCGCGCAGTCAGCAGTCAAGTTCTTCCGGTCGATCGTCTGCCGTTTCGGAGTCCCCAACAGAGTCATCACCGACAATGGGACGCAATTTACAAGTCGCGCCTTCATGCAATACGCCCAGGATCTCGGCGCCAAGGTCTGTTTCGCTTCAGTTGCTCACCCCAGGAGCAACGGTCAAGCGGAAAGGGCCAACGCTGAAGTGCTGCGCGGACTCAAGACCAGGACCTTCGACAGGCTGCACAAGTGCGGGAGAAATTGGATTGAGGAGCTGCCGGCGGCTCTTTGGTCAATCAGGACGACACCAAGCCGAGCCACCGGACAGACACCTTTTGCTCTGGTCTATGGAGCGGAAGCGGTTATCCCCACGGAACTCGTATACGGATCTCCTCGGGTGCTCGCTTATGACGAGCTCGAGCAAGAGCGGCTGCGCCAAGATGACGCGCTGCTCCTTGAGGAAGGACGTCTCCAGGCTGCGGTACGAGCTGCTCGGTACCAGCAAGCCTTGCGTCGCTACCATAGCCGCAAGGTCAAGGCCAGGAGTCTCGAGGAGGGCGACCTTGTTCTTCGGCGAACTCAGTCGGCCAAGAATTCCAACAAGTTGACGCCGAAGTGGGAAGGCCCTTGTTTGGTGGAACGAGTCGCGAGGCCCGGCGCTGTCCGCCTCGAGACCGAAGAGGGCCTACCAGTGAGCAACTCCTGGGAACATAGAGCATCTTCGCAAGTTCCGCCCACTAGGCGCGGTTGCCGTGATCCGCTCCGGCAACCACCGGTTTGTACAGGCCTTGCCGCTGCTGCATGTAACCCCTTGTACAAAGCCAGGCGAAGCCCCTGGTACCAGATAAAGTTGCCCTGTTAGGCGACCTTGTTCTCTGGCACGTTCAGTCGGCCAAGAATTATAACAAGTCGACGCCGAAGCAGGAAGGCCCTTATCGGGTGAGACGAGTCGCGAGGCTCGGCGCTGTCCGCCTCAAGACCGAAGAGGGCCTACCAGTGAGCAACTCCTGGGAGCATAGAGCATCTTCGCAAGTCTCGCCCATAAGGCGCGGTTGCCGCGATCCGCTCCGGCAACCACCGGTTTGTGCAGGCCTTGCCGATGTTGCATTTAAGCCCTCGTACAAAGCCAGGCGAAGCCCCTGGCCGAAAAAAGAGAAGCGCTGGCGCCCTAGATTTTAGCATGCATGCTGAGTCAGAGTCTCGTCCTTGGTTAGGGTTGTCAGTTCCTAACTGTCGCTAACCCCTAACTTAGAGGTCGAGTCCGCGTCTTTTCCCGTCCTTTCCCTTTGGCTCACAGGAATTGAATGTCCTTGCCGGGCCGCTCAAGGACAAGGAAGAGGAGAAGGACGAGCCAACGCCTACGCCCCGGCGAGCCAGAGTCGCCGGGGGCTGCAGCCTCAGATAAGTTTTTGCATCCCTCATCATGCATTCTCTTATGGACTGTGGGATTTGAAAGCCTCCTTTCCTCCTGGAAAGCTACCGTGCTCTCTTAGCGGCCAGCCCCAGAGCGCGTTCCTGGGGCCCGTTTCGATAGCAGCCGCGGCAGCAAGAGGGAGGGAAGCGAGGGGCCGGAACCCGCCTGCTCCTCGCCTCCGCCAAGGGCGTGAGAAAGGTCGAGCAGTGCGGGGGAGCGGCTGGGCCTGTTGCCGGGCGAGAACTGTCTATCTTAACGATGTAAAGGATTCGTTCCTTACCGCGGCTTCCACCCGCGAGACAAATGATCCGGCAAACATCCCCTTTTCATTAAAAACATTCCACTCAGGTACAGTTCAGAGAGAATGAAAAACATGAAAAGAGGGATTACAAGGCTTAAACGCAACTAAGGCCCAAAGGCTTACAAGCTGAAAAGAGATAAGGTGCCCGTAATCCCTTTCTTGTCTCTCTCCTCAGGAGGTAGAGCAAGTAGGCGAAGAGGGCGAAAGGGGCGCCTAGATGAGCTACGGGTGGCAGAAGGCACCAAGAGAAGATCCGGGGGCTCCGCCCGGGGGTCTCCGGAGGCTGAAGAAGACGGAGGCGCCGGAGGCAGAGCTGGAAGATGAGGCAGCGGCCGTGCCGCCAGCCTCTTCCTCTTCCGCAGCCTCGCCACTCCGGCCGCCCGAGGAGATCAAGCCCCCCCCGGCAAGAGGAGCTTGCCGGGCCAAAGAGAAGACCCCGGTGGTCGTCACCGAGAGCAAGGGTGATGACGGCGTCTGGGGCGCATCTGGAACACGAGGCGCCGGAGCGTCAGCCAGCTGTCGAAGTCGGCCCGTACTCCGACTTCGCGGCCTTCGACGTCCGCCCTCTGTCCTCCTCAGCAGCCCCCCCTGCGCCAGTCGCCCAAGGAGACGACCCCGGGGAGTTCACGGAGCCCGACGCGGTCGATGGGGCCGCCGGCGCCACCCGGAGCTGCGGCCGACGCCTAGTCGTACCCGTCATCCCGGCGGCTGCTCCCCTCGTCGTCGCTGTCGCTCCCCTCCTCGTCACTCTCGCTCGAGGAGGAGCCTTCGCTGTCGGAGGAGCTATCTTCGCAGCACCGGGCCCGGATACCGAAGCCCCAGAAGGCCTTGACGGAGAGGAGGTCCTCCCCCACTAGCTTGAAGTGGAGGGTGAACCCCTCCGTCAAGCTGTGTATCCGGGCGAACGTCTTCCACCCGCGGCCCAGACACACCACGCCGGGGGCTCGGGACTCGACGTGGACTCGCGTCCCGCTGATCCCGCAGCCCCTCATGCGCAGGTTTAGCGTCTCGGGCTGCTCCACCTCCAACACGTTCGCGAATGGAGCGGGGAGCCGGAGGTGGCGACGAGGCGCCCGGCGCAGCCTGATAATGAACTCACAGGGGTCGTCCCCGAGATGGACCGCAGGAATGAACGGAGCCGCTGGCGGGGGCGAGGGCGGCGCACCGATCCGTCCGCCCCGAGCGCCTCGGCCCCGTCCACGACCTCGTCCGCGACCTCGCCCTCTCCCTCTTCCCCCGACGATCGGCTCCGCCGCCGCGGGCGCAAGGGGAGGAGGGGCGCGTTGCCGAGCAGACACCCTCGCGGCAATCGAAGAAGGACCAGGGTTCCCCCCCTCCATCGCAGATGGGGGAAGGAAACCAGAAACAGAAGAAGGAAGGAGATGGAGTGCGTATTTCCGTCGCCCCCTCTCGCTCCTTATAAAGGAGCGGAGTGGGACCGCGGCCGCCCCGCTCCTCCAATAGAAGCGGAAGAAGGGCAGGCGACTGGGGCCGACCCACTGCGTCGGCCCGCGCCGGCCCGACTCCCTGCCTCCGCCGCCGCGACTCCGAGTGCATGAGGACCGCGTGGTGGGCGCACAGAACCGAGGCGACGGGCGGGACGACCTCTCCCCGTCCCGTGACTATGGGGAACGGGCGCCTCGAAAACCGCGCCCCACCACCGTTCATTCATTGAGCCGCGCCTCCGCTCCTCCCTCCACTTAAAGAGGGAACGGGCGTTTTCGCCCCCACGACGCCGCGGTAAGCGCGCGCCGCCTGGGGAAGGCGCGGCGGATGCGGAGTTAAGGAGCAGCGCGACCAAGGCCACGCGTGCCCGTGCACTGTTAGGGCCTGGCCCAACGACGCTCGGCACCGTGTGTGGCCCAGGCCCGGGGGCTCCTGTCGGTGTACTAAAGTAGGGGTACCTTAGTACCCCAGACTTGTGCACGGGCAGTTGTAGCACCCTGCGGCAAGGCCCGCCCCGGAAGCGCCAAGAGAAGACCAAACATTCAAGACAAGGCCCCCGGCAAGAGGAGCTTGCCGGGTCAAGAAGACAAGGCCCCCGGCAAGAGGAGCTTGCCGGGCCGAGAAGACAAGACCCCGGCAAGAGGAGCTTGCCGGGACGACTGCGCCCATGAAGGGCCATCCAAGAACAAAGTATAACGAGACAGAAGATCGAGCCCCCGACAAGAGGAGCTTGTCGGGAAGGCCGAACCCAGGCATCACAAGAGAAGCCCGCCGTGGCGCGCCAAGCGCCCCGGCAAGGCCTGATAGCTGGCACGCTATCAGGCACAGGAAGACGACCCCCGCGGCAAGCCACTTGCCGCGGCAAGATCGCCACCTCAAGGCTGCGCTCCAGCTCGCCCGCCACGCGTCGCTCCGGGGCTTCCCCCGAGGGCACGTGGCGAGGCACCGCGCAGCCTGGGGCATGCGGCGGCATGCAGCCGCCATCGTGGCGAGCGATGGCGCACCTAACGGTCCGCCTCGGTGCTGTCCGAGCGACCGTGACGGGCATTTAATGCCCTTGTCCCCTACCGTCAGAAGTAGGTATGATAACACTGTGCCGCACTGTAGCGCCACCGTTCCCGCACTATTACAGCTACCATCCCTTTTACACTTTTACCCCTTTCTCCTACGTTGACACCTGTCGGTGACCCCTTTGCGCTATAAAAGGAGGCCCGTGTGCGACGTAGGGGGGGTTCCGGGTTCCGGGGTTCGGAGAATCGGCACCCAGACAGCCATACGCTCGGTGCAGCTAGCTCCCCAAGCTCCCGAGCTCCCCAGTTCAATACAACTAAGCAGGAGTAGGGTTTTACGCGTCCATCGCGGCCCGAACCTGGGTAAACCGCCCGTGTGCCCGCTTCGATCTGCTCTCCGCGCTCCCTCCGCCCCCCTCCGGACAACGAAAGGGGCTCCGGCCCCATAGGTGCCCGTGGGGGGTCAGCCATCCCCCGCGACACCGGGTCTTCCACAATTGTAGCAATTTCGCTCACGGCTAGAAGATCTTTTGTCATTATAGGACCTTGACTTGGAACTTCTTTCCTTGCTTCTACTCTTGTAGAACTTGTTGAAGTTCTTCACCATTAGACTCAATTCTTCATTGAAGGTTTGCTTCTCACTTGATGATGTGGGAGCTTCACATGAGGCTTTGTAAGCACCACTTGACTTGTTGTGAAGCTCTTCCTTATCCTTGAGTGACATATCATGACCAACAATTCTTCCAATGACTTTAGTTGGTTTGAGATCTTTGTAATTGGGCATCATTTGGATCAATGTGCACACGGTATCATATTTTCCATCCAAGGCTCTTAGGATCTTCTTCATGATGAATTTATCGGTCATCTCTTCACTTCCTAAGCCGGCAATCTCATTTGTGATGAGAGCACGCCTAGAGTACATTTCAGCGACGCCTTCACCATCCTTCATTTTGAACTTGTCAAGCTGACTTTGAAGCACATCCAATTTGGATTCCTTGACTGAGTCGGTACCTTCGTGCATATCAATCGAAGTATCCCAAATTTCCTTTGAATTCTCAAGAGGGATGATTTTTTTGAATTCTTAGGGGCACAATCCGTTGAAGAGAATATCACAAGCTTGAGCATTGTATTGCAGCATCTTCAACTCCTCCACGGTAGCTTCACGGTTTGGTTCTCTCCCATCGAAGAATTCACCTTGCAAGCCAATACACACAATAGCCTAAACGGCGGGGTAATGTCCAAGCATATGCATTTTCATCTTATGCTTCCAACTAGCAAAATTTGTACCATCAAAGTAAGGACCTCTACGGTTGTAATTTCCCTCGCTAGACGCCATACTCTCCTACGTTGTGAAACCAAGTCTATGACCACCAAAAGCCATGGAAATCAAAGCAAATGGAGATCAAAGCTTTGATACCACTTGTAGGATCAAAAGTATGTCTAGAGGGGGGGTGATTAGACTACTTGACCAAATAAAAATCTAGCCTTTTCCCAATTTTAGTTCTTGGCAGATTTTAGCAACTTAGCACAAGCCAAGCAATCAACCTAGACATGCAATTCTAAGAGTGTAGCAGCGGAAAGTAAAACAATTGCATATGAAGGTAAAGGGAGGAGTTTGAGGGAGCAAACGCAATGTTGACACGGAGGTTTTTTTATCTATGGTTCCGATAGGTGGTGCTATCGTACATCCACGTTGATGGAGACTTCAACCCGCGAAGGGTAACGGTTGCGCGAGTCCATGGAGGTCCCCACCCACGAAGGGTCCATGAAGAAGCAACCTTGTCTATCCCACCATGGCCGTCGCCCACGAAGGACTTGCCTCACTCGGGTAGATCTTCACGAAGTAGGTGATCTCCTTGCCCTTACAAACTCCTTGGTTCAACTCCACAATCTTGACGGAGGCTCCCAAGTGACACCTAGCCAATCTAGGAGACACCACTCTCCAAGAAGTAACAAATGGTGTGTTGATGATGAATTCCTTGCTCTTGTGCTTCAAATGATAGTCTCGCCAACACTCAACTAACTCTCACAGGATTAGGATTTGGTGGAAAGATGATTTGAGTGGAAAGCAACTTGGGGAAGGCTAGAGATCAAGATTTATGTGGTTGGAATGGAATATCTTGACCTGAACACAAGTGTAGATGGTTCTCTCTCAGAAAATGTATGTTGGAAGTGTAGGCATGTTCTGATGGCTCTCTCCGCGAATGAAGAGTGGGTGGAGGGGTATATATAGCCTCCACACAAAATCTAACCGTTACACACAATTTACCAAACATGGTGGGACTGTTAGGGTTTTCGGCGGGACTGGCACGTCAACTTGGTGAGACCGATTTTGTTAGGGTTAGGGCATAACATAATCTCGGTGAGACCGATTACACAAACTCGGTGAGACCAATTTTGGTAATAGGCAAATAGAGAGTTGGTCAGGCAAACTTGGTGGGACCGATTCGCTCATCTCGGTTAGACCGAAACGTTACAAAAAGGAAACAGAGTGTTTGCATTGCAATCTCGGTGGGACCGATCGCTCATCTTAGTTTGACCGAAACGTTACAAAGGGAAACAAAGAGATTACAATCCCATCTTGGTGAGACCGAGATCCCTGTCGGTGAGACCGAAAAGACTAGGGTTTCTGGTAGTGGCTATGTCAATTGAACTCGGTGGCGCCGGATAGATAGTTTCGGCGGGGCCGAGTTTGACTTTTGGTTTGGGACATATGTGGATGTGGGGAAGTAGTTGAGGGCTTTGGAGCATAGCACTAAGCACTTTGAGCAAGCAAGCCATTAAGCAACACCTCATACCCTCTTAATGGTATTGGCTTTTCCTATGGACTCAATGTGATATTAGATCACTTAAAATCAAAAAATGTAGAGTCCTTAGCTTTGAGCTTGAGCTAATCCTTTGTCCTTAGAATTTTGAGGGATCCACTTTTCCCATCCATGCCATGCCAATCATTGAGCTTTCCTGAAATGTTTATCTTGAAATAGCATTATTTCAATGAGCTATATGTTGTTAGGAATTACCAAAACCACCCAGAGATAGTTGCACTTTCACAGGCCAGTCGCGCGCTGGAGTAGTGGCATGCTGCCGAAACCTTGCCATGCGTGAACCATGTCATGGCCTTGCAAACGCCTTCGGCAAGAATCTCGCCGGGGCCTCGCAAACGTCCCCGGCAAGAACCTTGCTGGGAACTTTACCTTCCGGTCTTCACAAAGATCTGCATGTGAAATGATCGAGAACAGGCGTCTAGAGGGGGTGAATAGACACTTAACAAAGAAAAGCAGTAGTTTTTAATTTCTTCAAGTTAAGGTGGAGTTTTGGCACGAGTCTAAACATTCACAATACATATAAAGCAAGCATGGCAAGAGTGTATGAGCAGCGGAAAGTAAAGCATGCAATTTGCAAGAATGTAAAGGGATGGGATTGGAGTGTGCAAACGCAATTGGAGACACGAAGATTTTTTCCGTGGTTCCGATAGGTGGTGCTATCGTACATCCACGTTGATGGAGACTTCAATCCACGAAGGGTAATGGTTGCGCGAGTCCATGGAGGGCTCCACCCACGAAGGGTCCATGAAGAAGCAACCTTATCTATCCCACCATGGCCATTGCGCACGAAGGACTTGCCTCACTAGGTTAGATCTTCATGAAGTAGGCGATCTCCTTGCCCGTACAAACTCCTTGGTTCAACTCCACAATCTTGACGGAGGCTCCCAAGTGACACCTAACCAATGTAGGATACACCACTCTCCAAAAGGTAATAGATGGTGTGTTGATGATGAACTCCTTGCTCTTGTGCTTCAAATAATACTCTCCCCAACACTCAACTCTCTCACACAAATTTGTATTTGGTAGAAAGATGATTTGAGTGGAAAGCAACTTAGAGAAGGCTAGAGATCAAGATTCATGTGGTCGGAATGGAATATCTTGACCTCAACACATGAGTAGATGGTTCTCTCTCAGAAAATGTATGTTGGAAGTGTAGTTATGTTCTGATGGCTCTCCCGATGAATGAACAGTGGGTGGAGGGGTATATATAGCCTCCACACAGAATCTAACCGTTACACACAATTCACCAAACTCGGCGGGACCGAATCGGGAAACTCGGCCAGACTGATTCAGTTTATAATGTGACCATTATGCATTTTGGTGGGACCGATATGATCAACTCGGTGGGACCTCTGTGCTAGGGTTAGGGTAAAACCTCATCTCGGTTTGACCGATTACACAAACTCGGTGGGACCGATTTTGGTAATAAGCTAACCAGAGAGTTGGTCAAGCAAACTCGTTGAGCCCGATTACAACTCTCAGTTGGACCGAAATTATTGCAACAGGAACTAGAGAGTTTGCAAGCCCATCTCGGTGAGACCGGGATCCCATCGGTGAGACCGAATTGAATAGAGTTTCTGGCAGTGGCTATGTCAAATGAAGTCGGTAGCGCCGGATAGATCAAATCGGTTGGGCCGAGTTTGACTTTTGGTTTGGATAATATGTGGATATGAGAAAGTGGTTGCGGGTTTTTGGAGCATATCACTAAGCATTTTGAGCAAGCAAGCCATTAAGCAACACCTCATCCCTTTTTAATAGTATTGGCTTTTCCTATGGACTCAATGTGATCTTGCATCACTAAAATGAAAAAGCAAAGTCTTGAGCTTTTGAGCTTGAGCCAATCCTTTGTCCTTAGCATCTCGAAGGCGTTCCACATCCTCTTGTCCATGCCACTTCACTGTTGAACTCATCTGAAATATAGTAGACAAAACACTAGTTCAACAAGAGATATGTTGACATT
The DNA here is from genome assembly GCA_032464435.1 of Aegilops umbellulata. Taxonomy (NCBI): domain Eukaryota; kingdom Viridiplantae; phylum Streptophyta; class Magnoliopsida; order Poales; family Poaceae; genus Aegilops; species Aegilops umbellulata. The sequence continues at coordinate 308,826,044 of CP136056.1, read as the reverse complement.
AATTACCAAAACCACCCAGGGAGCACTTGTGCTTTCAATCTCCCCCTTTTTGGTAATTGATGACAACATACATCAAAGCCTTAGATAAAGAAATAGAGAATGGCAAGTAAAGCTTTGGAAAGACATGTAACATGCATAGGCTCCCCCTACATGTATGCAATCATGTAAATAGAAATGTAAGAGCATGTGAATGTATAAAAAGGATGGAGGAAGCAATGTGTTACATGTATCTTGGCTATATGCATCAGAGCAAATGATGTGAATATACGAAGTGTACCTTCATGTTCATGAGTCCTTCTTGCAAACAATATGTACATCAGCAAGAGATCATCATGCACATGAATGTTATGCATATACTTACCTTGTGGTCTTGAGCTGGCTTTGGAAGATATGAACCTGAGTAAACAAGGTTAGATAACACAGAGACATCTACTAAACAGAGAAAGAGCAGGAAACCACAAGAGTACCAAGATTGGGATGACATGTAGAGAGTGAGTACGAGGTACTCCTATTGGATATAGACATGTCCCCAAGGGTAAGGATATGCAATGAATTCAATGATTTCCTTCCCTGGAAGTATTTCTCCCCCTGAATCTTATAGTGGATAATGGGATAATATAGGGAAAATAAAATCAGAGCAAAACAGATCAGAGCACAAACATAACACAAACTAAGATGTCTTTCCCCTCTAAAGACATGTGACTTCTCTCCTCTTGAACACCAAGCATCTGGGGTCTCTCTCTCCGTTTGATGTGATTCGCATTCTCCCCCTTTGAAGTGCTCTCCCCCTTTTGAAGTGATTAAGCTTGGATGTGATCTCTCTCTCCCCCTTTGACATCAATTTCCAAGAAGGGATCTTCTGGATTGTGAGTCAGAATAGGTTTGGTCCTTGAGTCACAGAGCAAAGCAGCATATAGAATGTGATGCTGGTAGAGGACAATAATCATTGAGTGGAGCTAAAACAAAGATGCACGGTGCAAATGACAAAATGTCTTCTCAGCATTGAAATCGGTAACACTGAGTTATTTACTTCGGTAGCACCGAAATGATTCGGTTTGACCTAAAGTGGCAATTTGGTGTGTCCGAGTTCAACACAGAGAGAACATTTTGTCATCTTAGCTCACTAGGCAAATAGGATCTCACAAATATTTGCAAGGAATTAACTGAAAGATTTGCAATGAATTAGATGCAGGGAATGCAGAACAAAGAATAGAAAAGAAATCTAGATGAAGTTTTTTTTAAAAAGAAGGGGAACAAATATGCAAGAGACACATGCAAGAACACATAGAAACACTAGAGAACTTCATCTAGAATTGGTCGGCGACAAAGTCACCTATGTTAGAGTATATTGACTTAGGAGTCAACTGAGAACACTTGATCATAGGTTATACTCATCGTCTTAAGCTCAAAATGGGGTTACCATTTTTCGTTTAAGCATTTTGATGTATTCACATCTTGTTGAGTTGCTTTGACCCATGACTTAGGATAGGGCTTCTCTAAGATGGAATTACATACCTTGGGTGGGGGTGTTGTACTTGATCATGTAGTCGAACTTGTGTGGGATGCTCAAGGTTGATGTAGCTCATCAAGGATTTGGAGCACCCCTTGGATTTGAGTTCATCTACCTATATGGGTTAGTCTTGCAAGGAAGAGCACTTGTGTATCCAAAATGACAATCATGAAAATTGATACCAAATGGAATTTGATATATAGAATTTGTCAAAGGATATGTTGAAGGGTTTTATGCTTCCTTGTCTTCAACCACCATGTTGTAGAGACTTGGTGTTGTAGAGATGGCTCAAGTTGTGAGTGAGTTGCAATCCCACAGATTTAGATTCACCCAAGTACCTACAAGGGTTAGATAGCGTGCAAGGGTACAAATATATCCAAGACACATGATCATCATCATAAGAGAAGAGTCAAGGATTAGTCATAGGCTCATGCCTTGCACGTATCCACATGGAGTTCCTACTACAAGTTTGAAGCATCAATGATGTTCAATTCACCTCTCAAATGGCAAAATATTTTCTCATCAAGCGGTTTGGTGAAAATATCTGCCAATTGCTTATCGCTACGAACATGCCTAAGATCAATATCACCTTTAGCAACATGATCTCGAATGAAATGATGACGAACTTCAATATGCTTAGTTCGAGAATGTTGCATGGGATTATGAGCAATCTTAATAGCACTCTCATTGTTGCAAAGTAATGGAACATGTTTCACATTGATCCCATAATCTTTAAGAGTTTGGGTCATCCAAAGTAATTGAGCACAACATGAACCGGCGGCAATGTATTCCGCTTTGGCGGTGAATAAGGATATTGAGTTTTGTTTCTTGGAGGACCAAGATACAAGAGATCTACCAAGAAATTGACAAGTACCCGAAGTGGACTTTCTATCAACCTTGTCACCGGCATAGTCCGAGTCAGAATAGCCAACAAGATCAAAAGAAGACCTCTTAGGATACCAAATGCCAAAATTTGGTGTGTGAATTAAGTATCTCACTATCCTTTTCACAGCCTTAAGATGACATTCTTTGGGGGCCACTTGATAACATGCACACATGCACACACTTAGCATAATATCAGGACGGGAGGCACATAGATATAACAATGAACCAATCATAGAGCGGTAAACCTTTTGGTCAACCAATTTTCCATCCTTGGTCAAGTCAAGATGTCCACTAGTAGGCATTGGTGTTTTCATACCTTTGCTTTCTTGCATGTTGAACTTCTTGAGTAAGTCCTTGGTGTACTTTGTTTGAGAAACAAAGGTGCCTTCCTTAGTTTGCTTGATTTGCAAGCCAAGAAAGAACTTGAGTTCACTCATCATAGACATCTCAAACTTCTTCGAAATTAGCTTCCCAAACTTTTCACTAAAATGAGGGTTAGTCGAACCAAATATGATGTCATCAACATAAATTTGGCACACAAATAATTCACCATTAACCCTTTTAGTAAAAAGAGTAGAATCTCTTTCCAATCTCAAGGCCTTTTTCAATAAGGAACTTGGTCAAGCATTTGTACCACACTCTAGGAGCTTGTTTAAGACCATAAAGAGCTTTATGAAGTTTGTAAACATGGTCAGGTTTCTTAGGATTGACAAAACCGGGAGGTTGTTTAACATAAACTTCCTCCTCTATTTCACCATTTAGAAAATCACTTTTAATGTCCATTTGGTACAAGGTGATATCGTGGTGATTAGCATAGGAAAGTAAGATGCGGATGGACTCAAGTCTAGCAACGGGGGCACGTGTCTCACCATAGTCCATACCTTCGACTTGAGTGTAGCCTTGGGCGACGAGACGTGCTTAATTGCGAACGACATGTCCATCTTCGTCTTGCTTGTTGCGAGACACCCATTTGGTACCGATGATGTTGTGGTTGTTGTCGGGCTTCTCGAGCAATCTCCACACTTGATTTCTCTCAAAGTTGTGTAGCTCTTCATGCATGGCATTTATCCAATCCGGATCTTCCAATGCTTCTTCAACCTTCATAGGTTCAATGCTAGAGATGAATGAATAATGTTCATAAAAATTAGCCAAACGAGTTTTAGAGCGAGAGATTCTCCCGGTTTGAATATCATTGAAGATTTGTTCGATGGGATGGTCTCTTGAAACTCTTGCTCGAACTCGTGAAAGCTTTTGCTTGGGCCGGGCTGGAACATCTTCATCATCATCTTGTTCCTCTTCTTTGGCTTCTTCATTGTTGACGTTGTCGTTCCCTTGTCGTGGTGGAGAAGGAGGTTGATGAGGTTCATCTTGGTGCACTTCCTCATTTTTTTTCATCTGGGCATGTCCAACTTGTGGATGCTTCCATGGCAACTCTTGGTTCACCTTGACGTGAGGTAGAAGCTTCCACTTGGATGGACGAGGTACTCTTCTTTACGTCTGTTGGACGAATCTTGCCAATAGACAAGTCTTGGATTGCTTCTGAAGGGTCTTTGTGTCCTACATCAATTGGCAATTGCTCTATTTGCGAGCCTTCAGATTCATCAAACTTCACATCTACCGTCTCTTGAACCTTTCGAGTGAAATTGTTGTAGACATGGTAAGTGTGAGAGTTTGAGCCACAACGAAGTAGGAAAGCCTCATGAGATTTAGGAGCAAATTTAGAATGACGATGCTTATCAACAATGTAACACTTTGAGCCGAACACTCGAAAGTATCCAACTTGGGGTTTGTTACCGGTGAGGAGCTCGTATGTCGTCTTGCCAAGTAGCTTGTGAAGATACAAGCAATTTGTTGCATGACAAGCTGTCTCAACCGCTTCCGCCCAAAAGTGTTTTGGTGTCTTGTACTCATCAAGCATCATTCTCGCCATCTCAATAAGAGTACGGTTCTTCCTCTCAACAACTCCATTTTGTTGAGGTGTGTACGTAGCCGAGAACTCATGTGAAATCCCTTCTTCGTCAGGAAAGGTATCCACATTTGCGTTCTTAAACTCCGTTCTGTTGTTGCTTCGAACCTTCCTGATCTTCACTTCAGGGCCTTCGTAGCGAAGTTCTTGAAGATCTTTTGGACCTGCGATTTATCATCAAGAAGGAACATCCACATAAATCTTGAAAAATCATCAACTATAACTAAACCAAATGAGTTTCCACTGAGACTCTTGTAGGCATTGGGACCAAAAAGATCCATATGAAGTAGCTCGAGCGGTCTTCTTGTGGTCATGATGTTCTTCACGGGGTGACTTCCTACAACTTTTTTTCCTGCTTGACAAGCACTGCACAATCTATCCTTGTCAAATATAACATCTTTCAGTCCAAGGATATGATTACCTTTAATAAGCTTATCAAGATTTCGCATGCCCACATGACCTATCTTCTATGCCACAACCAGCCTTTAGAAGATTTAGCAATAAAGCAAGTTCTAGGTTGATCCTTTTTAGTGAAATCAACAATGTAAAGATCACCTCTACGTATACCGATAAAGACCATATTATGATTATCTCTACGAAACACTTGGCAATCTACTTCAGTAAATAGGACATTGAAACCAAAGCCAGCAAGTCTAGATACGGAAAGTAGATTGTATCCAAGAGATTCAACGAGCATAACACTTTGTATGGAGCTATCATGTGAGATGGGCACCTTACCAGGGCCAACCACCTTACCCTTTGAGTTATCACCAAAGGTGACATACTTTCGAGGGCCGTTTTTTTCTGCAAGCTCATGAAACAAATCCTTATCTCCGGTCGTGTGATCGATACATCCACTATCAAGGACCCATTCCTTTCCTCCAGCCATGTAGCCGCGAAGATTAGCCATAAGACCAAAGTGTCTCATAGACTCATTGAGGTCGAAGTCACTATCATCATCCTCATCATAGTATCCATGTTCAACATCGTCTTGTGATGGATCAATTCCTGGAGAGAGTGATTCATTAGATAAATTATCATCACAATAACCATCTTTATGAATTCTAATGGCTTCAGAGATGATATTGCTAATGATTCCAACATCTCCTTTGGCGCGCATAAGATTAGTAAGCTCAAATATACAATCACCAAACTTAGGATCATTGGAATTCATCTTACTCAAGGCAATAGACTTATGAAGAATTTCACCTAAGTTTTCCAAGGAATAGTTTGGAAGACGTTCCTCAAGAAATCTCCATATAGTGTAAGCACAATCAAGAGTAGGCAAGCAATCAATCAAGTTTCTAGGCAAACCTCTAGTGATAAGATTAACAGTTCTAAGGTTACGAATCATGTCAATAGACTCATCAAGGGTAGGATGCATAGGATCAACATGAGGTGCACAAGGGCTAGTAATGTACTTGTTCAAATGTTATTCATTGAAAATCACAAGCATCTCATTTCTTTCACTCATGAAAGTACTCTCCATCAAGAATAGGCACTCTACGTCTAAGACTCCCCAACGTAGACTCATCCATCTTCTTCCAATGGTGATTAAACCAAAGCAATGGAGACCAATGCTCTGATACCAATTGAAAGGATTGAGAAGAGGTGTCTAGAGGGGGGTGAATAGACTCTTAGCAAAGAAAAATAGCAGTTTTTAATTTCTTCAAGTTAAGGTGGAGTTTTGGCACAAGTTTAAACATTCACAATACATATCAAGATAGCATGACAAGAGTGTATGAGCAGCGGAAAGTAAAGCATGCAATTTGCAAGAATGTAAAGGGATAGGATTGGAGTGTGCAAACGCAATTGGAGACACGGAGATTTTTTCCATGGTTCCGATAGGTGGTGCTATCGTACATCCACGTTGATGGAGACTTCAGCCCACAAAGGGTAACGGTTGTGCGAGTCCACGGAGGGATCCACCCACGAAGGGTCCACGAAGAAGCAACCTTGTCTATCCCACCATGGCCATTGCCCACGAAGGACTTGCCTCACTAGGGTATATCTTCACGAAGTAGGCGATCTCCTTGCCCGTACAAACTCCTTGGTTCAACTCCACAATCTTGACGGAGGCTCCCAAGTGACACCTAACCAATCTAGGAGACACCACTCTCCAAAAGGTAATAGATGGTGTGTTGATAAAGAACTCCTTGCTCTTGTGCTTCAAATGATAGTCTCCCTAACACTCAACTCTCTCTCACACACATATTTGGATTTGGTGGAAAGATGACTTGAGTGGAAAGCAACTTGGAGAAGGCTAGAGATCTAGATTCATGTGGTTGGAATGGAATATCTTGACCTCAACACATGAGTAGGTGGTTCTCTCTCAGAAAATGTATGCTGCAAGTGTAGGTATGTTCTGATGGCTCTCTCCATGAATGTGTGCTGCAAGTGTAGGTATATAGCCTCCACACAAAATCTAACCGTTACACACAATTCACCAAACTCGGTGGGACCGAATCAGAAAACTCGGTCAGACCGATTCGGTTCATAATGTGACCGTTAGGCATTTTGGTGGGCCGATATGATCAACTCGGTGGGACTGATGTGCTAGGGTTAGGGTAAAACCTCATCTCGATTTGATCGATTACACAAACTCGGTGGGACCGTTTTTGGTAATAAGGTAACCAGAGAGTTGGTCAAGCAAACTCGGTGAGTCCGATTGCAACTCTCGGTTGGAACGAAATTATTGCAAAAGGAACCAGAGAGTTTGCAAGCCCATCTCGGTGAGACCGGGATCCCATCAGTGCGACCAAATTGATTAGGGTTTCTGGCAGTGGCTATGTCAAATGAACTCGGTGGCGCCGGATAGATCAAATCGGTAGGGCCGAGTTTGACTTTTGGTTGGGGACATATGTGGATATGAGGAAGTGGTTGAGGGTTTTGGAGCATATCACTAAGCATTTTGAGCAAGCAAGCCATTAAGCAACACCTCATTCCCTTTTAATAGTATTGGCTTTTCCTATGGACTCAATGTGATCTTGGATCACTAAAATGAAAAAGCAGAGTCTTGAGCTTTTGAGCTTGAGCCAATCCTTTGTACTTAGCATCTCGAAGGGGTTCCACATACTCTTGTCCATGCTACTTCACTGTTGAACTCATCTGAAATATACTAGATAAATCATTAGTCCTACAGGAGATATGTTGACATTAATTACCAAAACCACCCACGGAGAACTTGTGCTTTCAGCACGCCACCACACAGACGCCCTAGGATCTTGGCCTTGAAATTGTCGATGGTGTTAGAGCTCTCAACCTCAAGGGTGATCATCTTGTCAGTGCTTCGTAAGCCGTCCCGACAAGGATCTTATTGGGGGCATTGCGAGCCATCCCGGCAAGGACCTTGCCGGGGGCTCAACATGTCCTCTGTTCTCTGATTACCGGCTCAGATGCGGTCTTGGTTGCCTCATATTTTCTCCCAACGGTCCCTAGCAGGCCTTGTCGCGGGTATGGCTGCAACTGCCCGTGCACAAGTATGGGGTACTAAAGGGCCTAAACTTTAGTGCACCGACAGGAGCCCCCGAGCCTGGGCCACACACGAGTGCGAGGCGTAGTTTGTCCAGGCCCAAACAGTGCATGGGCACACATGGCAGGGGTTAACTGCTGCAATCATCTCGTGTGCTGCACTTCCCCATGATCCGCATTGAGTGCGCGACGTGGGGTGTGTGCGTGGAACGGTCGCAGTAGCAGCACGCCTGCGAAAACGCCTTCACATTGAACACTAAAGAGGTAGCCCCGCGTCTTCCCCATAAAAAGAGGAATCCGCAGGGGCGCTGCTCATTTACCCCTCACCCGTTCCAATCTAGGAACCATCATAATCTTCCTCCTTGAGCCCAAAACAGAGCCTCCTCATCCATCCGCCACCCCTGCACTCCCACCGTCCTCGGCCTCCCGCTCTCCTAGTCGCCTATGGCGCCCAAAGTGAGCAAGGGCAAAGAGGAGCTAGAGAGCGAGCTGGTGAAGTTGCGGAAGAAGCATGCCGTCTTCGCCCTGACGCTCGACGCACACACACTGAAGGAGCGGTACCTATGTATGTGTGGAAGAGCGACGAAGGGGCACCCTGCGACCTGTGTGATCCCAGGTTCCTGCGCCACGGCCGCCCCAACTAGATTCCCTTTGTTTGTCGATTATTCTACTGTGGGATCTGCCCCGCATTCTCTGATTTCCTCAACGACGTCATGTACACATTTGGCTTTCACATCTTGGTATTACGCCGAATGCTGTGACATGTATGTCCACCTTCGCCCACCTCTGCCAAAATTTCGCCGGAGTGGTCCCCAGCACAGCCCACTTCCACCATTACTTCATCTCCCGCATCTAGGCAGGAGAGGCCCTCTCTGGAAGCGTCGCTTGTATCCCAAGGGCATGGAATAAGGAGATATATCCAGAAGGGGTCTACCGCGAGAAGTGGGATGAATGGCGGGGCAAGTGGTGCTGGATTACGGAAGAAGAAACCTAGCCGTTCTATATCCCCCGACAAGCGAAGCCGGCCCGCGGCAGCGGTTGGAGCGCTCTCGTCCCTCAAGACGAGAAGCTCACACTCGCCATCAGCAAGATCCACCGCCTCAAGGTTGCCGGGCTCAGAATCGAGATGCTTGCCGCTGACTTCCTCCGCCGCCGCATCGTCCCTCTGCATAACAAGGGGAGACCAGCCTGGGAATATCGGAACGCAGCGGATATCATGAGGCTGCGCCCCGACCTGAACAACAACCTAATGGTTTTCCAGCATGCAGCTCTCTGTCATAGGCTGTTCAGACCCGACAGGGTGTTCAAGTTGCCGTCGGGATAACCCCCCTGTGCAACAACTCGGCCTTGAACTCGATCATCACGATGATGCCAGTGTGCAATGCCCATGGTCTTGACCAGACCTGGTTTGAGCCATCCGCGGAGCAAGCACATGACTTCCTCGACAACTTGCCGGAGAGGGCCATCCGGGAGGAGACGAACTTCATCTGCCCCACCACCAAAGAAGAGGTGGCATATATTGCCAGCAGGGCAGAAGAGGCTGCTCTTGTCGCGGAGGCCGGTAGCGTTGGCTTCGCTGAAGACGAAGCCAGTGAAGAAGAAAACCTCCCTGAGCAAGGTGAGGTTGCCGGGGAGCATAGTGGCACAGCTTTCGGGGGCCCTTCTGCCAAAGATACAGCCGAAGAGACAGCTGAAGAGGAGCCGCATGAGGAGCCCCCAACCCCAAAGAGGAAACGTGTCCTTCGGTGCGCCATTTCCAGCGAGCCAATCCAGCATGCCTCCTTGTCCGAAGAGGTCCCTGGCAAGGGGCCGACCGGCAAGGCTGTGGAGCGGCAAGAGGCTCAACAGAAACTCGGGCGCCAGACGAGGGCGGCGGCACAAAGAGTAGCGGGGGCGGCTCATGCGACGACGCTGGGAACTGGGGCAAACTCACATCATGCTGCCGCTCCTGCCACAGCCAAGCGGCCCAGGTCCCCTTCCCCATCCCCTCGAGTGGAGACCATAGCGGAGGCCGACTTTGACCTCTCCTCCTTTAGCCCCAATAGGGAGAAGATGCCAGAAGAAGACGAGTAAGTGCCTTGCCGCTTTCTTTATCCCCTGAGTCTCTGATCTGCTTATCTTATCTTACTCTTGCTTTGGCCCGTCCCCACAGAGACACAGAAACATTTCCGTAGAGGATGGCGAAGAAGGCCAAGACATCAATGGGAGATGAGCCCCCGGCAAGCACCTCAGGTGCGCCGGAGACGATCACAATCAGCCCGGAGTCCAGCCCACGATGCAGCCCCCAACCCAGCCCCCAGCGTGAGCCCGTAACTCATTTCCAGCTCGCGGGCATCGGGGTGTGTATCTTCGCTGCTAAACTTGCAGGGTTTGCAGGAGAATAACAGCAACAGGAGGGGCCACTGAGGGCCACCCTCGACATGCCGCCTCTGTCGACCACACCGCTCAGGGAGGGATCCCCGGCAAGGGCTTCCACTAACAAACCCCCTCGTGGAGGAAGAGCCGGCGGGCACAGGCGTCGGCAGTCCTACGCTGGCAACAAATGTTGTCGGGGAGGGAGCCACCTCCCAATAACTCGTCACAGGTAAGCCACTTGCTTCCTAGCATTTGTCATCATCATTTTTTTTCGTTTTTCCTTTGAAATTCAGCCTTGGTTTTGTCTCATTTCTCCTATTTGGCTTTCAGATCTCCCCTTGACGGACCAGACGGACGTCGATCCCATCATCGTGGAGTCCGCCAAGGATGTTGCTGCCGAGGCCGCCAAGGTCACTACTGAAGAGGCTGCCAATGATGCACATGAAGAGGCCGCCAAGGGGTCTGCCAGGGAGGCCGGCAAGGAGACCGACAACCTTACTGACTGCATTCCTACCGCAGGAGCGCTTGGTACTACATTCGTCCCGGAGTCCTCGGCTGCCGGGGAGACGGTGGTCGAGGACCAACCGTCGACATCCGAAGCCCCCCTCAAGCAGATACCTAAAGGTTGGTGACAACCTGTTCGTCTGCATCCCGGGGCAGCAAGCACCAGAGCACCAACTGAGGGGGAAGCTATCGACGAAGAAGTCATTGCCGCTGCCGGGCTCAAGATTGTCGACGAGCCACACGCCAGCAGTAGCGGATCCAAAGAATACCAGCTCCTCCAGGCCATGAGCGACAACTTCCAAAAGCTCCAGGCGCTCCACCGCACCCGAAAGGAGAAGCTGGACTCTAGGGCCGCAGTTGTTGATGTAGGAGAATCGGATCTCCAGAAGCGTGTCGAGCAGATGCAAGTCTAGTTTGCTGAGGCCTGGAACAAACTAAGTGAAGGAAATATGCCCTAGAGGCAATAATAAAGTTATTATTTATTTCCTTATATCATGATAAATGTTTATTATTCATGCTAGAATTGTATTAACTGGAAACATAATACATGTGTGAATACATAGACAAACAGAGTGTCACTAGTATGCCTCTACTTGACTAGCTCATTAATCAAAGATGGTTATGTTTCCTAGCCATGAACAAAGAGTTGTTATTTGATTAACGAGATCACATCATCAGTTGAATGATCTGATTGACATGACCCATTCCATTAGCATAGCACCCGATCGTTTAGTATGTTGCTATTGCTTTTATCCATGACTTATACATGTTCCTTTAACTATGAGATTATGCAACTCCCGTTTACCATAGGAACACTTTGTGTGCTACCAAACGTCACAACGTAACTGGGTGATTATAAAGGTGCTCTACAGGTGTCTCCGAAGGTACATGTTGGGTTGGCGTATTTCGAGATTAGGATTTGTCACTCCAATTGTCGGAGAGGTATCTCAGGGCCTTCTCGGTAATACACATCACATAAGCCTTGCAAGCATTGCAACCAATGAGTTAGTTGCGAGATGATGTATTACGGAACGAGAAAAGAGACTTGCCGGTAACGAGATTGAACTAGGTATTGGATACCGACGATCGAATCTCGGGCAAGTAACATACCGATGACAAAGGGAACAAACGTATGTTGTTATGCGGTCTGACCGATAAAGATCTTCGTAGAATATGTAGGAGCCAATATGGGCATCCAGGTCCCGCTATTGGTTATTGACTGGAGACATGTCTCGGTCATGTCTACATTGTTCTCGAACCCGTAGGGTCCGCACGCTTAAGGTTTCGATGACAGTTATATTATGAGTTTATGAGTTTTGATGTACCGAAGGAGTTCGGAGTCCCAGATGAGATCGGGGACGTGACGAGGAGTCTCGAAATGGTCGAGACATAAAGAATTATATATTGGAAGCCTATGTTTGGACATCGGATGCATTCCGGGTGAAATCAGGATTTTACCGGAATACCGGGAGGGTTACCGGAACCCCCCGGAAGCATAATGGGCCAACATGGGCCTTGGAGGAAAGGTGAGAGGGCAGCCCTAGGGGCTGCGCGCCTCCCCCCCTTCCCTAGTCCTATTAGGACTAGGAGAGGTGGGCGCCCCCTCTCTCTCTTTCTCTCCCCCTTGGAGCAATCCTAGTCCAACTAGGATTGGGGGGGGAATCCTACTCCCAGAGGGAGTAGGACTCTCCTGGCGCACCAAACCTGGCCGGCCAGCCCCTCCCCCTTGGATCCTTTATATACGGGGGCAGGGGGCACCCCAAAGATACACAAGTTGATCTACGGATCGTTCCTTAGCCGTGTGCGGTGCCCCCTTCCACCAAATTCCACCTCGATCATATTGTTGCAGTGCTTAGGCGAAGCCCTGCGCCGGTAACACATCAAGATCGTCACCACGCCGTCGTGCTGACGGAACTCTTCCCCGACGCTTTGCTGGATCGGAGCCCGGGGATCGTCATCGAGCTGAACGTGTGCAGAACTCGGAGGTGCCGTACGTTCGGTGCTTAGATCGGTTGGATCGCGAGGAGAACGTACGACTACTTCCTCTACATACGACTACTTCCTCTACGTTGTGTCAACGCTTCCGCTTCGGTCTACGAGGGTACGTAGACAAACACTCTCCCCTCTCGTTGCTATGCATCACCATGATCTTGCGTGTGCGTAGGAATTTTTTTGAATTTAATGCGTTCCCCAACAGTGGCATCAGAGCCTAGGTTTTATGGTTGATGTTATTTGCACGAGTAGAACACAAGTGAGTTGTGGACGATACAAGTCATACTGCCTACCAGCATGTCATACTTTGGTTCAGCGGTATTGTTGGATGAGACGATCCGGACCAACCTTACGCGTACGCTTACGCGAGACCGGTTCCCTCGACGTGCTTTGCACAGAGAAGGCTTGCGGAAGACTGTCTCTCCAACTTTAGTTGAACCGAGTGTGGCTACGCCCGGTCCTTGAGAAGGTTAAAACGGAGTCTATTTGACAAACTATCGTTGTGGTTTTGATGCGTAGGTAAGATGAGTTCTTGCTTAAAGCCCGTAGCAGCCACGTAAAACTTGCAACAACAAAGTAGAGAACGTCTAACTTGTTTTTGCAGGGCATGTTGTGATGTGATATGGTCAAGACGTGATGCTAAATTTTATTGTATGAGATGATCATGTTTTGTAACCGAGTTATCGGCAACTGGCAGGAGCCATATGGTTGTCGCTTTATTGTATGCAATGCAATCGCGATGTAATGCTTTACTTTATTGCTAAACGGTAGTGATAGTCGTAGAAGCATAAGATTAGCGAGACGACAACGATGCTGCGATGAAGATCAAGGTGTCGCGCCGGTGACGATGGTGATCATGACGGTGCTTCGAAGATGGAGATCACAAGCACAAGATGATGATGGCCATATCATATCACTTATATTGATTGCATGTGATGTTTATCCTTTTTATGCATCTTATCTTGCTTTGATTGACGGTAGCATTATAAGATGATCTCTCACTAAATTATCAAGAAGTGTTCTCCCTGAGTATGCACCATTGCGAAAGTTCTTCGTGCTGAGACACCACGTGATGATCGGGTGTGATAGGCTCTACGTTCAAATACAACGGGTGCAAAACAGTTGCACACGCGGAATACTCAGGTTTAACTTGACGAGCCTAGCATATACAGATATGGCCTCGGAACACGGAGACCGAAAGGTCGAGCGTGAATCATATAGTAGATATGATCAACATAGTGATGTTCACCATTGAAACTACTCCATCTCACGTGATGATCGGACATGGTTTAGTTGATTTGGATCACGTGATCACTTAGAGGATTAGAGGGATGTCTATCTAAGTGGGAGTTCTTAAGTAATATGATTAATTGAACTTTAATTTATCATGAACTTAGTCCTGGTAGTATTAGCATATCTATGTTGTAGATCAATAGCTCGCGTTGTTACTTCCCTGTGTTTATTTTGATATGTTCCTAGAGAAAATTGTGTTGAAAAATGTTAGTAGCAATGATGCGGATTGGATCCGTGATCTGAGGTTTATCCTCATTGCTGCACAGAAGAATTGTGTCCTTGATGCACCGCTAGGTGACGGACCTATTGCAGGAGCAGATGCAGACATTATGAACGTTTTGCTAGCTCAATATGATGACTACTTAATAGTTTAGTGCACCATGCTTAACTGCTTAGAATCGGGACTTCAAAGATGTTTTGAACGTCATGGACCATACAAGATGTTCCAGGAGTTGAAGTTAATATTTCAAGCAAATACCCGAGTTGAGAGATATGAAGTCTCCAACAAGTTCTATAGCTAAAAGATGGAGGAGAATCGCTCAACTAGTGAGCATGTGCTCAGATTGTCTGGGTACTACAATCGCTTGAATCAAGTGGGAGTTAATCTTCCAAATAAGATAGTGATTGACAGAATTCTCTAGTCACCATCACCAAGTTAGTAGAACTTCGTGATGAACTATAATATGCAAGGGATAACGGAAAATATTCCCAAGCTCTTCGCGATGCTAAAATCGACGAAGGTAGAAATCAAAGAAAAACATCAAGTGTTGATGGTTGACAAGATCACTAGTTACAAGAAAGGGGCAAAAGGAAAGAAGGAGAACTTCAAGAAGAACGGCAAGCAAGTTGCTGCTCAAGTGAAAAAGCCCAAGTCTAGTCCTAAGCCTAAGACTAAGTGCTTCTACTGCAAAGAGACTGGTCACTGGAAGCGGAACTACCCCAAGTGATTGGCGGATAAGAAGGATGGCAAAGTGAACATAAGTATATTTGATATACATGTTATTGATGTGTACTTTACTAGTGTTCATAGCAACCCCTTAGTATTTGGTACTAGTTCAGTTGCTAAAATTTAGTAACTCGAAACGGGAGTTGCAGAATGAACAAAGACTAGTTAAAGGGCAAGGTGACGATGTGTGTTGGAAGTGGTTCCAAGATTGATATGATCATCATCACACACTCCCTATACTTTCGGGATTAGTGTTGAAACTAAATAAGTGTTATTTGGTGTTTGCGTTGAGCATGAATATGATTTGATCATGTTAATTGCAAAACGGTTATTCATGTAAATTAGAGAATAATTGTTGTTCCGTTTACATGAATAAAAACCTTCTATGGTCATACACACCAATGAAAACAGTTCATTGGATCTCGATCGTAGTGATACACATATTCATAATATTGAAACCAAAAGATACGAAGTTAATAATGATAGTGCAACCTATTTGTGGCACTGCCGTTTAGGTCATATTGGTGTAAAGCGCATGAAGAAACTCCATGCTGATGGGATTTTGGAATCACTTGATTATGAATCACTTGATGCTTGCGAACCATGCCTCTTGGGCAAGATGACTAAAACGCCGTTCTCCGGAACAATGGAGCAAGCAACAGATTTGTTGGAAATCATACATACTGATGTATGTGGTCCGATGAATATTAAGGCTCGCGACAAGTATCATTATTTTCAGAACTTCATAGATGATTTAAGCAGATATGGGTATATCGACTTAATGAAACATAAGTCTGAAACGTTTGAAAAAGTTCAAAGAATTTCAGAGTGAAGTGGATAACCATCGTAACAAGAAAATAAAAGTTTCTACGATATGATCGCAGAGGTAAAATATTTGAGTTACGAGTTTTGGCCTTCAGTTAAAAACCGTGTGGAATAGTTTCACAAATTCATGCCACCTGGAACACCACAGCATAATGGTGTGTCCGAACGTCATAACCGTACTTTATTGGATATAGTACAATCTATGATGTTTCTTACCGATTTACCAATATCGTTTTGGGATCATGCATTAGAGACAACTGCATTCACGTTAAAAGGGGCACCATCTAAATCCGTTGAGACGACACCGTATGAACTATGGTTTAGCAATAAACCTAAGCTGTCGTTTCTTAAAGCTTGGGGCTGCGATGCTTATGTGAAAAGCTTCAACCTGATAAGCTCGAACCCAAATCGGAGAAATGTGTCTTCATAGGATATCTAAAGGAAACTGTTGGATACACCTTCTATCACAGATCCGAAGGCAAGACTTTTGTTGCTAAGTTCGGAAACTTTCTAGAGAAAGAGTTTCTTTCGAAAGAAGTGAGTGGGAGGAAAGTAGAACTTGATGAGATAACAGTATCTACTCCCTTATTGAAAAGTAGTACATCACAGAAATCTGTTTCTGTGACACCTACATCAAATAGGGAAGAAGCTAATGATAATGATCATGAAACTTCAGATCAAGTTTCTACTGAACTTCGTAGATCAACCAGAGTAAGATCCGCACCAGAGTGGTACGGTAATCCTATTTTGGAAGTCATGTTACTAGACCATGGTGAACCTACGAACTATGAAGAAGCGATGGTGAGCCCAGATTCCGCAAAATGGTTAGAGGCCATGAAATCTGAGATATGATCCATGTATGAGAACAAAGTATGGACTTTGATGGATTTGCCCAATGATCGGCAAGCCAAAGAAAATAAATGGATCTTGAAGAGGAAGACGGACACTGATAGTAGTGTTACTATCTACAAAGCTAGAATTGTCGCAAAAGGTTTTCGACAAGTTCAAGGTGTTGACTACGATGAGAGTTTCTCACTCGTATCTATGCTTAAGTCTGTCCGAATCATGTTAGCAATTGCCGCATTTTATGAAATCCGGCAAATGGATAAACAAAACTACATTCCTTAATGGATTTATTAAAGAAGAGTTGTATACGATGCAACTAGAAGGTTTTGTCGATCCTGAAGGTGTTAACAAAATATGCAAGCTCCAGCGATCCATCTATGGACTGGTGCAAGCATCTCGGAGTTGGAATATACGCTTTGATAAGTTGATCAAAGCATATAGTTTTATACAGACTTGCGGTGAAGCCTGTATTTACAAGAAAGTGAGTGGGAGCACTACAGCATTTCTGATAAGTATATGTAAATGACATATTATTGATCGGAAATAATGTAGAATTATTCTGTAAAGCATAAAGGAGTATTTGAAAGGAGTTTTTCGAAGAAGGACCTCGGTGAAGCTGCTTACATATTGAGCATCAAGATCTATAAGAGATAGATCAAGACGCTTGATAAGTTTTTCAATAAATACATACCTTGAAAAGATTTTTGAAGTAGTTCAAAATGGAACAGTCAAAGAAAGAGTTCTTGCCTGTATTACAAGGTGTTAAATTGAGTAAGACTCAAAGCCCGACCACGGCAGAAGATAGAAAGAGAATGAAAGTCATTCCCTATGCCTCAGCCATAGGTTCTATAAAGTATGCCATGCTGTGTACCAGACCTATTGTATACCCTACCCTGAGATTGGCACGGGAGTACAATAGTGATCTAGGAGTAGATCACTGGACGGCGGTCAAAATTATCCTTAGTGGAATAAGGATATGTTTCTCGATTATGGAGGTGACAAAAAGGTTCGTCGTAAAAGGTTACGTCGATGCAAGTTTTGACACTAATCTAGATGACTCTAAGTCTCAATCTAGATACATATTGAAAGTGGGAGCAATTAGCTAAAGTAGCTCCGTGCAGAGCATTGTAGACATAGAAAATTGCAAAATACATAACGGATCTGAATGTGGCAGACCCGTTGACTAAACTTCTCTCACAAGCAAAAGTCACACTGTAGTACTCTTTGGGTGTTAATCACATAGCAATGTGAACTAGATTACTGAATCTAGTAAACCCTTTGGGTGTTGGTCACATATCGATGTGAACTATTGCTGATAAATCACATGGCGATGTGAACTAGATTATTGACTCTAGTGCAAGTGGGAGACTGAAGGAAATATGCCCTAGAGGCAATAATAAAGTTATTATTTATTTCCTTATATCATGATAAATGTTTATTATTCATGCTAGAATTGTATTAACTGGAAACATAATACATGTGTGAATACATAGACAAACAGAGTGTCACTAGTATGCCTCTACTTGACTAGCTCATTAATCAAAGATGGTTATGTTTCCTAGCCATGAACAAAGAGTTGTTATTTGATTAACGAGATCACATCATCAGTTGAATGATCTGATTGACATGACCCATTCCATTAGCATAGCACCCGATCGTTTAGTATGTTGCTATTGCTTTTATCCATGACTTATACATGTTCCTTTAACTATGAGATTATGCAACTCCCGTTTACCATAGGAACACTTTGTGTGCTACCAAACGTCACAACGTAACTGGGTGATTATAAAGGTGCTCTACAGGTGTCTCCGAAGGTACATGTTGGGTTGGCGTATTTCGAGATTAGGATTTGTCACTCCAATTGTCGGAGAGGTATCTCAGGGCCTTCTCGGTAATACACATCACATAAGCCTTGCAAGCATTGCAACCAATGAGTTAGTTGCGAGATGATGTATTACGGAACGAGAAAAGAGACTTGCCGGTAACGAGATTGAACTAGGTATTGGATACCGACGATCGAATCTCGGGCAAGTAACATACCGATGACAAAGGGAACAAACGTATGTTGTTATGCGGTCTGACCGATAAAGATCTTCGTAGAATATGTAGGAGCCAATATGGGCATCCAGGTCCCGCTATTGGTTATTGACTGGAGACATGTCTCGGTCATGTCTACATTGTTCTCGAACCCGTAGGGTCCGCACGCTTAAGGTTTCGATGACAGTTATATTATGAGTTTATGAGTTTTGATGTACCGAAGGAGTTCGGAGTCCCAGATGAGATCGGGGACGTGACGAGGAGTCTCGAAATGGTCGAGACATAAAGAATTATATATTGGAAGCCTATGTTTGGACATCGGATGCATTCCGGGTGAAATCAGGATTTTACCGGAATACCGGGAGGGTTACCGGAACCCCCCGGAAGCATAATGGGCCAACATGGGCCTTGGAGGAAAGGTGAGAGGGCAGCCCTAGGGGCTGCGCGCCTCCCCCCCCTTCCCTAGTCCTATTAGGACTAGGAGAGGTGGGCGCCCCCTCTCTCTCTTTCTCTCCCCCTTGGAGCAATCCTAGTCCAACTAGGATTGGGGGGGGAATCCTACTCCCAGAGGGAGTAGGACTCTCCTGGCGCACCAAACCTGGCCGGCCAGCCCCTCCCCCTTGGATCCTTTATATACGGGGGCAGGGGGCACCCCAAAGATACACAAGTTGATCTACGGATCGTTCCTTAGCCGTGTGCGGTGCCCCCTTCCACCAAATTCCACCTCGATCATATTGTTGCAGTGCTTAGGCGAAGCCCTGCGCCGGTAACACATCAAGATCGTCACCACGCCGTCGTGCTGACGGAACTCTTCCCCGACGCTTTGCTGGATCGGAGCCCGGGGATCATCATCGAGCTGAACGTGTGCAGAACTCGGAGGTGCCGTACGTTCGGTGCTTAGATCGGTTGGATCGCGAGGAGAACGTACGACTACTTCCTCTACATACGACTACTTCCTCTACGTTGTGTCAACGCTTCCGCTTCGGTCTACGAGGGTACGTAGACAAACACTCTCCCCTCTCGTTGCTATGCATCACCATGATCTTGCGTGTGCGTAGGAAAATTTTTGAATTTACTGCGTTCCCCAACACTAAGGACTGGCCGGGAGCAGCTGGCCCAACGTTGGGATGAGCTTCTTTTGAAGCAGTCCGACATTGAGAAGGCATAGGAGGAGGCCGCTCAACAGGACGCCAAGGACGATGCCCAGCTAAGGGAACGCCGCGTCCTGTTTGATGCTCACAAAGAGGACCTTGCCGCTCGTGAGGAGGCACTGGCCGCCAAGCTCCATGGAAAGGATGAGGAGATCGTGAAACTTGTTGCCCAGCAAACCCAAGAGCTGGAGCATGAGCACAAGAAAGCGCTTGACGCTCTGGTGTTGGACCATGTTGGCAAGCTAAAGGAAGCTATCAATGCCGCCGAAGCTGCAGAGGCTGCCAAGTACGAGTTGGCCGAGAAGGTGGAGAAGCTGGAGGCGGATCTGGAGAGACACGACAAGGAGGTCTCGACGCTCAAAAGCGACAGAGACAAAACTGCCTATACCTTGGCGGAGTTGCGGACCACCGTATCCGACAAGACCAAACAGATCTCTGCTGCCAATGACTCCATTAACGATTTGAGGTTGAAGCTGACCACACTGGAGGAGTCCCTTGATGGCAGAAAGGCTCGTGAGAAGACCCTGGCCAAGGACCTTCGGGCGGAGAAGAAACTGCTTGAGAGCGCCGCTGCCACCTACAATTACTATGTGAAAGGCATGGGGATCTGGACTGAGCGCCTCATCAACGTCGCAGAGAGACTCACCATACAACTGTCCATCATGGGCCTGTCGAATTTCAGGTATTCCCATGAGAAGAGTCTAACTCCAAGCGCCAGACTGACCATGTTCTTCAAGGCCCTCTTTGATGCCCTGAAGCTGCTCCACTCCAGCCGAGCAACCCAACTGGCCAATGAATACCACAAGCTATGTCGGGCCGTCCTTCTCAAGGTGCCCACCAAGGTTGCGTACAGGAACCCTGGCCTCGATCTCACCAACGTGCTCGACAGCTTGCTGGAGGATGCAGACCGCAAGGCGCTTGAAGAGCTCGTCGCGCCTATCGTCAACATGGTGGACCAAGTCAAGAGGGTGGAAGGTCAGCGCAGGGACTAGCCGCTTCGCTTCTCCTTGCCGCCACGAACTCGTACCAAAGATAACTTATCTTTAAGTTAGAACTATGGCACCCATTGATGTAATATAACTTGTTGTGCTTTGGATTGAATGCATGCCATCTTTCTTGTCTGATTTCTCTTTGAATGACATACACCCTACGCTTTGTTAGGAAAAATTTGCCGGTGCGCGCAGCCTTGCCGTGACTGATTTGAGGAATGGGAACTTAGCACCCTGCTGGGGGTGCTGCTGCCGGCAAGATACCTTGTCGTTCTTAGTACAGCCAATTGAATCGTTGAGCGGACTCGAAACAGTGGCAAGGGCGTAACCAATCGTGACAAGGTTCCTTTGCGTGCAGGTTTTGCATACAGGAACCGAAATTGTTCAAGGAAAATAACCTCACATTTAAAGGAAATTCACTCAAGGTTTCACAACTTAGCTTTTCACTGCTGTACTCTTTCCCGCAAGATGCCACTTTGAACATCGCCTGTTGGCGTCCATACTCTGTACCATCATCCCGTCGGCAAACTTGTATGCGAGGGAACATTCTATCCTTTGAGAAAAAGAAATAAGAGAAAATAGGAACATGGAACCTTGGCAGTTTGTCAGTACTTGCCAGAAACAAACATAGTACAGTATCCTGGACACGCATGCATATGAATAAACATGGAAGTCAACAAGAACTGTACATAGTTAAGCTTATTCAACTGCACACAGGGTCTGCGCCTGGCTCTATACATAGGGTTATATGCCTTGCCAGCAAGGCTAGTACAAAAGGGGGTTGCCTGGGGACCCGGCAACCGCGCCTCATGGGTAAAACTTGTGAAGATGTTCGATATTCCAGGAGTTGCTCACCTGAATGCCATCTTCGGTCTCCAGGCAGACTGCGCCGGGCCTGGTGACTCATACTACTCGATAAGGGCCTTCCCACTTTGGCGTCAACTTGTTGGAATTTTTGGCCGACTAAATGCGCCGAATAACAAGGTTGCCTTCCTCAAGGCTTCAGGCATGAACCTTGCGGCTATGGTAGCGGTGCAAGGCTTGCTGGTAGCGCGCAACTCGCACAGCAGCCTGAAGACGATCTTCCTCAAGGAGTGCAACATCATCTTGCCGCAACTGCTCTTGCTCAAACTCATCATAAGCGAGCACTCGAGGCAACCCGTATATGGGTTCTATGGGGAGAACTGCTTCTCCCCGTATACTAGGGAGAAGGGTTTCTGGCCAGTGGCTCAATTTGGTGTCGTCCTGATTGACCAAAGAACCGTCTGCAACTCATCAATTGAACGTCTTCCACACTTCTGCAGCCTGTCAAAAGTCCTTGTTTTGAGGCCCTGCAGCACTTCAGCATTTTCCCTTTCTGACTGGCCGTTGTTTCTTGGATGAGCAATAGAAGGAAAACAGATTTTGCTGCCGAGGTCTTGGATATACTGCATGAAGGTGCGGCTTGTGAACTATGTGTTGTTGTCGATGATGACTCTTTTTGGCACACCAAAACGGCAAACTAGTCCTTTGAAGA
This sequence comes from Aegilops umbellulata, assembly GCA_032464435.1. NCBI lineage: Eukaryota > Viridiplantae > Streptophyta > Magnoliopsida > Poales > Poaceae > Aegilops > Aegilops umbellulata. The sequence continues at coordinate 308,803,758 of CP136056.1, read as the reverse complement.
ACTTGACGACTAATTGTGCTATCACCTTTCTCACTACTTCCACTTCTGGCCACTTTTTGAACTTGTCGATTGTGACGTACAAGTACTCAAAGCCCCCGACAACGCGGGGAAAAGGGCCCAATATGTCGAGCCCCCAGACCAAAAATGGCCAGGAAAGAGGGATCATTTGAAGAGCTTGAGCTGGCTGATGGAGTTTCTTTGAATGGAACTGACATGCTTCACACTTGGTTACTAGTGCAGTTGCATCCTGGAGGGTAGTGGGCCAAAAGAAACCTTGACGGAATGCCTTGCCGGCGAGAGCCCTTGACCCTATGTGAGAGCCACATATGCCTCCATGTATCTCTGCCAACGGCTCCAGTCCGTCCTCCCGAGGAATGCACTTCAATTTCACGCTGCCCTGTCTTTTTCTGTACAGGACATCGTCCACAAACTGGTACATGTTAGACCGACGGGCTACTTTCTTCGCTTCTTCCTGTTCCTTGGGGAGTTCCCCTATTTGGAGGAACTAAACGAGGTGTTGTGCCCAAGCTGGAGCATGAGGCTAAATGGCAAGTACTAAAGGCATGTCACCTGCCATGGGAGCAGTTGTCTTTACAACAAGGGCTTGAGGCCCTGCCAAAGCTTGTCGCCCCCCGACAAGCTTGGCGTCATCCTCGGCAACTTCCTTGCTGGTGACTCCTCGGAGCTCAGCGGGAAAGGACTTGTTGGGGCTCAAATTCCTTCACTTATTCTGTCCTGTCGATGGTTTAACAAATGGCTAAGTTAGTTGGAGCACAAAGGTCCCTGGTTCCACAGGTAACTTGAGGGCAGCACTTTTCGACAGGTCGTCAGCAATGCTGTTCTCTGCTGGGGGAACATGCTCTGCTTGCAGACTGTCAAATCGCTCTTCCAATTTCCTCACTTCATCTACATAAGCTTCCATCAATGGGCTCTAATAATCTTTGTTAACTTGCTTGATGACAAGCTGCGAATCACCTCTGACGATGAGCTTCGTAATTTCAAGGTCTGCCGCGATCCTGAGATTGGCAAGCAGTCCTTCATACTCTGCAATGTTGTTTGTTGATCTCTCCCTGGGAAAGTGCATCTGGACTACGTACTTGAGGTGCTCTCCGGTGGGTGCAACAAGTAACACAACAGCACCATCGCCTTGCAGCGAGAAAGCCCCATCAAAGTACATTATCCAGTCATGACTCATTTCCTTGCCGGGGAGAGTGGTCTCTTGAATTTTCTCGTCAGACATTGAGGTCCATTCTGCAATGAACTCTCCCAAGGCTCTGCTCTGAATTGTCGAAGTGCTTTCAAATCTGAGACCAACGCTTGACAGTTCCAATGCCCAATCCACAATCCTTCCAGTCGCATTTGGGTTATGCAAGATCCGTTGCAACGGGAAGCGAGTGATGACGGTGATCTCATGTGCCCGAAAATAGTGGTGCAGCTTCCTCGAGGCCATAAGGAGGCTGAAGAGCAATTTTTGCACACCAGAGTATCTTAATCTAGCCCCCTATAAAAGGGAGCTGACAAAATAAACTGGATGTCGCACCATCTTCTTCTTCTGCGTCACTTCATTTGCATGCGCAGATCCTGCCTTGCCGGCACCAGACTCTGCCGGGGACTTTGTCTTGCCGGCTCTAGACTCTGCTGGGGGTCTTGCCTTGCCGGTGCCAGACCCTGCCGGGGAGAGCTCCGGCTCGTCATCCGACGGTCTTGCCTCTGCTACTGCTTCTTCATCAACTTCTCTCTACGCCACCAGCGCATCACTGACCACCTGATTCGTTGCCACTAGATATAGCAGAAATGGCTCTTGCGGTTTAGGGGCGACTAGTGTCGGCGTAGAGGAGAGGTACCTCTTCAAATCTAGCAGTGCTGCCTCTATTTCCGGAGTCCATTTCATTGGACCTGCCTTTTTCAAGATCTTGAAAAAGGGTAGGGCGCGCTCAGGAGATTTGGAGATGAACCTACTTAAATCAGCAACATAGCTAGCAAGCCAACGCACATCTTTGACTCGTCTTGGTGCTTCAATCTTCTCAATCGCCTTGATCTTGTCGGGGTTCGCCTCGATCCCACGCTGACACACAAAGAACCCGAGAAGCGCTGGATGGGATACCAAATACACATTTCTCAGGGTTGAGCTTGAGATTGATCTTGCGCAAATTCGCGAATGTTTCTTCTAGATCTTGTATGAGCGTTGCCCTATCCTTGGTTTTGACCACTATGTCATCCATATAAGTTTCCATATTTCTATGTAGCTGGGGCTCAAAACCAATATGAACCGCTCTTGCGAATGTTGAACCAGCGGTTTTCAACCCGAAAGGCATTCATATAAAACAATACCTACCACATGGGGTGATAAACACGGTCTTCTCTTCATCTTCCTTCGCCATGAAGATTTGATGGTATCTTGAGTAGGCGTCGAGAAATGACAGCAAGTCGCACGCGGCAGTGGGGTCCACGATCTGGTCGATGCGTGGCAAGGGGAAAGGATCCTTTGGACAAGCTTTGTTGGTATGTGTATAATCAATGCACATCCTCCATTTTCCATTCGCCTTGCGCACCACCACCGGATTGGCCAACCAAGTTGGGAGGAGCACTCCTCTGACTAAGCCTGCCGCTTCCAGCTTCATAATCTCTTCAATGATAAACTCTTGCCGCTCCAAAGCTTGCTTCCTGGCCTTCTGCTTGACGGCCCACGCATGAGGACATACAGAAAGATGGTGCTCAATCACCTCCCTGGGAACACCGTGAATGTCAGATGCTTGCCATGCAAACACATTCGACATTCGCCATGCAAAAATATGAAGGCACTTGCACTCCGGAAATCAACATAACTTGAGAAATGTGAAGCTACATGCACTTTGAAAACCAGCTAATGATCCAAAGTAGTTCCAGATTATAAAACACTAAAGGATGTAAGCACCAAAAAACATAAAATGCAACATGGTGTACAAGGAGATATGTGTATAATCAATGCACATCCTCCAATTTCCATTCGCCTTGCGCACCACCACGGGATTGGCCAACCAAGTTGGGAGGAGCACTTCTCTGACAAAGCCTGCCGCTTCCAGCTTCCTAATCTCTTCAATGATAAACTCTTGCCGCTCCAAAGCTTGCTTCCTGGCCTTCTGCTTGACGGCACACACATGAGGACATACAGAAAGATGGTGATCAATCACCTCCCTGGGAACACAGAGAATGTCAGATGCTTGCCATGCAAACACATTCGACATTCGCCATGCAAAAATATGAAGGCACTTGCACTCCGAAAATCAACATAACTTGAGAAATGTGAAGCTACATGCACTTTGAAAACCAACTAATGAAAAGTAGTTCCGGATTATAAAACACTAAAGGATGTAAGCACCAAAAAACACAAAATGCAACATGGTGTACAAGGACAACTAACATGGACTGTACCTGCTTAAATTATTCATTCTCTGCCGAAAATATCCAACTGTAATTGCACCTATAACCAGTGCACAAACTGCATATCAATATATCTATCCTGTAGAAGTATGTCAATAGTTTTAAGCAACAGATTAGAAAAGTATTTATGCTAGGTTGTCATGATACGGGGACTTTCTTGTAGATGGCTTCGACATTTCCTCAAGCCATGAAAGTGTACTATAATTTGCTTGTCATCAATTCCTGCAAATCTCTATCTCTCTCAACATAGCAGATCATCATTAGACACTAAATCCTTCCATCGGAGCTTGCAAAATGCTTGCATTAGATCCCTCATTAGACAATATATGTTCATCACCAGGAGCATGTAAAATGTTTGCATCAAATACTTCATTAGCAGTCTGTTCATTAGACACTTCAGGCTCAAGTACAACATGAGCTTGTATGTTTGCACCAGAAACTTGATTAGACATATCAGGTTGAGTCAGTTCAGTATTGATTGGGGGTGTTATAAAATAAGAGGAAATTGGTTTCATTTTCTTATAGATTCCCTACATACAAGCAGTTTTACAACACCCTCAGGTTCAACTATTGGCCAGAAATTGAATAGTTGAATTAGATATAATCAGGGATGTGATGTACCTGCTTGTTGCGCATGATGCTATTGCAAGTTGCGACTGCCCGTTTGTGCAAGCTCGATGCCATGCCCGTGCTAGCACCGCTGCCTCCCACACAGGCTACACTCATGGTTGTATCTTCATCTTCTTGTCCTTCCATTCGCTTGAAGCCTGGCGACCGGTGTCCAACGAGGGCGCGAGGAAGTGCTGTGTCGGTCTATCCAACGGCAACTAGGTTATGAGCGAACCAGACGGGAGGCTGGAGCGAACGAGTTGGGGATTTTTACTGCTGTCGATCGATATGGGAGGTGCTTGTTTGGGCCGCGAGCCTGCTATAAGGCCTGCCTTGCAGTTACGTTATTGGGCCATCCAAATTGAAACATTTTCTTCATTTTTTACATAGCCTTCTTGGGCGCTGGGACGAACAAAACTAGCCTGGGCCAACCTGGATGACTCAAACTAGGTGCGCACTTTCCAGCCACCCGAGCGGGGCCACCCATACTAGCCCCTACGGTTGCGTCGCCCCTTTTTGCGTGTATGATTGGGGTAGTGAAAAATATTCCAGTGGCCCTTTTGATTTACCCACAGAATGGTCGAATTGCTTGTTTCTATGAACTGAGTTCGCCAATAATGTGAAGGATGCAATTCTTTTCATCCTATTGTAGATTTCTTAGATCTCGATATGCCAAATGTAATCGCATGAAATATACAATAAAATCCAGTGTGATGTGTGTTGCTACAACTAGTCTGAGAACCCGTCCTCATATAACATATAAAGGACGCACCATCTTATCAGATTAACCATTCGACTTACCAATGTAGTGTGGGAAGAAATAAGTACTAGGACTGCGTATCCAAGCAGTTGATGCCATCGACTCCTTCTTGGAACCTTGTAAGAGAAAAAGAAGTTGCAGTGTGCCTATACAAAGAGCTAGTGTAATTTCATGTAACATCCCCAAATTCTAAATTTTGGAATGTTATATTAATTAGGTAATTATGATTGCTTGTGTGATTTGTTGTGTGAAATTGAGTGAAATTTGAAACCTTTTTAAAGCTCAATCAGAGGGAATGAAATGACTTTCCCAAAACTTTCACCTTGCATTTATGATCTCCATGAATTCAAATTCATTTCATCACAAAACCCTAGAGTGAAGATGACATGACTTCCTCCATTTAATTAAATGTAAAAGGGTTTTGAAAAGATTTGAATTGCATTTGGAAATACTCCAAATACAGAAACTTTATGCAATCAATGAGTTTCATGTGAGAAGACAAAATGACTTCTTCAAATGCTAAGAAAGAGAGTTGGAAGTTCCAAAGAATTAAATTGAAAGTCCTTCTGTAGTTATTTTGAAACCCACTTTCAATTTGCAGTTATTTGGTTTTTATTCAAATTATTTTTCTCCAAAAATAAAACATATGGAAAATAGGGTAAAATGATTCCCTACCGTAGGAAAGTGGAGAAAAATGAGTTTGAAATCATTTTGGTATTTTAAAATATTTTTATTTTGTTTTCAAATGAACCAGTAGCACTGTTTTATTTATTTAACTTTTGGTAGAATTTATTTGCCGCTAAAAATATGTTCATGTTTTAGAAAATCGTTTTCTGAAAATTTTGATATATAATATGCCTATATTATATTTTTATTTCATTTGGTTTTATTTTCTTTTGTTATGTCTGTGTTTAAAAAAAAGAGAGAGAAGCCCACCGACCGCGCTAGGCCAGGCCACCCAGTCCAGCAGCGGCCTGCCTGCGCAACGCCTGCGAACCGCCTCCCGCTCGCTCGCCCGCTCGCGGCCCCGATCAACCGCCACCTGTCTCTACTGCCGATAGGTGGGCCCCACCTATCGGGTCCGTCCCCGACCTAACGCCCGAGTTCATCGTCCGCACGAGTTGATGAGGACATCAATACCATTGTTACACCCACAACCCCTACTGTTACATATACTGGACCAATTACTAGAGCTCGCGCACGCCAATTAAATTACCAGGTACTTCCGTTTCTTGGTAATGATTCTAATGTTCATGAGAATATGATGCTGCCTAAATTAGATACATTTGTTTTGCTTACGAACGAAGGGCCTGGCATGGATAAGAGGGATGAACTCTGGAGCCAACCAAGCATGGAGATGGTGGCATGCGCAAGGGGAACAAGAACAGAGTTACAAGTGATGATTTCAGGACTTTGAAGCCACCATAAGGAATGCATGAAGCCTTGGACGAAATATACAAGATGCCACATCATAAATTTCGTCTGGAGGCTATTCTAGGTGATGCGTCACCTTATTATTGGGATAGGCCCATGTATTTTTGAAATAGTTAAGTATAGGCTGTTTTTAGAGTTCGTATGTTTAGGGTTGGTTTCAGACCCCTCCTCCAAGGGTTGGTTTCAGACCCCTCCTCCAAGGGCCACGAAATCCCCTCATTTTCCTCCATATATACAGCCCTTAGGTCATCGTTTAGACTTCGGGTTTTGTTTAGATTAAAAGTTCAAAATAGCTGCAACTTCGCGTACTTCGTTTGTGTTCAACGACCAGACAAAGGCGTCACAGAACCCCACCTTCATTAATAAAGCTTTCCTCTTTTACTCGCAATATCCAGATTGCAATCTCAGTTTCTTGCTTGTTCTTCGTTTGCTCGCAGGAAATAGACCCTCGTGGTCTGGATGATCGTGCTCCGGCGTGGTCAATAACCCCTCGAAAGTTGGTTTAGCGATTGCTAAGGCACGGCGTCTTCGCACATTCGTAGTTGGATCGTCAAAGTCGACTCCCACCGAAAACGATTGCTATCTCATCGAAACATCGGGACACCTTTGCCTCTATCACGAGTCGCCTCCACCGTTGTGCTCGACCCGGAATCCTCTCCCATCTTGTCCCCTCACCCAAGGAGACCCCCCTTTATAAGCCGAGACCCCAGCCCCGTTTTCCCCCTCAAACCAGCCACCCTCACCTCTCCAGGCCTCACGTAGCCCTCGCCGGAGTTGCAAGCTCCGACGAGATCCGCACCACCGCCCGCTCGCGCTGCCGCCGCCGACGCCACCGTCGTCTTCGCCTCACCAAGCCGCAGCTCCGCGACGACTCCGCCACCGCCGCCGCCCACTCGAAGCCGCCGCCGCCGCCGTCTTCTCCGGCGACATCGAAGACCACCGCCGCGGTACGCCATCGGACCCCTACTTCGTCCGTTAGATCTAAGATCGACGGTTAGGATTAGATCGCATTTTATTTTTTTTATTTCGAACCGGTACGAGTTAATTAGTGGATGTTCATTGTTTTAGATCTGCAGCGAACGGCTAGTAGTTTTTAACACGTGGCCAGGGACCTAGTAGCAGTTTATTATTTCTTATAGATTAGCCCCGGGTTTTCAAACCCTCTCAATTTTTTACTCGTTTGTCCAAATTTGATGAAACCAACACCAAATTCTTCGTCACGATCTCAACTATCCAGGGAACATATAAAATAAACGTTGTGAAAAATTAAAATTTGAATTGGATCAAATTCAAATTTAAACATGTTTTGGCTATAACTTGAGTTTTATAACTCTGGTTTAATTGATTCTTTTTACAAATTGAAGCTCTTGACATGTACTTTCTGTTAAGGTTAAAATCACATGATTTTGCTATTATTAAAAATATGTTTCTGTCCAGAAGCTTTATTTCATGGTTTTGAAGTTTTCCAAAGTATTTTCTTTGTACCTTTGGATCTTTGAGTGATTGGTTATGTTTGGTTACAATTGCTTGCTCACGATAGATTGATCGAAGTGTGATGAGTAGAACTACAAGAATAATGAGTGCGATGAATCTTCATAAATAGTACAAGGCAAGTTCACACCTAAATCATACGTCTGTACCTAGTTTTTACTATGCATTAGTTCACCCTTACAAATTTGCATGAGTAGGATTGGGAATTGCGGCATTGCTATGTAGTTCATGAGGTAGGAACCTATGATCCTTGAAACACCCCGGGAATATTTGTTATGTCATATATTGCTTAGCCATGCTAGTAGACGGGGATTAGCATGTGTGATTCATGAAAGATGAGAGAGATATAATAATTAAGGGTAACTTTAAGGTGGCAACATCAATACACCTCTGGGTGGAATGGTAGGGGCACCCTGGAGAAACCAGTGGCTTGCCCGGGCACCTGGAGAAACCAGTGCTTGCCCAAGGGAATCCTGGAGTACCCGTGTGATCACCGTATGGAATGACACGCATGCTCAAAGGGATCATACGATATTTCATGCCTAGAAACTTCCATGTGTAACCACAAGCCATTATGGGCTCTGGCATAGTTGAGTAAGTTGTGGGAAACCTTTCCATGATAGGCTAGCAGATGTAGGGGAATTGTAGGTGTACCCGCCTATCTATCAGTTAAGGGGACCTGTTCGAAAAGACTATGTCTCGATCATCCGGTTCTCAAACATCAGGCAGTGCGAGGAATTCAACGGAGGAGATCGAGTCTTTTGGGGAAAAGTGCGTAAACTCTGCAGAGTGTACAAACTAATCATGATTAGCCGTGTCCCCGATTATGGACAATTTGAGTATCTGGTATTTGAATTATTGGTTGATCTCATCACTCTATTTAATTAATGAATTGGGTTATTATTGATACTTGGTAATTTTGGGATTGAGTTGGAGGAACCTTCTCAATAATGGCATAAACTTGGTAGTAAAATAAAAATGTATTCCTTTGTTTTAGAAAAAAAATAGCTTTATGCAAAATTAAACTTAGAGCCTCCACCAGCCAAATATGCATATAGAGATAGACATTTTCATTATTATTCTATGGTGTGAAATTTCCAGTACATTCAACGTACTGACCTACATGGCTGCAACGTCTCATGTTGCAGAATGTCTACACTCAACTTTGTCGTTGGTGTTGTTGGGACTCCACAACTTTGTTGTTACTTCCGCTATATGGATTGAGGTGATAGTATTTACGTTACTTTTTACATGTGATTCAACTCTGTTATAAATCCTCGAGTACTGTGTGTGTCAGCATACCGATCCAGGGATGACACTTAAGCACAGGGACTTCGATCCATTCAGGTCGGGCCGCTACAAGATGGTATCAGAGCACATGTTGAATGTAGAACATGACCCCTAGAAACTGGCAAGCCCATAGGAAAGGATTTCTCTAAAACTTTATTCTCAAAAGAGAACCCTTAACTCTCATCTTTTGTAAGCCTTTCCAAATATTTCCTCTCATCTCAAATAGTTAGACTATACCCCTTTCCCCTTTCGGCCACACAAAGATCCGACTGATGAGACCACTCCAAGAAGTACAAGATATCGGACAACTAATACCACTTCGGAATAAATAGGATTTTACTGTGCATTAGAATAATTGGAACTACAACGGTTGAAGACTCCGAAGACTCAGAAAATTTCAAGGCTCTGAAGAATTCCCAAAGTGAAGTGATTTGGAAGGCTCTGATAGGATCCACTTAAGTTATTCTCGTTCTGAAATTCCTTACTGAAGAACTCCTGGCTTCAATAATTTAGATGAAGAGCTTCACCCTGAACCAAAGAAAACACTATGAAGACTTTTCCTATGGTCCAGCCCTTATGGAATTTATCAGACTATTGAAGTTGCTGATACCTGAGATAAAGGCATGTCAGAGAAAGATCGGAACATGGACCGTCAAGACTCAAGTTTTTGGCCATCAAGAAAACCCCAAGACAGGAGATATCAACTATGGAATGATAGCTCATCGCAGAGACATGGGCATAAATACGGCTATTCACGATGTTATCGTTCGCTTGTGCTATCGTCACCCTGTTGAGTTAAACATGCATTTCTTCAGAAGGATTGGATGGTAGAAGGCCAATGGAGCACCTATCGCCTGGACGAACGAGCAAAAGATGAAGTTTTCACGTCAGCCGGTGTATCACCAGGATATGAAGTATTACATCAAGAATTTTCAGATGGACCTTCTGGAAGCCTTATTCGACAAGGAAGCATTTTGGAAAGAGCTCAGAACCCAGAAGCTGAAAGTAGCCAAGCTGGAGGGGCAAAATCTTGAGATACTAAAGATCCATCAGGAACTGAAGGACAGTAGGACCATGTTTCACACCAAGGATGTTGAAAATCCAGAAGCTTCAAACACAACTCTAGGATATTCAAGAACGTCACAAGAGACTTCACGTCAATAGAGATGATCTGATAGAAGAACTTGGGAAGATCAAGCATGATCGGAAGAAGCCCAACGGAGACATGATCCAAGACATGAAGAAGCTAATCTAGCTATAGCGCACCATGAGTGAGTGAAGATAGACGTTTTGCGACTAGAATATCTGACCATGCCAACTCACGTGGGAGGAAGAACTATAGGATAGATTGAATTGAATGAATGTGTGGAGTTATTCCACATTTCAGGTGTTGTGCCTTTTGTTGGCATGGGTACCTTTCCCCCTCTCTCTCCAATTTTATCTCATCCTTACCCAAAACCCTTGACCCCCTAGAAGGTATATGGAGATGAACTCACATTTTCTGGATCAGTGACTCAATTGGAGACGGACAAATGGATTCAGAACATGGAAGATCAGATGAGGAATAGCACTATAGCCAGAAAGGATATGACCCAGCATGTTCTTTAGTACTTTGAAAATAGTTCCGCTACTTTGTTAAGTATGTACCAAGCCATCAATGGATGGCAAGGAGCAACCACTTGGGAAGAATTTAAGTTGACTCTGCTAATGTCTCGTCTTGTGTCCCAGAAACTTAAGTCTTATGGAAATGATATGGAGAAACTTTGTGCATGCAAGATTTGTGGAGAAATAGGTCGCGACCATAAAGAACACAAGGATGAATGCCCTCATTGTGAAGAAATTCACCCAGCTGAAGAATGCCCAACAAGGCAGATTACTTGTTTCTTGTGTGAAGGGACTACCCACTACCCTGCTCAGTGTCACATTTACCCCATAGTACAACAAACCATCCAGTAGAAGAAAGAAACAATGAAAGGAGCCCTCGTGGAAATTTTAGAAAAACCTGTGATGAAGGAAGATGTCGAGGACACACACAAAGAAGACCCAATTAACCCCGGCACCAACTTATGCTATTCATGTGGAGAAGAAGGACACATCTCCCTGAATTGTCCGAAGGAGGATCTAGTAGAATTTCCGACAGAGGAATTAGAATATGACCCACATAAGGTAGAAGCCCTGATTGGTATGGAAAAGTCCAGGAAGAGAAATATAATGTATCTCCAGAATAACCCAATTCCTACAAAGAAGGACCTGAGTCATATCACATGTTTCGGGTGTAAAGATTTAGGGCACTACTTCAGCGGTTGCCCAAAAAGGAAGCCGAGGACCCGAGGAGGCTATGTAATCACAAGGAAACCTCGAGACTTGTAAGGAGTAATATGTTTCCGCTGTAATGAACCAGGGCACTTTGCCAGATATTGTCCCAAAGAGAAGGAGGCTTGTACTAAATAATTGAGTTTGCAACAAAAAATGTATAGTAGTAGTAGTGGGAACATTTCTTTTTATTATTGAGGTGTTAAGTTGAGGCATGTAATGGAAATGCAAGAGATTGTAATAAATTCATGAAAAATCAATAAAGTTCATGTGTCACGATTTCATACGTTGAATTTTATGAGTTGTTACTCTATGAAGAAAGATTTTGACCATTTTCGAGGATATGAGAAATATGGTGTATGGAAGAATTTGTGCGTTTCAAGGGTCGTAGTACCTTGTATGGACACCTGACCCCTGGAAAAGATAATGATATTCCACGAAGTGGACTTCGGACAAAATAAGTATGTGTTTTAAGTTGATATGTGGGATACCCCAAGTATATGAAGGGATGAAGTACTATTGGATATAAAGGAGGTATAACTTTGGTAATATGGAACAATTGTAACCAAAGATGAGTTAAAGCTACAAATGTGATGAGGTGGGCGCATAACCCACAGGCTCTAGGACCCGACAAGAAGCAAGAACACTCTTGCTGAAGGAAAAATCCTGGAAGAAGTTACGACTTTATCAACTGATGATCTTAGAGGAGTTACGCAAAACCTTAGAGTTGTGAAGAAACGATAGATGCTTGATTGGCTTGCAGAATCAATGGATTTTTCCAGAACACAGTTCATGGACAAGAGAAATTCTGCAATGCTTGAGAGGATGATTGAGTGTTAGAATGCGAGATTCGCTAAACCTTATACATGGTAATGATCTAGGTGCGGAATGGATTGATCATCATATCGACTTACTCTTATTATTCGCCTTCCTATATGGGATGGTAAATCTGAGTGACTTACACATAGTAGAGCGATGACGATCAAAACCTTTTTTAAATCTTAGAATGGTATGACAATTTTCCCTTGTACAAGGAAGCTGTTGCCAATCGTAGGTCATACGGTGAGAATGAAGCCCAGACCCATTTCCTGCACGAGAAACCATAAATTGATGACCACCATGAGATAACGATAGTTGTTTAGTATTGGAGCCAGACCTGTCAGCTAAGAAGACCCGGTCTCGAAAGAACCTTACCAAGAAGAAAGGACACAAGAATTTAGCAAAAGGTCGTGCCACTACCGGAAAAGCCCAGAGTAGGTATTTTCCCGAGAATCTCAGAAGACTGACCCTGGCAACAATAAGGATGGAGTACATGAGTTTTGATGGAGCCGTAACCATGTTTCTAAGGCTGGTAGCACCCCAGACCTTCCTGGAAATCGATGGATTTCAAGGAAACCCGAACCTAACCCATTTCTTGCTAGCCTCTCTGATTCTCGAGGTATAGATTCATTTTAAGGGTGGTAGGTTTGTAACATCCCAAAATTCTAAATTTTGGAATGTTATATTAATTGGGTAATTATGATTGCTTGTGTGATTTGCTGTGTGAAATTGAGTGAAATTTGAAACCTTTTGAAAGTTGAATGAGAGGGAATGAAATGACTTTCCCAAAACTTTCACCTTGCATTTATGATTTCCATGAATTCAAATTCATTTCATCACAAAACCCTAGAGTGAAGATGATATGACTTCTTTCATTTAAGATTTTTGAAAAGATTTGAATTCCATTTGGAAATATTCTGAATTCGGAAACTTTATGGAACTCAATGTGTTTCATGAGAGAAGATAAAATGACTTCTTCAAATGCTAAGAAAAAAGAGTTGGAAGTGTCAAAGAATCAAATTGAAAGTCCTTTTGTAGTTATTTTGAAACCCACTTTCAATGTGGAGTTATTTGGTTTTTATTCAAATTATTTTTATCCAAAAATAAAATATATGGAAAATAGGGTAAAATGATTCCCTATAGTAGAAAAGTGGAGAAAAATGAGTTTGAAATCATTTTGGTGTTTTAAAATATTTTTATTTGGTTTTTAAATGAGACGGTAGCACTATTTTCTTTATTTAATTTTTGGTAGAATGTATTTGCCACTGAAAATATGTTCATGTTTTAGAAACTCGTTTTATGAAAATTTTGATATATAATATGGCTATATTATATTTTTATTTCATGTGGTTTTATTTTATTTTGCTATGTGTGTGTTTTAAAAAAAGAGAGATGCCCACCGACCGCGCCAGGCCAGGCCACCCGGCCCGGCCCAGCAGCGGCCTCCCTGCACAGCGCTCGCGAACCGCCTCCCGCTCGCCCGCCCGCTCGCAGCCCCGATCGGCCGCCACCTTTCTCTGCCGACGACAGGTGGGTCCTCCCTGTCGGGTTCGTCCCCGACCTCACGCCGGAGTCCGCCGCTCGTATGAGTCGCCGCCGCCATCGTGCTCGACCCGGACTCCTCCCTCGTCTTGTCCCCTCGCCCAAGGCGACACCCCCCCCTTTATAAGCCGAGGACCCGACCCCGTTTTCCCCCTCAAACCAGCCACCCTCGCCTCTTCTTGCCTCATGCAGCCCTCGCTAGAGTTGCGAGCTCTGACGAGATCCGCACCGTCGCCCACTGGCGCAGCCGTCAGCCCTGACCGTCGTCGACGCCATCGTAGTCTTCGCCTCGCTGAGCCGCACCTCCACGACGACTCTGCCACTACCGCCGAACACGAGGGCTGCTGCCCACTCGAAGCCGACGCTTTCACCGCTGTCTTCTCTGGCGACATCGACGACCACCGCCGCGGTACGCCACCCCTTCGTCCTTTAGATCTAAGATCGACGGTTAGGATTAGATCATGTTTTTATTTATTCCCGAACCAGTACGCGTTAATTAGTGAATGTTCACTATTTTAGATCCGCAGCGAACGGTTTTCAGCCAGTAGTTTTTTGACATATGGCCAGGGACCTAGTTGTAGTTTATTTTTTCTTACAAATTAGCCCCTAGTTTTCAAACCTTCACAACTTTTTACTCGTTTGTCCAAATTTGATGAAACCAACGCCAAATTCCTCATCATGATCTCAACTATCCAGACAACATATAAAATAAACTTTTTGAAATATTGAAATTTGATTTAGATCCAATCCAAATTTATACTTGTTTTGGCTACAACTTGAGTTTTTTAACTCTGACTTAATTGATTCTTTTTGCAAATCGAAGCTCTTGACATGTACTTTCTGTTAAGATCAAAATCACATAATTTTGCTACTGTTAAAAATATGTATCTGTCCAGAAGCTTTATTTGATGGTTTTGAAGTTTTCCCAAGTATTTTCTTTGTCCTTTTGGATCTTTGAGTGATTTCTTATGTTTGGTTACAATTGCTTGCTCATGATAGAGTGATCGGAGTGTGACAAGTAGAACTGCCAGAATTATGTGTGCGATGCATCTTCATCAACTGTACAAGGAAAGTTCACACCTTGATCATACTTTTCTATACCCAGTTTTTACTATGCATCCCTTACATATTTGCATGAGTAGGATTGGGAATTGGGGCATTGCTATGCACTTCATCAGGTAGGAACCTATGATCCTTGAAACACCCCGAGAATATTTGTTATATCATATATTGTTTAGCCATGCTAGTAGACGGGGATTGGCATGTGTGATTTATGAAATCTGAGAGAGATATAATAATTAAGGGTAACTTTAAGGTGGAAACATTAATACACCTCTAGGTGGAATGGTAGGGGCACCCTAGAGAAACCAGTGGCTTGCCCGGGCACCTAGAGAAACCAATGCTTGCCCAAGGGAATCCCGGAGTACCCGTGTGATCACCCTATGGAATACCACCCAGGCTCAAAGGGATCATATGATATTTCATGCCTAGAAACTTCCATGTGCAGCGACAAGCCATTATGTGCTCTAGCATAGTTGAGTAAGTTGTGGGAAACCTTTCCATGATAGGCTAGTAGGTGTAGGGGAATTGAAGGTGTACCGGCCTATCTATTGGTTAAGGGGACCTCTTCGGAAAGACTATGTCTTGATCATCCGGTTCTCAAACATAGGGAAGTGCGAGGAATTCAACAGAGGAGATCGAGTCCTGTGGGGAAAAGTGCGCAAACCTCAGTAGAGTGTACAAACTAATCATGATTAGCCGTGTCCCTGATTATGGAAAATTTGAGTATCTGGTATTTGAATTATTGGTTGATCTCATCACTCTATTTAATTAATGAATTGGGTTATTATTGACACTTGGTAATTTTGGGATTGAGTTGGAGGAACCTTCTCAATAATGGCATAAACTTGGTAGTAAAATAAAAATGTATTCCTTTGTTGTAGGAAAAAAATTAGCTTTATGCAAAATTAAACTTAGAGCCTCCACCAGCCAAATATGCATATAGAGATAGACATTTTCATTATTATTCTATGGTGTGAAATTGCCAGTACATTCAACGTACTGACCTACATGGCTGTAACGTCTCATGTTGCAGGAATCATACGACGAGTAAGTGATACGTTAGGGTTACGATTTCTATACTCAACTTTGCCGTTGGTGTTGTTGGGACTCCACAACTTTGTTCTTACTTCCGCTATATGGATCGAGGTAATAGTATTTACGTTACTTTTTACATGTGATTGAACTCCGTTATAAATCCTCAAGTTCTGTGTGTGTCAGCATACCGATCCAAGGATGACACGTAAGCACAAAGACTTCGATCCATTCGGGTCGGGTCGCTACGAGATGGTATGAGAGCACATGTTGACTATAGGATGTGACCCCTAGAAACTGGCAAGCCCATAGGAAAGGATTTCTCTAAAACTTTATTTTCAAAAGAGAACCCTTAACTCTCATTGAGGGAGTCCTGGATTAGGGGGTGTCCGGATAGCCGGACTATAACCTTTGGCCGGACTGTTGGACTATGAAGATACAAGATTGAAGACTTCGTCCCGTGTCCGGATGGGACTTTCCTAGGCGTGGAAGGCAAGCTTGGCAATACGGATATGTAGATCTCCTCCCATTGTAACCGACTCTGTGTAACCCTAGCCCCCTCCGGTGTCTATATAAACCGGAGGGTTTAGTCCGTAGGACAGAAGAACAATCATACCATAGGATAGCTTCTAGGGTTTAGCCTCTCTGATCTCGTGGTAGATCTACTCTTGTACTACCCATATCATCAATATTAATCAAGCAGGAGTAGGGTTTTACCTCCATCGAGAGGGCCCGAACCTGGGTAAAAACATCGTGTCCCTTGTCTCCTGTTACCATCCACCTAGACGCACAGTTCGGGACCCCCTACCCGAGATCCGCCAGTTTTGACACCGACATTGGTTCTTTCATTAAGAGTTCCTCTGTGTCGTCATCATCAGACTTGATGGCTCCTTCGATCATCGTTAGCGATGCAGTCCAGGGTGAGACTTTTCTCCCCGAATAGATCTTTGTATTCGGCGGCTTTGCAGTGCGGGCCAATTCGCTTGGCCATCTGGAGCAGATTGAAAGCTACGCCCCTGGCCATCAGGTCAGGTTTGGAAGCTGAAACTACACGGCCGATATCCGCGGAGACTTGATCTTCGACGGGTTCGAGCCCCTGTCGAGTGCGTCACACTGTCACGATGGGCATGATTTAGCTCTGCCGCCGAACAGCGCCCTGGAGGCCGCACCCACATCCGCTCCGACCTTTAATTCGGAGCCAACTACGCCGACCGGGGCCGGGTGGCTAGACCCCGCCGCAGAGGCTGCAGCATCAACAGCGATCGAGCCGAACACCAACCTTATCCTTCGCGAAGCCCGTGACTCCACATTGCCGGACTATTCTCCGGACACTGAACCTTCCACACGCTTGCCAATCGATTCTGATTGGTCGCCGATCATGGAGTTCACCGTCGCAGATATCTTTCAGCACTCGCCCTTTGGCGACATACTGAATTCACTAAAATCTCTCTCCTTGTTAGGAGAATCCTGGCCGGATTATGACCGGCAGGATTGGGATGCGGACGACGAAGAAATTCGACGCCCACCCACCACCCACTTCATAGCCACTGTCGATGATTTAACCGACATGCTCGACTTTGACTCCGAAGAAATCGACGGTATGGACGACGATGCAGGAGATGAACAGGAACCAGCACCTATAGGGCAATGGAAAGCCACCTTGTCGTATGACATATATATGGTGGACACACCCAAAGAGGCAATGGCGACGGAACAACGGAGGATAACCCCTCCAAGAAGCAACCTCAGCGCCGACGTCAGCGGCGCCGCTCTAAGTCCCGCCAGAGCAAAAACGGTGATTTCGGCACAGGAGATAATAACACTCCGGACAGTGCCGAAGACAACCCCCTCCAGCAAGATTCAGCACAGGAGGATGGAGAAGCCAGCCCTCACGATAGAGCGGCGGGCAGAGAGGAAGAGGATGACAACTACATGCCTCCCTCCGAAGACGAGGCAAGCCTCGACGATGACGAATTTGTCATGCCTGAGGATCCCGTCGAGCAAGAGCGCTTCAAGCGCAGGCTTATGGCCACGGCGAGTAGCCTTAAGAAAAAAGCAGCAGCAGCTTAGAGCTGATCAAGACTTGCTAGCCGACAGATGGACTGAAGTCCTTGCGGCCGAGGAATATGAACTCGAACGCCCCTCCAAGAGCTACCCAAAGCACAGGTTGCTACCCCGATTAGAGGAGGAAGCATCTAAACCTACATCTCTAGCGTATGACGCGGCTGACCAGCCACCTCGTGGCCGCGACAGAGAGGCCTCTCGGCCCACAACTCAAGCCACACCCCTGCGTCACTCAAAAAATACCAAGGCATGGGGAAATGCGCTAGACCTGCGAGATATATTGGAGGACAAAGCAAGGCAAACAAGATTGATCTATGGATCGCGTGGGTGCCCCACGACACGAGACGCTAACCGTCACGCCTGATACAACAAAAATAAATCTGGCTGGGCCGAACACAATAGACAAAACCCATTTGAGTTGCGTCGAGATATAGCCCTGTACAAAGGCGCCGCACACCCGCTATGCTTCACAGATGAAGTGATGGATCATCAAATCCCAGAGGTTTTCAAACCCGTGAATATTGAATCATACGATGGTACGACAGATCCTGCTGTATGGATTGTGGACTATCTCCTTCATATCCACATGGCCCGTGGCGATGATCTATACGCCATCAAATACCTACCACTCAAGCTTAAAGGACCAGCTCGGCATTGCATCAACAGCTTGCCAGCAGAATCCATTGGGTGTTGGGAAGACCTGGAAGCCGCATTCCTTGACAACTTCCAGGTCACCTATGTGCGACCGCCAGACGCAGATGACCTGAGTCACATAATTCAGCAGCCAGAGGAATCAGCCAGACAATTCTAGACACGGTTCCTAACCAAGAAAAATCAAATCGTCGACTGTCCGGACGCAGAGGCCCTAGCGGCTTTCAAGTATAACATCAGCGACGAGTGGCTTACCCGGCACCTTGCACAGGAAAAGCCCTCACGACACTCATGACCCGCTTTTGCGCGGGAGAAGACGGCTGGCTGGCTCGTAGTAATAACATGTCAAAGAGCCCCGGTAATTCGGATACCAAGGACAATAGTGGTAGGTCACGTCACAACAAGCACAAGCGCCGCATTAACATCAACAATGCCGAGGATACGGCAGTTAATGCCGGATTCAGAGGCTCCAAGCCCGGTCAGCGGAAAAAGCCATTCAAAAGAAGCACTCCGAGCCCGTCCAGTTTGGACCGTATACTCGATCGCTCGTGTCACATACATGGCACTCCCGAAAAGCCAGCCAATCAAACCAACAGGGATTATTGGGTGTTCAAGCAGGCCGGCAAGTTAAATGCCGAAAACACAGACAAGGGGCTACATAGCGACGATGAAGGGGAGCCCCGGCCACCGAACAACAGAGGACAGAAGGGTTTCCCCCCAGAAGTGTGGACGGTGAACATGATATACGCAACCCACATCCCCAAGAGGGAGCGGAAGCGTGCGTTAAGGGACGTATTCGCGTTGGAGCCAGTCGCCCCAAAGTTCAATCCATTGTCCTCCTGTCCAATCACTTTTGATCGCAGGGACCACCCCACTAGTATCCGCCATGGCAGCTTTGCCGCATTGGTTCTAGACCCAATCATCGACGGATTTCACCTCACTCGAGTCCTTATGGACGGCGGCAGCAGCCTTAAGCTGCTTTTTCAGGACACAGTGCGCAAAATGGGCATAGATCCCTCAAGGATTAAACCCACAAAAACGACCTTTAAGGGGGTCATACCAGGTGTAGAGGCCCATTGCATAGGCTCAGTCACACTTGAAGTGGTCTTCGGATCCCCGGATAATTTCCGAAGCGAGGAGTTAATCTTCGATATAGTCCCGTTTCCGCAGTGGCTATCACGCACTGCTCGGGCGAACCGCATTTGCAAAGTTCAATGCGGTGCCACACTATGCATACCTCAAGCTCAAGATGCCAGGACCTCGGGGAGTCATTACAATCAATGGAAACACCGAGCGCTCTCTCCGAACGGAGGAGCACACGGCGGCCCTCGCAGCGGAAGTACAAAGCATCCTCTCAAGGAAATTCTCCAGTCCGGCGATAAAACATCCGGACACCATCAAGCGCTCCCGGAGTAACCTACAACAAGACCTCCTGGCACGTTCCGAGCAAGCATAGCAGTGCGGCCCCAACCCCAGCCCTCGCGAAACGGTGAAATCCGCTACGCGTACATAATTACGCTCTAAAAATACCATGGGAAAAGGGGGAGGGGCACGACCACGGCACGCCCAAAACGCGGCTCAACCGCACTAGGGGCTGCCGATTTTATCACTTTTTCTTACTTTCAGGACTTCGATCTCCGGAAGACCTGCTCGAAAGTACAATTGCCGAACACACGATACAACAACCATGGAGGCAGAAAGCTACGTTACACTGTGGAATTCCCAAGTGGTCTCTATCACGAGAAAAATACCTGTCTTAAATACTATCCCGAAGCTCGCCCTCGGAGGGGACATGTCAAATAGTCCCATCTCTTGCTTATCGCACTATTTGTATTGTTCTGCTTTTAAATGCACCTTTTTCGAATAAAGGATGCTTAGCTTCAGTCTATTATTGCATTCTCTATTCATTACTTTTTATGTATGTATGTTCATTCATGACATTCAGCACCCGTACACTTTGGTACGGCTAATACGCCAGGGGCTCAAGAACCCCATAATATGGCGTGAGAAGTCCGAACACTTTCACAAGTGCGGCACTCTGAACTTATAGCATTATATGCATCAGCTTCGAATCATGTCTTTGGTCAATAGTTGGGTTTGCCCGGCTCCCATGTTTTGGTACCTTACGTTCCGCTATATCGGCTAAGGTAGCACTGGGAGAACTGCTGCGATTGTGCCCCGGTTCAGCTGGGCTAAGCACCTCAGTAGAGAAAGCTAAAACTGACTGTCATGATAAGGCGAGAGCTGGTCGCTGTTCGAGAGGTTTCGAGTCCCTAAAGACTGATGCCACTTAGAGCGAGGAGTCGGCTTTGTCTGGCCTAGGCGTGTATAGTGCCCCGAACTCGGTCTTCCGAACACTAGGGGCTTCGCCGAAATTTGAAATTATAGAATTCTCTGGCTAAGTGAGAGTGATAACGCATTATAGTTCGATTGCCTTGTTCATTGTGCTGAGCACCTCCCTCGAAGGACCCAAGAATGGGAAAAAGAGTGCTCAGGTTTATCCCGAACACCCCAGCACTCGTGGCATGGGGGCAGAAGCCGACGACTCGCCATCTCTCAGATTTAATAAACGGCCGCATAGAAGGTAATATTTTAAATTAAAACAAGCGTTGCATAGCGCATATGAACAAGTTTTCAGCGCACAGGATCACACAAGCGAGTTTACTCAAATATTACATCCCTGGAACATTCATCCGCCACAAGGCGGGCACCCTTCAGGACACCCTCATAGTACATCTCGGGGTTGCGATGCTCCTTGCCCTGCGGTGGCCCGTCCTTCACCAGCTTCTCAGCATCCATCTTGCCCCAGTGTACTTTAACACGGCCAAGCGCCCTGCGGGCGCCCTCGATGCAGACGGAGCGCTTGATGACCTCAAGCCACGGACAGGCATCCGCCAGCCGCCTCACCAGCCCGAAGTAGCTCCCAGGCATGGCCTCTCCAGGCCACAGCCGGACTATGAGACCCTTCATGGCCAGTTCGGCCACCTTATGGAGCTCGACCAGTTGCTTCAGTTGGTCGCTCAAGGGCACCGGGTGTCCGGTCTCAGCATACTGGGACCAGAACACCTTCTCTGTCGAGCTCCCTTCCTTGGCCCGGTAGTAGGTGGCGGCATCAGACACGCTGCGGGGCAAATCTGCGAACGCTCCTGGAGAGCTCCGCACTCGGGTAAGTAACAAGTAATTTACGTTCACATGCTTCCTTTGCATAATGAAGGCCTTACCTGCCGCTATCTTCTTTATCACCTCAATTTCCTGAAGGGCATTTTGGGCTTCAGCCTTGGCAGACTTGGCGCTCTCGAGGGCCGCAGCGAGCTCGGACTCGCGAGTCTTCGAGTCAAGCTCCAAACTCTCATGCTTTTTCATGAGAGCCTGGAGCTCTTGCTGCACCTCGGCAACCCGCGCCTCTTGCTTCCCCCGCTCGCGGCACTCCTTGGCCACTTTATCTTCGGCCTCGGATAGTGCTTGCTTCAGGGTTGCCACCTCGGTCGTGGCCCCTAGCACATTAATAACGGTACTATTATTTTTTCACCTGCATCTTTTTTATATACACACATAGACAAGGCATTACTTACCTTGGTTCTCCTCGAGCTGCTTCTTGGCAAGGCCGAGCTCTTTCTCGGACCGCTCGAGGTTCTGCTTCAGCGCATCAACCTCCGCAGTCAGTGCGGCAGAGGTCAGCAGCGAAGCCTGCATACGCATATCGACATGATTATGTTAGACTCCTGCGAATATTATTAGATCGTCTATCCAGCTTTTCTTTGTGAACACCGAACAGAGCATCAGGGGCTACTGTCTATGCGGTAATATTTTCATATATTTTTTACTTACCTCAAAGCCTGTCAGAAGGCTGGCACAAGCTTCAGTCAGCCCGCTTTTGGCGGACTGAACTTTCTGGATCACCGCACTCATAATAGTGTGGTGCTCCTCGTCGATGGAGGCGCCGTTAAGCACCTCCAGCAAGTTATCCGGTGCCTCCGGTTGGACGGAGGTCACCGGCGCGGTAGGCTTGCCCTTCTTAGTGGGGGGCCGCCTGCCAGACTCGGCCCAGGGCCGGACTTGGAGCCTCGGGTCGCCTTGAGGCGCCCCCGGGACTACCTCCCCTCGGTTTGGAACCCCTTGGGAGAATACCTCGGCATTATCCGTAGGGCGAGGGGAGGAGGCGGCCAGAAGTGAAAGGCTATTCACATATGACGAATCCAAGGAACCGCTCGACGACACGTCGAGCCGGGCTTGGGGCGAACTGCATTATTATATTCGGCGTCAGGAGAAGCTGTGCAATAAAGGAACGTTATGAGTCACTCTGGTGTCCGAATACTTACGACTTCGCCAGGGGCTTGGCCCTGGGCAGCCACTCCTCCTCGCTGTCGGCGACGTTGGTGGAGTAGTCCGGAGGACGGGTCCTTCCCTTCTTGGACCCTCCGGCCTCCCCAGTTGGGGCGGCCTTCCTTTTCTTTTCTCCCCCTGCTGGAGGAGAAGAAGCCTCTTTTTCCTCCTGCTCGTCTTCGTGGGAGGAGTGCGCCTTAGAGTCATCGGCCGATGAGTCCGACACCACCGGGCGCCGGGAACTCTTTCGGGTTCCCGTGGCCTTCTTCTTGGCCTTCCTCTTCGGCACCACGTAAGGTGCCGAAACCAGCAGCTCCGCCAAGCGGGCATCTGTTGGGCCTTCGGGCAAAGGAGCCGGACAGTCGATCTGTCCAGCCATCTACTATCAGTCCTGTCAAAGGTACGGGAGCTTAGATCCCGCATAGAGTCAAACTATGAAAATGAGTATCCTGTAAGAGGTAAAACCGCTTACCGCGCTGGCTTGGCGCTTCGCGCTGAATCCGCGATCCTCAGTAAGGGGACGAACCTCGGCGCCCTTGAATAGCACCTTCGAGGCATCCTCGTGTGTGTGACGAAGAGCCTGTTCAGAGTTTGGTGCTGGGCCAGGTCGAACTCCCACAAGTTGAAAGCCCGTTGTTGACACGGGAGGATCCGGCGGATGAGCATGACCTGGACGACGTTGACGAGTTTGAGCTTCTTGCTCACCAGGTTTTGGACAGATGTTTGGAGTCCGGTCAGCTCTCCCGAACTACCCTAGGACAGGCCCTTCTCTTGCCAGGAGGTGAGCCACGTGGGGATGCCAGATCGGAACTCGGGGGTCGCTGCCCATTTAGGGTCATGCGGCTCGGTGATGTAGAACCACCCCGATTGCCACCCCTTTATGGTCTCCACAAAGGAGCCCTCGAGCCATGTGACGTTGGGCATCTTGCCCACCATGGCGCCTCCGCACTCCGCCTGGCGGCCGCTCACTTCCTTCGACTTGACATTGAAGGTCTTCAGCCATAAGCTGAAGTGGGGCTTGATGCAGAGGAAGGCCTTGCACACGGCGATAAACGCCGAGATGTTGAGGATGAAGTTCGGGGCCAGATCGTGGAAGTCCAGGCCGTAGTAGAACATGAGCCCCCGGACGAATGGGTGGAGAGGGAAGCCCAGTCCACGGAGGAAATGGGTGAGGAACACTACCCTCTCATGGGGCCTGGGGGTGGGGATGAGCTGCCCCTCATTTGGGAGCCGGTGTGCGATGTCGTTGGGTGGGTATCCGGCTCTCCTCAGCTTCTTGATGTGTCCCTCCATGATGGAGGAGACCATCCACCTGCCTCCCGCTCCGGACATGGATGGAGAAGGTTGAGGTGGGAAATGCGGACTTGGGCGCTGGAGCTCGAGTGTGCGAAAATGGATGAGCAAAGGAGGAAGAAGGCGTGGATGAAAAGCTGAATCCTTATCCCTTTATATGGGCGGACGAAACTATGCATCCCCACCAGCCTGGTAAAACTCGCTTATCCCCCAAGCGTCGTAATCAATGGCACGGTTGGGTTACCCACGCCCGTATTGATGAGAATCCCGTGATAAGGGGACACGATCTCTGCTTCGACAAGACGTGCCAAGGAAACCACCTCACAAAACGCGCTGAGGTGGGACAGGAAAAAATGATTCGAATGAAGGCTTGGTTGTGGTGTGATGTCGAGCTACAGAATACGTCAGCAGATTAGATTTGTGAAAATGTTACTCTCTCTCTCTCTCTACGGTGGTATGTGGAACTTGTTTTGCAGAGCCAGACACGATCCTTGTGTTCAAAATCTTCTATGAAGTATTCAGAGAAGGAACCCGCCTTGAAATGCCTAAGACGATCTGCGTGTCGGACTCGTCGTCATTGAAGCCTAGTTCAGGGGCTACCGAGGGAGTCCTGGATTAGGGGGTGTCCGGACAGCCGGACTATAACCTTTGGTCGGACTGTTGGACTATGAAGATACAAAATTGAAGGCTTCGTCCCGTGTCCGGATGGGACTTTCCTTGGCGTGGAAGGCAAGCT
The DNA here is from genome assembly GCA_032464435.1 of Aegilops umbellulata. NCBI lineage: Eukaryota > Viridiplantae > Streptophyta > Magnoliopsida > Poales > Poaceae > Aegilops > Aegilops umbellulata. The sequence goes on along the minus strand of CP136056.1, from coordinate 308,778,919 downwards.
TGGCAATACGGATATGTAGATCTCCTCCCATTGTAACCGACTCTGTGTAACCCTAGCCCCCTCCGGTGTCTATAAACCGGAGGGTTTAGTCCGTAGGACAGAAGAACAATCATACCGTAGGCTAGCTTCTAGGGTTTAGCCTCTCTGATCTCGTGGTAGATTTACTCTTGTACTACCCATATCATCAATATTAATCAAGTAGGAGTAGGGTTTTACCTCCATCGAGAGGGCCCGAACCTGGGTAAAAACATCGTATCCCTTGTCTCCTGTTACCATCCGCCTAGACGCACAGTTCGGGACCCCCTACCGAGATCCGCCGGTTTTGACACCGACACTCATCTTTTCTAAGCCTTTCCAAATATTTCCTCTCATCTCAAATAGTTAGACTATACCCTTTCCCCTTTTGGCCACACGAAGATTCGACTGATGAGACCACTCCAAGAAGTACAAGCGGACAACTAAGACCACTTCGGAATAAAGAGTATTTTACTATGCATTAGAATAATTGGAACTACAACGGTTGAAGACTCTGAAGACTCGAAAAATTTGAAGGCTCTAAAGAATTCCCAGAGTGGAGTGATTTGGAAGGCTCTGATAGGATCCATTTATGTTATTCTCGTTCTAAAATTCCTTACTGAAGAACTCATGGCTTCAATATTTTAGATGAAGAGCTTCACCCTGAACCAAAGACAACACTACGAAGACTTTTCCTATGGTCCAGCCCTTATGGAATTTGTCAGACTATTGAAGTTGCTGATACCTGGGATGAAGGTGTGTCAGAGAAAGACCGGAACATGGAGCGTCAAGACTCAAGTTTTTGGCCGTCAACAAAACCCCAAGACAGGAGATATCAACTATGGAATGATAGCTCATGGCACAGACATGGGCATAAACATGGCTATTCATGATGTTATCGTTCGCTTGTGCTATCGTCACCATGCTGAGTTAAACATACATTTCTTCAGAAGGATTGGATGTTAGAAGGCTAATGAAGCACCTATCGCCTTGACGAACGAGCAAAAGATGAAGTTTTCACCTCAGCCGGTGTACCACCAGGATCTGAAGTATTACATCAAGAATTTTTGGATGGACCTTCTGGAAGCCTTATTCGATGAGGAGGCATTTCGTAAAGAGCTCAGAACCCAGAAGCTGAAAGTAGCCAAGCTGGAGGGGTAAAACCTTGAGATATTGAAGATCCATCAGGAACTGAAGGATAGTACACTACTGTAGGATGCTGCTAACGCGACACTACGATCATAGACCCTTTCACGAAACTGTGTGCGATGCATTAATCACAAACAGGGATGTAAAAAACCATCAAGAAAGGTGCAAAACCTTTGCAATGGACGATGCATCAAACACGGTTCAGATTTTAGTTGCGTGTGCGATCCAGGGCATACGGTTCAGTCCAATGAACCGTTTGCGATGAGGCGGAACAAAAGAAACGGGCAACCTGATGAAGGCGTGTGCGATGTACATCATATGGTTCACTCTTATGAACTGTTTGTGATTAGGCAACACAAAAGAAACAATCATCCAGATCAAGGTGTGTGCGATGTACAGCATACAGTTCACTCGGATGAACTGTTTGTGATTAGGCAACACAAAAGAAACGGTTAGCTAGATAAAGGTGTGTGTGATGTACGACATGCGGTTCACCCAGATGAACTTTTTGCGTTGAGACAAGAGAACAGAAATGGTTCAATAAAACAAATACCATAAATAATGCACGGTTCAAGTTCAAGGATTACAACGGCCAAATTCAAACATTGCAAGTTGCATCATTTCTAAAAAGGGATCATCCGCTGACGAGTCATGTATGGGTTTGACACAAGAACTTCCAATTGCTTTGCCATATGCTCTTCCAATACGAAGTTTGGCATTTTTGGAGGCACTTCCATTCCGCAATACTAGCCGCCTCTGATAATCATACCATTGATCTTTCCTAATTAAATGCATGTTCAACCTTAGTACCCTCAGCACCTTTGCTCTGGCAAGAAAGAACATGGCGAGTGTAATCTCCGGTGGGGTCCCTCAGTAGGAGGTCAAAGTAATATTTGAGAGATGCAGATCCAGGCATTCAGCGTGATTGTCGTTATCAACATCTTCCACCGGGCCTAATATGCACTGCAAAAGAAGAGAACGTGTTAGTGCCTACATGCAGTTTTGAACACTGCTACATGCCCACTTGGTTTGCAGGATTTGTAAAATGCACCAATGTGCCATCTTCGATCTGTCATGATTAACATGGGCATTGATTTGATTACAATCTAGAAACATGTAGCCTTCTTCACAAGAGGTTGGATTTGATGAAAAATTCCCTAAGAAAACTAGTACTCATGAATCCACAGGAGAAATGCCTATGGATGATTGTAACCATATGAATGAAGCAACCAATATGGGGTGGGGGTGTATGTCCTAAAATCCTCCAATATCCTTCAGAAATCGTAGTACATAGGCATTGTAAACTTGGGAAAAGGTGCAAAAAATTGAACTCCCTTATGGTTAACATTTAACAGGAAAGGAATATCACCTCGATATACAGCTTCTTTAGGCACGGAAAGCATCTCAGGCAACTGAAAACTTGGTCCAGGTTGGGGACAACAGATTCTAGTGCCAAGACCTTCACTGTGCCCAGAGTCTGGGTGAAGCTTCGCTGGATGACAGACGAACATACATCTTCAAAAGTAGAAATAACATTGATATCAAGAAGGAGAGGTATATAAGGCGGCTGTTGTACCTGAAAGTTGTAGTGTTTGATAGATGAGTAGCCCACCACTTTCAATTTCGGTGCAGAAATGACATTGATTCTTGTTGGACTTTGTTGATCAACTACAAGTAATCTCTGAAGTGAAGGTGTGTCCTGGATGACCATATTGTGGTACACCTTTTGTGATCTCTCGTTGCAGCACCAGCAACACGCATAAATAGTGTGGAGAGTCCTGGAGGTGATGTGCAAGGTACTCGACCAATACAATGCCTGAAGACAAAGGAACTCAAGTTCAGTACAAGCACGGAGCAGGCGCTCCATGTATCCTTTGGGATGTGGACGGTGATGAGCTCGAGGTGCTTCAGTCATGGTAGAAAAAGAGCGGGTGCGTCATTAAGGGGGGATGGCAGTTCATGAACTTGGCGAGGCGTAGCGTGGGCGTGAAGCGAAGCGCAGACGTTGGCAGCAAGCTCCTATGCCCATCATTATAACTTAGCTTCTCCAGCTGATCTATGGCGCGGGATCGGAACCACTCGTCAAGCTTGGCTCGCTCCCTGCCATTGGAATGGAACTTGCCCGTGATAAGGCCTTTGATTGTGCCATGGTGACTGCCGATGATCTGGGAGAACGCATCCAAGCTTTGGCGATAGCCATGGCAGAGCTTGTGGGCGTGGAGGAGCTCGACAGGGGTGCGGAGCAATAGGGTGCGCCACCACCGGGAAACGGCGGCTGTCCTCGCCCAATTTCTGATTGGGAGGAGGGATATGATGACTATCAACATATCATCGGGGAGGTTGTTGATGAAGTCTAGGCCTGCTGGAGTCGCTTGCGGTTCTTTCTCAACCCACATCCGCTTGTTTGCAGCCTCGTTCTCCACCTCGTCGGCGGGGACGAGAACCTCTATCTGCATATTCACGTCGTGCTCCTGTGCTTCAGCAGCCCCGGCGTCGCCACTCCCTCAGATGGGGCGCTTCGGCGGCATCCTCGTACACTAAGGGCTTTGAGGACTCAGAGCGGTGTCAAGGATGCAGGCGGAGAGAGAGAAATCGTGTGTGTGGCGAGGATGGGGGGTGTGGCCGCTCGGCGGCACCATTAATATAGACCAGTGGGAGCGAGGCGGGCGGTGGTCCAATGTTGTCTCGCTTCCCGGTGAGAACGACTGCTATCTCTAGTATGAATGAAATCTATGCTTAATTACTAAATTTTAGTTGCAAAAAATAAATAGTGATATTAATTTTTAGCTGCATGTTTTGACAAATCGCAGTGTCTCTTGGCTTAGCGCCGAAGTCTGGCTTTAATTTGTATACCGTAATCTTAACCGTTTGCGTTGAAGAGATGCACTGATCCTGCGTTGAACAGCTTGTACGCTTCCCGGTGAACCTGCGCACTAGACTGCACTCGCACGCCTCCCGTTCAGTCAAGGAGTTGCCCACATTATTCGAGTGTGCCTTCTCTCAAAATAGTGCCCTGGTGTTTGAAATTCATTCCCATTTCTTGCATGGGACCTAAGCATGCACCCAAGGACACATATTTGATGTTTCAACCAATTTATATGCACTGGAGCATGCACATGAGGTTCAAATTCGAATTATGCACATAAATGCATTGAAAACTCAGTTAATGCATAAAAAATATCCAACCGAACCCCCAAAAATTACAAAAATTCACACAACACTCCTGTTGTTCTATGTTGACACGAGAAAAAAACTTGAAAGCAATAGGAGGCAATGGATACCTTTTCGTCTCCAAAGGTGGGACGTTCCCTACCGAAAACCATCATGCTTGTTGTGAGAAGCTCCAGTTTGTGAGAAGCATATACCCAAACCTGCCCCAAATGGGACAAAATTTGTACCACGACATGTTGATGCCACTCCATGATAGCATGCCAAGTTTCAAGAATTTGAGACGAGTTTTGTATTTACTAGAATTTAAAAACCATGCATCTGAATGTTCTGGCGACAATCAACGGTGCCATGGTGTTTGAAATTCATTCCCATTTCTTGCACGGGACCAAAGCATGCACCCAAGGACATATATTTGATTTTTCAACCAATTCATATGCACTGGAGCATGCGCATGTAGTTCAAATTTGAATTATGCACATAAATGCATTGAAAACTCTGTTAATGCATAAAAATGTCCAAACAAACCCCGAAAAATCACAAAAATTCACACAACACTCCTGTTGTTCTATGTTGACACGAGAAAAAAACTTGAAAGCAATAAGAGGCAATGGATATCGTTTTGTCCCCAAAGGTGGGACGTTCCCTACCAAAAACCATCATGCTTGTTGTGAGAAGCTTCGGTTTGTGAGAAGCATATACCCAAACCTGCCCCAAATGGGATAAAATTTGTACCACGGCATGTTCATGCCGCTCCATGATAGCATGCCAAGTTTCATGAATTTCAGACGAGTTTTGGATTAATTAGAATTTAAAAACCAGGCTTCTCAATGTTTTGCCGGCAATGAACGGTGCCCTGGTGTTTGAAATTCATTCCCATTTCTTGCATGGGACCTAAGCATGCACCCAAGGACACAAATTTGATTATTCAACCAATTTATATGCACTCAGCATGCGCATGTAGTTCAAATTTGAATTATGCACATAAATGCATTGAAAACACAGTTAATGCATAAAAATGTGCAAACGAACCCCGAAAATTCACAAAAATTCACACAACACTCCTGTTGTTCTATGTTGACACGAGAAAAAAAAAACTTGAAAGCACTAAGAGGCAATGGATATCGTTTCGTCCCCAAAGGTGGGACGTTCCCTACCGAAAACCATCATGCTTGTTGTGAGAAGCTCCGGTTTGTGTGAAGCATATACCCAAACCTGCCTCAAATGGGGTAAAATTTGTACCACGACATGTTAATGCCGCTCCATGATAGCATGCCAAGTTTCATGAATTTCAGACGAGTTTTGGATTAACTAAAATTTAAAAACTAGGCATCTCAATGTTTTGCCGGCAATCAACGGTGCCCTGGTGTTTGAAATTCATTCCCATTTCTTGCATGGGACCTAAGCATGCACCCAAGGACACAGATTTGATTTTTCAACGAATTTATATCCACTGTAGCATGCGCATGTAGTTCAAATTTGAATTATGCACATAAATGCATTGGAAACTCAGTTAATGCATAAAAATGTCCAAACGAACCCCGGAAATTCACAAAAAATCACACAACTCCTGTTGTTCTATGTTGACACGAGAAAAAAACTTGAAAGCAATAAGAGTCAATGGATATCGTTTCGTCCTCAAAGGTGGGATGTTCCCTACCGAAAACCATCATGCTTGTTGTGAGAAGCTCCGGTTTGTGAGAAGCATATACCCAAACCTGCCCCAAATGGGACATAATTTGTACCATGGCACGTGGATGCCTCTCCATGATAGCATGCCAAGTTTCATGAATTTCAGACGAGTTTTGGATTACTAGAATTTTAAATTGAGGCATCTCAATGTTTTGCCGGCAATCAACGGTGTCATGGTGTTTGAAATTCATTCTCATTTCTTGCATGGGACCTAAGCATGCACCCAAGGACACATATTTGATTTTTCAACCAATTTATATGCACAGGAGCATGCGCATGTGGTTCAAATTTGAATTATGCACATAAATGCATTGAAAACTCAGTTAATGCATAAAAATGTCCAAACGAACCCCGAAAAATCACAAAAATTCACACAACACTCCTATTGTTCTATGTTGACACGAGAAAAAAACTTGAAAGCAATAAGAGGCAATGGATATTGTTTCGTCCTCAAAGGTGGGAGGTTCCCTACCGTAAACCATCATGCTTGTTGTGAGAAGCTCCGGTTTGTGAGAAGCATATACCCAAATCTGCCCCAAATGGGACAAAATTTGTACCACGGCATGTTCATGCCGCTCCATGATAGCATGCCAAGTTTCGTCAATTTCATACGAGTTTTGGATTTACTAGAATTTAAAACCCAGGCATCTCAATGTTTTGCCGGCAATCAACGGTGCCATGGTGTTTGAAATTCATTCCCATTTTTTGCATGGGACCTAAGCATGCACCCAAGGACAAAGATTTGATTTTCAACGAATTTATATGCACTGGAGCATGTGCATGTAGTTCAAATTTGAATTATGCACATAAATGCATTGAAAACTCACTTATGCATAAAAATGTCCAAACAAACCCTGAATAATTCCAATTCTTTTATGATCACTGCATATAAAAGGTCTAGCAATTCAAACACCGTCCATGGCCGCTTTGACTCCATTATGTAATTCAAATCAAGACCAAAAATCAAGTAGATCCCACACAGTTTATTATAACCAACCACGTGAGATGCAGCACCAAATATCTTTGGACCGTGTCTGATGACACTTTGCGCGCCAGTTTTTTGTCTGAAGCGATTCCAAATTTTCGGCTTCCACGGAATATCTACCTCCGTGCCCCCTCCCCCTTACCAAAAGCCACATTCCCCCCTTTCTGCCTTCCTTTCCAAGTTGAAACCTTCACTCCTTACTTGCAGCGCCGCCGCCTCCTCGCCGGGACCCTCCTTCACGCTGCTCGTCATCGCCTATCTAGGCAGGTAATCCACACCCAACCCCCATCCTCCTCCCCCTTCCACATCCCACATTCCCCAACCGCCGGCGTGAGCGTGACACCTTCCACCCAAATCACGGACCCCTCCACCAAATAAGCGCCGCCCTAAGCCATGGTGCACACAGTTTAGCCAGGACCTCAAGGAGCATTTGGCAGCGGAGAAGCAAATCGCGGCTCCACGCGTGGATGAGGTCGTGATGGCTGCCATTCGTGTTGACCCCTAGATCTTGGAGGAGCACCTCACCGTCGAGGCCACCGTTGACGCCTCGCGCACCGACGTTGTGACGCGGTTGGCTTCTTTAAACGACAGTTTGTGGCGTTTTCTCGAGGCCACCGTCGGTGCCTTCGAGGAATACTACAAGGTGTTTTCTCAGCGTGCACGTGCTTACCTCATCTCGAGAGCCATAAGGTTGGTGCCCGGAGTGGCTTAAGCAACTCACCACTACAACGAGGGCACCCACGATGCGGAGGCCTCGCCCTCTTCCATGTCCAAGGAGCCAATCGTCATCGATATCTCCGACAAGGAGGAGTAGCTTGTCTTATTAGCTCACTATAAGGACCCATGTTCAGTTTGCTAGCTACTGCCTTTCCTTAACAAATTCTAGTGAATTGTGCTATCTACTTTCACCATGCAATCTTCTGCTATAGTGTATATGTTCTATATGTTGTGCAATGTGGTGTTCAATTAACTGCTTGGTTCAATTCTGCAAATGTGATGTTCAATTCTTCAGGGAAATATTTCCAAGTTGTTAAGCATGCTTGGTTTGGTTAACTGTCTGATCTTCCATTAGGAGTATGTTATATTGTTCATTTAGTGTTTAATTAATTGCTTGGTTCATTTGTTGTTGTGTTTAGTTAACTGCTTGGTTCAGTTTTGCGATGTTCAATTGTTGTGGCTGCATTTTGTTATTGTATACCATGTGAGGAATAAATCGAATTTGGTTGTACTAAATACATGAGAAACAAATACAATTGCTATATTTTCAAGCTGTTAAGCATGCTTGGTTTGGTTAACTGTCTGATCTTCTATTAGGAGTATGTTATATTGTGCAATGTGGTGCTCAGTTAATGTTTGGTTCATTTGTTGTGGTGTTTAGTTAACTTCTTGGTTCAATTCTGCAATGTGATGTTCAATTGTTGTGGCTACATTCTGTTATTGTATACCATATGAGGAATAATTCGAATTTGGTTGTACTAAATACATGAGAAACATATACAATTGCTATATTTCCAAGTTGTTAAGCATGCTTGGTTTGGTTAACTGGCTGATCTTCTATTAGGAGTATGTTATATTGTGCAATGTGGTGCTCAGTTAACGTTTGGTTCATTTGTTGTGGTGTTTAGTTAACTGCTTGGTTCAATTCTGCAATGTGATGTTCAATTGTTGTGGCTGCATTCTGTTATTGTATACCATGTGAGGAATAAATCGAATTTGGCTGCACATAATACATGAGAAACATATACAAGTGCTATATTTCCTAGTTCTTAATCATGCTTGGTTTGGATAAATGGGTTTTCCATGTGGCTTGAATTAATCTGATGAATCTGCAATGTGCTTATTTTTCATCAACATATTTTATTGATAGCATGTGAACCCTTACTTAACCTGATGACTAACTACCTTATATGTGTTGCAGGGAAACAATGGGAAGCACTGAGGTTTACAATCGAGGTTAGCACGTGCATGGTCCGTAGTCTAATAGCACATTATTGTGCAATTGCAGGAACCATTCTAATATTTAGTTTTTTTAACAATTTGGTCTTGCACATGTAGGTCCTGCTGTCAGAGGTTTTGACCCACTGTTCGACCCTTTTTGCATATTGGGAAATGAGTTGTCCATGAATATCAGTCAAGTCAAGAAACACAGAAAGATTTTTAGGATAAAGAAATTAGCGACAAAAAACAACAAGATCTTGTCTGCACAATGAAGAAGACATCAGTTCACTACATGATGCTACTAACTATTATACCTTGCCTTTTTTATTCCTTTGCCCCATTTCCAATATAGAGAAGATATTTATGCACATCCTTGTTTTCAGGCATTTCGAAAGCAATTCACTGATGATTACCTCTCAAACCACTTGTATGGTCAGGAGGCGAGGAAGGTATTCATACAATACCCACGGTTCAATATTGAAGTGTTCCTGAAGAGGACGAAGGATGCACGGTCAATCATCCACAGGCACTGGCCTAAAGTTAAAAAGACCTTCAACATCAATGAAGGCTCAATATTCGCCTTCTACTTCAGCATTTTTCCAGATGAGATACATCTGTCTATGTATCATCTATGATGCTAATTTCGAAAGGTTATAGATGTTGCATGTGAAACTTGGTGCTAGTGTAGTTGTGTAATGGGGTAGCTGAGTGCTGAAGCTATAGGATTTAGACCGGCGTGTTGATCTCTCTGTTGTGCCTAGGTGGGGCTGCGACGTGTTGATCTTCCGAGGACGGGCCTGACCCAGGAAAGTGTGTCCGGCCAAATGGGATCGAGCGTGTTGGGTAATGTGGTGCACCCCTGCAGGGAAGTTGATCTATTCGAATAGCCGTGTCCACGGTAACATGTGACCCGGAGTTGTACCTTGACCTTATGACAACTAGAACTGGATACTTAATAAAACACACCCTTCCAAGTGCCAGATATAACCCGATGATCGCTCTCTAACAGGGCGACAAGGAGGGGATCGCCGGGTAGGATTATGCTATATGATGCTACTTGGTGAACTTACCATCTACTCTCTTCTACATGCTGCAAGATGGAGGTGGCCAGAAGCATAGTCTTCGACAGGATTAGCTATCCCCCTCTTATTCTGGCATTCTTTAGTTCAGTCCACCGATATGGCCCTTTACACATATACCCATGCATATGTAGTGTAGCTCCTTTGCTTGCGAGTACTTTGGATGAGTACTCACGGTTGCTTTTCTCTCCCTTTCCCCCTTTCCTTTCCCTCTGGTTGTCGCAACCAGATGCTGGATCCCAGGAGCCAGACGCCACCGTCGACGACGACTCCTACTACACCGGAGGTGCCTACTACTACGTGCAGGCCGCTGACGACGACCAGGAGTAGTTTAGGAGGATCCCAGGCAGGAGGCCTGCGCCTCTTTCGATCTGTATCCCAGTTTGTGCTAGCCATCTTATGGCATCTTGTTTAACTTATGTCTGTACTCAGATATTGTTGCTTCCGCTGACTCGTCTATGATCTAGCACTTGTATTCGAGCCCTCGAGGCCCCTAGCTTGTATTATGACGGTTGTATGACTTATTTTATTTTTAGAGTTGTGTTGTGATATCTTCCCGTGAGTCCCTGATCTTGATCATACACGTTTGCGTGTGTGATTAGTGTACGATTGAATCGGGGGCGTCACAAGTTGGTATCAGAGCCGACTGCCTGTAGGAATCCCCCTTTCCAACTCCTTGGCCGAAGTCGAGTTTAGTCACTGAAAAAGTTTTTACTAACATGGCCGTGCGGCTTACGGGCTCACGTCGCCATTAGGTGGTATTAGGATCTTTTATTCCTCATCTATACTCTGGGAATCTTATCTCTCTTCTACTCGGGTTAAATGGTTTTACTAACTCTAACTCTAGGATCTCGTGATCACTTGCACCCGGAGAGCCCCTTGTTACCGATGACCGCCTGCTGCACGAGAAGATTCCGGAGATACTCTATGATGTGCTCTCGAGACTATGTGCCATCGCTTTTGCAATTCACTTCCATCGATAAATCCCTCTGGATAACTACTTACACCTGTCGTTCATATTGTCATCCCTAGCTGCTCTTGTTATTACAAGATGCATCGAATTGTTCTTTGACTTTTAAGAATCTCTTGAGCCATTGCATTGTAGTTCTTTACCACATGAATACCCCTACGGATAATTGCTCACACTTATCGAGTATCCGTTCATCCACAGTTGATTCATGTATTTCATAAAAGTCTTCGAAATACCATTCATTCTTCTAAAAATCCTTGACATCCTAATGCTCTTGAAATTCTTGCTTACTAGCATTATGATTAATCCCATCAGTCTGGTAATCTTATTGGCATCCTTTGTCAATATCATTTTGAGCCCATTGATCCAATATGTTGCGAACGCTCGCAATCCTCAATCATATCCTAGAATTCATTTTTCCGGCTCAGATGTCATTTTTAACATGAGCTGGATCTCGACCAATCAAATTGTCGTCGTTTGTACCCCTAAGCTTACTCAAGTTATCCATCCTTAATAAGAGCGTTTGCTTTTGATCCCTTGATTTGGAAATCATAAATTCCTTTGCATCTGAACTTGGAATTAGTCAGTTGTTTCTATAATCCAGTGCCTTTGCATTGTTCCTTCCTTTGATTGTGCCGGTACTCACATTAGCACTGTTATGGATCATCAGATACTTTGTTGGATTTTATCTGACAGTGTCCTTCATATTCAATAATCTCTGAGCCATCCTTGGATACATAATGCCTTGGGTAAATTGTATCCTCTGCTTTCTCAACCATGTGCTGCTTTCGAGCTTGTATGAATTACTCCTAGAACTGTGGTATATGTTTCTAAGATGCCACGATGGGTTGAACATATACCTTCCTTAAATTGTGTGAACCCAAAAGTCTTCATGGGTCATAACCTTCTGGTATTCCGCCAGTTAAACTCTAAACATTCTTAACCGAGAGCAGTAAATGAGAAGTTGTGTATTGGAGAAGTGGGAGTCGACCTTGAACCTTGCGTTCATGCCCATGGACACGATGCTGATCTTATCATGGATGCTTCTCTTAAATCCTCTTTGGTATAAGTTCATCTTATATCTGGGATTTGGCCTTTGGCAAGCGTGGTTTCGACCATGTTCTCCTTTAAATACCATTTCTCGTGCAAGTTTAGACACTTGTCTTCTGCAGAGCAATACCCCAGTCCAACCTCTACTTTGATCTGTCGTCGAGCATTACCCCTTGGTATCTCGAGATTATCATGGAACTGCATAACTTCTTATGAGCTCTTCATCAAGTACTACATTCTCACTGATTCCAATTTTTCACGGGATCTAAGTTATTAAACACTTAAAGACACTGATAACTAAACCGATTCCGCACTATGATTCAACAACTCTTAGTATTCTTCTTTACATACGAGTTGGTACCCGATCACGTCATTCCTAGCCTGTTTGGCTATGTCATTGTCATGCTGATTTTAACTGTGCTACCTGGCCCTTATTCCTGGAGCATCACTTTCAATGATGAGCTAAGCTTACGTCGATTTTCCTCATCATATCATTTCACCTTGAACAACAAGCTTGATTTCGAGTTTGTGTCGTGCTCGTGGTTCCAATAACCTTACGCTTAATCATTCCTTTGACTTGATGTTATTGCCGATCGATTACATCTTCATGAAATCCTTGCCCTCGATGATTTGTATTATCATCGACCACTTTATTTCCTTCTATTCAATACAAACTTGTCCGTGTTTTGTGTTATACCTTGACTTCCTTGCTATCCAGCATTTGTTCTTCTTTACCTTGGAGTATTACCATCGTTTATGCCAAGGATGTCATGAGAATTTGACCACTTCTTAAAGAATTCTTGATACAAGTGATACTTCTTTCCATCTCCGTTCATTCCTTGTCCCCCGTGTTGTTTCTAACCGGAAAACCGATAATTGAACTATGATGTGCGAATCCAAAACTTCTAGCAACCCTATTGCTTCGAAGTTAAGGGTCATCATTTCATTTTTTAGACCATTGGTTATCGAATCACCATTCTAACATTGATCATGCTACCTAAACCCATATTTCGGGTGCACTTTTCAACCAATGTTTAACTGTGTATGTTCTCCTCGAGCATACCTCATTATATCATTTGATCTGACAAATGTTATCTCCTTGTTCACATAAGTGTGGAAATCCATCCTTTGAAAATCTCAATGAATTGTCGCTGAGTCAATCAGCCACCTCCTCACCTCTTCTTGATTTAATGATGAACTCTTATTTTGGAACTCGCTTCCATAGTTCAATTCCTGAGAAACTTGCAATGTCATCTCGACAATTTGTGTTGCACCTTTCTTCTCAGGCATCCTGAGTCTGAGTTATCCTGACACCAATCAGACCTGAATCTCGGTCAGATATGATGGTTGGAACATATTTCCAAGAGTTATATCATCGATCTTTATAAGACCCGGTAAGGTGAAGTCATGCCTAGCACACCTGGCCGGAGGCCCTATTGTTATAGATTCCTTTCCAGCAAGGTTATCCATTCTTCCATGATGAAATTGTAAGACTTATTCTATAAGTCGTCCCTGATGGATCCTTTGTGTATCCAGAGTCCGACCTTTGATTGAAGGCCATGACAATGTTATCTCGAAGCATGTCGGTGGTACTTCGATCTTCAATAAGAACAGTTGAAGCAATGCTATCTTTTTCTTTATCAATTATACAAAACACCGTAGTATGGGTATTGTCATCAAATTCCTCTCCCCTTACCTAAATGGTTTCTACTTTCTATCCTGTCGTGGATATCTTGCTTTGCTTGTCCTTGGGAAGGATATACCCCTAGAATGTGTTTAAACACATTTTCCCTTTCCATTGTTAAGTTTAACCTGATGATCACACTTTCCTTTCCATTGGTTTTTTGACCTTTCTTGTGATCTATATAATCTAAGCAGTAATAATTCACTGCTTATGTAAACGCCTTGGTGTACAACCGTGTCGGTAAGACCCTGTTACATTTTTCGATAGCATTCTGGTAACCACCGATGGACGAGAACTTTACCTATTGGTCCGCCTCATTCAATGAGCAGGAAAATGGTTCTCTTCGTCCCTCGCCCTTGGTACCGACGTTGTTGCCGACATAACTGACTGGCCACCCTCTGACATGTCTTGCTATCATGACCATGCAAAATGTCACCACTCCTCCTACTTTTAACCCACATGGTGGGCCCATAACCCATAGTTCCACATGATCGAAACCTGACTCTCCTGTACACCATGTTGCCAAAGTTATTCCTCGAGCCAGACTTCATATGCATGAGCCGCCTGCCTAGTGATCTATTCTCGTATCAGACGCAATACTTATTCTCGTTGCTCTGAACCCCTTTCACCTTCTGATTAGGCATCAAACGCTTGCCTATCCGTTTGAAACTTCTCATGGTACCTTCTTACTTTGCTCTCGACATCTTCTTAAGTTTCATTCGAGAGATACTTATGCTTCTTCCCCTGAGTTAACCGTCTGATGCTCGATCTTGTTAGAATCCGTCCTTATAGGGTTTTCCCTTCTCACCTTTTCGTAAGTACGGTGAAGATCCTGAAGGAAGGACGACGACTTCATCATGATGACCTGAAGCAGAGGGCTAAAGATATCAATGTAATGGATCGACCTCTTCGAGAAGAGCAATTATGACCAAGAAGACTCGTTAGAATTTCGTAACCAAATTCCTTCCCCCTCCCCGATCCCTCTTAAATCTCGGGACGAGATTTCTTGTAGTGGAGGAGATTTGTGACACCCGGATAATTAAGGTACAGTAACTGTCGGTGTCAAAACCGGCGGATCTCGGGTAGGGGGTCCCGAACTGTGCGTCTACGCGGATGGTAACAGGAGACAAGGGACACAAAGTTTTACCCAGGTTCGGGCCCTCTTGATGGAGGTAAAACCCTACGTCCTGCTTGATTAATATTGATGATATGGGTAGTACAAGAGTAGATCTACCACAAGATCAAGGAGGCTAAACCCTAGAAGCTAGCCTATGGTATGATTGTTGTATGTTTTGTTGTCCTATGGACTAAAACCCTCCGGTTTATATAGACACCGGAGAGGGTTAGGGTTACACAAAGTCGGATACAATGGTAGGAGATTTAAATATCCGCGTCGCCAAGCTTGCCTTCCACGCCAAGGAAAGTCCCATCCGGACACGAGATGAAGTCTTCAATCTTGTATCTTCATAGTCCAGGAGTCCGTCTGAAGGTATAGTCCGGCTATCCGGACACCCCCTAATCCAGGACTCCCTCAGTAGCCCCTGAACCAGGCTTCAATGATGACGAGTCCGGCGTGCAGATTGTCTTCGGCATTGCAAGGCGGGTTCCTCCTCCAAGTACTTCATAAAAGATTGTTAACACTAAGGATAGTGTCCGGCTCTGCAAAATAAGTTTCCACATTGATAGAGGCGAGGGTGTCCCGATGTTTCGATGAGATGGTGGTTTCGTTTCTGTGGGAGTCGACCTTGACGATCCGACTACGAACGTGCGAGACGTCGCGACTTAGCAATCACTAAACCAACTTCCGAGGGTTATTGACCACGCCGGAGCACGATCAACCTGACCACGAGGGCCTGTTTCCTGCGAGCAAATGAAGAACAAGCAAGAAACTAAGATTGCAATCTGGATATTGCGAATAAAGAGGAAAGCTTTATTAATGAAGGTGGGGTTCTGTGACGCCTTGGTCTGGTCGTTGAACACAAACGAAGTACGCGAAGTTGCAGCTATGGCGAACTTTTGATCTAAACAAAACCCAAGGAAAAAGCTACTAGATGGATCTACTTATATAGGAGCAAGGGGTGGCGGCCAAGGAGGTGGGAGGACGTCCCAAGGCAGGCTAGAACTAACCCTAGGTCGTACAAGGCCAATGGGCCCAAGTGGAGGTGACGTAACACCTTTGGACTTGTAGTTTGACTCGGATTCTGCTGCAGCGTCAGATTGTTTCGTCCATAACTCAACGCTCCGGACGGATTTTAAGGTGATTCCAATTGGAGTGGAAAGAGGACGAAATCTACTTTCCAACAAAAAAGAAACACCCAATTCGGAGTCCGTATGAAAAAGTTATTGCCGTTTTGAGTCAGGTATGTCTGTGCAGTCCGAATCTGAATCCAGAACGTGAGAGACTTGGACTCTATCTTCTCTTGGCCCAAAAGTGACGTGAAAGAACTTTTTGAACAGCAAGTAAACATCTCTTTCTCCCTTATCTTCATATGTGTGTTGTACAAATGTCCCATACACCTGCAATTAGACAAAACACAAAAGTGTGTGAAGTATTTTTGTTCTGGATAACAAAAATAGATTATTGAATATTTTGCACTAGAAATCACCTGACAAATATGCATGTATGCAATATTTTTGGTCGTATCCAAGGTAGTCATGTCCTCATCATCCTCCCCTTCTTGAAAACAAAGCCGTCCTCGGCGTTGCTTAATCTAAAATGTGGCTAACAAAAAAGACAATGTGTACATGTTGTATATGTATATGTCATCCATTTTTACTTTCCTTAGTTTTTGCACATATGGCACATGTATACATGAGTAACCTTCATAATTCATAAAATCTAAAGCCAAAATATTATCACAAGAAGTAGAAGGCATGAAAATATTGCAACTCAGTTTGCACATATAAGCGAAGCTCTTATTCATTTTAAAAGGTTGACAATGTTCATCATTAAACCATCCCAACATTGGTGAATAAACCTTACTTGCGTCAAATTTACATGCTACAACATGCTTAAATAAGCAAACATGCAATAAGTCATTGGACACAGAATCATCACCAAGATTAGAGGTCATATCAAAATGATTAAACATTGGTTCTTTTGCATCAACAGTTAATTCAATGGGTGCACTCAAAATTGTTGGTATTTCAGTTGTTTGATCACATGGCAAAGTCAAATTGTCAACATAGTCCTCTAAAATAGGTAGTGTGATCAAAGTAGTGGGTAGCTCATCAGATGGTGCATTCAAATTGACAAGGCATTCATCATTCTCATGTAGAGATGGAAGATCAGTACCTTTCTCATTACCTCTTATGATCAACTCAGATGGTGTAGCCACTCTCGGGGGCGATGTGTCACATGGTGGAGGTGATGTAGTCCTCACAACAACGGATGTGGATGGCATAGTATGCCTAGTAGTTGAAGGAACACTCATATCAACTCTTGGAATATGCACCGTGCGCTTGTTCTCCTCGTGAGCAACACGTCGTTTTATTTCCTGTTCAGCTTTGCAAGCAAGGCGAAACAAATGGTCCATAGGATAACACTCTTCATGAATTAATATCTCTTGAATATCACGGTTTAATCCTCCCCAAAATCTATCCATAAAATCATCTTCACTTTCTTCTAAAGAGGAATGCAACAAGGTAGTTTGTAAATCATCATAATATTTTGTTACAGTGTCACTACCTTGTTTTAAATGTTGCAACTTCTTAATCATGTCATGAGTATAGTAAGCGGGGACGAAAGTATGTCGCATGGCAAGTTTCAAATCATCCCAAGTAGTAGGTATATAATCAGGGTGTAACCGACAATATTCAGTCCACCAAACCAAAGCATAACCAGTGAAAGAACCAACTGCAACCTTAATCTTTTTATGTTCATCAAAATTATGGGAAGCAAATATATTTT
Source organism: Aegilops umbellulata (assembly GCA_032464435.1). NCBI lineage: Eukaryota > Viridiplantae > Streptophyta > Magnoliopsida > Poales > Poaceae > Aegilops > Aegilops umbellulata. The sequence goes on along the minus strand of CP136056.1, from coordinate 308,761,279 downwards.
TTATGTTGAACTCCCATTCAATATATAAAGCAGGTCTAAAACGGCCATTAAATGGTGGTATAGATACATTAACCTGATCATGTGCATTTGGATGTTTGTGCACCTCTCGTGACGGTTGTTGTATTTGCAAAGGTGGTGGCACGTCTCCCGCGATCGACAAAGCCCATGAATTGACTCTAGATCCTGGCATGATTAGTAGAAACAAGAAACAAAATCCAAAATAATGTTCCTATAACTACTAGGATGTGGTGGTAAAACACTCACAGTAAAGCAAATATCAATGTCTTACAAGTTCTTACCATGCAGCAGGCGGCGATCGGCAACCAGCGGTGTCAAGTAACTCCAAAAGTTGGGTAAAGCGATTGCCAGGTGAACGTATGTATACACGGTGTAGAAATATGTGGAGCTGGGTTGGCTATATATGGTAGCAAAAGATTAGCAATAATCAATTCAAAGATGCAATGTTGAATAAACGCTCAACGATGGTACTGTGCTGGTCCTAGGCTAGACCGGACTAGAGACGCGAGCCTAGAACACTAATGAGGTCACGGCGTAGCAAAACTAGCATCAATAAAGGATATGAAGTAGCTCTGGACAGCAAGATATAAGTGAAGATCACAATAGCAGTAAAGATAATGATGTGAAACAACTGCCAAGCAGGATATACAACAACTCTCTCTGTAACTTTCCTCTTGAAAAGTTTGAGCCAATTTTCTGATAACTTTTTTCAAAGAATGCTACTAGCTCAAGCTTTCCAATGCAAAAAGAATCACTCAATTCCGAATTGATATGAGGAGTCAAAGAATTCGAAAACTGGCCTGAAAAACTGGAAGAAGCTGTGTCCGCGAACTTCGGAGGGCAAAAAGACCTATTTAGAAGACGATTTTGAGGTGTCAAATATTGACGCGGCTCGTCGCTAGCTTTAATTTGAGTACTCGTGGAGCCAAAACGGACTTCTTATGAGGAAGTTATGCCTGTTTTACTGAACAGTGCACAAAACAGATTCGAATCCGAATTCAACTACGAGATTGAGTCTAGATAGATCCGAATTTTGTTTTTTTTCTTCTCTTTTTTTCTCCTCACACTTTTTTTTCTCTTTTTCTTTCTCTTTTTTTTCTCTGACCTTTCTCTCTCTCTCTCTCTCTCTCTCTATCTCTCTCTCTCTCTATTTTCTCTTTTTTTTTCTCACTCGCTATTTCCAAACAAACTAGATAAGATGCAGATTGGATCAGGCGAAGATGTGAACGATCTCAACTATGATTAGACAATGAACGGTGGGTAGCACGTGGTGGAAATTGATGGATGGGTGGTGGACAACGGAAGGGATAATGATGAAGCGGCGGCGTGACTAATGTGAACAGAACTCGAAACTCTAAACGAACTAGACACTAAGACCAGCAACTCGACACGACGATGCAACCGATAATTCAATAATGCCAACAATGAAAAGAAAATTGCAAAGGCTCAGACTAGCTTTGGACAAAAGGATGAATAGATCTAACTTTTTTGTGGCTTTTTCTTGGACAATAGGTAAGAAAAATAGATCTAATCTAGGGAAAACTGGAAATTCTCACCGAGCAACCTGAAAACTGATACCACTTGATAGAGGCGAGGGTGTCCCGATGTTTCGATGAGATGGTGGTTTCGTTTCTGTGGGAGTCGACCTTGACGATCCGACTACGAACGTGCGAGACGTCGCGCCTTAGCAATCGCTAAACCAACTTCCGAGGGTTATTGACCACGCCGGAGCACGATCAACCTGACCACGAGGGCCTGTTTCCTGCGAGCAAACGAAGAACAAGCAAGAAACTAAGATTGCAATCTGGATATTGCGAATAAAGAGGAAAGCTTTATTAATGAAGGTGGGGTTCTGTGACGCCTTGATCTGGTCGTTGAACACAAACGAAGTACGCGAAGTTGCAGCTATGGCGAACTTTTGATCTAAACAAAACCCAAGGAAAAATCTACTAGATGGATCTACTTATATAGGAGCAAGGGGTGGCGGCCAAGGAGGTGGGAGGACGTCCCAAGGCAGGCTAGAACGAACCCTAGGTCGTACACAAGGCCAATGGGCCCAAGTGGAGGTGACGTAACACCTTTGGACTTGTAGTTTGACTCGGATTCTGCTGCAGCATCAGATTGTTTCGTCCATAACTCAACGCTCCAGACGGATTTTAAGGTGATTCCAATTGGAGTGGAAAGAGGACGAAATCTACTTTCCAACAAAAAAGAAACACCCAATTCGGAGTCCGTATGAAAAAGTTATTGCCGTTTTGAGTCAGGTATGTCTGTGCAGTCCGAATCTGAATCCAGAACGTGAGAGACTTGGACTCTATCTTCTCTTGGCCCAAAAGTGACGTGAAAGAACTTTTTGAACAGCAAGTAAACATCTCTTTCTCCCTTATCTTCATATGTGTGTTGTACAAATGTCCCATACACCTGCAATTAGACAAAACACAAAAGTGTGTGAAGTATTTTTGTTCTGGATAACAAAAATAGATTATTGAATAGTTTGCACTAGAAATCACCTGACAAATATGCATGTATGCAATATTTTTGGTCGTATCCAAGGTAGTCATGTCCTCATCACACATATTGCCATAGAGAGAATAATATTTACACAAGTCTAATCTGCTAACGTATTCCGTAGCGTGACATCACACTACGGCCAAGCCTCTATTCGAATCGTTTTCACTTCCCCACCTCAGCGCATTTTGCGAGGCGGTTTCCTTGGCACGTCTTGTCGAAGCAGAGACCGTGTCCCCTTTATTTACGGGATTCTCATCAATACGGATGTGGGTAACCAAATCGTGCCCGTTAGCACGTTTTCTCGATTAAAGGTGAGTCCCAAACGGTTACGGGGAGGGCCCTTGGTATTCTACCTCTTATAAAGAGACCAAGGCCTTACCCCTTTCTTTCGATCTCAAACGAGTTCGCCCGCCGCCTCGAGTTCCAACACCCTAGGCTCTAGATTTCAGGCGCTTCGGTCCTTTGTCAATGTCCGGTTCCGACCTTCAAGGCCGATGGATGCCCTCCTCCATCACGGAGGAGGACGTGCTAAAGTTGAGAGAGGCCAAGTTCTTGACCGGCGAAATTTCGCACAGGCTGCTTGCTCAAGGGCAGGCTATTCCGAGTCCCCATCCCGGTGAGAGCATGGTGTTCGTGTGTCACTTCCTTCGGGGGTTAGGCTTTCCCATGGATCCCTTTGTGAGGGGGCTGATATTCCATTACGGGCTGTAATTTCATGACTTAGCTCCGGAGTCCATCCTCCATGTTTCCTCATTCACCGTCGTGTGCGAAGCATTCCTCCGTGTTACTCCTCACTTCGGATTATGGCTCAAGACCTTTAAGGTAGAGCCGAGGATGATTGAGGGACGGCACGCAGAGTGCGGAGGCGCTGTTATAAGTAAGAAGGCTGATGCTCCGTGGCCCGAGGGCCCTTTTCAAGAGGAGCTCGGCTTGTGGCAACGAGAGTGGTTCTACATCACCGCTCCCAAGGGCACCAAATGGGTGGCGCCGCCTGCCTTTCGCTCGGGTCCCCCAAAGCAGCTAGGGTCGTGGGTCAATAAAGGCCTAGATTGGGGGCCACCTCAGGACGTGTCTTTGTTGCGGGGCCGCATCAGGGATCTCTTAGAAAGAGGTCTCAGCTTGGTCAAAGTGACGCAAGTCATGCTGATCCGCCGAACACTGCCTGGCAAACATCGCTCCCTTCGTTTGTGGGAGTTTAATCCAGAGGGACCACGAGCTCTCCAGCATTTTATGGGCGCAACGCCCGCGGAGATGTATAAACTGTTCTATGGATCACAAGCAATGTGTCCGGATTTGACCGAGGACGCAGGTTTGAGCTGCAATCGCTCGGATACTCAAGTAAGTAGCCTTGTGCCCGGACTCGTTATCCGTATATTTGTCATAAACTCGCCCCTAAAAGAGCTGTCCTTTTAAACTAGAGTGGATAGTGAAAGCAAAGCTGATCAGGTGTCCGGCTCCCCTCCCCGAGACCAGGCCGGATCCCGTGCTAGTCAGGATGCTGAAGATTGTGCCTTTGGGGGAAAGTGAGAGAGGGGACAAGGAACTACGGCCTCCTCGAAGGAGGCTGTTAGGAAGGGAGGAACCGAAGATTCCTCTCCTCGAGGGAAGAAGAGGACTGCCTCTGAAAACCCGAAGACTATGGCCTCAAAGCAGGGGGAAAAAATCTTTGTCAGAGGGTCCTACATCGGGGGATACTTCGGCCGAACTATGCCCTCCAGCGAGCAGTAAGTAGAGAAAGATTATGTTTTTGAGAGAGAAATCCTTGCTTTATATCTGAGAAGAGTAACCGAAATTTTACCTTGTAGCTCAGACCTCAGCCCTTCTCAGCAGAGCTCGTCTTTGGGGGACCTTCTTCCGGAGATGATGGAGAGCGGGACGCCTCCCCCTGCCGTACCACCTAGCGAGGCGAGCAACCCTGAGGTGTCTTCGCGGAGGGCTTCTCCGAATCCAGCAGGGGCGGAAGGTAGCAATATGGCCCCCCAAGGTTCTCCGCGTCCGGCCTTCGAAAGAGGCCATAGGACAAATGCGGCACCGTCCGGTGCTCGGTCGGAGGAGCTGAAGAATCTGCTAGGGCGATTTTCTATCTCAGAGGAGCACCGTGCGTTGATGGGCATGGTGATTGAAAGGATTTCGTCCACGGAAAGCGGATTGCACGAGGCTGTCAGAAGTTTACTGACAGGTTTTGAGGTACGTGAAATAATGTACATTTTCTGACAGTTGCGCATAAATAAGATGCGCCCTGTGTAGATAGTAGCCCCTGAGACCCTGTGCGTTGTCAAAAGTGACGGCGCGCAGAGGATCATAATCCCAGGTCTAAAATGTCGCCTTTGTATGTAGGTGGCGAAGTGTCCTGAATCCAGCTGGACTGATGATTTTGCCGAGCTAAAGCGGCAACTTGACGTGGCAGATGACGACATCAAGCTCATCAGCAAGCGGCTTGATGAGGCTCAAAGTATGTAGTTCCTTGGGCGGCACCTGGTAAGAGGAGCTTTATGCCCGTATCTTACAATGTGTGTGCTTGATGGAGATGGTGCGACCGCCATGGAGAGTCTTCGGGTGGAACTTTCCCGAGCAAAGGAACAAGCCAGAAAAAGTGATGCGGCTGCCGAGAAGGCCCTTGAAGAGCTGAGAGCTGAACAGGATGCTCACTGCCGAAGCAAGAAAGAGATGGTCATGAAGCTAAAGAGCACTGCTGACCGTTGCAAGCTTCTGGAAAAAGAAGATCGGGCGGAACACATGGACTTGAAGAAGGTCGTTGCCGATGCCAAGGATGCTCGCTCTGCGATGAGAGCTGCGAGGGAGGAGCTTCGTGAAGCCGAAGAGATCACGGCTGGAAAGCCCTTTATGCTGCGGAGGAAGTTTTGTGATCCTAAGCATGCTCTGTTGGACCGGCTGTGGAGTACGACAGACACCTATCTGGATTTGGCGGCAAGTGCTGCTGATGTGACCGAACACTTTCGAGATCAAGGAGATCGTGAAGTGGAGAAACTCTTTTGGTCGCAGTTCCACAATCCAGAGCGTACACTGTCAGTGGCCGATCGTCTGGCCAAATGGGCCGAGCTGAATAGGTTGTCCGGACTCGCCATGAAGTGTGTCATGAGTCATCTGTGGCCGGGGAGATCGGAGCCGAAGAGTTATTTCATCTTGGTGCAGCAATTCCTTGGTGCGGTGCCACGTATCGATGCAATGAAGAGGTCGGCATGCATAGAGGGCGCACGGATGGCTCTTGCCCATGTCGAGACATACTGGGCGGAGATGGAGACCTCCATTGTTGCATCCCGAGATTCGGACAAAAGCCAAGTACCCTCCGAGCACTATTTTCAGGAAGTCCTTGAAGGCGCTCGTGTAATAGAGACGCAGTGCTCGAAGGATGCTATGTTCTAATAGCATATTTAATTGTAAAGTAATATTTTGATAAATTGTAGTGGCCTTTTATACTTGTGCCTTCAAGTATTTGAAACACCTCCCGTGCGGCCGTTTTAAGATATATATATGTAGAAAATCTGAAAGATGGCAGTCATTGGCTTCAGCCCCCACGCACATAGTGCGGGGGTGCTCGCAGAAGGCGCATTTTCACACTTAATCCAACATCTTGGTCCTACAAAGGAGGTGATAGCGCAGCGAGCTAGGCAACCAGACTATAATGCTTTAACACTTTCACTTAGCCATAGGATCTTGACAGTGAGGCTACTTAAATAGCCCCTGGTGGTGCCTGCGCTCGCTCGAAGTCGGAGCGCATATGTGCCTGGCCGGGAAACGGCCCTTCGTTAATGCAGAGGAATCCTACAGATTCCAGTGAGTCATTGAGTGGTTGACCAGTCTCACGCTATATCATGACAGTCAGTTTTCGGCTTTCTCTACTGAGGTGCTCGCCTGGCCGAACCGGGGCACAATCGCAGTAGTTCTCCTGGTGCCGCCTTAGCCGATAGTGCAGAACGTAAGGCAGCCAAACACAGGAGCCGGGCAACCCAACATTTGACCAAAGACATGATTCGGAGCTGATGCATATAAGGCCAAACTCGAGACTCCGAACACTCCCTAAGGTATTCGGTCTTTATAACTGCGGCGGGACAACGCCCTTGGTTATAAGCCCCTAGTGTCCGGGTACGCGCAAAATTCCTGACGTGGCCACATGCCAAGACGTCAGTCCCCTCCTTGATTATAACGAAAAACGGGAGGATGTGTATCAACAAGAGACAGTAAAAAAAGGTTTACGCAGGGTCTTAATCTGAAAAGAATCCTTGGAACGGGTCCCTGCTGCACGTCTGCGCCTGTGTCTTCGTTGTGCTGTATCCTGGACGGGCGCAGCACGATGTTCATCTGTATAAGAGAGGAACTTAGTTGAAAAAGAAAAAGGGGCGTGCCGAACAAAAGTTATACTAAATAATCAAAGTATAGATTGAAATGGGTAAGATTGAGCTTGATTGTCTCATACTGTACATGCGCGGAGCCCCTAACGCAGGGGTATACGGTAATTAAGCCTTTATTAATAATATGTTTACGCTGGACTCGTCCAGCCGTGTCCGTGGTCTTAACAACCTGTTTGGATGTTTTTGGCTGATGAAGCCGTATTATTGTGGGGCTATTAAGGCAGCCACATGATCCTCCGCGGGGGGCGCACTTAATGTTTTCCCTTTAAAGAGATGATGCCTCGTGGACCGGGCATCTTGAGTGTAAGAGATGCGTAATGTGGTATTGCGTTAAAGCGGGCTAAAGCTTCGCGTCCCAACAGTGCTTGATAGCGACTTGAGAATGGGACGATGTGGAAAGTTAGCTTTTCGCGGCGGAAGTTATCGGGGAAGCCGAATATGACTTCAAGCCGGAGAAAGCCCATGCAATGGGTATCGGGACCTGGCGCTACCCCTTGAAAGGAGGTTTTGCTGTGGCGAATTCTTGTTGGGTCTATACCCATGTGGCGATTGTGTCCTGATATATCAGGTTTAGACCACTGCCGCCGTCCATCAGGACATCTGTAAACTTGAGTCCGCCAATTATTGGATCAAGTACCAAGGCAGTCCAGCCTGCGCTCCTGATACTTCTGGAGTAATCCCGATGATCGAAGACGATTGGTTTTGTCAACCAGTGGCGGGACTCCTTTGAGATAGGCCATATGACGCGTACCTTTATGGGCGCCGCACGTTTTGTTATGTGAAGTAAGTTTACTGTTTTTACTTCTTGTGGAAAATTCTTTTGTTTCCTGGTGCTCTGCTTTTGGGGTTCGTCATCATCTTCGCTTGGTGTGTCGAGCCCCTTGTGTTCGACGTTGAGTCTGCCGGATTGTTTGAAGACCCAACAATCTCTGTGGGTATGGTTAGCAGGCTTCCCGGGAGTACTGTGTATTTGACATATCCTGTCCAAGATTTTGTTTAGGTTGGATAGCTCCTCCCTGTTATCATGAAGGGGCGGCTTTTTCTGATTCTGTCGTGAGCTTTTGAATCCAGCGTTGACTGCCGTGCTCTTCGGACTGTTTTCCTTAGTCCGGCGACGATCCTTGTTGCGTCGCGGTTTTCCGTTTCCATCCCTAGTTTCGGATGTACTTGGGTCGCTGGTACTACATCTTGCCAACCAGCTGTCCTCTCCTGCGCAAAAGCGGGTCATGAGGCTTGTTAATGCGGCCATTGTTCTTGGCTTTTCTTGGCCGAGGTGTCTGGCTAGCCATTCATCTCGAACGTTATGCCTAAAAGCTGTAGGGCTTCGGCGTCCGGACAGTCGACTATCTGACTCTTTTTAGTAAGAAATATATTCCAGAATTGCCGAGCTGACTCTCCGGGCTGTTGAGTTATGTGGCTGAGATCGTCTGCATCCGGAGGGCGGACATAGGTCCCTTGAAAATTTGCTCGGAATGCATCCTCGAGCTCTTCCCAACTTCCAATTGTGTTTTCAGGAAGGCTTTTAAGCCAATGCTGGACTGGCCCTTTAAGCTTGAGGGGTAAGTATTTTATGGCATGGAGGTCATCTCCTGTGGCCATATGTATGTGGAGGATATAATCCTCGATCCAGACTGGAGGGTCTCTTGTTCTGTTGTACGCCTCTATGTTTACGGGTTTAAATCCCGCTAGAAATTCATAATCCAGGACCTCATCGGTGAAACATAGGGTGTGTGCAGCACCCCTGTATTTGGGTGTGCCGTGGCATTCGGATACTGGTTTTGTTGCATTGCTTACGAGAGCTTGCATTCTTGGCCCATAAATAGACCTGGCTGGGCCATCTTTTTGATGCGAGTCCTTGAGTGGGTCGCATGCCGGCTTGAGTGCGGCGCCGCTTGCCGTTTTATGCTGGCCATGGGGTCGTCTATCTGACCGGGTGGCTTTCTTACTTTTGAATGCGAGGGCTCTAAGGCCTCTTCGTCGAATTCAGGCAGTAGCTTTTGCTTCGGATAGCTTTTAGTGCGGTGACTGTCGCCGTATTTGTCTGCGGTATTGATTACTTTGCTCCATCTGATTCTGAGTGCATCTTCTGCAGTTTTTAGCTTCCGCTTCTGCTTTTTCGGGCTACGTGCGGTTGCAACGAGCCTTTTGTGGAGGTTCCTCTGCTCCGTGGCCTTATCCGGCGTAAGGTCGTCCGAAATGCCGTTCTCGCCGGGGACGGGTTGTTCGCTTTCTTTATCCGAGTTGCCCTGTTCAGACGGTTGCTCTAAGGCATGCTCGTCGTCTGCTGGCTCGTCCTGCTCTATGGCTGGGTCTGTGTCGAGGCAGGGCTTGGGGCGGCGTTTACGCCGCCGCTTTGATTGCTTTTCGAGAGATCGATCCCTCGTTGCATCCCCGTGTTCCTCGTTGCTGCTTCCTTTAGGTGTATCCACCATGTACACATCATGAGATGAGGTGGCTGCCCAATGCCCTATAGGCGTTGGTTCATATGCGTCTCCTGCATCGTCGTCCATACCATCGATGTCTTCGGAGTCGAAATTAAGCACGTCGTTTAAATTATCGACGGTGGCTATTAAATGGGTGGTGGGTGGGCTTTGAATTTCTTCATCGTCCGTATCCCAACCTTGCTGACCGTAGTCCGGCCAGGGCTCTCCGGATAAAGAGAGAGACTTTACCGAAAGAATGTCGCCGAAGGGCGAGTGCTGAAAGATGTCCGCGGCGGTGAACTCCGTGATTGGCGCCCACTCGGATTCGATTGGCAGGCGCGCGGAGGGCTTGGAGTCTGGCCCCTCGGAGTCACGGGCCTTGCGGAGTGCGGGGCTGGTGTTCGGCTCAATGGCCTTTGAGATCGTAGCCCCCGAGGCGGCGTCTAACCGCTCATCCTCTATCGGCGTAGCCGGCTCCGAATTAAGGGTCAGAACCGAAGCGCGTGCGGCCTCCAGGGCACTGTTCGGCGGTAGAGCTAGATCATGCCCATCGAGACAGTGCGGCGCGCTCGACTGTGGCTCGAATTCGTCGAAGATCAAGTCCCCGCGGATGTCAGCCGTGTAGTTTAAACTTCCAAATCTGACCTGATGGCCAGGGGCGTAGCTTTCGATCTACTCCAAATGGCCAAGCGAATTGGCCCGCAGTGCGAAGCCGCCGAAAATGAAGATCTGTCCGGGGAGAAAAGTCTCACCTTGGACTGCATCGTTGTTCATGATCGAAGGAGCCATCGGGCCTAAAAGCGACGACACAGAGGATCTTTCAATGAAAGCACCAATGTCGGTGTCAAAACCGGCGGATCTCGGGTAGGGGGTCCCGAAATGTGCGTCTAGGCGGATGGTAACAGGAGACAAGGGACACGAAGTTTTACCCAGGTTCGGGCCCTCTCGATGGAGGTAAAACCCTACGCCCTGCTTGATCAATATTGATGATATGGGTAGTACAAGAGTAGATCTACCACGAGATCAAGGAGGCTAAACCCTAGAAGCTAGCCTATGGTATGATTGTTGTATGTTCTGTTGTCCTACGGACTAAAACCCTCCGGTTTATATAGACACCGGAGAGGGTTAGGGTTACACAAAGTCGGTTACAATGGTAGGAGATCTAAATATCCGCGTCGCCAAGCTTGCCTTCCACGCCAAGGAAAGTCCCATCCGGACACGGGACGAAGTCTTCAATCTTGTATCTTCATAGTCCAGGAGTCCGGCTATCCGGACACCCCCTAATCCAGGACTCCCTCAATAACCCTCTACTAATGATGCCATGTCACTTCGATTACTGTTGCTAATCTCGCATTAGTTTGAAACCAATTCAAATTCAAAATCAAGCAAACAATAAAAAATTTCAAATATTAAAACTAAAATGTTCGGAGTGAACCAAATATTGCATAGGTAATTAGGGTGGAGAGATCACATTTTTATGGAATAATTAACTGCTCTTGAATAAATAAATCAGCAGCAAAAACATTTAGTTAAATACCTTTTATACTTTATAAAATTTTAAACTAAATTATTTGGGGTGTAAACTTTTGTGGCCATGGTGTAATTCATAAAACTAATTTAGGTACTAATAAAATATTTTACAAAACTAAAATAAATTGTTGAATGTAATAAAACACAAAATAAATAAAAAGAAAAACAAATAAAAAGGCAAAGGCCACCCCTATTTTTTTCCACTGGGCCTCTTGGCCCAGTCGTCTCCGTCGACCAGGCCGGCCCAGCCGGCCACCCCTCACTCCCCTTATCCCCACCCCGACCGAAAACCTAACCCCATCCCCCACTCGCTTCCACTTCTCCCCCACGTCGCTCTCTCCATCCCTCGGTCCAGATCTGGATTGGGAAGGGGGAACGAACCTCCCCGACCCCGTCGACCAACCCCGCCGCCTCGACGCCACCCGGAACGCCTCCGCCTCGTTCTCCCCGTCACCGCTTGGAGCACCGCCCCTCGCCGTCCTCTCCATCCTTGACCTCGTCCCCGCCGTCGCTGGACCCTGCCGCATCAACCTTCGTCGAGCACGCTGCCTAGGACCCTACTCCCCGTCGTGAGTGGTCGCCTTTTCCCTCATCCTCTCCCCGCGTCGACCGCGCACTCGCCTTCCCCGGCTCGCCTCATCACCACGCGCCCGAGGCCGTGCTCGCTCGCGGCCTCCCTGCGCTCATCGCGCCCGACCCCGTGGCCACCACTAGCCGCCGCCACGCCCCCGCGCGCGCCCGTCGTGCGCAGCCACCGAGCTCGCGCACACTCACCGCAATCGCCCGCCCCGCCTTTGCATCGCCTGCTTCTCGCCCGCCGGCCCGTCTGCGCCGTCCCGCTACGCCATCGACCGCACCAGCCACCCGCGCCCCTGTTTCCCCACCGTGCTCCAGGCCGCCCCGTCGCCTCCGCCCCTCATAGCGCGCCCTCACCTCCACGCTGGCGCTCACCGCCGCTGCCCTCACTCCATGGCCGCCCGGCGCCGCCGCCCCCAACTGCTCCGCCTTCCTCGCTCCACCCCCTGGCACTGGGGCTATCGCCCCGTCGGCGCCCTGCCAGCCCCGCCGCGCGGCTGTCCGGGGCAAGCCCCCCAGCGGGTTGGCACCCGTCACTCATCTTTGCCCGCACCCGTTTGGCCCTTTGGGCCACAAAAAACAACAAAATTAAATAAATAAATAAAATAAAATATTAATTAATCAATTGGTTAACTAAAAATTATCTTAATTAATTCCATTTAAATTATCTAATTAGATAGTTAACCTAATTAACTCTGTCTAAATAAACTGCTAACTAAACAGTCTATGATCAGTGGGACCCGCACGTCAGCGACCCAGTCAACACCTCTGTTGACTACTGACGTCATGCTGACGTCATGATGATGTCAGCATGCACTGTTCTGGATAATGTTGAATTAAATTATTTAAATAAATTCTAAAAATGATTTAAAACTTTAGAAAATCATATAAAATAAACCATAACAAAGATGAAAATACTTTCTACATGAAAGTTGCTCAGAACGTTGAGACGAATCCGGATACGCAGCCCGTTCATCCGGCACACATCCCTAGCATAGCAAACACGCAACTTCCCCCCCCCCCGGTTCATCTGCCCAAAAACGCGAAACACCGGGGATACTTTCCCGGATGTTTCCCCCTTTGCCGGTATCACCTAGTACTGTGTTAGGGCACACCTAGCACTACGTATTGCCATGTTAAGCTTTGTGTTGCTTTGTTTGCTCTATTATTTATTGTGTTCCCCCTCCGTTACTTCTTTCCGCTAGACCCCGAGACTGTCGGCGACCCCCTGTTCGACTACGGTGTTGATGACCCCTCCTTCTCGGCTGAGCTTCCAGGCAAGCCCCCCCTTGATCACCAGATATTGCCTATTCCTTCTCTCTACTGCTTGCATTAGAGTAGTGTAGCATGTTACTGCTTTCGGTTAATCCTATTCTGCTGCATAGCTTGTCATTGTTGCTATAATTGTTGATACCTTTACCTGCTATCCTAATGCTTAGTATAGGATGCTAGTGTTCCATCAATGGCCCTACACTCTTGTTCGTCTGCCATGCTATACTACTGGGCCGTGATCACTTCGGGAGGTGATCACGGGCATATGCTATATACTTTATACTGTTACATTACTTATGATGTTGTTCGGAGATGGGGGCTGAAGGGGCAGGTGGCTCCATCCCGGTAGAGGTGGGCCTGGGTTCTCGACGGCCCCCGACTGTTACTTTGTGGCGGAGCGACATGGCAGGTTGAGACCACCTAGGAGAGAGGTGGGCCTGGCCCTGGTCGGCGTCCGCGGTTACTTCAACATAACACGCTTAACAAGACCTTGGTATTTGATCTGAGTCTGGTCACTGGCTTATACGCACTAACCAACTACGCGGGAACAATTATGGGCACTCGACATCGTGGTATCAGCCAAAGCTTTCTTGATGTCAGCGACTGAGCGGCGCACGCCGGATTGGACTGGGACGCCTGCTCTTGTATTAGGGAGTCTAGGTCTGCTTACCGGCCACGTACGCAACGTGCAGGTGTGCAATGGGCGATGGGCCCAGACCCCTGCGCGCATAGGATTTAGACCAGCGGGCTGACCTCTCTGCTGTGCCTAGGTGGGGCTGCGACGTGTTGATCTTCCGAGGCCGGGCATGACCCAGGAAAGTGTGTTCGGCCAAATGAGATCGAGCGTGTTGGGTAATGTGGTGCACCCCTGCAGGGAAATTGATCTATTCAAATAGTCGTGTCCACGGTAACAGGCGAGTACTTTGGATGAGTACTCACGGTTGCTTTTCTCTCCCTTTCCCCCTTTCCTTTCCCTCTGGTTGTCGCAACCAGATGCTGGAGCCCAGGAGCCAGACGCCACCATCAATGATGACTCCTACTACACCGGAGGTGTCTACTACTATGTGCAGGCCGGTGACGACGACCAGGAGTAGTTTAGGAGGATCCCAGGCAGGAGGCCTGTGCCTCTTTTGATCTGTATCCCAGTTTGTGCTAGACATCTTATGGAATATTGTTTAACTTATGTCTGTACTCAGATATTGTTGCTTCCACTGACTGTCTATGATCGAGCACTTGTATTCGAGCCCTCGAGGCCCCTGGCTTGTATTATGATGCTTGTATGACTTATTTTATTTTTAGAGTTGTGTTGTGATATCTTCCCATGAGTCCCTGATCTTGATCATACACGTTTGCGTGTATGATTAGTGTACGATTGAATCGGGGGCGTCACAACATCGACCGCTATCCAACATGCATCCAGAGTATTAAGTTCATAAGAACAGAGTAACGCATTAGGTAAGATGACATGATGTAGAGGGCTAAACTCATGCAATATGATATAAACCCCATCTTTTAATCCTCCATGGAACAATACAATATGTGTCGTTTCCCCTACTGTCACTTGGATCGAGCACCGCATGATTGAACCCAAAGCTAAGCACTTCTCCCATTGCAAGAAAGATCAATCTAGTAGGCCAAACCAAACTGATAATTCGAAGAGACTTGCAAAGATAACCAATCATACATAAAATAATTCAGAGAAAAGATTCAAATATTGTTCATAGATAATCTTCATCATAAGCCCACAATTCATCGGATCTCGACAAACACACCGCAAAACGAATTACATCGAATAGATCTCCAAGAAGATCTAGGAGAACTTTGTATTGAGATCCAAAGAGAAAGAAGAAGCCATCTAGCTAATAACTATGGACCCGAAGGTCTGTGGTAAACTACTCACACATCATCGGAGAGGCTATGGTGTTGATGTAGAAGCCCTCCGTGATCGATGCCCCCTCCGGCAGAGCGCCGGAAAAGGCCCCAAGATGGGATCTCATGGGTACATAAGTTTGCGGTGGTGGAATTAGGTTTTTGTGGTGCTCCTGGTTGGTTTCGGGGTACGTAGGTATATATAGGAGGAAGAAGTTGGTCGGTGGAGCCACGAGGGGCCCACGAGGGTGGATGGCGCGCCCGGGGGGGGGGGGGGGGTAGGCGCGCCCCCTGCCTCGTGGCCTCCTTGTTGATTGCTTAACGTCCACTCCAAGTCCTCTGGATCACGTTTGTTCCAAAAATAAATCTCCTGAAGGTTTCATTCCGTTTGGACTCCGTTTGATATTCCTTTTCTGCGAAACACTGAAATAGGCAAAAAAAACAGCAATTTGCACTCGGCCTTGGGTTAATAGGATAATCCCAAAAATAATATAAAAGTGTATAAATAATCCCATGAAACATCCAAAACAGAATATATAATAGCATGGAGCAATAAAAAATTATAGATACGTTGGAGACCTATCAAAGCCCATTAAACATCCAAAACAGATAATATAATAGCATGGAACAATAAAAAATTATAGATATGTTGGAGACATATCAAGCATCCCCAAGCTTAATTCCTGCTCGTCCACGAGTAGGTAAGTGATAAAACAGAATTTTTGATGTGGAAAGCTACCTAACATAGTTATCAATGTAATTTTCTTTATTGTGGCATGAATGTTCAGACCCGAATGATTCAAAACAAAAGTTTAATATTGACATAAAAATAATAATACTTCAAGCATACTAATAAAGCAATCATGTCTTCTCAAAATAACATGGCCAAAGAAAGCTATCCCTACAAAATCATATAGTCAGGCAGTGCTCTAGCTTCATCACACAAAGTATTTAAATCATGCACAACCCCGATGACAAGCCAAGCAATTGTTTCATACTTTTGATGTTCTCAAACTTTTTCAATCTTCACGCAATACATGAGCGTGAGCCATGGACATAGCACTATAGGTGGAATAGAATGGTGGTTGTGGAGAAGACAAAAAGTAGAAGATAGTCTCACATCAACTAGGCATATCAACGGGCTATAGAGATTCCCATCAATAGATATCAATGTGAGTGAGTAGGGATTGCCATGCAACGGATGCACTAGAGCTATAAGTGTATGAAAGCTCAACAGGAAACTAAGTGGGTGTGCATCCAACTCGCTTGCTCACGAAGACCTAGGGCAATTTGAGGAAGCCCATCATTGGAATATACAAGCCAAGTTCTTAATGAAAAATTCCCGCTAGTATATGAAAGTGACAACATAAGAGACTCTCTATCATGAAGATCATGGTGCCACTTGGAAGCACAAGTGTGGAAAAAGGATAGTAGCATTGCCCCTTCTCTCTTTTTCTCTCATTTTTTATTTGGGCCTTTTTTATGGCCTCTTTTTTTATTTTTATTTTATTTTATTTTTCTCCGGAGTCTCATCCCGACTTGTGGGGGAATCATAGTCTCCATCATCCTTTCCTCACTGGGATAATGCTCTAATAATGATGATCATCACACTTTTATTTACTTACAACTCAAGAATTACAACTCGATACTTAGAACAAAATATGACTCTATGTGAATGCCTCCGGCGGTGTACCGGGATGCGCAATGAATCAAGAGTGACATGTATGAAAGAATTATGAAGGTGGCTTTGCCACAAATACGATGTCAACTACATGCTCATGCAAAGCAATATGACAATGATGAAGCGTGTCATAATAAACGGAACGGTGGAAAGTTGCATGACAATATATCTCCGAATGGCTATGGAAATGCCATAATAGGTAGGTATGGTGGCTATTTTGAGGATGGTAAATGGTGGGTTTATGGTACCGGCGAAAGTTGTGCGGTATTAGAGAGGCTAGCAATGGTGGAAGGATGAGAGTATGTATAATCCATGGACTCAACATTAGTCATAAAGAACTCACATTCTTATTGCAAAAATCTATTAGTTATCGAAATGAAGTACTACGCGCATGCTCCTAGGGGCATAGATTGGAATGAAAAGACCATCGCTCGTCCCCGACCGCCACTCATAAGGAAGACAATCAAAAAATAAATCATGCTCCGACTTCATCACATAACGGTTCACCATACGTGCATGCTACGAGAATCACAAACTTTAGCACAAGTATCTCTCAAATTCACAACTACTCAACTAGCATGACTCTAATATTACCATATTCATATCTCAAAACAATCATAAGGAATCAAACTTCTCATAGTATTCAATGCACTTTATATGAAAGTTTTTATTATACCCATCTTGGATGCCCATCATATTAAGACTAATTTTATAGCCAAAGCAAATTACCATGCTGTTCTAAAGGACTCTCAAAATAATATAAGTGAAGCATGAGAGATCAATAATTTATATAAAATAAAACCAACATCGTGCTCTAAAAAGATATAAGTGAAGACTAGAGCAAAATTATCTAGCTCAAAAGATATAAGTGAATCACATAGAGTATTCTAATAAATTCCGATTCATGCGTGTCGCTCCCAAAAGGTGTGTACATCAAGGATGATTGTGGTAACTAAAAGGCAAAGACTCAAATCATACAAGACTCTCCAAGCAAAACACATATCATGTGGTGAATAAAAATATAGCCTCAAGTAAAGTTACCGATAGACAAAGACGAAAGAGGGGATGCCTTCCGGAGCATCCCCAAGCTTAGGATTTTGGTTGTCCTTGAATTTTACCTTGGGTGGCCTTGGGAATCCCCAATATTAGGTTCTTGCCACTCCGTATTCCAAAATCCATCAAATCTTTACCCAAAAACTTGAAAACTTCACAACACAAAACTCAACAGAAAATCTCATGAGCTCCGTTAGTATAAGAAAATAAACCACCACTGTAAGGTACTGTAATGAACTCATTCTTTATTTACATTGGTGTTAAACCTAATGTATTCCAACTTCTCTATGGTTCATACCCCCCAATACTACTCATAGATTCATCAAAATAAGCAAACAACAACGAAAACATAATTTGTCAAAAACAGAATAGTCTGTAGCAATCCTTAATGTTCGAATACTTCTGGAACTCGAAAAATTCTGAAATAAATGGGTGGATGTGAGGAATTTGTAGATTAATCATCTGCAAAAATAATCAACCTAAAAGCACTCTCCAGTGAAAAATGGCAGCTAATCTCGTGAGCACAAAAGTTTTTGTGTTTTACAACAAAATCTCAAAGACCTCACCCAAGTCTTCCCAAAGGTTCTACTTGGCACAAAACTAATTAAAAACCACATCTAAACAGAGGCTAGACAAATTATTTATTACTAAACAGGAACAAAAAGCAAGGAACAAAAAAAATTGGGTTGCCTCCCAACAAGCGCTATCATTTAACGCCCCTAGCTAGGCATAAAAGTAAGGATAGATCTAGGTATTGTCATCTTTGGTATGCAATCCATAAGTGGGTCTCATAATAGATTCATAAGGCAATTTAATTTTATTCCTAGGAAAGTGTTCCATGCATTTCCTTAATGGAAATTGGAATCTAATATTTCCTTCTTTCATATCAATAATTGCACCAATTTCTAAGGAAAGGTCTACCAAGAATAATAGGACATGTAGGATTGCAATCTATATCAAGAACAATGAAATCTATGGGCACATAATTCCTATTTGCAACAATAAGAACATCATTAATCCTTCCCATAGGTTTCTTAATGGTGGAATCCGCAAGATGCAAATTTAAAGAACAATCATCAAATTCATGGAAGCCTAACACATCACACAGTGTTTTTGGAATCGTGGAAACACTAGCACCCAAATCACATAAAGCATATCATTCATAATCCTTAATCTTAATTTTAATAGTAGGTTCCCACTCATCATAAAGTTTTCTAGGGATATAAACTTCTAGTTCAAGATTTTCTTCATAGGATTGCATTAAAGCATCAACGATATGTTTAGTAAAAGCTTTATTTTGATTATAAGCATGAGGAGAATTTAACAAGGATTGCAACAAGGAAATACAATCTATAAAAGAGCAATTATCATAATTAAATTCCTTGAAATCCAAAATAGTGTGTTCATTGCTATGTAAAGTTTTGACCTCTTCAGTCCCACTTTTATTAATTTTTGCATCAAGATCTAAAAACTCCGGATCATTGGGACGCCTTTTAACTAAAGTTGACTCATCTCCAATCCCATATTTATCAAGATTCATACTGGAAAACAAAGATTTAATAGGAGACACATCAATCACTTTTAGATCTTCATCATTATTATTACGAAAACTAGAAGAACACACTTTCACAAAGTAATCTTTTTTAGCACGCATCCTAGCGGTTCTTTCTTTGCACTCATCCATGCAATTTCTTATGGCTTTGAGAGACTCATTGATGTCATGCTTAGGTGGAATAGATCTAAGTTTCAAAGAATCAACATCAAGAGAAATTATATCCATGTTCCTAGCCAACTCATCAATCTTAAGCAATTTTTCTTCAACCAAAGCATTGAAATTCTTTTGCGAATTCATAAATTCTTTAACACTAGTCTCAAAATCAGAGGGCTTCTTATTAGAATTTCCATAAGAGTTGTTGTAGGAATTCCCATAATTATTAGAGGAATTATTAGGAAACGGCCTAGAATTAAAGTTTCCCCTATACGCGTTGTTACCAAAATTTTTCCTACCAACAAAATTCACATCCATAGATTCATTATTATTCTCAATCGTGGCCAAAGGCATATCATTATGATCAAAAGAAACACTTTTATTAGCAAACAATTTCATAAGTTCATCCATCTTTCCACTCAAAACATTAATCTCTTCAATCGCATGAACTTTTTTACTAGTAGATCTTTCGGTGTGCCATTGAAAATAATTAACCATAATATTGTCTAGGAGTTTAGTAGCTTCTCCTAAAGTGATTTCCATAAAAGTGCCTCCTGTGGACAAATCTAAAAGATTTCTAGAAGCAAAATTCGATCTGGCATAATTTTTTTGTATAATCACCCACAAATTCAAACCATGTGTAGGGCAATTACGTATCATTAATTTCATCCTCTCCAAAGCTTGTGCAACATGCTCATGATCAAGTTGCTTAAAATTGATAATATCGTTTCTAAGAGAGATGATCTAGCGGGAGGAAAACACTTAGAGATAAAAGCATCTTTGCACTTATTCCATGAATCAATACTATTTTTAGGCAAAGAAGTGAACCAAGTTTTAGCACGATCTCTAAGCAAAAACGGAATAGCTTCAATTTAACAATATCATTATCCACATCTTTCTTCTTTTGCATATCACACAAATCAACAAAGTTGTTTAGATGGGTAGTGGCATCTTCACTAGGAAGGCCAAAAAAATGATCTTTCATAACAAGATTCAACAAAGTGGTATTAATTTCACAAGATTCAGCATCAGTAGTAGGAGCAATTAGAGTGCTAATAAAATCATTGTTGTTGGTATTGGAAAAGTCACACAATTTAGTATTATCTTGAGCCATCATGACAAACAACAAATCCAACACACAAGCACACAAGAAGCAAGCGAAAAGAGATGAACAGAAAGGGGCAAAGAAAAGGCAAAGGTTTTCGAAAATCGTTTTAGAAGTGGGGGAGAGGACAATGAGAGGCAAATGGCAAATAATTTTAATGCGAGGGAGAAGAGCTTATGATGGCTACCTGTATGTCTTGACTTGGTGTAGATCTCCCCGGCAACGGCGCCATAAATCCTTCTTGCTACCTCTTGAGCATGCATTGGTTTTCCCTTGAAGAGGAAAGGGTAATGCAGCAAAGTAGCGTAAGTATTTCCCTCAGTTTTTGAGAACCAAGGTATCAATCCAGTAGGAGACAACGCACAAGTCACCTAGTACATGCACAAACAATCAAGAACCATGCAACCAACGCGATAAAGGGGTTGTCAACCCCTTCACTGTCACTCGCAAAAGTGAGATCTAATAAAGGTAGTAAAGTAAATATTTTGGTATTTTTGTTGTATAGATTGGAAAGTAAAGATTGCAAAATAGTGAACGAGATGCGATGTAAATATAAGAGATGCAATATAATAAGAAAGAGACCCGGGGGCCATAAGTTTCACTAGTGGCTTCTCTCAAGATAGCATGTATTACGGTGGGTGAACAAATTACTACCGGGCAATTGATAGAAAAGCTCATAGTTATGAAGATATCTAAGGCAATGATCATGAATATATGCATCTCATCCGTGTCAAGTAGACCGAAACGACTCTGCATCTACTACTATTACTCCACACATCGACCGCTATCCAGCATGCATCTAGAGTATTAAGTTCATAAGAACAGAGTAATGCATTAGGCAAGATGACATGATGTAGAGGGATAAACTCAAGCAATATGATATAAACCCCATCTTTTTATCCTTGATAGCAATAAAACAATACGTGTGAGGGAGTCCTGGATTAGGGGGTGTCCGGATAGCCGGACTATACCTTCAGCCGGACTCCTGGACTATGAAGATACAAGATTGAAGACTTTGTCCCGTGTCCGGAAGGGACTTTCCTTGGCGTGGAAGGCAAGCTTGGCGATGCGGATATTTAGATCTCCTACCATTGTAACCGACTTTGTGTAACCCTAACCCTATCCGGTGTCTATATAAACCGGAGGGTTTTAGTCCGTAGGACAACATACAACAATCATACCATAGGCTAGCTTCTAGGGTTTAGCCTCCTTGATCTCGTGGTAGATCTACTCTTGTACTACCCATATCATCAATATTAATCAAGCAGGACGTAGGGTTTTACCTCCATCGAGAGGGCCCGAACCTGGGTAAAACTTCGTGTCCCTTGTCTCCTGTTACCATCCGCCTAGACGCACAGTTCGGGACCCCCTACCCGAGATCCGCCGGTTTTGACACTGACATTGGTGCTTTCATTGTGAGTTCCTCTGTGTCATCGCTTTTAGGCCTGATGGCTCCTCCGATCATCAATAATGATGCAGTCCAGGGTGAGACTTTTCTCCCCGGACAGATCTTCATCTTCGGCGGCTTTGCGCTGCGGGCCAATTCGCTTGGCCATTTGGAGCAGATCGAAAGCTACGCCCCTGGCCATCGGGTCAGATTTGGAACTTTAAACTATACGGGTGACATCCGCGGAGACTTGATCTTCGACGGATTCGAGCCACAGCCGAGCGCGCCGCACTGTCGCGATGGGCTTATCTAGCTCTGCCGCCAAACAGTGCCCTGGAGGCCGCGCACGCATCGGTTCCGACCCTGGATTCGGAACCAATTGCGCCGATCGAGGACGAGTGGTTGGACGCCGCATCGGGGGCTGCGATCCCAATGGCGATCGAGCCGAACACCAGCCCCGCACACCGCAAGGCCCGTGACTCCCTGGGTCCGGATTCCTCTCCGGACTCCGAGCCCCACGCGCCCTTGCCGATCGAATCCGATTGGGCGCCGATCATGGAGTTTACCGCCGCGGACATCTTTCAGCACTCGCCCTTTTGCGATATTCTGAAGTCATTAAATTCTCTCTCTTTATCAGGAGAGCCCTGGTCGAACTGTGGTCAGCAAGGTTGGGATACGAACGATGAAGAAATTCAAAACCCACCCACCACCCACCTGGTAGCCATCATCGATAATTTAAACGACATGCTCAATTTCGACTATGAATACATCGACGGTATGGACGACGATGCAGGAGACGCGCATGAACCAACGCCTATAGGGCATTGGACAGCAACCTCATCCCATGATGTGTGCATGGTGGATACGCCTAAAGAAGGCGACAACGGGGAACAGGGGGATGCAACGAGGGATCGATCTCTCGAAAAACAATCAAAGCGGCGGCGTAAATGCCGCTCCAAGCCCCACCTCGATAAAGACGACAGCCATGAAGACCCAGCCATAGAGCAGGATAAGTTGGCGGACGACGAGCATGCCTTAGAGCAACCATCTGAACAGGGCAACTCGGATAAAGAAACCGAACAACCCGCCCCCGGCACAAACGGCATTCCGGACGACCTTACACCGGATAAGCTCACGGAGCAGAAGAACCTCCACAAAAGGCTCGTTGCTACTGCACGCAACCTGAAAAAACAAAAGCAGAAGCTCAAAAGCGCGGAAGACGCGCTCAGAATCAAATGGAGCAAGATACTCAACACCGCAGACAAATACGGCGGCAGTCGCCGCACAAAAAGTTATCCGTAGCGAAAGCTACTACCAGAATTCGACGAAGAGGCCCTAGAGCCCCCACAGTCAAAAAGTAAGAAAGCCACCCAGTCGGATAGACGACCCCATGGCCAGCATGGAGCGGCAAGCGGCGTCGCACACAAGCCATCACGCGATCCACTCAAGGATTCACATCAAAAAGATGGCCCAGCCAGATCTATTTATGGGCCAAGAAAGCAAGCTCTCGTAAGCAATGCAACAAAACCAGTATCCGAACATCACGGCACATCCAAATACAGGGGTGCCGCACACCCCCTATGTTTTACCGATGAGGTCCTGGATTATGAATTTCCAGCGGGATTTAAGACCGTAAACATAGAGGCGTACGACGGAACAACAGACCCTGGAGTCTGGATTGAGGATTATATCCTCCACATACATATGGCCAGAGGAGATGACCTCCACGACATAAAATACTTACCCCTCAAGCTTAAAGGTCCAGCCCGGCATTGGCTCAAAAGCCTTCCTGAAAACACAATTGGAAGTTGGGAAGATCTCGAGGACGCTTTCCAAGCAAATTTTCAGGGGACCTATGTCCGCCCTCCGGATGCAGACGATCTCAGTCACATAACTCAACAGCCTGGAGAGTCAGCTCGGCAATTCCGGAATAGATTTCTTACTAAAAAGAATCAGGTAGTCGATTGTCTGGACGCCGAAGCCTTAGCAGCTTTCAAGCATAATGTCCGAGACGAATGGCTCGCCAGACACCTCGGCCAAGAAAAGCCAAGAACAATGGCCGCATTAACAAGCCTCATGACCCGCTTTTGCGCAGGAGTGGACTGCTGGTTGGCAATATGTAGCACCAGCGACCCAAGTACATCCGAAACTAGGGATGGAAACAGAAAAGCGTGACGCAACAAGAACCGGTGCCGGACTAAGGCAAACAGTTCGAAGAGCACGGCAGTCAATGCCGGATTCAAAAGCTCGCGGCAGAATCAGAAAAAGCAGCCCCTCAAAGATAATAGGGATGAGCTATCCAACTTAAACACAATCTTAGACAAGATATGTCAGATACACAATACTCCTAGGAAGCCTGCAAACCATACCCATAGAGATTGCTGGGTTTTTAAGCAATCCGGCAGACTCAACGCCGAACACAATTGGCTCGACACACCAAGCGAAGACGATGACGAACCCCAAAAGCAGAGCACCAGGAAACAAAAGAATTTCCCACAAGAAGTAAAAACAGTAAACTTACTTCACATAACAAAACGTGCGGCGCCCATAAAGGTACGCACCACATGGCCTATCCCAAAGGAGTCCCGCCACTGGTTGTCAAAACCAATCATCTTCGATCATCGAGATTACTCTAGAAGTATCAGGAGCGCAGGCTGGACTGCCTTGGTACTCGATCCAATAATTGGCGGACTCCAGTTTACAAATGTCCTAATGGACGGCGACAGCAGCCTAAACCTGATATATCAGGACACAATCCGCCACATGGGGATAGACCCAACAAGAATTCGCCCCAGCAAAACCTCCTTTCAAGGGGTAACGCCAGGTCCAGATACCCAGTGTATGGGTTTTCTCCGGCTTGAAGTCATATTCGGTTTCCCCAATAACTTCCGCCGCGAAAAGCTAACTTTCGACATCGTCCTATTCTCAAGTCGCTATCAAGCACTACTGGGACGCGAAGCTTTCGCCCACTTTAACGCAGTACCGCATTACGCATCTCTTATGCTCAAGATGACCGGCCCACGAGGCATCATCTCACTAAAGGGAAACATCAAACGCGCCCCCCATGCAGAGGATCGTGCGGCTGCATTAACGGCCCCACAATAATACGGCTTCATCAGCCAAAAACATCCAAACAGGTCGTTAAGACCACGAACAATGCTAGACGAGTCCGGCGTAAACATAACATAAATAAAGGCTTAATAGCCGCATACCCCTGCGCTAGGGGCTTCGCGCACATACAATATGAGACAATCAAGCTCAATTTTACCCATTTCAATCTATACTTTTCTTATTTAGTATAACTTATGTTCGGCACGACCTTTTTAAAACAAAGTTCCTCTCTTTTACAGATGAACATCGTGCTACGCCCGTCCAGGATACGGCACAACAGAGACACAGGCGCAGACGTGCAGCAGGGACCCGTTCCAAGGATTCTTTTCAGATTAAGACCCTGCGTAAACCTTTTTTACTGTCTCTTGTTGATACACATCCTCCGGTTTTTCATAATCAAGGAGGGGACTGGCATCTTGGCATGTGGCCACGTCAGGAATTTTGCGCGTACCTGGACACTTGGGGCTTATAACCAAGGGCATTGTCCCGCCCGGACTCATAAAGACCGAATACCTTAGGGAGTGTTCGGCGTCGCGAGTTTGGCCTTATATGCATCAGCTCCGAATCATGTCTTTGGTCAAATGTTGGGTTGCCCGACTCCTGTGTTTTGCTGCCTTACGTTCCGCACTATCGGCTAAGGCGGCACCAGGAGAACTACTGCGATTGTGCCTCGGTTCAGCCAGGCGAGCACCTCAGTAGAGAAAGCCGAAAACTGACTGTCATGATATAGCGTGAGACTGGTCAACCACTCGATGACTCACCGGAATCTATAGGATTCCTCCGCATTAACGAAGGGTCGTTTCCCGGCCAGGCACATATGCGCCCCGACTTCGGGCGAGCGCAGGCACCACCAGGGGCTATCTAAATAGCCTCACTGTCAAGCTCCTATGGCTAAGTGAAAGTGATAAAGCATTATAGTCCGGTTGCCTAGCTCGCTGCGCTATCACCTCCTTTATAGGACCAAGACGTTGGATTAAGTGTGAAAATGCGCCTTCTGCGAGCACCCCCGCACTATGTGCGTGGGGGCTGAAGCCAACGACTGCCATCTTTTAGATTATATATATATATATATATATATATATATATATATATATATATATATATATATATATATATATATATCTTAAAAACAGCCGCACAGGAGGTGTTTCAATACTTGAAGGCACAAGTATAAAAGGCTTCTACAATTTATCAAAATATTGCTTTACAATTGAATATGCTACTAGAACATAGCATCCTTCGAGCACTGCGTCTCTATTACACGAGCGCCTTGAAGGACTTCTTGAAA
Source organism: Aegilops umbellulata (assembly GCA_032464435.1). Lineage (NCBI taxonomy): Eukaryota > Viridiplantae > Streptophyta > Magnoliopsida > Poales > Poaceae > Aegilops > Aegilops umbellulata. Next base: position 308,735,377 of record CP136056.1, on the reverse strand, counting down.
ATAGTGCTCGGAGGGTACTCGGCTTTCGTCCGAATCTCGGGATGCAACAACGGTGGTCTCCATCTCCGCCCAGTATGTCTTGACATGGGCAAGAGCCATCCGTGCGTCCTCTATGCATGCTGACCTCTTCATTGCAGTGGCACCGCACAAAGGAATTGATGCACCAAGCCGAAATAACTCTTCGGCTCCGATCTCTCCGGCCATAGATGACTCATGACGCACTTCATGGCGAGTCCGGACAACCTACTCAGCTCGGCCCATCCGGCCAGACGATCGGCCACTGACAGTGGACGCTTTGGATTGTGGAACTGCGACCAGAAGAGTTTCTCCACTTCTCGATCTTCTTGATCTCGAAAGTGTTCGGTCGCATCAGCAGCATTTGCCGCCAAATCCAGATAGGTGTCCATCGCACTCCACAGCAGGTCCAACGGAGCATGCTTAGGATCACAGAACTTCCTCCGCAGCACAAAGGGCTTTCCAGCTGCGATCTCTCCGGCTTCATGAAGCTCCTCCTTCGCAGCTCTCATCGCAGAGCGAGCATCCTTGGCATCGGCAGCGGCCTTCTTCAAGTCCGTCTGTTCCGCCCGATCTTCTTTTTCCAGAAGATTGCAACGGTCAGCAGTGCTCCTCAGCTTCACGGCCATTTCGGCCATCTCTTTCCTGCTTCGGCAGTGAGCAGCCTGCTTGTCTCTCAGCTCTTCAAGGGCCTTCTTGGCAGCCGCATCACTTTTTCTGGCTTGTTCCTTGGCTTGGGCAAGTTCCGCCTGAAGACTCTCCATGGCAGGCGCACCATCTGCATCAACCACACCCAGGGTAAGATACTGGCGTAGGCTCCTCTTACCAGGTGCCACTGGAGGGGTTACATACCTTGCGCCTCGTCAAGCCGCTTGTTAACAAGCACGATGTCGACTTCTGCCACGTTAAGTTGCCGCTTTAGCTCGGCAAACCCATTAGTCCTGCTGGACGCCGGGCAATTCGTCACCTGCATACGGAGACAACATTTTAGACCTGGGGTTATGATCCTCTGCGCGCCATCAATTTTGACAACGCACAGAGTCTCAGGGGCTACTATGTGCACAGGGCGCATCTTGTTTATGCGCCACTGCTAAAAAGGGCGCGTTACTCCGCGTACCTCAAAACCCGTTAGTAAACTTCTGAAGGCCTTGTGCAATCCGCTTTCCGCGGACGAAACCCTTTCAATCACCGTGCCCATCAATGCACGACGCTCCTCTGAGATAGATGCTCGCCCTAGCAGATTCTTCAACTCCTCCGACCGAGCACCGGACGGTGTCGGATTCGTCCTGTTACCTTTCTTGAAGGACGGACGCGGAGAGCCTTGTGGGGCCATATGGCTGCCTTCCGGCCCCGCCGAATTTGGAGAAACCCTCCGCAACAATACCTCAGGGTCGCCCGCCTCTCTAGGTGGTTCGGCGGGGGGAGGCATTCCGCTCTCCACGATCTCCGGAAGAAGATCCTCCGAAGATGAGCTCTGCGGAGAAGGGCTGAGGTCCGAACTACAAGGTAAATTTTCGATTACTCTTCTCAGATATAAAACAAGGATCCTTCTCAAAGGAAAAACCTCTCTCTACTTACGGCTCGGTGGAGGGCTGGCCCCCTTGAGGGCATAGTTCGGCCGAGGTATCCCCCGGCGCAGGACCCTCTAACGAAGATATCTTCCCCTGTTTTGAGGCCACAGCCTCTGGGTCTCCAGAGGCAGTCCTCTTCTTTTCTTGCGGAGTGGAATTTTCGATTCCTTCCCTCCGAACAGCCTCCTTCGAGGAGGCCGTAGTTTCCTTGTCCCCTCCCTGGCTTTCCTTCAAAGGCACAATCTTCAGCATCCTGACCAGCACGGGATCCGGCGTGGTCTCGGGGAGGGGAGCCGGACACCTGATAAGCTTTGCTTTTGCTATCCAATCCTGTTTAAAGAACAGTTCTTTAGAAGCAAGTTTCATAACAAATATACCGATAGCAAGTCCAGGCACAAGGCTACTTACTTTAGTATCCGGGCGATTGCAGCTCAATCCTGTGTCCTCAGTCAAGTCCGGACACATCACTTGTGATCCGAAGAACAATTTATACATCTCCACGGGCGTTGCACCCATGAAATGCTGGAGAGCTCGCGGTCCCTCCGGATTAAACTCCCACAGGCGGAGGGAGCGACGTTTCCCGGGTAGGGTCCGACGGATCGGCATGACTTGCGTCACTTTGACCAGGCTGAAGTCACTTTCTAAGAGATCCCTGATGCAGCCCTGCAACAAGGGCACGTCCTTGGATGACCCCCAGTCAAGTCCTTTATTTACCCATGACGCTAGCTGTGGTGGGGGATCCGAACGAAAGGCAGATGGCGCCACCCACTTGGTGCCCCTGGGAGCGGTGATATAGAACCACTCTCGTTGCCATAAGCTGAACTCCTCTTGGAAAGAGCCCTCGGGCCATGGAGCATCAGCATTCTTGCTTATAACAGCGCCTCCACACTCTACGTGCCGCCCCTCGGTCATCTTCGGCATTACTTTAAAGGTCTTGAGCCATAGTCCGAAGTGGGGATTAATACGGAGGAAGGCTTCGCACACGATGATAAAAGAGGAAATGTGGAGGGTGGACTCCGGATCTAAGTCATGAAATTCCAACCCATAATAGAACATGAGCCCCCTCACGAAGGGGTCGATTGGGAAGCCTAGCCCCAGAAGGAGGTGAGACATGAAGACCACGCTCTCATCAGGCCTAGGAGTGGGAACGACCTGCCCTGGAGCAGGTAACCTATGCGAGATTTCGCCAGTCAAGAACCTGGCCTCTCTCAGCTTTAGCACGTCCTCATCTGTAACAGAAGAGGGCGCCCACCGGCCTCGAAGGACAGAACCGGACATTGTCGAAAATCCGAAGCGCCTGAAATCTGGAACCTTGGGTGTTGGAACTCGAGGCGAAGGGCGAACTCGTTTGCGATTGAAAAGAAGGAGCAAGGCCTTGGTCTCTTTATAAGAGGTAGAATACCAAGGGCCCTCACCGTAACCGTTTGGGACTCGCCTTTAATCGAGAAAACATGCCAATGGGCACGATTGGGTTACGCACGTCCATATTGATGAGAATCCCGTAAATAAGGGGACATGATCTCTGCTTTGACAAGACGTGCCAAGGAAAGCGCCTCGCGAAATGCGCTGAGGTTGGGGAGTAAAAACGATTCGAATAAAGACTTGGCCATGGTGTGATGTCACACTACGGAATACGTCGGCAGATTAGATCTGTGTAAATATTATTCTCTCTATGGCAATATGTGGAAACTTATTTTTGCAGAGTCGGACACTGTCTTTTGTGTTCAAAATCTTCTATGAAGTACTTGGAGGAGGAACCCGCCTTGCAATGCCGAAGACAATCTGCGCGCCGGACTCGTCGTCATTGAAGCCTGGTTTAGGGGCTACTAAGGGAGTCCTGGATTAGGGGGTGTCCGGATAGCCGGACTATACCTTTAGCTGGACTCCTAGACTACGAAGATACAAGATTGAAGACTTCGTCCCGTGTCCGGAAGGGACTTTCCTTGGCGTGGAAGGCAAGCTTGGCGATGCGGATATTTAGATCGCCTACCATTGTAACCGACTTTGTGTAACCCTAACCCTATCCGGTGTCTATATAAACCGGAGGGTTTTAGTCCGTAGGACAACATACAACAATCATACCAGAGGCTAGCTTCCAGGGTTTAGCCTCCTTGATCTTGTGGTAGATCTACTCTTGTACTACCCATATCATCAATATTAATCAAGCAGGACGCAGGGTTTTACCTCCATCGAGAGGGCCCGAACCTGGGTAAAACTTCGTGTCCCTTGTCTCCTGTTACCATCCGCCTAGACGCACAGTTCGGGACCCCCTACCTGAGATCCGCCAGTTTTGACACCGACAACGTGCCTTGCTGCCCCTACTGTCACTGGGAAAGGACACCGCAAGATAGAACCCAAAGCTAGGCACTTCTCCCATTGCAAGAAAGATCAATCTAGTAGGCCAAACTAAACCGATAATTCGAAGAGACTTGCAAAGATATCAAATCATGCATATAAGAATTCAGAGAAGAACCAAATAATATTCATAGATAATCAAGTTCATAAATCCACAATTCATCGGATCTTGGCAAACACACCGCAAAAGAGTATTACATCGAATAGATCTCCAAGAACATCGAGGAGAACTTTGTATTGAGAATCAAAGAGAGAGAAGAAGCCATCTAGCCAATAACTATGGACTCGAAGTGTTGGGGAACGTAGAATTTCAAAAAAATTCCTACGAACACGCAAGATCATGGTGATGCATAGCAACGAGAGGGGAGAGTGTTGTCCACATGCCGTCGTAGACCAAAAGCGGAAGCGTTAGCACAACGCGGTTGATGTAGTTGTACGTCTTCACGATCCGACCGATCAAGTACCAAACGCACGGCACCTCCGAGTTCAGCACACGTTCTGCCCGATGACGTCCCTCGAACTCCGATCCAACCGAGTGTTGAGGGAGAGTTTCGTCAGCACGACGGCGTGGTGACGATGTTGATGTTCTACCGACGCAGGGCTTCGCCTAAGCACCGCTACAGTATTATCGAGGTGGACTATGGTGGAGGGGGGCACCGCACACGGCTAAAAGATCAAACAGATCAATTGTTGTGTCTATGGGGTGCCCCCTGACCCCGTATATAAAGGAGCAAGGGGGGGTGCGGCCGTCCATGGGAGAGGGCGCGCCAAGAGGAGTCCTACTTCCACCGGGAGGACTCCCCCCTTTCCTAGTTGGATTAGGACTTGGGAGGGGAAAGAGGTGGAGGAGAAGAAGGAAGGGGGGCGCCACCCCCCTCTCCTTGTCCTATTCGGACTAGGGGGAGGGGGCGCGGCCCCTTGCCCTGGCCGCCTCCTCTCTCTTCCACCAAGGCCCACTAAGTCCCATTAAGTCCCCGAGGGGTTCCGGTAACCTCCCGGTACTCCGGTAAAATCCCGATTTCATCTGAAACACTTCTGATATCCAAATATAGGCTACCAATATATCAATCTTCATGTCTCGACCATTTCGAAACTCCTCGTCATGTCTGTGATCACATCCGGGACTCCGAACAACCTTAGGTACATCAAAACATATAAACTCATAATATAACTGTCATCGAAATGTTAAGCGTGCGGACCCTACGGGTTCGAGAACTATGTAGACATGACCGAGACATGTCTCCGGTCAATAACCAATAGCGGAACATGGATGTTCATATTGGCTCCCACATATTCTACGAAGGTCTTTATCGGTCAGACCGCATAACAACATACGTTGTTCCCTTTGTCATTGGTATGTTACTTGCCCGAGATTCGATCGTTGGTATCTCAATACCTAGTTCAATCTCGTTACCGGCAAGTCTCTTTACTAATTCCGTAATACATCATCTCGCAACTAACTCATTAGTTGCAATGCTTGCAAGGCTTAAGTGATGTGCATTACCGAGTGGCCCCAGAGATACCTCTCCGACAATTGGAGTGACAAATCCTAATCTCGAAATACGCCAACCCAACAAGTACCTTCGGAGACACCTGTAGAGCACCTTTATAATCACCCAGTTACGTTGTGACGTTTGGTAGCACACAAAGTGTTCCTCCGGTAAACGGGAGTTGCATAATCTCATAGTCATAGGAACATGTATAAGTCATGAAGAAAGCAATAGCAACATACTAAACGATCATGTGCTAAGCTAACGGAATGGGTCATGTCAATCACATCATTCTCCTAATGATGTGATCCCATTAATCAAATGATAACTCATGTCTATGGTTAGGAAACATAACCATCTTTGATCAACGAGCTAGTCAAGTAGAGGGAAACCAGTGACACTCTGTTTGTCTATGTATTCACACATGTATTATGTTTCCGGTTAATACAATTCTAGCATGAATAATAAACATTTATCATGATATAAGGAAATAAATAATAACTTTATATTGCCTCTAGGGCATATTTCCTTCACAAAGGTCTGTGGTAAACTACTCACGCTTCATCGGAGAGGCTATGCTGTTGATGTAGAAGCACTCCGTGATCGATTCCCCCTCCGGCAGATCGCCGGAAAAGGCCCCAAGATGGGATCTCACAGGTACAGAAGGTTTTGGCAATGGAAAAGTGGTTTTGTGGCTCTCCCTGATCGATCTAGGGTATAAGAGTATATATAGGCAAAAGAAGTACGTCGGTGGAGCTACGAGGGGCCCACGAGGGTGGGGGGCGCACCTACCCCCTGGGCGCGCCCTCCTACCTCGTGGCCACCTCATGGCGTTCCAAACTTCAACTCCAAGTCTTCTGGATTGCTTTCAGTCCAAGAAAGATCATTGCGAAGGTGTCATTCCGTTTGATATTCCTTTTCTGCGAAACACTAAAATAGGCAAAAACAGAAACTGGCACTGGGCCCCCGGTTAATAGGTTAGTCCCAAAAATAATATAAAAGAGCATATTAAAGCCCATTAAACATCCAAAACAGATAATATAATAGCATGGAACAATAAAAAATTATGGATATGTTGGAGATGTATCGCTCCATCGTAGGAGGACATGAGGCGGCCTCCTCTTTCCACGCCGGGGTCGCCGTGGCCCTGCCGCTTGGCGTCGGAGGCACTGGCCTCCTCCTTCTTCCTCTTCAGCACCGGCTGCAGCCTGGCCACCAGGAGGAAGGTGTTGTGAGCACGGCGTCGAAGATGAGAAGTAGAAACAAGGTGAAGTACTTACTCATCATTAGCAATGTATGCCCTCCTCTTAGCCAGGACCGCGGCGCCCCCGAGCTTCTTCGGCACAAGCTTCCCCACGTTCTTAGGAGCGGACAAGCGTGCGACGGTTGGCTCCGTGATGGCGGAGGTCAGTGACAAGGCGGAGGCGTCACCTCGAGGAAGCGACGCTGTTCCACCCTTCTTTGAGGTCCCCTGCTTCAACGTCCTCAGAGGGGTGCCCCCAGACCTCATGGTAACCCCGGTGGAGTGCGGCGACCCCTTGGCCAGGTACTCATCGGCGTCGCATCGGAGAGGACGCGGAGGAGCTCACTCTGCCATGGGGGAGAGGTCTCACCCACCGCCTCCAAGGTCGCCTCTGAGTCCTCCTACCCCTCCCCCTGGAGTGCTGGCCGGAGGACACCGGCATCAGGGAGCTAGGGGCTTGGGAGGTTTGGCGGCAACAGCCCCCGCTCATTGAAGATGGGCATGGTGGCGGCTACCTTCTCTCCGTTGTCGCGGCGGTACATTAGGAGATAGGCTTCTGGCAGGCCGCTCGGGTCCTTCTCGAGCAAGATGTGCACGGCCTTGCTCAGCTCCTCGTTGGACAAGTCGTCCGAGCTCAGCCAGAGGTTGTCTTCTGCACCCATAAGGCTCCACAGAGGGCGTGAGTGCGCCTGGAGCGGAGCCAGGCGCTGCGTCAGGAACTCCTTGACGAGCATGGCCCCTGTCAGCGTCTCCACCTTCAGGTTTGCCGTCATCTTCTCTAGCAGCAGCTCCACCCGGGGCTCAGTGAGCTTCTCGTGAGCCCACTGGTCCAGCTTCGCCGGCAACACGGTCGGCAGCTCCAGCCAAGCGTGAGAGCCCTTGGCGTCCATGAAGATCCACTTGTGCAAGAAGTCCTCCACCTTCTTCCCGGCCCTCGAGATCGTGTTGCTGCCGTGAGACGCGACGAAGCAAACGCTCCCGGAGCACTGGGTGCTGTCCATCCGGAGGTAGAAGAAGTGGTGGAGCAGCGCAACAAAGGGCGCCACCCCCACAAACGCCTCACAGTAGAAGGCGAAGATCGATAGGAGGAGGATGGAATTGGGATGAAGATGAAGGGCGTGGATCTGGTAATGGTTGAGGACGGCGAAGAAGAAGTTGGAGAAAGGGGGGACGAGACCAGCAAAGACGCTGTGCTGGAAGAAGGGGTAGAAGGTTTCTGTAGGATCGAAAGTATGTCTAGAGGGGGGGGGGGTGATTAGACTACTTGACCAAATAAAAATCCAGCCTTTTCCCAATTTTAAGTCTTGGCAGATTTTAGCAACTTATCACAAGTCAAGCAATCAACCTACACATGCAAAGAGTATAACAACAGAATGTAAATCATTGCATATGAAGGTAAAGGGGAGGAGAGGGAGCAAAAGCAATGTAGACACGGAGATTTTTGGCATGGTTCCGATAGGTGGTGCTATCGTACATCCACATTGGCGGAGACTTTAACCGATGAAGTGTAACGACTGCGCGAGTCTATGGAGGTCTCCACCCACGAAGGGTGCATGAAGAAGCAACCTTGTCTATCCAACCATGGCCATCGCCCACGAAGGACTTGCCTTACTAGGGTAGATCTTCACGAAGTAGGCGATCTCCTTGCCCGGACAAACTCCTTAGTACAACTCCACAATCTTGACGGAGGCTCCCAAGTGACACCTAACCAATCTAGGAGACACCACTCTCCAAAAGGTAATAGATATGGTGTGTTGATGATGAACTCCTTGCTCTTGTGCTTCAAATGATAGTCTCTCCAACACTCAACTCTCTCTCACATTGTAAGGGCATATTTATCCCTTAAGTAGTTTTGGTGATTGATGACAACAAGTTTGCGGACTAATCATGTGCACTAAGTGTTTAAGGTGATCTAATATAAGGGCACTTTGCGATTGTTACCCCTCGAGGTCTTCACTTTGGACGGATTATTTTCCTTCGTTTCTTTTCGGTGGATTTGAGTCGTAGGGATAACCGTACTATCAACAGGGGATCCGTTTCAGAAGAGTATGGGTGGAATCATCACGTACACATTTTCCTTGCGCCCACATTGTCTTCCTGCCTGTTGGAGTTTCTGTGTTGTGCAAAAGAAGGGGTGCCTTGTGCTAAGCGGTAGTACCGCGGCCAGGGCGGTAGTACCACCTATTGGCGGTAGTACCGCTTGTTAGTGCCGCTCGTACTACCGGTCCTGCTGTGGTCCCAAATTTTTCGTGTCGGTTTTTCGTATAGGACCACGCAGGGGGGCGGTAGTAGGGACGGCAGTAGGGCGCGGTAGTATTGTCCTGAGGGCGGTAGTACCGCTCCTACTTCCGCTCCACTGCCGCTCTGCTCGCTGCCCTCCCCTGTTTTTCCACCGGCTGTAGGAAGCGGCAGTACCTCCTATAGGCGGTAGTACCGCCCTAGTGCGTGTACTTCTTCCTCCTCAGTCCTGTTTGCCTGTCTGCCTGCTTGCTACAGTGGTAGTGCCGCTGTGGCAGCGGTACTACCTCTCCAGCAACGGTAGTACCGCCTAGATGCGGGCTGCGAGCTGCATAACGCTTGGATGTATCCCCCCACTATATAAAGGGGTCTTCTCCTCCAAGAAGACTTACCTCTTCTATCCCCAAACTCCATTGTTGCTCCAAGCTCCATTTTCGCAAAATCTCTCTCCCTAGCCAATCAAACTTGTTGATTTTCTAGGGATTGGTTGTGAAGGCCCGGATGTACACTTCCACCAAGAGAAATTTGATTCCCCCCACTAATCCCTTGCGGATCTTGTTACTCTTGGGTGTTTGAGCACCCTAGACGGTTGAGGTCACCTCGGAGCCATAGTCCATTGTGGTGAAGCTTCGTGGTGTCGTTGGGAGCCTCCAATTAAGTTGTGGAGATTGCCCCAACCTTGTTTGTAAAGGTTCGGTCGCCGCCTCCAAGGGCACCAATAGTGGAATCACGGCATCTCGCATTGTGTGAGGGCATGACGAGAATACGGTGGCCCTAGTGGCTTCTTGGGGAGCATTGTGCCTCCACACCGCTCCAACGGAGACGTACTTCCCCTCAAAGGGAAGGAACTTTGGTAACACATCCTCATCTTCACTGGATCCACTCTTGATTATTTTGTACCTTTACTTGTGCAAGCTTATATTGTGTTGCATCTCTTGCTTGCTTGTGTGCTTGTTGTTGTTGCATCATATAGGTTGCTCACCTAACTGCATATCTAGACAACCTACTTTGTTGCAAAGTTTAACTTGAGAAAGAAAAGGCTAAAAATTGTTAGTTGCCTATTCACCCCCGCTCTAGTCAACTATATCGATCCTTTCAATTGGTATCAGATCCTCATCTCTTTATTAAGGACTTTCTCGTCCGAAGAGTATGGTTGACACCGTAGACGGTGTGGAGGAGCACTTCGGTGCGAATCCGGTCTCGTCTACAGGCGATGGGGGAACCACGGTCTCTCATGAGGAATTCATGTGGCCTTGGACACATTGAAAACCTCCATGACGACCGAGGTTGAAAGCATGTTTAATAAATTCATTGAAGGGCTTAAACTATCCACCACACCGTTGAAAGTGGGTGATCCCACTAACAAGGTCACGGATGCTAACTCCGACAAGGGGGAAGCTACTAGGGAAAAATCTCCTTCTTCTAGTGGTAAGAATGTCACCGGCATCTTTGCCCATGTGGAACCTCCACTTGTTTATGGTAGACCGATTCCTTCTACTCATTTGAATCATGCCGGTCCTCGCCCTAAGATTGTGAAAAATGAGGAATTTGATTCTTGGGTTTATCGCTTTAAGCGTCATTTAAATCATGTGAATACTAATATTTGGAGAATCATTAAAGAAGGTTTCTATCCTTATGACCCAAGCAACTTCACCCCTAGAGAAGCCGCGGATAATCAATTCAATGAGAATGCTCTCTTCATCGTCCAAGATGCAATTCCACCCGAAGACCTCCCTCATCTTCGGCCCTTTGCCTTGGCCAAAGATGCATGGCTTTGTGTTGTCTACCTCTACCGGGGTAGCGCAAGCATTCAACGCTCCAACTATGAAGTGGTGCAAGATGAAGCCGATGAGTTTGCAATGAAAGAAGATGAAGAACCTCGTGAGCTTTATCGGACAGTAACCAAACTCGCGGTCTCACTCCGAGATCATGGGAGCAAGGACACGGATTACAATTGGATCAAGCGCAAATTCCTTAAGGCAATGATGCCTTACCGCAAGGCCATGTCCTCTGTCATTCGTCAAAGGCCGGACTTCCACACTTTGTCCTCAAGTGAAGTGTTGGATGAGTTTGTGGCTATGAGCATCCTGGACAAGACCGCCGACAATGCGGTGCTACCTTCTCAAAGAGCAAACAAGCCTAACCTTGTATTAAAGGCCAAGGTTAGTGTGTAAGAAGAAGAAGATGAGGAAGAAGAGGAGAGCAACCCCGAAGATACAAAGTATGATTATCATGAGCACATGGCTCTCGTTTCACGACAATTTTGGAGTAAGAAGAACTCAAGGCCCAACTTCAACAAGAACAACTCAAGTGGCAACAAGGTCAAGCAACACGTGAGGACTTGCTATAATTGTGGCAATGTGAGCCATTTTGTTGCGGAATGACCTTATGAGAAGAGAGAAGACAATGGTGACAAGCTCATTCGAAAGGACAAAGCCAAGTCTTTCCCTAACAAGAGCAACTTCACCAAGAGGACTCCTCCCAAGGGGTTGGTTGCACAAGAAGAGTACAATGAGGATGATGATGACGATGAAGGCGGTGACTAGGTTGCTATGGCCTCCGTGTCCATTGCAACAACTCCTCGGGTATCCCTCTTCGACTAACCCAATGAGAACATCATCGCAAAGTGCCTCATGGCTAAAGCAACCAACAAGGTAACCCCCAACATCAAAACTACCATCATTACTAATCCTTCCTTGATGGATTGCATTGATGAAAATGTGGGGCCTAATGAGGAAGAAAATGAGTTTGATTCCTTTATGAGTAAGCTCAAGGGTAAGTCCAAGAAGCACTTTGTTGCTCTCTTGGAAGAACTTGGTGAAGCCAATGACACCATCGAGGCTCACGAAGAAACCATCTCTAAGATGGAGGGGCATAGTCATGATTATGCCGATGAGATATCGGATCTCTCTAATGCTCTTGAGGAAGAGTGTGGTCTTGTTTGGCTCTTGAGGAGTCACACAATGATGATCATGCTAAATTAAAGAAAGATCTTGATCATGCTTGTGTCTTATCTCGTGTGCTAAATTCCGAGAAGGCCAAACTTGAAGTTGATCTTGCTAGACTCAAGGAAGAGTTTGATATACTTGACAAGGTCCATAAAGCCTTGAAATGTATTCATGCTAGTCTTAAAGAATCTCACGATCAACTCCAAGTGAAGTTAACTAAGGAGAAAGCCACCTTTCCTCATATGGTTTTGATTGATAATGCAAATGCTACTAACCCATGTTGTGAGCATGTGCATCTTATTGAGGAGAATGCCAAGTTGAAGATGCAACTTGAGAAAGGCATTGTGTCATGCATACAAGGTGAGAAGAACCTCAACGACCTTTTGAGCAATCAAAAGGAAGTTGTGGCCAAGGAAGGGATTGGGTTTGCACCCATGCCTAAGAACAAGAAGAAGAATGACAAGACCAAACGACCTCCCCCTCTCAAGCAAACCTTTGTGAAGGAGGGAGAGGGTGCTTCCAAGGAGAAGAATAATAATGTGAAGGGTGGTGGTGCCAAGAGAAGCAATGCCACCCCTTCCAACAAAGCCGGCGACTTTAACCCTTCTTATGTGTTGTGCCGTGCTAGTGATGGGCATGTTTATGCCAAATTTGTTGGTTCTCCTTATGAGTACATTGAATGGTCTATTTGGGTTCCTAAGACCCTTGTCACTAACATCAAAGGACCCATTACAAAATGGGTACCTAAATCCAAGCATTGCTCTCCTGTAGGTGTTTGCTTCCGGTGGGGGATCATGGTTGCTCGATAGTGGAGCTACAAATCATATGACCGGAATCAAGGACTTGGTGGTGGACGTGCACAAGATTCCATCTATGCCCACCAATGTCGAGTGGGGTGATGCCTCGTCGTCAAAGGTATTGGGACTCGGCAAGGTTATCATTTCTCATGATCTCACGATCGAGAAGGTCATGCTTGTTGAGTCCCTTGCATACAATTTACTTTCCGTTCGTCAACTTGCACTCATGGGCTTTGCCACCTTCTTTGATATTGTTACCGTGGCCCTCTTGTGGAGAAGGACTCTTTTGTTGGGCATGTCGAGAACGGTCTCTATGTGATTAACTTTTCGGAGCGACCCACTAAGACCGCGACATGCCTAATGGCTAAAGTTGACGTGGGATGGCTTTGGCATCGCCGTCTAGCCCATGTCAATATGAGATCTTTGCAAAGTCTTCTCAAGGGGGACCATGTCCATGGACTAACGAATGTTAGTTTTGCTAAAGATCGTGCTTGCATTGCTTGTATCAAAGGAAAGCTACATGAAAAGGCTCACCCTCCCACGACTATCATTTACTCGAAGAGGCCTTTGGAGCTCCTTCATATGGATCTCTTTGGGCATCCGTCCTTTGATAGTCTTGGGGGTAGAAAGTATTTCTTGGTGATTGTGGATGACTATTGAAGATACACTTGGGTATATTTCTTCAAGAGGAAGAGCGAGACCCAACAATCCGTCATTGACGTTACAAATTAAGCCCAACGTCAACACAATGCAAAGATCTTGACAATAAGAAGTAAAAACAACACCGAGTTCAAGAACTAGACCTTGGATGAGTTTCTTAGTGATGAGGGGATCAAGCATCAATATTCCGCACCGTACACCCCTCAACAAAATGGTGTTGCGGAGAGGAAGAACCGGACGATGATGGATGCGGCAAGGACCATGATGGCGGAGTTCAAGTCTCCATACAACTTTTGGGCCAAAGCCATCAACACCGCGTGTCATGCATCAAATCGTCTCTATCTCCGCAAAGGCTTGAACAAGACTCCATATGATATACTCACCGGTAACAAGCCCAACCTCAAGTACTTTCCGGTGTTCGGGTGTAAGTGTTTCATTCTCAAGAAAGGTGTTCGTTTGTCAAAATTTGAGGCTAGAGCTTATGAGGGCATATTTGTTGGTTATTCTACGAACTCTCATGCTTACCGTGTCCTCAATAAGTCCACGAGGCTTATTGAGGAGACATGTAACATGGAGTTTGATGAGAATAATGGCTCCCAAGTGGAGCAAAGTGGCACTTGTGATGTAGGTGATGAAATTCCTCCTCAAGCCATAAGAAGAATGGGTGTTGGTTTAACCCTACCCATTGAGGACCCTTTGTGGCCGAAGGAGAAGGACAATGCTCCACTCAAGTGGAGCCATCAGCAAGCCAAGGCCCACACGCTTCCGAAGAACAAAGTGAAGGCCCCCAACCTCAAGAACAAGACCAAGGGCAAGATCAATCCCAAGATGGTGTTGTAACATCAAGTGATGCCCAAGGTCGAGTTCTCTCCTCCGAGCAAGTTCAAGATCAAGATCTTCCTCGAGTTCAAGAACAAGCTCAAGACGACGCTCAAGATGATCAAGTGACCGCTCCTCGACTCACCCCCGAGGAGGAATTGGAGCATCGTGCCGCCAAGATTGCTTCCAAGCTCTCCACCAAGGGTCATCTCATGAAGAATGTGCTTGGAGGAATTCAAAAGGGGGTAAGCACTCTTGGAGGAATGTGCTTGTCGAAATGTCTTGTAAACCGGGATTCCGAGACTGACTGGGTCTTCCTGGGAGAAGGAATATCCTTCGTTGACCGTGAGAGCTTATGATGGGCTAAGTTGGGACACCCCTGCAGGGTATTATCTTTCGAAAGCCGTGCCCGCGGTTATGAGGCAGATGGGAATTTGTTAATATCCGGTTGTAGAGAACTTGACACTTGACTTAATTACAATACATCAACCGAGTGTGTAGCCGTGATGGTCTCTTTTCGGCGGAGCCCGGGAAGTGAACACGGTTTGGGTTATGTATGAATGTAAGTAGTTTCAGGATCACTTCTTGATCACTTCTAGCTTTGCGACCATTGCGTTGCTCCTCTTCTCGCTCTCATTTGCGTATGTTAGCCACCATATATGCTTAGTGCTTGCTGCAGCTCCACCTCATTACACCATCCTTCCTATAAGCTTAAATAGTCTTGATCTCGCGGGTGTGAGATTGCTGAGTCCTTGTGACTCACAGATTCTACCAAAACAGTTGCAGGAACCGACGATGCCAGTGCAGGTGACGCAACCGAGCTCAAGTGGGATTTCGACGAGGAACGCGGTCGTTACTATGTTTCTTTTCCTGATGATCAGTAGTGGAGCCCAGTTGGGACGATCGGGGATCTAGCATTTGGGGTTGTCTTCTTTTATTTTGGTTCCGTAGTCGGACCTTGATTGTACTCTGGATGATGAATGTTTAATCAATGTATCATGTTAAGTGGCGATTGTAAGCCATCTCTTTAAACCATTCTTGTTCATTACATGGGATTGTGTGAAGATGACCCTTCTTGCGACAAAACCTACAATGCGGTTATGCCTCTAAGTCGTGCCTCGACACGTGACAGATATAGCCACATCATGAGTGTTACAGGTAGAAACCGGTAGAAATCGGTAGTTTAAAGTCCGGCTTGTTTATTGCATTTGGTTGCTGCATTTGTTTGTTGCATAGCATGCATATAACCTTATTATTTTGTTACTAGCGGCTTAATCTGGTGAGTGTAGATGGCATCGGTCCGGATCCACTACAGCTCAGCCTTTGCATTTCTCCAGTTTTCTTTTCTTGCTCATTCTTCGGTGTCTGGTGTCATTTCTGTCCCAGCTGAGTGATGCCAAGTGATCGCGACACTGTTTGCAAAAATGGTGCTCAGGTATCGCGCCGAATTATTTCCTTCAGCCCCACCTTTGTTTCGGTGGTAGACATGCTTCTATCACTGATCGTCCTTTTTCTTGTCATTTTAGCAACCCTTAATGATCGTAGTTATCAAGAAAGGGCAATGTCAGCAGCCTCCATTTTTCCCCGCTATCCTATTTCTTGGACGAGTAATAATGTTGTTGCGACCTTCGTGTCCCACTACATGGTTACCGAGTGTGTCCTTGCCTCCGTGCTAGTCCAGGTTGCTACCTGGCTAAGCTAGCACTTGGTGTAGGGCTTTTTACACCAATTCTTCCACACATTTTGTTCATCCTCGTGCACATCGGCACAACATGCTAGATCGTAGAACCGGAGATCCCGTGAGATTTGTGTGCTTAGTAGGCATGCATATTGTGTGACTAGCAGTAAAATGTGACATTGATTGTGTGTGAATTGATTGTTGTTGTGTGCTTTTGTTTAGTTGAGTTTTCTTTTGCTTCTTTCTTTTTTTGGGCCTCGGTGTTACATTATTTTTCCCCTATAAAGAGTTGCTCATCAACTGACACCGGACTCGAAGAAGTAATAAGTATTTCAAATATTTGGAAGAAGCTCAGCTAAACATTATGGCCTTCTCAGTCAACCGCATGATATAAGGAATATCTGCTCAGAATACCAATTGTATCTTGGTGATTATCCGCATCAATTCTACAGTAGTAATGATCCAGCCAGCAGAAAGACAAGTCAGATGCAAGACCAACGGTATATTTTTCAGTCAAAGGTATGGATCATAGGCAAAGTTTTGGCTCAGCAATAAATGATACCTGAAATATGTTATACCCCAAGAGAGAGTCAGGATGTGATATACTCAAGGAAGACAGTCAAACAAATTTTCTCATGCAAATAATCAGCCGCAAAATATTATGGAAGTGTGCATGGATTTCAGTCTGCATATCAGTATGAAGTTTTGGACATAAGAAACCCAGCATTATTCCACACGCTATCGGAAGAAATTTATGAGGCAAGGCTCCTCAAATTTTTCCTCAGCATGATATGTGAAAATTTCCGGCCCACGGTACCCGGTCTTTCTCAACAAGATACCTCGGTAAAAGCTTCCGACAGAAGGAAATGAATTTTTCTCAACAAGCAAACCCGAGGAGAAGCTTCTCAAGTACGGAACTCAAGTTTCTCCAGCACAATAATCCGACCAAGCTTCGGGTGTAAGCTATCGAGATTTCTTCTGCACGCTATCCAGATAAAAGCCTCGAGCTGAATCTAAGAGTCTTCCTCAGCAAGCTACTCGGATGGCTTCCCTCGTAAGCCACCCAGTCCGCAGCAGTACCACACTATGCACCGTCCTCAGAGATTATATAATGAGTTGGCAGTATATGGCAGTACATCTCAAGGATCAGATTTGCAATAATGTCGTCAGAGGAACAATTCAGTCAAAACATATGCATGCCGCAATAATATGGTATTCAGTTGCATACGATTATGATACATGTGGTACGCATGTATCCCGGGTCAGATCGGTCACTTATACGGGATACGGCACTGATCCAGCAGATATACCTAAGCAAGGTAAGAAAATAAGCAGAAGGAATAATGCCAACAATATTGCACTAGCCACAGTCATGGTCATACGAAGGATCAAGGACATGTGTGGCCAAGTTATTTCAGCAAGGTATCCTGACAAAGAGAATCATGACCGTTAAAGGGTGAGACTGACAACAAAGGTATGATGTATTTTGCATGACCATCAGGGTCCGAATACCCAAATCAGTTGGAGGCCATAATTCCATATGGATCCACAAAGACATACACCTTCAGCGGCCTACTCTATTTACAAGGATTTGCATATCCCGCTGACCCGCTTGACATGGTTAGTGTGGAATATCCTAGTCTGTTCTGTCAGATCCAAGATTCCTTTGCAACCTCAACAGTTTGACCTCAACGGCAGAGTTAAAACATATCACAACGTATTACCAAAAATGGGTATACCGACAAAATGAGAAAGTCAAAAGCCGAATAATCAGCTCAGACCTGGTATACTCGCCGACGGAATCAAGTACCCGATCAGTCTGTCAGGAAAAGCATTTGTCCGTCAGCCCCTGTCGGGCAAAGTCTCAAGATGTAAATGTTTGAGGTATGACATAACTATAACTCCATACACCGTTATATTGCTCACGACAAAAGGCAGTCAAATCTCTAGTGTATGCTACATGCTTGAGCCAAAGGAAATAACTCAAGATAAATCAGTGCACCTATGAGCAGTCAGATCCCGTCAGAAGATGGCCATGATTAATTCTAAGCATTTATTGAACCCAGAAGGCTTGCAGCAACCCCATGACAGAAATAAAAAGGTTTTCATGACAAAAGGAAATTTATGCTCAGATCCGTTAGATATCACCGCAGATATGAAAGTATCAACATCAGCAAAAGGATTTGGTATATGAGCAAAGACCCATCAAAATTTGGGGAAAGGTGAAGCAAGCCACCCCATAGCAAGGTAAGTTGATCATCTGAAATTCTTGGGGGAACAATAAAAAAAGGAAAAATGATGCCCGAGTTGAAAACGGTATCCTCAAGTCATACTTGTTCCCAGAGCAACTAAATCTCGAGGATGAGATTTCTTTAAGGGGGTAAGAGTTGTAACAGCTTGGATTTTGGCCCTTTTCTTTCCCTTTTTGATTTATTGGTTTTTGCTCTGTTTTTCTTTTTGGAGTGGTTCTGTGGCCTTGTCACCTGGGAAATCATCCTCATTTCCCCTCCCAAGTGGATCATCATTCTCAAAACCTTGCCAAGATCATGTCACTCCACTGCTTGACCAAACCCTAATTTCTTTTTCTCAGGAATATTCCTTTTTTCTATTAAAGGAATAACCCTCTGTGCCCTAGGTTGTGGAGCAACCTTTATTTCCATAACTACTAAAATTCCCAAATAATTCTCATAAATTGTTTGGGTCATATCTTTCTCAAATATGGAAAAATATTTCATTTGCCATGTTTATCATCTTCCTCAAATAATTCATTCCTATTCTGCCCTAAATGGCACATTGTGAAGCAAGTGCTATTTTACTTTTCCCAATTGACCTCAAACTCCTTGGACACCTTTTCCTGTCCATATCATTGCCACATGCCAAAGTGAAACCTCATTTGCCTAGTAATTATTTAATTATGATTTTCCAAAGTTCCTGTCTAAGGGAAGTAGTTGTGAAGGAAGTACAAGCTAGGAATATCCAAATGAGTTGACATTTTGCATGGTCCCTCATATCATCATATCATAGCCCTCCACCAAGGTAGAGCTCATGTCATGCCTCCATGTGAGCTCACCGTTAATTCTTTGATTCTGCCCAAAAATTCAGTTTGTGAAGTAAGTATATTTTATCTTGCTCCATTATGGCTGGCAATTTTTCTAGGCCTTCTATTATTCTTATAACCTACCTCAACCCATTTTGGGCATGGTTCATCAAGTCAATATTTCTCTAGAATTTTTGCAAGTTTTTGGTCAGCAAGGATGTTTGTGAAGCTTGTACCATTTTGGTGAATCCAATTGGTATGAAACTTATAAAACATCTTTATATGATCATATCATGAAGCCTTGCCAAGTTTGAGCTCAAGTGGCCACACCATTTGAGTGCATCATCCAAATCTCATTTATGGACCAGATTTGGCAGTTGCAAAGCAACTATGATTTATCTTGATCCAATTCTTCTCCAAGTTACCAGGATGAAAGTCCTTCTTTACCTCAACCTCGCAGACAACTCCATTGGATCCAAAACCTTTCCTGTTGATCAGCAGTTCTCACCCAAATTTACTGCAGCAAACTTCAGACGCCATTTACCATTTAACCACAACACCTCAGATCGAGCCAATGGCACATTAATGCTCTATCTTGGAAGGACATAACGCTAGACACCATTTCCCTGCCTCTCGTGACCTCCCTGTGCCATGTCATGTGGTGACCGGCAGCTGGCATGCACATTTACGCGCTCTATGCACTGTCGCGTGTCCAGAGCACCGTTTGTGCTTTGGCACCGCTCCCCCTCGTCGGCTTCGAGTGCGTGAGCGTGTCCAGCAGCTGGCGCGCATCATCGCCGATCACCTGGACCCCGCTCCTCCTTCGGAAGCTTGCTCACCGACGCAAGCCGCCGCGCGCCCACGGACGAACAGTGGCGGTTTTGGCTAGTAGCTCGCCGTCTTCTTCCTCCCTGCGCTCCCTTGGCCTCCTCTGCCCCGTGAGACCTCCACTTCACCTCCCTCATCTCCTACCTCCGAGCTCGCGAGCGTGGGCATGCGTCCACGACTCCAGACACGCGTCCGCGGTGACGCCAGTGCGGCACCTCCCGCTCTTGCCTATAAATGGCCCTCCCCGAGCCCTTCGAGCACAGCATCCGACTCGCCTCACTCCTCTCTCCCTCCCCATCCACTTCCCTGAGCCCCGGAGCCCCTCTTGCCCCTCCATTGCCGCGGTTGGCGCCTCGGCCCCCCGGCTAAACTCGTTCAAGCCGAGCTCCCTACCTCCTCCGTTCCACCACCAGAGCTTCACCCACCCTCCGGCGAACCTCCCCAGCCCTCCACCTCGCCTCCTCGTCCCCGGAATGGCTCGCTCCCAAGAAAATGGCCGCCGGAGCCGCCTCTAATCTCCGCTTCGCCGTGGTCGCGCTGCTTCTCTCCGGTGTCTCCTCTGCGCGGGGATGGATGCGGCAAGCCACGCCACGCCCGCTGGTGGCCTCTGTTTGGCCGGAGGTGGCCGGAGTTTCCGGGGCCGACGCCGGCAGCGCCCCTGCCTCTGCTCCTCCTCTGCTTCGGTCGGGCCAGAACGGGGAGGAAGACGACGACTCGCGAGGCCCCTCCCCCTGCGCGCGGGCCCCCTCTGTCAGCTGCTGAAGCCAGGCCCCGCCACCGCCACGCTGGATAAGTGGAGACGCACTCCAAGGAGTACGCCTTCACTTATTGAAAGCGCATTCTCTTTCTTCTTAGAGCGTGTATACGCTTTCTGTTCTGGAAAACGTATTTCCTGAGAAGGCGCTTTCTGTTTTTCCAGCCGAGGGCCTGTTTGTGATGATTTCTTTACAGATAGGTCCCTGGCAGAAAAACATTCATATCTTTTTGCTCGAGACTCCTAATGAGGTGAATCCAAAGCCCACTTCTTCGTTTCGTCGAGCCCGTTCTGTTGGTAACATTTTCATGATGTTTTGAATTTATGAAACTGACCATTTCGCCCCTGCCCTTATTCAGCCCCCTCCGAGAGTGAACCTTTTCTGGCGATTCTTTCTGCGAGCTTCTCGCACTTTCTCCCGATGATTTCTTCCACCCCAGGCAAGCCACACCCTCCATTTGCATGGTTGCAATGGAGTGACATGGTTTAAATTATTTGAACTTGTTTAAAATATTGCTTTAGCTACATGACTTTGTGCATGGCATTTTCTCGGAGTTGTATTTTGATCTTGTTATTGCCATGATGTTGCTTGGAGTTCTAGGACTTATATTTTGCACCTTATGTGGTTGACATGTTGCCATTGGATTATTAGTGGCTTATGTTGTGATTATTGTCATGGTGGTGTTGGATATGATATTTTTGGAGTATTACTTTGGATGTCATGCTGCCTTTGGATTATTAGTGGTTAGTATGATTATTTTCATGATGATACCAGTTATTATATTTTGGAGTATTACTTTGGATATCATGCTGCATTTGGATTATTAGTGGTTAGTATGATTATTTTCATGATGCTAGTTGATGTTCTGTTGCTTGGAGTATTATTTTCGGGTATGGGGTTTACATGTGGATCTTAGCCGAATAGCTTTATTCTTGTTATTGGAGTAGTAGGAGTATTGTTTTTGGATTCATCATGACAGTACTATTGTGCTACCCTTGGAGTATTTTGAGATGATGATATTATGCTTGAATTATTGGCTGGATATTGCTATGATTTTGATTATAGTTTGATAGTTGATATCGGAGTATCTGTTACCACAGTTATATTTTTGGGGATAAATTCCGTCATTAAGTTGGTCAAGTGCCACCGAACCGGGTTTTCTCCAGTGCAACCACATTTGCCTTTTTGGGAAGGCCCAAATGCGGTCTATTGTCGTGCCTCTCGCCGGTGCCTCCAACTAGGGAAGGTTATGGGCGTGCGTACCCTGGCCTGGTAAGCAGACATAACCTTGTGTGCCCGTTGTTGTTGTTGTACCCGGGTTGTCCTTGTGTGGGACCGTTTATTGTTTTGGCCACGACGGTGGCCGTTGGTGTCTTTGGTAGACATGGGGCCACCCAGGACTAGCCCAGTGGGGAGGGAGTCGGAGTGGCCGGGAGAGTGTCATGGCAGTAGATCGGTTTTGTCGGAACGCCGTTGGTCCACCTGAATGGGAGTGCGAGGCCATGGGTTCTGTGGTGTGGGTACAGTGCGCTACCTCTACAGAGTGTATTTAATCTATCGATAGTCGCGTCCGTATTAGGTCCCACATTTTGATCAACACTCACATGACGGAATGACTTATAGATGATTTATATGTTGATATGTTGAGCAGTACAGATTGGCTGGATGTTGTTGATGATGTTGGAGACCAAGTGCTGGTCATGGTAGTGATCGCCGGAAATATCACCGTTTGAGACCAAGTGTTGGTCATGGTTGTGATCGCTGGAATGATCACCGTTTGGTTTTGATCACGAGGTGATCGAGATGGTATTTGGTTTGGCCAGTTAGCCAAGAGAGATATGGTTATGGAGACCTAAGATGGTGATTTATCAGTATTGTATCAGTTCATACCACGCTTAGTAGTTTCTTCATCATGGTAGTTGTTAATTAATTAACCTGCTTAATGCTATGTTATTGTCTTGCCTTGATGTTTATGGTTGTTGTGAGCTTGCAAGTACATTCAATGTACTGACTTGGCATGTCATGCCAGAGTGCAGGTGATGCCGTGATTGCTTGATTGCTGGCCGTGGTTTCCATTCGTGCGAGCTAGATCGTGTCCCAGCCAGAGTCCCTACAGATTGGAGTTCACCACCTTCGTCGTTGTTCCGCTGCTAGAAGTTTTCCGCTGCTACGAGTTGTTCTGCTGCTAGCATAGAGCAAGTGTAGTATCACAGGCGTAGTGTCGCCATGCTGATGTGATCATTGTAACATCAGACCCATGTAATTATTATTCTTGTAATAAGAGCTGATTTGTTCTATGTCAAGCAGTGCCGTATTCCAGAGACTTCTCCTCGATATCTGGGCTAGAATACGGGTCATTCCGGTTTCTTTGAGCCGGGGTGCCACAACAAGCAAGATGCTCATGGGACCATTGTTCGCAACAAGGCAAGATTGGTAGCACAAGGCTACTCCCAAGTTGAGGGTATCGACTACGGTGAAACCTTTGCTCCCATTGCTCGCCTTGAATCCATTCGTTTGTTGATTGCTTATGCTTCTCATCACAACTTTAAGTTGCAACAAATGGATGTTAAAAGTGCTTTTCTTAATGGTCCCATTAATGAGTTGGTATATGTCAAGCAACCCCCCGGGTTCGAGGATCCCTACTTTGCAGATCATGTGTATCAACTCGATAAGGCACTCTATGGCCTTAAACAAGCCCCACGCGCGTGGTATGACCACCTTACCGAGTTGTTACAAGACCGTGGATTTGAAGTTGGGCTAATCGACCTCACTCTTTTTACTAAGAAGGTCAAAGGGGAGTTGTTTGTGTGCCAACTATATGTTGATGATATTGTTTTTGGTTCCCCTAACAAAGCTTTCAATGAGGAATTTGCCGCTCTCTTGACCTCTAAGTTCAAGATGTCTTCGATGGGAGAGTTGAAGTTCTTCCTTGGATTCAAAGTCAAACAAAGAAGAGAAGGAACCTTCATCAACCAAGACAAATACACTCAAGACATGCTAAGGAGATTCAAGCTAAGTGATGTCAAGCCGGCTTCCACTCCAATGCCCACCAAGTGCCAACTTGACATTGATCCCAATGGTAAAGCGGTGGATTAATAGGTATATCGCTCCATGATTGGCTCCTTGCTTTACCTTTGTGCATCTAGACTGGATATCATGTTGAGTGTGGGAATTTGTGCACGGTTTCAAGCCGCACCTAAGGAAAGCCACTTTGTGGCGGTCAAGCGAATCTTTCGATATTTGGCGCATGCCCCAAACTTTGGTTTATGGTACCCAAGAGGAACAAACTTCAAGCTTGTAGGATATTCGGACTCCGATTGGGCGGGAGACAAAGTGGATAGGAAGTCCACTTCTGGAGGGTGCCAATTTCTTGGTTGCTCTTTAGTGAGTTGGTCTTCCAAGAAACAAAGTTGTGTCTCTCTCGTCCACGGAAGCGGGGTATGTGGCGGCCAGTAGTTGTTGTGCACAACTTCTTTGGATGAGGCAAACTTTAAAGGATTACGGTTCATTTGTGACAAAGTGCCTCTTTGGTGTGACAATGAAAGTGCCATCAAGATTTCTCTCAACCCGGTCCAACACTTCAAGATGAAGCATATTGAGATTCGGTATCACTTCATCTGGGATCACATTAGGCGAGGGGAGATTGAGCTCAACTATGTCAACACTCATGATAACCTTGCAGATATTTTCACGAAGCCCTCGTATGAAGCAAGATTTCGCGAGTTAAGGCATGAGCTAAATATCATTGATTCGAGCAATGTGACTTGAACCCTTGCACATCCCACCATACTCAACTTGTTGTCTTGTTTAGGTGTAGGCATGGACATAGGGGGAGTGATGTTCTCTCAATGAACTCTTCCTCCCCCCATTATGCATAAATTGATCGAGCCTTTCACATTAGCCATTTTTATGGTACTTGTGCTTCAAAGACGAGTTTTGGTCATGTGCCCAAGGATAATTCTTCGCGGCGCCATACCATTTGCTCAAACATAGGTGGCCACGGCCACCGCCCTCTCTTCTCGAGAGTTTGTTTGTGTGTTGTTTCTTGTTGCTTGTGCTTCTCTCTTGTGAGAGGTTGTGTTTTGGTGTGGTCATGTTCGGGTTAGGCTTGTCGTCTCTTGTGTGGTCCTGCTGTTTTTCTCTAGTCGAGCATAAGTCTTCTTTTCCCTCCTTGTTTCTGCTTTGGGGCGCCTGAGCGGTACTACTGCGTCGACAGAGCGGTACTACCGCTTATAAGCGGTACTACCGCCCTGCCGACACGGTACTACCGTGGAGTGGTTCAATGGGTGCTTCGTGCTCCAGATCTGCACCAGGGTGGTACTACCGTGCCTTGCGCGGTACTACCGCTTGGGGCTGGGCGTGTGGGGTATGTATCGGGCAGGGGGAGTGTCTACTCCCCCATACCCATTCAGTTTGCCCCATCCCCTCGTCCTCTCCTCTCTCAGGCAACTCCCCAAGCACTGGAGGCTCGCCGCCGGGCCGCCGGATTCAGATCGGCTCCCTCGTTTCTCTCCGGTGGGATCATTCCCCACCCTCTCCTCGTGCCATGGATGCCGGTATTGCCCCCGTTCTTCTCTCCCTAGGTTCTCCTTCTTGAATCTAGATTTTGGGGCTATACTCGTTGTATCCCTCGATTTAGTTGTTGAATCGAGGCTTAGGAAGGACTTGGGACTGCTAGACTAGGGTGTTTGTCGATTAGGTGTAGAAATATGATCTTTTCCATCTCCAGTAGTACCAGATCTTGCCGCGGTAGGTGTCAGCCCGCTAACAACCGCTCCAACGGTACTACCGCTGTACCCTAGCGGTACTACCGCTTATAAGCGGTACTACCGCTCTGGTGCATGGTACTACCGCCCTAAGATGCCATTGCTCCTATTTCTATACCTAATCCTCTTGTTGGTCTTCGTCTTTCCCTGGCTTATGCTCTCTTGCTTTTGTGGTCTTTGTGTGCGTGTGTTTTCAGGTGGTAGTAGCTCCGGGCATCAGGCTCGCCGCAAGAATCCAGACCGTGCAACAGGTTCCAAGCGCTATCGCTCGTCAGATGTTCCAGAGTCAGCTGCTGGTGGTGGTGAGGGTGTCTCTTCTGCGCCACCAAGACGCAAGGCCAAGGTTCCAACATCAAAGACCTCCGCTTTGCGCAAGCCTGCCAATCAGATGTCTGGAATGGAGTTATGTACCAAGAGGAAGCTCAGTCCCTACCATGCGGACCAGGAGCCTGCTCTTCTGCGTCGTCCATTCTGGAACAGGTTTCAGCAATCTATCTATCATGATGTCTTGAAGAAGAAGAAGAACTTGTTTGTGAAGGTCAAGTCTGTCGATCTCTCGCACATGGAGAAGGACTTGCAATACTTTGGGGATGCTCTGCAGAGGTGTGAGGAGTTGGATATCAAGAGGATCATTTCCTTCAACAAGGACTTTGATGCCAAGCTCGTGGCCCAGTTCTTTGCCACCGTTCACTTTGGGCATGATCTGGCCCGCACTCTGACTTGGATGACCAATGGTCGTCTTCTCTCCGCCCCTCGGAAGGAATTCATGGTTAGCTTATCGTATAATGATGAGGGTGCCCAGACCCCACTTGGGTTTCGCCCGCATAAGGAGATTGCTGCTACTCATAAGGAGGAGCTTTGGCCCTATTCTACTAGGAAGGTGTCAAAGACTGGGAAGGTTACTTATGAGCTCTGGCCCTTCCTTGACATCATGCATCGTATCTTCAGGAACAGTTTGTTTCCTCGGGTCGGCAACTTGGATCAGGTGCACTCTTACCTAGTTGACTTGCTCCTATTCTGTCAAGAAGAGAAGGACTCTCCCCTGGTGCTGGACGTGTCACATGTGATGTGGTCTAAACTTTACTCTGTTGTCATGGAATGCAAGTGCATCATCTATGGGCCCTATCTTATGCAGCTTATCGAGGACACTTGGGCAGGCAAGTTTCTAGATGAGGAGCTTGCCACAGACAACATGGTGTCTCATGACACTATCGAGCTGCGTCAGAAGGAGAAGTGGAGTTCGTCTACTCCGGCACCTCCAGTGCAGGAGACTGTCCTATCTGATGATGACGAGGAGGATGATGATGGGCCGTAGTATGTGTCCCCATCTGAGGAGCCCTCTTGGGCGAAGAAACTCAAGGAGAAGATGAATCGTACGTTCTGCCTTCAGGCCAAGGGCCAGTACAAGGCTCACAAGGAGGCCAAGATGGCTTGTCGCCGTGACAAGGCTATTATGAGACAGGTTGGCCTTGAGGCTCCAGATGGCTCTGAGGAGAGGATCACTGATGAGGAGTCCTGGATCAGAGTGCATTGCCCGTGGACTGACACTGAGGAGGACACCGTAGTTCATACTTCTCCCCGTGCTGTAGAGGTTTCTAAGGATGAGGAGGAGGAGGAGCATGACTGGTGATGCCATGGAGACCTACTACCATCGTGTGTCGTGTCGTCCCTTTTGGCGTCTTGCTGCCAAAGGGGGAGAGTTAGGGATTTGCCTTAGGTCTTGTGTTGGCATGTGTGTTGGCGTGTTCGTGTTCGTGTCTCGTGTTCGTTGTGTTCGTTCGCTTTCTTTCGGCTATGAGCAAGACCATATGGTGTAAGACATATGTGAACTACCCTATCCTATCTACTTTAGTATCAAGTACCCTATTATATTGTGAGATGCTTCTTTTTCAACATTTATATTATTGCTCTCTGCTCGTCCTTGCTTAGTTGTACTTGTTGTTATTATTATATGCAAGGATGTTGCCTGCCTACAAAATATAGGGGGAGTTTGGTCCTAAAGATGTGCACACAACCTTTCATGCTAATTCCTTGGTGCACATCTCTAGGGGGAGCCCGTCTATATTTTGTTAGAAGGGGGTTTGCTTACTTTCAGTTACTATTTTGTGCAAATCCCGTGTTGTCATCAATCCACCAAAAAGGGTGAGATTGTAAGGGCATATTTATCCCTTAAGTAGTTTTGCTGACTGATGACAATACGTTTGTGGACTAATCGTGTGCACTAAGTGTTTCAGGTGATCTAACATAAGGGCACTTTGCGATTGTTACCCCTCGAGGTCTTCACTTTGGACGGATTATTTTCCTTCGTTTCTTTCCGGTGGATTTGAGTCGTAGGGATAATCGTACTATCAAGAGGGGATCCGTTTCGGAAGAGTATGGGTGGAATCATCATGTACACATTTTCCTTACACCCACGCTATCTTCCTGCCTGTTGGAGTTTCCGTGTTGTTCAAAACAAGGGGTGCCTTGTGCTAAGCGGTAGTACCGCGCCCAGGACGGTAGTACCGCCTATTGGCGGTAGTACCGCTTGTTAGTGCCGCTAGTACTACCGCTCCTGCTTTGGTCTCGACTTTTTCGTGTCGTGTTTTCGTATAGGGCCATGCAGGGGGCGGTAGTAGGGACGACAGTAGGGCGCGGTAGTACCGCCCTGAGGGCGGTAGTACCGCTCCTACTTCCGCTCCATTACCGCTCTGCTCGCTGCCCTCCCCTGTTTTTCCAGCGGCTATAGGAAGCGGCAGTACCGCCTATAGGCGGTAGTACCGCTCTCAGGGCGGTAGTACCGCCCTAGTGCGTGTACTTCTTCCTCCTCAGTCCTGTTTGCCCGTCTGCCTACTTGCTACAACGGTAGTGCCGCTGCCCACATGTGGGCTGCGGGCTGCATAACGGTTGGATGTGTCCCCCCACTATGTAAAGGGGTCTTCTCCTCCAAGAAGACTTACCTCTTCTATCCCCAAACTCCATTGTTGCTCCAAGCTCCATTTTCACCCGATCTCTCTCCCTAGCCAATCAAATTTGTTGATTTTCTAGGGATTGGTTGAGAAGGCCCGGATCTACACTTCCACCAAGAGAAATTTGATTCCCCCCATGTCGGTGTACTAGAGTAGGGGTACCCTAGTATCCCGAACTTGTGCACGGGTAGTCGCAGCGCCCCGCGGCAAGACCTGCCGGGTGACCGCCAAGGACCCCCGTGGTTCCTTTGGAGCCATTTAAGAACAAAGTATTTAAGCCAAGGAGACAAGGCCCCGGCAAGAGGAGCTTGCCAGGAAGGCCACTCAAAACACAAGACCCCGGCAAGAGGAGCTTGCCGGGAAGGCCAACCAAGGCATCTCAAGGAACTTGCCGCGACGCGCCACGCGTCCCGGCAAGACCTGGCGAGCGACAAGCTCCTGGACGCGGCAAGACAACGGCCGCAGAAAGGCATTTGCCGCGGCAAGCAACCACTCTGTACCTGCGCTCCAGCTCACCCACCAACGTGTCGCTCTGAGACCCTTCCAGGCGTACGTGGCGGGAGGCTGTGCAGCCAGGGGTACACTATGGCAAGCGGTGCTGAAAAGATCGCCATCGTGGCGAGCGGTGGCGTCCCTGACGGTCCTTTTCTGCACTGTTTAGGCGACGCAGATGGGCATTTAATGCCCTTGTCCCCTGCCGTCAGAGTTAGGTATGATACACTGTGTAGGTAGCTGTACCCACCGCAACACCTTTCCGTTTTTGCCCTTGTCTACGTTGCCACCTGTTGGAGACCCCTTGATCATATAAAAGGAGGCCCATGCACAACGTAGAAGGGGGGGACAGCAGAACATTCACGCTCGGTCTCGTTAGCTGCTTGTGTGTACTGTAGCACTCAGCGCTCCCGAGCAAGAACTCAATACAAACCACAAAGCAGCAGTAGGAGTATTATCTCTCCGGAGAGCTCCGAAGCTGGGTAAAACCGCGCTCGTGTGCCTCGCCTCGATCTGCTCTTCGTGCGGCCTCCGCCCCCCGCCGAACCGAAAAGGGGCTCCGTCCCCATAGGTGCTCGCGGAGTCAACTTCCCCGACACCCCACTAATCCCTTGCGGATCTTGTTACTCTTGGGTGTTTGAGCACCCTAGACGGTTGAGGTCACCTCAGAGCCATAGTCCATTGTGGTGAAGCTTCGTGGTGTCACTGTGAGCCTCCAATTAAGTTGTGGAGATTGCCCCAACCTTGTTTGTAAAGGTTCGGTCATCGCCTCCAAGGGCACCAATAGTGGAATCACGGCATCTCGCATTGTGTGAGGGCGTGAGGAGAATACGGTGGCCCTAGTTGCTTCTTGGGGAGCATTCTGCCTCCACACCGCTCCAACGGAGACGTACTTCCCCTCAAAGGGAAAGAACTTCGGTAACACATCCTCGTCTTCACCGGCTCCACTCTTGGTTATTTCGTACCTTTACTTATGCAAGCTTATATTGTGTTGCATCTCTTGCTTGCTTGTGTGCTTGTTGTTGTTGCATCACATTGGTTGCTCACCTAGTTGCATATCTAGACAACCTACTTTGTTGCAAAGTTTAATTTGAGAAAGAAAAGGTTAAAAAAAATTAGTTGCCTATTCAACCCCCTCTAGTCAACTATATCGATCCTTTGAATTGGTATCAGAACCTCGTCTCTTTATTAAGGACTTTGCCGTCTGAAGAGTATGGTTGACACTGTAGACGGTGTGGAGGAGCACTCTGGTGCAAATCCGGTCTCGTCTACGGGCGATGGGGGAACCTCGGTCTCTCATGAGGAATTCAATGTGGCCTTGGACACATTGAAAACCTCCATGACGACCAAGGTTGAAAGCATATTTAATAAATTCATTGAAGGGCTTAAACTATCCAACGCACCGTTGAAAGTGGGTGATCCCACTAACAAGGTGACAGATGCTAACTCCGACAAGGGGGAAGCTACTAGAGAAAAAGCTCCTTCTTCTGGTGGTAAGAATGGCACCGACATCTTTGCCCATGTGGAACCTCCACTTGTTTATGGTGGACCGATTCCTTCTACTCATTTGAATCATGCCGGTCCTCCCCCTAAGATTGTGAAAAATGAGGACTTTGATTCTTGGTTTTATCGCTTTAAGCGTCATTCAAATCATGTGAATACTAATCTTTCGAGAATCATTGAAGAAGGTTTCTATCCGCATGACCCAAGCAACTTCACCCATAGAGAAGCCGCGGATAATCAATTCAATGAGAATGCTCTCTTCATCATCCAAGATGCAATTCCACCCGAAGATCTCATACATCTTCGGCCCTTCGCCTTGGCCAAAGATGCATGGCTTTGTGTTGTCTCCCTCTACCGGGGTAGCGCAAGCATTCAACGCTCCAACTATGAAGTGGTGCAAGATGAAGCCGATGAGTTTGCAATGAAAGAAGATGAAGAACCTCGTGAGCTTTATCGGAGAGTAACTAAACTCGCGTTCTCACTCCGAGATCATGGGAGCAAGGACACGGGTTACAATTGGATCAAGCGCAAATTCCTCAATGCAATGATACCTTACCTCAAGGCCATGTCCTCTGTCATTCGTCAAAGGCCGGAGTTCCACACTTTGTCCTCAGGTGAAGTGTTGGATGAGTTTGTGGCTATGAGCATCCTGGACAAGACCGCCGACAATGCGATGCTACGTTCTCAAAGAGCAAAGAAGCCTAACCTTGCATTAAAGGCCAAGGTTAGTGTGGAAGAAGAGGAAGAAGAGGAGAGCAACCCCGAAGATACAAAGTATGATTATCATGAGCACTTGGCTCTCGCTTAACGGCAATTTTGGAGTAATAAGAACTCAAGGCCCAACTTCAACAAGAACAACTCAAGTGGCAACAAGGTCAAGCAACGCGTGAGGACTTGCTATAATTGTGGCAATGTGAGCCATTTTTTTACGGAATGCCCTTATGAGAAGAGAGAAGACAATGGTGGCAAGCTCATTCGAAAGGACAAAGCCAAGTCTTTCCCTAACAAGAGCAACTTCACCAAGAGGACTCCTCCCAAGGGGTTGGTTGCACAAAAAGAGTACAATGAGGATGATGATGACGATGAAGGCGGTGACTCGGTTGCTATGGCCTCCGTGTCCATTGCAACAACTCCTCGGGTATCTCTCTTCGACTCACCCAATGAGAACATCACCGCCAAGTGCCTCATGGCTAAAGCAACCAACAAGGTAACCCCCAACATCAAAACTACCATCATTACTAATCCTTCCTTGACGGATAGCATTGATGAAAATGTGGGGCCTAATGAGGAAGAAAATGAGTTAGATTCCTTAATGAGTAAGCTCAAGGGTAAGTCCAAAAAGCACTTTGTTGCTCTCTTGGAACAACTTGGTGAAGCCAATGACACCAACGAGGCTCACGAAGAAACCATCTCTAAGATGGAGGGGCATAGTCGTGATTATGCCGATGAGATATCGGATCTCTATACCTCTCTTGAGGAAGAGCGTGGTCTTCGTTTGGCTCTTGAGGATTCACACAACGATGATCATGCTAAATTAAAGAAAGATCTTGATCATGCTTGTGTCTTATCTCGTGTGCTAAATTCCGAGAAGGCCAAACTTGAAGTTGATCTTGCTAGACTCAAGGAAGAGTTTGATATACTTGACAAGGCCCATAAAGCCTTGATAGGTATTCATGCTAGTCTTAAAGAATCTCACGATCAACTCCAAGTGAAGCTAACTAAGGAGAAAGCCACCTTTCCTCATATGGTTTTGATTGATAATGCAAATGCTACTAACCCATGTTGTGAGCATGTGCATCTTATTGAGGAGAATGCCAAGTTGAAGATGCAACTTGAGAAAGGCATTGTGTCATGCATACAAGGTGAGAAGAACCTCAACGACCTTTTGAGCAATCAAAAGGAAGTTGTGGCCAAGGAAGGGATTGGGTTTGCACCCATGCCCAAGAACAAGAAGAAGAATGACAAGACCAAACGACCTCCCCCTCTCAAGAAAACCTTTGTGAAGGAGGGAGAGGGTGCTTCCAAGGAGAAGAAGAATAATGTGAAGGGTGGTGGTGCCAACAGAAGCAATGCCACCCCTTCCAACAAAGCCGGCGACTTTAACCCTTCTTATGTGTTGTGCTGTGCTAGTGATGGGCATGTTTATGCCAAATTTGTTGGTTCTCCTTATGAGTACATTGAATGGTCTATTTGGGTTCCTAAGACCCTTGTCACTAACATCAAAGGACCCATTACAAAATGGGTACCTAAATCCAAGCATTGATCTCTTGTAGGTGTTTGCTTCCGGTGGGGGATCATGGTTGCTCGATAGTGGAGCTACAAATCATATGACCAGAAGCAAGGACTTGGTGGTGGACGTGCACAAGATTCCATCTGTGCCCACCAATGTCGAGTGGGGTGATGCCTCATCGTCCAAGGTATTGAGTTGTCATTTCTCATGATCTCACGATCAAGAAGGTCATGCTTGTTGAGTCCCTTGCATACAATTTACTTTCCGTTCATCAACTTGCACTCATGGGCTTTGCCACCTTCTTTGATATTGATACCGTGGCCCTCTTGTGGAGCAAGACTCTTAAAGTAGCCTTTGTTGGGCATGTTGAGAACGGTCTCTATGCGATTAACTTTTCGGAGCGACCCACTAAGACCGCGACATGCCTAATGGCTAAGTTGACATGGGATGGCTTTGGCATCGCCGTCTAGCCCATGTCAATATGAGATCTTTGCAAAGTCTTCTCAAGGGGGACCATGTCCGTGGACTAACGAATGTTAGTTTTGCTAAAGATCGTGCTTGCAGTGCTTGTATCGAAGGAAAGCTACATGAAAAGGGTCACCCTCCCACGACTATCATTTACTCGAAGAGGCCTTTGGAGATCCTTCATATGGATCTCTTTGGGCCTTCATTGGAATATCTTGGTCTCAACACATGAGTAGGTAGTTTTCTCTCAGAAAAAGAATGGTAGAAGTGTAGGCATGTTCTGATGGCTATCTCCACGAATGGAGGAAGGGTGGAGGGGTATATATATAGCCTCCACACAAAATCTAACCATTACACACAATTTACCGAACTCGGTGGGATCGAATCGAGAAACTCGGTCACACCGATCTAGTTCAAAATGTGAATGTTAGGATTTTCAGTGGGACCGACATGTCGACTCGGGGGGACCGATTTCACTAGGGTTCGGGCATAACATAATCTTAGTGAGACCAATCACATAAACTCGGTGAGACCAATTTCTGTAATAGGCAAACTTGGTGGGACCAATCGCTCATTTCGGTGAGACCGAAATGTTACAAAAAGGAAACGGAGAGTTTGCATTGCGAACTCAGTAGGACCGATCACTCATCTCAGTTAGACCGAAACGTTACGAAGGGAAACAGAGAGTTAGCAATCCCATCTCAGTGAGACCGAGATCCCTATCAGTGAGACCGAACTGATTAGTGTTTCTGGCTATGGCTATGTCAAATGAGCTCAGTGCCGCCGGATAGATCAAATCGGTGGGGCCGAGTTTGACTTTTCATTTGGGACATATGTGGATAGGAGAAAGTGGTTGAGGGCTTTTGGAGCATATCACTAAGCATTTTGAGCAAGCAAGCCATTAAGCAACACCTCATCCCCTTTTAATAGTATTGGCTTTTCCTATGGACTCAATGTGATCTTGGATCACTAAAATGAAAATGTAGAGTCTTGAGCTTGAGCCAATGTGTGTCCTTAGCATTTTGAGGGGTCCACATTCCTAGTCCATGCCATGCCAATCATTGAACTTTCTGAAATGATCATCTTGAAAGAGTATTAGTTCAATGAGCTATATGTTGTTAGGAATTACCAAAACCACCCAGGGATTAGTTGCACTTCCAATCTCCCCCGGGGTTTGTGACTCCTTGAACTAGTGCAAGATGTGAAATTTGTTTGCACTTGTTCTCGCCAAAATGATATGAGTGAAGTATGTTGGCGGAGTCACCCTCACGAACTCTCTAGTTCTTCTTCTTCGGGATCCACATCAACTTGATTGGAATCCTTGGGGTTGAAGTCGTACTTGATGAAGTAGAACTTGATGTAGTCTTGGGAACTGATGAGGACATCAATACCATTGTTACATCCACAGCCCCTGCTGCTATACATACTGGACCAATTACTAGAGCTCGCGCACGCCAATTAAATTACCAGGTACTTTCGTTTCTTGGTAATGATTCTAATGTTCATGAGAATATGATACTGCCTAAATTGGATACATTTGTTTTGCTTACAAATGAAGGGCCTAGCTTGGAGAAGGATGAACATTGGAGCAAGAACACGCATGGAGTTGAGGGCATGCGCAAGGGGATCAAGAACGGAGTTACAAGTGATTATTTCAGGACTTTGAAGCCACCATAAGGAGTGCATGAAGCCTTGGACGAAATATACAAGATGCCACTTCATAATATTCGTCCATAGGCTATTCTAGGTGTTGCGTCACCTTATTTTTGGGCCAGGCCCATGTAATTTCGAAATACTTAAGTATAGGCTATTTTTAGAGTCCGTATGTGTGGGGAAACAAGAGTTAGGGTTGGTTTCGGACCCCACCATCAGGGGCCACGAAATTCCCTCCTCTTCCACCATATATACAGCCCTTAGGGCGTCGTTTAGACTTTGGGTTTTGTTTAGATCAAAAGTTCGCCATAGCTGCAACTTCGCGTACTTCGTTTGTGTTCAACGACCAGACCAAGACGTCACAGAACCCCACCTTCATTAATAAAGCTTTCCTCTTTATTCGCAATATCCAGATTGCAATCTTAGTTTCTTGCTTGTTCTTCGTTTGCTCGCAGGAAACAGGCCCTCGTGGTCAGGTTGATCGTGCTCCGGCGTGGTCAATAACCCTCGGAAGTTGGTTTAGCGATTGCTAAGGCGCGACGTCTCGCACGTTCGTAGTCGGATCGTCAAGGTCGACTCCCACAGAAACGAAACCACCATCTCATCGAAACATCGGGACACCCTCGCCTCTATCAAGTGGTATCAGATTTTCAGGTTGCTCGGTGAGATTTTACAGTTTTTCGTAGTTTAGATCGAGTCTGTTCTTCATACCTATAGTCCACGAAAAAGCCAAAAAAAATTAGGGTTAGTTCATCATATCCGAACCAATCTGAGCCTTTGCATAATCTTTTCTGTATTTGCTTTGTTGAATTTGCGGTTGCATCGTCGTGTCAAGTTGCTGGTCTTAGCGTCTAGTCTTTTAGAGTTTCGAGTTCTGGTCATATTAGTCACGCCGCCGCCGCACCATCATCATTGTCCCTGCCATCTTCCACCACCGCTTATCCGCCCCTGCTCCGAGTCCATATACCACCACCGCTCCGAGTCCATATACCACCACCGCTTATCCGCCACCGCTCCGAGTCCATATACCACCACCGCTCCGAGTCCATATACCACCACCGATCCGTATCCATATATCACCGTCACTTCGAGTCCATCTCATATTAGGTTTGCTTTCGAGATCCATCTGTTGCCAGATTCGTGTTTCCTTGGTTGAGTAGGTTTAGGATTCCATCAATCTTTTGCCGTCCGTAGAAGAGGTTGGTTTCCAAAAGAAAAAAAAAGAGAGTCTGGAAACCACCCTCCATTTAGGCCCAAAATTTTCCAAAAACGCACTTGACAAAAAAAATTCTGGCTATCCTATTTTTAGGTGTTTCTTAGCCTTTTGAGACAGTCGCCGTTATTGAAAGTTTTTTTTGAGCCGTTTCCAGTTTTTGGGTCCGGGCAGTCGAAAAAAAAAAATTCGCAAAAAAATTCGTGTCTATCGACCTGGGAAGAGTTTTGAGACACTCGCCATTATTGTGATTTTTCGCAAAAAAAAAGAAGAAGAAGCGAAAAAAAAAGAGTGCCAAAAAAAAACAGGGCGAAAAAAAAAATCCAGAGTGTGCTTTTCCCTGTGTTTACGTGCAGCGCCGTGATTTTGTTGGTGTTCTAGGCTCGCATCTCTAGCACGGTCTAGCCTAGGACCAGCACAGTACCGTCGTTGAGCGTTTATTCAACTTTGCATCTCTGAATTGATTATTGCTGACCCTTTTTGCTACCATACTATAAGCCTTCCCAGCTCCACATACATCTACTTCGTGCGTTTGACTCTCCCTGGCAATCGCTCTATCCAAGCTTTTGAGAGTTTTGACTACAACGGCTGCCAATCACCGCCTGCTGCTGGGTAAGAACTGGTAAGAATTTGAGATTTGCTTGACGGATTTGTGACACCACCACCACCTCTTGTTAGTACTCTGTAGGATCATATTCTTGTGTGTTTCTATTGCTGCTAACCATGCCAGGATCACAAGCCGACGAGACTGACTGGGAGAACTTGACGAACAAGGAGCTTCATGATAAGTTTCAGCAAATGATGAGTGGACAGGTGCAAGATGTGCTAAACAGATTTGAAGAGGCCATGGAGAAGATAGATGGCATGGAGAAGACGTTCGAAACAAAGCTCGATAACAGATTTAATGAACTGCTTGCGCGTCTTCCACCACCGGCTGCACCTGCCGCACCTCTGCAACAACAGCAACAACAACGAATACCTCCAGGTCGGGAAGCAGCCCTTCGCCGAGCGATCCGTGTCCCTCTTCAGCCTGGCCAAACTGCTGGTGCTGCTGTTGATACTTCTGTGGCTCCTGCTGCTGATGCGGAGGAGGATGATTATGTGGGAGATTATGAGGATGAGGTTGATGACAATCAGAACTACGTGCAACCACCAGCACCACAACCACCAGGTCGTCCACATGCAAATAATGGTAATGTTAGGGCTCCCCCTTAGGTACGAGATCATGACCATCTCCCTAAACTGAAATTGAATATTCCACCATTTGAGGGTAGATATGTTCCTGATATATATCTTACTTGAGAGTTAGAAACTGAACAACGATTTACATGTTTACAATATTCTGAGGAGAGACGTGTTCCTGCTACTGTTTGTGCTTTCACTAGCTTTGCATGTGTTTGGTGGTCTGAATATTGTAGATTATATCCTGTTCCAGCTACTTGGGCTGCTTTGAAAACTGCTATGCGTACTCGTTGGGTTCCACCATATTATCAACGTGAATTACTTCAAAAATTGCAGCGCTTAAGACAAGGAAAAAATTCTGTAGAAGAATATTATCAGGAATTACAAACTGGCTTGATTAGATGTGGTATTGTTGAGGCGAATGAAGCTATGCTTGCACGTTTTCTGGGTGGATTAAATAGAGAGATTCAGACCATTCTAGACTATAAGGATTATAATAATATCACTCGTTTATTCCATCTTGCTTGTAAAGCTGAACGTGAAGTGCAGGATCGACAGGCATTGGCGCGGACTAACTTTTCTGCAGGTCGACCTTCATCATGGACACCACGTGCATCATCTACTTCCACACGTTCTGCTACACCGGCACCTCCGTCAGCTGCCAGCTCCAACCGTGATACAAGAAAGCAGGCACAACCACCACTATCTGCCAAGAGCACACCTGCCGGGCCTGCACAGAGCTCTGCTTCTTCCATGGCGTCTACAGGGCACACAAGTGATATTATTTGTCGTCGTTGTAAGGGAAGAGGACATTTTGCGCGCGAATGCACATCTCAACGTGTGATGATTGCTACTGAGGATGGTGGGTATGAGTCCGCTAGTGACTATGATGAGGAGACTTTGGCTCTTCTTACACATGAAGAACACGGTGGCGATGATTCTGATCATGAGACGCAATACATGGCTGCTGAAGATGCTGACAGGTATGAATGTTTAGTTGCTCAACGTGTTTTGAGTGTGCAGGTCACGCAAGCTGAGCAAAATCAGAGGCATAATTTGTTCCATACAAAGGGAGTTGTGAAGGAACGTTCTGTTCGCGTCATCATAGATGGAGGGAGCTGCAACAACTTGGCTAGCATGGAGATGGTGGAGAAGCTATCCCTCACCACAAGACCAAATCCACATCCTTACTACATCCAATGGTTCAACAACAGCGGTAAGGTTAAGGTAACACGTACTGTTCGTGTGCATTTTAGTATCTCTACATATGCTGATTATGTTGATTGTGATGTGGTACCCATGCAAGCATGTTCCTTATTACTTGGTAGACCATGGCAATTTGATAAAAATTCTGTACACCATGGTAGAAACAATCAGTATACTCCCGTTCATAAGGACAAAAATATTACTTTGCTTCCTATGACTCCTGATTCCATTTTGAAAGATGATATTAATCGAGCTAATAAAGCAAAACAGGAGCAAAATAAGAGTGAAAATCAGATTGTGGCAAAAGAATTTCAGCAACAAATGAAGCCTAATAATAAACCATCTAGTGTTGCTTCTGAAATTAAATTGAAAAGTGCATGTTTATTTGCCACCAAATCTGATATTGATGATCTAGATGTTAGCAAATCTGTTTGCTATGCTTTTGTGTGCAAAGAGGTATTATTTTCATTCGAGGATGTGCCTTCCTCTTTGCCTCCTGCTGTTACTAACATTTTGCAGGAGTTCGCTGACGTCTTTCCACAAGACGTGCCACCGGGATTACCACCTATTCAAGGGATTGAGCATCAGATTGACTTAATTCCCGGTGCATCATTACCCAACCGCGCACCATACCGTACCAATCCAGAGGAGACGAAGGAGATTATGCGTCAAGTACAGGAGCTGCTCGACAAAGGTTATATACGCGAATCCCTTAGTCCTTGTGTTGTTCCTATTATTCTAGTGCCGAAAAAGGATGGTACCTCGCGTATGTGTGTTGATTGTAGAGGCATTAATAATATTACTATTCGTTATCGTCATCCTATTCCTAGGCTAGATGATATGCTTGATGAATTGAGTGGCTCTACAATATTCTCCAAAGTTGATTTGCGTAGTGGATACCATCAAATTCGTATGAAATTGGGAGATGAATGGAAAACAGCTTTTAAAACTAAGTTTGGTTTATATGAGTGGTTAGTCATGCCTTTTGGGTTAACTAATGCACCTAGTACTTTCATGCGACTAATGAACGAAGTTTTACGTGCTTTCATTGGACGATTTGTGGTAGCCTATTTTGATGATATACTGATTTATAGCAAATCTTTGGAAGAACATTTGGAACATTTACGTGCTGTTTTTAATGCTCTACGTGATGCACGTTTGTTCGGTAACCTTGGGAAGTGCACCTTTTGCACCGACCGAGTATCTTTTCTTGGCTATGTTGTTACTCCACAGGGAATTGAAGTTGATAAAGCCAAGATTGAAGCTATTGAGAGTTGGCCGCAGCCCAAAACGGTCACACAAGTGAGGAGTTTTCTTGGCCTCGCTGGTTTCTATAGGCGTTTTGTGAGAGATTTCAGCACCATTGCTGCACCTCTCAACGAGCTTACAAAGAAGGATGTGCCTTTTGTTTGGGGTACCGCACAGGAAGAAGCCTTCACCGTATTGAAAGATAAGTTGACACATGCTCCTTTACTCCAACTTCCTGATTTTAATAAGACTTTTGAGCTTGAATGTGATGCTAGTGGAATTGGATTAGGAGGTGTGTTATTACAAGATGGCAAACCTGTTGCATACTTTTCTGAAAAATTGAGTGGGCCTAGTCTGAACTATTCTACTTATGATAAAGAATTATATGCTCTTGTTCGGACTTTAGAAACATGGCAACATTATTTATGGCCCAAAGAATTTGTTATACATTCTGATCATGAATCTTTGAAACACATTAAAAGTCAAGCAAAACTGAACCGTAGACATGCTAAATGGGTTGAATTCATTGAGACTTTCCCTTATGTCATTAAACACAAGAAGGGTAAAGAAAATGTTATTGCTGATGCTTTGTCACGACGTTATACTATGCTTTCACAACTTGACTTTAAAATATTTGGTTTGGAGACCATCAAAGATCAATATGTGCATGATGCTGAATTTAAAGATGTATTGCAAAATTGTAAAGAAGGTAGAACATGGAACAAGTTCATCGTTAATGATGGATTTGTGTTTCGTTCTAACAAGCTATGCATTCCAGCTAGCTCTGTTCGTCTTTTGTTGTTGCAGGAGGCGCATGGAGGAGGACTAATGGGACACTTTGGCGTGAAGAAGACGGAGGATATACTTGCTACACATTTCTTTTGGCCAAACATGAGACGGTATGTTGAGCGTTTTGTTGCTCGCTGCACTACATGTCAAAAAGCTAAGTCACGACTCAATCCTCATGGTTTATATAT
Organism: Aegilops umbellulata; assembly: GCA_032464435.1. Classification (NCBI taxonomy): domain Eukaryota; kingdom Viridiplantae; phylum Streptophyta; class Magnoliopsida; order Poales; family Poaceae; genus Aegilops; species Aegilops umbellulata. Next base: position 308,695,060 of record CP136056.1, on the reverse strand, counting down.
GCCTTTGCCTGTACCTAGTGTTCCTTGGGAGGATATATCTATGGACTTTGTTTTAGGTTTACCTCAAACAAAGAAGGGGATGGATAGCATATTTGTTGTCGTGGATAGATTCTCGAAAATGGCACACTTTATACCATGTCATAAAAGCGATGATGCTGTTAATGTTGCTGATTTGTTCTTTCGTGAAATTATTCGCTTGCATGGTGTGCCAAATACTATTGTTTCAGATCGTGATACTAAATTTCTTAGCCACTTTTGGAGATGTTTATGGGCTAAGTTGGGGACTAAACTGCTTTTTAGTACTACTTGTCACCCCCAAACTGATGGACAAACTGAAGTAGTCAATAGAACATTGTCTACTATGCTTAGGGCTGTTTTGAAGAATAATAAGAAAATGTGGGAAGAATGCTTGCCTCATATTGAATTTGCTTATAATCGTTCATTGCATTCTACTACTAAGATGTGCCCTTTTGAAATTGTGTATGGTTTCCTACCTCGTGCACCTATTGATTTGTTGCCTCTTCCATCTTTGGAGAAGGTTAATTTTGATGCTAAAAAACATGCTGAATTGATTTTAAAAATGCATGAGTTAACTAAGGAAAACATTGAGCGTATGAATGCTAAATATAAACTTGCTGGAGATAAGGGTAGAAAACATGTTGTCTTTGCACCTGGTGATCTTGTTTGGTTACATTTGCGTAAGGATAGGTTTCCTAATTTGCGCAAATCAAAGCTAATGCCACGTGCTGATGGTCCATTTAAGGTGTTAGAGAAAATAAATGATAATGCATATAAACTTGAGCTGCCTGCAGATTTTGGGGTTAGTCCCACTTTTAACATTGCAGATTTGAAGCCTTATTTGGGTAAGGAAGATGAGCTTCCGTCGAGGACGACTTCATTTCAAGAAGGGGAGGATGATGAGGACATCAATACCATTGTTACATCCACAGCCCCTGCTGCTATACATACTGGACCAATTACTAGAGCTCGCGCACGCCAATTAAATTACCAGGTACTTTCGTTTCTTGGTAATGATTCTAATGTTCATGAGAATATGATACTGCCTAAATTGGATACATTTGTTTTGCTTACAAATGAAGGGCCTAGCTTGGAGAAGGATGAACATTGGAGCAAGAACACGCATGGAGTTGAGGGCATGCGCAAGGGGATCAAGAACGGAGTTAGAAGTGATGATTTCAGGACTTTGAAGCCACCATAAGGAGTGCATGAAGCCTTGGACGAAATATACAAGATGCCACTTCATAATATTCGTCCATAGGCTATTCTAGGTGTTGCGTCACCTTATTTTTGGGCCAGGCCCATGTAATTTCGAAATACTTAAGTATAGGCTATTTTTAGAGTCCGTATGTGTGGGGAAACAAGAGTTAGGGTTGGTTTCGGACCCCACCATCAGGGGCCACGAAATTCCCTCCTCTTCCCCCATATATACAGCCCTTAGGGCGTCGTTTAGACTTTGGGTTTTGTTTAGATGAAAAGTTCGCCATAGCTGCAACTTCGCGTACTTCGTTTGTGTTCAACGACCAGACCAAGGCGTCACAGAACCCCACCTTCATTAATAAAGCTTTCCTCTTTATTCGCAATATCCAGATTGCAATCTTAGTTTCTTGCTTGTTCTTCGTTTGCTCGCAGGAAACAGGCCCTCGTGGTCAGGTTGATCGTGCTCCGGCATGGTCAATAACCCTCGGAAGTTGGTTTAGCGATTGCTAAGGCGCGACGTCTCGCACGTTCGTAGTCGGATCGTCAAGGTCGACTCCCACAGAAACGAAACCACCATCTCATCGAAACATCAGGACACCCTCGCCTCTATCAGGAACCCACTTGACCTTAGGAGCTTCTTCAAATGCATCAATCTCCTCTTGGAGCTTGTCCTTGCCTTTTGCTTGTGGTCTTGTGGTGGAAGATCATCTTGAGCCTGTGTCCCCTTGAAAGAAGTAGGATCATACTTCTCTTGTTGAGGAACAAACTTTGTCTTAGGGTATTGATCTTCTTCCCACTCAACTCCATTGGCATTGAAGTTTTGTTCAAAACCAACACCTTGATTCTTCCGGTGCCTTCCTTGCTTGCGTACAATTTCCTCAAATTGCTTAGTTCCAGCAATGCTCTTGTAAACACCTTTCTCTATAATTCCCTTCAATAAGCTATTTCCTTGCTCAAGTGTAACTTCACTAAGAGAATCATTAGTGGAATCAAGAGAACTACTAGAAGCAACAACACTGGATTTGACATGATTATTGTTACTACCAAAAGAAGAATCTTTCTTATTCTTGTTGCTAGATTTCACTTGTGGCATGTAAGTAGACAAGAGTAAACTCTTGGCAATGTAAGAAGAACTTTTCTTCTGAAGATCATCATTGATTGCTTTTAAGAACCCATGCTCTTGCTCAAGGTTGAGATTTTCAAAGCGTAGCTTGTCATGAGTCTTTAAAAGCTCTCGATGATCTTCCAAGGTCGTTTCATGAGATAACTTAAGAGTGTTTAGTTCTTTAGTTAGACGCTCAATCAGGTTCTTATCATCGTCATTTGTTTTATCTTGATTAGCATGATTAATAGCAAGTTCATCATAGTTTTCATCACTAGAGTTGTCAACAAGTAAATCATCATCACCTAGCAAATCATCTTCATCACTCTTGAAATCAACATACTCGGGGTGTGATACCTTTGGGCCTTTAGCCATGAAGCATCTACCTTCATTTGGTGACTCAAATATGTCATAGGAGTTAGTTGACACAAGTGCTAGACCGGCAACACCTTCATCTTGAGTAGATTCGGAGTCGGAGTGATGGTCCAAGTTGGAGCCGGATACTGATGAGGACATCAATACCATTGTTACACCCACAGCCCCTGCTGCTATACATACTGGACCAATTACTAGAGCTCGCGCACGCCAATTGAATTATCAGGTACTTTCATTTCTTGGTAGTGATTCTAATGTTCATGAGAATATGATGCTGCCTAAATTGGATACATTTGTATTGCTTACAAATGAAGGGCCTAGCTTGGAGAAGGATGATCATTGGAGCAAGAACAAGCATGGAGTTGATGGCATGCGCAAGGGAGACAAGAACAGAGTTTCAAGTGATGACTTCAGGACTTTGAAGCCACCATAATGAGTGCATGAAGCCTTGGACAAAATATACAAGATGCCACTTCAAAATTTTCGTCCAAAGGCTATTCTAGGTGCTGCGTCACCTTCTTTTTGGGCCAGGCCCATGTAATTTCGAAATACTTCAATATAGGCTGTTTTTAGAGTCCGTATGTGTGGGGAAACAAGAGTTAGGGTGGGTTTCGGACCCCTCCTCCAACGGCCACGAAATCCCCCCCATCTTCCTCCATATATACAGCCCCTAGGGCATCGTTTAGACTTTGGGTTTCGTTTAGATCAAAAGTTCGCCATAGCTGCAACTTCGCGTACTTCGTTTGTGTTCAATGACCAGACCAAGGGGTCACAGAACCCCACCTTCATTAATAAAGCTTTCCTCTTATATTCGCAATATCCAGATTGCAATCTTAGTTTCTTGCTTGTTCTTCGTTTGCTCGCAGGAAACAGGCTCTCGTGGTCAGGTTGATCGTGCTCCGGCGTGGTCAATAACCCTCGGAAGTTGGTTTAGCGATTGCTAAGGCGCGACGTCTCGCACGTTCGTAGTCGGATCGTCAAGGTCGACTCCCACAGAAACGATAGCGACCATCTCATCGAAACATCGGGACACCTTTGCCTCTATCAAGTGGTATCAGATTTCCAGGTTGCTCGGTGAGATTTTACAGTTTTTCGTAGTTTAGATCGAGACTGTTCTTCATACCTACAGTCCACGAAAAAGCCACACACAAAAAATTAGGGTTAGTTCATCATATCCGAACCAATCTGAGACTTTGCATAATCTTTTTCGGGTTTTTGCTTTGTTGAATTTGTGGTTGCATCGTCGTGTCAAGTTGCTGGTCTTAGAGTCTAGTCTTTTAGAGTTTTGAGTTCTGGTCATAAGTTGTCACGCCGCCGCCGCACCATCATCATCGCCTTGCCATCTACCACCACTGCTTATCCGCCACCGCTCTGAATCTGTATCCATATACCACCACCATTCCGTATCCATATACCACCACCGATCCGTATCCATATACCACCACCACTGCCATATATCACCACCATATATCCACCACCAATCCGAGTTCTTCTCATATTAGGTTTGTTTTGAGATCCATCTAAATTCCGATTCGTGTTTCCTTGCCTGCGTAGGTCTCAGAAAAAAAAAGTCTGGAGACCCCCGGCCAGTTTTTAGGCCAAAATTTCGGCGACCGAAAATATTTTTTCCTATCCTAATTTTAGGTTGTTCTGAGTCTTTTGAGACACTCGCCATCATAGTGATTTTTGGTCGCACTTTTTCGTCGTCGCTGCCCTGATTTCCAAGAAAAAAATTGCCAAAAAATTTCGTACCCATCCTGTCAGTTTGACCTGGGAAGAGTTTTGAGACACTCGCCATTATAGTGATTTTTCGCAAAAAAAAGAGGAGCGCAAAAAAAAGAGCAAAAAAAAACAGAGTGAAAAAAAATCCAGAGTGTGCTTTTCCCTTGTTTCCGTGCAGCGCCGTGATTTTGTTAGTGGTCTAGGCTCGCGTCTCTAGCACGGTCTAGCCTAGGACCAGCACAGTACCGTCGTTGAGCGTTTATTCAACTTTGCATCTCTGAATTGATTATTGCTGACCTATTTGCTACCATACTATAAGCCTTCCCAGCTCCACATACATCTACGTCGTGCGTTTGACTCTCCCTGGCAATCGCTCTATCCAAGCTTTTGAGAGTTTTGACTACAACGGTTGCCGATCACCGCCTGCTGCTGGGTAAGAACTAGTAAGAATTTGAGATTTGCTTGACGGATTTGTGACTGTTCACCACACCACCACCACCACTTCCTAGTAGTATGTAGAATCATATTCTTGTGTGTTTCTATTGCTGCTAACCATGGCAGGATCACAAGCCGACGAGACTGACTGGGAGAACATGACAAACAAAGCGTTACATGATAAGTTTCAGCAAATGATGAGTGGACAGGTGGAAGATGTGCTAAATAGATTTGAAGAGGCCATGGAGAAGATAGATGGCATTGAGAAGGCGTTCGAAACAAAGCTTGATAACAAGTTCAATGAATTGCTCGCGCGTCTACCACCACCACCGGCTGCACCTAACGCACCTCTACAACAGCAACAACGACTACCTCCACATCACGAAACAGCCCTCTGCCGAGCGACCCGTGTCCCTCTTCAGCCTGGCCAAGCTGCTGGTGCTGCTGTTGATACTTCTGTGGCTCCTGCTGCTGATGTGGGGGAGGATGATTATGTGGGAGATTACGAGGATGAGGTTGATCAATATCAGAACTACGTGCAACCACCAGCACCACAACCACCAGGTCGTCCACATGCAAATAATGGCAATGTTAGGGCTCCCCATCAGGTACGAGATCATGACCATCTCCCTAAACTAAAATTGAATATTCCACCATTTGAGGGTAGATATGTTCCTGATATATATCTTACTTGGGAGTTAGAAACTGAACAACGATTTACATGTTTACAATATCCTGAGGAGAGACGTGTTCCTGCTACTGTATGTGCTTTCACTAGCTTTGCATGTGTTTGGTGGTTTGAACATTGTAGATTATATCCTGTTCCAGCTACTTGGGCTGCTTTGAAAACTACTATGCGTACTCGTTGGGTTCCACCATATTATCAACGTGAATTACTTCAAAAATTGCAGCGCTTAAGACAAGGAAAAAATTCGGTAGAAGAATATTATCAGGAATTACAAACTGGCTTGATTAGATGTGGTATAGTTGAGGAGAATGAAGCTATGCTTGCACGTTTTCAGGGTGGATTAAATAGAGAGATTCAGACCATTCTAGACTATAAGGATTATAATAATATCACTCGTTTATTCCATCTTGCTTGTAAAGCTGAACGTGAAGTGCAGGATCGACAGGCATTTGCGCGCACTAACTTTTCTGCAGGTCAACCTTCATCATGGACACCACGTGCATCATCTACTTCCACACGTTCTGCTACACCGGCACCTCCGTCGGCTGCCACCTCCAACCGTGATACAGTAAAGCAGGCACAATCACCACTATCTGCCAAGAGCACACCTTCTGGGCCTGCAAAGAGCTCTTCTTCATCCATGGCATCAACAGGGCAAACACATGATATTATTTGTCGACGTTGCAAGGGTGGAGGTCATTATGCGAGAGAATGCCCATCTAAGCGTGTGATGATTGTTACTGAGGATGGTGGGTATGAGTCTGCTAGTGACTATGATGAGGAGACTTTGGCTCTTATTCCTCATGAAGAACACGGTGGAGATGATTCTGATCATGAGACGCAATACATGGCTGCTGAAGATGCTGACAGGTATGAATGTTTAGTTGCTCAACATGTTTTGAGTGTGCAGGTTACACAAGCTGAGCAAAATCAGAGGCATAATTTGTTCCATACAAAGGGAGTTGTGAAGGAACGTTCTATTCGCGTCATCATAGATGGAGGGAGTTGCAACAACTTGGCTAGCATGGAGATGGTGGCGAATCTATCTCTCACCACAAGACCACATCCACATCCTTACTACATCCAATGGTTCAACAACAGCGGCAAGGTTAAGGTAACACGTACTGTTCGTGTGCATTTTAGTATCTCTACATATGCTGATTATGTTGATTGTGATGTGGTACCTATGCAAGCAAGCATGTTCCTTATTACTTGGTAGACCATGGCAATTTGATAAAAATTCTGTACACCATGCACTACTAGAAAAAGGCCTACTAATGACGCACCGGTTTTACCTACTAATGGCGCATCACCGGTGCGCCATTAGTACCACGCCATTAGTATTTATTACTAATGGCGCACCGACGGTGCGCCATTAGTATCTGGTATACTAATGGCGCACCACGCAGTGCGCCATTAGTATAGGCCACGGTGCGCCATTAGTATAGGCCACTGGTGTGCCATTAGTATAGGCCACTGGTGCGCCATTAGTATTTTTGAATTTTGAAGGCGGGAAAATAGTAGTGGCGCACCATCTAACCCCCACCGTGCGCCATTGCTATTTTTTGAATTTTGAATCTTGATCTGGATCGTGATTTTCTGCCCATTTTTTGCTCATTTTTTTGCTCGTTTTTTGGCATGACATTATTTCAAAAAAAAATCCTGTTTTTGGATCTTGTACGTTCTTTTGCCGTGTTCTTTTGCCGGAGAGGAGTTCGCCAGAGAGGAGGAGGAGGAGGTCGCCGGAGAGGAGTTCACCGGAGCATCGGAGAGGAGGAAGGAGAAACCATGAGGGGATGGGAGGAGAGGAGGGAGGAGGAGCTCACCGGAGAGGAGGGAGGAGGAGCTCACCGGAGAGGAGGGAGAAGAAACCATGAGGGGAGGGAAGGGGAGGGGAGGAGAGGAGGGAGGAGGAGGTCCCCGGAGAGGAGGAGGAGGTCGCCGGAGAGGAGGAGGAGGAGGTCGCCGGAGAGGAGGAGGGTAGTATGGTGGAGGAGAGAAGGGAAGATGGAGTGGAGAAGAGGAGGAGATGGAGTGTAGGAGAGGTGGAATGAATAGATAAGGAGGAGAGGACCACGGCCAGCCATATATACGGCATACTAATGGCGCACTGCGGGTAGGTGCGCCATTAGTAACTTTATTTTTATTTTTTTGACTTATTTTGAATTTTGAAGGCGGGAAGATACTAATGGCGCACCGTGGGCAGGTGCGCCATTAGTAAATTTTTTTTTATTTTTTTGACTTATTTTGAATTTTGAAGGCAGGAAGATACTAATGGCGCACCGTGGGCAGGTGCGCCATTAGTAACTTTTTTTTGACTTATTTTGAATTTTGAAGGCGGGAAGATAGTAATGGTGCACCGTGGGCAGGTGCGCCATTAGTAACTTTTTTTTATTTTTTGACTTATTTTGAATTTTGAAGGCGGGAAGATACTAATGGCGCACCGTGGGCAGGTGCGCCATTAGTAAGTTTGGATTTTTTTGAATTTTTTTGTCTCTCCAGATCTTAAAAGCCTCGTATCTTTTTTTTCTGTTAGGTTTTTGAGGATTTTAAAAATGTTTAACGGGGTTCCCCCCGTTAAATTCGGATGTAACTTTTCGAGTAGATGATTTTTCATATAAAAAACTTTTTCATCCGAGTTAGTATGCAAAAGTTATGCCCATTTTTACAAATTCTCGAGAGATTTTGCAAATGAAGTCGAAATTCATATTTGCAAATTTTCCCAACAACTAGACCACATATCACATGGGAAACTTATTTTCTTTTATTTTATGACATTTTCATCATTTTCTTTTATTTATTTTTAAACTGAAAAGGCGATCCACAGGGGGTGGGGGGGTGCATTCGGTGGAAGTGGTGACCAAGTTACTAATGGCGCACCGTGGCATGGTGCGCCATTACTAGTTCAACTAGTAATGGCACACCACTCCCACGGTGCGCCATTAGTAGTTTTGAAAAAAAATAAAAAAAATTATTTTTTTTTACTAATGCCGCAGCGTGGATGTGGTGCGCCATTACTAGTTCAACTAGTAATGGCGCACCACTCCCACGGTGCGCCATTAGTAGTTTTGAAAAAAATTGAATTTTTTTTACTAATGGCGCACCCGCGGATGTGGTGCGCCATTAGTATTTGGACACTAATGGCGTACCAACACATGGTGCGCCATTAGTATATAGTAATGGCGCACCACATGTCTGGTGCGCCATTAGTGTCAATTCCATCTATAGCCCTTTTCCTAGTAGTGATGGTAGAAACAATCAGTATACTCTTGTTCATAAGGATAAAAATATTACTTTGCTTCCTATGACTCTGGATTCCATTTTGAAAGATGATATTAATAGAGCTAATAAAGCAAAACTGGAGAAAAATAAGAGTGAAAATCAGATTGTGGCAAACGAATTTGAGCAACAAATGAAGCCTAATAATAAACCATCTAGTGTTGCTTCTGAAATTAAATTGAAAAGTGCATGTTTACTTGCCACCAAATCTGATATTGATGAGCTACATTCTAGCAAATCTGTTTGCTATGCTGTCACTAACATTTTGCAGGAGTTCGCTGACGTCTTCCCACAAGACGTGCCACCGGGATTACCACCAATTCGAGGGATTGAGCATCAAATTGACTTAATTACCGGTGCATCGCTACCCAACCGTGCACCATACCGTACCAATCCAGAGGAAACGAAGGAGATTATGCGTCAAGTACAGGAGCTGCTCGACAAAGGTTATATACGCGAATCTCATAGTCCTTGTGTTGTTCCTATTATACTAGTGCCTAAAAAGGATGGTACATCGCGTATGTGTGTTGATTGTAGAGGCATTAACAATATTACCATTCGTTATCATCATCCTATTCCTAGGCTAGATGATATGCTTGATGAATTGAGTGGCTCTACAATATTCTCCAAAGTTGATTTGCGTAGTGGATACCATCAAATTCGTATAAAATTGGGAGATGAATGGAAAACAGCATTTAAAACTAAGTTTGGTTTATATGAGTGGTTAGTCATGCCTTTTGGGTTAACTAATGCACCTAGTACTTTCATGAGACTAATGAACGAAGTTTTACGTGCTTTCATTGGACGATTTGTGGTAGTCTATTTTGATGATATACTGATTTATAGCAAATCTTTGGAAGAACATTTGGAACATTTACGTGCTGTTTTTAATGCTCTACGTGATGCACGTTTGTTTGGTAACCTTGGGAAGTGCACCTTTTTCACCGACTGAGTATCTTTTCTTGGCTATGTTGTTACTCCACAGGGAATTGAAGTTGATAAATCCAAGATTGAAGCTATTGAGAGTTGGCCGCAGCCCAAAACGGTCACACAAGTGAGGAGTTTCCTTGGCCTCGCTGGTTTCTATAGGCGTTTTGTGAGAGATTTCAGCACCATTGCTGCACCTCTCAACGAGCTTACAAAGAAGGATGTGCCTTTTGTTTGGGGTACCGCACAGGAAGAAGCCTTCACGGTATTGAAAGATAAGTTGACACATGCTCCCTCACTCCAACTTTCTGATTTTAATAAGACTTTTGAGCTTGAATGTGACGCTAGTGGAATTGGATTAGGAGGTGTGTTATTACAAGATGGCAAACCTGTTGCATACTTTTCTGAAAAATTGAGTGGGCCTAGTTTGAACTATTCTACTTATGATAAAGAATTATATGCTCTTGTTCGGACCATAGAAACATGGCAACATTATTTATGGCCCAAAGAATTTGTTATACATTCTGATCATGAATCTTTGAAACACATTAAAACTCAAGCAAAACTGAACCATAGACATGCTAAATGGGTTGAATTCATTGAGACTTTCCCTTATGTCATTAAACACAAGAAGGGTAAAGAAAATGTTATTGCTGATGCATTGTCTCGTCGTTATACTATGCTTTCACAACTTGACTTTAAAATATTTGGTTTGGAGACCATCAAAGATAAATATGTGCATGATGCTGAATTTAAAGATGTATTGCAGAATTGTAAAGAAGGAAGAACATGGAACAAGTTCATCATTAACGATGGATTTGTGTTTCGTGCTAACAAGCTATGCATTCCAGCTAGCTCCGTTCGTCTTTTGTTGTTGCAAGAGGCGCATGGAGGAGGACTAATGGGACACTTTGGCGTGAAGAAGACGGAGGATATACTTGCTACACATTTCTTTTGGCCAAAGATGAGACTGGATGTTGAGTGTTTTGTTGCTCGCTGCACTACATGTCAAAAAGCTAAGTCACGACTCAAACCTCATGGTTTATATATGCCTTTGCCTATACCTAGTGTTCCTTGGGAGGATATATCTATGGACTTTGTTTTAGGTTTACCTCGAACAAGGAAGGGGAGGGATAGCATATTTGTTGTCGTGGATAGATTCTCGAAAATGGCACAGTTTATACCATGTCATAAAAGCGATGATGCTTTTAATGTTGCTGATTTGTTCTTTCGTGAAATTATTCGCTTGCATGGTGTGCCAAATGCTATTGTTTCAGATCGTGATACTAAATTTCTTAGCCACTTTTGGAGATGTTTATGGGCTAAGTTGGGGACTAAACTGCTTTTTAGTACTACTTGTCACCCCCAAACTGATGGACAAACTGAAGTAGTCAATAGAATATTGTCTACTATGCTTAGGACTGTTTTGAAGAATAATAAGAAAATGTGGGAAGAATGCTTCCCTCATATTGAATTTGCTTATAATCGTTCATTGCATTCTACTACTAAGATGTGCCCTTTTGAAATTGTGTATGGTTTCCGACCTCGTGCACCTATTGATTTGTTGCCCCTTCCATCTTCGGAGAAGGTTAATTTTGATGCTAAAGAACGTGCTGACTTGATTTTAAAAATGCATGAGTTAACTAAGGAAAACAATGAGCGGATGAATGCTAAATATAAACTTGCTGGAGATAAGGGTAGAAAACATGTTGTGTTTGCACCTGGAGATCTTGTTTGGTTACATTTGCGTAAGGATAGATTTCCTAATTTGCGCAAATCAAAGCTAATGCCACGTGCTGATGGTCCTTTTAAGGTGTTAGAGAAAATAAATGATAATGCATATAAACTTGAGTTGCCTGCAGATTTTGGGGTTAGTCCCACTTTTAACATTGCAGATTTGAAACTTTATTTGGGTGAGGAAGATGAGCTTCCGTCGAGGACGACTTAATTTCAAGAAGGGGAGGATGATGAGGACATCAATACCATTGTTACACCCACAGCCCCTGCTGCTATACATACTGGACCAATTACTAGAGCTCGCGCACGCCAATTGAATTATCAGGTACTTCCGTTTCTTGGTAGTGATTCTAATGTTCATGAGAATATGATGTTGCCTAAATTGGATACATTTGTTTTGCTTACAAATGAAGGGCCTAGCTTGGAGAAGGATGATCATTGGAGCAAGAACAAGCATGGAGTTGATGGCATGCGCAAGGGAGACAAGAACAGAGTTTCAAGTGATGACTTCAGGACTTTGAAGCCACCATAATGAGTGCATGAAGCCTTGGACAAAACATACAAGATGTCACTTCATAATTTTCGTCCAAAGGCTATTCTTGGTGCTGCGTCACCTTCTTTTTGGGCCAGGCCCATGTAATTTTGAAATACTTCAATATAGGCTGTTTTTAGAGTCCGTATGTGTGGGGAAACAAGAGTTAGGGTGGGTTTCAGACCCCTCCTCCAAGGGCCACGAAATCCCCCCCCATCTTCCTCCATATATACAGCCCCTAGGGCATCGTTTAGACTTTGGGTTTTGTTTAGATCAAAAGTTCGCCATAGCTGCAACTTCGTGTACTTCATTTGTGTTCAACGACTAGACCAAGGGGTCACAGAACCCCACCTTCATTAATAAAGCTTTCCTTTTATATTCGCAGTATCCAGATTGCAATCTTAGTTTCTTGCTTGTTCTTCGTTTGCTCGCAGGAAACAGGCTCTCGTGGTCAGGTTGATCGTGCTCCGGCGTGGTCAATAACCCTCGGAAGTTGGTTTAGCGATTGCTAAGGCGCGACGTCTCGCACGTTCGTAGTCGGATCGTCAAGGTCGACTCCCACAGAAACGATAGCGACCATCTCATCGAAACATCGGGACACCTTTGCCTCTATCAAGTGGTATCAGATTTCCAGGTTGCTCGGTGAGATTTTACAGTTTATCGTAGTTTAGATCGAGTCTGTTCTTCATACCTACAGTCCACGAAAAAGCCACACAAAAAAAATTAGGGTTAGTTCATCATATCCGAACCAATCTGAGCCTTTGCATAATCTTTTTCGGGTTTTTGCTTTGTTGAATTTGCGGTTGCATCGTCGTGTCAAGTTGCTGGTCTTAGAGTCTAGTCTTTTAGAGTTTTGAGTTCTGGTCATAAGTTGTCACGCCGCCGCCGCACCATCATCATCGCCTTGCCATCTACCACCACTGCTTATCCGCCACCGCTCTGAATCTGTATCCATATACCACCACCATTCCGTATCCATATACCACCACCGATCCGTATCCATATACCACCACCACTGCCATATATCACCACCATATATCCACCACCAATCCGAGTTCTTCTCATATTAGGTTTGTTTTGAGATCCATCTAAATTCCGATTCGTGTTTCCTTGCCTGCGTAGGTCTCAGAAAAAAAAAGTCTGGAGACCCCCGGGCAGTTTTTAGGCCAAAATTTCGGCGACCGAAAATATTTTTTCCTATCCTAATTTTAGGTTGTTCTGTGTCTTTTGAGACACTCGCCATCATAGTGATTTTTGGTCGCACTTTTTCGTCGTCGCTGCCCTGATTTCCGAAAAAAAAATGTCAAAAAATTTCGTACCCATCTTGTCAGTTTGACCTGGGAAGAGTTTTGAGACACTCGCCATTATAGTGATTTTTCGCAAAAAAAAGAGGAGCGCAAAAAAAGAGCAAAAAAAACCAGAGCGAAAAAAAATCCAGAGTGTGCTTTTCCCTTGTTTTCGTGCAGCGCCGTGATTTTGTTAGTGGTCTAGGCTCGCGTCTCTAGCACGGTTTAGCCTAGGACCAGCACAGTACCGTCGTTGAGCGTTTATTCAACTTTGCATCTCTGAATTGATTATTGCTTACCTTTTTGCTACCATACTATAAGCCTTCCCAGCTCCACATACATCTACGTCGTGCGTTTGACTCTCCCTGGCAATCGCTCTATCCAAGCTTTTGAGAGTTTTGACTACAACGGTTGCCAATCACCGCCTGCTGCTGGGTAAGAACTGGTAAGAATTTGAGATTTGCTTGACGGATTTGTGACTGTTCACCACACCACCACCACCACTTCCTAGTAGTCTGTAGAATCATATTCTTGTGTGTTTCTATTGCTGCTAACCATGGCAGGATCACAAGCCGACGAGACTGACTGGGAGAACATGACAAACAAAGCGTTAAATGATAAGTTTCAGCAAATGATGAGTGGACAGGTGGAAGATGTGCTAAATAGATTTGAAGAGGCCATGGAGAAGATAGATGGCATTGAGAACGCGTTCGAAACAAAGCTTGATAACAAGTTCAATGAATTGCTCGCGCGTCTACCACCACCACCACCGGCTGCACCTAACGCACCTCTACAACAGCAACAACGACTACCTCCACATCGCGAAACAGCCCTCCGCCGAGCGACCCGTGTCCCTCTTCAACCTGGCCAAGCTGCTGGTGCTGCTGTTGATACTTCTGTGGCTCCTGCTGCTGATGTGGGGGAGGATGATTATGTGGGAGATTACGAGGATGAGGTTGATCAATATCAGAACTACGTGCAACCACCAGCACCACAACCACCAGGTCGTCCACATGCAAATAATGGCAATGTTAGGGCTCCCCATCAGGTACGAGATCATGACCATCTCCCTAAACTAAAATTGAATATTCCACCATTTGAGGGTAGATATGTTCCTGATATATATCTTACTTGGGAGTTAGAAACTGAACAACGATTTACATGTTTACAATATCCTGAGGAGAGACGTGTTCCTGCTACTGTTTGTGCTTTCACTAGCTTTGCATGTGTTTGGTGGTTTGAACATTGTAGATTATATCCTGTTCCAGCTACTTGGGCTGCTTTGAAAACTACTATGCGTACTCGTTGGGTTCCACCATATTATCAACGTGAATTACTTCAAAAATTGCAGCGCTTAAGACAAGGAAAAAATTCGGTAGAAGAATATTATCAGGAATTACAAACTGGCTTGATTAGATGTGGTATAGTTGAGGAGAATGAAGCTATGCTTGCACGTTTTCAGGGTGGATTAAATAGAGAGATTCAGACCATTCTAGACTATAAGGATTATAATAATATCACTCGTTTATTCCATCTTGCTTGTAAAGCTGAACGTGAAGTGCAGGATCGACAGGCATTTGCGCGAACTAACTTTTCTGCAGGTCAACCTTCATCATGGACACCACGTGCATCATCTACTTCCACACGTTCTGCTACACCGGCACCTCCGTCGGCTGCCACCTCCAACCGTGATACAGTAAAGCAGGCACAATCACCACTATCTGCCAAGAGCACACCTTCTGGGCCTGCAAAGAGCTCTTCTTCATCCATGGCATCAACAGGGCAAACACATGATATTATTTGTCGACGTTGCAAGGGTGGAGGTCATTATGCGAGAGAATGCCCATCTAAGCGTGTGATGATTGTTACTGAGGATGGTGGGTATGAGTCTGCTAGTGACTATGATGAGGAGACTTTGGCTCTTATTCCTCATGAAGAACACGGTGGAGATGATTCTGATCATGAGACGCAATACATGGCTGCTGAAGATGCTGACAGGTATGAATGTTTAGTTGCTCAACATGTTTTGAGTGTGCAGGTTACACAAGCTGAGCAAAATCAGAGGCATAATTTGTTCCATACAAAGGGAGTTGTGAAGGAACGTTCTATTCGCGTCATCATAGATGGAGGGAGTTGCAACAACTTGGCTAGCATGGAGATGGAGGCGAATCTATCTCTCACCACAAGACCACATCCACATCCTTACTACATCCAATGGTTCAACAACAGCGGCAAGGTTAAGGTAACACGTACTGTTCGTGTGCATTTTAGTATCTCTACATATGCTGATTATGTTGATTGTGATGTGGTACCTATGCAAGCAAGCATGTTCCTTATTACTTGGTAGACCATGGCAATTTGATAAAAATTCTGTACACCATGCACTACTAGAAAAAGGCCTACTAATGACGCACCGGTTTTACTTACTAATGGCGCATCACCGGTGCGCCATTAGTACCACGCCATTAGTATTTATTACTAATGGCGCACCGACGGTGCGCCATTAGTATCTGGTATACTAATGGCGCACCAGGCAGTGCGCCCTTAGTATAGGCCACGGTGCGCCATTAGTATAGGCCACTGGTGCGCCATTAGTATAGGCCACTGGTGCGCCATTAGTATTTTTGAATTTTGAAGGCGGGAAAATAGTAGTGGCGCACCATCTAACCCCCACCGTGCGCCATTGCTATTTTTTGAATGTTGAATCTGGATCTGGATCGTGATTTTTTGCCCATTTTTTGCTCGTTTTTTTGCTCATTTTTTTGCTCGTTTTTTGGCATGACATTATTTCAAAAAACTTTCCTGTTTTTGGATCTTGTACGTTCTTTTGCCGTGTTCTTTTGCCGGAGAGGAGTTCGCCGGAGAGGAGGAGGAGGAGGTCGCCGGAGAGGAGTTCATCGGAGCATCGGAGAGGAGGAAGGAGAAACCATGAGGGGATGGGAGGAGAGGAGGGAGGAGGAGCTCACCGGAGAGGAGGGAGAAGAAACCGTGAGGGGAGGGAAGGGGAGGGGAGGAGAGGAGGGAGGAGGAGGTCGCCGGAGAGGAGGAGGAGGAGGTCGCCGGAGAGGAGGAGGAGGATGTCGCCGGAGAGGAGGAGGGTAGTATGGTGGAGGAGAGAAGGGAAGATGGAGTGGTGGAGAGGAGGAGATGGAGTGTAGGAGAGGTGGAATGAAGAGATAAGGAGGAGAGGACCACGGCCAGCCATATATACGGCATACTAATGGCGCACCGCGGGCAGGTGCGCCATTAGTAACTTTTTTTTTATTTTTTGACTTATTTTGAATTTTGAAGGCGGGAAGATACTAATGGCGCACCGTGGGTAGGTGCGCCATTAGTAACTTTTTTTTTGGACTTATTTTGAATTTTTAAGGCGGGAAGATACTAATGGCGCACCGTGGGCAGGTGCGCCATTAGTAACTTTTTTTTGATTTATTTTGAATTTTGAAGGCGGGAAGATACTAATGGTGCACCGTGGGCAGGTGCACCATTACTAACTTTTTTTTTATTTTTTTGACTTATTTTGAATTTTGAAGGCGGGAAGATACTAACGGCGCACCGTGGGCAGGTGCGCCATTAGTAAGTTTGGATTATTTTGAATTTTTTGCCTCTCCAGATCTTAAAAGCCCCGTATCTTTTTTTTCTGTTAGGTTTTTGAGGATTTTAAAAATGTTTAACGGGGTTCCCCCATTAAATTCGGATGTAACTTTTCGAGTAGATGATTTTTCATATAAAAAACTTTTTCATCCGAGTTAGTATGCAAAAGTTATGCCCATTTTTACAAATTCTCGAGAGATTTTGCAAATGAAGTCGAAATTCATATTTGCAAATTTTCCCAACAACTAGACCACATATCACATGGGAAACTTATTTTCTTTTATTTTTTGACATTTTCATCATTTTCTTTTTTTTAAAACTGAAAAGGCGATCCACGGGGGGGGGGGGGGGTGCATTCGGTGGAAGCGGTGAGCAAGTTACTAATGGCGCACCGTGGCATGGTGCGCCATTACTAGTTCAACTAGTAATGGCACACCACTCCCACGGTGCGCGATTAGTAATTTTGAAAAAAAATTAAAAAAAATTTAATTTTTTTTACTAATGGCGCACCGTGGATGTGGTGCGCCATTACTAGTTCAACTAGTAATGGCGCACCACTCCCACGGTGCGCCATTAGTAGTTTTGAAAAAATTTGATTTTTTTACTAATGGCGCACCCGCGGATGTGGTGCGCCATTAGTATTTGGACACTAATGGCGTACCAACACATGGTGCGCCATTAGTATATAGTAATGGCGCACCACATGTCTGGTGCGCCATTAGTGTCAATTCCATCTATAGCCCTTTTCCTAGTAGTGATGGTAGAATTAATCAGTATACTCTTGTTCATAAGGATAAAAATATTACTTTGCTTCCTATGACTCCTGATTCCATTTTGAAAGATGATATTAATAGAGCTAATAAAGCAAAACTGGAGAAAAATAAGAGTGAAAATCAGATTGTGGCAAACGAATTTGAGCAACAAATGAAGCCTAATAATAAACCATCTAGTGTTGCTTCTGAAATTAAATTGAAAAGTGCATGTTTACTTGCCACCAAATCTGATATTGATGAGCTAGATTCTAGCAAATCTGTTTGCTATGTTGTCACTAACATTTTGCAGGAGTTCGCTGACGTCTTTCCACAAGACGTGCCACCGGGATTACCACCATTCGACGGATTGAGCATCAAATTGACTTAATTCCCGGTGCATCGCTACCCAACCGTGCACCATACCGTACCAATCCAGAGGAGACGAAGGAGATTATGCGTCAAGTACAGGAGCTGCTCGACAAAGGTTATATACGCGAATCTCTTAGTCCATGTGTTGTTCCTATTATACTAGTGCCTAAAAAGGATGGTACATCGCGTATGTGTGTTGATTGTAGAGGCATTAATAATATTACTATTCGTTATCGTCATCCCATTCCTAGGCTAGATGATATGCTTGATGAATTGAGTGGCTCTACAATATTCTCCAAAGTTGATTTGCGTAGTGGATACCATCAAATTCGTATGAAATTGGGAGATGAATGGAAAACAGCATTTAAAACTAAGTTTGGTTTATATGAGTGGTTAGTCATGCCTTTTGGGTTAACTAATGCACCTAGTACTTTCATGAGACTAATGAACGAAGTTTTACGTGCTTTCATTGGACGATTTGTGGTAGTCTATTTTGATGATATACTGATTTATAGCAAATCTTTGGAAGAACATTTGGAACATTTACGTGCTGTTTTTAATGCTCTACGTGATGCACGTTTGTTTGGTAACCTTGGGAAGTGCACCTTTTGCACCGACCGAGTATCTTTTCTTGGCTATGTTGTTACTCCACAGGGAATTGAAGTTGATAAATCCAAGATTGAAGCTATTGAGAGTTGGCCGCAGCCCAAAACGGTCACACAAGTGAGGAGTTTCCTTGGCCTCGCTGGTTTCTATAGGCGTTTTGTGAGAGATTTCAGCACCATTGCTGCACCTCTCAACGAGCTTACAAAGAAGGATGTGCCTTTTGTTTGGGGTACCGCACAGGAAGAAGCCTTCACGGTATTGAAAGATAAGTTGACACATGCTCCTTCACTCCAACTTCCTGATTTTAATAA
Organism: Aegilops umbellulata; assembly: GCA_032464435.1. NCBI lineage: Eukaryota > Viridiplantae > Streptophyta > Magnoliopsida > Poales > Poaceae > Aegilops > Aegilops umbellulata. Next base: position 308,676,127 of record CP136056.1, on the reverse strand, counting down.
GACTTTTGAGCTTGAATGTGACGCTAGTGGAATTGGATTAGGAGGTGTGTTATTACAAGATGGCAAACCTGTTGCATACTTTTCTGAAAAATTGAGTGGGCCTAGTTTGAACTATTCTACTTATGATAAAGAATTATATGCTCTTTTTCGGACCATAGAAACATGGCAACATTATTTATGGCCCAAAGAATTTGTTATACATTCTGATCATGAATCTTTGAAACACATTAAAAGTCAAGCAAAACTGAACCATAGACATGCTAAATGGGTTGAATTCATTAAGACTTTCCCTTATGTCATTAAACACAAGAAGGGTAAAGAAAATGTTATTGCTGATGCATTGTCTCGTCGTTATACTATGCTTTCACAACTTGACTTTAAAATATTTGGTTTGGAGACCATCAAAGATAAATATGTGCATGATGCTGAATTTAAAGATGTATTGCAGAATTGTAAAGAAGGAAGAACATGGAACAAGTTCATCATTAATGATGGATTTGTGTTTCGTGCTAACAAGCTATGCATTCCAGCTAGCTCCGTTCGTCTTTTGTTGTTGCAGGAGGCGCATGGAGGAGGACTAATGGGACACTTTGGCGTGAAGAAGACGGAGGATATACTTGCTACACATTTCTTTTGGCCAAAGATGAGACTGGATGTTGAGTGTTTTGTTGCTCGCTGCACTACATGTCAAAAAGCTAAGTCACGACTCAAACCTCATGGTTTATATATGCCTTTGCCTATACCTAGTGTTCCTTGGGAGGATATATCTATGGACTTTGTTTTAGGTTTACCTCGAACAAGGAAGGGGAGGGATAGCATATTTGTTGTCGTGGATAGATTCTCGAAAATGGCACAGTTTATACCATGTCATAAAAGCGATGATGCTTTTAATGTTGCTGATTTGTTCTTTCGTGAAATTATTCGCTTGCATGGTGTGCCAAATGCTATTGTTTCAGATCGTGATACTAAATTTCTTAGCCACTTTTGGAGATGTTTATGGGCTAAGTTGGGGACTAAACTGCTTTTTAGTATGACTTGTCACCCCCAAACTGATGGACAAACTGAAGTAGTCAATAGAATATTGTCTACTATGCTTAGGACTGTTTTGAAGAATAATAAGAAAATGTGGGAAGAATGCTTCCCTCATATTGAATTTGCTTATAATCGTTCATTGCATTCTACTACTAAGATGTGCCCTTTTGAAATTGTGTATGGTTTCCGACCTCGTGCACCTATTGATTTGTTGCCTCTTCCATCTTCGGAGAAGGTTAATTTTGATGCTAAAGAACGTGCTGAGTTGATTTTAAAAATGCATGAGTTAACTAAGGAAAACAATGAGCGGATGAATGCTAAATATAAACTTGCTGGAGATAAGGGTAGAAAACATGTTGTGTTTGCACCTGGAGATCTTGTTTGGTTACATTTGCATAAGGATAGATTTCCTAATTTGCGCAAATCAAAGCTAATGCCACGTGCTGATGGTCCTTTTAAGGTGTTAGAGAAAATAAATGATAATGCATATAAACTTGAGTTGCCTACAGATTTTGGGGTTAGTCCCACTTTTAACATTGCAGATTTGAAACTTTATTTGGGTGAGGAAGATGAGCTTCCGTCGAGGACGACTTAATTTCAAGAAGGGGAGGATGATGAGGACATCAATACCATTGTTACACCCACAGCCCCTGCTGCTATACATACTGGACCAATTACTAGAGCTCGCGCACGCCAATTGAATTATCAGGTACTTTCGTTTCTTGGTAGTGATTCTAATGTTCATGAGAATATGATGTTGCCTAAATTGGATACATTTGTTTTGCTTACAAATGAAGGGCCTAGCTTGGAGAAGGATGATCATTGGAGCAAGAAGAAGCATGGAGTTGATGGCATGCGCAAGGGAGACAAGAACAGAGTTTCAAGTGATGATTTCAGGACTTTGAAGCCACCATAATGAGTGCATGAAGCCTTGGACAAAATATACAAGATGCCACTTCATAATTTTTGTCCAAAGGCTATTCTAGGTGCTGCGTCACCTTCTTTTTGGGCCAGGCCCATGTAATTTTGAAATACTTCAATATAGGCTGTTTTTAGAGTCCGTATGTGTGGGGAAACAAGAGTTAGGGTGGGTTTCGGACCCCTCCTCCAAGGGCCACGAAATTCCCCCCCTCTTCCTCCATATATACAGCCCCTAGGGCATCGTTTAGACTTTGGGTTTTGTTTAGATCAAAAGTTCGGCATAGCTACAACTTCGCGTACTTCGTTTGTGTTCAACGACCAGACCAAGGGGTCACAGAACCCCACTTTCATTAATAAAGCTTTCCTATTATATTCGCAATATCCAGATTGCAATCTTAGTTTCTTGCTTGTTCTTCGTTTGCTCGCAGGAAACAGGCCCTCGTGGTCAGGTTGATCGTGCTCCGGCGTGGTCAATAACCCTCGGAAGTTGGTTTAGCGATTGCTAAGGCGCGACGTCTCGCACGTTCGTAGTCGGATCGTCAAGGTCGACTCCCACAGAAACGATAGCGACCATCTCATCGAAACATCGGGACACCTTTGCCTCTATCAGATGCCCATTCACCAATGTGAGTTTGATGTCTTTGTTTTGTGTAGCTTCTTGATGACTTTTCCTTCCTTTCCGAATTCTTGCTTCTGCGAGAGGTTCTTCGTTCATAACGATCATCTCTACTCCTTCTCTCTCTTGGAGGTGATTCTTCTCTTCTACTTCTCCTTTTAGGTGAGTCTTCTCTTCTTTTGTAGGGAGCCGTACACTCATTGGAGTAGTGTCCGGGTCTTCCACAATTGTAGCAATTACGCTCACAACTAGAAGATCTTTTGTCATTGTGGGACCTTGACTTGGAACTTCTTTTCTTGCTTCTACTCTTGTAGAACTTGTTGAAATTCTTCACCATTAGGCTCAATTCCTCATTGAAGGCTAGTTTATCACTTGATGATGTAGGAGCATTACACGAGGCTTTGTAAGCACCACTTGACTTGTTGTGAAGCTCTTCTTTATCCTTGAGTGACATCTCATGAGCAACAATTCTACCAATGACTTTGGTTGGCTTGAGATCTTTGTAGTTGGTCACCACTTGACACGTATCACATTTTCCATCCAAGGCTCTTAGGATCTTCTTGATGATGAATCTGTCGGTCATCTCTTCACTCCCTAAGCCGGCAATCTCATTTGTGATGAGAGTAAGCCTAGAGTACATTTCAGCGACACCTTCACCATCCTTCATTTTGAACTTGTCAGGCTGACTTTGAAGCACATCCAATTTGGATTCCTTGACGGAGTCAGTACCTTCATGCATATCAATCAAAGTATCCCAAATTTCTTTTGCATTCTCAAGACGGCTGATTTTGTTGAATTCTTTAGGGCACAGTCCGTTGAAGAGGATATCACAAGCTTGCGCATTGTATTGCAGCATCTTTAACTCTTCCGCGGTAGCTTCACGGTTCAGTTCTCTCCCATAAAAGAATTCAGCTTGCAAGCCAATACACACAATAGCCCAAACGGCGTGGTTATGTCCAAGAATATGCATTTTCATCTTATGCTTCCAACTAGCAAAATTAGTACCATCAAAGTAGCGACCTCTACGGTGGTAATTTCCCTCGCTAGACGCCATACTCTCCTAAGTTGTGAAACCAAGGCTATGATCACCAAAGCTATGGAAATCAAGGAAAATGGAGACCAAAGCTCTGATACCACTTGTAGGATTGAAAGTATGTCTAGTGGGGGGTGATTAGACTACTTGACCAAATAAAAATCTAGCCTTTTCCCAATTTTAAGTCTTGACAGATTTTAGCAACTTATCACAAGTCAAGCAATCAACCTACATATGCAAATCTAAGTATATAGCAGTGGAATGTAAATCATTGCATATGAAGGTAAAGGGGAGGAGTTTGGAGGGAGCAAACACAATGTAGACACAGAGATTTTTGGCGTGGTTCCGATAGGTGGTGCTATCGTACATCCACGTTGATGGAGACTTCAACCCACGAAGGGTAATGGCTGCGCGAGTCCACGGAGGGCTCCACCAATGAAGGGTCCACGAAGAAGCAACCTTGTCTATCCCACCATGGCCATTGCCCACGAAGGACTTGCCTTACTAGGGTAGATCGTCACGAAGTAGGAGATCTCCTTGCCCGTACAAACTCCTTGGTTCAACTCCACAATCTTGATGGAGGCTCCCAAGTGACACCTAACCAACCTAGGAGACACCACTCTCCAAAAGGTAATAGATGGTGTGTTGATGATGAACTCCTTGCTCTTGTGCTTCAAATGATAGTCTCCCCAACACTCAACTCCCTCTCACAGATTTGGATTTGGTGGAAAGATGCTTTGGGTGGAAAGAAACTTGGGGAAGGCTAGAGATCAATATTCTTGTGGTTGGGATTGAATATCTTGGTCTCAATACATAAGTAGGTGGTTCTCTCTCAGAAAATGAATGGTAGAAGTGTAGGCACGTTCTGATGGCTCTCTCCACGAATGGAGGAAGGGTGGAGGGGTATATATAGCCTCCACACAAAATCTAACCGTTACACACAATTTACCAAACTCGGTGGGACCGAATCGAGAAACTCGGTTAGACCAATTTAGTTCAAAATGTGAACGTTAGGATTTTTGGTGGGACCGACATGACAACTCGGTGCGACCGATTTCATTAGGGTTAGGGCATAACGTAATCTCGGTGGGACCGATCACATAAACTCGATGAGACCGATTTCTATAATAGGCAAACAGAGAGTTGGTCAGGCAAACTCAGTGGGACCGATCACTCATTTCGGTGAGACCGAAACGTTCCGAAAAGGAAACAGTGAGTTTGCATTGCGAACTCGGTGGGACCGATTGCTCATCTCGGTTAGACCAAAATGTTAAGAAGGGAAACAGAGAGTTAGCATTCCCATCTCGGTGAGACCGAGATCCCTATCGGTGAGACCGAACTGATTAGGGTTTCTGGCTATGGCTATGTCAAATGAACTCGGTGGTGCCAGATAGATCAAATTTGTGGGGCCGAGATTGACTTTTGGTTTAGGACATATGTGGATATGAGAGAGTGGTTGAGGGCTTTTGGAGCATATCACTAAGCATTTTGAGCAAGCAAGCCATTAGGCAACACCTCATCCCCTTTTAATAGTATTAGCTTTTCCTATGGACTCAATGTGATCTTGGATCACTAAAATGAAAATGTAGAGTCTTGAGCTTGAGCCAATGTGTGTCCTTAGCATTTTGAGGGGCCCACATTCCTAGTCCATGCCATGCCAATCATTGAACTTTCTAAAATGATCATCTTGAAAGAGTATTAGTTCAATGAGCTATATGTTGTTAGGAATTACCAAAACCACCCATGGATTAGTTGCACTTTTAATCTCCCCCACGGTTTCCGGCTTGGCGGAGCCAACCCGGAGCGCTGATACGTCTCCAACGTATCTGTCGGGGCGGACGGGCGTCCCCCCGCGAGCACCTATGGGGCCGGAGCCCCTTTCGTTGTCCGGCGAGGGGGGCGGAGGGAGCGCGGAGAGCAGATCGAGGCGGGCACACGGGCGGTTTACCCAGGTTCGGGCCGCGATGGACGCGTAAAACCCTACTCCTGCTTAGTTGTATTGAACTGGGGAGCTCGGGAGCTTGGGGAGCTAGCTGCACCGAGCGTATGGCTGTCTTTGTCTCGATTCTCCGAACCCCGGAACCCGGAACCCTTTGCGGAACCCCTTCTACGTTGCACACGGGCCTCCTTTTATAGCGCAAAGGGGTCACCGACAGGTGTCAACGTAGGAGAAAGGGGTAAAAGTGTAAAAGGGGTGGTAGCTGTAATAGTGCGGGAACGGTGGTGCTACAGTGCGGCACAGTGTTATCATACCTACTTCTGACGGTAGGGGACAAGGGCATTAAATGCCCGTCACGGTCGCCCGGACAGCACCGAGGCGGACCGTTAGGTGCGCCACCGTTCGCCACGATGGCGGCTGCATGCCACCGCATGCCCCAGGCTGCGCGGTGCCTCGCCACGTGCCCTCGGGGGAAGCCCCGGAGCGACGCGTGGCGGGCGAGCTGGAGCGCAGTCTTGAGGTGGTGATCTTGCCGCGGCAAGTGGCTTGCCGCGGGGGTCGTCTTCCTGAGCCTGATAGCGCGCCAGCTATCAGGCCTTGCCGGGGCGCTTGACGCGCCACGGCTGGCTTCTCTTGTGGTGCCTGGGTTCGGCCTTCCCGACAAGCTCCTCTTGTCGGGGGCTCGATCTTCTGTCTCGTTATACTTTGTTCTTGGATGGCCTTACATGGGCTCAGTCGTCCCGGCAAGCTCCTCTTGCCGGGGTCTTGTCTTCTTGGCCCGGCAAGCTCCTCTTGCCGGGGGCCTTGTCTTCTTGGCCCGGCAAGCTCCTCTTGCCGGGGGCCTTGTCTTGGATGCTTGGTCTACTCTTGGCGCTTCCGGGGCGGGCCTTGCCGCAGGGCGCTACGACTGCCCGTGCACATGTCTGGGGTACTAAGGTACCCCTACTTTAGTACACCGACAGGAGCCCCCGGGCCTGGGCCACACATGGTGCCGAGCGTTGTTGGGCCAGGCCCTAAAGGTGCACGGGCACGCATGGCCTTGGTCGCGCTGCTCCTTAACTCCGCATCCGCCGCGCCTTCCCCAGGCGGCGCGCGCTTACCGCGGCGTCGTGGGGGCGAAAACGCCCGTTCCCTCTTTAAGTGGAGGGAGGTGCGGAGGCGCGGCTCAATAAATGAACGGTGGTGGGGCGCGGTTTTCGAGGCGTCCGTTCCCCATAGTCACGGGACGGGGAGAGGTCGTTCCACCCGTCGCCTCGGTTCTGCGCGCCCACCACGCGGTCCTCATGCACTCGGAGTTGCGGCGGCGGAGGCAGGGAGTCGGGCCGGCGCGGGCCGATGCAGTGGGTCGGCCCCAGTCGCCTGCCCTTCCTCCGCTTCTATTGGAGGAGCGGGGCGGCCGCGGTCCCACTCCGCTCCTTTATAAGGAGCGAGAGGGGGCGACGGAAATACGCACTCCATCTCCTTCCTCCTTCTGCTTCTGGTTTCCTTCCCCCATCTGCGATGGAGGGGGGGAACCCTGGTTCTTCTTCGATTGCCGCGAGGGTGTCTGCTCGGCAACGCGCCCCTCCTCCCCTTGCGCCCGCGGCGGCGGAGCCGATCGTCGGGGGAAGAGGGAGAGGGCGAGGTCGCGGACGAGGTCGTGGACGGGGCCGAGGCGCTCGGGGCGGACGGATCGGTGCGCCGCCCTCGCCCCCGCCAGCGGCTCCGTTCCTTCCCGCGGTCCATCTCGGGGACGACCCCTGTGAGTTCATTATCAGGCTGCGCCGGGCGCCTCGTCGCCACCTCCGTCTTCCCGCTCCATTCGCGAACGTGTTGGAGGTGGAGCAGCCTGAGACGCTAAACCTGCGCATGAGGGGCTGCGGGATCAGCGGGACGGGAGTCCACGTCGAGTCCCGAGCCCCCGGCGTGGTGTATCTGGGCCGCGGGTGGAAGACGTTCGCCCGGATACACGGCTTGACGGAGGGGTTCACCCTCCACTTCAAGCTAGTGGGGGAGGACCTCCTCTCCGTCAAGGCCTTCTGGGGCTTCGGTATCAGGGCCCGGTGCTGCGAAGATAGCTCCTCCGACAGCGAAGGCTCCTCCTCGAGCGAGAGTGGCGAGGAGGGGAGCGACAGCGACGACGAGGGGAGCAGCCGCCGGGATGACGGGTACGACTAGGCGTCGGCCGCAGCTCCGGGTGGCGCCGGCGGCCCCACCGACCGCGCCGGGCTCCGTGAACTCCCCGGGGTCGTCTCCTTGGGCGACTGGCGTAGGGGGGGCTGCTGAGGAGGACAGAGGGCGGACGTCGAAGGCCGCGAAGTCGGAGTACGGGCCGACTTCGACAGCTGGCTGACGCTCCGGCGCCTCGTGTTCCAGATGCGCCCCAGACGCCGTCATCACCCTTGCTCTCGGTGACGACCACCGGGGTCTTCTCTTCGGCCCGGCAAGCTCCTCTTGCCGGGGGGGCTTGATCTCCTCGGGCGGCCGGAGTGGCGAGGCTGCGGAAGAGGAAGAGGCTGGCGGCAAGGCCGCTGCCTCATCTTCCAGCTCTGCCTCCGGCGCCTCCGTCTTCTTCAGCCTCCGGAGACCCCCGGGCGGAGCCCCCGGATCTTCTCTTGGTGCCTTCTGCCACCCGTAGCTCATCTAGGCGCCCCTTTCGCCCTCTTCGCCTACTTGCCCTACCTCCTGAGGAGAGAGACAAGAAAGGGATTACGGGCACCTTATCTCTTTTCAGCTTGTAAGCCTTCGGGCCTTAGTTGCGTTTAAGCCTTGTAATCCCTCTTTTCATGTTTTTCATTCTCTCTGAACTGTACCTGAGTGGAATGTTTTTAATGAAAAGGGGATGTTTGCCGGATCATTTGCCTCGCGGGTGGAAACCGCGGTAAGGAACGAATCCTTTACATCGTTAAGATAGACAGTTCTCGCCCGGCAACAGGCCCAGCCGCTCCCCCGCACTGCTCGACCTTTCTCACGCCCTTGGCGGAGGCGGGGAGCAGGCGGGTTCCGGCCCCTCGCTTCCCTCCCTCTTGCTGCCGCGGCTGCTATCGAAACGGGCCCCAGGAACGCGCTCTGGGGCTTGCCGCTAAGAGAGCACGGTAGCTTTCCAGGAGGAAAGGAGGCTTTCAAATCCCACAGTCCATAAGAGAATGCATGATGAGGGATGCAAAAACTTATTTGAGGTTGTAGCTCCCGGCGACTCTGGCTCGCCGGGGCGTAGGTGTTGGCTCGTCCTTCTCCTCTTCCTTGTCCTTGAGCGGCCCGGCAAGGACATTCAATTCCTGCGAGCCAAAGGGAAAGGACGGGAAAAAGACGCGGACTCGACCTCTAAGTTAGGGGTTAGCGACAGTTAGGAACTGACAACCCTAACCAAGGACGAGACTCTGACTCAGCATGCATGCTAAAATCTAGGGCGCCAGCGCTTCTTTATCTTCGGCCAGGGGCTTCGCCTGGCTTTGTACGAGGGCTTAAATGCAACATCGGCAAGGCCTGCACAAACCGGTGGTTGCCGGAGCGGATCACGGCAACCGCGCCTTATGGGCGAGACTTGCGAAGATGCTCTATGTTCCCAGGACTTGCTCACTGGTAGGCCCTCTTCGGTCTTGAGGCGGACAGCGCCGGGCCTCGCGACTTGTCTCACCCGATAAGGGCCTTCCTGCTTCGGCGTCGACTTGTTATAATTCTTGGCCGACTGAACGTGCCTAAGAACAAGGTCGCCTAACAGGGCAACTTTATCTAGTGCCAGGGGCTTCGCCTGGCTTTGTACAAGGGGTTACATGCAGCAGCGGCAAGGCCTGTACAAACCGATGGTTGCCGGAGCGGGTCACGGCAACCGCGCCTAGTGGGCGGAACTCGCGAAGATGCTCTATATTCCCAGGAGTTGCTCACTGGTAGGCCCTCTTCGGTCTTGAGGCGGACAGTGCCGGGCCTCGCGACTTGTTCCACCCGACAAGGGCCTTCCTGCTTCGGCGTCAACTTGTTATAATTCTTGGCCGACTGAACGTGCCTAAGAACAAGGTCGCCTAACAGGGCAACTTTATCTGGCGCCAGGGGCTTCGCCTGGCTTTGTACAAGGGGTTACATGCAGCAGCGGCAAGGCCTGTACAAACCGATGGTTGCCGGAGCGGGTCACGGCAACCGCGCCTTACGGGTGAAACTTGCGAAGATGCTCTATGTTCCAGGAGTTGCTCACTGGTACGCCTTCTTCGGTCTCGAGGCGGACAACGCCAGGCCTCGTGACTTGCCTCACCCGATAAGGTCCTTCCCACTTTGGCGTCAACTTGTTGGAATTCTTGGCCGACTGAGTGCGCCGAAGAACAAGGTCGCCTTCTTCGAGACTCCTGGCCTTGACCTTGCGGCTATGGTAGCGACGCAAGGCTTGCTGGTATCGAGCGGCTCGTACCGCAGCCTGGAGACGTCCTTCCTCAAGGAGCAGCGCGTCATCTTGGCGCAGCCGCTCTTGCTCGAGCTCATCATAAGCGAGCACCCGAGGAGATCCGTATACGAGTTCCGTGGGGATAACTGCCTCCGCTCCATAGACTAGAGCAAAAGGTGTCTGTCCGGTGGCTCGACTTGGTGTCGTCCTGATCGACCAAAGAGCCGCCGGCAGCTCCTCAATCCAATTTCTTCCACACTTGTGCAGCCTGTCAAAGGTCCTGGTCTTGAGTCCGCGCAGCACTTCAGCGTTGGCCCTTTCTGCTTGACCGTTGCTCCTGGGGTGAGCAACCGAAGCGAAACAGACCTTGGTGCCGAGATCCTGGGCGTATTGCATGAAGGCGCGACTTGTAAACTGTGTCCCGTTGTCGGTGATGACTCTGTTGGGGATTCCGAAACGGCAGACGATCGACCGGAAGAACTTGACTGCTGACTGCGCGGTCACCTTCCTCACTGGCTCCACTTCTGGCCACTTCGTGAACTTGTCGATTGCAACGTACAAGTACTCGAAGCCCCCGACGGCTCGGGGAAAAGGGCCGAGGATATCGAGCCCCCAGACCGAGAAGGGCCAGGACAAAGGGATTGTTTGGAGAGCTTGAGCTGGCTGATGAATCTGTTTTGCATGGAACTGGCACGCTTCACACTTGGTTACTAGTGCAGTTGCATCTTGGAGGGCTTCTTGCCAGAAGAACCCTTGCCGGAAGGCTTTCCCGACAAGTGCTCTTGCGCCAATGTGATGGCCGCATATGCCTCCGTGTATCTCTGCCAACAGCTTCTGTCCGTCTTCCCTGGAGATGCACTTCAATCTGACACCGTTGAGTCTCCTTCTGTACAGCTCGTTGTCCACGAACTGGTACATACTTGACTGCCTGGTGATCTTCTCCACCTCTTCTGGGTCGTCGGGAAGTTCTCCAGTTTGTAGAAAACGGACAATCTGCCGTGCCCATGCCGGAGCCCGGGGCTCGACGGCAAGGACTAAAGGCATGAAGGCCGCTGCGGGGACCCCGGCTTCTACGGCAAGAACCTCTGGTTCAGCCGGAGCCGGTGATCCCCCGGCAAGCTTGCCGGGGCAAAGCTTGTCGGGAACCTCTGCTTCCACTGGACGGACCCTCGGACCCGCAGGAGCGGACTGTTCCTCAGCGTTCGGATTGTTGATCCGCTCGCCGGAGCAAGGCTCATCGGGGACACCTGCTTCGACTGGACGGATCCTCGGATCCGCAGGAGCGGGCTGTCCCTCGGCGTTCAGGCTGCTGATCAGCTCGCTGGGGCGAGGCTTACCGGGGACACCGGCTTCGACTGGACGGATCCTGGGATCCGCAGGAGCGGGCTGTCCCCTGGCGTTCTGGTTGTTGATCTTGGGGACCTTGACGACGGTCTCAGGGAGGTCCGCCTGCGAGTAGTCGCCGGAGACCAACTTCCTTTTCTTGGACTGCCCAACTGATGGTGTAACGGATGGTTGAGTCAGCTTGAGCAAGAAGGTCCCTGGTTCCACAGGTAACTTCAGCGAAGCACACTTCGAAAGGCCGTCTGCTATCTCATTCTGAGCTCTCGCAACGTGCTCCATTTGCAGCCCTTCAAAGTGTTCTTCCAGCTTCCTCACTTCATCGACGTAAGCTTCCATCAGAGGGCTCTGGTAGCTCTTGTTGACTTGCCGGACCACCAGTTGAGAATCTCCCCGCACGATCAGCTTTCTGATCCCAAGTTCGGCCGCAATCCTGAGGCCGGCGAGCAAGCCTTCATACTCAGCAGTATTGTTGGTAGCTTGCTCTCTTGGGAAGTGCATCTGGATAACATACTTGAGGTGCTCTCCGGTGGGCGCGATGAGTACTACGCCAGCACCGGCGCCTTGCAGCGAAAAGGCACCATCGAAGTACATTACCCACTCGCTTGTTGCTCCTTGTACGGGCGCGCTTGTTTCTTGGCCTTCTCCATCTGGCGTCGGGGTCCACTCAGCTATGAATTCTGCCAAAGCTCGGCTCTGTATGGTTGAAGTACTTTCAAACTTGAGTCCAAAGCTCGACAGCTCCAGTGCCCACTCGACGATCCTGCCTGTCGCCTCTGGATTGTGCAATATCCTCTTCAGCGGAAAGCGAGTGACTACTGTTATCTCATGCGCTTGGAAGTAATGGCGCAGCTTTCTCGAGGCCATGAGGAGGCCCAAAAGCAATTTCTGCACCCCGGAGTATCTTGATCTAGCCCCCTGCAAGAGGGAACTTACAAAATACACCGGGCGCTGCACCATCTTCTTCCGCGCTCCATCCGGTTCCTGCGCAGGGTGGCCCTTGTCGGGGCCAGAGCTTGCTGGAGCAGCCCCCCGCTCGTCGCTGGACTCGCTTGTAGGTGGTATAGGCTCCTCGTCGGCCTCCCTCTCCGCCACTAACGCAGCACTAACCACCTGGTTGGTTGCCGCTAGGTATAGCAACAACTTCTCCTGTGGTCTAGGTGCGACAAGTATTGGAGTGGAGGATAGGTACCTTTTCAAATCTTGCAGCGCTGCCTCCGCTTCTGGAGTCCACTGCATGGGGCCCGCCTTCTTCAAGATTTTAAAGAAGGGCAGGGCGCGTTCTGCAGACCTTGAAATGAACCGACTGAGGGCGGCCACACAACCGGCAAGCTTTCTGACGTCCTTGACGCGCTCTGGGGCCTTGATTTGCTCGATGGCTTTGATCTTGTCGGGGTTAGCTTCAATCCCCCTCTGTGACACAAAGAACCCGAGAAGCTTGCCGGAGGGGACCCCGAAAACGCACTTCTCGGGGTTCAGCTTGAGCTGTATCTTGCGCAGGTTCTGAAATGTTTCTTCCAGATCTTGGACCAGGGTTTCCTTGCTCCTGCTCTTCACCACGATATCATCCATGTAGGCCTCCACGTTCCTATGGATCTGCGGCTCGAAAGCAGAGTGCACTACCCTTGCAAACGTTGATCCCGCATTCTTCAGTCCAAACGGCATGCGTATGAAGCAATAGGTGCCGCACGGAGTGATAAATGCGGTCTTCTCTTCATCTTCCTTGGCCATAAAGACTTGGTGGTAGCCTGAATATGCATCAAGAAAAGAGAGTAGCTCACATCCGGCAGTGGAGTCAACAATCTGGTCAATGCGCGGCAAGGGAAATGGATCTTTGGGACATGCTTTATTCACGTCGGTGAAATCTATGCACAGTCTCCACTTCCCATTGGCTTTGCGCACGACGACCGGATTGGCCAGCCACGTTGGATGGATCACACCTCTCACTAGGCCTGCTGCCTCTAGCTTCTTGATCTCTTCGCTGATGAATTCCTGGCGCTCCACGGCTTGCTTTCTCACTTTCTGCTTGACGGGTCGCGCGTGAGGACAGACAGCGAGCTTGTGCTCAATCACCCTCCTGGGAACACCGGGGATGTCGGACGGTTGCCATGCAAACACGTCGTCATTCGCCCGCAGGAAGGTGACGAGCGCGCTTTCCTATTTGCTGTCAAGCGTGGCACTGATGGTGAAGGTACCGCCAGTGCCGTCCTCCTTGGCGGACACCTTCTTGGTTGCCGGAGGAGCGGTCATTCCCTTTATGTACTTGCCGGCGGAGCTCGATGGGACGTCCTCGACGGCGGCGCGGCACTCTGAAGAGGTGCAGTTGCCGGAGTGGGCCCCAGAGCACTTACCGGGCTTGGTCTTTGTCTTCTTCCCCCCGGGGGCTTCAGCGGCGAGTGTGTCCTTCTCTGCCGCGGCCGCTACATCCCGGTAGATCTTGTCGGCGCAGATAAGTGCATCCTTTTTGTCGCCATGGACAGTGATGACGCTTATCGGCCCCGGCATCTTGAGTACGTTGTAGGCGTGGTGGGAAGCCGCCATGAACTTGGCGAGAGCGGGACGGCCGAGGATCCCATTGTATGGTAACGGGATATCGGCGACGTCGAACGTGATACGCTCAGTCCTGAAGTTAAGCTCGCCGCCAAAGGTCACCGGCAGAGTAATCTTCCCCTTGGGCTTGCTCCCCCCCGGGTTGATCCCTTGGAAGGATCCGGTCTCTTCGAGCTCGCCATCTGGGATCTGAAGTTTCTTGATCGCAGCGGAGGAGATCAAGTTCAGCCCGGCCCCGCCGTCTACCAACATTTTGGTGACCTTGAGGTTGCGGATGGTGGGTGAAACCAGCATCGGCAAGCACCCGACCGCGGTTGTGCGGTCGGGGTGATCCTCAAGATCGAAAATGATGGGCGTGCTGGACCATTTGAGGAGCCTGCGCGACTCCACGGGCGGCTCTGCTGCGTTCACCTCTCGCGCCCACCGCTTAAGCTGGCGGTGGGAGGTGTGCAGAGAGGCGCCGCCGTCGACGCAAAGGACCTCCGTGGCCTTCTGGAACTCCTGCTCGCTGTTATCTTCGTCTTCCACGTCTTCGTCGTCGTCTTCGTCATCCTCGTCGCGGCCCCGGGGAGGCCGATCGCCTTGCCGCTGCTTGGCCTTGCCGCGGCGTCCTCCCCGGCCGACGGGCGGCCGCTTCTTGCTTGGTTCGCCACCCCCACCTTGGGCCTTCCCCTTGTCGCGCCTCTCATACTCAGCTTTCTGCTGCACGATGAGGTACTCGACGCTTTTGCAGTTGGAGAGATCGTGGCCCTTGGTGCGGTGGATCTTGCAGTATTGCTTGTCGGAGCCGTCCTGCTTGTCGGCTGCCGCCACGGGGGCAGGCTCCTTGCCGGAGCCGCCAGCCTGTGTTTGCTTGGCGGGAGCCTCCTTGCCGGACCCCTCGACGGCAAGCACCTCTTTCCTGTCCTTCCTCCTATTATTCCGCCGCTGGCTCCTCTTCGCCGGGGCGGTGTCGTCACTGTCGCTTTCTCCTGCGCCAGCATCCTCCCCTGGGAGTTTTCTCCCCTCCTCCGTGCGCGCGCACTTGTCAGCCAAGGCATATAGCTCGCTGACGTCCCGGATCTTGGTCATGGCCATCTCTTCACGCATGCGGCGGTTACGCACGTTCTGGTGGAACGCGCTGATAACCGCGGCAGGGTGAACGTCGGGGATGTTGCGATGCACGCGGCTGAAGCGCTGGATGTACTTGCGCAGGGGTTCTCCTTCCTTCTGGGCTAGGATGTGGAGGTCGCTATCCTGGCCATGAGGTTTGTGGCCGCCTGTGAAGGCGCCAACAAACTGATGGCAAAGATCCCCCCAGGAAGAGATGGAGCCTTCCGGCAAGTGCATAAGCCACGAACGAACGTTCGGCTTAAGCACGAGCGGGAAGTAGTTCGCCAATATCCTTTCGTCGCGCCCCCCGGCAGCTTGTACAGCGATTGTGTAGATGCTGAGAAACTCCGAGGGGTGCGTCCTGCCGTCGTACTTCTCCGGTACGTCGGGCTTGAAGTTCTTCGTGCTGGGCCACCGGACGCGTCGCAGCTCGCGGGTGAACGCAGGGCAACCTGCCGCGTACGGCAAGTCACCTGGTTCACCGGGCGCGTGCGCGTCGACAGTGTTCCCAGCCCGCTGGTCTGATTGCCGCCGAGTTTCTCGGCGGCGCTCAATCCTTGTTCGAGCGTCTTCTTGCTGCCGCTCGTTGAGGACTTGGCGCTGGTCCCGGCGAGTCCGCGGGTCCGACGACGCTGTGGAGCCGTCGTCGGCGTTGTTCCAGCGGGGCGGCGTCTTCTGCTTCTGCGCCGGGGAGTGCATGGTGGCCGCACCTCCGGCGGTCTTGTCGCCGTCGGCCTTCGTCTTCTCGACCTGCCGGGGCCGTGAGGTCACCGGCCGCTGCGGCGTGTCGTTGTTGGCGAAGGCGATCAGGCTCTGGATGGTGGCCCTCCAGCTTTCGGCCTTGCCAGCCGCTGGAGGGTAGTCGAGGAGCAGTTGCGCTCTCGCGAGCGCTTCTGCCGGAGTGGAGGGGAGCGGGGGCGAGTGGCGCGAGGAGCGGGATGCGCTCGGACTCCTAACAATGTTAGAAAGAGCGGGGTCCCTCCCCGGCGCCCTCGCCTTGCCCGTGTCCGGACGGGGGCCCGCGGCGTCCCGCGAACCTCCTGTTTGCCCTTGTTCCAGCAAGCGGATGCCACCTCCCATGGCGTGGCGCTGCTGGGTCGTCGTTTGAAGGGACGGATGCGGCGCGTCCTCGGAGGCCGAGGCTCGGTCGTCCGCCCTGTTCTTGGATTTGGTGGCACCGCGAGTGTTCTCGCCGGTGGCCACCACTCCGACGGCGTCTCCCCCGCCCACCGTTGGCTCCGGTAGCGGTGGGAGTGACGCGGACGGGCCCGCGGCCTCCGAAGCCTTCTTCTTCGGGGCCATGGTGTTGATGAAGCTAGCGAGTTCGGAGAAGCTGACGAAGAGCGCGCTCGCGCGAACGCAGGATCTGATCCGCACAACCTCGACGCACCCCCTACCTGGCGCGCCAAAGATGTCGGGGCGGACAGGCGTCCCCCCGCGAGCACCTATGGGGCCGGAGCCCCTTTCGTTGTCCGGCGAGGGGGGCGGAGGGAGCGCGGAGAGCAGATCGAGGCGGGCACACGGGCGGTTTACCCAGGTTCGGGCCGCGATGGACGCGTAAAACCCTACTCCTGCTTAGTTGTATTGAACTGGGGAGCTCGGGAGCTTGGGGAGCTAGCTGCACCGAGCGTATGGCTGTCTGGGTCTCGATTCTCCGAACCCCGGAACCCGGAACCCTTTGCGGAACCCCTTCTACGTTGCACACGGGCCTCCTTTTATAGCGCAAAGGGGTCACCGACAGGTGTCAATGTAGGAGAAAGGGGTAAAAGTGTAAAAGGGGTGGTAGCTGTAATAGTGCGGGAACGGTGGTGCTACAGTGCGGCACAATGTTATCATACCTACTTCTGACGGTAGGGGACAAGGGCATTAAATGCCCGTCACGGTCGCCTGGACAGCACCGAGGCGGACCGTTAGGTGCGCCACCGTTCGCCACGATGGCGGCTGCATGCCACCGCATGCCCCAGGCTGCGCGGTGCCTCGCCACGTGCCCTCGGGGGAAGCCCCGGAGCGACGCGTGGCGGGCGAGCTGGAGCGCAGTCTTGAGGTGGTGATCTTGCCGCGGCAAGTGGCTTGCCGCGGGGGTCGTCTTCCTGAGCCTGATAGAGCGCCAGCTATCAGGCCTTGCCGGGGCGCTTGGCGCGCCACGGCTGGCTTCTCTTGTGGTGCCTGGGTTCGGCCTTCCCGACAAGCTCCTCTTGTCGGGGGCTCGATCTTCTGTCTCGTTATACTTTGTTCTTGGATGGCCTTACATTGGCTCAGTCGTCCCGGCAAGCTCCTCTTGCCGGGGTCTTGTCTTCTTGGCCCGGCAAGCTCCTCTTGCCGGGGGCCTTGTCTTCTTG
The DNA here is from genome assembly GCA_032464435.1 of Aegilops umbellulata. NCBI lineage: Eukaryota > Viridiplantae > Streptophyta > Magnoliopsida > Poales > Poaceae > Aegilops > Aegilops umbellulata. The sequence goes on along the minus strand of CP136056.1, from coordinate 308,658,913 downwards.
GCCCGGCAAGCTCCTCTTGCCGGGGGCCTTGTCTTGGATGCTTGGTCTTCTCTTGGCGCTTCCGGGGCGGGCCTTGCCGCAGGGCGCTATGACTGCCCGTGCACAAGTCTGGGGTACTAAGGTACCCCTACTTTAGTACACCGACAGTATCTATAATTTTTGATTGCTCCATGCTATATTATCTACTGTTTTGGACTATATTGGGCTTTATTTTCCACTTTTATATTATTTTTGTGACTAGCCTATTAACCGGAGGTCCAGCCGAGAATTACTGTTTTTTTGCCTATTTCAGTGTTTCGAAGAAACAGAATATCAAACGGAGTCCAAACGGAATAAAATCTTCGGGAACGTGATTTTCTCACTGAACGTGATCTAGGAGTGTCGGTGTACTAAAGTAGGGGTACCTTAGTACCCCAGACTTGTGCACGGGCAGTTGTAGCACCCTGCGGCGAGGCCCGCCCAGGAAGCGCCAAGAGAAGACCAAGCATTCAAGGCAAGGCCCCCGGCAAGAGGAGCTTGCCGGGCCAAGAAGACAAGGCCCCCGGCAAGAGGAGCTTGCCGGGCCAAGAAGACAAGACCCCGACAAGAGGAGCTTGCCGGGACGACTGAGCCCATGTAATGCCATCCAAGAACAAAGTATAAGAGACAGAAGATCGAGACCCCGACAAGAGGAGCTTGTCGGGAAGGCCGAACCCAGGCACCACAAGAGGAGCCCGCCACGGCGCGCCATGCGCCCCGGCAAGGCCTGATAGCCGGCAAGCTATCAGGCACAGGAAGACGACCCCCGCGGCAAGCCACTTGCCGCGGCAAATCGCCACCTCAGGACTGCGCTCCAGCTCGCCCGCCCACGCGTCGCTCCGGGGCTTCCCCCAAGGGCACGTGGCGGGGCACCGCGCTGCCTGGGGTATGCGGTGGCATGCAGCCACCATCGTGGCAAGCGGTGGCGCACCTAACGGTCCGCCTCGGTGCTGTCCGGGCGACCGTGACGGGCATTTAATGCCCTTGTCCCCTACCGTCAGAAGTAGGTATGATAACACTGTGCCGCACTGTAGCGCCACTATTCCCGCACTGTTACAACTTCCACCCCTTTTACACTTTTACCCCTTTCTCTTACGTTGACACCTGTCGGTGACCCCTTTGCGCTATAAAAGGAGGCCCGTGTGCAACGTAGAGGGGGGAGGGAGATTCGAGATCCAGACAGCCATACGCTCGGTGTAGCTAGCCCTCCAAGCTCCCGAGCTCCCCAGTTCAATACAACCAAGCAGGAGTAGGGTTTTACGCGTCCATCGCGGCCCGAACCTGGGTAAACCGCCCGTGTGCTCGCCTCGATCTGCTCTCCGTGCTCCCTCCGCCCCCCTCACCAGACAACGAAAGGGGCTCCGGCCCCATAGGTGCTCGCGGGGGACGCCGTCCGCCCCGACATCTTTGGCGCGCCAGGTAGGGGGCGCCGGGGGACAGCCCGCTCCTGCGGATCCCAGGATCCGTCCAGTCGAAGCAGGTGTCCCCGATAAGCCTTGCTCCGGCAAGCAGATCAGCAGTCTGAACGCTGAGGAACAGTCCGCTCCTGCGGATCCGAGGATCTGTCCAATTGAAGCGGGGGTTCCCGACAAGCTTTGGCATTCTTTCCCACGGGCTCGTGTACGGCCCTCCTCGAGTATCCACTCGCGCAGAGACTGGGCAAGAAGCAGCTGCTCCTTGAGGAGGGCCGCCTTCTGGCCGCTGGGAGAACGATTCGCCTCCAGCGAACTCTGCGCCGCTCCCGTAGCCGCAGAAGTTAGCGCCAGAAGTCACGAGAAAGGCGACCTCGTTCCCCGACGCGCCTCGTCCGCCGGGGTGCCGAACGAGTTGACGCCAACCGTGGGAGGAATCTTGCCAGCGCGGTTGCCGGAACCCGTTCCGCCAACCATCCTCTCTGCCCAAGTCTTGCCGCAGTTGCATGTGATCCTTGGCGCAGAGAGGGGCGCGGATCCCCAAGCATAGCTACGCCTAGCTCCGGAGGGTCGTGAGGCCCTGCGCCTTTGCCTACCCCCAGGATGGGCTGGATGCTGCCCAAGGAGGTTTTACCCTACCGGGCGGCAAGCGATAAGAAAAGAGCGGCAGGGAAAGGAGATAAAAGAAAGGGGCAGGCAGCCTAGTCCACGCGGTCGCCCTCGATCCTCTTGACCCCGTCCGCCTTCTTGACGATAGGGGCGATGAGGGCCTGGATCCCCGTCAGGTCGGCGTTCTCCGGCAAGGGCCTGAGGACGTTGGTAAGCCTGATGTCGGGGTTGCGGAAAACGATCTTCACCAGGCGGCCGCCTCGCTCCTCCAATAGAAGCGGAGGAAGGGCAGGCGACTGGGGCCGACCCACTGCATCGACCCGCGCCGGCCCGACTCCCTGCCTCCGCCGCCGCGACTCCGAGTGCATGAGGACCGCGTGGTGGGCGCGCAGAACCGAGGCGACGGGTGGGACGACCTCTCCCCATCCCGTGATTATGGGAAACGGACGCCTCGAAAGCCGCGCCTCACCCCCGTTCATTTATCGAGCCGCGCCTCCGCACCTCCCTCCACTTAAAGAGGGAACGGGCGTTCCGCCCCCACGACGCCGCGATAAGCGCGCGCCGCCTGGGGAAGGTGCGACGGATGCGGAGTTAAGGAGCAGCGCGGCCAAGGCCACGCGTGCCCGTGCACTGTTAGGGCCTGGCCCAACGACGCTCGGCACCGTGTGTGGCCCAGGCCCGGGGGCTCCTGTCGGTGTACTAAAGTAGGGGTACCTTAGTACCCCAGACTTGTGCACGGGCAGTTGTAGCACCCTGCGGCGAGGCCCGCCCAGGAAGCGCCAAGAGAAGACCAAGCATTCAAGGCAAGGCCCCCGGCAAGAGGAGCTTGCCGGGCCAAGGAGACAAGGCCCCCGGCAAGAGGAGCTTGTCGGGCCAAGAAGACAAGACCTCGGCAAGAGGAGCTTGCCGGGACGACTGAGCCCATGTAATGCCATCCAAGAACAAAGTATAAGAGACAGAAGATCGAGACCCCGACAAGAGGAGCTTGTCGGGAAGGCCGAACCCAGGCACCACAAGAGGAGCCCGCCACGGCGCGCCATGCGCCCCGGCAAGGCCTGATAGCCGGCAAGCTATCAGGCACAGGAAGACGACCCCCGCGGCAAGCCACTTGCCGCGGCAAATCGCCACCTCAGGACTGCGCTCCAGCTCGCCCGCCCACGCGTCGCTCCGGGGCTTCCCCCAAGGGCACGTGGCGGGGCACCGCGCTGCCTGGGGTATGCGGTGGCATGCAGCCACCATCGTGGCAAGCGGTGGCGCACCTAACGGTCCGCCTCGGTGCTGTCCGGGCGACCGTGACGGGCATTTAATGCCCTTGTCCCCTACCGTCAGAAGTAGGTATGATAACACTGTGCCGCACTGTAGCGCCACTATTCCCGCACTGTTACAACTTCCACCCCTTTTACACTTTTACCCCTTTCTCTTACGTTGACACCTGTCGGTGACCCCTTTGCGCTATAAAAGGAGGCCCGTGTGCAACGTAGAGGGGGGAGGGAGATTCGAGATCCAGACAGCCATACGCTCGGTGTAGCTAGCCCTCCAAGCTCCCGAGCTCCCCAGTTCAATACAACCAAGCAGGAGTAGGGTTTTACGCGTCCATCGCGGCCCGAACCTGGGTAAACCGCCCGTGTGCTCGCCTCGATCTGCTCTCCGTGCTCCCTCCGCCCCCCTCACCGGACAACGAAAGGGGCTCCGGCCCCATAGGTGCTCGCGGGGGACGCCGTCCGCCCCGACATCTTTGGCGCGCCAGGTAGGGGGCGCCGGGGGACAGCCCGCTCCTGCGGATCCCAGGATCCGTCCAGTCGAAGCAGGTGTCCCCGATAAGCCTTGCTCCGGCAAGCAGATCAGCAGTCTGAACGCTGAGGAACAGTCCGCTCCTGCGGATCCGAGGATCTGTCCAGTTGAAGCGGGGGTTCCCGACAAGCTTTGGCATTCTTTCCCACGGGCTCGTGTACGGCCCTCCTCGAGTATCCACTCGCGCAGAGACTGGGCAAGAAGCAGCTGCTCCTTGAGGAGGGCCGCCTTCTGGCCGCTGGGAGAACGATTCGCCTCCAGCGAACTCTGCGCCGCTCCCGTAGCCGCAGAAGTTAGCGCCAGAAGTCACGAGAAAGGCGACCTCGTTCCCCGACGCGCCTCGTCCGCCGGGGTGCCGAACGAGTTGACGCCAACCGTGGGAGGAATCTTGCCAGCGCGGTTGCCGGAACCCGTTCCGCCAACCATCCTCTCTGCCCAAGTCTTGCCGCAGTTGCATGTGATCCTTGGCGCAGAGAGGGGCGCGGATCCCCAAGCATAGCTACGCCTAGCTCCGGAGGGTCGTGAGGCCCTGCGCCTTTGCCTACCCCCAGGATGGGCTGGATGCTGCCCAAGGAGGTTTTACCCTACCGGGCGGCAAGCGATAAGAAAAGAGCGGCAGGGAAAGGAGATAAAAGAAAGGGGCAGGCGGCCTAGTCCACGCGGTCGCCCTCGATCCTCTTGACCCCGGCCGCCTTCTTGATGATAGGGGCGATGAGGGCCTGGATCCCCGTCAGGTCGGCGTTCTCCGGCAAGGGCCTGAGGACGTTGGTAAGCCTGATGTCGGGGTTGCGGAAAACGATCTTCACCAGGCGGCCGCCTCGCTCCTCCAATAGAAGCGGAGGAAGGGCAGGCGACTGGGGCCGACCCACTGCATCGACCCGCGCCGGCCCGACTCCCTGCCTCCGCCGCCGCGACTCCGAGTGCATGAGGACCGCGTGGTGGGCGCGCAGAACCGAGGCGACGGGTGGGACGACCTCTCCCCATCCCGTTATTATGGGAAACGGACGCCTCGAAAGCCGCGCCTCACCCCCGTTCATTTATCGAGCCGCGCCTCCGCACCTCCCTCCACTTAAAGAGGGAACGGGCGTTCCGCCCCCACGACGCCGCGATAAGCGCGCGCCGCCTGGGGAAGGTGCGACGGATGCGGAGTTAAGGAGCAGCGCGGCCAAGGCCACGCGTGCCCGTGCACTGTTAGGGCCTGGCCCAACGACGCTCGGCACCGTGTGTGGCCCAGGCCCGGGGGCTCCTGTCGGTGTACTAAAGTAGGGGTACCTTAGTACCCCAGACTTGTGCACGGGCAGTTGTAGCACCCTGCGGCGAGGCCCGCCCAGGAAGCGCCAAGAGAAGACCAAGCATTCAAGGCAAGGCCCCCGGCAAGAGGAGCTTGCCGGGCCAAGGAGACAAGGCCCCCGGCAAGAGGAGCTTGTCGGGCCAAGAAGACAAGACCTCGGCAAGAGGAGCTTGCCGGGACGACTGAGCCCATGTAATGCCATCCAAGAACAAAGTATAAGAGACAGAAGATCGAGACCCCGACAAGAGGAGCTTGTCGGGAAGGCCGAACCCAGGCACCACAAGAGGAGCCCGCCACGGCGCGCCATGCGCCCCGGCAAGGCCTGATAGCCGGCAAGCTATCAGGCACAGGAAGACGACCCCCGCGGCAAGCCACTTGCCGCGGCAAATCGCCACCTCAGGACTGCGCTCCAGCTCGCCCGCCCACGCGTCGCTCCGGGGCTTCCCCCAAGGGCACGTGGCGGGGCACCGCGCTGCCTGGGGTATGCGGTGGCATGCAGCCACCATCGTGGCAAGCGGTGGCGCACCTAACGGTCCGCCTCGGTGCTGTCCGGGCGACCGTGACGGGCATTTAATGCCCTTGTCCCCTACCGTCAGAAGTAGGTATGATAACACTGTGCCGCACTGTAGCGCCACTATTCCCGCACTGTTACAACTTCCACCCCTTTTACACTTTTACCCCTTTCTCTTACGTTGACACCTGTCGGTGACCCCTTTGCGCTATAAAAGGAGGCCCGTGTGCAACGTAGAGGGGGGAGGGAGATTCGAGATCCGGACAGCCATACGCTCGGTGTAGCTAGCCCTCCAAGCTCCCGAGCTCCCCAGTTCAATACAACCAAGCAGGAGTAGGGTTTTACGTGTCCATCGCGGCCCGAACCTGGGTAAACCGCCCGTGTGCTCGCCTCGATCTGCTCTCCGTGCTCCCTCCGCCCCCCTCACCGGACAACGAAAGGGGCTCCGGCCCCATAGGTGCTCGCGGGGGACGCCGTCCACCCCGACAAGGAGACTTGGACCATTATGCCAAGGCATCAGAGAGGCGGTCATGAGGGTGGGAGGCGCGCCCCCTGCCTCGTGGGCCCCTTGGAGCTCCACCGACGTACTTCTTCCTCCTATATATACCTACGTACCCCCAAACAATCAGAATAGGAAACAAAAACCTAATTCCACCGCCGCAACTTTCTGTATCCACGAGATCCCATCTTGGGGCCTGTTCCGGAGCTCCGTCGAAGAGGGCCATCATCACGGAGGGCTTCTACATCATCATAGCCCCTCCGATGAAGTGTGAGTAGTTTACCTCAGACCTTCGGGTCCATAGTTAGTAGCTAGATGGCTTCTTCTCTCTTTTTGGATCTCAATACAAAGTTCTCCCCCTCTCTCGTGGAGATCTATTCGATGTAATCTTATTTTTTTGCGGTGTGTTTGTTGAGACCGATGAATTGTGGGTTTATGATCAAGTCTATCTATGAATAATATTTGAATCTTCTCTGAATTCTTTTATGTATGATTGGTTATCTTTGCAAGTATCTTCGAATTATTAGTTTGGTTTGGCCGACTAGATTGGTTTTTCTTGCCATGGGAGAAGTGCTTAGCTTTGGGTTCGATCTTGCGGTGTCCTTTCTCAGCGACAGAAGGGGCAGCAAGGCACATATTGCATCGTTGCCATCAAGGATAACAAGATGGGGTTTATTTCATATTGCATGAATTTATCTTTCTACATCATGTCATCTTGCTTAAGGCGTTACTCTGTTTTTAACTTAATACTCTAGATGCATGCTGGATAGCGGTCGATGAGTGGAGTAATAGTAGTAGATGCAGAATCGTTTCGGTCTACTTGTCTTGGACGTGATGCCTATATACATGATCATACCTAGATATTCTCATAACTATGCTCAATTCTGTCAATTGCTCAACAGTAATTTGTTCACCCACCGTAGAATACTTATGCTCTTGAGAGAAGCCACTAGTGAAACCTATGGCCCCCGGGTCTATTCTCATCATATGAATCTCCATCACTTTAATTTTTCTTTGCTTTTTTACTTTGCCTTTTACTTTCTACTTTGCATCTCTATATCAAAAATACCAAAAATATTATCTATCATCTCTATCAGATCTCGCTCTCATAAGTGAACGTGAAGGGATTGACAACCCCTAATCACGTTGGTTGCGAGTAGCTATCGTTTTGTGCAGGTACGAGGAACTTGAGCGTGGCCTCCTACTGGATTGATACCTTGGTTCTCAAAAACCGAGGGAAATACTTACGCTACTCTGATGCATCATCCTTTCCCCTTCGGGAAAATCCAACGCAAGCTCAAGAGGTAGCAAGAAAAATTTCTTGCGCCGTTGCCGGGGAGTCTACGCAAAAAGTCAACATACCAAGTACTCATCACAATCGCTATCTCTCGCGTTACATTAGTTGCCATTTGCCTATCGTTTTCCTCTCCCCCACTTCACCCTTGCCGTTTTATTCGCCCTCTCTTTCCCAATCTCGTCCTCTCTTTCCGTTTGCCTTTTTCTCGCTTGCCTTTTGTTTGCTCGTGTGTTGGATTGCTTGTTTGTCGCGATGGCTCAAGATACTACCAAATTGTGTGACTTCAGCAATACCAATAATAATGATTTCCTTAGCACTCCGATTGCTCCTCTTGCCAATACTGAATCTTGTGAAATCAATACTGCTTTGTTGAGTCTTGTTATGAAAGATCAATTTGCCGGCCTTCCTAGTGAAGATGCCGTTACTCATCTTAATAGCTTTATTGATTTTGTGATATGCAAAAGAAGGAAGATGTCGATAATGATGTCGTTAAATTGAAACTATTTCCTTTTTCGCTTAGAGATCGTGCTAAAGCTTGGTTTTCGTCTTTGCCTAAAAATAGTATTCATTCTTGGAACAAGTGCAAAGATGCTTTTATCTCTAAGTATTTTCCTCCCGCTAAGATCATCGCTCTTAGAAATGACATTATGAATTTTAAGCAACTTGATCATGAACATGTTGCACAAGCTTGGGAGAGAATGAAATTAATGCTACGTAATTACCCTACTCATGGTTTGAATTTGTGGATGATTATACAAAAAAATCATGTCGGATTGAATTTTGCTTCTAGAAATCTTTTAGATTCGGCCGCGGGAGGCACTTTTATGGAAATCACTTTAGGAGATGCTACTAAACTCCTAGATAATATTATGGTTAATTATTCTCAATGGCATACTGAAAGATCTTCTAATAAAAAAGTGCATGTGATAGAAGAAATTAATGTTTTGAGTGGAAAGATGGATGAACTTATAAAATTATTTGCTACTAAGAGTGTTTCTTCTGATCCTAATGATATGCCTTTGTCTACTTTGATTGAGAACAACAATGAATCTATGGATGTGAATTTTGTTCATAGGAATATTTTGGTAACAACGCGTATAGAGGGAATTTTAATCCTAGGCCTTATCCTTGTAATCCTTCTAACAATTTTGTTGGTAGGAATAATTTTGGTAACAACGCGTATAGAGGAAACTTTAATCCCAGGCCTTATCCTAGTAATTCCTCTAATAATTATGGTAATTCCTACAACAAATCTTATGGAAATTTTAATAAGACGCCTCTGAATTTGAGAATAGTGTTAAAGAGTTTATGAATTCACAAAAGAATTTTAATGCTTCGCTTGAAGAGAAACAGGCTAGGAACGTTGATAGAATTTCTCTTGAGGTTGATTCTTTAAAGCTTAGATCTATTCCTCCTAAGCATGATATCAATGAGTCTCTCAAAGCCATGAGAATTTCCATTGATGAGTGCAAGGAAAGAACCGCTAGGATGCGTGCTTCCAAAGATGCCTTTATTAAAGCGTGTTCTTCCAATTCCTATGAAAATCAAGATGAAGATCTAAAAGTTATTAATGTGTCCCCTATCAAATCTTTGTTTTGCAATATGAATCTTGATGAAACTCAATATGATCTTCCTTTACCTTGAAGGCGTTCCAAAAATTCAGAGTATTTAGATCTTTATGACAAAATTGATGAAAGTGGGATTGAAAGAAATAAAACCCTAGATGTTGCTAAACCCACTATATTGGATTTCAAGGAATTTAATTATGAAAGTTGTTATTTAATTGATTGTATTTCCTTGTTGCAATCCATGCTAAATTCTCCTAATGCTTATAGTCAAAAGAAAGCCTTTATCGAACATATTGTTGATGCCTTGATGCAATCTTATGAAGAAAAACTTGAGTTGAAAGTCTCTATCCCAAGAAAACTCTATGATGAGTGGGAACCTACTGTTAAATTAAAATTATGGATCATGAGTTTTATGCTTTGTGTGATTTGGGTGCTAGTGTTTCCACTATCCCCAAAACCTTGCGTGATTGCTAGATTTCCGTGATCTTGATGATTGCTCTCTAAACTTGCATCTTGCGGATTCCACTATTAAGAAACCTATGGGAAGGATTAATGATGTTCTTATTGTTGCAAATAGGAACTATGTGCCCGTAGATTTCATCATTCTTGATATAGATTGCAATCCTTCTTGCCCTATTATTCTTGGTAGACCTTTCCTTAGAACGGTTGGTGCGATTATTGATATGAAGGAAGGGGATATTAGATTTCAATTTCCATTAAAAAAGGGCATGGAACACTTTCCTAGAAAGAAAATAAAATTGCCATATGAAACTATCATGAGAGCCACTTATGGATTGCCTACCTAGGTCTATCCTCGCTTTTATGCCTAGCTAGGGGCGTTAAACGATAGCGCTTGTTGGGAGGAAACCCAATTTTATTTTTAGTTTTTTGTGTTTTTATTCTTTTAGGGAATAAATAACCCATCTACCTTCTGTTCAGATTTGGTTTTGTGTTTTAATTAGTGTTTGTGCGAAGTTAGACCTATTGGATCTTCTTGGATAATAGTTATTTGATCTTGCTGTAATTTCCAGAAACTTTGGGCTCAGTGCCCGAATTATTAAAAATCACCAGAACGTGATAAAATACTGATTCCAATTGCTTCTGATCAATAAACAAATTGTCCAGGTCGTCTAATTTTGGTAGATGTTTTGGACTTCCAGAAGTTTGCGTTAGTTATAGATTACTACAGACTGTTCTATTTTTGACAGATTCTGTTTTTCGTGTGTTGTTTGCTTATTTTGATGAATCTATGGCTAGTAAAATAGTTTATAATCCATAGAGAAGTTGGAATACAGTAGGTTTAACACCAATATAAATAAAGAATAAGTTCACCACAGTACCTTGAGTGGTTTTTTGTTTTGTTTCTCTAACGGAGCTCACGAGATTTCTATTGAGTTTTGTGTTGTGAAGTTTTCAAGTTTTAGGTGAAATCTTTTGATGGATTATGGAACAAGGAGTGGCAAGAGCCTAAGCTTGGGGATGCCCATGGCACCCCCAAGATAATACAAGGACACCAAAAAGTCAGAGCTTGGGGATGCCCCGGAAGGCATCCCATCTTTCGTCTACTTCCATCGGTATTTTACTTGGAGCTATATTTTTATTCACCAACATGATATGTGTTTTGCTTGGAGCGTCTTGTATATTTGTGTCTTTGTTTGTTAGTGTGACACAACTATCCTTGCTATGCACACCTTTTGAGAGATCCATACATGAATTAATATTTGATAGAATACTCTATGTGCTTCACTTATATCTTTTGAGCTATGTAGTTTTGCTCTATGTGCTTCACTTATATCTTTTGAGCGTTATAATTTTTCTCTATGTACTTCACTTAGATCTTTTAGAGCACGGTGGTGGATTTGTTTTAAAGAAACTATTGATCTCTCATACTTCACTTAGATCATTTTTAGAGTCTTAATAGCATGGTAAATTGCTTAATAATAATATGCTTGGTATTGAAGATTTGTGAAACTTTCTTTTGAGTGCGTTGAATACTAAGAAAAGATTGAAGCATGATAATTGTTTTGAGATATGGAGGTGATAATATTAGAGTCATGCTAGTTGAGTAGTTGTGAATTTAAAGAATACTTGCGTTGAAGTTTGTGATTCCCGTAGCATGCACGTATGGTGAACCGTTATGTGATGAAGTCGGAGCATGATTTATTTATTGATTGTCTTCCTTATGAGTGGCGGTCGGGGACGAGCAATGGTCTTTTCCTACCAATCTATCCCCCTAGGAGCATGCGCGTAATACTTTGCTTTGATAACTTATAGATTTTTGCAATAAGTATATGAGTTCTTTATGACTAATGTTGAGTCCATGGATTATACACACTTTTCCCCATCCTTCCACCATTGCTAGCCTCTCTAATACCGTGCACTTTTCGCCGGTATCATACACCCACCATATACCTTCCTCAAAACAGCCACCATACCTACCTATCATGGCATTTCCATAGACATTCCGAGATATATTGCCATGCAACTTTCCACCGTTCAGTTTATTATGACACACTCCATCATTGTCATATTGCTAGCATAATCATGTAGTTGACATCCTATTTGTGGCAAATACACCATTCATAATTATTTCATAAATGTCACTCTTGATTCATTGCATATCCCCGTACACCGCTGGAGGCATTCATATAGAGTCATATCTTGTTCTAAGTATCGAGTTGTAATTGTTGAGTTGTAAGAAAAATAAAAGTGTGATGATCATCATTTTTAGAGCATTGTTCCAAGTGAGGAAAGGATGATGGAGACTATGATTCCCCCACAGTTGGGATGAGACTCCGGACGAAAAATAAAAATAAAAAAATAGAAAAGAAAAGAGGCCATAAAAAAGGAGAAGGCCCAAAAAAATGAGAGAAAAAGAGAGAAGGGACAATGCTACTATCCTTTTACCACACTTGTGCTTCAAAGTAGCACCATGATCTTCATTATAGAGAGTCTCTCATTTTGTCACTTTCATATACTAGTGGGAATTTTTCATTATAGAACTTGGCTTGTATATTCCAATGATGGGCTCTCTCAAAATGCCCTAGGTCTTCGTGAGCAAGCGAGTTGGATGCACACCCACTTAGTTTCTTTTGTTGAGCTTTCATATACTTATAGCTCTAGTGCATTCGTTGCATGGCAATCCCTACTCACTCACATTGATATCTATTAATGGGCATCTCCATAGCCCATTGATACGCCTAGTTAATGTGAGACTATCTTCCCCTCTTTTTTTCTTCTCCACAACCACCATTCTATTCCACATATAGTGCTACATCCATGGGTCACGCTCATGTATTGCGTGAAGATCGAAAAAGTTTTGAAAATGTTAAAGTATGAAACAATTGCTTGGCTTGTCATCGGGGTTGTGCATGATTTAAATACTTTGTGTGGTGAAGATATAGCATAGCCAGACAATATGATTTTGTAGGGATAACTTTCTTTGGCCATGCTATTTTGAGAAGACATGATTGCTTTGTTAGTATGCTTGAAGTATTATTATTTTTTGTGTCAACATAAAATTTTTGTCTTGAATCTTTCGAATCTGAATATTCATACCGCAATTAAGAAAATTTGCATTGAAATTATGCCAAGTAGCACTCCGCATCAAAAATTCTCTTTTTATCATTTACCTACTCGAGGACGAGCAGGAATTAAGCTTGGGGATGCCTGATACGTCTCCAACGTATCTATAATTTCTTATTGCTCCATGCTATATTATCTACTGTTTTGGACTATATTGGGCTTTATTTTCCACTTCTATATTATTTTTGGGGCTAACCTATTAATCGGAGGCCCAGCCCAGAATTGTTGTTTTTTGCTTATTTCAATGTTTCGAAGAAACAGAATATCAAACGGAGTCCAAACAGATTAAAATCTTCGGGAACGTGATTTTCTCACCGAACGTGATCCAGGAGACTTGGACCCTATGCCAAGGCATCAGAGAGGCGGTCACGAGGGTGGGGGGCGCGCCCCCTGCCTCGTGGGCCCCTCGGTGCTCCACCGACGTACTTCTTCCTCCTATATATACCTACGTACCCCCAAACGATTAGAACAGGAGCCAAAAACCTAATTCCACCGCCGCAACTTTCTGTATCCATGAGATCCCATCTTGGGGCCTGTTCCGGAGCTCCGCCGGAGAGGGCCGTCATCACGGAGGGCTTCTACATCATCATAGCCCCTCCGATGAAGTGTGAGTAGTTTACCTCAGACCTTCGGGTCCATAGTTAGTAGCTAGATGGCTTCTTCTCTCCTTTTGGATGTCAATACAAAGTTCTCCCCCTCTCTTGTGGAGATCTATTCGATGTAATCTTCTTCTTTTTGCGGTGTGTTTGTTGAGACCGATGAATTGTGGGTTTATGATCAAGTCTATCTATGAATAATATTTGAATCTTCTCTGAATTCTTTTATGTATGATTGGTTATATTTGCAAGTCTCTTTGAATTATCAGTTTGGTTTGGCCTACTAGATTGGTTTTTCTTGCCATGGGAGAAGTGCTTAGCTTTGGGTTCGATCTTGCGGTGTCCTTTCCCAGTGACAGAAGGGGCAGCAAGGCACGTATTGCATCGTCCCCATCGAGGATAACAAGATGGGGTTTATTTCATATTGAATGAATTTATCTCTCTACATCATGTCATCGTTTCGGTCTACTTGTCTCGGACGTGATGCCTATATACATGATCATACCTAGATATTCTCATAAGTATGCTCAATTCTGTCAATTGCTCAATAGTAATTTGTTCACCCACTGTAGAATACTTATGCTCTTGAGAGAAGCCACTAGTGAAACCTATGGCCCCCGGGTCTATTCTCATCATATCAATCTCCATCACTTTAATTTTGCTTTGCTTTTTTACTTTGCCTTTTACTTTCTACTTTGCATCTCTATATCAAAAATACCAAAAATATTATCTATCATCTCTATCAGATCTCACTCTCGTAAGTGACCGTGAAGGGATTGACAACCCCTAATCGCGTTGGTTGCGAGTAGCTATCGTTTTGTGCAGGTACGAGGGACTTGAGCGTGGCCTCCTACTGGATTGATACCTGGTTCTCAAAAACTGAGGGAAATACTTACGCTACTCTGATGCATCATCCTTTCCTCTTCAGGGAAATGCAAGGCAAGCTCAAGAGGTAGCAAGCGTCGTATCCCATCCCTCATTACCATTGCTCACCGTCAGCGGGAGCACGACGGCTAGATGCTTCTCCTCAGTGATGGTAGACGTGCTGAGGGCTGCTCGAACGAGGAGGCTGATGATGACCCACAAGTATAGGGGATCAATTGTAGCTCTTTTCGATAAGTAAGAGTGTCGAACCCAACGAGGAGGAGAAGGAAATGACAAGTAGTTTTCAGTAAGGTAATGTCTGCAAGTGCTGAAATTGTAAGTAGTGAGTACTTTGATAGCAAGATAATTTGTAACGAGCAAGTAATGATAATTGTGACAAGTATGCAGCAAGGTAGCGTAATCCTTTTGAGGCAAAGGACAGGCCAAAACGGTCTCTTATGATAAGCAAAGCGTTCTTGAGGGTACACGGGAATTTCATCTAGTCACTTTCATCATGTTGGTTTGATTTGTGTTCGCTACTTTGATAATTTGATATGCGGGGTGGACTGGTGCTTAGGTGTTGTTCTTACTTGAACAAACTTCCTACTTATGATTAACCCTCTCACACATCCACAACTACGAGAAAAGTATTAAGAATAAATTCTAACCATAGCATTAAACTCTAGGATCCAATCGGTCCCTTACGGAATAGCGCATAAACTGGGGTTTATGTTTTTGTCACTCTCGCAACCCACCATCTAATTGCTGCTCCACAATGCATTCCCTTAGGCCCAAGTATAGTGAAGTTTCATGTAGTCGACGTTCACATGACACCACTAAGGGAATAACAACATACATACTATCAAAATATCGAACACGTATCAAGTTCACATGATTACTTGCAGCAGGGTTTCTCCCGTGACCTCAAGAACAAAAGTAACTACTCACAAATGATAAACATGCTCATGATCAGAGGATTATTTAATAGCATCATGGATCTGAACATATAATCTTCCACCAAATAAACCATATAGTAATCAACTACGAGATGCAACCAACACTACTAGTCACCCCCTAGCACCAATCTATAGTTCCGGTAACAAGATTGAATACAAGAGATGAACTAGGGTTTGAGATGAGATGGTGTTGGTGAAGATGTTGATGGAGATTGCCCGCCCCAAGGTGGGAGAGTTGTTGGTGATGATGTTGACGATGATTTCCCCCCCTTTGGGAGGGAAGTTCCCCCAGCAGAATCGCTTTGCCGGAGGGCAAAAGTGCTCCTGCCCAAGTTCCGCCTCGAGACGGCGGCGCTCCGTCCCGAAAGCCTTCTCCTTATTTTTTTCTAGGTCAGAATGACTTATATATCAAAATATGGGCACTGGAGGTGGGTCGAGGAGGCCACAACCCACGCGCCTGGGGGGCCTGGCGCGCCCAGGTGGGTTGTGCCCACCTATGGCCCCCCTCTGGTGTTTATTGGCTCCAATATTTCTTAAATAGTCCATAAAAAATCCCCATGAAGTTTGAGTTTGTCGGTGTACTAAAATAGGGGTACCTTAGTACCCCGAACTTGTGCACGGGCAGTCGTAGCACCCCGCGGCAAGGCTTGCCAGGCGATCGCCAAAACTCTCCATGGTCTCTTTTTGGGCCATCCAAGAACAAAGTATTCGAGCCGAGGCCCCGGCAGGAGGAGCTTGCCGGGAAGGCCACCTGAAGAGAGCAAGGCCCCGGCAAGAGGAGCTTGCCGGGACGACCGCTCGAAGCACAAGGCCCCGGCAAGAGGAGCTTGCCGGGACGGCCGACCAAGGCACGACAAGAGACTTGCTGCGACGCGCCACGCGTCCCGTCGAGGACCGGTGAGCAACAAGCTCCCGGGCGCGACAAGGCGTCAACCGCGGCAAGGCGCTTGCCGCGGCAAGTCACCACCCCGCGCCTGCGTTCCAGCTCATCCACCCACACGTCGCTCTGGGGCCATTCCAGGCGTATGTGGCGAGAAGCTGCGCAGCCAGGGGCATGCGGTGGCGAAGCGACGCTGACAGGGTAGCCGTCGTGGCAAACGGTGGCGCCCCTGACGGCCCCTTTTCTGCACTGTTTGGGCGACCCAGACGGGCATTTAATGCCCTTGTCCCCTGCCGTCAGAGTTAGGTATGATAGCACTGTGCAAACAGCTGTACCCAACACAGCGTTTTCCAGTTTTACCCCCGCCTATGTTGCCACCTGTGGGTAACCCCTTGCGCATATAAAAGGAGGCCCCATGCGCAATGTGAGGAGGAGGGAGGAAGGAGGCCACTCACGCTTGGTCTGATTAGTTGCCTGAGTGTACTGTAGCACTCAGTGCTCCCGAACAAGAACACAATACAAACCACCAAGCAGCAGTAGGGTTTTACGCATCCGTGCGGCCCGAAGCTGGGTAAACCCCTTGTGTGCATCGCCTCGATCCGCTCTTCGCGCGACCTCCGCCTCCCGCCGAACCAGAAAGGGGCTCGGTCCCCATAGGTGTTCGTGGAGGCAGATTTCCCCCGACATCTTTGGCGCGCCAGGTAGGGGGCGTCGAAGTTGTGTGAACCTGATCCGGCGTTCGCACGGGCTAGATCTCCATCATCTTCATCGACATGCCACCGAAGAAGAAGGCTCCGGAGGTGGCTGGTCCGTCCGCGTCGAACCCACCGCCCCTGGAGCAAACGGGTGGTGGGGACGGCACCGGCGGCGGAACGGGCGTCGCCAAACCAGCTCATGGTGCCACGGCGTCCGAACATGCACTGCGCCCCTCTCAGGAGGCACGGGACCAGCAGCGTCTTGGCACTCACGGTACCATACGCTCGCTAGACCCAGATCGAGCTGGCGGATCCCAAGGTGCTCAAGGCCAGCATACACACCAACGTGTTGGCGCGAGCGTGGCGCGACTGCCTGGTCCGGGTGTTGCTCCTTCTAACATAGTTAGAAGTTCGAGCACATCCCGCTCCACGCGCCGCTCGCCACCGCTGCCCGCCACTCCAGCAGATGCTCTAGCACGAGCTCAACTGCTCCTAGACTACCCTCCAACGGCGGACAAGCTCGACGACTGGAGGGCCATGATACAGAGTCTCATCAGCTTCGCTAACGGCGACACCCCGCGGCAGCACAGTGCGTCGCAGCCGCGGCAGGTCGGCCAGGCGAGAACCGATGGCGCCAAGATCAGTGGGGGTGCGACCACCGTGCATTCCCCGCCCCAAAGGCCAAGATCGCCGACTCGCTGGAGCCATCATGACAACGACTCCACCGCGTCGTCAAATCCGCGAACTCGTCGCGATCAACGCCAAGTTCTTCACGAACGAGAGCAAGAGGACGCTCGTACGCGCATTGAGCGTCGGAGAGAAGCGCGGCATCAATCAGACCAGCGCGCTGGGCCCTCTGTCGACATGCATGCGCCGGGGGGACCAGGCGACCTGCCGTACGCGGTAGGCTGCCCTGCGTTCACCCGTGAGCTGCGGCAAGTCCAGTGGCCCAGCACGAAGAACTTCAAGCCAGAAGTACCAGAGAAGTACGACGGCAAGTCGCATCCGTCGGAGTTCCTCAGCATCTACACCATTGCGGTGCAGGTTGCTGGAGGGCGAGACGACAAGATCCTTGCCAACTACTTCCCGCTGGTACTCAAATCCAACGTCAGATCCTGGCTCATGCACTTGCCGGATAACTCCATAACCTCCTGGACAGACTTGTGCCACCAGTTTATTGGCGCCTTTACGGGCGGCCACAAACCCCATGGCCAAGCGAGCGACCTTCACCTGCTCGTCCAGAAGGAAGGGGAATCCTTGCGCAAGTTCATCCAGAGATTCTGCCGCGTGCACTACAACATCCCAGACGTCCACCCTGTCGCGGTCATCAGCGCGTTCCATCAGAACGTGCATAACCGCAGGATGCGGGAGGAGATGGCGATGTGCAAGATCAAAGACGTCAGCGAGCTATATGCCCTGGCCGACAAGTGTGCACGCGCTGAGGAAGGAAGGAAAATCCCCGGAGAGAACATTGGAGCAGGAGAATCTGACAGTGAGGATACCGCCCCGGCAAGGAAGAACCGGCGGCGGAGCAACATGAAGTAGAAGAGCCAAGAAGTACTGGTTCTTGAGCAGGCCAGCGATGAAGGCGCCGCCAAGAAGGCCCAGGCTGGTAGCTCCGGCAAGGAGGTTGCCGGGTGCGCCAACTGCCAGGCTGTGGCGGTCGCCGACAAGCGGGACGGCACCAACAAACAGTACTGCAAGATCCACCGCACCAAGGGCCACGACCTCCAGAGCTGCAAGCAGGTCGAGCGGCTCGTCGAGCTGCAAAAGGCCGAGTACGAGCGGCGCGACAAGGAGAGAGCCCAGGGAGGTGGCGGAGGATCAGGCACAAAGCGCCCCGGCCAGGGAGGACGCCATGACAAGGACAAGCAGCGGCAAGCGGACAGACCTCCCCGCGGCCGCGACAAGAACAAAGATGTCGACGAAGACGAAGACATGGATGATGTCGAGACCAGTGAGCAGGAGTTCCAGAAAGCCACAGAGGTCTTGTGCATAGACGGCGGTGCTTCTCTGCATACTTCTCACCGCCAGCTCAAGCAGTGGGCGTGGGAAGTCAATGCAGCGGAACCACCCGTCGAGTCGCGCAAGCCTCTGAAATGGTCCAGCACGCCTATCATCTTTGATATTGAGGACCACCCTGACCGCACAACTGCGATCGGGTGCTTGCCGATGTTGGTCTAACCAACAGTCCGCAACCTCAAGGTCACTAAGATGCTAGTCGACGGTGGGGCCGGCTTGAACCTGATCTCCTCCGCTGTACTCCAGAAACTCCAAGTCCCCGACAGCAAGCTCGAAGAGACCGACACGTTCCAAGGAATCAACCCGGGAAGGAGCAAGCCGAAGGGGAAGATAACGTTGCCAGTGACATTTGGCAGCGAGCTGAACTTCAGGACAGAGAGGATCACTTTTGACGTTGCCGATTTTCCATTGCCCTACAATGGAATCCTCGGCCGTCCGGCGCTCGCCAAGTTCATGGCGGCCTCTCACTACGCGTACAACATGCTCAAGATGCCAGGCCCGATAAGCGTCATCTCTGTCCCCGGCGACAAGAAGGATGCCCTTATCTGTGCCGACAATATCTACCGGGAAGCAGCAGCCGCGACGGATCACAAGCCACTTGCCGTTGAAGCTCCCGAAGGGAAGAAGAAGACCAAGCCCGGCAAGTGCTCTGGTGCCCGCTCCGGCAAGCGCACCTCTTCGGAGTGCTGCGCTACCGTCGAGGACGCGCCATCGAGCTCCACCGGCAAGAGCAAGAAGTCAATGGCAGCCTCGCCAACGACCAAGAAGGTGTCCGCCAAGGAGGACGGTGCTGGTGGTACCTTCACCATCAGTGCCACTCTCGACCCCAAATAGGAAAGCGCGCTCGTTGCTTTCCTGCGGGCGAATGTCGATGTGTTTGCCTGGCAACCATCTGACATCCCCGGCGTTCCCAGAAAAGTGATTGAGCACCGCCTCGCCGTCTGTCCTCATGCGCGGCCCGTCAAGCAGAGAGTCAGGAAGCAAGCGGTGGAACGCCAAGAGTTCATCGCGGAAGAGATCAAGAAGTTGGAAGCGGCAGGCCTTGTCAGAGGTGTGCTCCATCCGACGTGGTTGGCCAATCCTGTTGTCGTGCGCAAAGCGAATGGGAAATGGAGGCTTTGCATCGACTTTACTGATGTTAACAAAGCTTGTCCCAAAGATCCCTTTCCCTTGCCGCGCATTGACCAGATTGTTGACTCCATAGCCGGATGTGACCTGCTTTCATTTCTTGACGCATACTCAGGGTACCATCAGATCATCATGGCTGAAGAAGATGAGGAAAAGACCGCATTCATTACTCCATGTGGCACGTACTGTTTCGTACTGATGCCTTTCGGTTTGAAGAATGTCGGTTCGACGTTTGCAAGGGTTGTCCATACCGCTTTTGAGCCGCAAATTCACAGAAATGTGGAAGCCTACATGGATGACATAGTGGTCAAAAGCAGGAACAGGGCAACCCTGATTCAAGATTTAGAAGAGACCTTTGCGAACCTGCGCAGGATTAGCCTCAAGCTCAACCCCGAGAAGTGCGTGTTTGGAGTCCCTTCCGGCAAGCTTCTCGGGTTCTTCGTGTCTCAGCGAGGAATCGAAGCCAATCCAGACAAAATCAAGGCCATCGAGCAGATTGAAGCACCAACACGCGTCAAGGATGTACAAAGGCTTGCCGGCTGCGTCGCGGCTCTCAGCAGGTTTATTTCCAAGTCTGCAGAACGCGCCCTGCCATTTTTCAAAGTTTTGAAAAAGGCGGGTATAGTAAAATGGACTCCGGAAGCGGAGGCTGCGCTGCAGGACTTGAAGAAATACCTGTCCTCCACTCCAATACTTGTCGCGCCTAAACCACAAGAGAAGTTGCTGCTGTACCTGGCGGCAACCAATCAAGTGGTTAGTGCTGCGTTAGTAGCGGAGAGGGAGGCTGATGATGAGTTAGCAACCACGGCAAGCGCGTCCAGCGACGAGCAAGAGGCTTCCCCGACGAGCTCTAGCCCCGACAAGGATGAATCTGCGCAGGAGCAAGTGGAGGTGCACAAGAAGAGAATGGTGCAGCGCCCAGTTTACTTTGTCAGCTCCCTCCTGCAGGGGGCTAGGTCAAGGTACTCTGGTGTGCAGAAATTGCTTTTCGCCTCCTCATGGCCTCGAGAAAGCTGCGCCATTACTTCCAAGCACATGAGATTACAGTTGTCACCCGTTTTCCGCTGAAGAGGATACTGCAGAATCCAGAAGCAACAGGCAGGATTGTCGAGTGGGCACTGGAACTATCAAGCTTCGGTCTCAAATTCGAGAGCACTTCATCTATCCAAAGCAGAGCATTGGCGGAGTTCATAGCAGAGTGGACACCGACACCAGACGAAGAGATCCTAGAGACGAGCATCCCCGTCAAAGAGGCAAGCAAGGAGTGGCTGATGTATTTTGATGGTGCCTTCTCGCTGCAAGGCGCCGGTGCTGGCGCGTTGCTTATCGCGCCCACCGGAGAGCATCTCAAGTACATAGTCCAGATGCACTTCCCCAAGGAGCAAGCAACAAACAATACTGCAGAGTATGAAGGTTTGCTTGCCGGTCTCAGGATCGCGGCAGAACTTGGGATCAAGAAGCTCATTGTCAGGGGTGACTCGCAGCTTGTCGTCCGCCAAGTGAACAAAGATTACCAGAGTCCGTTGATGGAAGCGTACATTGATGAAGTGAGGAAGCTAGAAGAGCGCTTTGACGGCCTGCAAATGGAACACGTTCCAAGAGCTGAGAACGACATTGCTGATGGCCTGTCAAAGTGCGCAGCACTTAAGTTACCTGTGGAACCAGGAACCTTTGTGCTCAAGCTGACTCAGCCATCCGCAACGCCATCAACCGGACAGAGCAAGAAGAGGAAGTTGGTCTCCGGCGACTATCTTCCGGCAGAGCTCCCGAGAGCCGCCGCCAAGAAGGTCCCCAAGATCGACGCCAAGAGCACTGAGGAGCCGTCTGCTCCGGCAAACCCTAGGGTTTGTTCCGTAGAAGCAGGCGCTCCCGACAAGTTTTGCCCTGGCAAACTTGCCGGGGAACGTCAAGCTCCGGCTGAACCCCAGATCCTCGTCGTAGAAGCGGACGTTCCCGCAGCAGCAAATGTGCCTTCAGTCCTTGTTGTCGAGCCACAGGCTCCAGCATGGGCGCAGCAGACTGTCCATTTCCTCCAGAGCGGAGAACTTCCCGAAGAACAAGAAGAAGCGGAAAGAGTAGCCCGGCGCTCGAGTATGTACCAGTTCGTCGACAACACGTTGTACAGAAGAGGGCGCAACGGTGTGAAATTGAAGTGTATTTCCCGGGAAGACGGACAAAAGCTGTTGGCAGAGATACATGGAGGCATATGTGGTCACCACATCGGCGCCAGAGCACTTGCCGGCAAAGCGTTCCGGCAAGGTTTCTTCTGGCCGACAGCCCTCCAGGATGCAACTGCACAAGTAACCAAGTGTGAAGCGTGGCAGTTCCATTCCAAGCAGATACACCAGCCAGCTCAAGCTCTCCAGATGATCCCTTTATCCTGGCCATTTTCGGTCTGGGGGCTCGACATCCTCGGCCCCTTCCCCCGAGCTGTCGGGGGCTTTGAGTACTTGTACGTCGCAATCGACAAGTTCACAAAGTGGCCGGAAGTGGAACCAGTGAGGAAGGTGACAGCACAGTCAGCAGTCAAGTTCTTCAGGTCGATTGTTTGCCGCTTCGGGATCCCCAACAGGATCATCACCGACAACGGTACGCAATTCACGAGCCGCGCCTTCATGCAATACGTCCAAGATCTCGGCGCCAAGGTCTGCTTCGCTTCTCTTACTCATCCCAGGAGCAACGGTCAAGCGGAAAGGGCCAATGCCGAAGTGCTACGCGGGCTCAAGACCAAAACTTTCGACAGGCTGCACAAGTGCGGAAGAAACTGGATCGAGGAGCTGCCAGTGGCTCTTTGGTCAATCAGAACGACGCCGAATCGAGCCACTGTCCAGACACCATTTGCTTTAGTCTATGGAGCAGAAGCAGTTACCCCCACGGAACTCGTATACGGGTCACCTCGAGTGCTCGCTTATGATGAGCTTGAGCAAGAGCGGCTGCATGAAGATGACGCGCTGCTCCTTGAGGAAGATCGTCTTCAGGCTACTGTGCGAGCCTCTCGCTACCAGCAAGCTTTGCGTCGCTACCATAGCCACAAAGTTAAAGCCAGAAGCTTCGAGGAAGGAGACCTTGTTCTTAGGCGCGCTCCGTCCGCCAAGAATCATAACAAGTTGACGCCGAAGTGGGAAGGCCCTTACCGGGTGAGACGAGTCACGAGGCCCGGCGCTGTCCGCCTTGAGACCGAAGATGGCACTCCGGTGAGCAACTCCTGGAATATTGAGCATCTTCGTAAGTTTTACCCGTAAGGCGCGGTTGCCGTACCCCGTCCGGCAACCACCCTTTTGTACAAGTCTTGCCGCTGTTGCATGTAATCCTTTGTACAAAGCCAGGCGCAGACCCTGAGCAGCAGTAAATGAAGCGCTGGCGCCCTAAGTTTTAGCATGCATGCTGAGTCGAGTCTCGTCCTTGGTTAGGGTTGATAGTGCCTAACAATTGCTAACCCCTAGCTTAGAGGTCGGGTCTGCGTCCCTTTTTTTCCTGTTCTTTCGTTTCCCTTTGGTTCGCAGGGTTTTGCATATCCTGGCCAGACCGCTTGAGGACGAAGAAGAGAAGAAGAGCGGACCAGCATCTGGTCCTCGGCAAGCCAGTGTTGCCGGGGGCTGCAAGTACAAAGATTCGCTCATGGCAAGCCAAAGTTGCCGGGGGCTGCAAGTACAAAGATTCGCTCGCGGCATGCCAAAGTTGCCGGGGGCTGCAATCCCAGATAAGTTTTTCATCCCTTGTCATGCACTCTCTTATGGACTGAGGAATGCGAAAACCTTGTTTCTTCCTAAAAAGCTGCCGTGCTCCCTTAACTCTGGGCCCCGGAGCGCGTTCCTAGGGCCAGTTTTGGTAGTAGTCGCGGCGGCAAAGGAACGGAATGAGGAGCCCAAACCCGCCTCATCACTACCTCCGCAAAAGGCGTGAGGAAGGTCGAGTGGCGCGGTAAGACGGCAGGGCCTGTTGCCGGGCAAAGAAGTGTCTATCTTAATGATATAAAGGATTCGCTCCTTGGCGTGGGTTTTACCCGCGAGACAAATGGCCCGGCAAACATTCCCTTTTCATTAAAAACATTCCGCTCAGGTACAGTTCAGAGAGAATGAAAAACATGAGAGATGGGATTACAAGCTTTAAATGCAACTAAGGCCCGGAGGCTTACAAGTTAAAAAGAGATAAGGTGCCCGTAATCCCTTTCTTGTCTCTCTCCTCAGGAGGTAGGACAAGGAGGCGAAAGGGGCAAAAGGGGCGCCTAGACGAGCTACGGGTGGCAGAAGACACCAACAGAATGCCCCGAGGACCGTCTGAAAGCTGGACGGTGACGGCGGCGCCGGAAGCAGGGCTCGACGAGGCGGCAGGACATCAGCACGCTGTCGAGGGCGCCGTGCCCTCGTATTCCGAGTTGACGGCCTTGCCGCCCGCCCTCTTCCTCTTCCGCAGCCTCCCTACGCCAGCCGCCAAGGAGACGACCCCGGGAAGCTCAAGGAGCCGGCGACACGGATGATGGGGTCGCCGGTGCCACGCGGAGCCGCGACCGACGCCTAGTCGGACCCGTCATCCCGACGACCGCTACCCTCGTCGTCGCTGTCGCTCCCCTCCTCGTCACTCTCGCTCGAGGAGGAGCTTTCGCTGTCGGAGGAGCTATCCACGCAGCACCGGGCCCGGATCCCGAAGCACACGAAGACCTTGACGGAGAGGAGATCGCCCTCCATCAACTTAAAATGGAGGGTGAACCCCTCCATCAAGCTATGGATACGGGCGAACGTCTTCCACCCTCGACCAAGATACATCACGCCGGGGGCTGGGGACTCAACGTGGACCCGCGTGCCGCTGATCCCACAGCCCCTCATGCGCAGTCTTAGCGTCTCGGGTTGTTCCATCTCCATCACGCTTGCGAAGGGAGCCGGGATACGGAGACGACGACGAGGCGCCCGGCGCAGCCTGACGAAGAACTCGCAAGGGTCGTCCCCGATGTGGACTGCCATGAGAGGAGGAGCCGCTGGCGGAGGCGAGGCCGGCGCATTGCCCCGTCCGCCTCGTCCCCGAACGCCTCGGCCTCGTCCACGACCTCGCCCCCTCCCCCTTCCCCTTACGGTTGGCTCTGCCACCGCGGGTGCAAGGGTAGGAGGGGCGCGTTGCCTAGCGGCGACCCTCGCCGCCACCGATGAAGGACCAGGGTTCCCTTTCTCCATAGCGATTGGAGAGAGGGAATCAGAAGCTGAAGAGAAGCAAAGATGAAGGAGTGTGGGTTTTCGTCGCCCCCCTCTTTCTCCTTATAAAGGAGCAGGGTGGGGGCTCGGCCGCCCCGCTCAGACAATCAAGACGCGGGAAGAGCAGGCGACTAGAACCGGCCTGCTGCCTCGGCCCGGTTTCCTACCTCCACCGTCCGCGACCCCAGGTGCATGGAAGCCCCGTGGCTGGCATGCAGGACCGAGGCGACGGATGAGGTGACCTCCCCTCGCCCCGTGATCGTGGGGAGCGGACGCCTCGGAAACCGTGCCTCGGCCCCGTCCAGCAAACGAGCCGCGCCTCCACGCCTCCCTCCACTTATGGAGATAGCGCGAACCGTCCGCCTTTATTGCGACATGACGCATGCCTGCGGGGCTCAGCCCCGCGCACACCGCCCACGTCACGCACGCCTCTCCCCATGATGCCGCGTTCGACGCGTGCCGTTCGGGGAGGGCGTGGTGGATGCAGAAGAAGATGCAGCGTGACCCAGGCCGCGCGTGCCCGTGCACTATTTTGGGCCTGGCCCAACAGTGCTCGGCACCGTGTATGGCCCAGGCCCGGGGGCTCCTGTCGGTGTACTAAAATAGGGGTACCTTAGTACCCCGAACTTGTGCACGGGCAGTCGTAGCACCCCGCGGCAAGGCTTGCCAGGCGATCGCCAAAACTCTCCATGGTCCCTTTTTGGGCCATCCAAGAACAAAGTATTCGAGCCAAGGCCCCGGCAGGAGGAGCTTGCCGGGAAGGCCACCCGAAGAGAGCAAGGCCCCGGCAAGAGGAGCTTGCCGGGACGGCCGCTCGAAGCACAAGGCCCCGGCAAGAGGAGCTTGCCGGGAAGGCCGACCAAGGCACGACATGAGACTTGCTGCGACGCGCCACACGTCCCCGCGAGGACCGGTGAGCAACAAGCTCCCGGGCGCGACAAGGCGTCAACCGCGGCAAGGCGCTTGCCGCGGCAAGTCACCACCCCGCGCCTGCGTTCCAGCTCATCCACCCACGCGTCGCTCTGGGGACATTCCAGGCGTACGTGGCGAGAAGCTGCGCAGCCAGGGGCATGCGGTGGCGAAGCGACGCTGACAGGGTAGCCGTCGTGGCAAACGGTGGCGCCCCTGACGGCCCCTTTTCTGCACTGTTTGGGCGACCCAGACGGGCATTTAATGCCCTTGTCCCCTGCCGTCAGAGTTAGGTATGATAGCACTGTGCAAACAGCTGTACCCAACACAGCGTTTTCCAGTTTTACCCTCGCCTACGTTGCCACCTGTGGGTAACCCCTTGCGCATATAAAAGGAGGCCCCATGCGCAACGTGAGGAGGAGGGAGGAAGGAGGCCACTCACGCTCGGTCTGATTAGTTGCCTGAGTGTACTGTAGCACTCAGCGCTCCCGAACAAGAACACAATACAAACCACCAAGCAGCAGTAGGGTTTTACGCATCCGTGCGGCCCGAAGCTGGGTAAACCCCTTGTGTGCATCGCCTCGATCCGCTCTTCGCGCGACCTCCGCCCCCCGCTGAACCAGAAAGGGGCTCGGTCCCCATAGGTGTTCGTGGAGGCAGATTTCCCCCGACAGAGCTCATTTGGAGTTGTGCAGAATAGGTGGCCTGACGTAGGTTTTCCAGGTCCAAATTTCCAGCTACCGAAATTCTCCCTCTTGGTGTGTTCCTTGCAAATTATGAGAGAAAAGGCATTGGAATTACTCCAGAAAGCACTATTATGGATAAAAACATTATAAATAACAGTAAGAAAACATGATGCAAAATGGACGTATCAACTCCCCCAAGCTTAGACCTTGCTTGTCCTCAAGCGAAAACCGAAATCGAAAAACATGTCCACATGCTCTGAGAGAGAGGTGTCGATAAAAACAAAATACGGACATAGAAGCATCATGTTGATTATTATAACAGCAACAAAAATTAAACATAGGACTTTTATCATAGAACTTGCATCATATACTTCCTATGAATAGGTAAGAGTTCATCACACAATCGAAGTATAAAGCAAAAACTCTATTAGAAACCAACAAACTATGTTCTCAGTCAACTTTGGAACTACAATTCATCATATTTTAAAGCAAGTCCACATACTCAACCATCATATAGTCTTCTATGATTGCTAACACTCACCTCGTACCCATGAGCAAAACGTTTCAACCGGACACATAGAAAGATAGGGGCTTATAGTTTCGCCTCCCAACATACTCACCTCAAGGGTGATGTCAACAATAATAACTCATGCTATCTATATTCAACTGGACATATGTGCCTAGATCTTTCCTCACCACATGATGCTTGCCAAAAGAGAAAATAAAAAGGAATGGAAGGAAAACTTTGACTCTTTGCATAAAAGTAAATACATAAAAGTAAAAGATAGGCCCTTCATAGAGGGAAGCAGAGGTTGCCATGCGCTTATTTGTTTGCATGCTCAATCCCTTAGTGCAAGAGAATGTCACATTGTGACGCCCCTTAAGATGACAACCTTTATTATGCAGTCTGTCGCTTTTATTCTTTGTCATCCAAGTTCATACAACGCTCAATTTTCTCTTACACTAAATGATCTCACATATTTAGAAGCAATTTTTATTGCCTTTTTGCACCGATGACAACTTACTTGATGGATCTTGCTCAATCCATAGGTAGGTATGGTGGACACTTGAATAAGATTTGGGTTAAAGGGTTCTTGGATGCACAAGTAGTATCTCTACTTAGTGTGGAATTTTTGGCTATCAAAGATAGGGGCAAGCACCCCATGTTGAAGGATCTATGACAATAGGACTTCTATGTTAAAATAAACAAACATAAATCATTAAGTTGTCTTCCTTGTCCAACGTCACCAATTTTGGCATATAATATTTTGATGAGGGTTCACGATCACAAAAGATTTCTAGGATAGTATATTTATATGTGAATCTTCTCTTCCCTTATTAATTCTTTCATGAGTTGCATCAATCTCTAATAAAATTTTCTTACTTATACTTTTCCTCATGTGGTGCTATCACCTACCATTGGATTAGTATATAATCTTATTGATTTATATCCTTTCTTTTGTTTTATTTCCTTTCTCATTTTATTTCCTTTTTATTTATTTTCTTTAATTGCAACATGAAAGTAAAGAAAGCAAAAACTCACACTAAACTTTATTATATAACTTGCACACGATTACAATGATAGATCACTAAGCAACTCTCAAAGAGGAAATGATCAAACTAAACTTTATTTCATCTAGGCAAAAGATTGAACTAAGATAAATAAAAGCAAAAGGATAGTGGGATGATACGATACCGGGGCACCTCCCCCAAGCTTGGTGGAAGCCAAGGGGAGTGCCCATACCTGATACTTAGTTCTCCTTTGGTGTGAAGAAGATGATGGTGGTGAAGAAGCAATCCTATCCTTGAGGATCAAGAGATTCTTCAACCGACGGATGGCGCTCCGGAGATAGGTGATATGCTCTTGATGCAAACTATTTTCGCGAGTGAGATACTTATTTTTTATGCGAACTATTTCAATGACATGGAAAGCTTCAAGATATCTTCCTTCTCCTCCTCCTCGGCCAGTAGTGCTTGTGTTGCCACCGGGGATGGATCTATGGTAGCTTCCTTGCCCTTGTCTCCCTTGATGGCGTTTGTAGGTTCCTCCCTCTTTGTCTTGATCTTCATCAGCCAAGCATCTTCTTCCATGTGGTTGGAGGAGTAGGAAGACATGATGCCTAGCTTGATAAATATGATCGAAAATATCAAGAAAAGAGAACAGAGGATTTTCTCCGCGATACGGTGATCAACAGGTTCGGGAAGTATATATAGATTTTTTATCTTGCATGACAAGTGCATGGAAGAAAAACGGAGTACAAAAGGTGTCCCAGGTGGGCACAACCCACCTGGGCGCGCCAGGCAAGCCTAGCGCACCCTGGTGTCTTGTGCCCACCAAGGGAGGCTTCCTGGGAGTTTCTTTATTTCGAAAATTCTCAAATATTCCAAAACTGATAAAAAATATTTTTGTAGATTTTTTGGAGTCCGTTTACTTACTGTATCACGTACCTCCTTATTTTCATGATTCTGGTGTGTTCTGAAAAGACTCTTTTATGTGGTGTTCCGGTGTCCAAGTTTGGATAATGTTACTTTCAACATTAATAGGCGTACCTGAGATATAATGCTTTACTCGTTGTCCATTGACAACCTTCGGGTTAGTACCTTCGGAATTATTTATTTTGATGGCACCAGACCGGTAAACCTCCTCGATGACATATGGGCCTTCCCATTTTGAGAGGAGATTTCCTGCAAAAAAACCTGAAACGAGAGTTGTACAAAAGAATATATTCTCTGACTTTAAACTCACACCTTTATATTCTTTTGCCATGCCATCTTTTAACTTTTTCTTTAAATAACTTTGCATTTTCATAAGCTTGGGTTCTCCATTCATCTAATGAGCTAATATCAAATAACCTCTTTTCACCAGCAAGTTTGAAATCATAGTTTAGTTCTTGAACTGCCCAAAATGCTTTATGTTCTAACTCAAGAGGAAAATGACAAGCTTTTCCATAAACCATTTTATAAGGAGACATACCTATAGGATTTTTATATGTTGTTCTATAAGCCCAAGGTGCATCATCTAATTTCTTAGACCAATTCTTCCTGGACCTATTGACAATCTTTTGCAAAATTAATTTTATTTCTCTATTGCTAAGTTCAACTTGACCACTAGACTGAGGATGATAGGGTGATGCAATTCTATGGTTAACATCATACTTGGCAAGCATTTTACAGAAAGCACCATGAATAAAGTGTGAACCACCATCAGTCCTTAAATATCTAGGGACTCCAAACCTTGGGAAAATAACTTCCTTAAGCACTTTAATAAAGGTGTTGTGATCAGCACTACTGGTTGAAATAGCTTCTGCCCATTTAGTAATATAATCAACAACAACCAAAATATGTGTATACCCATTAGAGGAAGGAAAAGGTCCCATGTAATCAAATCCCCAAACATCAAATGGTTCAATAGCAAGTGAATAATTCATAGGCATTTCTTGACGCTTACCGATATTACCTATTCTTTGACATTCATCACAAGATGAGACAAACTTATGAGCATCCTTGAAGAGAGTAGGCCAATAAAATCCAAATTAGAATACCTTGTGAGCAGTTCTATCTCCAGCATGATGCCCTCCATAAGCCTCGGAGTGACATTTTCGTAGGGTTTTTCCCTGTTCATGCTCAGGTACACAACGTCTAATAATACCATCAACTCCTTCTTTATAAAGATGTGGGTCGTACCAAAAGTAATGTCTTAAAACATAGAAGAATTTTTTCTTTTGTTGGTATGCAAAGTTAGGTGGTAAGTATTACCAACAATGTAATTAGCATAGTCAGCATACCAAGGAGTACTATGAGAAACATTTATTGTAGCTAACTGCTCATCAGGAAAACTATCATCATATGTAGTGGGTCATCAAGCACATTTTCAAGCCTCCAAACTTCTTAAGGCAGTCTTTGAGATATTTCTCTTGAGATATGAAGATGTCATTGCTTTGCTGACGTATTTGAAGACCAAGGAAGAACTTCAGCTCACCCATCATGGACATTTGATATTGCTCTTGCATCATGTGTCCAAACTCGTCACAGTATTTCTGGTTAGTGCAGCCAAAGGTAATGTCATCCACATATATTTGGCACACAAACAGTTCACCATCATATGTCTTCGTGAAGAGTGTGGGATCCAGGGAACCAGATTTGAAGCCTTTGCTCTTCAGGAAGTCTTTGAGAGTGTCATACCAAGCGCGAGGGGCTTGTTTGAGGCCATACAATGCCTTGTTGAGCTTGTATACCATATCAGGATGTTTTGGATCTTCAAAGCCAGGTGGTTGTGCAACATACACTTCTTCTTCAATCTTGCCATTGAGAAAAGCACTCTTAACATCCATCTGATATAGAAGGATGTTGTGATGATTTGCATAGGCTAGCAGTATGCGAATGGCTTCAAGCCTAGCCACGGGAGCAAATGTTTCATCGAAGTCAATCCCTTCAACTTGAGTGTATCCTTGAGCAACGAGACGGGCCTTGTTTCTGACGACTTCACCATGCTCATCTTGCTTGTTGCGATATATCCATTTTGTGCCTATTATGTTGTGCTTGCTAGGGTCACGACGCTTGACAAGTTCCCGGACATTGTTCAGCTTGAACTGTTGAAGCTCTTCTTGCATAGCTTGAATCCATTCAGGTTCCATCAAGGCTTCAGCAACTTTCTTGGGTTCTGATATTGAGACAAATGCAAAGTGCCCACAAAAATTTGTTAGTTGTGTTGCTCTTGAACGAGTGAGTGGATCAGGCGCATTGATGCTATCAATTATCTTCTCAATCTCTACTTCATTTGCAACATGAGGATCAACTGGATGAAGATTTTGCTCTTGCTGATCATTGTCATCGTTAGGAGGATTGTCTTCAGGCTGAGCATTGTCTTCAGGTTGATTAGGTGCAGAAATGATAAGTTCCTCTTCAGGCTGTGCTTCAGACGGTATGATTTCTCCAGTTCCCATAAGCTTGATGGATTCACTGGGTGGAACTTCATCTAGCACATTTGGCAGGTGCTCTCTTTGCGAGAACCTCACATCTATAGTTTCAACCACTTTATAGTGAAAGAGGTTGAAGACTCTGTAGGAGTGTGAATCCTTTCCATAACCAAGCATAAAACCTTCATGTGCTTTGGTGCAATTTTTGAAGTGTGATGTGGATCCTTGATCCAGCACCTAGCACCAAATACTCTGAAGTAACTAACATTTGGCTTCTTACCAGTCAGGAGTT
The DNA here is from genome assembly GCA_032464435.1 of Aegilops umbellulata. Lineage (NCBI taxonomy): Eukaryota > Viridiplantae > Streptophyta > Magnoliopsida > Poales > Poaceae > Aegilops > Aegilops umbellulata. The sequence goes on along the minus strand of CP136056.1, from coordinate 308,627,205 downwards.
CATAGGATGTCTTCTTCAGAAGCTTGTGAAGATAAACACGGTTGACGACATGGCATGCAGTATCAATGGCTTCAGGACAGAACTTTCTTGGAGTCTTGTATTCATCAAGCATCGTCCGAGCCATCTCAATGAGTGTTCTGTTCTTGCGCTCCATGATGCCATTCTGCTGACGTGTGTACGGAGCTGAGAACTCATGAGTGATTCCCAATGTATCCAAGTAAAGGTCGAGACCAGTGTTCTTGAATTCTGTGTCGTTGTCACTTCTGATATGCTTGATCTTGACGCCATAATTGTTCATGCCATGGTTGACGGAGCGTCTGAATACATCCTGCACTTCAGTATTGTAGAGGATTATGTGCACCCAAGTATATCTTGAATAATCATCAACAATGACGAAACCATAGAGACAAGCAGTAGTAGTGAGAGTAGAGTAGTGAGTAGGGCCAAATAGGTCCATGTGTAGCAGCTTGAAGGGTTGAGATGTCGTCATGATTGTCTTCGAGGGATGCTTGGCCCTTGTCATCTTTCCAGCTTCGCAGGCACCGCACAAGTGATCCTTCTTGAACTTGATGCCCTCGATGCCAATGACATGCTTCTTCTTTGCGAGAGTGTGCAAGTTTCTCATGCCAGCATGCCCTAGCCTCCGATGCCAGAGCCAGCACTCTGAAGCTTTTGCTAGAAGACATACGGCAAGCTGTGGTCCTGCTGAGAAATCTACCATGTACAAGTCATCCTTTCGATACCCTTCAAAGACTAGAGACATGTCAGATTCCATTAGTACAATGCAATGATATTTTCCAAATATCACAATCATGTTCAAGTCACAAAGCATTGAGACAGACATTAAGTTGAAACCAAGGGATTCAACAAGCATCACTTTATCCATGTGCTGATCCTTTGAGATTGCAACTCTACCTAGACCCAATACCTTGCTTTTACCAGTGTTACTGATGAGGACATGACTACCTTGGATACGACCAAAAATATTGCATACATGCATATTTGTCAGGTGATTTCTAGTGCAAACTATTCAATAATCTATTTTTGTTATCCAGAACAAAAATACTTCACACACTTTTGTGTTTTGTCTAATTGCAGGTGTATGGGACATTTGTACAACACACATATGAAGATAAGGGAGAAAGAGATGTTTACTTGCTGTTCAAAAAGTTCTTTCACGTCACTTTTGGTCCAAGAGAAGATAGAGTCCAAGTCTCTCACGTTCTGGATTCAGATTCGGACTGCACAGACATACCTGACTCAAAACGGCAATAACTTTTCATACGGACTCCAAATTGGGTGATTCTTTATTTTTTGGAAACTAGATTTCGTCCTCTTTCCACTCCAATTGGAATCACCTTTAAATTCGTCCGGAGCATTGAGATATGGACGAAACAATCTGACGCTGCAGCAGAATCCGAATCAAACAACAAGTCCAAAGGTGTTGCACCACCTCCACTTGGGCCCATGAGCCTTGTACGACCTAGGGTTGGTTTTAGGCTGCCTTGGGACGTCCTCCCACCTCCTTGGCCGCCACCCCTTGCTCCTATATAAGTAGATCCATCTAGTAGCTTTTTCCTTGGGATTTGTTTAGTTAAAAGTTAGCCATTGCAACTTCGTGTACTTCGTTTGTGTCCAACGACCAGACCAAGACCGCTTACGGATCCCCACCTTTATTAATACTTCATCCATATTTGCAATATTCAGATTGCTTTTATCATATTCTTGCTTGTTCTTCGATTGCATGCTGGAATAGACCTTCGTGGTCAGGCTGATCGTACTTTCGGCATTGTCGGTAACCTCACGGAGATTGGTTTAGCGATTGCTAAGGCGCAACGTCGTGCACGTTTGTAGTCGGATCGTCAAAGTTGTCTCCACAAATCGATAGTTATCATCTCATCGAAAGATCGGGACACCCCGCCTCTATCAGTTACCAAATGTGATGTGACTCTTGTCAGATGGACGTAAGATTGAGTCCATAAGAAGACTTCGATCACCAGTCATATGATTAGTGCATCCACTGTCCATAATCCATTCTGAAGCATGAGGTGTCATACCCTACAGTACAGTTAGGTGGATAGGCTTCACCAAGAGTATTGTGAAGCATAAACATTTGATGGACAAGAGGATTATCAAAGCTCAGATCAAGGTTAGGACTGATAGGATGATTGGCAAGCGATTCAGGAAAAAAAATTGGGCATTTTATCTTGCGCCCTACAAGATGTTTTAGGTCCCCAGCATTAGCATCATACGCCTTTGATTTCCAGCTGGAGACCTTTCCCTACAAAAGAAAGTTAATTCTTCTTAACCACCCGCATCTTCAGGGGTGGCTTAGAAGCAATGAGTCTAAGTACAACATCTGAGAACTTCGGCTTTGGAGCCCTAGCAAATAGCCTTGCAGGAGATGAATGATACTCATATGAATAAGCGGAAAAGTTCTTAGTTTTATGAACATAGCGATTTGAAGAAACACGCTCATATTCATAGGTTTGAGTATGATACCCCTGCAAAACATTGGCGTTAGGGTGACTCGGGTGAGTCTTGTGTCTGTATGAAGCCGTTGGACCATATGAAGCCTTTGGTCTGGGATTTGTCTTCTTCCTAGGCGGTGTCATGATGACATTAACAGGAAGATTCTCAAGACAACTTTTGGGAACCCAGATCTTCTTCATAGGTGGCCCATTCCTGCAGTTAGTACCAATATACCTGGCGAACACTTCACCATTCTAATTCTTAAACAGTTTATAGTTTGCATCAAAGGATTCATCGATGATAACTGGGTTAGCACAAGTGAAGCCAGATAAGGTAGATGGATCCACTGAAGGTTCCTTTGCAGCAACCCATGTGGTTTTGGGATACTGCTCAGGCTTCCAGTAAGAACCATCAACATTCATTTTCCTCTCGAACCCAACACCCTCTTTCCTAGGGTTTTGATTCAGAATATGCTTTTTGAGGACATCACACAGTGTCTGATGTCCTTTGGGACTTTTGTACATTCCTGTTTCAAGCAATGTCTTCAACCTAGCATTTTCATCAGCAATCGTGGTGGCATCCTCAGCAGAGGGGTTAGTTACCACATCAACAGTTGAAGATATTGCAACAGTAGCAGCAGTAGAACATTCAGCAACAGAAGTAGCGTTATCACGCTCAAGGCATTTTAGACATGGTGGTTCAAATCCTTCCTGAGTGGGACTGATCTGTTGAGCGCGAAGTGACTCATTCTCCTTTTGAAGATCTTCATGAGACGCTCTCAATTTCTCAAGTTCTTGCTTCCTTTGAAGATAATCATAGGAAAGCTTTTCATGAGTCGTTGAGAGCGTTTCATGACGACTTTCAAGTTCCTGGTACTTAACATGAAGATTTTTTATGTCTGCAATTAAGGACTGAGATCGGGTCAATTCCGCGTCCAACAAATCATCGTTTTTGTCTAACAGTTTTTGAGTATGTTCCATAGCTTTCTGTTGTTCAGTTACAATTTTAGCAAGTCTTTTGTAGCTGGGTTTGGATTCACAATCAGAGTCATCTTCACTTGATGTTTGAAAGTAAGCATCGCGTGCTTTCACCTTGGCACCACGTGCCATGAAGCAGTAGGTGGGAGCAGAGTCATCCTTGTCATTTGCATCAGCGTTGGTGATGGGGCCATTGTCTTCAGTGTTGAAGATGGACTTGGCAACGTAGGCTGTAGCTAGAGCCAGACTTGCAACGCTAGAGTCGGACTCCTCCTCAGACTCCACCTCCGCCTCCTCAGAAGCAGACTCCTCCTCTGAATCCATCTCCTTGCCAACAAAAGCATGAGCCTTGCCAGATGAGCTCTTCTTGTGTGATGAAGACTTGGACGAAGACTTGGAAGAAGACTTTGAGGATTTCTTCTTCTTCTTGTCATCAGAATCATATTCCTTCCTCTTCTTCTTCTTATTATTGTTCTCATTGTCCCACTGTGGACACTCAGAGATGTAGTGTCCAGGATTCTTGCACTTGTGACATGTTCTCTTCTTGTAATCATGAGTGGAAGCTTCATCATTTCTAGAGGTGGAATGTGAAGACTTTCTGAAGCCCTTTCTTCTTAGTGAACTTCTGGAACTTCTTCACAAGCATAGCAAGCTCCTTTCCAATGTCTTCAGGATCACCAGAACTGTAGTCAGATTCTTCTTCAGATGAGGAAAAAACTTTTGCCTTGAAATCGCGAGTTCGGCCATAGTTTGGACCATAAATATCTCTTTTCTCAGATAGCTGGAACTCATGTGTTGAGAGCCTCTCAAGTATGTCAGATGGACTATCATCAAGGCAAGGGCGTCGAACAAGCTATCAAGTGATCTCAGGAGTGTCTTGACAATTTCATGCTTGGTGATCTCAGTGGCATCGAGAGCACGAAGCTCATTTGTGATGTCAGTGAGGCGATCAAACGTGAGCTGGACATTCTCATTGTCGTTTCTCTTGAAGCGGTTGAAGAGGTTGCGAAGAACACTGATCCTTTGATCTCTCTGGGTTGAGACGCCTTCGTTGACCTTGGAGAGCCAGTCCCAGACTAGCTTTGACGTTTCCAGTTCACTAACACGGACTTACTGTCCTTTGGTCAGATGACCACAAATGATGTTCTTGGCAGTAGAATCGGTTGAATGAACTTCTTAACATCAGCAGGGGTGACACCTTCACCAGTCTTGGGAACACCATTCTTGACGACATACCAGAGGTCGACATCAATGGCTTCAAGATGCATGCGCATCTTATTCTTCCAGTAGGGATATTCAGTTCCATCGAAGACGGGGCATGCAGCGGAGACTATGATTATCCCTGTAGTCGACATAGCTAAAACTCCAGGTGGTTAAACCGAATCACACAGAACAAAGGAGTACCTTGCTCTGATACCAATTGAAAGTGCTAGTTATCGACTAGAGGGGGGGTGAATAGGCGATTTTTATGAACGTCTTCAAAACATAGGAGTTTCGAAGACAAACAATAGAAATGAACCTATTGACATGCAGCGGAAGGTAGACTACACTAGGCAAGCCATAGTCAGGTATTCAATGAAGTGAAAGCACGAAGACTAATAGCAGCTAGGTAGTAATGATCTGTATGGAAGATAGTATGAAGCCACACAACAATAGAAGTCACACAGTGAAGTCAAACAAGTAACACAGGCAGACAATGACTTCACGAAGACAAACTGTAAATAAAGAGAGGGAGAAGACAGAACCAGTCGCTTGGTGAGGACAAGGATTTGTTGGACCAGTTCCAGTTGATGTGACAACTGTAAGTATGGTTAGGGAGGCTGGGATTTAACTCAAAAGACCGCATCTTCACCTTATTCCCCTTGAGTTGAGGACACCTAGTCCTCACCCAATCACTCTGGTAAGTCTTCAAGGTAGACTTCCAAACCTTCACAGACTACATTCACTGGCGATCCACAATGACTCTTGGATGCTCAGAACGTGACGCCTAACCGGCTGGGGGATTCATAGTCCTGAAGTGTAACAAGTCTTCAGGTCACGTGGACAGAAAGACTTCAGTGATGCCTAACACTCTTTGGCTCTGGGTGTTTGGGCTTTGTCCTCGCAAGGATTTCTCTCTCTCTCAAAAGCTTCGGAGGTGGGTCGCTCTCAAACGACAAAAGCCATGCACTAACTCTGAGCAGCCACCAATTTATGGTGTAGGGGGTGGGCTATTTATAGCCACAGGGCAACCCGACCTGACTTGTCCGAAATGACACTGGGTCACTAAGTAACTGACACGTGTTCCAACAATCAGATTTCAAACACACGCGACAACTTGACTTGGGCTACAAGTAAAGCAGACTCATCCAGCTCTGGATAAGATTTGCTCTCATTGTCTTCGCTCAAAGACTTAGGATTTGGTTGAGCATCACTACAGTCACTCTGACTTTGTTCACTTGGACCCCACTTAAGAGTACGGTGGTTCCTATGACTCAACAAAGAAGAAAAGGAAACAAAGAAACAACTAAGTCTTCGCGCTCCATAGTCTTCACGCGATGTCTTCTCTTTTCATAGTCTTCAATGTGAATATCTTCACATACCACCATTGTTTTCAATGTCTTCACACATTTTTAGGAGCCATCTCCAGTAGGTAAACCAAATCAATGAGGGACTACTACCTGTGTTATCCTGCAATTCTCACAAACACATTAGTCCCTCAACTAGGTTTGTCGTCAATACTCCAAAACCAACTAGGGGTGGCACTAGATGCACTTACAGGTGATAGCGAATTTCTTCATGTACTTGGGAGTGACATATCAGTACTCCCTCCATTCTTATGCCCATCTCCTCTCAATCTTCTGAATGCGCACCTTGCGCTAATTTTTATCTTCCTCAGGGGGTGTGCAGTACCCAGCATAGATGTCATGAGGGATCTCAAATGCTGTGTTGACCTCAGGCCTCTTTCCTCCTTTCTGTGGCTTCTTACCGTTAGCCATTTTCTTTAGCTGAGGAATATGAACAACTGAATTTTCTGAAGAGGTGTGCAACTTTTCTTCGAGGAACGCTGCAAATGAGTTAAGTTGATGAGAACCTAGTGATTCAGTAGCGAACATGACTACCTGTGAATAGAGTATAGTTGCGAGGAATTTGGAGAGGTCATATGCATTCTCAGAAGGTTTTTCAAAAAGGAACAAATTTGAGGAATTTGACCAGGTGTGTCTTGAAGAATTTCACTAAGCGTTCTTTGTCTTAGGTTCCAGAGTTGTACAGATCGAAAATCCACACAATTGAGGAATCTTGAAGAAAAATGTTGCTTAGAGAAACGGATCAAGAACAGATGACATGCGAGGTGTTTAGTGTGTGTGAAGTTGAAGAATAAAACACCTTTGAAGATTTTTTAGGAAACATTTGAATCAAAGAGGGAAGTAAAAGTAACTTTTAATTACCTTGGATGAAGAACATGATGAACTAGGAAGTGTAGATGTGAAGTTCGTAAGTTCAGATCTTCCATGCCCTAACTCGGTAGAGGAAGACAGCTACGGCGGCGGCGGAGTGAAGAAATCCGCAGCCGGCATGTGTATGACGGCGACAAGGTTGAGGCAGTGAAGCTCTTCCTCACCCGCGACGATGAAGTAGCGGCGGCGCTAGGTTTTGGGAAGCTCGAGTGGGAGAGAGGTCGAGCGGAGTAAAAGTGAAGTGAGGAAGGGGAGGGGTATTTATAGTAGGAGTGAAAAACTGTTCGCCTGAAGAAATTGGACGAACGTGCCCCTGACCCTTGTCATTCGCTTGACATGTGTCACCCACGTATAGAGAGGTGGAGATCGTGTGAGATCGTGGGTGAATAGATAAACATTACATAGAATGTGGAATGGTTTGAGCGGCAAAGCCGAAAATTTAGATAAGATAGGTTTTAAAGTACCGTTCACAAGTTCTTCAGCTGACAAGGACACAATGAAGATTTTGAATGAGTTTCAAATAGAACGCACATGAAAAATTTGTGAATATACTAGGTTGAGTTTAGCATAGAGGGGGAAGGGTCTGATCACATTCACTTAGCAGAAATAGCAACTTGAAGAAATAGCAATAAGTGAATGATGTATAGGACATAAACTCTCAATTTATAAATAGACAATGAAGGAAAACGACCGAAAAGGTGAAGACAATGCAAAGTTGAAGAAAATGAACAACTGAGGAATTTCAAAAACTGAGGAAAAACTCAATTGAAGAATTTCAACTTTTGGTGGTGGCGTAACCCACGTATAAGAATGATGATTTCAGACACCGCGTACAATTGTCGTAGGGCTCTAAGAATCAAATTCTTCATTAATTTCTTCACACTTAGAGTGTTAGTCTTCATTGACTGAAGAAAAACATTTCTTCATGTGTTGCACATCTAAGTCATCAATTTTGCGTAAGTGTTCGGATGAGTGTCCTTTTCAAAGAACATTCGAAGATTCTAGGATATTTAGCTCACACCTCAACTTGCTAAATCTCTTCTCATCCAGGGGCTTAGTGAAGATATCGACTAGCTGGTCTTCAGTCCGTACATGCTCAATAGAGATGTCGCCCTTCCACACATGATCACAAAGAAAATGATGATGAATTTGAATGTGCTTAGTCTTCGAGTGTTGAACTGGGTTGTGAGCAATCTTGATTGCACTCTCATTGTCACAGTAGACAGGAACATTCTTCATGTTGATGCCGTAGTCCTTGAGAGTTGCTTCATCCATAGTAATTGAGCACAGCAAGAACCAACAGCAATATACTCAGCTTTAGCAGTAGACAGTGACACGGAGTTCTGTTTCTTCGAGGACCAACAGACCAAAGATCGTCCGAGGAAATGGCATGTGCCTGATGTTGACTTGCGGTCCACGCGATCACCAGCATAGTTAGAGTCTGAATATCCAATGAGATCAAAACCCTAGCCCTTGGGGTACCATAATCCAAGTGTTGGTGTGTGAGCTAGATATCGAAGAATATGCTTCACAGCCTTATGGTGTGATTCCTTCGGTGTAGCTTGAAATCGGGCACACATGCAAACACTAAGAATAATATCTAGCCTAGATGCACATAAATACAATAGAGAACCAATCATGGAGAGGTATACCTTTTGATCGAAGTCAATACCATTTTCATCAGTGCATAGATGGCCATTTGTGGGCATTGGAATTTTGACCCCTTTGCAATCTTGCATGCCAAATTTCCTCAGTACATCCTTGAGGTATTTCTCCTGAGATATGAATATGCCATTGCACTGTTGATGAATTTGAAGACCAAAGAAGAATTTCAATTCTCTCATCATAGACATTTGATATTCTTCACTCATCATATATGCAAATTCATCACTGTAACATTGGTCAGTACAGCCAAAGATAATATCATCAACATAAATTTGGCACACAAACAATTCACCATCATAAGATTTAGTGAAAAGAGTAGGGCCAAGTGAACCGGGTTTGAAGCCTTTCTTCATGAGGAATTCCTTCAAAGTATCATACCACGCCCGAGGGGCCTGCTTGAGGCCATAGAGGACCTTATTGAGTCTGAAGACTTTGTCAGGATGCTTTGGATCTTCAAAACCTGGGGGTTGAGCAACATATACTTCTTCCTTAAGCTTACCATTGAGGAAAGCACTTTTCACATCCATTTGATATAAAGTAATATCATGATGGTTAGCATAAGCGAGTAATATGCGAATAGCCTCAAGTCTAGATCCACTTTGTGCCAATGATACTGTGCTTGCGAGGATCTGGGTGATTAACTAGTTCCCAGACATTGTTCAGCTTGAACTGATGTAATTCTTCTTGCATAGCTTGAATCCACTCAGGCTCCAGAAATGCTTCATCTACCTTAGTGGGCTTTGTGATAGAGACGAAAGAAAAGTGCCCACAAAAGTTAGACAAAAGTGAAGCTTTTGAGCGTGTGAGAGGACCTGGAATGTTGATGTCGCTGATGATTTTCTCAATTTGCACTTCATTTGCAACACAAGGATGAGCGGGTTGTCGACGAGGAATTTGATCAGCATTTTCTTTAGCACCATTTTCTTCAGGTGCATCAGTATGATGTTCTTCATGTTCTGGGATGATTTCTTCAATAGATTCTTCGGTTGGAATGACATCCTCAGTAGCCTTGGACTTGATGGATTCCTCAGGTGACTGTTCATCTATCACAGAAGGTAGGTGCTCTCTTTGCGAGCCATTAGTTTCATCGAACCGCACATCTATAGTTTCAACAACTTTGTGTAGAACGTTGTTGAAGACTCTATAGGTGTGCGAGTCCTTTCCGTAACCAAGCATAAAACCTTCATGTTCTTTCGGTGCAAATTTTGAGTTGTGATGAGGATCTCCAATCCAACAGTTAGCACCGAAGACTTTGAAATAACTCACATTGGGTTTCTTGTCAGTGAGGAGTTCATAAGCAGTCTTCTTGAAGAAGTTGTGAAGATATACCCTGTTGATGATATGGCACGCAGTATCAATTGCATCAATCCAGAAACGACGAGGCGTCTTGTATTCATCTAGCATAGTGTGAGCCATCTCAGCAAGAGTCATGTTCTTACGCTTCACGATTCCATTTTGCTGAGGAGTATAAGGAGCAGATAACTCATGAGTAATACCGAGTTCATCAAGATAGTCATTAAGACTAGAATTCTTGAACTCAGTTCCATTGTCACTTCTGATGTGCTTGATCTTCACATCAAAGTTGGTTGAAGCCCTCGAAGAAAATCGTTTGAAGACTTCCTGCACCTCATGTTTGTAAGTGACAATATGCACCCATGTGTAACGAGAGTAATCATCAACAATAACAAAGCCATATAGAGATGGATCATTTGAAATTGCAGAATAATGATTAGGACCAAAGAGATCCATGTGAAGCAATTCAAATGGTCAAGTGCTAGTCATGATTGTCTTCGCTGGATGCTTGGCCTTGGTCATCTTTCCAGCTTCACAGGCTCCGCATAAGTGATCCTTGAGGAATTTGACATTCTCAATGCCAATGACATGCTTCTTCTTCGCGAGTGTGTTCAGATTCCTCATGCCAGCATGACCAAGTCATCGATGCCATAGCCAGCCTTCTGAAGCTTTTGCAAGTAGGCATACAGCTGGTTGAGGTCCTGTAGAGAAATCAACAATATACAAGTCTCCTGTCCTAAAGCCTTCGAAGACTTTGGAATTGTCAGCTTCCATGATCACAACACAACGATACTTGCCAAAGACAACAACCATATGAAGATCACATAGCATTGAGACAGACATGAGGTTGTATCCTAAGGACTCGACAAGCATGAATTTGTCCATGTGTCGATCCTTTGAGATCGCAACCTTACCTAGACCCAATACCTGACTTTTGCCTTTGTCAGCGAACATGATATGCTTCAGATGTGATGGAGATAAGGGAACATCCATCAATAGATTCTTGTCACCAGTCATGTGATTTGTACATCCACTATCGAGGACCCACTCGTTGGCTTTGGGTTGATCATCCTACAGATGAATTAGTGCATCTTACGAACTCATATACTTCATCAGTGAAGAATATGACATCAATTCATCAGACCAATTTCATCAACCAATAGAAAAGATAAAACATAATGAGGACGTGATAAATGAGGGTTCATTTCTTCATGATTAGCCCGCGTCCTTTCAGGCAATCTCAGGTCTCCAGCAAATTCTTCAGACGTTTTAAGCACGTCTGGAGACCTTACCCTGCAGAAGAAATTAGTTCTTTTTCTTCACCACCCACATCTGAAGGGGTGGCAAAGAGTTCATCACTCTGCGAGCTCCATACGAGAAGGGTGGCATGGAAGCCAGTCCATTTTGTTTCACATAAGAGGAGTTAGGATAAGCATATGAGTAAGCAGAGAAATTCTCTGAGGACTTATGAACATAATGGTTTGAAGAATAATGCACATATTCATAGCCCTTAGCTCTTCCCTGCCAAACAGAGGGGTTAGCACGATGATGTTCATACGAGGACTTGGATCCTTTTGAGGAATTTGATCCATGTGAGGAATTTGGTCCGTATGAAGAATTTGATCTGGGGTTCCTTTTCTTCACAGGTGGTGTCATGATGAAATTTACCTGAAGATTTTCGAGGTACCTTTTGGGGACCCAGATTTTCATCATAGGGGAACCGTTCCTGCAGTTAGTGCCAACATATTTAGCAAATACTTCATCATTCTGATTTTTGAACAGTTGATAGTTGGAGTCAAATGACTCATGAGCAGAATGAGGAGATTCACATGTAAAGCCAGATAGATTAGATGGATCTACTGGAGGTCCCTTTGCAGCAACCCATGAAGTTTTGGGGTACTGCTCAGGCTTCCAATAATTTCCATCAGCATTGATTTTCCTCTCAAAGGCAATACCCTCTTTCCTAGGGTTCCTGTTGAGGATCTGCTTTTTAAGCACATCACAAAGAGTCTGATGCCCTTTGAGGCTTTTGTACATGCCTGTCATGTACAATTCCTTCAGCCCTACATCATTAGTGATACTAGCAATGTCCTCAGATGAGGAATTGGTGATAGCAGAGACAGGTGAAGAATTTGAAGCATTAGAAGCATTTGAACATTCAGGTGAAGAATTAGCAGATTCACATTCAATGCACTTCAAACATGGAGGAACAAATTCTTCGTGAGCAACGCTGATTTGTTGAGCAAGCAATGAATCGCGCTCCTTCTGAAGATCTTCATAACTCACCCTTAGCTTTTCAAGATCTTGCTTTCTTTGAAGAAATTCATAAGAAAGCTTCTCATGATCAGATAAGAGAGTGTTATGATGACCTTGAAGGTTGTCAAACCTAGACTGAAGTCTCTGAAGATTTTTAGTCAATGTTTTAGTGTGATCCATTTCTTCACCCAACATATCATCACTTTTGTCTAGCATGTTTTGAACCTTTTCAAAAGCCTTTTGTTGTTTCACATCAATCTTAGCAAGTTTAGAGTAGCTGGGCTTGATATTTTCATCAGATTCATTCTCACTTGATTCAGAGGAGGTATATTTGAGTACCTTGGCACCCTTTGCCATGAAGCAACAGGTGGGAGCGTAGTCATCATTGCTTTCATCAACCTTGTTGGTGAAGACATTTTCTTTAGAGTTGAAGATAGACTTGCTGACGAATGCAGTAGCGAGAGCTAGACTCGCCACACCATACTCACACTCCTCAGATGCCTCCTCTTCCTCATGTTCCTCAGATTTAGCCTCAGAGTCCATTTCCTTGCTAATGAATGCCCGAGCCTTCTTGGAGCTGCTCTTCTTGTGAGATGAAGACTTTGAGGATTTTGATGATGAAGACTATGAAGATTTCTTCTTCTTCTTCTTCGCATTATCAGAACTGTAATCCTTGTATTTCTTCTTCGTTGATTCCTTGTCCCACTGAGGACAATCTTGAATGTAGTGACCAGGTTTCTTGTATTTGTGGCATAGCCTCTTCTTGTAGTCACTAGATGAGGAATCATTGCTCCTTGAGGGCTTTCCAAAGCGACCACGTCTTGAGAACTTCTGAAATTTCTTCATGAGCAGTGCTAGTTCATGGCTCAGTTCTTTAGGATCACCAAGGCTGCTGCCAGAATCTTCATCTTCAGACTCAGACACTGCCTTGGCCTTCAGGGCACGTGATCTGCCATAGCTCGAACCATAGAGATCTCTCTTCTCAGCAAGTTGGTACTCATGAGTGTTTAGCCTCTCGAGGATACCAGCGGGATCAAGTGACTTGTAATCTCCACTTTCTTGTATCATCAGTGCCAGAGTATCAAATGAGGAATCAAGCGATCTCAGCAATTTCTTCACCACCTCATGGTTGGTGATGTCAGTGGCACCAAGTGCTTGAAGCTCATTTGAAATGTCTGTGAGGCGATCGAAGGTTTTTTGAATATTTTCATTGTCGAGTCTTTTGAAGCGGTTGAAGAGATTGAAAAGAACATCAACTCGAGAGTCACGCTGTGTTGAGACTCCTTCATTGACTTTGGACAGCCTATCCCAGATAAGCTTAGCATTTCAAAAGCACTCACTCTACCATACTGTCCTTCGCTCAGATGGCCACATATGATATTCTTTGCTTGAGAATCGAGTTGCTTGAATCTCTTCACATCAGCAACATTCAGAGAAGGTGTGACTGAGGGAACACCATTTTCCACAACATACCAGAGATCGTTATCAATTGCCTCAAGATGCATTCGCATCTTATTCTTCTAGTAGGGGTAGTCCGTCCCATAGAAGGTAGGACACCCATCAGAGATCTTGATCATACCTGCGGTCGACATAACTAAAACTCTAGGCGGTTAAACCAAAATCACACAGAACAAGGGAGTACCTTGCTCTGATACCAATTGAAAGTGCGTTATATCGACTAGAGGGGGTGAATACGCAATTTTTATGAATTCTTCACTGATGAATTTGCGAGTGAGGAAATTCCTTTGTGAAGAAGTACTTGCAGCGGAATAAGTACTCAGAAGTAAACATAACAGAACACAAGCATGGTCATCATGATGAAATGAAGGCAGGTACAAAGTACAGAAAGCATGAACACACGACAACACAGGATGAAGACAAATAGACTGAAGAAATTGAACTGAGGAAATTGAGAAAGTCTTCAGTCAAAGTCTTCAAACACAGTATGAACAAGCGCGCACCACAATTATGAAGAAATGAAAGAGTTGAGGAAATAGAACCAGTAAGCTTGGTGAAGATAATGATTTGGTAGACAAGTTCCAACTACTGTCTTAGTTGTACGTCTGGTTGGAGAGGCTAGGTATTTAAACCTGAGGACACACAGTCCCGGACACACAGTCCTCACCGTATTCTCCTTGAGCTAAGGTCACATAGACCTCGCCCAATCACTCATGGTAAGTCTTCAGGTGACTTCCAAACCTTCACAAACTCGGTCACTCGGCGATCCACAATTCCTATTGGATGCTCTAGACCATGACGCCTAACCATCTGGAAGAAGCACAGTTTTCCAAGGTAACAAGCGTCGGATCCACGCAGGATCAAACTCTTCAGTGATGCTCAATCACTTTGGTTTTGTAGGTGTTTGGGTTTGTGTTTTCCTCACTTGATGATTTTCGCTCAAAGTCCTCGGAGGATGGGATGCTCTCAAATGACAAGTGTCAGTTTCTCTCGGAGCAACTAATCAGCTAGTGGTTGTAGGGGGCGGCTATTTATAGCCTAGGGAGCAGCCCGACATGATAATACATAAATTCCCTTCAATGATATGACCGTTAGGTGGGTAGATATTTGGAACAGCTGGCGCGTAGCACAGCAACGGTCGGAAATTTGAGTATCAAATTCCTCGGGGCTATCAGGTTCCTCACTGTGTAGGTAATCCGCACTGGCAAATTCCTAACTCCTCAGTCAGAACAAATTCCTCAGCGACCAGAAGAACTTCATCTCTGTCACTGAAGAAATTGACTAAGCTGTATGAGATTTCCAATGGCTTCACTCGAAGGGATTGGTAGGTGTAGGATTTTGAGTTGAGCATCACATGGAATTTTTTCCTTAGTATTTCCTCGACCCCCTTTAACAGTACGGTATTTCCTATGACTCAAGAAAGAGAAAATGAAACTCCGAAAACAAAAGTCTTCACGCTTCATGTTCCTCGTATGAATACCAAGTCTTCAGGTCACACCAATTTCTTCAGTCGAAGATATTCATTTTTAGGGGTCGACTTTCTCTGTAAATATCAAACTCCTCATAGACTTATAGACCTGTGTACACTCATAAACACATTAGTCCCTTAATCTATAAGTCTTCAATACACCAAAATCACTAAGGGGCACTAGATGCACTTACATAAGCCTTCCCAGCTCCACATACATCTACATTGTGCGTTTGACTCTCCCTGGTAATCGCTCTATCCAAGCTTTGAGAGTTTTGACTACATCGGTTACCGATCACCGCCAGCTGCTGGGTATGAATTTGTAAGAATTTGAGATTTGCTTGACGGATTTGTGACACCCACCACCACCACCACTTGTTAGTAGTCTGTAGGATCATATTCTTGTGTGTTTATATTGCTGCTAACCATGCCAGGATCACAAGCCGACGAGATTGACTGGGAGAACATGACGAATAAGGAGTTGATGATAAATTTCAGCAAATGATGACTGAACAGGTGCAAGATGTGCTGAACAATTTTGAAGAGGCCATGGATAAGATAACTGGCTTTGAGAAGACGTTCAAAACAAAGCTCGATAACAAATTTAATGAAGTGCTTGCGCGTCTTCCACAACCACCACCGGGTGCACCTGCCGCACCTCTGCCACAACAACAACGACTACCTCCACATCGCGAAACAGCCCTCTGCCGAGCAAGCCGTGTCCCTCTTGAGCCTGGCCAAACTGTTGGTGCTGCTGTTGATACTTCTGTGGCTCCTGCTGCTGATGCGGAGGAGGATGATTATGCGGGAGATTACGAGGATTAAGTTGGTCAAAATCAGGACTACGTGCAACCACCAACACCTGGTCGTCCACATGCAAATAATCGCAATGGTAGGGTTGCATTACAAGCTCAGGTATGAGATCATGACCATCTTACTAAATTGAAATTGAATATTCCACCATTTGAGGGTAGATATGTTCATGATATATATCTTACTTGGGAGTTAGAAACCGAACAACGTTCTACATGTTTAGAATATACCGGGGAGAGACGTGTTGCTGCTGCACTTTATGCTTTCACTAGTTTTGCTTGTGTGTGGTGGTTTGAACATCGTAGATTATATCCGAATAATATTCCAACTACTTGGGCTGCTTTGAAAACTGTTATGCGTACTCGTTGGGTTCCACCATATTATCAACGTGAATTACTTTAAAAATTGAAGCGTTTAAGACAAGGAAAAATTCTGTAGAAGAATATTATCAGGAATTACAAACTGGCATGATTAGATGTGGTATTCTTGAGCATAATGAAGCTATGCTTGCCCGTTTTATGGGTGGATTAAATAGAGAGATTCAAACCATTCTAGAGTATAAGGAGTATAATAGTATCACTCGTTTATTCCATCTTGCTTGTAAAGCTGAACGTGAAGTGCAGGATCGACAGGCATTGGCGCGAACTAACTTTTATGCAAGTCGACCTTCATCATGGACACCACGTGCATCCTCTACTTCCACTGCACCATCACTTCCATCAGGTGCCACCTCCAACCGTGATACAAGAAAGCAGACACAACCACCACTATCTGCCAAGAGCACACCTGTCGGGCCTGCACAGAGCTCTTCTTCTTCCATGGCATCAACAGGGCACACAAGCTATATTATTTGTCGTCATTGTAAGGGAAGAGGTCATTATGTGAGAGAATGCAAATCTCAGCGTGTGATGATTGCTACCGAGGATGGTGGGTATGAGTCCGCTAGTGACTATGGTGAGGAGACTTTGGCTCTTATTACACGTGAAGAACACGATGGAGATGATTCTGATCATGAGACGCAATACATGGCTCCTGAAGATGTTGACAGGTATGAATGTTTGGTTGCTCAACGTGTTTTGAGTGTGTAGGTTACACAAGCTGAGCAAAATTAGAGGCATAATTTGTTCCATACAAAGGGAGTTGTGAAGGAATGTTCTATTCGCGTCATCATAGATGGAGGGAGCTGCAACAACTTATCTAGCATGGATATGGTGGAGAAGCTATCTCTCACCACAAGTCCACATCCACATCCTTACAACAGCGGCAAGGTTAAGGTAACACGTACTGTTCGTGTGCATTTTTGTATCTCTACATATGCTGAATATGTTGATTGTGATGTGGTACCTATGCAAGCATGTTCCTTATTACTTGGTAGACCATGGCAATTTGATAAAAAATTTGTACACCATGGTAGAAACAATCAGTATACTCTTGTTCATAAGGATAAAAATATTACTTTGGTTCCTATGACTCCTGATTCCATTTTGAAAGATGATATTAATAGAGCTAATAAAGCAAAACATGAGCAAAATAAGAGTGAAAATCAGATTGTGGCAAAAGAATTTGAGCAACAAATGAAGCCTAATAATAAACCATCTAGTGTTGCTTCTGAAATTAAATTGAAAAATGCATGTTTACTGGCTACAAAATCTGATATTGATGAGCTAGATTTTAGCAAATCTGTTTGCTATGCTTTTGTGTGCAAAGAGGCATTATTCTCATTCGAGGACGTGCCTTCCTCTTTGCCCCCTGCTGTCACTAACATTTTTGCAGGAGTTCGCTGACGTCTTTCCACAAGACGTGCCACCGGGATTACCACCTATTCGAGGGATTGAGCATCAAATTGACTTAATTCCCGGTGCATCGCTACCCAACCGTGCACCATACCGTACCAATCCAGAGGAGATGAAGGAGATTATGCGTCAAGTACAGGAGCTGCTCGACAAAGGTTATATACGCGAATCTCTTAGTCCTTGTGCTTTTCCTATTATACTAGTGCCTAAAAAGGATGGTATGTCGCGTATGTGTGTTGATTGTAGAGGCATTAATAATATTACTATTCATTATCGTCATCCTATTCCTAGGCTAGATGATATGCTTGATGAATTGAGTAGCTCTACAATATTCTCCAAAGTTGATTTGCGTAGTGGATACCATCAAATTCGTATGAAATTGGGAGATGAATGGAAAACAGCATTTAAAACTAAGTTTGGTTTATATGAGTGGTTAGTCGTGCCTTTTGGGTTAACTAATGCACCTAGTACTTTCATGAGACTAATGAACGAAGTTTTACGTGCTTTCATTGGATGAATTGTGGTAGTCTATTTTGATGATATACTCATTTATAGCAAATCTTTGGAAGAACATTTGGAACATTTATGTGCTATTTTTATTGCTCTACGTGATGCACGTTTGTTTGGTAACCTTGGGAAGTGCACCTTTTGCACCGACCGAGTATCTTTTCTTGGCTATGTTGTTACTCCACAGGGAATTGAAATTGATAAAACCAAGATTGAAGCTATTGAGAGTTGGTCGCAGCCCAAAATGGTCACACAAGTGAGGAGTTTTCTTAGACTCGCTGGTTCCTATAGGAGTTTTGAGAGAGATTTTAGCACCATTGTTGCACCTCTCAATAAGCTTACAAAGAAGGATGTGCCTTTTGTTTGGGGTACCGCACAGGAAGAAGCCTTCACGGTATTGAAAGATAAGTTGACACATGCTCCTTTACTCCAACTCCCTAATTTTAATAAGACTTTTGAGCTTGAATGTGATGCTAGTGGAATTGTATTAGGAGGTGTGTTATTACAACATGGCAAACCTGTTGCATACTTTTCTGAAAAATTGAGCGGGCCTAGTCTGAATTATTCTACTTATGATAAAGAGTTATATGCTCTTGTTCGGACTTTATAGACACGGCAACATTATTTATGGCCCAAAGAATTTGTTATACATTCTGATCATGAATCTTTGAAACATATTAAAAGTCAAGCTAAACTGAATCGTAGACATGCTAAATGGGTTGAATTCATTGAGACTTTACCCTATGTTATTAAACACAAGAAGGGTAAAGAAAATGTTATTGTTGATGCATTGTCTCGTCGCTATACTATGCTTTCACAACTTGACTTCAAAATATTTGGTTTGAAGACCATCAAAGATCAATATGTGCATGATGCTAGTTTTATAGATGTAATGCAGAATTGTAAAGAAGAAAGAACATGGAACAAGTTCGTCGTTAATGATGGATTTGTGTTCCGTGCTAACAAGCTATGCATTCCAGCTAGCTCCGTTTGTCTTTTGTTGTTGCAGGAGGCGCATGGAGAAGGACTAATGGGACATTTTGGCGTGAAGAAGACAGAGGACGTACTTGCTACACATTTCTTTTGGCCAAAGATGAGACTGGATGTTGAGTGTTTTGTTGCTCGCTGCACTACATGTCAAAAAGCTAAGTCACGACTCAAACCTCATGGTTTATATATGCCTTTGCCTATACCTAGTGTTCCTTGGGAGGATATATCTATGGACTTTGTTTTAGGTTTACCTCGAACAAGGAAGGGGAGGGATAGCATATTTGTTGTCGTGGATAGATTCTCGAAAATGGCACACTTTATACCATGTCATAAAAGCGATGATGCTTTTAATGTTGCTGATTTGTTCTTTCGTGAAATTATTCGTTTGCATGGTGTGCTAAATACTATTGTTTTAGCTCGTGATACTAAATTTCTTAGCCACTTTTGGAGATGTTTATGGGCTAAGTTGGGGACTAAACTGCTTTTTAGTACTACATGTCACCCCCAAACTGATGGACAAACTGAAGTAGCCAATAGAACATTGTCTACTATGCTTAGGGATGTTTTGAAGAATAATAAGAAAATGTGGGAAGAATGCTTACCTCATATTGAATTTGCTTATAATCGTTCATTGCATTCTACTACTAAGATGTGCCCTTTTGAAATTGTGTATAGTTTCCTACCTCGTGCACCTATTGATTTGTTGCCTCTTCCATCTTTGGAGAAGGTTACTTTTGATGCTAAACAACGTGCTGATTTGATCTTAAAAATGCATGAGTTAACTAAGGAAAACATTGAGCGTATGAATGCTAAATATAAACTTCCTGGAGATAAGGGTAGAAAACATGTTGTCTTTGCACCTGGAGATCTTGTTTGGTTACATTTGCGTAAGGGTAGGTTTCCTAATTTGCGCAAAACAAAGCTAATGCCACGTGTTGATGGTCCTTTTAAGTTGTTAGAGAAAATAAATGATAATGCATATAAACTTGAGTTGCTTGTAGATTTTGGGGTTAGTCCCACTTTTAACATTGCAGATTTGAAGCCTTATTTGGGTGACGAAGATGAGCTTCCGTCGAGGACGAGTTCATTTCAAGAAGGGGAGGATGATGAGGAAATCAATACCATTGTTACACCCACAGCCCTACTACTACATATACTGGACCAATTACTAGAGCTCGCGCACGCCAATTAAATTATCAGGTACTTTCCTTTCTTGGAAATGATTCTAATGTTCATGAGAATATGATGCTGCCTAAATTGGATACATTTGTTTTGCTTACAAATGAAAGTCCTTGCATGGATAAGAGGGATGAACACTGGAGCAAGACCAAGCATGGAGATGATGGCATGCGCAAGGGGAACAAGAACGGAGTTACAAGTGATGATTTCAGGATTTTGAAGCCACCATAATGAGTGCATGAAGCCTTGGACGAAATATACAAGATGCCACTTCATAAATTCCGTCCAGAGGCTATTATAGGTGTTGTGTCACCTTATTATCGGGCCAGGCCCATGTAATTTCGAAATACTTGAGTATAGGCTGTTTTTAGAGTCCGTATGTGTGGGGAAACAAGAGATAGGGTTGGTTTCGGACCCCTCTCCCAGGGGCCACGAAATTCCCCTCCTCTTCCTCCATATATACAGCCCTTAGGGCACCGTTTAGACTTTGGGTTTTGTTTAGATTAAAGTTCTCCATAGCTGCAACTTCGCGTACTTCGTTTGTGTTCAACGACCAGACAAAGGCGTCACAGAACCCCACCTTGATCAATAAAGCTTTCCTCTTATATTCGCAATATCTAGATTGCAATCTTAGTTTCTTGCTTGTTCTTCGTTTGCCTGCAGGAAACAGACCTTCATGGTCAGGTTGATCGTGCTTCGGCGTGGTCAATAACCTCTCGGAGTTGTTTTAGTGATTGCTAAGGCGCGACGTCCTCGCACGTTCGTAGTCAGATCGTCAAAGTTGACTTCCTCCAAGACGATAGCCACCATCTCATCGAAAGACGGGACACCTTTGCCTCTATCATTACTACAATAACAGTTGCAGGTACAGGTGATGCGATGATCATGACGTGAGAGCGATATTTGCTTGTCTTGGAGTTCTTCTTCTTCTTCGTTGATCTTGGGATAGGTTCCTGGTCGGCAGCCTGGGCTAGCAGGGTGGATGTCGTTTGAGTTTCTCTTTGTGTTTCATACGTAGTCGGATGTTATTTCTTAGATATGATGTATGATGTATTCTTGTGGCATTTGTATGCCTTTTGTATGTATCCCCAACTATTATGTAATGGTACGATGTAATGATATCCACCTTGCAAAAGCTTGTCAATATGCGGTTCTATCCTTGGTGGAATCTTCGAGCTCGTTTGGGATAGAGTCACATATTGGGCGTGACAAGTTGGTATCAGAGCCTCGACTAACCATAGGAGCCCCCTTGATTGTCCGTAGTTGGCCTTTGTCGAGTCTAGAAGAAGAACTTTTCTGAGTCTAGTTATATCAGAGAGTAGGACTTCTTTTTACTCCTCACTCCCTTCGTTGCTCTGGTGAGAAATCTGGACGTAGGTGTTTTGAATTACTCCTCTTCCCTTCAAACTTTATTTAGGCTCACGCAGTTAGTTCTCGTTTGTTGCGATGCCATCTCCTTTCATCCGGTGCATTTCTCGTCAAGTTGATTCGATCCTCTTTGTCTTTTATAAGACCAACCCTCGATTCTTTCTCGACGATGTTGTTCCCCCGTAGGAAGTTGTTTTTCTTTTTCCCACCCGCCCACCCTTTTTCTTCTCGAAGCCGGAGTCCATAATCGAGTATCCATCCTACTCATGCGAAGCCTTTGCATTCTTTCCTCAATTATTTCAACCATTGTTTTTCTCTTCAAGTTATTCATCGGTTCCCCGTTCCAAGTTGTCTTTGTTTACCCGCCCTCCCACCACTTTTCTTTCTGGAGTCTGAGCCTCTTTTGGAGCATCAATTTCGTTCATGCAGAGCCTCTTCATTCTTTTCTCAATTGTCTCAACCGGTGAATTCTCGTCTAGCAAATCATTGTTCGTCTCATTTTCTTTTCGGGGGATCCAATTCAAGTTTTTCCTTGTTGATCATATTCCTTTCCTCAACTCAAGTGTTTCCCCTTGCTCGTTCGCCTCTCGCCAGTTTATCCTTCCGGAGTGCTCAAGACATCTCAGAAGATTCATGTTTGCATTCAATTATTTCGAGGTTGTCACCTCATTCAAGTCTTTCAGTTGTTCCGGTGCATCAGCTCTCTTTCCAACAATCCTTTCCAACGGTGTTTTTCTTTTCAGTGGCCCCTAACCCACAGGTCTTTTCCCAGTATCTTACCCGACTCTTCTAACTTTCCAGAGTTACTCTCAAATTCTTTTCGAAGTATGACGTAAGTATGAATTTTATCAGTTAGATGCTTTTCCAAGATCGATTTCAAATTATTTTCATTATTGGTCCAACCTTTCCTCTTTTCTTTCTCCCGGAGTGTCTCAACAATTTTTGGTGGTGTTCCTCGTCGTCATTATCAACATTTGAAGATCAAAGAAGAATTTCTCCAAAATCGTGGTCCGTTCTCTTGAAAATTCGTGGTTCTAGCTTCATGCCATCCTCCTAAATTGTTTCCAACCGTGCAATTCTTTTCAACCGTCCGACGCATTTCAGGAGTTGCTTTCCTTCCTTGATGTTGTAGGGTGGAACCCTAGAGGGGATCTTTTGACACTTGGCGGGGGGGGGGGAGAGGAAGAACTCTCAAGAACACAAGGCAAATCACTCAAAACAAACTCAATATCCCATCCACTAGAGTGGCACACAAGAGATCCACAAGATTACATGAACAATTCAAGGAAAATAGCACTAGGTAAGTTCTTCCCACTAGGTGAGGTCTTGATCTTGATCTCCTTCAAGAGGAGGGCTTGATAATCCCAAGGATTCTTCCCAAAGAGGGGTCTTGATCTCCAAGAGGAGGAGGATACAAGGAGAAAAGATCTCTTTGGTGTTCTAAATACTTTGCTATCTCTACAAATGAGCTAGGAAGGGGGTACTTATAGTCTAGGGGCGAAATAAGAGGGGGAGAGGGTTACAAGGGCAAAAGCCCCAACTTGCACGTAGGCTCGCGGAGTGGTCCGGGCACCCAGGGCGAAGGGGCCGGACACCCGGACCGGACAGAGGCACCGGCTCAGGCGGGACCGGGCACCCGGGGCAAAGGGGCAGGGCACCCGGCGTAGTCAGGGGGCCGGCTGGGGCTGACCGGGCACCCGGGGCTCCAAGTCCGGGCACCCGGGGGGCGGCTGGGAGCCGGCATGAGGGGGGGCCGGGCACCCGGGGTTGAGGGCCCGAGCACCCGGGGCTGGCTGGGGGCGCGGCCCAGCTCCTGGCCGGGCACCCGGGGCCAAAGGGCCGGGCACCCTGGGCCGGCTGAGGCGCAGCCCAGGCAGGGGCCGGGCACCCGGGGCCGAGACGGTCGGGCACCCGGGGTGTCCAGGGGTTTTTTCCTCCCCTTCTCCTTCTTCACTCTTCTCGACCTCTCCTTCCTTCTCTCGCTCCATGGAGGCTCGCAGCTCCGTCTTCTTCTTCTTACGGTCAACTTCCTCGTACCTAAGAATGAACAATGTTTCCGTTTGAGGTAGAATCCAATCCTCACACGAATCCAAACGAGACTTGAATAGGAAAGAGTTCACCTCGTTCTCGATGTGGCGCACACGTGCTCTTGTCATTGGCCAACTTGGTGTTTGCGGTGGTGATGGAGTGTCGGTGCGGGTAGTTGAGGGACGCTCCACATCATCTCCCCCCCCTTGGGAGAGGTCTGACCTCGGATCGTGATCCTCATCACCACGGAAACGGTTGTCGTGGATGGACTTGTAGTTGGACAAAGTGGAAGTCATGGCGCAATCCAAGTACTCCAAGGTGTTGTCAGAGGAGTATACGTGCAAAAAGAGCAAACACAAACGACACTCGGAAATACAACGGTTAGCGCATACAAAGTGTCCATTAAGTATGAATGAGTCCGTGCGGCAAGATTGTTCGTGGCAAAGCGCATGAAGCTTATCAAGATGAAATAGAATGAGATGCAAAGCGTTCATGGGAGCAAAAGGATTCATTATGCACACAAATGTGTTGTGAATATGATCAATGCAACCACGGTGCAAAATTATGTCATAGTGTGACGGTTTATCAATAGCATGAATATGGAAATGGATGCTCAATATGAAAAAGTTATCATGCAATTGATGGTAGGCAATAAGATCATGATGTATGAATATGCCATCAAGAAAGATCACAAAAAATTTGCTAAGGAAATGCACAAGCTCAAATATCATGGATGACATGGGAATACACGATGCAACAAGGCTATCATAATGTGTGTCAATCCATGCATGGGGTGCAAACTTGCGGTGAGTATGAAATGTCCATCGAGCATGACATGTGGAAGCATAATCAACCAACATGGAGGTTGTGGTACAAAAAGTCAAAGGAGTGTTGATGTACCAAAGCTCGATGTTGTCGCATGAGTGGAGTTCCGAAGGTGCATCCAATAAGTGCGAGCGCTCCTCAACTTGAAGGTCCATAGAGCCAATCTCCAATGTCGCTCCTCCGTTTGGGAGATGTATCATGTAGATAACAAGAAGGAACCAACAATGAAAGAGTGACCCATCCAATGTGCGTATTTGAGGATGGCTCAAAGGGAAGGAGTTCACCTTTATGAGGATGTCGAAAATGTTGGAGTCGTGCATCGTGTATGCCTTCACATAACCAAGTTGTCTTACCATGGTACCACCTTGTGAATCCTTCAAAACAAAAGAACATGACAAACACTCGGAAAAACAAATGAGGTTAGCGGAAATGCAAAACCTATCATTCGTGTGGTAAGATACCCAACAAGTGTATGTATCATGCTCATCATAAGAAAGAACAAGGGAATTTGGCATGGTATGTAAGCATATGATGCGATAACAACCAAGTACAATAGGTTCAAACAAACAAGCATGCATCACAAGTAAATTGTCAAAGTCTCCAAGATCAAGAAGCATAATATGGTTGCACTCAATACAAGTGGATATGAAAGAAGCATCTAATGGACACAAGAGACAATGATCAAAATATATCATGTGAGAGGCATGAACATATATGTCATCAACCCAAGAAAGCGAGTAAGAGTGGAACATGGGTGATGCAACCAAGCAAGCAATCATAGCAATCAAGTCAAGCAAGCTAGTAGTACGAAGATGCAACATACTAGAAGGAATCATGGCAAGCATGTTATGGGTGCAAATAGTGGTCATATATAATGCACATGACATATCACAAGCATGAAAGCAAGATATGAGTAATGTATCATCATTGCGTCGGCAATAAATCCTATGTAAATAGCAAGTGAACAATATGACTCTCCCAACATTTCGGTGTACTAAAATAGGAGTACCTTAGTACCCCGAACCTGTGCACAGGCAGTCGTAGCACCCCGCGGCAAGGCTTGCCAGGCGATCGCCAAAACTCTCCATGGTCCCTTTTTGGGCCATCCAAGAACAAAGTATTCGAGCCAAGGCCCCCGCAGGATGAGCTTGCCGGGAAGGCCACCCGAAGAGAGCAAGGCCCCGGCAAGAGGAGCTTGCCGGGACGGCCGCTCGAAGCACAAGGCCCCGGCAAGAGGAGCTTGCCGGGAAGGCCGACCAGGGCACGACGAGAGACTTGTTGCGATGCGCCACGCGTCCCGGCATGGACCGGTGAGCAACAAGCTCCCGGGCGCGAAAAGGCATGAACCGCGGCAAGCCGCTTGCCGCGGCAAGTCACCACCCTGCGCCTGCGTTCCAGCTCATCCACCCACGCGTCGCTCTGGGGCCATTCCGGGCGTACGTGGCGAGAGGCTGCGCAGCCAGGGGCATGCGGTGGCGAAGCGACACTGACAGGGTAGCCGTCGTGGCGAACGGTGGCGCCCCTGACGGCCCCTTTTCTGCACTGTTTGGGCGACCTAGACGGGCATTTAATGCCCTTGTCCCCTATCGTCAGAGTTAGGTATGATAGCACTGTGCAAACAGCTGTACCCAACACAGCGTTTTCCAGTTTTACCCCCGCCTACGTTGCCACCTGTGGGTAACCCCTTGCGCATATAAAAGGAGGCCCCATGCGCAACGAGGAGGAGGGAGGAGGGAGGAGGCCACTCACGCTCGGTCTGATTAGTTGCCTGAGTGTACGGTAGCACTCAGCGCTCCCGAACAAGAACACAATAAAAACCACAAAGCAGCAGTAGGGTTTTACGCATCCGTGCGGCCCGAAGCTGGGTAAACCCCTTGTGTGCATCGCCTCGATCCACTCTTCACGCGACCTCCGCCCCCCGCCGAACCAGAAAGGGGCTCGGTCCCCATAGGTGTTCGTGGAGGCAGATTTCCCCCGACATCTTTGGCGCACCAGGTAGGGGGCGTCGAGGTTGTGTGAACCTGATCCGGCGTCTGCGCAGGCTAGATCTCCATCATCTTCATCGACATGCCACCGAAGAAGAAGGCTCCGGAGGTGGCTGGTCCGTCCGCGTCGAACCCACCGCCCCTGGAGCAAACGGGTGGTGGGGACGGCACCGGCGGCGGAACGGGCGTCGCCATACTAGCTCATGGTGTCACGACGTCCGAACATGCACCGAGCTCATGGTGCCACGACGTCCGAACATGCACCGAGCTCATGGTGCCACGGCGTCCGAACATACGCCGACACCTATCGGCGCAGGTAAGCCCTGGTATGACCAGGCAACCTTTCGCTCTATTCCATAGAGCGGGGACAGTTAGCCCCACGGACCTCTCATTCGGGCCACCTCGAGTGCTCGCTCACGCTGAGCTCGAGCAAGAGCAGCTGTGACGAGATGACGCGCTGCTCCTCGAGGAGGACCGTCTTCAGGCCGCTGTGCGAGCTGCTCGCTACCAGCGAGCTTTGCGCTGCTTTTATAGCCGCAAAGTTAGTGCCAGAGTTTCGAGGAAGTGGGAAGGCCCTTACCGGGTGAAACAAGTCGCTAGGCCTGGCGCTGTCCGCCTTGAGACCGAAGATACCACTCCGGTGAGCAACTCCTGGAACGTTGGGCATCTTCGTAAGTTTCGCCCGTAAGGCGCGGTTGTTGGACCCCGTCCGGCAACCACCCTCTTGTACAAAGTCTTGCCGCTGTTGCATGTGATCCTTTGTACAGAGCCAGGCGCAGACCCTGCGCACAGATTGAGTTCATGTGTTCCGCGCATCTTGTCGGTCTCATGCTCTTTATTCTTTGCATGCATTATCTGACACTCTGTGCAGCACTGACCCCCGGTAAGCGATGACGAGCCTCATGTTTCGCCTTGCCGGAAAGCGACCTTGCCGGGCATCGAGCCACGGAAAAGCTAAGTTGCCAAAGTTTGAGCAATCAAGTTTTTAAATCCTAAGGTTATCTTCCTCAAACGACCATACTTTGTATGGAAAACCTATGCGCGGAGGAACCAGCTCGTGGCTAGTCGCGCCCTTACTTCGTTTCGAGTCCGCTCAACGATTTAAGTATGCTGCAACCAGACTCGCGCCCTTACTTTGTTTCGAGCTTGCTCAGCGACTTGAGTGTGCTGCAACTGCAGTTGCGCCCTTATTTCGCTTCGAGCCTGCTCAACAACTTAAGTGAACCGTGGCTAGTCACGATAAGGTTTCTTGCCGGCAACGGCACCGCCAGCGGGCTGCTGATGTCCCGCACTCAGCAAGTGTGCCTACGCCGGCAAGTTCCCTAAAAGCGTAGGGCAATAACATACAAAGGAAGGAATCAAATAGAGGAAGTAACAGTGCATTCACTACCTAAGATAAAGTTATATTACAAGATAGCTTGTCGCAGCCCTAATGAATTGCTTTCATAACTCGGCCAGCGGCGACAAGAAAAGAAAAGGGCGGGCGGCCTAATCCACACGGTTGCCCTCGATCCTCTTGATCCCGGCCACCCTTTCCACAATGGGCGCGACGAGTGCCCTGATCTCCTCCAGGTCAGCGTCTGACGGCAGGGATCTGAGGACGTTGGTGAGCTTGAGGCCTGGGTTGCGGAAGACAATCTTCACCAACACCTTCTCAAGGGCTCCAGCACAGGCATCACGCGTCTCGTTGGCCAGCCGCTCTGGGATCGCATCCCGGAGTTCCCGAAGGGCCGTCGCCACGCCTTTAAAGAATGAAGTGAGCTTGGCGCTGGGCGGGAGGTTCGCGCCGGAGGGATACTCGTGACCCTCCATCCCCAACAGCGACAACTCCTTGTCGATGGAGGCGGCGATGTCTACCAGACCCTCCGTCCACTGCTCTACCGCCGCCCGGAAGTCGTTCTGGGTAACTGCGGCGCTCTCCAACAGCGCCTCGTTGTCCGCGATCTCCTTCCGCAAGGCCGTCTCTCGCTCCTTGGCGCTGTCCAGCATCTTGGACAAGGTGGCCAGCTTCATCTCGAGATCGGCATTGGAGTCCTTGGCAGCGTCAAGCTCCCTGATCTTATCGGCGAAGCGTCCTTGCAGCTCCCCGAGGGTATAAACACCCTTCTCGCGCTCTTGTTTGAGCGCGGCGAGCTCCTCACCGCTCGCCTTAAGATCAGTGTCGAGCTGCGCCACCCTCGCCTCCAACTCCTTCTTGGCGGCCTCAGCGGCCGCGGCAGCATCTTGCGCTTCCTTGAGGGCCCCGCCAAGCGCTTGCTCGCGCGCGGTGACCTCCTCCTCGTGGCTGGCGAGGCTAGCTTTCTGCTGCACCAGCTCGCCCTCCCGCGCGGACAACCCCTCGGCGGCAAGCCTCTGCTGCTCTTCGAATTCGGCCTTCTCGAGGATGAAGGCCGTCCGCGCCTCGTCGAGTTGCCTCCGCTCCTCCGCCAAGGATCGGAGGGCCTCCTGGTTGAGCTCCCGGAGCTCCTCGGCACGCTTCTCCATGTCCACTCCCGCCTTCGCGACAAGCGCCTCCCGGCGCTCCACCTTGGCTTGTCGGGCGCGGTAGAGTGACACCAGCTTCCGGAGCAGCTGCTCCTCCTCAGGCTCGCCGCCGCTGCTGCTTGGCGCATCAACCAGCGTCAGCCCGGCGGAGGCGAGCACCTCTCCATCCAAGGTCTCCCCCTCGACCGGCGCCCTGGAAGTCGACTCCCAGGGGAGCTTGATGAAGATATCATCGCCGGCCTTCAGGTAGACGCCCGGCTGGGGCTCCTCGGGGCCTGGCGCTCCGGCGGAAGCAGGATCGGCGGTCGGCACAGTGCCTGGCACCCCTGCGGGCCCAAGGCCGTCTGTGCGATCGCCGGCCCCCTCGCCGGCGGCCGCTGCGGCAGCCTTGGCGGCCTGTTCGCCGGCCAGATCTTCGGCACCGTCCGCCTCTCCGGTGGCAGCCACGTCGTCGGTATGGCCGCGCGCGTCATGCTCGGCGACGACCTCGGTCTCCATCAGGTCCGTGGCAGGCGGGTCTGAAGGCCGAAAGAGGGAGAGAAGTCAAGCAACTATCCAAAAAAAAGAGAAGAACCCCAGGGGAGTTTCGAGGCAAGAAGGTTACCTTCGCCAGGGTCTGCGGTCACGGTCTCCGTCGCCAAGGGGTCGCCGGTGCTGTCCCATGCCGGGGACCGCTCCCTTGCCGGAGACTGCCCCCTTGCCGGTGACTGCTCCCTTGCCGGAGACTGCTCCCTTGCCGGGGATTCCTCCCTTGCCGGGGAACTCCCCCTTGGCGGTGTAGTTGTACCGGGTGGCGCATCGGGGGCGGTCTCCGGACGCTCCTGGTAGGGCTGCTCTGCTCCTACGCAAATCAATAGTCAGATATCAAAAAACGAAGAGTGCCCAGGCGTGCCCAACGGCAGGAAGCAAAATCATATGCTTACGCTGCGGGCTGCGCTGGGGGCTGCTCTGAGGATTATTTGGTGGGTCCGATGAGGTCATCTCAGGTGCACCCCCTGCCGTCATGGTGGGCTCGTCGTCAAGGATGACCACCGGGACCTTGGCTCTCTTTGCCGCCCTCTGAGCCATAGTCCTGAAAAGGAGTAAATTCAGAGGAAAGCAAATGAGATGCGAGACACAACTGCAAGAATTGAAGAAATACAAGTACAATGAGGATCTTACTCCTCTCCCTCTTCCTCGTCGGAGCTAAGCGCGGAGAAGTCGAAGACTGGCCCGCTTCTGGCACGAGGAGGCGGAGGAGTAGGCTCCCTCGGCCGCTTGGCGGAGGCAGTGGTGGCGCTAGCCCGAGACGGCCTTGCCCCGGCCGCCGCCGTGGCGCGAGGGGCGGCAGGAGCAGAAGCAGCGGCCTGCGCAGACCCCGCTCCTGCTGACACAGCCGAGCGCGTCACGCGGCGCTGCGGCTGTTGGCTCGTCTGCCGCCCTACCACGTCTCCGGCCTGGCGGAGACGCCTCCGCGGTTGAGCCGGGGGCTCCGCTCGCGACGAGCTGCCCGAAGGTTGGGAGGAAGAGGCGTCCGCCTCCGGCAAGCCGCTCGTGTCCTCGGTGGGCTTGTCCGCCTCGACGCCGTTCCCGGCAGGCTCTTCCTCGCCGACAAACTCCGCTCGATCGGCAAGGCTTTCCGCCTCCGCTGCGTCTGCCTCCGCCAATGTGAATCCAAATTCGCCCGCGGCCGCGGCTGCCGCCGCCTCTTACATCCCAGAGGCGATGCGCGCCAACTCCTCGTCGGTGGTGTCCCGGGTGAGGCCCTTCTGCTCGTCGGGGTCGACTGGCACCTCCACCAAGTCGTCGAAGAACGCCCGCACGACATCGCCGGCGGGCTCCTGCCAAGTGGAGTCGATCCCGTGCGAGTCGCACAGCGGCATCATTGCAAGGATGCGGCTGAGCGACGAATTGTTGCACAACGGGACGATGCCTCGCGGCAGCCTGAACCATTCGGGGTGATCGGGGTCGTGCTTGAACAGCTCCGTGAGCGTCCCGTCAAGCTCCAAGACGGTGAAATTGAAGTTGAGCCCAGGGCGCAGCCTCATGATGTCCGCCGCATTCTGGAACTCCCAGGCGGGTCTCCCTTTCTCCTGCAGGGGAGCGATGCGGCGGCGGAGGAAATCTGCGCCAACGGCGCCAACTGTGAGCCCGGCACGCCTAAGCCGCAGGATCCAGGTGACGGCAATCTGCAGCTTGTCGTCGTCCGGGGCCACGTCGCTCCAATCCCTGCCGCGCACCACAGGAGTTCGGCACACGGCAGTGAATGGCTGCGGGTTCTCCTCGACGATCACGCACCAGTCTGCTCTCCATTCCTCCCATTTGCTGCAGAGCTCTCCCTCCAGATAAGCATCCTTCTTGCCGAGCTTCGAGATCCAGGCGATTCCGCCGGAGAGGGTCTCTCCTCTCTCTACTCGAGGCGTGAAGAAGTGGCGGAAGAGGGCTACGTTTGGATAGACTCCGACAAAGTTTTCGCAAAGATGTGCGAAAATTGCCATGGTCAGGACAACATTGGGGGTGAAATCAAGGAGATGGAACCCATAGGTGTTCATGATGTCGCAGAAAAACTCAGAGAAGGGCGGGCAGAGCCCGCAATAGAAGAACAGAGCAAAGAAGGGATACCCGGTCAGATACTCCTTCTGGGCGGCGACGGGAAGAACCCTCGTGCGCGGATGCACTCGCGTCCCCGTCGATCAGAAGAGGTAGAACTCCTCCGTCAGGACCAACGCGTCGAGCTCAGGGGGGAAGGTCGCCTGCTCCTTTCGCAGCGCCTCAAGCCGCTGCGCCTCGGCCGACTTCACGGCCTTCCCTTTCCCCTTGTCCCCCTTCGGGGCCATGGCGGAAGCAGGGAGGGAGGTCGACGGCGTCGGTAGCACTGGTGGCGACGGAAGGGGCGGAACGCTGCTTCTCTTGGGAAGTGGCGGAGGTTTTCGAGGAATCGCAACTGGCGGGTGGGCGGACTGCCCCTGTTTCCCCTGCTTATAAGGGGGAGGGGGGCGTTTCGCCTTTCTGAATAAACAAATCACCTGCGACGTGACGCATGCCCACGGGGCTCAGCCCCGCGCACGCCGCCCACGTCACGCACGCCTCTCCCCATGATGTCGCATTCGACGCGTGCCGTTCGGGGAGGACGTGGTGGATGCAGAAGAAGATGCAACGCGACCCAGGCCGCACGTGCCCGTGCCCTGTTTTGGGCCTGACCCAACAGCGCTCGGCACCGTGTATGGCCCAGGCCCGGGGGCTCCTGTCGGTGTACTAAAATAGGAGTACCTTAGTACCCCGAACCTGTGCACGGGCAGTCGTAGCACCCCGTGGCAAGGCTTGCCAGGCGATCGCCAAAACTCTCCATGGTCCCTTTTTGGGCCATCCAAGAACAAAGTATTCGAGCCAAGGCCCCGGCAGGAGGA
Source organism: Aegilops umbellulata (assembly GCA_032464435.1). Classification (NCBI taxonomy): domain Eukaryota; kingdom Viridiplantae; phylum Streptophyta; class Magnoliopsida; order Poales; family Poaceae; genus Aegilops; species Aegilops umbellulata. Next base: position 308,594,821 of record CP136056.1, on the reverse strand, counting down.
GCTTGCCGGGAAGGCCACCCGAAGAGAGCAAGGCCCCGTCAAGAGGAGCTTGCCGGGACGGCCGCTCGAAGCACAAGGCCCCGGCAAGAGGAGCTTGCCGGGAAGGCCAACCAGGGCACGACGAGAGACTTGCTGCGACGCGCCACGCGTCCCGGCAAGGACCGGTGAGCAACAAGCTCCCGAGCGCGACAAGGCATCAACCACAGCAAGGCACTTGTCGTGGCAAGTCACCACCCTGCGCCTGCGTTCCAGCTCATCCACCCACGCGTCGCTCTGGGGCCATTCCAGGCGTACGTGGCGAGAGGCTGCGCAGCCAGGGGCATGCGGTGGCGAAGCGACGCTGACAGGGTAGCCGTCGTGGCGAACGGTGGCGCCCCTGACGGCCCCTTTTCTGCACTGTTTGGGCGACCTAGACGGGCATTTAATGCCCTTGTCCCCTGCCGTCAGAGTTAGGTATGATAGCACTGTGCAAACAGCTGTACCCAACACAGCGTTTTCCAGTTTTACCCCCGCCTACGTTGACACCTGTGGGTAACCCCTTGCGCATATAAAAGGAGGCCCCATGCGCAACGAGGAGGAGGGAGGAGGGAGGAGGCCACTCACGCTCGGTCTGATTAGTTGCCTGAGTGTACTGTAGCACTCAGCGCTCCCGAACAAGAACACAATACAAACCACAAAGCAGCAGTAGGGTTTTACGCATCCGTGCGGCCCGAAGCTGGTTCAACCCCTTGTGTGCATCGCCTCGATCCGCTCTTCGCGCGACCTCCGCCCCCCGCCGAACAAGAAAGGGGCTCGGTCCCCATAGGTGTTCATGGAGGCAGATTTCCCCCGACACAACACAAGAATCAACAATATCATGTGGCACATGGTAAACATGGCAATAGCAACAAGTATCTCCACCAAGCATGCAAATACACATAGAAGTAGTAGAATGGTGACTCATATGTAAGTGCAAGCAAGGGTCACGATTGCATGGCAAAGTCATGGAAAGAGGCATAGCATGCAAAGTGAACACGAGAAAATGGGCATAACGGAACACGTGATATATAGCCCATATCCGTGTTAGAGCCAAGTAAAAGAAATTCGCGTAGTCCTTGCGCAAAGGGAACGGTGGTAAGGATAGTCCATGGGATCCCAAATCGTCGTTGCTCTCAAGAGCTCATTTCGTCAACTCATGGGATCGTGAGGTTGACGAGTGTTCGTAAGTACCTACACGAAACAAAGGCAAAGGGAAAATTGTGTGTGGGTGGTATATGTACACATCATCCCTTATGATGCATACGCGCATGTGTTGGTTAGCACAAAATATCCAATGCTCAAAGAAATGAGATGCATGATATAGAAACATGTCATCCATCATGAGAGGTTTGTTATTGTGTATAGCATAATGGAGACTCAAATTGTGTAATGCATCACTAGTGATATCTCGAGCATGGTTATGAATGGTATGCGTATGGTGCAAGCAATTATTGGAAATCTCACCCATAGAATATGACAAGTTTAAAGGATTGTCAAACATGACGTGACCGATAGAATTTTCACAAGGTATCCTATGGATCATAGTATCACAACTAGGAAAATCAACATGCTCATCATCATATTCATCATAAATAGGTGTCATATCTAAGCATGTAGAAGACATAGTATGTGGTGAATCCATAAGGTGATCATCATCATGGGAGCAATCGATGTCAAGAGAGTCCACTACTGGGACAAGAGAAGCAACATCACCTATGTTACCTTTGAAGCGTCGCTCATGTGTTCTAGGTGAGGTGTCGAAGATCCACTCGTTGTCATCTTCATCTTGATGGAACCATGTGGGGGTGCATCATCATCCACCATGGCCATCGTCATCTCCATTGGAGGTATGTACTCATCAGGTATAGGCATGTCGTCATGTAGGAAACCTAGCACCAAAGAAAACACACTCGGAGTAGAGGTTAAGTTGTTAGAAATCATAGTGGCCTCACGTGCCCTCTCAACTACCTCACTCACTAAGTGTTGTGGCTCACTCACTCCCTCTTGGATGCTCTCACTCGTATGGTTGGTGGAGTCACTCATATGGTTCTCAACCTCACATAGGCTGTGTGGCATGCTCTCATGTGTGGGGCTAGTGGCGGTCACACTCATCCTCTCATTGGAAACGCACTCAATGTTGCATATGGTGGAGTCACTCATATAACTCATAGTGGGGTGGCTCTCCTCACATGGCAATTGGGGCATCTCGTCATATGTGGGAGGCGGAGAGATGTTGGTGCCAATGTCTCCATGCTCAACTCCTATAGCCACCTTGGTTGAAGGGATGGTCCCATGCTCAACCTTATTGTCGTCGTCTTGTTGTTGGAGGCCCATATGATGTGGCACCTCGTAGCTCGTCTCCATGACCGAAGGGAATTTCCCATGCTCGGCCATCTTCCTTGAGGGGCTTCCGAAGATGGAAGTGGCGCCCTCACTTTTAGGTGGTCGCCTTGGACGTGAGGAAGTCGTTGTAGGCGTACTCGTGGGAAGTAGGCGGAGATGTCGTACGTCCCAAGGCAGAGATGCCTTGATAGCACTTGGCGAAGATGCCAAAGTGGTTGTTGTAGCCGTAGCGCCATCTTGGTGGGGTTGTAGTGCGTAAGCTTGATGGCGTTCCGAAGATTGGCTACTTGAGCGGTGGCTTGAGTGGCGCAGTCTTGATGAAGAGGATGAGGAAGACGGGCGTTGCACGATCAAGTTGCGTAGTTCTTCCCGTTGTGTAGTGAACTTGTCGTCGATGTAGTCACGGTTCCTTGCTTCCGCTTGACGTACGAAGAAGTGGTTCACCCAAGGCCTTGTTTTCTTGATGGAGAGCTCTTTGCGCGATGAAGAAGTGGTTCTTGGTGACGAAGTCGTTATCACCATCTTGCTCCACAAAAAGCAGGTTCATCCATGAACTTGGCCTATCCATCATAACCAAGTGGGGTGAGTAGGAAAGTGAGAGAACAATACCCAAGTTACCTTTTCCGAGGATTGAGGATGTAACAAGTGTCACTCAATGTAATGCCACAAGTAAGAGGCTTATGGAGTAGCTTGGTTAGGATGGTGGAAAAAATTTCAAGCAAATGTTAGTCAAGATATCGATAAGGTTGAGAAGGTTCAAAAAATGCACGTAAAGCAAATAGATCAAAGCCAAGAGTATCACTAGGAACACACACACGGAAGATAGCTGGGATCCGCACAACCAAGGGGTGAGCTCAAAATGTGCAACCACGGATAATGCTCTTGTTGTGCGAATGCTAGAGAGACGCTAGCTCGATTGCTCAAATGGGCAAGATACACATGTGCACCAACCTATAAGAGAAATGTGCAGTCTTCAATCCCAACTATGCTATGTATGTCGTGACCAAGATGATATGCAAAATGGCTCAATGCTATTGCTTATAAGCTCTTTGTGTCTCCTCTTTTTGCTTAAAAGCTTGTATTTTTTTCATTATGCTTGATGCTCGAGCCTAGTATGATATGAGACAAGTATGTAAGATATGCACGGGAGAGACTTATGGCACTAAGATGATAACAAGATCACTACGGTGCACAATAGCGTGGCCCGGCAATTCTCAACTCGCTAGTCTCGATGGGTAAGCAATGCAAAAGGCTCGGGCTATCAATGCAAAGCAAGGTAAGGAGTAAGTGTCGTCGAGGTTACCGTCCTTTCTCACGGTTAGTGATGATGATGACTCCGAGGCGATGAAGTTGATGTCACACGCTCCTAAGTAGCCGAAACACCTTAGGAAACACAAATCGCAACTCAAAATCGGTCAAATGCGGAAGGTGGGTGTTTTTGTGATGATTTTTGGATGGTGGCTAATGGTGGTGGTGATGATATATGTATATGTGGGATGTCAAGAGCTTCCAAACGAGCTAAAGAACACAAAAAGCGGATTTGGGATGTGGAAGTTATGGCCAAATTAGTGATGTAGTTGGGCTGAATCGGGGGGGTGCGGGCACCCGGGGGTGGAGGGTGCGGGTGACCGGGGTGGTCAAGGGGAAATGGCCCGGGGGTGCGGGTGCCCGGTGGCTCGAGGTGCGGGCACCCGGTGGTCGTCGATTTGGGCGGAAAAATTGGGGGAAATGCAAGATTTCATTGATTTCAGGGTGGGGAGGGTGGGGATTGTTGGGGAGGGGCTAGATCCACTTGCCAAACATCAAATCCATGGACCAAAACAACCAAATCTCACAAGATCCAAAAAATTGCAAGAAAATTTTTTGGGGCTATTTTTGTGGGGAATCTCCGGATTTGGACGAAAAACACCAAAATCAAGCTAGCAAATGGGGGGATGGGACTCCAAGATGTGAATCAACCTTGCTCATGATACCAAGATGTTGTAGGGTGGAACCTTAGAGGGGATCTTTTCACACTTGGCGGGGGGAAAAAGAGGAAGAACTCTCAAGAAGACAAGGCAAATCACTCAAAACAAACCCAATATCACATCCACTAGAGTGGCACACAAGAGATCCACAAGATTACATGAACAATTCAAGGAAAATAGCACTAGGTAAGTTCTTCCCACTAGGTGAGGTCTTGATCTTGATCTCCTTCAAGAGGAGGGCTTGATAATCCCAAGGATTCTTACCAAAGAGGGGTCTTGATCTCCAAGAGGAGGAGGATACAAGGAGCAAAGCTCTCTTTGGTGTTCTAAATACTTTGCTATCCCTACAAATGAGCTAGGAACGGGGTACTTATAGTCTAGGGGTGAAATAAGAGGGGAAGAGGGGTACAAGGGAAAAATCCCCAACTTGCACGCAGGCTCGAGGAGTGGTCCTGGCACCCGGGGCGAAGGGGCCGGACACCCGGACCAGACAGAGGCACCGGCTCAGGCGGGACCGGGCACCCGGGGCAAAGGGGCTGGGCACCCGGCCTAGTCAGGGGGGCGGCTGGGGCTGACCGGGCACCCGGGGCTCCAAGTCCGGGCAACCGGGGGGCGGCTGGGAGCCGGCGCGAGGGGGGCCGGGCACCCGGGGTTGAGGGCCCGAGCACCCGGGGCTGGCTGGGGGCGCGGCCCAGCTCTTGGCCGGGCACCCGGGGCCAAAGGGCCGGGCACCCGGGGCCGGCTGAGGCGCAGCCCAGGCAGGGGCCGGGCACCCGGGGCCGAGACGGCCGGGCACCCGGGGAGTCGAGGGGTTTTTTCCTCCCCTCCTCCTTCTTCACTCTTCTCGACCTCTCCTTCCTTCTCTCGCTCCATGGAGGCTCACAGCTCCGTCTTCTTCTTCTTACGGTCAACTTCCTCGTACCTAAGAATGAATAAAGTTTCCGTTTGAGGTAGAATCCAATCCTCACACGAATCCAAACGAGACTTGAATAGGAAAGAGTTCACCTCGTTCTCGATGTGGCGCGCACGTGCTCTTGTCATTGGCCAACTTGGTGTTTGCGGTGGTAACGGAGTGTCGGTGTGGGTAGTTGAGGGACGCTCCGCATCACTCAATCATCCGGAGGCCATCATTTCAGAATATTTCATCATTCTAAGTTTTCAGCTTCGTTCTCCAATTATTCTAAATTCATGCCTCTTCGTTCGTCTCCATATTATTTCGGTTCATCGTTGAAATATCCTCTAATCAGCTGGTGAATTCTTCATTCTCTTGTATAAAAATTCCTTCGAGTATCTTCGTGCGTTTTAATGCTTCCCGGCGAGCCATTCTCTTTTCATCATCTGTTTCAATTCTCACGGTGGTTCGTTTAAGATTTTCACTTCCATTCTTATCATATCAATTCATTCGTTCTTTCCAATCCTACCGGTGGTTCATGAAGACTTTCCCAACTTTTGCGCTATATCTCCCCGTAATCTCCTTCAACGAGAATAAGTAGTATGCAAATCCATTGCTTCTCATCAATTTAATTGATGAAGGATAAGCATAACATAATTCTTATTCTTCTTTCATCAAGTTGAGTAATCCCTTCCTTCGGAATTTGTTCATGATGAATAAACTCTAATCCCAAGTGTTTTCATCTTTTCTTTTCCGGAGTTCAAAGTTTTCCTCGGGCATCACGTCGGAACCCCCGTCTAAATCATCGCAAGGCTTTAATCTTATTCTTTTCATCCTTCATTCCTATCTCATCATCCTTTTGTTACCGGAGTTCTTCATGGTGGTTCATCATGATTTAATTCATTCCTCAAGTGTTCATCAAGATTCTTGTAGGCGAAGCTCAAGTATTCTTTTTCTTGCTTCTCGAGGTGCAATTAATTCTCTGTATTCTTTTGAAGTGGAGTTTTGCATTTCTTCGTTCTTCTCAGCTATTCAAGCTTTTGTTTGTGGCAAAATTTCACCCCAAATTTTGGAGATGTTTTCAATAAGTCCACAACAAGCTTATTCTTTTCATGGTTGAATTTCCAACAACTCCACTCAATCCTTCTTCGTAAGGATGCTTTAAAACTCAATTGTGGTAGAAGCTGTCATTTTCTTCTCCGTTCTTTTCATTCCACTCTTTCAATTCTTCTGGAGGCATTGTGTTGTCCCTCTCGTCAAGTATCGTTCCATCTTGTCAAGTTCATGTTCTATTTCATTCCATGTTCAACCGGGATGCTATCATAATTCTTTCATTCTTATTCCTTTCTATCTTGTTATAACCGGAGTGGTTTCAGAGTCCATCTTATTCCTTGAGCTTTTGTTTCTCATCATAATCGTCGTTCCTCTTTTCTACCCATGTGTTCTTGACTTTGTTCATCTTCTCTCTTCGCTCTTGTTTCACCTCATCCTCTTTTTCTTCCGTCTCGTTCCTAAGATCTCAGGATGAGATCTTCTGTTAGTGAAGGAGTGTTGTGACACCCCGAGACCGATGCTCCAGTTGCCTTCCATTTATTTTAGTTGTTGTCGTGTGCTTATTGTGTTTGTTGCATTATCATAATTGTTTTGCATATTTCATTCCTATATGTTTATGCCATGATCATGATGAGTGCCATTGTTACATTTTGCTTCTTGAATCATGTTCATTATTTGGTTATATTGCATTGCCATGCCCACCATTGTCATACTGCATTTGTGCCCTCTTGTCATTTTACATCCACCATGTGCATTGTGGTATTCATCTCGTTGTGCTTGCATTATGTTTGTAATGTTGCTTGGCTATGCATTTGACCCATGCATCATCACCTCCCCATTCCTTCTTATTCCTTCCTTGATGCAAGTGCCATTTCTGCCTTCTCCATTAATGTTCAATATTTGCCAATAAATCATGCACCATGCCTTATACCTATCTGTCAAGTTTCATCATTTTGGGAGTTATTTTGATTGGGTTCAAAAATGCTGCAAGTTTGAATTTAATTCAAACTTGGTTTATTTTGCTGCCTCTAAAAATGCCCAACTCAATTTTATCAGATTCCACAAAAACACCAGGGTTTTGAGGATATTTTCATATCTCACACACCTCTCTCTTATCCCTCTGTACAATTTTCTCTTTTATTTCTGGTTGAAGAAATAGAATAGAAAGAAAGGAGCAACAGAGTAGCCCAGCGCAGCAGCACAGCACACGCTCCCAAAGGTGGCAGCAGCAGCCCACCAGGCGCCCCAGCCCACCTCGACCCGGCAATGCTACACGTACAAACGATATACATGCTTTTACAGGATGGTTAACCTTCATTGGTCAATAGGTGAGCGGGGCGGCCCACCCCCCTGAAAATCAGGGGGGAGAGGTTTGTGATTGGTTGTTAGATGGAAGGAGCGTGTAAAAGAGTGTAAGTCTTTGTATGTCTAGCATTTTTGCACCTCGACCTCTCTCTCTCCCCTGGTAATTTTTGCACATGCTTCCAGTTGCCCCCACCTGTCATGCTCTCTTCTCCCTCCTTTTTCTTCCACCTCACGCACCCTTGCCCTCTCACAGTAACTCCAGCTCACCCGAGCACACACAGCCGCCGTGGCGAGGCTAGCACCATCCACACCTCCTGGCCTCCTATAAAACCCTCTCGCGGATCCCCCTATGGTTCCTCCTTCCTCCTTTCCCCATCTCCGTCGCCACCCAAGGGGTTCTCCCCTGCCTTCCTCCTCCTTCCCCGTGAGAGACCAAGAGAGCGCCGGAGCATCGCGCTTTGTCGCTGGCATGCTCTCCTTCGTCCCCACGCCCCCTGACCCCGGCCATCTTCTTCCTCGACGTCGGCTACTTCCTCTACGTCATGGACCGGACACCAGCTCGCCTTCATGCCATCGGCCACGTCCTCCTCCTAACCTGCTTCTTCTTCACGGACAACACGCTCCATCGCCGTCTTCAGCGCCTCGTCGCCCTCTCCTTCACCTTCCGACATCCTCGTAGAGACACTCGAGCCCGTGGTGAGCCACTGCTCCTTCCCATCTCCTTCCCCGTCTTATTCCGTCGTCGTCGTTGCCGGTCTGTTCGCCATAGTTTCTGCATCCTCAACCAGAGCAGGGGCCCTGACCTCGAGGTCGTCGCCCTTGTTCCCCACGCGCTTGTGCACATAAGCAAGCACGAGCACGCTCGCATACACGCCCAGCACCCACTGCTCATATCCACACGCGCACACACCCGCGCGACGCATGCGCTCACCAGTCAGCCGTTCCCATGCCTCGCCGTGCTCGCTGCCATGGCCACAAGCTCGGCCTGCACGCGCATCACGCAACCCCCTGTGCCCCGCACACGTGCCGCAGCTCGCCTGCAGACCTCGCCATGCCCACCCAGTGCGGCAGTGCCTGCATGCAAGCCACCACCGCAAACAGCCTTCGCTCGCTCGCGCGCACCCTCGCACATTTCCGCTGCACCTGTAGCCGCTGCTTTGCACGTCGTCCTCGCCGGCAAGTTGCTGTGCGGCCACGGTTCCAAGATCGGGGCTTTGCCCGGTTCAACTAGATCTATGCACCTTCGCAATCAAAATCACCCATCCATCCCGACTGGTCGAACCAGCACGCCTACACCTAGATGTCCTGGGATCGAATCCCAGGGATCGAATCCCAGGGATCGAATCCCAGGGAGCCTTTGTTTCTTCTTCCCCTTTGTTATTTTTTTTAAACCATGCACAGGCATCCACTTGGGCCAAATCCTCCTGGGACGCTGCAGCGCGCTGCAATTCGGCCCAGCATGTTTCTTTTCCCGCCTGCGGTTTTGTCTATTATATCCAGAGCACGCCAGATTTTCAGAAAACCCTCCTTGTTCATGCATATCATAACTCACAAACCATGCATCGGATCAAAATGTTTTATATATGTAATTTGTTTAGAATTTCATCTAGTTTCATAATATGCCATTTTTATCCATGTTTAAAATATTTAAATTGTTGTTCACATTAATTTGCATAAATGACATATTAAAATGGTTTATTTCGTAAGTAAATAACCGTAGCTCTGAATTAAATAAACTTTGTATGTAACTTGTTCAGAAAAATCCATAGTTTAACATGGTGCACTTTATTTTCCTGTTCAACAGCTCTAAAATATAGTTTAGGGAAGAACAGTACCAAATTCGAATATTGCATATGAGGATTTTCCGGAATTGTTGTTTGTTATTTTGGGCCTCATTTAAATTGCCTAGATAGGTAGTTTTCTTATGCTTCACCTCTTGCCATGTTTAACAACATTTAATATTGATGGTTAGCATAAACGAGAGTGAGCCAAATATTTCGAATGTGGTGTTTCGTCAATATGCAACTCATTGCATGTTGAGCTCCACTTAATTTGTATTATTTGATTGTTGCATTTTGCCATGCCATGCCTCATTAAAATGGTAATGCATCATATTTGTTTGTGCATCATGCCATGATTATGCTTGTTTGTTTACTATGTTGATTGGCTCTTTCCGGTTGTGCTTCTTCTCGATAGTTCCTGTACCGTTGCGATCGTGAGGATTCGTTCGACTACTTCATGGACTCGATCTTCTTCCTAGCGGGATTTCAGGCAAGATGATCGTCACCTTGGATCTCACTACTATATTTGCTATGCTAGTTGTCTCGATGCTATCGCTATGTCGCGCTACATACCACTTGTTTATCGAGCCTCCCAAATTGCCATGATAGCCTCTAACCTTTTTATCCTTCCTAGTAAACTGTTGGTTGGCTATGTTACCGCTTTTCTCAGCCCCTCTTATAGCGTTGCTAGTTGCAGGTGCAGTTGCAGATTGTTCCATGTTGAGACTTGGATATCATGGATATCTTGGGATATCACAATATCTCTTATTTAATTAATGAACATATATACTTGGTAAAGGGTGGAAGGCTCGGCCTTATGCCTGGTGTTTTGTTCCACTCTTGCCGCCCTATTTTCCGTCACATCGGTGTTATGTTCCTTGATTTTGCGTCCCTAACATAGTGAGGGGTATGGGGCCCTTTTGACAGTTCGCTTTGAATAAAACTCTTCCAGCAAGGCCCAACATTGGTTTACCATTTGCCGAATAACAACTAAAACTTGCATAGGGACTTTCCGGACCCCGAGGATTTTTAATCAACCCCCTGGGACAGTGCTCCTTCGAGCATTGGTCCAAACCGGGCGATGTCCGGCGCCCCCTGGGCAACCAGGATCTCAGCCAACCCGACGTCTGGCCCATCCGGTTGCCCTGAGAACGAGATACGTGCGGCTCCTATCGGGATTTGTCGGCACATCGGGAGGTCTTGCTAGTTTTGTTTTACCATTGTCGAAATGTCTTGGGCACCGGGATTCCGAGCTTGATCGGAGGGTCCCGCAATGGAGGATTGTCTTCGTGGATCGTGAGCTTGTCATGGGCTAAGTTGGGACACCCCTGCAGGGTTTAAACTTTCAAAAGCCGTGCCCGCGGTTATGTGGCACACGGTAATTTGTTAATATCCGGTTGTAGAGGACTTGAAGTAAACTTAATTAAAATACACGAACCGCGTGCGTAACCGTGACTGTCTCTTTTTGGGCAAGTTCGAGAGGAGAACACGGTTGGGTTATGTTTGAACGTAAGTAGTTCAGGATCACTTCTTGATCATTACTAGTTTGTGACCGTTTGCGTAGTTTCTCATCTTACTCTTGTACTCGTAAGTTAGCCATCATAGATAGTCTTCGGCTCACCCAAAAACTTCTGGAGCAAAGAGTTAATCTTCGATATCGTCCCCTTCCAAAGCGGCCACCACACACTATTAGGGTGCATCACATTCACTCACTTTAATGCGGTACCACACTACACATATCTAAATCTAAAGATGCCGGGAGCAAATGGTGTTATCACAGTTAATGGTAACACCGAACGCTCCGTCTGCACAGAGGAGCAGACCGCGGCTTTCGCAGTCGAGGTCCAAGCAACCGAGGAGGCGGCCCGTGCAATGAAAAGTACACCTGACTCATCAAAGCAAACATGGGACACACTAGTCGACCTCGAAAAGCCATCTACCAACCCCAAATAGGGGCACAGACTCCTCGTTCGCCTCCCTCTAGAAGGACACTACGTCCCTAGGGTGCATAATCTTGCGCTCAAAATGCCATGGGAGGCCGAGGAGCCGAAATACATGGCACGTCATTCCCAGCGTAACCAAGCAAGAGTGAGTTAAATACTTGCGCACCAACAAGGCACTGTAAAGGCCTAAACAGGAGCGAGACCCGACCGTCAACAGCATAAAGCAAATGGACGACCGAGGTGGTAGACCTCACACACCGGCCTCACCCTAAACGAGGTTATGCTGGTAAAGAGCAAGGAGGCGTGCAGTAGGGAAGGATACGGGCGAATAAACTCGGAAGCGTCCGCCCTGTTCTGACTCCATTTCTATTTTTACCTCCTTTTCTCACCACACTATATATTCTATAAGTCTCTTTTGATTAAACTCGGCAATGTACGACTTGACCAGATAAAACAAAGGAGAATAGACCCTTCGAGGTCACCACGCATATTATTATGTCCCTCTCATTAACTACCTCTGAGTCACGAGACTACTTTATGGGCTCCGCTTTAAAACTAATCCCTAAATTACATGTCCGAAGTGTTTCTTCGGTGTCTCGGATGTCGCATGACATGAATCAGTTTTGAACCTCGATTTTGGTCAATAGTTGGGTTTCCCGACTCTTGTGCTTACCTCTTACGTTCCCGACCTATTCGGCTAAGACTGTAAAGGGAGAACCACTTTGATTGTGCTTCCAACTCGTATGGTAAAGCGCCCCAATGGAGAAAACCGAAAACTGGCTGTCTTGGTAATCGTAAATTGGTCGGCCATCCGATGACAGTGTCAGACAAAGGATCGTTAGAGACCGCCCATGTCAAACGAAGGGCTTTTTATTAAATAAGCCAAAGTGACTAGTGTTCTAAACCTCGCCTATTGCCGAAAACTTCACACACCAGGGTCTTGTCACCAGCTCCCACACTTAAGCTCCTATGACTAAGTGAAAGCTATAAAACCAATATAGTATGATCGCCTTATTCCATATGCACAGACCACCTATGGGAACCGAGATGTCGGCTAAGGGTCAAGACTGCATATGAAACACCCTTCATATCCTGTATGAAGGGGCTGAAGCCCACGACTGGTCGCTTTCAGTTTTAAATCGGTCGCACAAGAGTCAAAATAACACACACACACACACACACACACATGCACACACACACACACACATACACACACATATATTTTTTCCTACTACCGGGTGTAGTTACTCTCATTTTGTTTCGTACATTCTAGGTAGTATATATCATATCAGAGAGTATGTATGCGTAGTATGTAGTATATAAGAATGTTTAGGTAGTATATTGTCGGTGTACTAAAGTAGGGGTACCTTAGTACCCCAGACTTGTGCACGGGCAGTCGTAGCACCCTGCGGCAAGGCCCGCCCCGGAAGCGCCAAGAGAAGACCAAGCATTCAAGACAAGGCCCCCGGCAAGAGGAGCTTGCCGGGCCAAGAAGACAAGGCCCCCGGCAAGAGGAGCTTGCCGGGCCGAGAAGACAAGACCCCGGCAAGAGGAGCTTGCCGGGACGACTGAGCCCATGTAAGGCCATCCAAGAACAAAGTATACGAGACAGAAGATCGAGCCCCCGACAAGAGGAGCTTGTCGGGAAGGCCGAACCCAGGCGCCACAAGAGAAGCCCGCCGTGGCGCGCCAAGCGTCCCGGCAAGGCCTGATAGCTGGCACGCTATCAGGCACAGGAAGACGACCCCCGCGGCAAGCCACTTGCCGCGGCAAGATCGCCACCTCAAGACTGCGCTCCAGCTCGCCCGCCACGCGTCGCTCCGGGGCTTCCCCCGAGGGCACGTGGCGAGGCACCGCGCAGCCTGGGGCATGCGGTGGCATGCAGCCGTCATCGTGGCGAACGGTGGCGCACCTAACGGTCCGCCTCGGTGCTGTCCGGGCGACCGTGACGGGCATTTAATGCCCTTGTCCCCTACCGTCAGAAGTAGGTATGATAACACTGTGCCGCACTGTAGCGCCACCGTTCCCGCACTATTACAGCTACCACCCCTTTTACACTTTTACCCCTTTCTCTTACGTTGACACCTGTCGGTGACCCCTTTGCGCTATAAAAGGAGGCCCGTGTGCAACGTAGAGGGTGTTCCGGGGTTCGGAGACTCGGCATCCAGACGGCCGTACGCTCGGTGCAGCTAGCTCCCCAAGCTCCCGAGCTCCCCAGTTCAATACAACTAAGCAGGAGTAGGGTTTTACGCGTCCATCGCGGCCCGAACCTGGGTAAACCGCCCGTGTGCCCGCCTCGATCTGCTCTCCGCGCTCCCTCCGCCCCCCTCGCCGGACAACGAAAGGGGCTCCGGCCCCATAGGTGCTCGCGGGGGGACGCCCGTCCGCCCCGACATCTTTGGCGCGCCAGGTAGGGGGTCTACGCCGAGGGACAGCCCGCTCCTGCGGATCCCAGGATCCGTCCAGTCGAAGCAGGTGTCCCCGGTGAGCCTTGCTCCGGCGAGCAGACCAGCAATCTGAACGCCGAGGAACAGTCCGCTCCTGCGGATCCGAGGATCTGTCCAGTTGAAGCGGGGGTTCCCGACGAGCTTTGGCATTCCTTCCCACGGGCTCGTTCGCGGCCCTCCTCGAGTATCCACTTGCGCAGAGACTGGGCAAGAAGCAGCTGCTCCTTGAGGAGGCCCGCCTTCTGGCCGCTGGGCGAACGATTCGCCTCCAGCGAACTCTGCGCCGCTCTCGCGGCCGCAGAAGTTAGCGCCAGAAGTCACGAGAAAGGTGACCTCGTTCCCCCGGTGCGCCGCGCCCGCCGGGGTGCCGAACGAGTTGACACCGACCGTGGGAAGAAGTCTTTCCAGCGCGGTAGCCGGAACCTGTTTCCGCCAACCATCCCCTCTGCCCAAGTCTTGCCGCAGTTGCATGTGATCCTTGGCGCAGAGAGGGGCGCGGATCCCCAAGCATAGCTACGCCTAGCTCCGGAGGGTCGTGAGGCCCTGCCCCCTCACCTACCCCCAGGACGGGCTGGATGCTGCCCAAGGAGGTTTTACCCCACCGGGCGGCAAGCAATAAGAAAAGATAAGTTGCCGGAGCTCGAGCAATGGCTCCTTTAATTTTTAAGAGTTATCTCCCTCGAACGACCGAGCCTGGGTTGAGAGGCCTGAGCGCGGAAGGACCGGCACGCGACTGGTTGCGCCCTCGTTTCGTTTCGAGTCCGCTCAACGACTCGAGTGTGCTACACCCCGAGTAGCGTCCTCACTTTGTTTCGAGCTCGCCCGGCACCCTAAGCGTGCTGCGACCGCAGTCGCACCGTTTACTTTGCCTCGAGCCTGCTCAACAATCTGAGTGAGCGGCAACCAGCCGCGGCGAGGTTTCTTGCCGGTGGCAGCCCGCCAGCGGGTCGCTGACGTCCCGCACTCGGCACCCGTGGCAAGGCGGAGGCCTACGCCGGCAAGTCCCCGAAAGCGTAGGGCGGAAACAAACAAGGCGCCGGTCGAGTAGAGGGGATAACAGTGCGATGCATAGCCTAAGATGAAAAGTTATATTACAAAATGCCTTACTGCTGCCCTAACCAGCCGTTTCCGTGGCATATTTAACAGCGGCAGGGAAAGGGAGATAAAAGGAAAGGGCAGGCGACTGGGGCCGACCCACTGCATCGGCCCGCGCCGGCCCGACTCCCTGCCTCCGCCGCCGCGACTCCGAGTGCATGAGGACCGCGTGGTGGGCGCACAGAACCGAGGCGACGGGTGGGACGACCTCTCCCCGTCCCGTGACTATGGGGAACGGACGCCTCGAAAACCGCGCCCCACCACCGTTCATTTATTGAGCCGCGCCTCCGCACCTCCCTCCACTTAAAGAGGGAACGGGCGTTTTCGCCCCCACGACGCCGCGGTAAGCGCGCGCCGCCTGGGGAAGGCGCGGCGGATGCGGAGTTAAGGAGCAGCGCGACCAAAGCCATGCGTGCCCGTGCACCGTTAGGGCCTGGCCCAACAACGCTCGGCACCATGTGTGGCCCAGGCCCGGGGGCTCCTGTCGGTGTACTAAAGTAGGGGTACCTTAGTACCCCAGACTTGTGCACGGGCAGTCGTAGCACCCTGCGGCAAGGCCCGCCCCGGAAGCGCCAAGAGAAGACCAAGCATTCAAGACAAGGCCCCCGGCAAGAGGAGCTTGCCGGGCCAAGAAGACAAGGCCCCCGGCAAGAGGAGCTTGCCGGGCCGAGAAGACAAGACCCCGGCAAGAGGAGCTTGCCGGGACGACTGAGCCCATGTAAGGCCATCCAAGAACAAAGTATACGAGACAGAAGATCGAGCCCCCGACAAGAGGAGCTTGTCGGGAAGGCCGAACCCAGGCGCCACAAGAGAAGCCCGCCGTGGCGCGCCAAGCGTCCCGGCAAGGCCTGATAGCTGGCACGCTATCAGGCACAGGAAGACGACCCCCGCGGCAAGCCACTTGCCGCGGCAAGATCGCCACCTCAAGACTGCGCTCCAGCTCGCCCGCCACGCGTCGCTCCGGGGCTTCCCCCGAGGGCACGTGGCGAGGCACCGCGCAGCCTGGGGCATGCGGTGGCATGCAGCCGTCATCGTGGCGAACGGTGGCGCACCTACCGGTCCGCCTCGGTGCTGTCTGGGCGACCGTGACGGGCATTTAATGCCCTTGTCCCCTACCGTCAGAAGTAGGTATGATAACACTGTGCCGCACTGTAGCGCCACCGTTCCCGCACTATTACAGCTACCACCCCTTTTACACTTTTACCCCTTTCTCTTACGTTGACACCTGTCGGTGACCCCTTTGCGCTATAAAAGGAGGCCCGTGTGCAACGTAGAGGGGGTTCCGGGGTTCGGAGACTCGGCATCCAGACGGCCGTACGCTCGGTGCAGCTAGCTCCCCAAGCTCCCGAGCTCCCCAGTTCAATACAACTAAGCAGGAGTAGGGTTTTACGCGTCCATCGCGGCCCGAACCTGGGTAAACCGCCCGTGTGCCCGCCTCGATCTGCTCTCCGCGCTCCCTCCGCCCCCCTCGCCGGACAACGAAAGGGGCTCCGGCCCCATAGGTGCTCGCGGGGGGACGCCCGTCCGCCCCGACATATATATACTACTTTTTTTATAGTATGTATCATATTTTGTGCATACTTTATTTTTGCGTACAAATATGTACGTATTTCACAAATACAATAAAACTATGGGCTCACTTGCAATTTTTTCATATCACTCACTTTGAAGTATCTTATACATAGTATATAAATATACTAAAAATAATAAAGTAGAGTATATACTACCACTTGGTCGTATATGAGAAATGGGTGTAGCTACACCCTATAGTAGGATGCATTTTCCCTATATATATATATATATATATATATATATATATATATATATATATATATATATATATATATATATATATATATATATATATATATATAGGAGTAGGATTTTCTACAATAGTTTGCCACATAACTAGTTAAGGTTTTCGACAGTGTAAAAGTTCTCAATAATCCTGAAAAAAATACTGAACCAACACACCTATAATATAACATGATCCAATGGAGGGATTGAAAAAACATGATTGCATTTGTCCTGGACAAAAAGAACAAACGTTTCAATATATATTGATCCTCAAGTGAGCTGAAATGCTTGTTTTTTTTCGCCGAGGACACATAAATGCATATTTTCACAATCACACCATTGGATCATCTTATTATATTAGAGTGAGGCTCCCCTATTTATTTCATATTTTTTACTTACTTTTAAAACATCAAATGTTTAGCAAGCCTTGACTAGTTCCGTGGCAAGCTATGATACAGCCGGTCTATTATGCTAATATTAGCAGAATAGTTATTCTGCTAAGACTTCCGCACTGCATGCTCAACACGAGGGAACTGCACTTTCAGTAGCAAATGTACTGCAATACAGAGACTAGTGAACTTCGTGTCGGAAAAAACTACATGCGTTATTTTTTCGGTAATGTTTTCACTCTAGTTTTTTAACTGTTTATCAGAACAACGTGTGTAATATATCATTGAGAAGCTATGGATTAGGTACAACTTCGCCATGTTGAACACTTTTCAAGATTCATCATAGTTTAAGAGCAGTTTTGAAAATTGTGTGGCTCACGACGAATGTCAGCAAGCGTTTTTCGCGTTTTCTTCTAAACCACTCTCGGAATGAAGCAAATGATATGCCATTGGAAAGATATCCTTGAGGTACCTCCTTTTCATATGTATTAATTTCTCTAATTCTTTATGGTTTAAAAGTAGTTTCAAATTTACTAAATCGCGGAATTGTGTTTTTCATTTTTTTGAATTTTTTGTACTCTTTTCGCTCCAGTTTTTCAACCGCTTGTCGAAATGAGGTGTGTGCTACGCCATTGGAAATCTACAGATGAGGCGCAACTTTCATATGTCCAAATGTTTTTGAGATTCTTATGGTTTTAAGTTAATTTTGAAAATCGTGCGGCTGACGACGAGTGACAGCGGCAGTTTTTCATGAATTTTTTACAAAGAACTGATGGGAATGATTCAAATTACATGTCGTTGGAAAGATATCGACGAGGCGCAACTTTTTCATGTAGAACACACTCTCTAATTCCTTACGGTTTAAGAGCAATTTTGAATTTACCAAAATGCGGACACTATTTTTCGCGACACCAAAATCGATGAGTGAACCGCATTGGACAGAAAACCACACTGTTTCGAACTGAAAACCGCACTACATCAAACAGGCAAGTAAACTTCATGAATTCTTTTGTCGGACGTAAAGTTTCTCACACGAGTATTTTGTGAGTTTTTGTTGTCTTTTTTTCAACAATTTTTATGAACGATAGTGAACCACAAAGACGAGGGCAACTGAATCGCGGCATATGTCTAAGTGAACCTCATTGCTATCTTGTTGTTTCGTTTAAAAAAATCACACTTTCATGTTGGGCGCAAGTGAACAACATCACTCTTAAAAGCAAACCACATCCGACGACCAAACACACTACAAGTGTTTACGTAGTCGACTGAATTTTGGGAATGCAAAGTGTGATGCCTGCTGGAATATAGAGACGCGAGGTGGGAGTTTGCTGGAGACCAAGCCATTGCCCCCATACTGCATGGAGATGTGCACGAAACCACATCCCACAATGCCGAAGCTGCACCTCAGCGCTCGCCGAACTGCTCGAGGGATCTAGAAGCACTACACGCTGAGCACAAACAAACCTCTGATGAACTGGACACCTGAGGGAGTTGTTGGCATGGGGTGGTGTGGTCGGCCGACGAGGCATGTCAAGTGCGCCTCCGTGGTCGTCGAGGAGAACAGATCGGGAGAGGTGGAGAAAACTTGTGGCCGCAGTAGTCGATGCACACCGCACCACACCATCCGTAAAATTGCACACCACTCCCACACCATGTGCACTTAAAATTAATTCCTGGAGGAACTCTCACACGCGGTGCATCACGTTTGGTACCGAACTGCACCCTGACATCATTTTGTTGCTGCCGCTCGACAACGGACTACAGCAGCGCCGTAGGGCTTGGTCGGGGGCAGGGGCGCCAGACGACGTCGCACGACGGAAGCCAAGGCCATGGGGCGGGGGCTGGGTCTACTGGGACGGGGCCGAGGCCGTCGACGGGGTCGGGCAGCGTCGCACGGCGGGTGTCGGTGTCAAAACCGGCCGATCTTGTGCAGGGGGTCCCAAACTGTGCGTCTGAGGATCGAAGGTAACAGGAGACAAAGGGGGCATGATGTTTACCCAGGTTCAAGCCCTCTTGAAGGAGGTAAAATCCTACTTCCTACTTGATTGACTTTGATGAATATAGGGGTTACTAGAGTTGATCTACCTCAAGATCATAATGGCTAAACCCTAGATGTCTAGCCTGTATGAATTCTGATGATCCCTATGGACTAAACCCTCCGGTTTATATATACACCAAAGGGGTACAAAGGCGGTTCACAAGGGAAGGAAACAATATATCCGGACTCCAATCTTGCCCTTCACGCATCCAAGAGTCCTATCCGAACAGGGGAATAATCTTCCGTTCTATCTTCACGGCCCATCAGCCCGGCCCATGCACGAATAGGCACGACACCTGAGGACCCCCGAATCCAGGTCTCCCTCAGTAGCCCCGGAACTTGCCTTGAATGACGACGTAGTATCCGGCTTATGCCTTTGGCTTTGCAAGGCGGGCTCTTCATTATACTTCGGACGAACAACAGTCCGGTTCTGATCTCTATGTTCTGTCTTTATGATTCCCTCCTGTTGTTGCTTTGATTTCCGCACGCTGAGTGAATACGAACGATCCGTGATTTTTTTGCAAATAAGCCCCTCATCATGCTCGGACGGCATCTATATAAGGAGATTTAGATCCCCAAATGCCATCTCACATCGCGCAGAAGGAAAACCGTCAAGATTAGCTATGAAAGAAGCCTTCCAACATGGCCTGTGCTCCAGGCTCCTCGTCACGGCCCCATGGCCCTCAAGAGGGTGATTGGCAGAGTTGCTCAGTGCCTCATCTTCAGCTGAGTCGACTCCAGACGCAGGTCTATCTTCCCCTCATAGATCTAGTCTCTGTTCGGGCGGGATTGGCCTCAATCGGCAACGATGTGATGGCTGAGAATTTCCCCAACCCCAATAAGGAGGAGAGGGTGTGCTTTGTCCCATTCCTGTTGCGGGGCCTAGGATTTCCAATCCATCCCTTTCTCAGGGGCCTATTGGAATTTTACGGCATCCAGCTGCACAACCTTACCCCAGGTTTGATTCTGCACATCTCAGGTTTCGTTGCCCTCTGCGAACTGTTCTTAGGCATTGAGGCCCATTTTGAACTATGGAGGAAGTTCTTCTGCCTTGTTCCCCGCCATCCAGGAGGCTCCATATTTGAAGTGGGCGGTGTCGAAGTATGGCGTATAGCCGGATCCGGATACCTCATAGGAACTCCCAAAGAGGTATACCCATAGTGGTCTTCGGAATGGTTTTATATGGATGATGTCCCACTGCGGGACCCAGTTCAGTGTGGCCTTCCTGAATTTTCCAGCGCTCCTTTAAAGAAGCGCTTCAACTGGCGTCCCCGAAGTCCCATAGAGGAAGACGGTGCGGAAATAAAAAGGTTGGTTAGCAAGGTCAGGTTACTAGCCCATACCGAGCTCTCGACAGTCGAGGTTATGGCTATTGGAATAAAGAGGTGCGTTCAACCTCTTCAATCCAGAGTAACTCCCCTATGGTGTTACAATGGAGAAGATGACATGTCCCGTTATAGACGGAAGGGTCCGGATACCCCTGCCGAACTGGCCACAATCATGGCCAATCTGTATAAGGGTGAAAAATAAGATTTCCTCCGCTTAAACTGCCGGGAGGGCTATTCCATGTACAACCCCATTGAATGGGTAAGATTTTGATTGTCTGGTTGCCTTATTGCTGTCACAGGTACTAATCAAATTTGCCTTTTGTTGCCATAAATAGTCATGGAGGAAGATGACCGAGGGCGTCCACTGTCCCGCGTCACAGCCAGAGGATCATAACTGCGACAGAGACCCTTGCTTTCGTGAGGATCCGGATATATACATAGAGTTCGACGATGGGGTATTTTATCAAGCGAGCCTTGACGGCTTGGAAGTGGCTATCACCGCCGACTACCCCCGCCTCTATCCCTTCTGCATCGTAAGTATTCAGAGGGCTCGTAAAACGAAATACCTATTCGCACTTTTGCCCATTATACTGGTCCGTATTTTAATAGGATCGACGCTCGGTGGACCGTACCTCCTCCAAGGCAGCCCCTACACAGAGTAGTCGAACGAAAGGGGTCCGGGAGTGCTGCAGAAACCTCACAACCTTCCAAGAGATACGTCTGCTTTAATACAAGCCGGGGTATGAGTCCGGATTGTTTAAAGTCTCCTTTTATCTTTGATTCTAGGAGAAGCACGCGGCAGACGATGGGAAAACGCCCTATCAGCTGAATGTCCGGCAATCTTGTGTCGGACTCGTCAACTAGGACGAGAGCCGATGCAATGCCAGTTCCGCCACCTCATGAGGATTTAGACGAAGTATTTGTCACGAATTCCAAAGTGGAGAGAATGATGAATCACCGTCGATTGAAAGAGGGCATGCGCGCTCCGGCCTTTTCCAAGCAAGAATTTACCGCACTCAGCTCGGTGGATGCATGCATCCGAGCTGATCGAGACGGACATGCCGGAGTCCCTCAGTTATTCTCAAAGGATATACGGGTAAACGTTTTATGCAATTTTGATAGTCATATGCCAGTAGCCCCTGAGACTTGAAGCGGTGAGGTAAACCTATTCAAAGAGAAGAATACTACGCTATCCCAGGAGCTAAAGATAAACCAGACACAACTAAATGTCGTCACCGCCGAACTGGCAGAAATGAAAAAGGTCGCAATGAGCACATCCGGGAAGAAAAAGCATGAGGAGGAAAAATACAAACAATCCAAAGAGATAGAGAGCTTAAAGGCTCAGTTATCGGCCGCTCAGAAAGAAAATGAGAAGCTCAAGGACGGCATGTTCGGTGTTCCTTTCGTTCTCTTTTTTTTTGCTTAAAACCACCCTAGGAGCTCATGTGCAGTCCATAATTCGGAACGTCATGACTCTGTTGCTGCAGGTCTGTTAACTAGCCGGCCGGAAGAGGAAGTATCCGTATTTCAAGGCGACGTGCTGAAGGAACTGCCCGTGGTACATGCTCGGGCCCTGAAAGCCATGAAGAGTATGGTGAAGGCATTATGGCCCTCTGATACCCCTCCGGAAAGTATGGAGGGCTTTGCAAACTTGTTCAAAGGTGCCCGGCGCCGGTTTGAGCTATGGAAGACATCCGCCTGTTGTGAAGTCACACGAGAAGCCTGGGCCATGGTGAAAACACGCTTCACCAAGCTAGATCCAAATCATATGGCCCGAGTGGGACCACAGGGACCAGATGGGAGAGAAATTCCAGTGACTTTTGTGTATGACCAAGTAATGGTAGCTGCGAAGTATTCGCAGGAAGACTGTAGGTTAGACAGTCTTATAGATGGAATAGATAAGGAATAGGTTTTTGATTTAATGTATTAATGTATGTTGTGATCAACCTGTACCTTTATCCGAACATGTAAATTTTTTGTCATCGCAGGCTTTTGGCTTTAAACTCCAAACCCAAAAAAAAGTGGAGTGTTTCCGGATACTATCCGAAATGAAAAGAAGCATTCACTATGTCCGGAAACCAGGCAACCCAGTCATTATGCTCGAACAAATAAATTTTTAGTCAGGATGTATGTTGTATTACATATGTAAAAAACATCTTCCAAGGAAAATAGTTCTGTTAAGGCTTCCTTTCCTTGGGTTGGCATCCTGTAATTATGCGTGCCGGGGCGTGGGTCCGCAATACGAAAAAGGTGTCCTGTAGTGTGAGAGTGGTTACAATAATGTAACAATCTGTCATTTGATTGCTGACCAATTATTCTCTTAAGAATGCTAGCTTTAGGCTTCACCCGTCTGAGGTACATGTCCGGATGACCCGGTTGTAACAATGGCAAAGGTTCTCCCTTTACACCCTAGCCGAAAAACCGGGAACGTAGGGCATAAACACAGGAGCAAGGCAACCCAGCTTGGCAAAATCTTAAGTCATAGAGGTGCATATAATGGCAAATAGGATGTATATGAGCAAACGACACATATATTGTGAGCTCCATGCTCGGAATAATAATAAGCTTCGGTTAAAGAAGCGCCCAGTCATGATGGGGTGTGTACATTTGAGGATGTGTACCCCTCAAGTGTTCAACTTATCTGTACACATCCTGGAAATCGTATAAAAACAAGAAAGAAAACAAAACAAAGAGGAGAAAAAGGAATGAAAAAGAAGTAGGGTGGACTTATGCGTAGAATCTTCAGAGACGAGCAGCGTTCCATGGATTCGGCTCTAGGCGATTACCTGATGCATTACGATGGCGGTAGGCGCCTCCTGTGAGAAATTCATCTATAATATGGGACCCTCCCATTTTGGTTTGAGCTTGTCCTTCTTCTTCTCTGGGAGGCGTAAAATGAGTTCACCGACATTATAAGTCTTGGCCCGCACTTCTCTACTTTGGTATCTCCGAGCCAGTTGTTGATAGAATGCGGAACGGGCTTTTGCAATATCGTACTCCTCCTTCAGGGCATCTATGTCGTCCTACCAATCAAGCTCGGCTTCTCTCTCTTCATACATGCGCACTCGAGGTGAGTTATGAATAATGTCACAGGGCAAGACAACCTCTGCGCCGTACACCATGAAAAAGGGTGGGTATCCGGTCGTGCTATTGGGCGTGCTCCACAGTCCCCAGAGTACGGAATCAAGTTCCTCGAACCAGTGTTTATCTGACTCCTGTAGGGATCGCACTATTCTGGGTTTGATGCCGCTCATTATCAGGCCATTAGCCCGTTCGACCTGACCATTTGTTTGAGGGTGATATACGGAGCCGTAATCGAGCTTAATGCCCAGGTTAGTACACCACCTTTTCACCTCATCGGCTGCGAAGTTAGAGCCATTGTCAGTAATGATGCTGTGTGGGACACCATAACGGTGTACAACGCCGGATATAAAGTCGATCATCGGCCCAACTTCAGTTGTTTTTACTGGTTTGGCCTCTATCCACTTAGTGAACTTATCCACCATAACCAGCAAATATTTCTTCCAGTGGCTTCCCCCTTTAAGGGGTCCGACCATATCTAGCCCCCAGACCGCAAAAGGACAAGTAATGGGGATTGTTTTTAGGGTGGTGGGTGGCATATGACTTTGATTGCGAAAAGCTGGCATCCGACACAATGCTGCACAAGGGCCTATGCATCTGCTCGGGCTGTTGGCCAAAAGAAACCTGTACGGAAGGCCTTACTTACGAGGGCCTGAGCTGTGGCGTGATGGCCACCAAGACTAGCATGTATTTCGGCCAAGAGCTGTCATCCCTCCTCTTTGGAGATACATCTTTGAAGAACTCCAGTAGTACTTTTCTTATAGAGTTCTCCTTCGTGAACTTTGTAGGCTTTTGAGCATCGAACTATGTGACAGGCCTCATTCTGGTCATCAGGGAGCTCCCGCCTATTATGGTAGGCCAGGAAGCGTTCGGTCCATGGAGCAATGACACCCATGATTACATGGGCAGAAGGTGTTATTTTGGTGCCCGAGCCCCCGATGATTACAGAATTGTGTTTGGCATCTGGGGGTATGATCGGCTCCGGACTAGTATTTCAGCTCTCGTCCTGCCATACCACGGATGGCTTGAAGAGCCTTTCCACAAAGGTGTTAGGCAGGACATTCGAGCAAGGATGTCCGCTGCTTGATTACTATCTCGAGCAACGTGATGAAACTTGAGCCCCTCAAACCGAGCTGATATTTTGAGTACGGCGTTGCGGTATGCCGCCATCTTTGGATCTTTTGCATCGAATTCTCCATTTATTTGGGATATTGCGAGGTTCAAATCCTCACGCACCTCAAGGCGTTGTATGCCCATAGAAACGGCCATTCGGAGACCATGTAGTAGTGCCTCATATTCGACCGCGTTGTTGGAGTCCGTATACATGATTTGTAATACGTAGTGGACTATCTCCCCTATAGGGGATGTTAGGATGACACTAGCCCCCAGTCTGGCTAACATTTTAAAGCCGTTGAAGTACATCACCCAGTTGGAGTATGTGATGTACTCTTTAGGGAGTTCGACTTCTATCCATTCGGCGAAAAGTCGGCCAACACCTGAGATTTAATAGCTCGGCGTGGCTTGTATGTTATTTCAAATGGTAAGAGCTCAATGGCCCATTTGGCTATGCGGCTGGCGGCGTCCCGATTTTTTATGATGTCATTGAGTGGTACTTCGGATGCCACCATGATCGAACACTCTTGAAAGTAATGTCGCAGCTTCCGGGATGCCATAAAGACCGCATATGCTATCTTTTTGTAGTGTGGGTATCGAGATTTGCATGGTTTAAGGACCATCGATACCTAGTACACTCGTTTCTGGAGTGGGAATTTGTGTCCCTCTTCCTCTCGTTCGATGACGAGTACGGCGCTCACCACCTGGTGAGTCGCAGATATGTAGAGCAACATAGGTTCGCCAACACTTGGTGAGGCAAGGATTGGGTTGCTTGATAACAAAGTTTTGATTTCTTCCAATCTGGATCTAGCCGCATCCGTCCATTCAAAGTGATCAGTGCGTCAGAGTAGTCGATAAAGTGGCAGCGCCTTTTCTCCCAATCTGGAGATAAAGCGGCTCAAGGCTGCCACGCACCCAACTAGTTTTTGGACCTACTTTAAGTCTGTTGGCGTTGCCAATTGTGACAAAGCTTGGATTTTGGCTAGGTTCACTTCGATTCCTCTATTGGAAACAATGAAACCGATTAGTTTTCCGGCTGGAACGCCGAAAACACATTTTTCCGGATTGAGCCGTATGTCATATGTTCGGAGGTTGTCGAATGTGAGGCGTAGATCGTCCACCAATGATTCAACATGTTTAGTTTTGATGACTACATCATCTACGTATGCCTCCACTGTCTTGCCAATTTGCTTTTCCAGACATGTTTGAATCATGCGTTGGTAAGTGGCGCCAGCATTTTTGAGTCCGAAAGGCATAGTACTGAAGCAGAAAGGCCCGTACAGGGTAATGAATGCCGTTGCGGCCTAGTCGGATTCCTTCATCTTAAATTGATGGTATCCGGAGTATGCATTGAGGAAACACAGTGAGTCGTGTCCTGCGGTCGCGTCAATGATTTGGTCAATGCGGGGCAGCGGGAAGGGGTCCTTAGGGCAAGCCTTATTGAGGTCCTTCAAATCGACACAAAGGCGCCTGGATTTATCCTTCTTTGGCACCATGACCAGGTTCGCTAGCCACTCCTGGTGTTTGATCTATCTGATGAAACCGGCTTCAAGTAGTTTGGCTAGCTCCTCACCCATAGCTTGTCGTTTGGGTTCGGAAAATCGCCGCAGTGTTTGCTTGACTGGTTTGAACCCCTTTATTATATTGAGGCTATGTTCGGCCAGTCTGCATGGGATTCCTGGCATATCCGAAGGATGCCAGGCAAAGAATTCCCAATTTTCTCGCAGGAATGCTCGTCAGACAACGTCGACCATCAGATCCAGCTGTGCTCCAATGGAGGCTGTTTTGTTAGGATCCGTTGGGTGCACTTGAAATTTGACTATTTCATCTACTGGCTTGAAAGAAGTGGACTTGGTCCTCTTGTGGAGGATTACATTATCTTTGTCCACTTTGGAACGCAGAGTGGTTAGCTCATTGGCCGCGAGGGCCTTAGATAGTGCTTAGAGGGCCAAGGATGCAGTTTTGTTTTCGACGTAAAGTGCTATGTCCGGATCACTGGTGATAGTGATAACTCCATTGGGCCCTGGCACTTTGAGCTTCATGTACCCGTAATGGGGTATGGATTGAAAGGGTGTGAAGGCGTCTCGCCCCAACAAGGCGTGATATCCGCTATTGAAAGGTGCCACGTGGAAGAGCAACTCTTCGGACCTGTAGTTCTTCGGCGTGCCGAATACTACATCGAGTTTAATTTTCCCCGAGCATCCTACTTCTCGACTGGGGATAATGCCTCGAAAGGTGGTACTGATTTGCTCGATGCGACTCTTGTCCATTTGCATTTTATTGAGCGTGTCTTCGTAGATGAGGTTCAGTCCGCTGCCGCCATCCATGAGCACCTTGGTGAGTCGAAAGACATCCACAATTGGGTATAAGACCAAGGTGGCTAGTGCTCGGACTGATCGGGCCTTCAGTTCGTCGGCGGCGGTAAAATTTATTGCCATATCATTGCAAGTATTTATTACGGCTGCTTGGTTAACTATGACGAGGTCGCGGAGCACCCCTTTACGCCGATTATTTGAAGAAAAAGTCTTGAAGACCGTAAAGACATTGAGATCGTCATCCTCCGAAGAGTGCTTCTCTGGGGTAGTGTTGGTGAGGATAGCCTCGTCGCTCTTAGCCACCTGCCGGAGTACCCAACATGCCCAAAGGCTATGTGTTGGTTCGTATCCGTCGTCGTGTGTATCAGACAGGGCTTGTCGACCAGTTCGTCGAGGACAGTTCTATGTCCCATGAAGGGCTTGATTTTCTTGTCAATAGGATGATGATCGGGTGCCCCGTAAAGGTGCATCCTTTTTGCCCATCCGGTGGGCTGCTTAAAGGCAGGAGGTTCCCACCGAGCTGTCTGGGTATTCCAGGGGCTTTCCATTGTGCAGTACTTCTGTACTATGTGTGCCAAATCTGCAAAGTGGAGTATGCGGCGGTGGTTGAGGGCATTAAGGGTTCCCTCGTCCGTACAATTGCAGCAGAAAACTGAAACCGCGTCGTCGTCACAACAATCTTTAATCTTGTTTTTAACAAGGAGGGACATGGCCCAGAAGTGATGGACCGTTTCCTGAGGTTTCTGCCATATATTCATTAGGTCACATACGTCGGGAGGACCTGAATTGCTTGGAGAATATTTCTTGTGGTGGGTGGTTGGGTGTGTTGAAATCTGAACCCTGACCCACTATTTGATCCGGAGTTTGAAGAATCTCTGAGGTCACCAGTTCAAGATCAGTAGGGTCCTGAGGACTTCTGGACTTTATGCCCGATCCTGTGTTCGGAGGACATGAGGTATCTTCGCGAGGATGGATATCCGGCTCACAGGGCTCGGAAATCCGAACATAGCTGGTGTTTAATTCAGGGGAGAGGCGTTCTCTGCTCGTTCCTCAACGACCGCTACCAGGTGGGTGACCGGTGGGGACTTGATTTCCCTCTAATTGGGTTTAAGCCCGATCCGATCATAGTATGTTGCTACCCCAGGGCGGCGGTGCGATCCAGCAGCTCGTTCAAAGACGAAACATCAGTCGGGTCCATCTTTTCGGAGTGTTCGAGGCTGACATGGGGATGATATTTGGCCATCGTGGGGTCCGCCGTTGGCTTGACGGCCGAGCGAGCGCCCATTGTAAAACCGCCGAGCTGGAGGACCTGTCCTAGAGTTAAGGCCCCTCCAGAAGTAATATCGTCATTAATGACAAAGCGAGCCATCGATCCTTTTGTCGGCAACACAAAGGAACTCTCAATGAAAGCACCAATGTCGGTGTCAAAACCAGCCGATCTCGGGTAGCGGGTCCCGAACTATGCGTGTGAGGATCGAAGGTGACAGGAGAAAGGGGACACGATGTTTACCCAGGTTCGGGCCCTCTTGATGGAGGTAAAACCCTACTTCCTGCTTGATTGACTTTGATGAATAAAGGGGTTACAAGAGTTGATCTACCTCGAGATCGTAATGGCTAAACCCTATATGTCTAGCCTGTATGAATTCTGATGATCCCTATGGACTAAACCCTCCGGTTTATATATACACCAGAGGGGTACAAAGGCGGTTTACAAGGGAAGGAAAAAATATATCCGGACTCCAATCTTTCCCTCCACGCATCCATGAGTCCTATCCAAACACGAGGAATAATCTTTCGTTCTATCTTCACGGCCCATCAGCTTGGCCCATGCTTGAATAGGCCGGACACCTGAGGACCGTCGAATCCAGGTCTCCCTTAGCGGGGCAGTGGCCGTTGACGCCAGTGAGTGCATGACGGGGCAGTGGCCATGGCTGGAGCGGGGCGGGGCCAGGGCCGTTGCTGGGCGGCGCTGCGGGTCAGAGGCGCGCGGGAGAGATGCGGGGCGGCGCCGGACGAGAGGAGTAGGAGGTGGGGCAGCTCCAGACGGGAGGAGGAGGAGGCGGGGCGGCGTTGGACGGGAGGAGGAGGAGGCGGGGAGATGCCGGGCGGGAGGAGGAGGATGCGGGGCAACGCCGAACGAGAGGAGTAGGAGGCGGTTGGCTTCGGACGGGGGGAGGAGGAGGCAGGAAGATGCCGGGTGGGAGGAGGAGGATGCGGGGCGGCTCCAGACGGGGGGAGGAGGAGGCGGGGTGGGTGTGGAGGTTGTGCGACGGCGGGTAGGAGGTGGTGGTCGTGGGGAGTGGAGGGGCACGGGGAGAGAGGGGAGTTGGTGCTCGAACAGGATAAGGTGGGGTTTTTTTGCACACACACTTCGGTTGTTAGTTTGTAGCTACAGCGGTACGTGGGGGTGTTGGCAGAATAAGGTTAGGTGTTAGCAGAATAAGGGTCTTAAGGGTGTTATTAGAATAGACCCACCCTATATACACACTGACATATCGAAACTCAAAGCCGCATTGAATTTAAACAAAAGCATGTCTTTACATCCTGCAAACTTCTACATTCCGAAGTACAGTCTAAAAATACAAAGTATCCTTGCAACACTGGTCCTTGGTGATCTGAGCTCCCTCCATCACCCCGGTGAGGAACTGCTTCGCCATTCAGTCTTTCCCTTTGGGGGGCCTCGAGGCAACGAGCGTCTCATCAAGACGCGGATAGTGCGTCTTCATGCAGGCATACGCCTGTTGGACACCCTCCAAGCACATGGACTAGCGCATCACTTGCGGGCTGACCTCTCGCAGACGGGCTACCAGCCCGAAGAAACTGGTCGGAAGAGCCTCCGTAGGCTAGAGTTGGACGCAGAGGTCTTGCAGGACAGGCTTCGCCATACAGAAAAGTTCCATTAGCTGCTTCATGTGGTGATTCAGCAGCTCTGGATGCGACGACGCCTGGAATTGCTGCTAGAACACCCTTCCGTTTCATGGCCTGCCTGCACGGAGTAGTAACGGTCGGCGTCTGTCACGCTCCTCAGAAGATCCATAAAGGCCTCTGCGGATCGCCATAGTTGAGTGAGCTCGACGAACCCCTTGCGGCCAAAAACACAGTGAAGCAGAAATGGCTTACTAGTAGCGATATGCCTCACTTGCTGGAGCACTTCACGGTCCTCCCTGGCCTGGGTATGGACCCCGACATGCACCAAGCTCAGCTTTTGGAGCTTCAGGTTCGCCTCTATCCTCTCCCCGGGTTTGGGAGTGGGCACGCGCTGGTCTGGCTCTGGTGGTCGGGTGGCGACAATGGCCAAGATGTACCCCGTGCTCCGTAGCTCTAGGATTGTGCCCTCTGTGATGGAGGAGCCAACACAGTGCCCCTTGAGGGCGGTGTCGGACATGGCAAGGAGAAGGGAGCTTTAGGAGCAAAGGGGGGAAGTGGAGGACTGGATCGGGGCACAAGAGCTCGAAGGGCAGTAGGCGGGGAGGAATGGAAGGGTGCTATTGCTATCACCTCCCCCTGTTCTTATAGATTGTTAAAAGGCCAAGAGTCCCCCAATCACGCCATTGAAATCGCCACTACGCAAAAAAAGATGCCATTATGCGTACGGGGAGAAATAAAATCTTGATGATATCCCTTAAAAATGAGCACGATCTCTGCCTCGACGGGACGTGCCAATGAGGAAATTGCCTTGGGTCGTGATTCGAGCAACCATAACTGGCCCGCCTGGTTTTAAGTGGTGCCACTGTGGTAAAGTTGTCAGGCTATAAGTTCTGTTCACACCTATACGGTTGGCCTTCGAGGCTAAGTTATCCCGCATCTTCGGATGCTATGAGGTTTGAAGAAATCCTGTCCAGGGTGGATTTCTTTAATAAAAAACCCTATAAGGGCTCACGATGCATGGAACGATCGCAAATCTTCAAAAGAGGAACTCGTCTATCAAGCCGAAGACTCCAAGCCGAAGTCGTTTTGCTAAAGAGGAGGATCGTCCTCAGTGTAGAAGACTAGTTTAGGGGCTACTCATAATGTCCTATACTAGGTGGTACCAACCTAGTTGGCCTATGGTTCTCGGGCTGGGCCTGAGGACCCTCATTCTCATAAGGAAGGACTCCGGAAGCCTCGCACGTCAACATGATGAAGACAACCTCTACCAAAGACTGGACATGTACTCCAAGGATATCTTCGGCCGACGCCATACGCATCTTTAGATCTGCAACCGACCATGTAACCCTAGGTATTCTCATGGCATATATATAAGCCGAGGGGTTTAGCCCCTGATTCAATCGTACACTAATCATGCACGCAAATGTGTACGATCAAGATCAGAGACTCACGAGAAGATATCACAACACAACTCTACAAATAAAATAAGTCATACAAGCATCATAATACAAGCTAGGGGCCTCGAGGGCTCGAATACAAGTGCTCGATCATAGACGAGTCAGTGGAAGCAACAATATCTGAGTACAGACATAAGTTAAACAAATTTTCCATAAGATGGCTAGCGGGGATACAGATCGAACAAGGCGCAGGCCTCCTACCTGGGATCCTCCTAACTACTCCTGGTCGTCGTCAGCGGGCTGCACGTAGTAGTAGGCACCTCCAGTGTAGAAGGAGTCGTCGTCGACGGTGGCGTCTAGATCCTGGGCTCCATCGTCTGGTCGCAGCAATTGGGTAGAGAAAGGGGAAAAGGGGAAACAAGGCAACCGTGAGTACTCATCCAAAGTACTCGCAAGCAAGGAGCTACACTACATATGCATGGATATATGTGTAAAGGGCCATATCAGTGGACTGAACTGCAGAATGTCAGAATAAAAGGGGGATAGCTAATCCTGTCCAAGACTACGCTTCTGGCAGCCTCCGTCTTGCAGCATATAGAAGAGAGTAGACTGAAGTCCTCCAAGTAGCATCGCATAGCATAATCCTACCCAACGATCCTCTCCTCGTAGCCCTGTTAGAGAGCGATCACCGGGTTGTATCTGGCACTTGGAAGGGTGTGTTTTATTAAGTATCCGGTTCTAGTTGTCATAAGGTCAAGGTACAACTCCAAGTCGTCCTGTTATCGAAGATCACGACTATTCGAATAGATTAACTTCCCTGCAGGGGTGCACCACATAACCCAACACACTTGATCCCATTTGGCCGGACACACTTTCCTGGGTCATGCCCGGCCTCGGAAGATCAACACGTCGCAACCCCACCTAGGCCAACAGAGAGGTCAGCACGCCGGTCTAAACCTAAGCGCACAGGGATCTGGGCCCATAGCCCTTAGCACACCTGCACGTTGCGAACGCGGCCGAGAGCAGAACTAGCCCCTTAATACAAGAGCAGGCTTACGTTCCAATCCGGCGCGCACCGCTCAGTCGCTGATGTCACGAAGGCTTCGGCTGATACCACGACGCCGAGTGCCCATATCTTTCACACGTAGTTGGTTAGTGCGTATAGGCCAGTAGCCAGACTCAAATCAAATACCAAGATCTCGTTAAGCGTGTTAAGTATCCGGGAACGGCGAATAGGGCCAGGCCCACCTCTCTCCTAGGTGGTCTCAACCTGCCCTGTCGCTCCGCCACAAAGATCCACCTAGAGGGCCGTCGGGACAAAGGTCCTTTCAGCCCCCAATCCGTGAATCACTCGCGGGTACTCCTCGAGCCGACCCGACTTTAGTCACCACATGTATCATGTACAAATTATAGTATATACCCGTGATCACCTCGCGAGTGATCACGACCCGATAGTATAGCACAGCAGACGGACAAGAATGTAGGGCCACTGATGGAAAACTAGCATCCTATACTAAGCATATAGGATTGCAGGTAAAGGTAACAACAGTAGTAACAAGGACAGGCTATGCATCAGGATAGGAATAAGGGAAAGCAGTAACATGCTACACTACTCTAATGCAAGCAGTATAGAGCAGAGTAGGCGATATCTGGTGATCAAGGGGGGTGCTTGCCTGGTTGCTCTGGCAAGAAGGAGGGGTGGTCGTCGATGTAGTCGATCTCGGGGGTATCGGTAGCAGCGTCAGTCTCGGGGTCTACCGGGGAAGAAGAGGGGGAAGAAACAGTAAATACGGAGCAAACAAAGCATCACAAAACATAACAAGGCAATACGCGGTGTTAGGTATGCATCACAAAACATAATAAGAGGGGGTAGAAACATCCAGGAAAGTATTCCCGGTGTTCCGCGTTTTCGGACAGAGGAAACGGAGAGGGAAAGTTTCACCTTCGCTATGCTAGGGACGTGTGGCTGACAAACGAACTGCGTATTCGGATTCGTCTCGTCGTTCTGAGAAACTTTCATGTATAAATTATTTTAATCCAAATTTTATATGATTTTCTAAAGTTTTAGCAATAATCTAAAATTATTATTAATTCGAAATTAATTGGAAAAATGCTATGCGCACACAGGACAGGGTACTCAAAAGTGTACCCAGGGGATGACAGGTGGGCCAAGGGGGACCCAGTTGACCAGTCAAGATTTGACTGGTCAACAGGTGGTGGGGCCCTCCTGTCATTGAGACATCTAACTAATTTACAGATTAGTTAGGCTAACTAAGTAATTAGTTTAGTTAAACCATTTTAATTAAGTTAATTAACAAACTAATTAATTAACTAATTTCTATATTATTAT
The DNA here is from genome assembly GCA_032464435.1 of Aegilops umbellulata. Taxonomy (NCBI): domain Eukaryota; kingdom Viridiplantae; phylum Streptophyta; class Magnoliopsida; order Poales; family Poaceae; genus Aegilops; species Aegilops umbellulata. Next base: position 308,561,301 of record CP136056.1, on the reverse strand, counting down.
GCATTTATTTTATTTCTTTTTTAATCGTTCTCAGGGGCGTGGGCCCCGTTGGCCAGTGGCACAAAGGCCTATCGGGGCGGGTACGGTTGCTAGGGCGCTACAGACACCCGACCCGTATGAGGTCCGAGCGGGCGACGGCGCGTCGCCGGAGGTGGCTGCAGCCCCGGTGAGGCGAGGCGGCAATGGGGCAGTGGGTCCGAGCGGGACGAAGGACGACGCGGGCGCGCACTGGGCGCAGGCGGCGTCGGGCGCGTCCAGGCGGTGAGGAAGGGGGCGCGAGCGCGGTGCTGGGTGCACACGGGGAGGGGGCCGCGGATGCGGTGACCGCGTCCGCGAGCGTGGCACGTGCGCGGTGAGCGGGGGGGGGGGGGGGGGTCAACGACGGGAGAAAGGGAGTGAGGAGGGGAGGCGGCGGCTCACAGGGATGCTGCAGGGGTTCGGGCAGTGGGGGAACGAGGAGGTGGACGGGGACGACGCGCGTAGACAGGGAAGTCCGGCGGTGTCCGGGAAGGCTTCGGGTGACGGAGTCGGGGTCGAGGCGGCGATGGCGGGGCGGCGCCGGGAGGAAGCAGAGGCACCAGGAGGCCGGTCGGGGAGGAGGGTTGAGGAGGCGGTGTGGGGAGGCGACGAGGAGGCGCCGGCGGAGACGGGCGGCGCCTGCCGGCGACGGGGCGTAGGGATGAGGCGGTGGTGTCGGGGCGCCGTTTCCCCCGTTCCAGATCGGGGGGAGCAAGGGAGACGCGCGGGGTGGGACGAGTAGGGGAGTGGGGTGCGCTAGGGTTTGGGTTCGGTCGCCCAGGGGAGTTAACGGAGTGGGGTGGGCCGGCTAGGTTAGAGGGCTGGCCGGCTGGGCCGTTTGGCCCAGTTGGCCAAGGGGGTCTTTCTCCAATTTTACTTTTCTGTTAATTTCCTTTTGTTATTTTTCTTTATTTCTTTTCTATTACTTTTAGTTTCACTTTAATTTTAGATTTATGACTTATAAAAGTAGTCCCTAATTTAGTCTAAATAATTATACTACAACCACATAAGTTTGGGCAACTAGATAGAATAGTTTAATAATTTTTTTAATTTGTAAAATGCATTTGATTAATTGTTTTGCTACTATTTTATTTACTTTAGGACAATCAAACACTTTCAAAGAGGTTGGTTTCTTCACCATTATTACTTATGCATTATTTGGCTCTCTCCGAACATTTTAGTTTTAAGATTGGAAAACTTTTATTATTTGTTTGATTTTGAATTTGGATTTGAATTGGTTTCGAACTAACGCGAGATTAGTAACTGTAATGGAGTTGACGTGGCATCGTTAGTAGAGGGTTACTGTAGCTTGATTATCCGGGCGTCACAATTCTCCTCCACTACAAGAAATCTCGTCCCGAGATTTAAGAGGCGGCGTAAAGGGGTAGGCTTTGGGACACGAAATTCTAGCGAGTGTTCTTGGTCTTGGTTGCTCTTCTCGATGAGATCGATCCATTACGTTGATGTCTTCATTTCTCTGCTTCAGGTTATCATGATCAAGTCGGCATCCTTTCTTCGGGAACTCCATCATACTTACTAAAGGGTAAGAAGGGAAAACTCTATAAGGACGGATTCTAACAAGATCGAGCATCAGACGGTCAATCTCAGGGGAAGAAGCATAAGTATCTCACGAACCGAAACTTAAGAAGATATCGAGAGTAAAGTAGGAAGGTACCATGATGAGTTTCAAGCGGGTAGGCAATCGTTCGATGCCTGAAACAAAGTGTAAAAGGGGTCGAGAGCGATGGGAATAAGTTTTGTGTCTGATACTAGAATTGATGGTATCTCAGAAGGTGGCTGGTGAATTACTTATGAGGCCACGCGCGAGGAATAACTTTGTAAACAGGAGGGTGTAGGAGAGTCAGGTTTTGATCCTGTGGAACTGTGGGTTATGGGCCCACCATATCTGTTAAAAGTAGGAAGAACGGTGATGTCTTGCACGATCATGTAAGCAAGGCATGTCAGGGGATAGCCTGTTAGTTATGTCAGCAACAACATCGGTACCAAGGGCGAGGGACGACGAGAACCATTTTCCTGCTCGTTGAATGAGGCAGACCAATAGGCAAAGTTCTCGTCCATCGGTGGCTACCGGAATGTTATCAACATAGTAACAGGGTCTTACTGACAGAGTTGTACAATGAGGTGCTTACTAAGCAGGGAATTATCACTGCTCGATTAAGTCAGATTACAAGAAAGCTTAAACAAGACAATGGAAAGGAAAATGCGATTATCAGGTTTAACCCAAACAATGGAAATGAAAATGTGTATACACATATATTTCGGGGGTATATCTTTCCCAAGGACAAGCGGAGCATGATATCCATGACAGGATACAAAGTAGAAAACCATTAAGGTAAGGGGAAGGGATTTCATGATATTATCCATACAACAGTGTTTGGATAATTGAGCAAGAAAACATTTAGCGTTGGGCTTCAAATGTTCTTGTCGAAAATCGGAGTACCACATACATGATTCGAGATAGCATTGCATGGTCTTCAAGCAAAGGTCGGACTTGGATACACAAAGGATTCATCAGGAACAACTTATAGAATAAGTCTTACAATTTCCTCATGGAAGAATGGTTAACCTTGCTAAAAAGGAAGCTATAACAGCAGGTCCTCCGACCAGGTGTGCAAGGCATGACATCACCTTACCAGGTCATATAAAGACCAATGTTATAACTCTTGGAAATATGTTCCAACCATCATATCTGACCGAGGTTCAGATCCGATTGGTGTTAGGATACCTCCAACTTGGGATGCCTGAGAAGAAAAGGTGTAACACACATTGTCGAGATGACATTGTAAGATTCTCGGGAATCGAACTATGGAAGCGAATTCCGAACCAGGGTTCATCATTAAGCCAAGGAGAGGACGAGAAGGTGGCTGATGGAACCAGTGACATATCATCGAGATTTCCAAAAAGAGGGATTTCTACAATTTTATGAACAAGGAGATAACATTTGTCATATCAAATGATATAATGAAGTATGCTCAAGGAAAACATACACAATTAAACATTGGTTGAGAGGTGCGCCCGAAATATGGGTTGGGTTGCACGACCAATGTCAGAATGGTGATTCAATAACTAATAGTCTAAGAATTAACGGCCGACCATTAAATTCATAGCAATAGGGTTGCTAGAAGTGCAAAACCCAAACAACACCGTTCACTGGTTGGTACCCCGGTTGGATTCAACACGAGGACCAAGAAAGACTACCTTGGGCTCCTAGAAGCCCCCGCCACTATTTTTGTCAGAGGCTGGACCGTCCCCAGCCTTGTCGTCCTGTGTCTTCTCGTGCCCCTGAGGAAAGTGCTCACGCCAGCCTCCTCTTAGACCAATGTGCCCTCCTCTGTGGCCTCATTCCCTTCTTCCTTCGCCGCACCACTGATCACACCATTCTTTCTGGTGGTCCTCCGCCATTTTCTTTATCTCACGACACTCAATCCTGTCGTGTGTGCGTGACCTAGGTAGGGCTCAGAATGGGCCATCGCCCAAATCATTAGAAATCACCTCCTCCTTTTTGGGTGCCTCTACTTAGGTTGTGCCGTGAAGAATTCGGGTAGCTTGCACTTCTGGACCTTCTTGTCGTGGGAAGGTCCGGCCTCCCAGTCGGCCATAAGAGAAGGTCGGTTTTGGGCTTCGGCTGCCCTGTCGCACTTGTCCGCCAGCTTGTATAGCTATACCGTAGTCCGAACATCATGGACCGCCATCTTCTCGCACATCTTGTGGTCTGTGACCCCAATGTGGAAGGCCGCTACCACTTCTGCGTTGTTGATGCGTGGAATCATGTTGCGGGCCTGGCTGAACCGTTGGATGAAACCTCACAACGTCTCACCCTCCTTCATCCGGATGGCGTTCAGGTTCACGATCATAGATGGCCGTTTGCATGTTCCTTTAAAGTTGGCAATGAAGCACTTGCATAGCTCATCCCATGTCCTGATGGAGTTTGGCAAAAGATTCATGAGCCATGAACGCGTTGAGTCTTTGAGCGCCATGGGGAACCAATTGACCATGGCATCCGCATGACCGTGGGCCGCCTGGATCGCTGTTGTATAGATTTATAGGAAATTGACGGGATCTGTCGATCCAACGTACCGCGATGACAAATCTGTCTTGAACAGTGGGGGCCAAACCACTTCACAAAGCTCAGGGGTGAACGCCTGGCACCCCACGCCTATCGGCACCGCCCGAGTGCTTGGGTGCCTGGCATAGGGTGCCCTGCCTCTGCCATCTCCTAAACGGAACTATGTTGGCGCTCCCGCAGGTGCTCTATGGCGACGCGAGCATCTTCTGCTAGGTGATGAGTTGGTAGATGTCGGTCTTTATCTTCACCACGGGAAAGAGGCCATAGATTGGCAGCCTTCCCCTCCCGGACGCCCATGGTCCGGACGCGGGACGCGGTTCTCAGGTTGTTGGGGAGGCGGTGTGTGCTTGTGGACCGGCGACCATTCACGACGTGATCATGACGGCGTTTACGAGCGCAACTGCCTCTAGCAGGTGATACCCAACAGATATGGATTCGTGAGAGCCAGGGACCGAGTTTGGCCTCTAGCAGGGGGGGGTACTACTGGAGCATGAGCACTGCCATTAATACTGCAGCCGACGTGCAGACGATACATGCTGTGATTGTTGACGGAACAACCGAAACACGGGTCCACTCCGCCTGTCGTGAAGGAGCCACATCTTGGCCCTGATTGGTGCCCACGCCATGGGCATTGGCACCTACTTTGCCGTTATGCTCCAGATCCTCCTCATGGTCCTCGCTTGGTTGGTGAACCTCCTCTGCCGGTGGCAGTGGAGGAGGAGGCTACTGAGCGGCGGTAGTGATGTCCTGATATCAACGCCGCGCCAAATAACATGCCTTCCGACTGGTCATCGAAGGCCTGGGTGCCCCTAAGTGCCTGGACGCCATGGATCTGGTGTGCTTGGGACTTCTAGGAATGATCGTTATCGCGGCAGTGCCGACGTGAGGACTAGACGTTTCAGTCCCCTACCTGGTGCACCAAATGTCAGTGTTTTAAGAACCTACATATGAGTCACAAATTACAACTCTTTGAAGATTTGTCCAGGGACTGAACACGTCCAGCAATCTTGTACTACTAACAAAACTGGTGGACAAACTACAAAGGAACACGGAGAGCTACCCAGGCTCGGGCCACCTTCTTGATGTAATACCCTACTCTTGCTCTGTTTTATATTGCTATGATTAGAAGCTACAATGTGTTTCTTACAAGATGGAAAAAATCAATCCCCTCGCAAGGCCTCGATCCTCCTTTATTTATACTCCTCTACTCTAGAAGGCAAGGCGGTTCAAGTGGGAAGAGGATAATCTCTCTCTCCATCCGAGCTCTTTAAAAGTACTCCCTAGTGCCCGTAGGTGGCTACGGGCCACTCAACGACCCGTCCAGGTGAGCCATACCACAACACTGTTGATGACCGCACACTGACTAGGCGACATCAGCCGGTTGCTCAAAGTCAGAACTTATCCCTTTCGCCCAAGCTTCGTCTACATGCATAGGCCTCTTTCGTACCTTCACGCAAAACGTCTGTCTCGCTGCGCGTGGGATTCCCGGGACTCCTTACCAGGTGGCTTGTTCTAGAAAGGAGATCCACCGGCCTTCTTAGGATCTCCTTTCTTTGTTGTTTCATCTTCGCTTCTCCATGATACTCTCTTGGGCCCTCGTGGTCATCTGACCCTGAGTACCCCATAATCCATGGGTCCCTCAGCCACCTTTGCATTTCCGCAACCCCGTCGACTTTCAATTACACCACCACAATTTTTGCTACCATCTTCGATTTTGATCATTTCCCATTTGAGAATTTGAGTTCATGGGTTTCCTTATCCTAGGGTGTTTTGGCTACCTAGAAATGGTTCTACATCAACATCACCGCCACTCTTCTTCGCCATGGACTCGACATAAAAAAACGTTCATAATTTTGATACCCAACCGTAAGCAAGGGCGGTAACCTCAATGACATCATTGTACATTTTCCTTGCCATTGCATGGTTAACCCTGAGCCATCTTTACGTCACTTGCCTACAAAACTAGCCATTTGAGTATTGTCGGGCCATGCTACTTGTCCACTTTAGTGATATGCATTCCTCATCGCTTTCATTGTGTATAGATATCATCGTATCATCTCTTGTGTCACCAATTGTCCCTGCATATACAAAATTTCTATCTTGGTTTGAGCATTTTCAATAATAGCCATATAACAAAAAGAGAAAGAGAGAAAGCTTTTAAGCAATCAGAAAGGAAATAAAGAGCTTGTAAGCAATAGCTATAACATCACGTCACATTACATAACATATTGACATCATTGATTGATGGTGTCCTGGACTAGCTGGTGCCAACCTAGTCGGCCCATAGTCCTTGGTGTCTGTAGCGACCCGACCTCAGATGGTCAAGTCTCTGTGCTCCGGTGTCATCCCTGGATCAGTAATGCTGACACCACACAGTACTTCAAAGGATTTATAGCAGAGTAGCAATCACACACTTATTACATCGGTATCTCAAAGAGATCTTATTACAATAAATATGGCTTAAGGCCATCTAATAATGATAACAGCGGAAGACTTGGAAGATAAGTGAGTCCATCAACTCCAACGGCATCACTGAGTATAGAACCACGACCTAAAAGCACCTTACTCGTTGTCTGAAAAGTCTGCAACATGAAAGTTGCAGCCCGAAAACGGGTCAGCACATGGAATATGCTGGCAATGTAACACATAAAGAGTAATGAATGATAAGCCTATACTACATGCATATATGGCTGGTGGAAAAGCTCTATGGTTACAGTTTTGCGTAAAGCCAATTTTTCCCTACTGCAAAGGAATAGATTTTTATTTAACTATCATGGTGGTTGAAACATCGAGAATGGTTGACAGCATTCCGATCCCAATTAAGTGAACAATTAAAACCCAACAATATTAATTAGAAGTAACATGATGAGATTCACATGATATTCAAGAACTAGATACTCAAGTTGTCCATAACCGAGGACACGGCTAATCATGATTAGATTGTACACTCTGCAGAGGTTTGCGCACTTTTCCCCACAAGACTCGATCGCCTCCGTTTAGTTTCTCGCACTACAGGGTGTTTGAGAGATGGATGACCGACACATAGTCTTTCAGAAGCACTCACACCTTACGTTGCGATAGACCGTACCAACCTACCTCCCCTACATCTGCTAGTCTACCATTGTAAGAGTTCGCACGACTTAGTCAGCTATGCCAGAGCCCATAATGGCTTGTGGCTGCACACGGAAGTTACTAGCATGAATGATCTTATGATCCCTTTGAGCCTGGGTGGCGGTCCAAAGAAAAACAGGCAAGTCCTAACAGAAACCAGGTGCCTCAATCCACCCAGATGTGTGTTTAAGTTGCCACCTTAGATAAAACCATTAATTAACAATACACACATCTGTCATGGATATCACTCAAGCAATCCACGTCTACTAGCATAGCATGGCATAATAAGCAAACGTAGAAGTAACTCCCAAAAGTTTCATAAGTAAAACAGGTAATAGGTACTACCTCAACTACTTCCCATCCCACAATTTTAAACAGATCCTAATCATGCAATGTGTGAGGATTGGTCTAATGCGATAAAAACTGGGCAATGAGAAAGTATGATCAAAGTGTTACTTGCCTTGCTGAGGATCCGCGAAACCTAGAGCTTCGAAATAACAGGAGGCGCACTCCGGGTGATCTATCGCAGACAAACAACAAGCATACAATAAGTACTCACGTAATGCACAAGTAAAGCTCGAACAGAAGATCAAACCAGAAAGTTCAACTTAAGAACTCCGGTTGCAAAAGAATCGAATTCGAACAAAGCAACGGAAAACAAACGGCGGAAGAAAACAACACGGTTCTAGCAATTTGAAACTAGGTCAAATTTTACAGTAGAGAAAACTTGTTTAAGTTGATTAGTCGGAACGGTGGTTTCGAAACGAAACTCCAGGCGCTTGAATCACCTGATTCTGATAAACGAGCGAGAAGATAAACTAACACGAAGATCGGATCTAAAATCGCGATCAGAAAAATCACAGACTAAATCTGACAAAAAAGAAAAACGACGAACAGTTAAACGAACGGACGTTCGTTAACCGAGACTAACCGGTGATCGCGTTCGTTAAAAAGAACGGTCCGGTGAACGCTCGCTAATTAACAAAACCGGAAAAAAAAACCGATCTAGGGTTTCGAAAAAAAAAACCGAAACATTGAAAAAAATAAACCGAAACGATTTTATTAGAAAACCGAACCCGGCGAGGGGAGGGTGGCGCGGCTCGGCTACCTCGTCGGGGCGGGGCTCCGGCGGGCGGCGGGGCTTGGCGGCGGGCGGCGGCGGCGGCGCTGGCGCGGGGCGACGGCGAGCGGCGGCGGCGGCGCTTGGCGGCGGCGCGAGTGGCGGCGGCGGCGGCGGCGGGGCTGCGCTGCTGCTGCTGCTGCGGGGTGCGGCGGCGGCGGCTTGAGGGGAGGAGAGGGGGGTGGGGGAGTATATAAAGGGGGGAGGGGGTTGCTTGGGGGAGGGGGCAAGTAAGGGAGGAGGAGGAGTCCTCCTCGGACTCGGCCGGCGGCGGCGCGCAGGCGCGCGCGCTGGAGGGCGGCGGTGCGGGCCGGCCGGCTGGGCCCTTGGCCCAGTCGGCGCTGCGGGTTTTGTTTTTGTTTTTTTATATATAATTTCGCGAGCAGAAAAACGAAGAAAAATAAAATCTAACGAGCTCCAAAATTTACGAAGTAAATTTTCCCCGACTCCTAAAAATGAGTCGAGCAAAATGAACTTTTTCTTGGGGCCTAAATGCAATTTTTGAAAACACGCATTTTTCCCTAATTCAAATAAAATGCAAATAAACTTCGAAACAATACAAAATTTGTTTTATTTATTAAATCTTCATTTTTTCCTAAATTTTGGAAAGTCATATTATTCCCTTCTCAAAATTTTGTTATTGGAAAAATAATTGAAGATAAAATAAATAAATCAAATGATCCTCTTTTCAAAATTTGAGAAAACTCAAATAAGAAAATAACGAAATCTCCAACTCTCTCCAAGGGTCCTTGAGTTGCGTGAAATTTCTAGGATCGACCAAAATGCAAGAAAATATGATATGCATGATGATCTAATGTATAACATTCGAAATTGAAAATTTGGGATGTTACAAACCTACCCCCCTTAAGATGAATCTCGTCCTCGAGATTCGGGTTGGCTAGAAAATAGGTGAGGGTGGTCCTTGAGCAAATCTTCTTCTCTCTCCCAAGTGGCTTCATCCTCTGAGTGGTGGTTCCACTGAACTTTGCAAAACTTGATAACCTTGCTACGGGTAACTCTGTTGGCATACTCGAGAATCTTGACTGGCTTCTCCTCATATGTTAAGTCATCTTTCAACTGAATCGCTTCATGCGGCACTGTATCTCTTAGCGGTACCTCCGCCATCTCGGCGTGACATTTCTTCAGCTGAGAAACATGGAATACATCATGAACTCCTGACAGTCCCTCTGGTAATTCCAATTTATAAGCAACTTCTCCCATGCGTTGCAGAATCTTGTAAGGTCCAACGAAACGCGGTGCTAACTTTCCTTTAACTCCAAAGCGCTTAACACCTCGAAGTGGGGATACTCGGAGATAAACTCTGTCTCCGGTTTCATAAACTGTCTCCTTGCGTTTAGAATCTGCGTAGCTCTTCTGCCTTGATTGGGCTACGTTGAGCCTATCGCGAATCAACTTAACTTTCCGTTCAGACTCCTTGATCAGATCTGGTCCAAAGAATTGGCGGTCTCCAACTTCGTCCCATGACAACGGTGTCCTGCACCTCCTTCCGTACAAACCTTCGAAAGGTGCCATCTTCAAACTGGTTTGGTAACTATTGTTGTAAGAAAACTCCGCATATGGCAAATTATCGTCCCAACTAGATCCATAATCTAGTGCGCAGGCTCTTAGCATATCTTCCAAAATCTGATTGACTCTCTCAGTCTGTCCATCCGTCTGTGGGTGAAAAGCTGTGCTGAACTCTAGTCTGGTTCCCAAAGTTTCATGCAACTGATTCCAGATCTTTGAGGTGAATTGGGTTCCTCTATCTGATACGATACTCCTTGGAACTCCATGCAAACAAATGATCCTGGTCATGTATATCTTTGCCAACTTAGCACTGGTGTAAGTGGTCTTAACTGGGATGAAATGTGCTACCTTCGTCAAACGATCAACTACTACCCATATCGAGCCATAGCCTGCTTTCGTCCTGGGTAGTCCTGTGATAAAATCCATGCCTATCTTATCCCACTTCCATTCGGGTGTCGGCAATGGTTGTAACAATCCTGCTGGCTTCTGATGTTCTGCCTTCACTCTATGACACACATCACAAACTGCTACATAAGCTGCAATATCCTTCTTCATTCCGGTCCACCAGAATGTTTCCTTCAAATCCAAATACATCTTGGTATTTCCTGGGTGAATCGAATAGGGTGAATCATGTGCCTCTTGCAGAATCAACTTCCTGATCTCCGGGTCATTGGGCACATAAACACGGTCCTCAAACCATAGGGTATCGTGCTCATCCTCACGAAATCCCTTTGCTTTTCCTTCGCTCATTTTCTCCTTTATATCTGCAATCTCCTTGTCAGATTTATGAGCCTCTCTGATTTTATCCATCAAGGTGGATTGAATCTCCAATGCTGCTATATAGCCTCTCGGAACTATTTCCAAACATAGCTCACGAAGATCCTCGGCTAACTCCTTTGGTATTTCTTCCGTCATCAATGTATTGACATGGCTCTTACGGCTCAATGCGTCAGCTACAACATTAGGCTTTCCTGGATGGTAATGCAATCTCATATCATAATCCTTAATGAGCTCCAACCATCTCCTTTGTCTGAGGTTCAACTCCTTCTGCGTGAAAATGTACTTCAAACTCTTGTGATCCGTGTACACCTCACAGTGATTTCCAATGAGGAAATGTCTCCATGTCTTCAATGCATGCACTACGGCTGCTAACTCCAAATCATGCGTAGCATAATTTAATTCATGAGGTTTCAGTTGTCGTGAGGCATACGAAACAACTCTTCCTTCCTGCATAAGCACTGATCCAAGTCCTCGACGTGAAGCGTCGCAATATACCTCATAATCCTTGGTCTGATCTGGCAGAATCAACACTGGTGAGGAAACTAATCGTTTCTTCAACTCCTGAAAACTGGCCTCACATTCCTCAGTCCAAATGAACTTGGTATCCTTCTTTAACAATTCTGTCATAGGCTTTGTGATCTTTGAGAAATTCTCAATGAATCTCCGGTAGTATCCTGCGAGTCCAAGAAAACTCCAGATCTCTCCAACTGTCGTTGGTGCTTCCCATTCGGTTACAGTCTCAACCTTTGTGCGGTCAATTGCTATCCCTTTTCCGGATATAACATGTCCAAGAAATCCAACTTCCTTTAACCAAAACTCACATTTGCTGAATTTGGCATATAACTGATGTTCTCTTAGCTTCTCCAAAACCAAACGCAAATGTTCCTTATGCTCTTCTTGATTCTTCAAGAAAATCAAAATGTCATCAATGAACACTACGACGAACTTATCCAAAAACTCCATAAATACTTTGTTCATCAGGTTCATGAAATAGGTAGGTGCGTTAGTCAGTCCAAATGACATAACGGTATACTCATACAATCCGTTTCTCGTGGTAAAAGTTGTCTTGGGTATGTCCTGCTCTCGAATCTTCAACTGATGGTACCCTGATCGCAAATCGATCTTGGAAAACACTTTAGCTCCCTGCAAACGATCAAACAGATCATTTATCATTGGCAGTGGGTACTTGTTCTTGATGGTTACTGCATTCAATCCATGGTAATCGACAACCATCTTTAACGATCCATCCTTCTTCTCCACTAGAAGTACTGGTGATCCCCAAGGCGAAGAACTTGGGCGAATGTAACCTTTATCCAATAAATCCTTAATCTGCTTCTTAATTTCTACCAAATCCTGTGCTGGCATCCTGTATGGTCTCTTCGATATTGGCCCAGTGCCTGGCATAAGCTCAATCAAAAACTCAATGTCTCTATCCGGTGGCATGCCTGGCAAGTCTTCTGGAAATACGTCAGGAAAATCCTTTACCACTGGTACTTCCTCCTGTACAACTCCTGATAAGGAATTCAATTGTGTCCTGTTGGGCGCGTGTCGAGATACATACTTGATTCTTCTTCCTTCGGGCGTCGTGAGCAAAATTGTCTTACTGGCACATTCAATGTTCCCTTCATACTTTGACAACCAATCCATTCCTAATATCACATCCAATCCTTGATATTCCAATACTATTAGGTCTGAGGGAAACACATAGTTACCAATCCTTAATGGTAACCGATCACACCATCGACTAGCCATGTACTCTACTCCAGGCAAGGTTACTAACATGGGTGACCTAAGGGCTTGGGTTGGCAAGTTGTACTTATCCACAAATCCCCTTGATATGTATGAATGCAATGCACCAGTATCAAAAAGAACAAGCGCAGTAAATGTCTTAACCAAAAACTTACCGATTACTGCATCAGGCTGAGCTTCAACCTCCTCCACGCTAACGTGGTTTACCTATCCCCTATTGAAAGGGTTTGGCTTCTTCCCAGAGCTTCCATTGCCGTTCTGGCCTTCAGGACATTCATTGGCATAATGTCCGGTCTTGGAACACTTGAAACAGGTGACTTGACTCAGATCTCTCTTGGTTGGGGTTGATGGAGTGGTACGGTTCTGGCCGTTGCTTCCTCCCTTCCCATTACCATTCTTGTGGCCATTATGGTTGTGCGAACCACTTCCTCCATGGGTATGCTGAAACTGAACTCCCGGCTTAGGGGTAAAACGGGGCTTCTGCTGGGCTCCAGAGTTATACTTCCCCTGTCCATACTTCCTCTTGCGGTTCTCAATCTGCTGTTGCTTCCCTTCAATCATGATGGCACGATCTACCAACTCCTGGTAGTTGTTGAAACTTGCTACCATCAACTGCATGCTTAGCTCATCATTCAGTCCTTCCAAAAACTTCTCCTGTTTAGCTGCATCCGTAGCAACGTTATTTGGGGCATAACGTGCTAACTTGCTGAAGTCGTCAACGTACTGGCCAACTGTCCTTCCTCCTTGGCGTAAGTTGCGAAACTCACGCTTCTTCATGGCCATAGCTCCTGCTGAAACATGGGCAGTGCAGAAAGCTTGCTGAAACTGATCCCATGTGACAGTGTCAACTGGGTAAGTGGCTGTAAAATTCTCCCACCATGCTGCCGCAGGTCCGTCAAGCTGATGTGCGGCAAACTTCACCTTCTCAACATCTGTGCATCCTGCAGTGGTCAACTCCCTTCCTATCTTGCGGAGCCAATCGTCTGCTACTATTGGCTCGATGCTACTGGAAAACACCGGCGGATTCAGCCTAAGGAAACGGGCTAGGTGATCAACTGGTGGCGGCGGCGGAGGGTTGTTGTTGTTGTTGTTGTTCTGCTGATTCTGGACTAGCAATTGCATCAATTGGTTCTGCTGCTGGATCAACTGGGTGAGCTCCGGTGGGAATCCATTGTCACGTCTCGGAGGCATCTGAGGGTTTAGAAAAGATGAGAATTAAGAATAGAATGAGGTCTAAGAGAAAACACTACCCAAATGCACATGAGACAAATTCACACAAAATCACTTCATTCGATTCAAACAAGGGCTTACAAACGGTCTAAAACTATCGCAAAAGTGCTAGTACTATAATGTGTACATGGGGGAAAATACTACTAATATTTGGTGGTCATCTAGAAATTTGAATCGTTGGAAGACTCCATGATGTCTGCTCCAGCTTCATCTTCAAAGTCGGGTTCACTTGGGTCTGAATCGGTGTCGTCGATGATGATGTAGTTGTCCGGACATGCGACGTACTTGTCCTCCTTCTTGGATGCTAATCTCTCCTTGATTTCTTCAATCTCCTGCTTAAGATCGACATTGTGCCTTGCTAGAGCTACAATCTCGTCCATGTAGTCCTTGCGTGTACCCTTCAGTTCTCCTTCTAGATCTATGATCCTTGCCTTCGCATTCTTCAACTCTATCATATCATTGCACATCTGGTTCACTTGGCGTCGAATGTGCTGGTTTAACTCCTGGATGAAAGCTGCAATGGATCTATCCTTCTTGATGCTGACTATCTCCCATTCTTCATCTCGGCGTCCGCAAATCTGGTAGATAGTGTCCTTGAGGTCTTCTTGATAAACTTCTCCAATGCGTCCCATGGTGATATGAGCTGCCATGCTCTTTCCCAGACTCTAGGTTGGTGGACTGAAAACACTATCTATGGGCTTCGTGATTGGCGTGAATGTCCTTCCCGGAACATGAGCTTGAATCTTCCAGCGCTCCTCTTCAGGCAGAGTGGCGTTGAAAGTCCCGGTGAAGCTTGGTAGTCCAATGTTCAGGTACTTGGTGACTTCCTTCAAGTGAAATCCAAAAGGTGTGCCTTCATCCGGTTGCGCGTACTTGATCTTCGCGTCCGTCATCCTAAAAGAGTAGAAAAGATGAGGAGTTTAGAAAATGAGAGGAGAAAAGTGATCTATGGCTTTAACTTAGTGGTCGTGTCCTACAGTCAGCGTGTGCTCTGATACCATCTCTGTAGCGACCCGACCTCAGATGGTCAAGTCTCCGTGCTCCGGTGTCATCCCTAGATCAGTAATGCTGACACCACACAGTACTTCGAAGGATTTATAGCAGAGTAGCAATCACACACTTATTACATCGGTATCTCAAAGAGATCTTATTACAATAAATATGGCTTAAGGCCATCTAATAATGATAACAGCGGAAGACTTGGAAGATAAGTGAGTCCATCAACTCCAACGGCATCACTGAGTATAGAACCACGACCTAAAAGCACCTTACTCGTCATCTGAAAAGTCTGCAACATGAAAGTTGCAGCCCAAAAATGGGTCAGCACATGGAATATGCTGGCAATGTAACACATAAAGAGTAATGAATGATAAGCCTATACTACATGCATATATGGCTGGTGGAAAAGCTCTATGGTTACAGTTTTGCGTAAAGCCAATTTTTCCCTACTGCAAAGTAATAGATTTTTATTTAACTATCGTGGTGGTTGAAACATCGAGAATGGTTGACAGCATTCCGATCCCAATTAAGTGAACAATTAAAACCCAACAATATTAATTAGAAGTAACATGATGAGATTCACATGATTTTCAAGAACTAGATACTCAAGTTGTCCATAACCGGGGACACGGCTAATCATGATTAGATTGTACACTCTGGAGAGGTTTGCGCACTTTTCCCCACAAGACTCGATCGCCTCAGTTTGGTTTCTCGCACTACAGGGTGTTTGAGAGACGGATGACCGAGACATAGTCTTTCAGAAGCACTCACACCTTATGTTGCGATAGACCGTACCAACCTACATCCCCTACATCTGCTAGTCTACCACTGTAAGAGTTCGCACGACTTAGTCAGCTATGCCAGAGCCCATAATGGCTTGTGGCTGCAGACGGAATTTACTAGCATGAATGATCTTATGATCCCTTTGAGCCTGGGTGGCGGTCCAAAGAAAAACAGGCAAGTCCTGATAGAAACCAGGTGCCTCAATCGACCCAGATGTGTGTTTAAGTTGCCACCTTAGATAAAACCATTAATTAACAATACTCACATCTGTCATGGATATCACTCACCCAATCCACGTCTACTAGCATAGCATGGCATAATAAGGAAACGTAGAAGTAACTCCCAAAGGTTTCATAAGTAAAACAGGTAATAGGTACTACCTCAACTACTTCCCATCCCACAGTTTTAAACAGATCCTAATCATGCAATGTGTGAGGATTGGTCTAATGCGATAAAAACTGGGCAATGAGAAAGTATGATCAAAGTGTTACTTGCCTTGCTGAGGATCCGTGAAACCTAGAGCTCCGAAATAACAGGCGGCGCACTCCGGGTGAGCTATCGCAGACAAATAACAAGCATACAATAAGTACTCATCTAATGCACAGGTAAAGCTCGAACAGAAGATCGAACCAGAAAGTTCAACTTAAGAACTCCGGTTGCAAAAGTATCGAATTCGAACAAAGCAACCGAAAACAAACGGCGGAAGAAAACAACACGGTTCTAGCAATTTGAAACTAGGTCAAATTTTACAGTAGCGAAAACTTGTTAAAGTTGATTAGTCGGAACAGTGGTTTCGAAACGAAACTCCAGGCGCTTGAATCACCTAATTCTGATAAACGAGCGAGAAGATAAACTAACACGAACATCGGATCTGGAATCGCGATCAGAAAAATCGCAGAATAAATCCGACGAAAAAGAAAAACGACGAACAGTTAAACGAACGGACGTTCGTTAAGCGAGACTAACCAGTGATCGCGTTCGTTAAAAAGAACGGTCCGATGAACGCTCGCTAATTAACAAAACCGGAAAAAAAACCGATCTAGGGTTTCGAAAAAAACCGAAACATCGAAAAAAAATAAACCGGAACAGTTTTATTAGAAAACCGAACCGGGCGAGGGGAGGGTGGCGCGGCTCGGCTACCTTGTTGGGGCGGGGCTCCGGCGGCGGTGGCGCTGGCGCGGGGCGACGGCGAGCGGCGGCGGCGGCGGCGGCGGCGGGGCTGCGCTGCTGCTGCTACTGCGGGGTGCGGCGGCGGCGGCTTGAGGGGAGGAGAGGGGGTGTAGGGGAGTATATAAAGGGGGGAGGGGGGTTGCTTGGGGGAGGGGGCAAGCAAGGGAATAGGAGGAGTCCTCCTCGGACTCGGCCGGCGGCGGCGCGGCGGCGCGCAGGCGCGCGCGCGGGAGGGCGGCGGTGCGGCTGGCTAGGCCCTTGGCCCAGTCGGCGCTGCGGGTTTTTTTATATATATAATTTCGCGAGCAGAAAAACGAAGAAAAATAAAATCGAACGAGCTCCAAAATTTACGAAGTAAATTTTCCCCGACTCCTAAAAATGGGTCGAACAAAATGAAGTTTTTCTTGGGGCCTAAATGCAATTTTTGAAAACACGCATTTTCCCTAATTCAAATAAAATGCAAATAAACTTCGAAACAATCCAAAATTTGTTTTATTTATTAAATCTTCATTTTTTTCCTAAATTTGGGAAATTCATATTATTCCCTTCTCAAAATTTTGTTATTGGAAAAATAATTGAAGATAAAATAAATAAAATCAAATGATCCTCTTTTCAAAATTTGAGAAAACTCAAATAAGAAAATAACGAAATCTCCAACTCTCTTCGAGGGTCCTTGAGTTGCGTGAAATTTCTAGGATCGACCAAAATGCAAGAAAATATGATATGCATGATGATCTAATGTATAACATTCCAAATTGAAAATTTGGGATGTTACAGTGTCGGTGTCAAGACCGGCGGATCTCGGGTAGGAGGTCTCGAACTGTGCGTCTAGGCAGATGGTAACAGGAGACAAGGGACACGATGTTTTTACCCAGGTTCGGGCCCTCTCGATGGAGGTAAAACCCTACTCCTGCTTGATTAATATTGATGATATGGGTAGTACAGGAGTTCATCTACCGCGAGATCAGAGAGGCTAAACCCTAGAAGCTAGCCTATGGTATGATTGTTCTTGTCCTACGGACTAAACCCTCCGGTTTATATAGACACCGGAGGGGGCTAGGGTTACACAGAGTCGGTTACAAGGAAGGAGATCTACATATCCGTACTGACAAGCTTGCCTTCCACGCCAAGGAAAGTCCCATCCGGATACGGGACGAAGTCTTCAATCTTTTATCTTCATAGTCCAATAGTCCGGCTGTCCGAATAGCCCCTAATCCAGGACTCCCTCAGTAGCCCCTGAACCAGGCTTCAATGACGATGAGTCTGGCGCGCAGATTGTCTTCGGCATTGCAAGGCGGGTTCCTCCTCCGAATACTTCATAGAAGATTTTGAACACGAGGATCATGTCCGGCTCTGCAAAACAAGTTCCACATACCACCGTGGAGAGAATTATATTTCCAAAAATCTATCCTGCTGACGTATTCCGTAGCGTGACATCACACCACAGCCAAGCCTTGATTCGAATCGTTTTTTACCCCCCACCTCAGCGCGTTTCGCGAGGCGGTTTCCTTGGCACGTCTTGTCGAAGCAGAGATCGTGTCCCCTTATTTATGGGATTCTCATCAACACAGACGTGGGTAACCCAATCGTGCCCGTTGGTATGTCCCCTCGATCAAAGGTAAGTCCCAAACGGTCATAGGGAGGGCTCTTGGTATTCAACCTCTTCATAAAGAAACCAAGGCCTTACTCTTTTCTTTCGATCTCAATCGAATCCGCCTCGCGCATCGAGTTCCAGCACCCGAAGCTTCAGATTTAGGCGATTCGGACCTTTGATGATGTACGGATCCAACCTTCAAGGCCGACGGATGCCTTCCTCCGTCACGGAGGAAGATGTACTAAAGCTAAGGGAGGCCAGGTACTTGACCCGCGAAATCCCGCATAGGCTGCGTGCTCAAGGGCAGGTTATTCCCACTCCTAAGCCTAGCGAGAGCGTCGTGTTCGTATCTCACTTCCTCCGAGGGCTAGGCTTCGCGCCGGATCCCTTCGTGAGGGGGCTCATGTTCTATTATGGGCTGGACTTCTACAACTTGGCTCCGGAGTCTATCCTCCACATCTCATCGTTCATCATCATGTGTGAAGCCTTCCTCCGTATCACCCCTCACTTCGGACTGTGGCTCAAGACCTTCAAAGTGGAGCCAAAGATGGTCGAGGGACAGCACGCGGAGTCCGGAGGCGCCGTAATAAGCAAAAATGCCGACGCCCCATGGCCCGAGGGCTCTTTCCAATAGGAGTCCGGCTTATGGCAACAAGAGTGGTTTTATATCACAGCTCCCAAGGGTACCAAGTGGGTGG
This sequence comes from Aegilops umbellulata, assembly GCA_032464435.1. NCBI lineage: Eukaryota > Viridiplantae > Streptophyta > Magnoliopsida > Poales > Poaceae > Aegilops > Aegilops umbellulata. Next base: position 308,542,435 of record CP136056.1, on the reverse strand, counting down.
CTCCGCCTGTTTTTTGCTCGGGTCCCCCGCCACGACTAACGTCATGGGTCAACAAGGGGATAGACTGGGGGCCAGTAAAGGATGTGCCCGTATTGCAGAGCCGCATCCGAGATCTCCTAGAGAGAGATGTCAGTCTGGTCGTGGTGAGGCAGGTCATGTTAATTCGCCAAGTTCTGCCCTGCAAACGTCATCCCCTCTGCTTGTGAGAGTTCAATCCGGAGGGACCGCGAGCTCTTCAACATTTCTTTGGCATGACGCCCGCGGAGATGTACAAATTGTTCATCAGACCACAAATAATGTGTCCGGACTCTACTAAGGACGCAGGTCTGAGCTGCAATCGTCCGGATACCCAAGTAAGTAGCCCTATGCCCGAACACGTTATCCGTTTATTTATCGCACCATCGCCCTTAAAAAAGAGTTGTTCTTGAACGAGGAGTGGATAGCGAAGGCAAAGTTGATCAGGTGTCCGACCCCCCTTCCTGAGACCTCGCCAGATCCTATGTTAACCAGGATGCTGGAGATTGCGCCTTCAGAAGAAGATGAAGGGGGGACCAAGGAAGCTACTGCCTCCGCGGAGGAGGTTGTCCGGAAAGGAGGAATTGAAAATTCCTTTCCTTAGGGGAAGAAGAGGACCGCCTCTGAAGACCAGGAGACAATGGTCTCAAAACGGGGGAAGAAGTCTTCGCCAGAGGGTCCTGCACCGGGGGATACCCCGGCCGTACTATGCCCTCAAAGGGATCAGCCCCCCACCGAGCCTTGAGTAGAATGGTGTTTAATAATGAGAGAAATCCTTGCTTTACTTCTGAGGAAAATAACCGAAGATTTATCTTTGCAGTTCAGATCTTAGCCGTTCTCAGCAGAGCTCGTCTTCGGGGGGTCTTCTTCTAGAGAGGATGAAGAGCGGAATGCCTCCCCCTACCATACCGCCTCATGAGGCGGGCGACCCCGAGGTGTCGTCGCGGAGGGTCTCTCCTGATCCGATAAGGCTAGAAGGTAGTCATATGGCCACCCGAAGCCCTCAGTATCCGGCTTTTCAAAAGAGCGATCGAATGAGTCCGGCGTCCTCTGGTGCGCGGTCGGAGGTACTGAGGGATCTGCTAGGGCGAGCGTCTATCTTAGAAGAGCACCGTGCGTTGATGGGTACGGTAACTGAAAGTATTTCGTCCGCGGAAAGAAGGTTGGATGAAGCTGTCATGAGTCTACTGACAGGTTTTGACGTACGTGAAATGATGTACCTTTTGACAGTACCGCATGCTTTAAGATGCGCCCTGTGTAGATAATAGCCTATGAGACTCTGTGTGCTGTCGAAGGCGACGGCACGCAGAGGATCATAGTCCTAGGTATAATGTTGCTGCCATAATATGCAGGTGGCGACGTGTCCGGTGGCCAGCCGGACTAATGAATTTGCCGAGTTAAAGCAGCAGCTTGACGTGGCAGATGTCGACATCGTGCTTGTCAACAAGCGGCTTGACGAGGCACAAGGTATGTAATTTCTTCGGAGACACGTGGTAAGAGGAGCATGATGCCAGTATCTTATAACTTGTGTGTTAATGCAGATGGAGCTGCAGCCAAGGAGAACCTTCGGGCAGAGCTTGCCCGAGTCAAAGAACAAGCCAGAAAAAGCAATGCGGCTGCCCTAAAGGCGGTTGAGGAGCTAAAAGCCGAACATGCTACTCACTGCTAAAGCAAGGAGGAGATGGTCGGGATGGCTGTGGAGTTGAAGAACGCTGCTGACCATTGCAAGCTTCTTGAAAAGGAAGACTAGGCGAAGCGGACAGACCTGGAGAAGGCCACGACGGCGGCCAAGGATAGTCGTTTTGCAATGAGAGCGATGAAGGAGGAGCTGCGTCAAGCCGGAGATATCGCGGCTGGGAAGCTCTTTATGCTGCGGATGAAGTTCGGAGATCCTAACTATGCTCCTTTGGACCGGATGTGGAGTTCTGCGGACGCATATCTGGATTTAGCGGCGAGTGCTGCTGATGCAGCCGAACACTTCAGAGATCAAAAGAATCACGAAGTGGAAAAGCTGTTCTGGTCACAATTCAACAATCCAGAGCGTTCGCTTCCATTGACTGATCGGTTGGCCGAATGGGCCGAGCTGAATAGATTGTCCGGGCTTGCCATGAGGTATGTCGTGGATCATCTGTAGCCAGAGAGGCCAAAGCCGAACAATTGTTTTAGCTTGGTGCAGTAGTTCCTTGGTGCGGTGCCATATATCAAGGCGATGAAGAGGTCAGCATGCGTCAAGGGTGCGCGGATGGCTCTTGCCCATGTCAAGACATACTGGGCAGAGATGGAGGCCACCGCCGTTGCAGCCCAAGATTCGAACAAAAGCTGAGTACCTGCCGAGCACTACTTTCAAGAAGTTCTAGAGGGCGCTCATACGATAGAGACGCAGTGCTCGAAGGATATTATGTCCGAATAACATGTAATCTCATTGAAAACAATATTTTGCTGAAATGTGAAAGCTTTTTTATACTTGTGCCTGCAAGAATTATAATACCTCCTGTGCGGCCGTTAATGTATATATGTATATAACCTGAAAGATGGCAGTCGTCGGCTTCAGCCCCCATGCATATAATGCGGGGGTGTTCGCGGAAGACGCATTTTCACACTTGATCCAACGTCTTGGTCCATTAAGGAGGTGATAGCGCAGCGAACTAGGCAATCGGACTATAATGCTTTACCACTTTCAGTTAGCCATAGGAGTTTGACAGTGGGGCTACTATATAGCCCTTGGTGGCGCCGCTCTCACTCGAATTCAGGGCACGTGTGTGCCTGGCTGGGAAACGGCCCTTCGTCAAGGCGGAGGAATCCCGAAGATTCCGCTAGGTCATTGAGTGGTTGACCAGTCTCACGCTATATCATGACAGTCAGTTTTCGGCTTTCTCTACTGAGGTGCTCGCCTGGCTGAACCGGGGCACAATCGTAGTAGTTCTCCCGGTACCGCCTTAGCCAATAGAGCGGAACGTAAGGCAGCAAAACATAGGAGCCAGGCAAACCCAACATTTGACCAAAGACATGATTCGGAGCTGATGCATATAAGGCCAAACTCGCGACGCCGAACACTCCCTAAGGTATTCGGTCTTTGTGATTTTAAACGGGCTGAACAGTGCCCTTTGTAATAAGCCCCTGGTGTCCAGGTATGTGCAATACTCTGACGAGGCCACATGCCAAGACGCCAGCCTCCTTCTCGGTTGTACAGAGAATCCGGGGGATGTGTATCAACAAGAGACAGTAAAAAAGGTTTACGCAGGGTCTTAATCTAAAAAGAATCCTTGGAACAGGTCCCTGCTGCACGTCTGCGCCTGTGTCTCCATTGTGCCGTATCCTGGACGGGTGTAGCACGATGGTTATCTGTAAAAGAGAGGTACTTAGTTGACAAAGTAGTCGTGCAAAATGTGTGCTATACTAAATAAACAAAGTATAATTCAAGATGGGTAAAATTGAGCCTTATTGTCGCCTGTTTATATGCGTGGAGCCCTTTGTATAGGGGTATATAGCCATCAAACCTTTATCAATTATATGGTTATGCCGGACTCGTCTAGCCGTGTCTGTGGTCTTAACGACCTGTTAGATGCTCTGGTTGGTGAGTCTGCTTAGTGTGTGGCTGCCAAGGCAGCCGCACAGTCTTCGGCGTGCGTGGAGTGCTCAATATTTCCCTTTAATGAAATGATGCCTCGTGGGCCGGGCATCTTGAGCGTGAGAGACACGTAATGCGGTATTGCGTTAAAGAGAGCGAAAGCTTCGCGTCCCAGTAGTGCTTGATAACCACTTTTAAACGGAGCGATGTGGAAGGTTAGCTTTTCGCTACGGAAGTTATCGGGGGAGCCGAACATAACCACTAGTAGGAGGGAGCCCGTGCAATGGGCTTCTGGGCCTGGCGTTACTCCTTTAAAGGAAGTATTGCTATGGCTAATTTTTATTGGGTCCATCCCCATTTGCGGACTGTGTCTTGATATATCAGGTTTAAACTACTGCCGCCGTTCATGAGGACTCGTGTAAAGTGGTATCCATCAATTATCGGTTTTAACACCAAGGCAGCCCATCCTGCGTGCCGGATACTTGCGGAGTAATCCTGATGGTCGAATGTGATCGGTTTGGACAACCAGTAGCGGAACTCCGTTGTGATAGGCCACAGGGCACGTATCTCTGTGGGCGCCACTTCGTTTCTCCCCTTTGTCACGTGTAACACGTTTACTGCGTTGACTTCTTGTGGGAATTTCTTCTGTTCCCCAGTGTTTTGCTTGTGGGGTTCGTCATCGTCTTCACTTGGTGTATCCAGCCCCTTGTGTTCGGCATTGAGTTTGCCGGATTGCTTGAAGACCCAACATTCTCCATGGGTATGATTTGCAGGCTTACCAGGGCTGCTGTGGATTTGACATATCTTGTCCAGAATTTTGTTTAGGCGGGACAGTTCGTCCCTGTTATCTTTGAGAGGCAGCTTTTGCTAACCCCGTCGAGAGCTTTTGAATCCGGCGTTTACCGCCGTGCTCTTCGGGCTGTTTTCCTTATTTCGGCGCTGGTTTTTGCTGCGTCGTGGCTTCCCGTTCCCGTCCCTGACTTCGGATGTACTTGGGTCGCTGGTGCTGCATCTTGCCAACCAATTGTCCTCGTCTGCGCAAAAGTGGGTCATGAGGCTGATTAATGCAGCCATTGTTCTTGGCTTTTCTTGGCCGAGGTGTCTGGCGAGCCATTCGTCTCGAACGCTGTGTTTGAAAGCTGCTAAGGCTTCGGCGTCCGGACAGTCGACTATTTGGTTCTTTTTAGTAAGAAATATGTTCCAAAGCTTTTGGTCTGACTCTGCGGGCTGTTGAGTTACATGAATCAAATCGTCTGCATCCGGTGGTCGGACATATGTCCCTTGAAAATTTGCCCGAAAAGCGTCCTCGAGCTCTTCCCAACTTCGAATGGTGTTTTCGGGAAGGCCTTTAAGCCAATGCTGGGCTGGCCTTTTGAGCTTGAGGGGTAAGTATTTTATGGCGTGCAGGTCGTCTCCTCTAGCCATGTGGATATGGAGGATGTAGTCCTCAATCCAGAACCCAGGGTCTGTCGTTCCGTCGTATGCCTCTATGTTTACGGGTTTGAATCCCTTTGAAAATTCATGGTCCAGCACCTCATTGGTGAAACATAGGGGGTGTGCGGCACCCCTGTATTTGGGTGTACCGTGGTGTTCGTATTTGTGTTGTATTGTATTGCTTGCTGGAGCATGCTTTCTTGGCCCGTTGATAGATCTGGTTGGGCCGTCTTTTTGATGCGAGTCCTCAAGTGGATCGCGTGCTGGCTTGTGTGCGGCATCATTTACCGCTCTATGTTGGCCATGAGGTCGTCTATCCGACCGGATGGCTGCTTTGTTTTTTGATTGCGGGGGGCTCTAAGGCCTCCTCATCAAATTCAGGCAGTAGCTTTCGCTTCGGGTAGCTCTTTGTGTGGCGACTGCCACCATATTTGTCTGCGGTGTTGAGTACTTTGCTCCATCTGATTCTAAGTGCATCTTCCATAGTCTTGAGCTTCCGCTTCTGCTTTTTCAGGCTACGCGCAATGGCGACGAGACTTTTATGGAGGTTCTTCTGCTCCAGGAGCTTGTCCGGTGTGAGGTCATCCGGACTGTTGTCTTCGTCGGAGACGGACCGTTCGGTTTGATTATCCGTGTTGCCCTGGTCGGGCGGTTGTTCAATGCCATGTCCGTCGTCCGCCAACTTACCCTGCTCTGGGTCTGTATGACCGTTGTTTTTGTCGAGGCGGGGTTTGGAGCGGCGCTTACGCCGTCGCTTTGACTGCTTTTCGAAGGAACGATCCTTCACTGCGTCCTCTCGTTCCTCGTCGTCGTTTCCTTTGGGTGTGTCCATGTGACGCCCGGATAATTAATCTACAACAATCCCAAGTTAATGATGCCACGCCATCATTTTTCACTATTACTAAATCCCCCTTTGATTCAATCTGGTTCAATTTCAAATTAAAGTCAAAATTAAAAATTTCTCAAACATGCAAAATAAAATGTTCAAGGTGTGGCAAATAATCCCTAGATATTTGTCATGTTGGAACCAACCTCTTTTGGATTCCCAAAGTGCCCCTGGAAAATTATTTAGTGGTCCAACAACAATTAAATTGGCCTTTTCTATTTCTAAAAATGGTTACGCAACTCCTTTGGGCCCCAAACTTTTGGTGCCATCTCAAGTTGCTGTGTTAAAATTATGTGCCAAGTTTTGTTCAAAACAAAATTCATTTGGTATCCCAACTAAATGCAAAACGGTGAAAGGAAATAGAACAGATTTGTTTTTCAATAAAAATAGAAGAAGGAAAAGCCCTGACCTCGCCTCTCACTTGGCCTCGGCCCAGCTAGACCGCCAAGCCAGCCCACCATCCCCGGTCCCTCCCTCTCTCCTGTTCATGCGACCGAGTCGCTACAGGGGCAAGTCACCCCGGACCACCTCGCCGGCACCGACGCCGGGAAGGGATAAGGATGCCACGCTCCGACCCCTCGATCTCCTCTCCCCACTTGCCCCTAGCTCCGCCACTCCCACTCTCTCCTGCCCCCACTCCACCTCGCTTCCCCCTAGATCCGCCTCACCTGAGACCGCGGTGGCCGCGCTCACCGTCATCTTGGACATCAGCCGCGACTAGTCGCCTCCTCGAAGCCCTGGACTGCGCCAGGGAGCTTGCCTTCGTCGTCCTCGTCTTCCCGGTGCAAGGGTTCGCTCTGGGTCGTCGCCGGCGCTCGAGACCGACTCCATCTTCATCATCGCCGGCCGCTACTGCTTCTCTTCAGTCTGCACTGCTCTGGCCGTCCTCGGCTTCGCCACGACACCAGCGAGCACCTCTGTGAGCCCATGAACAAGATCCCTCCCTTCAACGCTCAAATCCATCAATCTAGTTCCGTTTACCACCATGACCGAAGTTGGAAGTCGCACGACTAGTCGCCGGCGCCACTCCGGTGGCCTTTGGTCTCGTGCGTGTACCCGTCGTCTTCACTACATTGTGTATATGCTTCCTAGCCCCCCCTGCTCGTCGTGTGCGCGGCCATGGCATCGACCCCGTCGAGTCCGAGCCACGCCACTGCTCCGACCTCGCGTAGAAGTGGACGAGCTCACGCTAGCCATGTTCGTTGCGCCCTCCCCGTGCGCAGCTCGCGCCTGTCCGCGCTGGCCATCCTCGGCCTTGCTCCCGCTCGCCGCTCGACCCCGTGCCCGGCCGCCACTGCCTCCGCCGTGCTGACCCACTACTGCTTCCATACCCCCCCACCTGTGCGAGCCTCGCCAGTCGCAGCTCCAGCCGACCGGCCGCGCCCATGGCGTCGGCCATGGCCGACGGTGCCCGGGTGCGCCTGTGTGTGTTGTGCATGCGTGCAGTATGTGCATGGTGTGTGTGCAGTGTGTGTGTGTGTGTGTAGAGTGTGGCCGTGCCCACCTCCGGTTGCGTCCACCTCTGGCCTTGCCCGCCTCCGGCTGCCGCTGCTCTCTGCTCCGCTAGCTGCTGCTGTGGTGCCGCTGTGATGCTTGCTCTGTTGCTTGTCGTGCTGCTGCTGCTACAGAAACTGTATGTTACTGTAGAGCTAGCTAGCTTTATGACTATTACGCTGACTGGCCCTCTAAACAGCCTCAAAACAGCAGCTAAACAAAGCATAAGATAGCTAAAATAAATATGTGCGGGTAGTGCACTTGACAAGGTTCAAAACATCCCATTGGACCAAATTCAAATAAGGCATGGATTAAATTATGTGAAAATCACAAAATCCTATGTTCGTATATTTTAACAGTTTCTGGAATCAACAATAAGTGGCACTTTTCCAACAAAGTTTTGTTTAAGCAAATGAACACTAGCAGTGATGCAATTGATATCATCTTGTAGATCACAGGGAAATTGTCAATATTGATATAAGGTACTAGTTCATAGGATGGGTAGAACCATAGTTATAGCCTTTGGAAATCAGCTAAGTGAACTTTAAAAACTGAACAAATCTCAGACTTGGCCAATTTTCAGGATTCCCAAATAGCTGTTTAATTCTTTGACAATTCGTAGGAATTCATCCGTAACTCGGATGGAAAAACTTTGTACATGAAAGTTGCTCAGTACGACGAGACGAATCCGGATACGCAACCCGTTCGTCCACCACACATCCTTAGCATAGCAAACACACAACTTTCCCCCTCCGGTTCGTCTATCCAAAAATGCCAAACTTCAGGAAAGCATTCCCGGATGTTATCCCCCTTCGCCGGTAGCGTGTAGCACCACATTAGAACACGTCTATTTTTGCCTGTTGTCCTGTTATGCACTTGATTGCTCTCTATTTACTGTTTCTTCTCCCTCTTCTCGCCGGTAGACCCCGAGATCGATGCTGCCCCTATGATCGACTACGTCACCGACGACCCCTCCTTGCCAGAGCAACCAGGCAAGCCCCCCCTTGATCACCAGATATTGCCTATTCTTCTCTACTGCTTGCATTAGAGTAGTGTAGCATGTTACTGCTTTCAGTTAATCCTATACTGCTGCATAGCCTGTCCTTGCTACTACTGTTGTTACCTTTACCTGCTATCCTACTGCTTAGTATAGGATGCTAGTGTTCCATCAGTGGCCCTACACTCTTGTCCGTCTGCCATGCTATACTACTGGGCCGTGATCACTTCGGGAAGTGATCGCGGGCATATACTATATACTTTACACTGTTACATTACCTGTGATACTGTACGGAGATGGGGGCTGAAGGGGCAGGTGGTTCCACCCAGGTAGTGGTGGGCCTGGGTTCCTGACGGCCCCCGACTGTTACTTTGTGGCGGAGCAACAGGGCAGGTTCAGACCACCTAGGAGAGAGGTGGGCCTGGCCCTGGTCGGCGTTCACGGATACTTAACATGCTTAACGAGATCTGGGTATTTGATCTGAGTCTGGACATTTGGTCTATACGCACTAACCACCTACGCGGGAGTAGTTATGGGTATCCCGACATCGTGGTATCAGCCGAAGCCTTCGTGACGTCAACGACTGAGCGGCGTGCGCCGGGTTGGACTGTGTAACGTGACTTCCTTTGTAATGGAGGTTGCTAGGTCTGCTCTCCGGCCGCGTACGCAACATGAAGGTGTGCTCAGGGCGATGGGCCCAGACCACCGCGTGCTTAGGTTTAGACCGGCGTGCTGACCTCTCTGTTGTGCCTAGGTGGGGCTGCGACATGTTGATCTTCCGAGGCCGGGCATGACCCAGGAAAGTGTGTCCGGCCAAATGGGATCAAGCGTGTTGGGCTATGTGGTGCACCCCTGCAGGGAAGTTTATCTATTCGAATAGCCGTGTCCCTCGGTAAAAGGACGACCCGGAGTTGTACCTTGACCTTATGACAACTAGAACCGGATAATTAATAAAACACACCCTTCCAAGTGCCAGATACAACCCGGTGATCGCTCTCTAATAGGGCATCGAGGAGGGGATCGCCGGGTAGGATTATGCTATACGATGGTACTTGGAGGACTTCAGTCTACTCTCTTCTATATGTTGCAAGACGGAGGCTGCCAGAAGCGTAGTCTTCGACAGGATTAGATATCCCCCTCTTATTCTGGCATTCTGCAGTTCAGTCCACTGATATGGCCTTTTACACATATACCCATGCATATGTAGTGTAGCTCCTTGCTTGCGAGTACTTTGGATGAGTACTCACGGTTGCCTTGTTTCCCCTTTTCCTCATCTCTCTACCCGATTGCTACAACCAGACGATGGAGCCCAGGATCCAGACGCCACCGTCGACGACGACTCCTTCTTCACTGGAGGTGCCTACTACTACGTGCAGCCAGCTGACGACGACCAGTAGTAGTTAGGAGGATCCCAGGCAGGAGGCCTGCGCCTCGTTCGATCTCCCTATTTGTGCTAGCCTTCTTAAGGCAAACTTGTTTAACTTATGTATGTACTCAGATATTGTTGCTTCCGCTGACTCGTCTATGATCGAGCACTTGTATTCGAGCCCTCGAGGCCCCTGGCTTGTATTATGATGCTTGTATGACTTATTTATGTTTAAGAGTTGTGTTGTGATATCTTCCCGTGAGTCCTTGATCTTGATCGTACACATTTGCGTGCATGATTAGTGTACGATTGAATCGGGGGTGTCACAAGTTGGTATCAGAGCCGACTGCCTGTAGGAATCCCCCTTCCACACTCCTTAGCCGAAGTCGAGTCTATACATTGCAAAAACTTTTACTAACATGGCTGTGTGCCTTACGTGCCCACGTCGCCATTGGGTGGTACTAGGATCTTTTACTCCTCGATCTTTACTCTGGGATTCTGAACTCTCTTCTATTCGGGTTAAACGATTTTTACTAAAATCTAACTTTAGGTTGTCGTAAATACTTTCTCCCGGAGAGCCCCTCACTCCAGATGATTAATTGGTGCACCAGAAGTTTCTGAAGATACTCTCTGAAGTTTTCTCGAGACCCTTGTGCCCTTCGTCGTTGCAAACCCTAACACCGATAAATCCTTAGGTGTAACTACCTATATTGTCGTTCATACAGTCATTCCTCGTTGATTTTGTTATTACAAGATACCCTGAATTTCTTCTTATTTGTTTCGAGAATACCTTGTGCCTACTGCCTTGCAGTTCTTTGCCACCTGAATACCCCTAAGAATAATTTCTCGCACTTTACGAGTATCTGCTCATCCCCAGTTGTTCAGGTGTTTCACAAGAGTCTTTGAAATACTATTCAATCCTCCGAAAATCCTTAGCAGCTTTATTGCTCTGCAAATACTTGTCTACTTGCATTATGGATGCTTCCCAAATATCTGGCAATATTCACTAGTATCTTTTGACACCGTCATTTTGATCCTATTGATTCAACCTGTGTGCGAATGCACACAATCATCTATCGACCCTTCTAAATTATCTTTCCGGCTCATACATCATTTTTAAACATGAGCTGGTTCTCGACCAAACTATTTGTCGTCAATTGTGCCTCTGGTCTATCCAACTTATCCATCCTTGATCAGAGCGATGGCTTCTGATCCTTTGTTTTGGAAATCGTAATTCCTTTGTTATCTAAGCATCGAATTATTCAGATGTTCTATAATATGATGCCCGTGCATTCTTCTTCCTCTGGTTGAGTACCGATGCTCACATCAGATCCCTTGTGGACCATCGATTCCTTTGTTGGATTTTATCCGGCAGTGTCCTTCATATTGAATAAGCTTGTGAGCCTTTCCTCGAATACATAATGCCTTTGGTAAATTGTATAATTTTCTTTCTCAAGCATACTCTACTATCGAGTTGCGTTCTTTATTCTTGAAATGTGTGGTATATACTCCTAAGATGCCCCGATGGGTTGACCCTATGCCTTCCTTAATCTGTGTGAACCCGAAAGATTTCATGGGTCATACCTATCTGGTATTGCCCCAGGTAAAAACTTTTAACAACTAATGTCATTTTCAAAATACGAGAGGTGAATGAAAGGTTAAGCGTTGAACAAGTGGGAGTCGACCTTGAACCCTGTGTTCATGCCCATGGACACGATGTATACCTGATCATGGAAGCTGCTCGTAAAAATAATTACCCCCATGTTATAAGTTCATCTTGTATCCGTGGTTCTATCCTTTATGATCGTGGATTCCGACCTTGTTCTCCTTTAAGTACCATTTCTCGTGCAAGTTTAAGCACTTGTCTTCTGCAGAGCATCTCCTTAGTACAACCTCTACTTTGATCTGTCGTCGAGTATTACCCTCTGGTATCTCGAGTATATCTAAGAACTGTGTTGCATCTTATGAGCCACCATCAACTATTATTTCTCACCGATTCCAATTTTTCATGGGTTCTGAGTTGGTCGCTCAAGAACACCGGTAAGAGAACCGATTCCGCACTCTAGTTCGATAACTCTAAGTAATCTTCGTTGCTTATGAGTTTAATAATCCTTCAAGTCATTCCAAGCCTGATCGGCTATATCATTATCGAGCTAAATTTTAACTGTGCTACCTGGTCCTTAATCCCGGAGCACAACTTTCGATGATGAGCTAAGCTTACGTCGATCTTCCTCGTCATATCAGTTCGCCTTGAACAACAAGCTTGATTTCAAGTTTGTGTCCTACCCATGGTTCCAATAACCTTCCGCTTCACCATTCCTTTGACCTGATGTCGTCGCTGATTGATTACATCTTCATGAAATCTCTCGACAAATGTGTCGTGGTCATCATCGACCTTATGAGCTCTTCCAGGATATCAATTGAGTTCATGATGAGAATTACTATCCTTGCCCCCGATGGTTAGTGTTATCTTTGACCACTTTATTGCCTTCCGTTCAACACAAACTTGTTCGTGTTTTGTGTTGTACCTTGAGTTTCTTGCTATCCAACTTATGTTATGTTCTACCTTGGAGTATTACCATCTTTTATGTCAAGAATGTCGTGAGGATTGCTCCACCTCTTAGAAATTCTCGGTGTGATGATACTTCTCACCATCACCATTCTTCCTTGGTCCCCGTGTTGTTTTTAACCGGGATACCAATATGCTAACAATGCTGCTTGAGTTATGTACTTCTAGCAATCATATTGCTTCGAAGTTAATGATCGACAGTTCGTTCTTAGACTGTTGGTTATTAAATCGTCACTCTAACATTGATCTTGCTGCCCAAGGTCATATTTCGGGCACACCTTTCAACTAATGATTAATGGTGTATGTTTTCCTCGAGCATACAACATAATGTCAATTGAATTGACAAGTGTCATCTTATTGTTCACATTATTGTGGAAATCCATCCGTTTGGAATTCTCGATGAATTGTCGCTGAGCCCATCAGCCACCTCCTCATCCCCTCCTTGGTTTGATGATGAACTCTTGTTTTGGAACTCGCTCCCATAGTTCATTTCCCGAGAATCTTACATTGTCATCTCGTTAATTTGCATTGCACCTTTTTCTTCTCAGGCATCCTAAGTCAGAGGTATCCTGACACCAATCGGATCTGAACCTCAGACAGATATGATGGTTGGGACATATTTCCAAGAGTTATAACATTGTTCTTTATATGACTCGGTAAGGTGATGTCATGCCTAGCGCACCTGACCGGAGGACGTATTGTTATAATTTTCCTTTTAGCAAGGCTATCCATTCTTCCATGAGGAAATTGTAGAACTTATTCTACAAGTTGTTCCTGATGGATCCTTCGTGTATCCAACGTCTGACCTTTGCTTGAAGACCATGTCAATGCTATCTCGAAGCATGTCTGTGGTACTTCGAATTTCAAACAAGAACATTTGAAGCCTAATGCTAAATGTTTCCTGCTCAATTATCCAAACACCGATGTATGGGTAATATCATGAGGTTCCTTCCCCCCTTACCTAAAATGGTTTTCTACTTTATATCCTGTCTTGGATATCATCCTCTGCTTGACTTTTGGGAGGATATACCCCTGATATATGTGTTTAAACACATTTTTCTTTCCATTGTTCTGATTAATTTGATAATCATATTATCCTTTCCATCGTTTGGTTTAACCATTCTTGAGGTTTATATGATCTAAGCAGTAATATTTTCCTGCTTACGAAAACACCTCGGTGTACCACCTTATCAGTCAGACCCCGTTACTTCTGTTGACGACATTTGGCAACCGCCGATGGACGAGAACTTTGCCTACTGGTCCGCCTCCTTTCAACGAGCAGGAAAATGGTTCTCTTCGTCCCTCGCCCTTGGTACCGATGTTGTTGTCGACATAACTGGCAGACTAACCTCTGACATGCCTTGCTTACATGACCGTGCAAGATGTCAACGCCCTTCCTACTTTTAACCACATGGTGGGCCCATAACGCACAGGTCCCACGATCGAAACCTAACTCTCCGGTACACCTTGTTTCCAAAGTTAATCCTCGTGCTTGGCTTCGTATGTAATTTGCGAGCCACCTTCCTAGTGATCAATTCTGGTATCGGACACAATACTTATTCCCGTTGCTCTGAACCCCTTTCACACTCTGTTTCAGGCAATGAACGATTGCCTATCCGCTTGAAACTTCCTATTGCACCGTCTTACTTTGCTCTCGATGTGTTTCATTTGTTCAACTCGAGACATACTCATATGTTCATTCTTGGGATACCCCTAGATGATTCTCCCTTATAACATACTATCATTGTAGAGTTGCCCCTTACCTATTCGTAAGTACGATGGAGATCCCGAAGAAAGGATGACGACTTGATCATGGTGACTTGAAGTAGAGAAATGAAGACATCAACGTAAGGAATCAACCTCTTCGAAAGGGCAGCCAGGACCGAGAAGACTCGTTAGGTTTTCCGCTACTAGCACTCCCCCCCTTTACTCCACCGCTTAAATCTTGGGACGAGATTTCTTGTAGTGGAGGAGATTTGTGACGCCCGGATAATTAATCTACAACAATCCCAAGTTAATGATGCCACACCATCATTTTTCACTGTTGCTAAATCACCCTTTGATTCAATCTGGTTCAATTTCAAATTAAAGTCAAAATTAAAAATTTCTCAAACATGCAAAATAAAATGTTCAAGGTGTGGCAAATAATCCCTAGATATTTGTCATGTTGGAACCAACCTCGTTTGGATTCCCAAAGTGCCCCTAGAAAATTATTTAGTGGTCCAACAACAATTAAATTGGCCTTTTCTATTTCTAAAAATGGTTACGCAACTCCTTTGGGCCCCAAACTTTTGGTGCCATCTCAAGTTGCTGTGTTAAAATTATGTGCCAAGTTTTGTTCAAAACAAAATTCATTTGGTATCCCAACTAAATGCAAAACGGTGAAAGGAAATAGAACAGATTTGTTTTTCAATAAAAATAGAAGAAGGAAAAGCCCTGACCTCACCTCTCACTTGGCCTCGGCCCAGCTAGACCACCAAGCCATCCCACCATCCCCAGTCCCTCCCTCTCTCCTGTTCATGCGACCGAGTCGCTACAGGGGCAGGTCACCCCGGACCACCTCGCCGGCACCGACGCCGGGATGGGATAAGGACGCCATGCTCCGACCCCTCGATCTCCCCTCCCCACTTGCCCCTAGCTCCGCCACTCCCACTCTCTCCTGCCCCCACTCCACCTCGCTTCCCCCCAGATCCGCCTCACCTGAGACCGCGCTGGCCGCGCTCACCGTCATCTTGGACATCAGCCGCGACCAGTCGCCTCCTCGACGCCCTGGACTGCGCCGGGGAGCTCGCCTTCGTCGTCCTCGTCTTCCCGGTGCAAGGGTTCGCTCTGGGTCATCGCCGCCGCTCGAGACCGACTCCATCTTCATCATCGCCGGCCGCCACTGCTTCTCTTCGGTCTGCACTGCTCCGGCCGTCCTCGGCTTCGCCACGACACCAGCGAGCACCTCTGTGAGCCCACGAACAAGATCCCTCCCTTCCACGCTCAAATCCATCGATCTAGTTCCGTTTACCACCATGACCGAAGCTGGAAGTCGCACGACTAGTCGCCGGCGCCACTCCGGTGGCCTTTGGTCTCATGCGTGTACCCGTCGTCTTCACTACATTGCGTATATGCTTCCTAGCCCCCCTGCTCGTCGTGTGTGTGGCCGTGGCATCGACCCCGTCGAGTCCGAGCCGCGCCACTTCTCCGACCTCGCGTAGAAGTGGACGAGCTCACGCTAGCCATGTTCGTTGCGCCCTCCCCGTGGGCAGCTCGCGCCTGTCCGCGCTGGCCACCCTCGGCCTTGCTCCCGCTCGCCGCTCGACCCCGTGCCCGGCCGCCACTGCCTCCGCCGTGCTGACCCACTACTACTTCCGTACCCCCCCACCTGTGCGAGCCTCGCCAGCCGCAGCTCCAGCCGACCGGCCGCGCCCATGGCGTCGGCCATGGCCGACGGTGCCCGGGTGCGCCTGTGTGTGTTGTGCATGCGTGCAGTGTGTGCGTGGTGTGTGTGCAGTGTGTGTGTGTAGAGTGTGGCCGTGCCCACCTCCGGTTGCGTCCACCTCTGGCCTTGCCCGCCTCCGGCTGCCGCTGCTCTCTGCTCCGCTAGCTGCTGCTGTGGTGCCGCTGTGCTGCTTGCTCTGTTGCTTGTCATGCTGCTGCTGCTACAGTAACTGTATGTTACTGTAGAGCTAGCTAGCTTTATAACTATTACGCTGATTGGCCCTCTAAACAGCCTCAAAACAGCAGCTAAACAAAGCATAAGATAGCTAAAATAAATATGTGCGGGTAGTGCACTTGACAAGGTTCAAAACATCCCATTGGACCAAATTCAAATAAGGCATGGATTAAATTCTGTGAAAATCACAAAATCCTATGTTCGTATATTTTAACAGTTTCTGGAATCAACAATAAGTGGCACTTTTCAAACAAAGTTTTGTTTAAGAAAATGAACACTAGCAGTGACGCAATTGATATCATCTTGTAGATCACAGGGAAATGGTCAATATTGATAGAAGGTACTAGTTCATAGGATGGGTAGAACCATAGTTATAGCCTTTGGAAATCAGCTGAGTGAACTTTAAAAACTGAACAAATCTCAGACTTAGCCAATTTTCAGGATTCCCAAATAGTTGTTTAATTCTTCGGAAATTCGTAGGAATTCATCCGTAACTCGGATGGAAAAACTTTGTACATGAAAGTTGCTCAGTACGACGAGACGAATCCGGATACGCAACCCGTTCGTCCACCACACATCCTTAGCATAGCAAACACGCAACTTTCCCCCTCCGGTTCGTCTATCCGAAAATGCCAAACTTCGGGAAAGCATTCCCGGATGTTATCCCCCTTCGCCGGTAGCGTGTAGCACCACATTAGAACACGTCTAGCTTTGCCTGTTGTCCTGTTATGCACTTGATTGCTCTCTATTTACTGTTTCTTCTCCCTCTTCTCTGCGGTAGACCCCGAGATCGATGCTTCCCCTGTGATCGACTACGTCACCGACGACCCCTACTTGCCAGAGCAACCAGGCAAGCCCCCCCCTCCCTTGATCACCAGATATCACCTATTCTTCTCTACTGCTTGCATTAGAGCAGTGTAGCATGTTACTACTTTCAGTTAATCCTATACTGCTGCATAGCCTGTCCTTGCTACTACTGTTGTTACCTTTACCTGCTATCCTACTGCTTAGTATAGGATGCTAGTGTTCCATCAGTGGCCCTACACTCTTGTCCGTCTGCAATGCTATACTACTGGGCCGTGATCACTTCGGGAAGTGATCGCGGGCATATACTATATACTTTACACTGTTACATTACCTGTGATACTGTTCGGAGATGGGGGCTGAAGGGCCAGGTGGTTCCACCCAGGTAGTGGCGGGCCTGGGTTCCCGACGGCCCCCGACTGTTACTTTGTGGTGGAGCGACAGGGTAGGTTCAAACCACCTAGGAGAGAGGTGGGCCTGGCCCTGGTCGGCGTTCGCGGATACTTAACACGCTTAACGAAATCTGGGTATTTGATCTGAGTCTGGCCATTTGGTCTATACGCACTAACCACCTACGCGGGAGTAGTTATGGGTATCTCGACGTCGTGGTATCAGCTAAAGCCTTCGTGACGTGAGCGACTGAGCGGCGCGCGCCGGGTTGGACCGCGTAACGTGACTTCCTTTGTAATGGAGGTTGCTAGGTCTGCTCTCCGGCCGCGTATGCAACATGCATGTGTGCTCAGGGCGATGGGCCCAGACCCCTGCGTGCTTAGGTTTAGACCGGCGTGCTGACCTCTCTGTTGTGCCTAGGTGGGGCTGCGACGTGTTGATCTTCCAAGGCCGGGCATGACCCAGGAAAGTGTGTCCAGCCAAATGGGATCAAGCGTGTTGGGCTATGTGGTGCACCCCTGCAGGGAAGTTTATCTATTCGAATAGTCGTGTCCCTCGGTAAAAGGACGACCCGGAGTTGTACCTTAACCTTATGACAACTAGAACCGGATACTTAATAAAACACACCCTTCCAAGTGCCAGATACAACCCGGTGATCGCTCTCTAACAGGGCATCGAGGAGGGGATCGCCGGGTAGGATTATGCTATACGATGCTACTTGGAGGACTTCAGTCTACTCTCTTCTATATGCTGCAAGACGAAGGCTGCCAGAAGCGTAGTCTTCGACAGGATTAGATATCCCCCTCTTTTTCTGGCATTCTGTAATTCACTCCACTGATATGGCCCTTTACACATATACACATGCATATGTAGTGTAGCTCCTTGCTTGCAAGTACTTTGGATGAGTACTCACAGCTGCCTTGTTTCCCCTTTTCCCCATCTCTCTACCCGATTGCTGCAACCAGATGATGGAGCCCAGGATCCAGACGCCACCGTCAACGATGACTCCTTCTTCACTGGAGGTGCCTACTACTACGTGCAGCCAGCTTACGACGACCAGGAGTAGTTAGGAGGATCCCAGGCAGGAGGCCTGCGCCTCGTTCGATCTGTACCCCCATGTTTGTGCTAGCCTTCTTAAGGCAAACTTGTTTAACTTATGTCTGTACTCAGATATTGTTGCTTCCGCTGACTCGTCTATGATCGAGCACTTGTATTCGAGCCCTCGAGGCCCCTGGCTTGTATTATGATGCTTGTATGACTTATTTATGTTTTAGAGTTGTGTTGTGATATCTTCCCGTGAGTCCCTGATCTTGATCGTACACATTTGCGTGCATGATTAGTGTACGATTGAATCGGGGGCGTCACAGTCCACCATGTATACATCGTGGGATGAGGTGGCTGTCCAATGCCCTGTGGGCAGTGGTTCCTGTTCGTCTCCTGCATCGTCGTCCATATCGTCGATGTCTTCGGAGTTGAAGTCGAGCATGTCGGTCAAATGATCGACAATGGCTACGAAGTGGGTGGTGGGTGGGTGTCGAATTTCTTCGTCATCCGTATCCCAATCCTGCCGGTCATAATCCGGCCAGGACTCTCCTGACAAGGAGAGAAAGCTTAGTGAATTCAGTATGTCGCCGAAGGGCGAGTGCTGAAAGATATCCGTGGCAGTGAACTCCATAATCGGTGCCCAATCGGATTCGATTGGCATGGGCGCGGGTGGATCGGAGTCCGGAGGAGGGTCCGACAATTTGGAGTCACGGGCCTCACGAAGGGTAAGGCGGGTGTTCGGCTCGATCGCCGTTGAGGCTGCGGCATCTGTGGCGGGGTCTAACCGCCCGCCCACGGATGGCGCAATTGGCTCCGAATTAAAGGTCAGAACGGTTGCAGGTGCGGTCTCCAGGACACTGTTCAGTGGCAGAGCTAAATCATGCCCATCGTGACAGTGCGGATCACTCGGCCGGGGCTTGAATCCGTCGAAGATCAATTCTCTGCGGATGTTGGCCATGCAGTTTAAGCTACCAAACTTGACCTGATGGCTAGGGGCGTAACTCTCGATCTGCTCCAGATGGCCAAGTGAGTTGGCCCGCAGTGCGAAGCCGTCGAACACGAAGATCTGTCCGAGGAGAAAAGTCTCACCCTGGACTGCATCGTTATTGATGATGGAAGGAGCCATCAAGCCTAAAGATGATGACGCAGAGGAACTCTCAATGAAAGCACCAATGTCGGCGTCAAAACCGACGGATCTTGGGTAGGGGGTCCCGAACTGTGCATCTAGGCGGATGGTAACAGGAGACAAGGGACACGATGTTTTTACCCAGGTTCGGGCCCTCTCGATGGAGGTAAAACCCTACTCCTGCTTGATTAATATTGATGATTTGGGTAGTACATGAGTTGATCTACTGCGAGATCAGAGAGGCTAAACCCTAGAAGCTAGCCTATGGTATGATTGTTCTTGTCCTACGGACTAAACCCTCCGGTTTATATAGACACCGGAGGAGGCTAGGGTTACACAGAGTCGGTTACATGGAAGGAGATCTACATATCCATACTGCCAAGCTTGCCTTCCACGCCAAGGAAAGTCCCATCCGGATACGGGACGAAGTCTTCAATCTTTTATTTTCATAGTCCAACAGTCCGGCCAAAGGTTATAGTCTGGCTGTCCGGATACCCCCTAATCCAGGACTCCCTCACTTGGGCTGGGCCTATAGGCCCTCATTCCCATTCATGAGCACTGCGGAAGCTACACAATTGGACGTGATTAAGACTATGTCTACCAAAGACTTGGTGCATACTCCAAGACATCTGATGCTGCCTCCATGCGTACCCTTGGGTACCGACCATGTAACCCTAGATGCCCTACATGGCTTTTATATAAGCCAAAGGGTTTAGCCCGTAGAGGGGATCTGTTTTTGGGTGGAACCCTAATTGAGATCTTTTCACACATGGAGGGTGAAAAGGATGAACTCACAAGAACACAAGAGGAAAATCACTCAAACAAACCCAATTACACATCCACTAGAGTAGCACACATGAGATCCACAAGAATACAAGAACAATTCAAGTAAAATATCACTAGGGTAAAGTTCTTCCCACTCCAAAGGAGGTGAGGTCTTCGTGATAGTCTTCTCCAAGAGGAGGCCTTGATATCCATAAGGGGATCTTCTCCTAGGAGGTCTTCATCTCCAAGAGGATTGGTAGATGAGCAAAGCTCTCTCAATGTCTCACAAATACTTTGCTAACCCTAGAAATGAGCTAGATATGGAGTACTTATAGCCAAGGGACAGAATGAGGAAAAAATGGGGGTATAAGGGTCTTTTAACCCGAAATGTGCGCAGGCATCAGTTGGATGGTCCGAGCACCCGGGGGTCACCAGGAGGAGGGGGTCCTGGAACCCGGGGCTGAAGTCCGGGCACCCGGGGGCGCGCAGGGTGAGGGGGTCCAGGCACCCGGGGTGTGATGCCCGGGCACCCGAGGCGGTTAGGGGGCAGCGCCCCTGGCGACTGAGGAGGCCAGGCAATCAGGGCCGTCAGGGGCGTCGCCCTGGTGGCGGCCAAAGGAAGCTAGGCACCCGAGGTGGTCAGAGCCTCTGCCAGTCGATGGGCACTGGGAGGTGTTGGTGGCCGGACACCTGGGGTGGTCCGAGGCCTCCGTTGCTTCGCGTTTTTTGGGTCCTTCTTCCTCCTCCTCCTCCTCCATGGTTGCTTGGGTCTCCCTCCTAGCTTCTTCATGGCCTTCTCCTTGGTACCTAAGAATGCATAAAGTTTCCATTTGAGGTAGAAGCCAATTCTCATGTGAATCCAGAGGAAGCTCAGAGAGGAAAGAGTTAACCTCGTTTTCCATGACACATGCGCGGGCTCTTGTCGGTGGTCCATGTGGTGCTTGATGAGTTGTAGTAGAGTCCATGGGGATGATGGAAGGATGCTTCGCGTCGTCTCCCCCCCTTGGGAGAGATCCATCCTCGGATCATGATTTTCATCACCATGGTATGGGGACAAGTCCTTGATGTTAGAGATGTCGCTTATGTTGTACTTGTCACTTGGAATGTTGATTTTGTAGGCATTGTCATTGTAATGGACTAGCATCTAAAAGGGTCCATCGGCTCATAGAAGTAGCTTGGACTTGCGCTCATTAGGGAAGCAATCCTTGTGGAGATGCATCCATACAAGATCGCCCGGTTTGAACACCATTGGGGTCTTATTGATGTTGAGCTTGGTGGAGAGGTGGTGTACTTGACACTTGAAAGCACAAGTCCTCCCTGGGTGATTTTGGTAATTAATGTCAACATATCTTTTGTTAGACTAATAGTTTCATCTAGTACATTTCAGATAAGTCCAACTGTGGAGTGGCAAGGACAAGAGGATGTGGAACCCTTCAAAATGCTAAGGACAAAGTTTGGCAAAAGCTCAAGACTCTTCATTTCTATTTTATTGATCAAAGATCACATTGAGTCCATAGGAAAGTCAATAATATTAAAAGGGGTTGACGTGTTGCTTAATGGTCTACTTGCTCAAAGTGCTTAATGATATTGCTCCAAAACCCTTGATATGTCTCCAACGTATCTACTTTTCCTAATGCTTTTCCTCTTGTTTTGGACTCTAATTTGCATGATTTGAATGAAACTAACCCCAGACTGACGCTGTCTTCAGCAGAACTACCATGGTGTTGTTTTTGTGCAGAAATAAAAGTTCTCGGAATGGAACGAAACATTGTGAGGAATTTTTATATAATATATAAGAATTTCTGGAGCCAATGCCTACCGGAGAGGGGCCCCTGGGTGGGCACAACCCACCAGGGCGCGCCCCTATCTCCTGGCGCGCCCAGGTGGGTTGTCCCCACCTGGTGACCCGCAGACCCTGATTCCGACGCTATAAAATCACATCATTCCAGAAAAAATCAAGGAGAAAGAATTATCGCATTCCACAAGACGGAGCCGCCACCAATCCCTCTTCTTCCTCGGGAGGGCAAATCTGGAGTTCGATTGGGGCTCCGGAGAGGGGGGGTCTTCGTTCTTCGTCATGACCAACCCTTTTCCATCGCCAATTCCATGATGCTCCCCACTGGGAGTGAGTAATTCCTTCATAGGCTCACTGGTCGGTGAGGAGTTGGATGAGATTCATCATGTAATCGAGTTAGTTTTGTCAGGTCTTGATCCCTAGTATCCACTATGTTCTAAGATTGATGTTGCTATGACTTTGCCATGCTTAATGCTTGTCACTTTGGGCCTGGGTGCCATGAACCCATATTTGAACTGTTTATGTTATCGTCATTATATCCATTTTCTAGATCCGCTCTTGCAAGTTATAGTCACCTACTACGTGTTATGGTCTGGTAACCCCAGAGTGACAATAACCGGGACTTCTTTCGGTGATTACCGTAGTTTGAGGAGTTCATGTATTCACTATGTGTTAATGCTTTGTTCCGGTTCTCAATTAAAAGGAGGCCTTAATATCCCTTAGTTTCCAATATGGACCCCGCTTCCACGGGAGGGTAGGACAAAAGATGTCATGCAAGTTCTTTCCATAAGCACATATTACTATATACAAAATACATGCCTACATTATATTGACGAACTAGAGCTATTGCTGTATCACCCTAGGTTATAACTATCTCATGATGAATATCATCCAACAAGTCACTGATCCAATGCCTACGAATTTACCTTATATTGTTCTTGCTAAGTTACTACTGCTATCATCACTGTTACACTTGCTACAAAATTACTACTATCACTTTTACCGTTACTATTGATGTTGCAACTACTATCAAAACTATCATATTACTTTTCTAATCTCCAAGTGTGGTTGAATTGACAACTCAGCTGCTATTACCTTCAAATATTCTTTGGCTCCCCTTATGTCGAATCTATAAATTTGGGTTGAATACTCTACCCTCGAAAATTGTTGTGACCCCCTATACTTGTGGGTTAGCAAGACCTTTTTCTAGCACTGTTGCCAGGAAGCATAGCTATATTTGTTGGGTCACTCTGGATTATTATCATATTATCACTATGAAGAATCTGAAGGATCCTAAGACTAAGATATTTCCCTCAAGGACGAGGGAGGTAAGGAACTGCCATCCAGTTTTGCTTTAGATTCACCTTCTGTTATGAGTAAACTTGCAACACCACCACATGCTATCAATTCTAATATGTCGCAAGTTGATGATGCTACTTCTACTATGAATGATGCTGATGATGATGCTAGTACCTTTCTTGATAATGAAGATGTGTCACTTGGTGAATTTCTTGATGAAAAAATTGCTAGAGTAATACAACATGATGTTGTTGAATCTGATGATGAGCTTCAAACTGAATCTCCTGAAACACCTGTTAGAACGAGCCCTCGTAGATATGAATTGCCTAAGGTACCGGAAGATATGTTATGAGTGAAGAAAGAACTAGAGACATTCCTACTTGCAGAGATAGACATGATCTAGAGAAATTATTATGCAAGTATAAAGAAAATCTCTGAATGCTAGAATAAAATGTAATCCTAAGTTTTCTACTTCACCTATCTTTATTGATGATATGGATTATGAATTCTCTGTAGACCCATAGTTAATTACTTTGGTTGAATCTGATCCTTTCCATGGTTATGAAACTGAAATTGTTGTGGCACATCTTACTAAGTTGAATGACATAGCCACCGTTTTTACTCATGATGAGAAAACTCGCTATTACTTTATTCTCAAATTATTTCCCTTCGCATTAAAGGGTGATGCTAATGCTTGGTACAATACTCTTGCTCCTTGTTGTGTGCGTAGTCCCCATGATATGATTTATTACTTCTCTGAAAAATATTTTCCTACTCATAAGAAACAAGCTGCCTTACACGAAATATTTAACTTTGTGCAAATTAAAGAAGAGAATCTCCCACAAGCTTGGGGGAGGCTTTGCCAGTTACTTAATGCTTTGCCTAATCATCCTCTCAAGAAAAATGAAATATTTGCTATCTTCTATAATGGACTAATCGATGCTTCTAGGCACTTCCTAGATAGTTGTGCTGGTTGGACAAGCTGAAGAATTATTGAATAACATATTGAAAAATTCTGATAATTGGACTCTTCCTGAACCACCGCCTAAACCCACTCCGAAGAAGAGGGGTATATTATATCTCAGTCCTGAAGATATGCAAGACACAAAGGAATCTATGAAGGAAAAAGGTATTAAAGTTGAGGATGTTAAAAATTTACCTCCTATTGAAGAAATACATGGGTTTAATACACCACCACTGCCTAAGGTGGTAGAGGTAAATTCTCTAATGAAGTTCAGCGATAATGATAATCCTCACAATATGCACCCTATCCAATGCCTTTATGAGTTTGAAAACTATATTAGAAAACAAGTTCACTTCAATACAAATGTTATGAAACAATTGAAATATAATTCTGATATGATTGCTTGCTCGAGTGACTTGTTATTTAGAATCTCAAATGATGTTAGAGGTGTTGGAAAACATGCTTATATGGTACAAACCCAGTTAGAACAAGTTGCTAAATTACAAAAAGAATTGCTGGATGAAATGAATCATAATATGCATGACTTTGCTGTTAGAGTTGCAACTAGAGGAGGTAAAATGACTCAGGAACCACTTTATCCTGAAGGACACCCTAAAAGAATTGAACAAGATTCACAAATAGTTAACACTGATGCACCTAGTCCTTCTAGAAAGAAAAAGAAAAAGAAAAAGTAAAATGATAGGACTTTGCATGCTTCTAGTGAACCTGAAATAGAAAAACATCCTGATAATGATAATGAAACTTCTATCTCTGATGCTGAAACTTAGTCTGGTAATGAACACTCACCTTCTGATAATGAAAAAGATAATGATGAGGTTCATGAAGACAGTCAAACAAATAATGAACAAGAACAAGATAATGATGTTGAGATAGAACCTCCTGTTGATCTTGATAACCCACAACCTAAGAATAAAAGGTATGACAAAAGAGAGTTCATTGCTAGAAAACACGGTAAAGAAAGAGAACCATGGGTTAAAAAACCTAAGCCTTTTCCACCCAAGTCAACCAAAAAGAAAGATGATCAAGAATTTGAACACTTTTTTGAAATGTTGAGGCCAGTCTTTTTGCGTACTCACTTGACTCATATCCTGAAAATGCCTCCTTATGCAAAGTATATGAAAGACATCATCACAAATAAGAGAAAAATACCAGAAGTTGAAATCTCCACTATGCTTGCTAATTATACTTTTAAGGATGGAGTACCTCAAAAACTTGGAGATCCGGGAATACCAACTATACCTTGCTCTATCAAAAAGAATCAGGTGAAAACTGCTTTGTGTGATTTAGGAGCTGGTGTTAGTATTATGTCTTTCCCTTTATATAAAAGACTTGATTTGAATAAGCACACACATACTGAAATATCTTTGCAAATGGCTGACAAATCAACTGCCATACCTATCGGTATCTGTGAGGATGTGCCTGTTGTTATTGCTAATGTTACTATTTTGACTGACTTTGTTATACTTGAGACGCCCGAGGATGACAACATGTTGATTATCCTTGGTAGACCCTTCTTGAATACTGCAGGGCTGTTATTGATTGTAATAAAAGCAAGGTCACTTTTCATATCAATGGTAATGAGCATACGATGCACTTTCCAAAGAAACAATTCCAAGTGAATGGTATTAATGTTATTGAAAAATCTCCGACAATCACTATTGGAAGTTTTCAAATACCTCTACCTGCTGTCAAAAACAAATATGAAATGCTTATTGTTGGGGAAATGCATATCCCCATTGAGGTAACTTAGTGATTTACGGAAGTTCTACCGTTTCATGCTAATTGAAAGTGGTTGTTAATAAGACCTAATCAACCTTATTACTGAATCATTTTGAGAGGTATGAAGTTGATGAATTTAGTAAGCACTACTTTCTGTCCTTACTTTTTGTTTTCTGTTTTTATTAGTTAAATAAAATAAAATGCCATGTTTTGTCTATTTTTTTAATTCCCTATGCAATAAAAAATGACCCAAAAATAGAAGTTCTCAGAATGCCTTGAAAAATTAATACGATTGTTTTCTGAATATTTCTGAATTTCTGGTGCAAATAATATCAGAGGAAGTGCACCAGGTGGGCACAACCCACCTGGGCACGCTAGGACCCCCAGGCGCGCCCTGGTGGGTTGTGGTCCCCACGTGGGCCCCCTCACTTATCCCTTCAGCCCACTTCGTCACTCACCTCCAGAAAAAATCTCCCTTGCTCTCTCTCCTGTGTTCTTGCTCTCAAACCCGCAGATTTCGATCTCTTTGCTCGAAGCTCTGTTTTTGAAACTGTTTCGGGGGATTGTTGCTTGGTATGTGACTCCACCGTTTGTCCAATTACTTTTTATTTTAGTGGTTTATATTATGAATAATTAGCTACTCTTGGTGCTGTTGTAGATGAGATTGCATGTTAAATTCTTAGAGTCCTAAGTAGTTTGAATGCCTGTTATGGCCTTTGTGCTTCCCTATGAGTAGTTGCTATATATTTAATAAAGTTTTGTTGGCAAATTTTTGTCATCCCAAAAAAATTCAGAAATTGTACATGGACATTATGAACCTATTTGGAAGGAGTTCTTTGAGGAGGCAATCCTCGGGGGCATCTTCTAGTGACAGTTCTGCTCATCGGTCTAATGTTGAACCAAGTGAAAGTTCCACGCGAGATGCCGCCACCAAAACATGCTTATGGCCTTGCGATGATTATATGGTGCGTGTGGGCATTAAGGAGGAATTTGAGTACTATGTTCACAATGCCGATCTCGGTCCCTACCTTTTAGGTAAGTGCGAACAGCGCCAACTTCTCACTCAATCATTTGTCAAAGGATTTAAATTCTTTCCCCATGAGTCTAGGGTGTCGTTTATGCTTTATGATAGTCAATTTACCATCTCACTTGAGAATTTTGCTTACCACTGCAAGCTCCTGTCTTGGGGTTCGCTTGACAAACCACCAAAGGCTGAGTTCGAAACATTCTTGACTAGTCTTTATTACGGTGAAACGAGGGGAGTGACACAAGGTAGAATAAAGAGCATTCATTTTCCCGCAACTCAGTACTTTGCATTTTAATGGGAAAATGCATAGTAGGCAAGCAAGACTGTAGTACGCTTTGTGCTCCAGACTTGAGCCTCATACACACCGCGCTCACCGGCGAAAGGAATTATAACCTTGGAGCGATTGCTGCACGCATACTTCAGCATAACGCCAACAGTGGCCGGTTCTATGGTGGAATTTATGCCATGCGTTTAGCATGAGGGTTCGGTGTTTCACCTTTGCCCTTTGACCCTATCCTTCCCATGCAGTATTTAGATTTTAACACCTTAAAAGACCATAAGATCCTTAAGGGAAAGATTGATAACTTCACTTACAATCTATTGGTTAACCAAACATCTGTTGTGCACACATATTTGCCTGCGCCTGCTCTTTTTGACTATCACAGCAAGGGAAGATATTTTGTTCTTGAGAGCGAGGCCCAAGCCCACAACGCAGCAGTGGAGGCAGCACGGTAGGCCGAGGTGTCCGCACCGAGAGCCTCCGTGAGTTACCACGCCGACTACTATCCAGGCTACTGATTGACTACCAAGTTAGGCCAAATGCCTAAGCTTGGGGGAGTACGTGTTCTCACTGACATTACATTCATGTACACTTATATTCATTTGTTGGTGTTCACACTTTTTCATTGTATTATCCATGCTTAGATTTATTTTCTTGTTTTCTTCTTGTGTGCTTGAAAAACTTTTGGAAAAACAAAAAAAATTAGTTGTAGCCCATTTACTTTCTATGCATGCTTACTAGTAGTATTAAAAAGAAAACCCAAAAAAAATTCCTTGTTCTTCTTTTGCTTGTTGGGAGCTTTCCCGTGTAAATAGTTTTTCTCGTTCTTGCCTTTTCCTTTTATTTGCTTGTTCAAGAAAACCGAAAACACCAAAAATATTTTAGTATGTTTCTCTGAACTTCATTTCTTTTTATTCGAGTTGTACCGAGGAGAAGACCACGATGAAAATGTTGAGTGGCTCTCATTTGAATAATTGTTGAACTAATAAAGAGCACAATTTACCTTGTCTTCTCCTGTTGAATAAAATGTCTGCAGATTCCAGCTTAGTCCATGGCACTCTTGCACTATTATTATTTTCATATCGTTCGGTTGTGCAAGTGAAAGGCAATAATGACGGCATCCGATGATCTAGCCATGGCAGAGAGAAACTGGTATGAACTTGACTTGTTCTATTTGTGTAAATATGTTTAACCTAGTATCCATGATTCAGCCCATTATGATTGAACATGTTTACAATGACAATTAGAGATTATAGTTTCTCATGTCATGCATAAGTAGCTAGTAGTGGATAATGATTTATCTTGGATATGAATATTGCGTTAAAATTATTGTGATGTAGTATGATGATATGGTATCGTCCTCTGGATGTTCGAGTGGCTTGACTTGGCACATGTTCAAGCATGTAGTTGAATCAAAACCAACATAGCCTCTATGATATTTATGTTCATGGTGTTCATATCCTACTCATGCTAGTGTCCAATGTTACTTATGCATAATGCATGATCATGATCGTTGTTGCTCTCTAGCTGGCCACTTATAATTCTAATTTCTAGCCTTCGCCTGTACTAAAGTGGGAATTCTGCTTGTACATCAAAAACCTTGAACCCAAAGTTATTCCAGATGAGTCCACCATACCTACCTATATGCGGTATTACCCTGGCGTCCTAAGTAAATTTGCATGTGCCACCTCTAAAAGATTCTAAATAAATTTCCGTTTTGTGTGCCTAGATCATTCATGGAACCATAGGAGGTGGTCGGTATCTTCCATGCTAAGCGGGTTATTCTCAAGTCGAGTGTTTATTCACTCGCCATCGCACGAGAAAAGGGGCGGTAATAGGGACGCCCAGTCCCAAACTGCAAACTGAAAAAGAGTTAATCTCTCAAATAATCAAACAAAACCTCCCAAGGAAGTCAAAACCTTTACTTTTATCATGTGGGAACTGCCACTAGCGTGCTTAGCATGGAATATATTGATAACTGATGGTCATGAAGTAAATGAGAAGGGTGCATATCTCAAAATATCAGTTACCTCTGTTTTAAAAATTGAGCTCTGGCACCTCTGGAAATCACTGCTTCCCTCTACGAAGGGACTATCTATTTACTTTTATGTTGTGTCATTTCCTTCTAAAACAAGCACTAGAATCTGAGAGCACAGCTGTCATGACTTATGCATTGTGTGTAGCTAATGTTGGGTGCATCATGACTGGATCTTTTCTAGCATGAATTATAATGTTTAGTCGCTGTTTGAACTTTGGAGGTGCTCTGCATTTATGTTTTGCGGTCTCAGAAAGGGCTAGCGAGATACCACTATTGTCATATTATATCATGGTTATTTTGACAACGTGTTGCCGTTTGAGATATCTTATTATTGCTCACTAGCTGATTATGTCATTGATATGAATCATTATAATCTTTAAGAGTTATTGTCGGCATGGTTAGTTATAATGTTGGCTGAAAACCTGGGTGATGTTTAAGCTTATTTATGCAAAGAATAGCAAAAGAGTTCATAAAAGTTTTTATTTTTCACTTTTAGTTTATGAACTGAATTGCTTGAGGACAAGCAAAGGTTTAAACTTGGGGGAGTTGATACGTATCCAACGTATCTACTTTTCCTAACGCTTTTCCTCTTGTTTTGGACTCTAATTTGCATGATTTGAATGAAACTAACCCCAGAGTGACGCTGTTTTCAGCAGAACTACCATGGTGTTGTTTTGTGCAGAAATAAAAGTTCTCGGGATGGAACAAAACTTTGCGAGGAATTTTTATATAATATATAAGAATTTCTTGAGCCAAGACCTACCGGAGAGGGGCCCCTGGGTGGGCACAACCCACCAGGGCGTGCCCCTCTCCTAGCGCGCCCAGGTGGGTTGTCCCCACCTGGTGGCCCCGTAGACCCTGATTCCGATGCTATAAAATCACATTATTCCAAAAACAAATCAAGGAGAAATAACTATCATGTTACACGAGACGGAGCCGCCGCCAAGCCAAGTTCTTCCTCGGGAGGGCAGATCTGGAGTCTGTTTGGGGCTCCGGAGAGGGGAATCTTCGTTCTTCGTCATCACCAACCCTTCTCCATTGCGAATTCCATGATGCTCCCCGCCGAGAGTGAGTAATTCCTTCGTAGGCTCACTGGTCGGTGAGGAGTTGGATGAGATTCATCATGTGATCAAGTTAGTTTTGTGTGTGCCTGATCCCTAGTATCCACTGTGTTCTAAGATTGATGTTGCTATGAATTTGCCATGCTTAATGCTTGTCACTTTGGGGCCGGGTGCCATGAACTCAGATCTGAACCGTTTATGTTATCATCATTATATCCATGTTCTGGATCCGATCTTGCAAGTTATAGTCACCTACTATGTGTTATGATCCGGTAACCCCGGAGTGAAATAACCGGGACTTCTTCCAGTGATTACCGTTGTTTGAGGAGTTCATGTATTCACTATGTGTTAATGCTTTGTTCCGGTTCTCTATTAAAAGGAGGCCTTAATATCCCTTAGTTTCCAATATGGACCCCGCTGCCATGGGAGGGTAGGACAAAATATGGCATGCAAGTTCTTTCCATAAGCACGTATGACTATATACAAAATACATGCCTACATTATATTGAAGAATTGGAGCTAGTGTCATATCGCCTAGGTTATAACTGTCTCATGATAAATATCATCCAACAAGTCACCGATCCAATGCCTACAAATTTACCTTATATTGTTCTTGCTAAGTTACTACTGCTATCATCACTGTTACACTTGCTACAAAATTACTGCTATCACTGTTACTATTACTATTGCTCCTGCCACTACTATCAAAACTATCATATTAGTTTGCTACTGATTACTTGCTGTAGATAATTAATCTCCAGGCATGGTTGAATTGAGAACTCAACTGCTAATACCTTCAAATATTCTTTGGCTCCCCTTGTGTCGAATCTATAAATTTGGGTTGAATACTCTACCCTCGAAAACTGTTGTGATCCCCTATACTTGTGGGTTATCAACCTTCAACCACTTTATCGAAACATGTCCAAACCCTAAACTCCAATTTGGCTGCACTGATTCTTTCTACCCAGAGCCACCTAGTTCACTTGACATAGCTATTGCCAGAAACCCTAATGATTCAGTCACACCGATACGGATATCTATCCCACCAAGATGTCCTTGCCAACTCTCTGTTACTTATTGCAATTATTTCTGCCTCACCGAGAATTGCAATCGGTCTCACCGAGATGGCTTGCCAACTCTCTATTGCCTCATTGCTTCACTTTTCGGTCCCACCAAGTTGATGCAATCGGAGCCACCGAGACGAGGTCTGCCCTAAGCTCTAGCACATCAGTCCCACTGAGTTGTTCTAGTCGGTCCCACCGAGATTCCCAACATTCATATTTTTGAACATATCGGTGCCACCGAGTTTACTAATCGATGCAACCGAGTTTACTAATCAGTGCCACCGAGATGAGTCAAATGTGTGTAATAGTTGGATTTTATGTGGAGGTTATATATACCCCTCCACCCCCTTCTCCATTTGTGAGAGAGCCATCACAATGTGCCTACACTTCCATACATTTTCTGAGAGAGAACCACCTACTCATGTGTTGAGATCAAGAGATTCCATTCCTACCATTTGAACCTTGATTTCTAGCCTTCGCCAAGTTGTTTTCCACTCAAATCCCTCTTCCACCATAGCCAAATCTGTGAGAGAGAGTTCAATGTTGGGAAGACTATCATTTGAAGCACGGGAGCAAGGAGTTCATCATGAACACACCATCTATTACCTTTTGGAGAGTGGTGTCTCCTAGATTGGTTAGGTGTCGCTTGGGAGCCTCCATCGTGATGTGGAGTTGAACTAAGAAGTTTGTAAGGGCAAGGAGATCGCCTACTTCGTGAATATCTACCCGAGTGAGGCAAGTCCTTCATGGGCGATGGACATGATGGGATAGACAAGGTGCTTGTTTGGGGACCCTTCATGGGTGGAGCCCTTCGTGGACTCGCGCAACTGTTTCCCTTCGTGAGTTGAAGTCTCCATCAACGTGGATGTACGATAGCACCACCTATCATAACCATGCCAAAAATTCTCCGCGTCTCCATTGCATTTGCACACTCCAATCTCATCCCTTCACATTTCTTGCAACTTGCATGCTTTACTTTTCCCGCTGCCTATACTCTTGTCATGCTTGCTTGATTGTGTGTGCCTTAACATGTGCTAAACCCATCCTTAACTTAAATAAATTATAAACTGCCACTTTTACGTGTTAAGGGTCTATTCACCCCCCTCTAAACCAATCTTCTTGATCCTTTGAACGCTCAATCGTGGACCTTGTATCTTAATGCATCTTATTTAGGTCAGTGCTCTCGCGCTTGCGCCCATGTTCGCATGTTCTTGGAGTGGTAGAGGAAGGATGTCCAAGGGCGACGGCGGGTTGAAGCCATAAATGACCTCGAAGCGGGACTTGCCGGTAGTAGAGTGTCATGATCGATTGCAGGTGTACTCGGTGATGGGTAAGCATTCCTCCCGCTCCGTGATGTTCTTCTTGATCAACACAAATAGTAGAGTAGGTAGCGTCCCATAGTTGCAAGAATGTAAAGGGATGGGATTGGAGTGTGCAAACACAATGGAGACGCGGAGAATTTTTGGCAACACATGCTACTCGCCACTCACTATTACAACGTGCTACTCCAATCCCATACCTTTTGCGTCCGGTCAAAGCGGTGAGTGGCACGTTGGCTACGTGAAGTTCTGCATCTTTTTCATCACCCATGGTGCCCTTGAGGATACGCTACAAGACCTTAAAAGATACTTGTCCTCTGCACCAACTCTAGTCGCGCCAAAACCACAAGAACCGTTGCTACTATATTCAGCGGCAACAAATCAAGTGGTTAGTGCTGCAGTAGTTGTGCAAAGAGAAGCTGATGATGAGGAAGCAACCACGGCATGGTCCTCCATTGATGAAGTTGCAGTTTCCCCGACAATATCAGATGCCGGGAATGAAAAGGTGGTGCGAGAGAAGGCAGTTGAGAAGCAAGTTACGTCCAAGAAGAGAGTGGTGCAGCGACCCATATACTTTGTTAGATATCTACTGCAGGGGGCTAGGTCAAGATATTCAGGCGTGCAAAAATTGCTTTTTGGCCTCCTCATGGGCTCAAGAAAGTTGCGCCAATATTTCCAAGCACATGAGATCACGAAGGTCACCTGTTTCCCGTTGCAAGACATCCTAAGGAATCCAGAGGCAACCGACAGGATAGTGGAATGGGCTCTGGAGCTGTTGAGCTTTTCACTCAAGTTTGATAGCACCTCAACTATTCAAAGCAGATCCTTGGATGAATTCATTGCGGAATGAAACTGAGAAGAGTTGGATCATGTACTTTGATGGTGCTTTCTCGTTGCAAGGCGCTGGCGCCGGGGTGCTACTTATTGCACCTACTGGAGAGCATCTCAAGTACGTGGTTCAAATGCATTTTCCCCGGGAAGAAGCTACCAAAAACACTACTGAGTATGAGGAGCTACTTGCTGGCCTCAGAATTGCGGTAGAGTTGGGGATCAAAAAGTTGATCGTCTGAGGGGATTCACTGCTTGTGGTGAAACAGGTGAACAAGGATTACCAGAGCCCGTTGATGGAATCGTACGTGGCCGAAGTGAGAATGTTGGAAGAACAATTTGACGGCCTGCAAACGGAGCACATCCCTCATGCGGAAAATAGCGTTGCTAACCAGCTGTCAAAGTGTGCCGCCCAAAAGCTACCTGTGGAACCAGGGACCTTCGTGCTCCACTTAACTCAAGCCATAGTTACCCCGTCAACGAGAGCCCAGAAACGGAGGAAGATAAGTACCCACAACTAATTTTTGACAGAGCTTCCAGAAGCCACTGGCGAAGCAGATACTGAGAATGTCGATGCACCTGTCTGTGAGCAGCGGCCTCATGCAGAACCCCATATTCTTGCCTTTGAGATTAGCGCTCCCGAGGACGAAGAGATGCCTTTAGTACTTGTTTTAGAGCCCCAGGCTACAACATGGGGGCAACAAATAGTTCAGTTTCTCCAAACAGGAGAACTTCCCGAAGCGCAAGAGCAAGCTGAAAGAGTATCCCATCAGTCAAGTATGTACCAGTTTGTGGATAACATTCTATGCAGAAAGCGACCCAACGGAGTGAAATTGAAGTGCATAACTCAGGAAGATGGACATAAGTTGTTGGCAGAGATACATGGAGGTATATGCGGTTCACACATAGGAGCAAGAACCCTTGTCGGGAAAGCTTTCCGATAGGGCTTTATTGGCCCACTGCCCTCCAGGATGCAACTGAGCTAGTAACAAAATGTGAAGCATGCCAGTTACATTCGAAGAGCATACATTATCCAGCGCAAGCCCTTCAAACAATTCCTCTATCCTGGCCCTTTTCGGTCTGGGGGCTCGACATTTTGGGCCCCTTCCCCCGTGCTACTGGGGGCTTTGAGTTCTTGTACGTCACCATCAACAAGTTCATAAAGTGGACTCAAGTGGATCCGGTGAGAAAGGTAATAGCACAGTCAGCCGTCAAGTTCTTCAAAGGATTGGTTTGCCAGTTCGGAGTCCCAAACAGGATCATCACTAACAACGACACCCAATTCACGAGCCATACTTTCATGCAATAGACTCAGAACCTTCGAAGCAAGGTATGATTTACATCTATTGCCCACCCAAGGAGCAACGGGCAAGCAGAAAGAGCAAATGTTGAAGTATTGCATGGGCTCAAGACAAGAACTTTTGACAGACTACACAAGTGCGGGAGGCATTGGATTGCTGAGTTGCCAGTGGTTCTTTGGTCACTCAGAATGACACCAAATCAAACTACTGGCTAGATACCCTTCTCCCTAGTCTATGGTGCAGAAGTGGTGCTCCCCACGGAACTCATATACGGGTCACCTCGAGTACTTTCCTAGTATGAAGTAGCACAACAGCAGCTCCGGCATGACGATGTCATGCTCCTCAAAGAAGATTGTCTCTGAGCTGGTGTGCATGCTGCATGCTATCAGCAACCTTTGCACCGCTATCATAGCCGCAAGGTTCATGCCTAGGTCGTGAAGAAGGTGACCTTGTCCTTCAGCACGTTCAGTCTGCCAAGGGTGCAAACAAGTTGACGCCGGAGTGGGAAGGCCCTTAGCGGGTAGTACATGTCACCAGACCTAGCGCAGTCTGTCTGCAGACTGAAGATGGCACTCACATGCAAAACTCATGGAATATTGAGCATCTTCGCAAGTTATAATCATAAGGTGCGGTTGCCGTGCCATTCCCCGGCAACCTGATTTGTACAAGCATAGTCTCCAAGACTTGTAACCCTTTGTAAAAAGCCAGGCGCAGACCCTGTGCACAGCTGAATAAAACCAAGTGTTTTCCAAAACTTGCATGCATGTTTTGTTGCCTATTTCGACATGATTTTGGTGATATTACACTGTTTTTAGGTAAAATAACTGATATGCTGTTGAAGGCTTCATGCTACCCTCTACCTTCTTTTTTCTGATGAAAGTGGAAAGATCCCTCATGAGCAACTTTCCCGGGGGGAAGATGGATGGAAGCTACAATAGTACACCAACCCTTTCATATTAAAGTAATAAGAAGTACAACAAAGAAAGATAAGTTTGTTTCATTTAAAATTTCCCATCATTCCATGTTATGCATAAGTACGATAAAATTGCACGCGAGAGAACGTTGCCGCGTTTACCATTCCCGCTCCTATCCTTGCCTCGAGTTCACTCGATAGGGTCAGTTGTAGCTGCATTTGCGTACATCATTCGTGATCCTATCCTTTCCTCGAGTCCACTCAATAGGATCAGTCGTAGCCACATTTGAAAAAGACTGGCAAGGAACCGACCTCTATAGACGCTCCTAACTCACTCCGAGTCTACTCGGCGGAGATTGGTAGTAGCTGCGTTGGAGGCCGGCAAGGGGCTTGCCAGAAGCCTTGTTTAAAAAAAGTGTTGAGAGCAGGTCCTTCAACCCAACAGAAGCATGCACAAATTCTCGGCAAGTTCCTTTCTTTCAATTTATGCGAGATAAATAAGTACAAATCATACAAGTGCTCGCATGGATGGGGAAATACTTAAAATTTTGATTCAAGCACAGCGAGCGCCTACATTTTTTCAATTAAAAAGGAAAAGTGCTCTGTAATGCCTTTCTTGTCCTTCTGCTCCTAGGGTTTACATCGAGAGCAAGGAGGGCAAAAGGAGCGCCTGGGTAGAAGCCCAGCCTGACCCCATCAAGACCAGAGGGACACATCCCGACAAGATTGGGAGAGTGCCACCCCCGGAGGGAAGACAAATCCAGAGATGGAGGGAGCGGCTAGGCGATTGCCTATTCACCCCTGCTAGGACCAGAAGGACGCGGCTCGGCAGCGACACCAGCAGGGAAGACGAAGCTGGAGTCCACGAGCATGCCGGAGTCGAGCTAGAGGTGGTGGTGGCGTCCAAGACCAAGCACCCCTGGCAAATCGCTCTGCCGGGGTCCAGCTGCAGATGGCGGTGCTGCCGGCGCCCAGCTGGTGATGATGATGCCACCGGCGTTCAGCTCGAGTCCAAGTCATCATCTTTGGACTTGACGACCAGGGACTCGCCCTCGTTGTCTTCACCATTCGTGTTCTCCTTGTCACTATCGCTCGAGAAGGAGCTTTCATCGTTGCTCGAGCTTTCTACACAGCACCCGAGGGGAGCGCCCGAATGCCCAAAGACCTTGACAGAGAGCATGTCGGGCTCCACCAAATTGAAGCGAGGGACATGCCCCTCCACAAGATAGTGGGCGTGGGCGAAGATTTTCCACACGCGCCTAAAGAGTATGACACGGGGCATGGCAAAGTCCGCATTCACCCACATGGAGCCATTACAGTAGCCACTCATGCACAACTACAGCCCCAGTGGCTAGTCGACCTCCATCACCGTGGCGAAAGGACGGGGGAGCCGTAGATGACTGTGGGGATGTAAGTTCATGTAGTGCCTCTTAGTGAATTTGGTGGATTGGAGACTTATAGGTTAATGGATTAATGTGTTTGTGAGTGTACACAAGTCTTATAAGTCTCTAAGGAGTTTGATATTTCCAAAGAAAGTCGACCCCTAAAAATGAATGTCTTCATTTGAAGACTTTGGTTTTCTTGAAGACTTTGAAAATGAGGAAATTGGTGTGACCTTGAAGATATTGATATTGATGCAAGGATTATGAAGCGTCAAGACTTTTGTTTTTGTAGTTTAATTTCCTTCTTTTGAGTTATAGGAAACACCATACTGTTAAAGCGGGTCGAGGTAATACTAAGGAAAATTTTCCATGTGATGCTCATCTCAAAGCCTACACATACCCAATCCTTCGAGTGAAGCCTTTGGAAATCTCTCGCAGTTCAGTCAATTTCTTCAGTGACAGAGATGAAGATCATCTGGTCTCTGAGGAATTTGTTCTGACTGAGGAGTTAGGAATTCGCCAGTGCGAATTGCCTACAGCGAGGAACATGATAGCCCTGAGGAATTTGAGAGCTCAAATTTCCGACCATTGTTGTGCTTCGCGCCAGCTGTCCCAAATATCTTATCCACATAACGGTCATATCATTAGGG
Organism: Aegilops umbellulata; assembly: GCA_032464435.1. Classification (NCBI taxonomy): domain Eukaryota; kingdom Viridiplantae; phylum Streptophyta; class Magnoliopsida; order Poales; family Poaceae; genus Aegilops; species Aegilops umbellulata. Next base: position 308,504,655 of record CP136056.1, on the reverse strand, counting down.
GCATTTATGTATTATCATGTCGGGCTGCTCCCTGGCTATAAATAGCTGCCCCCCGCAACCACTAGCTGGTTGGTGGCTGCTCCAAGAGAAACTGACACTTGTCATTTGGAGCATCCCATACTCCGAGGACTTTGAGAGAAAATCATTAGTGAGGAAAAACCCAAAACCCCAACACCTAAATCCCAAAGTAATTGAGCATCACTGAAGAGATTGCTCCTGTGAGGAACTGACACTTGTTACCTTTGAAGATTGTGCATCTTCCAGACGGTTAGGCGCCAAGGTCTAGAGCATCAGAATTATGGATCGTCAAGTGACCAAGTCTGTGAAGGTTTGGAAGTCACCTTGAGGACTTACCACGAGTGATTGGGTGAGGTCTGTGTGACCTTAGCTCAAGGAGAATATGGTAAGGAGGTGTCCTAGGACTGTGTGTCCTTTGGTTTAAATACCAAGCCTCTCCAACCAGACGTACAACCGTCATAGCAGTTGGAACTAGTCTACCAAATCACTGTCTTCATCGAGCTACTGGTTCTATTTCCTCAAACCTTTCGTTTCCTCATTACTTGTTTATGAAATTGATCGTTACTGCTTGAAGACTTTGACTAAACACTTTCTCAATTTCCTCAATCCTATTTCTTCAGTCATCTTGTCTTCTGCCTGCTTATCCTGTTTAGACGCTACCTCTGCTCTGTGTATGTTTAATTTCATCATGATGACTATGCTACTGTCATGTTATGCATGCACCTGAGTACTTTATCCGCTGCTTGTATTTTGTCACTTATCAAATTCCTCAGGTAGTAATTCCTCAGTGACAAATTAGTAAAAATCGCATATTCACCCCCCTCTAGTCGATATAACACACTTTCAATTGGTATCAGAGCAAGGTACTCCCTTGTTCTATGTGATTTTGGTTTAACCACCTAGAGTTTTAGTTATGTCAACTCCAGGCATGATCAAGGTCTCGGCTGGGTGTCCTACCTTCGATTGGATGGACTACACCTACTAGAAGAACAAGATGCACATGCATCTTGAGGTATCCAAACTATCATGCATTGGCAACCCCACAAATCCATATGCCGATGAACAACATGATGGGTTTGGTTAATCAATTTGAAATACCTCATGTTAAAATTTCCAATAGCATACAAGAAAGTGTTTCACCTTTTTATTCATCGGTAACTAATTTGCAATATGTGAATCCAACCTTGCCGATGGATGGGAGAATTGGCCATGCTACGACTAGCTATTCGGCCAGTTACTCTCAACCATCATATGCTACACCTCATGTTAGTGATTTCTCAGCACCGTATGAAACTGTAGACGTTCATAATTCGGCCACGTATCTTCATGGTCATAGCCGAATAAGTGAAAATTTTACAGGAACACATGTGCCGTCATCAAATACTTCAGCATATAATGCATACTCTACGCAATTCAAGAATTTCGGCAACACTCACGAATCATTGCCGAAAAAATCTGAAAGTATTGTAGAGCAATCCCTTCCAGAAGCGGTTGTGGCTTCATTAAAAAAGAGCTTGGCACAAAACAAGAGAATTAGTGCTCTTTGCCTTGAACAATATGAAAAGGGGCTATTTCCTGATTATGCCGCAATAAAAGCTAGAGTTTTGCCAGAAGATGAATCTTTGCCAATTAATAAAATTGGCGAGCAAAAATATTGTTTTACATCAATACATATGCCTTCACCTACTGCTACATCATATTATACACGGCCTACACAATTGCAAAGTTTCGGCAACACCCATGTGTCATTGCCGAAAGAATCCAAAAGCATTGGGGAGCAAACTAATCTGGAGCGGGCTGAAATTGAGAGGGGAGTTAAAGCTTTGCGCGATAGGGTGCAAATACTTCGCCAAGAGAGAATTGATAGGGAATTATCTCAAAGAAAAGAAACCTTGCCAATTGATATAACTGGTGAAAAGAATGATGATTCGGAAATTAAAAGTGCTTCCGTTGAAAGAGCCGAATCAAGTAGTATATATTCCGAATCCATGAAATCCAAAGAGGAAAACATTGTTGAGAGAGCGCACGGAAAGTATAGCAAGACAGCCATACTTGATTTTTCTGAAGTTAATGGAACCTACTTCCTGCCCTATGAGTTTCGTGCCATAGAAATTGACAAGCTTCAAGGACAAGAACAAGTAGCAGAACAAAGTTCGACCGACAAAAACCTTCAGTGTAATGATGCACGAAACCAAGAAAAAGATGATGAAGAGGCGTTGGGGAGCCACTCAAAGATGAAGAAAGATATTGTTCAAGTCACACTACCATCATGCTCTCCCAACATATTTGAAGAGGTATGTTTAGCAAGTAATTTACCTATTTTCAGATTTGTTCAAAACTTTATTGTTGATGCATCTATTAGAAAAATCTTCTTAAGTGATTTTGAAAGACCAATGAAGAAGGGTAATTTACTTGTTAGCAATAAAATTGTTATAGAACATATCGGTCAACCCATTGCGCCATTTTTTAAAGACCGATACTGACTTATCATTGCAATCAAGGCTTTCCTCATTGCTTTATTTAAAGTTCGTATCTACATGGGTAGCTTTGCTTGTTTCATACTTGGCTTACTCTTGGTCTCAATTGAGGCATGCATGTTCTAACTATTTTTGTTTCAGAAACATAAAGCCAAGGTTAGATTCTTTTCAGAAAATCGATGCCATTACAATATCTTATCCAATGACATCAGTAAAAGAATGCAAAATAAAAACCATAGCCGAATGGGGTCATACAAAATCAAAACCATTCGTTTGCTTAACTCCAAAGCCGTTTTTACAGCAAGATTGGCTAGAAAATAAAAAAATTCCCTTCAATTCCAATATGTGTGATCAAATCTTTGATTTGTTGTTGAGAAATAATTATATTAGAATTCTTGATCACCATGTTGAGCCATCTGTCCGGGGACGAATGTATTGTAAGTTGCATGATTCATCCAAGCATAATTTTGAGGATTGCAACATGTTTCGTCAAATAATTAAATCAGCCATTGATAAAAGGACGATTGAAATTTGTTGAGACACCAAGAGATGACCAGTCTATTCCGATTGGTCCCTATGGCCGAATTTTTTTGCATCGGCTGCTTCAAGCCGATCCACTTAAAGAGAAGGTAAAAACTGCAGGTGATGGGATCAAGCTTTCAAGTAAAGAAGTTATTGAAGAGCATAATGAACATAATCTTGAGGTCGAGAATTCCATCAAAGCTACAATGGAGACGCCAAGGACTTGGGGGCAGCAAAAAAATCCAATGATCGACGAAAGCAAACCAAAAGAAAACAAAGGCCGAAATAAGCACAAGTGTAAGAGATCAAAAATCACCTTCGCTGAACTATTGGATAAATATTAAAAGAAGAGTGAAGAGAACAATACTTATCGGCCAAATCATGCAAAGAACCCAAGATCACCCCTAAGGCGCAAATATGAGGATTGGTATTGGCAAAGTGAGAATTTTAATGCAACATATTCATATCCTTATTTTGGGCCGCCAATGCCAATGCCGTGGATGCCTCCCTATGCTCATATAGATCCATATCCATCATGGGAAAGGTATGATACAAGGGCACATTATCCATCTTATTTTAGACCATCTCACCAATATTATGCAGCTCCGAGAAGATCAACATTTGAACAATCACATGCTAAAGACCGTTTCCATCATAAGGAATCGGTCCAGAGCTCAAGGAAGAAGAAAGAGGTCGTCAAGCAAGTTTACCGTGTTAAAAGAGATGGTCGTAAGAGTGCAACTTCAGATTTGATCTCAAATGAAAAAGAGCTAATTAAAGTGTTGACATTGGCTACTAAAGGCAATGAGACGAAGCAACCAATTACTGAGAGCCAAAGTGCCAAATCTGAAGAAAAGAAGTTGAGAGTGCACAAGGCCAAAAAGGATTGCGATTGGTCAAAATAGAATCACAGCCGAGATGCCCACTCGGCTTATCGTATTGGCAAAAGAGGGAATTACACTAACTTAGTGCACAAGAACTTGAAGAAAGGAACATGGCATGGGTTCCCAAAGGAAGTGCTCAGAATAAGAATCATGTGCAAGCCTCCATTACAAGAAGTGCGGCAAAGGTGAAGAAGGAAAAGAGTGAAAACTATGAAGGACCAAGATTAAGGTTTCAGCATCTTCGGTCTACACATTGTCCATATTCTTCAACTATGTCATTAACGCCTATGCCATGGAATTCATCATCAGGTTTGATTGGTAACCCTCAATGGGCTTATTTTAATCCATGGATGCAATGTAATTTCTTACATCATGAAAGGGTGTTACCAAGTCACTATACATTTGATTAGCTACAAGTTTGTTGCTGATCCAAAGGGCCGAAATACTTGATTTGTCATTTCATTTGTTTATTTCGGCTATATGTGCTTTGAATGAAGTTTACATGGTAATGGCCAATATTTATCTATCGTCCTAAGAGTATGTCAATGCATGGCCGGTGCAATATTATAACATTGTCCTTAGTTTGATTGGAGAGCAAGACAAGGTACGTGCTCATGGAAATTTATATTTATATTTGAATGGAGTTGAGATATGATGACCGATGTCATTGAATACATGATGCATATACCAATTCATAGTTACAGAATTGGCTAGGGGGCTTATACTTTGTTTGGATATGTTTTGGCTTATGTGTCTTTGAGATCTATAAGAGGCCAAATCATAGCAGATTTTATTACGGAACATCAGATTAATGACATGCATAATATTAATATTAGCCTTGTCTCTCTAGTACTATGGAGATTATGTTTTGATGGTTCAATTCATACAATGGCCAAAGTGTTGGTGTTGTTTATATATCTCTTTATGGTACTAAGCCTCGTGCCGCTTAGATTTTTTTATGGATGATTAATCAAGGCCGGATATGCATTGTTATTCGGATTGACTCTTTTACTTGCTATAGGTGCTATACATATTGAAGCTTTCGGTGATTCGTTATGAGTAGTGCAACAAATATCCAAGGGTTATCAATGTTTTGACGAATCACTTATATCTTGGGGTATGTCTAGATGCAGAATTTACCTTGGGTTGCATTAAAATTGTTCATATATTTAGACATGACAATTTGAGAGAATTGGCATAGAAAGCATCCGGCTACCATGTCCATCATGTTGTATTGCATTTCTCTCAATAGCCGATGCTTAGTCTCGTCAACATAGGTAAGGCCGAACCAAAGTCCACAGCTTCGGCCACTAATGAAATTTTTATGCAGGCGAAAGTAAGGATTGGAGAAAGTCTATTATTGATTATCTACAAAATCCTAGCAAAAGGGTGAACAATATGGTTCGAAGGATGACCATGAGATACATATCTATGGAACTTTAGCGTCGGACTGTTAATGAAGCTGAGAAGGTTTCACCCAAGTTTGCATCAGAAAGTTCACACAAGACATGGCCGATATATACTTATCGTCCTAAGAACATATAAATGGCCGATGGAGTGTTGACATCGTCCTTAGAACAAACTTGGTACAAGTTATCTTTCGGCACGCTAGCTTTGCCGAAAAACACTTGGAGCGTCTTGTATGATTTGAGTCTTTGCTTTTTAGTTTACCACAATCATCCTTGCTATACACACCTTTTGAGAGAGCCATACATGATTTGGAATTTGTTAGAATACTCTATGTGCTTCACTTATATCTTTTGAGTTACATAGTTTTGCTCTAGTACTTCACTTATATCTTTTAGAGCACGGTGCTGGACTTGTTTTATAGAAACTATTGATCTCTCATGCTTCACTTAGATTATTTTGAGAGTCTTAAATAGCATGGTAATTTGCTTAAATAATCCTAATATTCTAAGTATTCAATATTAGTAAAAAAATTCTTATGAGTGTGTTGAATACTAAGAGAAGTTTTGATGCTTGATGATTGTTCTGAGATATGGAGGTAATAATATCAAAGTCGTGCTAGTTGAGTAGTTGTGAATTTGAGAAATGCTTGTGTTGAATTTTGCAAGTCCCGTAGCATGCACGTATGGTAAACGTTATGTAACAAATTTGAAACATGAGGTGTTCCTTGATTGTCCTCCTTATGAGTGGCGGTCGGGGACGAGTGATGGTCTTTTCCTACCAATCTATCCCCCTAGGAGCATGCACGTAGTGCTTGGTTTTTGATGACTTGTAGATTTTTGCAATAAGTATGTGAGTTCTTTATGACTAATGTTGAGTCCATGGATTATACGCACTCTCACCCTTCCATCATTGCTAGCATCTTCGGTACCATGCATTGCCCTTTCTCACATTGAGAGTTGGTGCAAACTTCGCTGGTGCATCCAAACCCCGTGATATGATATGCTCTTTCACACATAAACCTCCTTATATCTTCCTCAAAACAGCCACCATACCTACCTATTATGGCATTTCCATAGCCATTCCGAGATTTATTGCCATGCAACTTTCCACCATTCCGTTTATCATAACACATTCATCATTGTCATATTGCTTAGCATGATCACGTAGTTGACATTGTATTTGTGGCAAAGCCACCATTCATAATTATTTCATACATGTCACTCTTTGTTCTTTGCATATCCCGGTACACAGCCGGAGGCATTCATATAGAGTCATACTTAGTTCTAGTATCGAGTTGTAATCATTGAGTTGTAAATAAATAGAAGTGTGATGATCATCATTTTCTAGAGCATTGTCCCAAGTGAGGAATAAAAAAAGAACAAAAAAAGAGAGAAAGGCCATAAAAAATGAGAAGGCCCAAAAAAATGAGAGAAAAAGAGAGAAGGGACAATACTATCCTTTGCCACACTTGTGCTTCAAAGTAGCACCGTAGTCTTCATGATAGAGAGTCTCTTGTTTTATCACTTTCATATACTAGTGGGAATTTTTCATTATAGAACTTGGATTGTATATTCCAACAATGGGCCTCCTCAAGTGCCCTAGGTCTTCGTGAGCAAGCAAGTTGGATGCACACCCACTTAGTTTCTTTTGTTGAGCTTTCATACATTTATAGCTCTAGTGCATTCGTTGCATGGCCATCCCTACTCCTTGCATTAACATCAATCGATGGGCATCTCCATAGCTCATTGATTAGCCTCGTTGATGTGAGACTTTCTCCTTTTTTTGTCTTCTGCACATAACCCCCATCATCATATTCCATTCCACCCATAGTGCTATGTACATGGCTCGCGCTCATATATTGCGTGAAAGTTTATAGGTTTGAGATTACTAAAGTATGAAACAATTTCTTGGCTTGTCATCGGGGTTGTGCATGATGAGAGCATTCTTGTGTGAAGAAAATGGAGCATGACTAAACTATATGATTTTGTAGGGATGAACTTTCGTTGGCCATGTTATTTTGAGAAGACATAATTACTTAGTTAGTATGCTTGAAGTATTATTATTTTTATGTCAATATCAACTTTTGTCTTGAATCTTTCAGATCTGAATATTCATACCACAATTCAGAAGAATTACATTGAAATTATGCCAATTAGCACTCCGCATCAAAAATTCTGTTTTTATCATTTACCTACTCAAGGACGAGCAGGAATTAAGCTTGGGGATGCTTGATACGTCTCCAACGTATCTATAATTTTTGATTTCTCCATGCTATATCATCTACTGTTTTGGACAATATTGGGATTTATTATCCACTTTTATATTATTTTTGGGACTAACCTATTAACCGGAGGCCCAACCTAGAATTGCTGTTTTTTTGCCTATTTCAGAGTTTCGCAGAAAAAGAATATCAAACGGAGTCCAAACGGAATGAAACCTTCGGGAGCGCGATTTTTGGAACAAACATGATCCAGGAGACCTGGACCCTACATAGAGAAGCTTCCAGGAGGCCACGAGGTAGGGGGGCGCCCCCCCCCCCCCCCAGGCGCGCCCTCCACCCTCGTGGGCCCCATGTTGCTCCACCTACGTACTTCTTCCTCCTATATATACCTACGTACCCCAAACGATCAGATAGGAGCCAAAAACCTAATTCCACTGCCGCAACCTTCTGTACCAACGAGATCCCATCTTGGGGCCTGTTCCGGAGCTCCGCCTGTCGGGGTGGACTGTGTCCCCCGCGAGCACCTATGGGGCCGGAGCCCCTTTCGTTGTCCGGTGAGGGGGGCGGAGGGAGCACAGAGAGCAGATCGAGGCGAGCACACGGGCGGTTTACCCAGGTTCGGGCCGCGATGCACGCGTAAAACCCTACTCCTGCTTGGTTGTATTGAACTGGGGAGCTCGGGAGCTTGGAGAGCTAGCTGCACCGAGCGTATGGCTGTCTGGATCCCAAATCTCGGAACCTCGGAACCCCGGACCCCCAGAATGTCCGAACCCCATCTACGTTGCACACGGGCCTCCTTTTATAGCGCAAAGGGGTCACCGACAGGTGTCAACGTAAGAGAAAGGGGTAAAAGTGTAAAAGGGGTGGTAGTTGTAACAGTGCGGGAACGGTGGCGCTACAGTGCGGCACAGTGTTATCATACCTACTTCTGACGGTAGGGGACAAGGGCATTAAATGCCCGTCACGGTCGCCTGGACAACACCGAGGCGGACCGTTAGGTGCGCCACCGCTCGCCACGATGGTGGCTGCATGCCACCGCATACCCCAGGCTGCGCGGTGCCCCGCCACGTGCCCTTAGGGGAAGCCCCGGAGCGACGCGTGGGCGGGCGAGCCGGAGCGCAGTCCTGAGGTGGCGATTTGCCGCGGCAAGTGGCTTGCCGCGGGGGTCGTCTTCCTGTGCCTGATAGCTTGCCGGCTATCAGGCCTTGCCGGGGCGCATAGCGCGCCGTGGCGGTCTTCTCTTGTGGTGCCTGGGTTCGGCCTTCCCGACAAGCTCCTCTCGTCGGGGTCTCGATCTTCTGTCTCGTATACTTTGTTCGTGGATGGCATTTCATGGGCTCAGTCGTCCCGGCAAGCTCCTCTTGCCGGGGTCTTGTCTTCTTGGCCCGGCAAGCTCCTCTTGCCGGGGGCCTTGTCTTCTTGGCCCGGCAAGCTCCTCTTGCCGGGGGCCTTGTCTTGAATGCTTGGTCTTCTCTTGGCGCTTCCTGGGCGGGCCTTGCCGCAGGGTGCTACAACTGCCCGTGCACAAGTCTGGGGTACTAAGGTACCCCTACTTTAGTACACCGACAGGAGCCCCCGGGCCTGGGCCACACACGGTGCCGAGCGTCGTTGGGCCAGGCCCTAACAGTGCACGGGCGCGCATGGCCTTGGTCGCGCTGCTCCTTAACTCCGCACCCGCCGCACCTTCCCCAGGCGGCGCGCGCTTATCGCGGCGTCGTGGGGGCGGGGCGTGCGGGGTGAGCGTGACGTGGGTGGCGTGCGCGGGGCTGAACCGCGCAGGCGCGCGTCACGTCGCGCACGATCTCTTTATTCGGAGAGGCGAAGCGTCCCCCCCCCACCTCTTCCTCTTATAGCGGAGGAAAGTAGGGGCGGTTCGCCTTTCCCTTGGTTGCTACCTCTCTAAAACCTCTGCCACCTCCTTCTCCCAGAGGCAGCAGCGATCTGCCCTCGGAGTGCCCGGCGTCGTCAACTTCGACGATCCCCCTCCCCCGCCCCCGTCATGGCCCCGAAGAGCGATAAGGCGAAGGGGAAGGCTGCGAAATCGGCCGAGGCGCTACGGCTTGAAGCGCTTCGGAAGGAGACGGCGACGTTCCCCCCCCAGCTCAGTGCGGTGGAGCTGAGGGAAAAGTACTGCCTTTTCTGGTCGACGAAGACGCGAGCGCATCCGCGCACGCGGGTGCTCCCCACCGAAGCCCAGAAGCAGTACCCGACCGGGTATCCTTTCTTCGTCGTCTTCTTCTACTGCGGGCTCTGCCCGCCTTACTCGGAGTTCTTCTGTGAAATCATGAACACCTATGGCCTCCACCTCCTCGACTTTACCCCCAATGCCGTCCTGACAATGGCGGTCTTCACGCACCTCTGCGAGAACTTCGTCGGAGTTCGTCCCAACGTGGCCCTCTTCCGGCACTTCTTTGTCCCTCGGGTGGAGAAAGGAGAGCCGCTGTCCGGTGGGATCGCCTGGGTTTCCCGGTCCGGCAAGAAGGAGGCCTACTTGGATGGGGACCTCTGCGGCAGGTGGGAGGAGTGGAGGGCGGAATGGTGCTTGATTGTCGAGGACCATCCGCAGCCGTTCACCGTCGTGCGCCGAACTCCGGTGGTGCGCGGCGATGGCTGGAGCGAGGTGTCCCCGGATGATGTCAGATTGAAGATCGCCATCACCCGGATCCTGCGTCTCAGGCTTGCCGGTCTCACCGTCGGCGCCGTCGGCACGGATTTCCTTCGCCGCCGGATCGCCCCCCTGCAAGAGAGGGGGAAGCCGGCCTGGGAGTTCCAGAATGCGGCGGACATCATGAGGCTGCGTCCGGGCCTCAATTTCAACTTCACCGTGCTGGAGCACGACGCGATGTTGAAGGAGTTGTTCAAGCACGACCCCGACCACCCGGAGTGGTTCTGGCTGCCGCCGGGCGTCGTTCCCTTGTGCAACAACTCGTCGCTCAGCCATATCCTTGCGATGATGCCATTGTGCGACTCGCATGGGGTCAATGCGACCTGGCAGGAGCCGCCGGAGGATGTCGTGCGGGCCTTCTTCGACGGCCTGGAGGAGGAGCCAGTCGATCCCGCCGAGAAGGATGGCCTCATCCGAGACACCACCGCGGCGGAGTTGGCTTACATTGCCTCCAGGATGGAGGAGGCGGCGGCCGCCGCGGCCGCGGGCGAAGCTGGGTTTACCGAGGCCGAGGCGGAGGCGGCGGAGGCAGAGAGCCTCGCCGACCCGTCGGAGCTTGTCGACCAGGGGGAACCAGCCGGGCACGGCGGCGAGGACGAGTCTGCCCAAGGCGCGAGCGGCTTGCCGGAGGTCGGCGTTGCCTTCCTGCAGCCTCCGGGCGGCTCGCCGCAGGCGGAGCCCCCGGTCCAGCCGAGGAGGCGCCTCCGCAGGGCCGGGTCGGCAGCAAGAGCGTGGTCTTCGCGGGCTGGGGCTTCGGTTGCCGCTGCGCCCCACGCTGCGGCGTCGACGGGGGCGGAGTCATCTACTGCCCCCGCCAAGCGGCCTCGGGAGCCCACTCCCCCCCCCCCCCCCGCGTCAGGGCCGAGCCGGTTTTCGACTATTCTGCGCTCGGCTCCGACGACGAGGAGGATGGAGAGTAAGTTCCCCATGGAGCTCATATCTTTTTCCCTGATGGTTCATCCTGTTCGACAGCTCGTTCGCCCTTCCCTTAACCCGGTCCCCTTTTCAGGACCCTGGCTCAGAGGAGAGCGAAGAGATCGAGGATCCCGTGGGTCATCCTTGATGACGAATCTCCCCCGGCAAGCGAGGTCGTGTCGGAGGCGCCCTTACCGGACCCGGCAGGGGATCCTCAGGGCAGCCCGCAACGCAGCCCCCAGCGTGAGCACATGACTTGCTCCTGCTGCTTGGCGCGTACGCGAGCCCTCCTTGGTCTTTTCTTCCTTTGACTCGTTCGATCGATCTTTCTCCTTTCCTCAGACCCGCCCACCTCGGATTCGATAGAGGCTGAGGTCACCGTCGAGGAGGGCGCGCATGGCGATGCCGACGACGTTGCCGGCGCTCGGGAGGCGGACGGCGTTGATATCCCCGCGGGCGACGGGGAGGCCGAGGAGCAGCAGAGGCTTGCCGCCGTGGAGTTATCCGCGCGGGAAGGCGAGCTGGTGCTGAAAACGGCCAGCCTCGCCAACCACGAGGAGGAGGTTGCCGCGCGCGAGCGGGCGCTCAGCGGAGACCTGAAGAAGGCGCAGGACGCTGCTGCAGCTGCTGAGGTCACCAAGAAGGGGCTGGAGGCGAGGGTGGCGCAGCTCGACTCCGACCTCAAGGCGAAGGACGAGGAGCTCGCCGCGCTCCGGCAGGAGCGCGAGAAGGGTGTGCTCACCCTTGGTGAGCTTCAGGGTCGCTTTGCCGAGAAGATCCGGGAGCTTGACGCCGCCAAGAACTCCAACTCCACTCTGGAACTGAAATTGGAGGCGCTCGGCAAGGCGCTGGACAGCGCTAAGGAGCAGGAGGCGGCTTTACGGAAGGAGGTCGACGGCAACGAGGAGCTGCTGAGGCGCGCCGCCGTTTCCCAGAACACCTTCAGGGATACGGTGGAGCGGTGGACCGAGGGCCTCGTCGACATCGCCGCCACCATTGACAAGGAGCTGGCGCTGCTGGGGATCGAGGGCCACCAGTCCTTCACCGGCGAGGACGTCGTGCCCAGCGCCAAGCTCACTTCCTTCTTCCAGGGGGTGGTGCAGGCGCTCCAGCACCTCCGAACGTCGCTCCCGAAGGAGCGGGCCGACGAGACGCGGGAGGCCATCTCCGGGGCCCTCGAGAGGGTGCTGGTGAAGATCGTTTTCCGCAATCCCGACATCAGGCTTACCAACGTCCTCAGGCCCTTGCCGGAGAACGCAGACCTGACGGGGATCCAGGCCCTCATCGCCCCTATCGTCAAGAAGGCGGCCGGGGTCAAGAGGATCGAGGGCGACCGCGTGGACTAGGCCGCCTGCCCCTTTCTTTTATCTCCTTTCCCTACCGCTGTTAAATATGCCATGGAAACGGCTGGTTAGAGCAGCAGTAAGGCATTTTGTAATATAACTTTTTATCTTAGGCAATGCATCGCACTGTTATCTTCTCTACTTGACCGGCGCCTTGTTTGTTTCCGCCCTACGCTTTCGGGGACTTGCCGGCGTAGGCCTCCGCCTTGCCACGGGCGCCGAGTGTGGGACGTCAGCGACCCACTGGCGGGGCTACCACCGGCAAGAAACCTCGCCGCGGCTGGTTGCCGCTCACTCAGATTGTTGAGCAGGCTCAAGGCAAAGTAAGCGGTGCGACTGCGGTCGCAGCACGCTTAGGGTGCCGGGCGAGCTCGAAACAAAGTGAGGACGCTACTCGGGGTGTAGCACACTCAAGTCGTTGAGCGGACTCGAAACGAAATGAGGGCGCAACCAGTCTCGGGCCGGTCCTTCCGCGCTCAGGCCTCTCAACCAAGGCTCGGTCGTTCGAGGGAGATAACTCTTAAAAATTGATAGGGCAATTGCTCGAGCTCCGGCAACTTATCCCTTTTTATCGCTTGCCGCCCGGTAGGGTAAAACCTCCTTGGGCAGCATCCAGCCCGTCCTGGGGGTAAGCAAAGGCGCAGGGCCTCACGACCCTCCGGAGCTAGGCGTAGCTATGCTTGGGGATCCGCGCCCCTCTCTGCGCCAAGGATCACATGCAACTGCGGCAAGACTTGGGCAGAGAGGATGGTTGGCGGAACGGGTTCCGGCAACCGCGCTGGCAAGATTCCTCCCACGGTCGGCGTCAACTCGTTCGGCACCCCGGCGGACGAGGCGCGCCGGGGAACGAGGTCGCCTTTCTCGTGACTTCTGGCGCTAATTTCTGCGGCTACGGGAGCGGCGCAGAGCTCGCTGGAGGCGAATCGTTCGCCCAGCGGCCAGAAGGCGGTCCTCCTCAAGGAGCAGCTGCTTCTTGCCCAGTCTCTGCGCGAGTGGATACTCGAGGAGGGCCGCACACGAGCCCGTGGGAAGGAATGCCAAAGCTTGTCGGGAACCCCCGCTTCAACTAGACAGATCCTCGGATCCGCAGGAGAGGACTGTTCCTCAGCGTTCAGACTGCTGATCTGCTTGCCGGAGCAAGGCTTATCGGGGACACCTGCTTCGACTGGACGGATCCTGGGATCCACAGGAGCGGGCTGTCCCCCGGCGTGCCCCCTACCTGGCGCGCCAAAGATGTCGGGGCGGACCGTGTCCCCCGCGAGCACCTATGGGGCCGGAGCCCCTTTCGTTGTCCGGTGAGGGGGGCGGAGGGAGCACAGAGAGCAGATCGAGGCGAGCACACGGGCGGTTTACCCAGGTTCGGGCCGCGATGCACGCGTAAAACCCTACTCCTGCTTGGTTGTATTGAACTGGGGAGCTCGGGAGCTTGGAGAGCTAGCTGCACCGAGCGTATGGCTGTCTGGATCCCAAATCTCGGAACCCCGGAACCCCAGAATGTCCGAACCCCTTCTACGTTGCACACGGGCCTCCTTTTATAGCGCAAAGGGGTCACCGACAGGTGTCAACGTAAGAGAAAGGGGTAAAAGTGTAAAAGGGGTGGTAGTTGTAACAGTGCGGGAACGGTGGCGCTACAGTGCGGCACAGTGTTATCATACCTACTTCTGACGGTAGGGGACAAGGGCATTAAATGCCCATCACGGTCGCCTGGACAGCACCGAGGCGGACCGTTAGGTGCGCCACCGCTCGCCACGATGGTGGCTGCATGCCACCGCATACCCCAGGCTGCGCGGTGCCCCGCCACGTGCCCTTGGGGGAAGCCCCGGAGCGACGCGTGGGCGGGCGAGCCGGAGCGCAGTCCTGAGGTGGCGATGTGCCGCGGCAAGTGGCTTGCCGCGGGGGTCGTCTTCCTGTGCCTGATAGCTTGCCGGCTATCAGGCCTTGCCGGGGCGCATAGCGCGCCGTGGCGGGCTTCTCTTGTGGTGCCTGGGTTCGGCCTTCCCGACAAGCTCCTCTCGTCGGGGTTTCGATCTTCTGTCTCGTATACTTTGTTCTTGGATGGCATTTCATGGGCTCAGTCGTCCCGGCAAGCTCCTCTTGCCGGGGTCTTGTCTTCTTGGCCCGGCAAGCTCCTCTTGCCGGGGGCCTTGTCTTCTTGGCCCGGCAAGCTCCTCTTGCCGGGGGCCTTGTCTTGAATGCTTGGTCTTCTCTTGGCGCTTCCTGGGCGGGCCTTGCCGCAGGGTGCTACAACTGCCCGTGCACAAGTCTGGGGTACTAAGGTACCCCTACTTTAGTACACCGACACCGCCGGAGGGGGAATCCATCACGGAGGGCTTCTACATCAACAACATAGCCTGTCCGATGAAGTTTGAGTAGTTTGCCTTAGACCTTCGGGTCCATAGTTAGTAGCTAGATGGCTTCTTCTCTCTTTTTGGATCTCAATACAATGTTCTCCCCCTCTCGCGTGGAGATCTATTCGATGTAATCTTCTTTTTGCGGTGTGTTTGTTGAGACCGATGAATTGTGGGTTTATGATCAAGATTATCTATGAACAATATTTGAATCTTCTCTGAATTCTTTTATGTATGATTGGTTATCTTTGCAAGTCTCTTTGAATTATTAGTTTGGTTTGGCCTACTAGATTGATCTTTCTTGCAATGGGAAAAGTGCTTAGCTTTGGGTTCAATCTTGTGGTGTCCTTTCCCAGTGATAGTAGGGGCAGCAAGGCACATATTGTATTGTTGCCATCGAGGATAACAAGATGGGGTTTTTATCATATTGCATGAATTTATCCCTCTACATCATGTCATCTTGCTTAAGGCGTTACTCTATTTTCATGAACTTAATACTCTAGATGCATGCTGGATAGCAGTCGATGAGTGGAGTAATAGTAGTAGATGCAGGTAGGAGTCGGTCTACTTGTCTCGGACGTGATGCCTATGTACAAGATCATACCTAGATATTCTCATAACTATGCTCAATTCTATCAATTGCTCAACAGTAATTCGTTCATCCACCGTAAAATACTTATGCCCTTGAGAGAAGCCACTAGTGAAACCTATGGCCCCCGGGTCTATCTTCATCATATTAATCTTCCAACACTTAGTTATTTCCTTTGATTTTTTACTTTGTTTTATTTTACTTTGCATCTTTATCATAAAAATACCAAAAATATTATCCTATCATATCTATCAGATCTCACTCTCGTAAGTGACCGTGAAGGGATTGACAACCCCTTATCGCGTTGGTTGCGAGGATTTATTTGTATTGTGCAGGTGCGAGGGACTCGCGCGTAGCCTCCTACTGGATTGATACCTTGGTTCTCAAAAACTGAGGGAAATACTTACGCTACTTTGCTGCATCACCCTTTCCTCTTCAAGGGCAAACCAACGCAGTGCTCAAGAGATAGCACTCACGG
This sequence comes from Aegilops umbellulata, assembly GCA_032464435.1. Classification (NCBI taxonomy): domain Eukaryota; kingdom Viridiplantae; phylum Streptophyta; class Magnoliopsida; order Poales; family Poaceae; genus Aegilops; species Aegilops umbellulata. The sequence goes on along the minus strand of CP136056.1, from coordinate 308,488,785 downwards.
TCGCCACCACCAGGATTCTGCGCCTCACTGAGGCCGGGCTCACCCTTGAGATGATTGGGGCGGATTTCATCGGCCGCCGAATCGCTAATCGCTCCGCTGCACAGCAAGGGGAGGCCAGCCTGGCTCTTCACGAATGCGGCCGATATCATGAGGCTTCGCCCCGGCTTGGACCACAACCTCACCGTGATGGGGCACGCCCACTTCTGCCAGCGGCTCTTCCAGCTTGACGTGAACCGCGACGGCAAGGTCATGCGATCCGGCAAGGCCGCCAAGATAGGCAAGGTTGCCAAGGGGCCCTTGTTTGGGTTGCCGGTGGGGGTGGTCCCGCTGAGCAACAACTCACGCCGAACCAAACATCATCGCCATGATGTCGGAGTTCAACGCGCACGGCCTTGTCCCAAATTGGGCCGAGCCGCCAGAGGATCAAGTGTAGGAGTTCTTTGATACCTTGGAGGAGAAGTACGTCCGCGCCGAGCCGCTACATGTTCAGGACACCACCCAGGCGGAGCTGGACTACATCACCGCCTGGGCGGTGGAGGCGGAGCTCGCCAAGGAGGCCTGCAGCGCCGGCGGCGTGGAGGACAAGGCCGCGACAGCCACGGAGGAGAAGGAGCTCGCCCAGTGGGCGGAGTCCGCTGGGGAGGCCAGCAGCTCCGGCACCGGGGCCCCTCTCATTGAGGATGTGGTCGACGAGTCGTCGTCATCGGAGGAGGAGGAGGTCGAGGCTGTCGACCCTCTAGCCATGGGGAGTGGGTGAGTCCTGCGGCGGGCCAGCTCCGGCAAGCCGGTTCGGCCCGGCAGGGCTGCGCAACCGCAGCAGACCCAGGAGGGGTCTGTGCGCCAAACAAGGGCCGCGACGGCAAGGAAGTTGGTGAAGGCTACGGTGGCGAAGAAGAAAGCAACTGCCTCTTCTTTGTCCAAGCGCGTCCAGACCCCGCCTTCTTCCCCCTCCGGCAGACGTCGATGCGGAGGTTGTCTTTGACTTTGGGTCCCTCAGCCCAAGGAGGAAGAGGAAGGCAGCAGAGGAGGAGGTGGAGGATGAGTAATTAAGTGTCTTATTCCTTCTCATCATCTCCGTCTCCTCGGACTATGCCGCTTATTTTGATTTGTTTTCATATTTGTAGGGACATGGAGACGCTGACCCGGAGGATGAAGAGGGCGAGGACCTCGACGGGCGGCCAGCCCCCGGCGGGCACTTCGAGCACGCCATTGGTGGTGGTGAGCAGCCCAGACAGCAGCCCCCGGCGCAGCCCCCAGCGTAAGTTCACAACTTGCTCCCCCTCAACACGCGCTGGGGTACGATCCATTGGTGCTGACCTTGCCATGGTTGCAGGAGGAGGACGACAGCAGGAGGATCCACTGGGGGCCACCTTCAACATGCTGCCCCCATCAACCACGCCGCCCCGAGGGGCGTCCCTGGTAAGGGCACCAAGCGTCGAGCCCATGCTCACGGAGGAGGAGGAGAACCCAGGTGCCGGTGGCTCCGTCCCGGCGCCAGATGTTGGCAGGGAAGGGGCTACTTCCTCCCGGTCTAGCACGGGTAAGTGATTTGCCTTCTATCGCTGCTCCTTCTTTTCTTCTCTTTCTTTTGGATTCTTGTCTTGGCTTCGCCTCATCCATTTCTCGATATCCAGATCCTCTCTCGGTGGACCGGGAGGACATAGACACCGTCATCGAGGATGTCGCCAAGGACGCCATGGCGGAGGCTGAGAAGATCGCTGCCGAGGAGGCCGCCAAGGATGCTACTGAGGACGCCGCCAAGGGGTCTACTGAGGAGCCTGGCAAGGCTGCCGCCGAGGAGGCCGGCAAGGGGCCTACCGGGGAGGCCGGCAAGGCCGCTGCCGAGGAGCAGGTGGTTGATGACCAACCTTCCTCCTCTGCTGCCGCTGGCACGGGCAGGTACCTGAGGGTGAGCGACGACCTGTTCGTCCACCTTCTAGGGACGGCGAGCACTGGGGCGCCCATTGAGTGGGAGGTGTTTGATGACGAAGTGCTTGCCGCTGCTGGGCTTGAGGTCATTGACGAGCTGAGCGGCGGTGGCAGCGGTTCCCAGGAAGAGCGGCTCCTCCAGGCCATGAGCGCCAACTTCCAGAAGCTCTAGGTGCTCCACCGCGACCGCCTGGACAAGGCCAAGTCCGGGATGGCGGTGGTGGACAAGGCGGAAGCGGACCTTGAGGGGCGCTTCGCCGAGGCACAGGCTTGGTTCCGTCAGGCCCACAAGGACTTGAAGGCCGCCTAGGACATGCTAGTTGAGTGCAACCTGGCGCTCGTCATGAAGCAGGCCGACATCAAGAAGGCCCAGGAACTGGCGAAACAGGAGGCCGCCCAGGCCGAGGCTGCTCGGCACCAGCAGCAGGACGCGCTAAACTCCTAGGAGGAGGACCTTCCCGCGCGTGAGGAGAAGCTCGCCGCAACGCTCCGTGGCAAGGACGAGGAGGTGGATAAGCTCGTCGTGCAGCGGACCCAGGAGCTGGAGCAAAGGCACAGGGAGGCACTCAATGCCCAGGCTTTGGTTCACGCCGGCAGGGTGAAGGAGCTGGAGGTGGAGCGGGACGGGCTAAAGGATCAGGTCCTGAAGCTGTCCAAGGAGAAGGACATGCTCAACGGCGCTCTTGTTGAGGCACAGGGCGCAATACTCAGCAAGGCTGGGTAGCTTTCCAAGGCCAACAACTCCATCCAAGACCTAAAGCTGAAGCTGGAGGGCCTTGAGGAGATGCTCTCGGAGGGCAAGGCCCGGGAGGAGACCCTGGCCAAAGATCTGGAGGCCGAAAAGCAGCTGCGGAAGAACGAAACCGCCAACCACAAGGATTTTGTGGAGGGCGAGAAACGCTGGATCGGCCGCCTCGAAGGCGTCACCGGCAAGATCACCACGCAGCTGGCTACCATGGGGATGCCAAATGTGAGGTACACCCCGGAGCGCAACGCGAGCCCCAATGCCAAGCTGACCCTCTTCTTTGAGGGTGTCTTCGGGGCCCTGGAGCAGTTCCACTCCAATCAAACGGCCTCTCTGGCCGATGAGGCCCCAAGGCTTTGCCGGGGTGCCATGACCAAGGTCCTCACCAAGGTGGCGCACTGGAATCCCAACCTCGACTTCGAAGCCACGCTGGAGAGCTTGCTGGAGGATGCAGACCTCGCGGTGCTCAAGGAGTGTATCAAGCCCATCATCAGCCGCATCGATGGAATTCAGAGGGTAGAGGGCCAACGCCGGGATTAGGCACCCCATCTGTCACCGCTGCTGCAGGTTCATGACCAAGAAAGTTTCTATCTTTAGTTAGAACCGCAGCAACAATTGATGTAATATAACTCTGCAACACTTTTAATAGTATGCATGCTATCTTCCCGTTAGATCTCCCCTTGTATGTTCACCCTACGTTAATCGGGTAGGCTTGCCGGCGCGTAAACCCAGGCCGCGACATCTTGAGGACAGATCCCTAATGGCTTGCTGGGTGTGCTTGCTGCCAGGCGAACCACCTTACCGCCCTTAACGCGGCCGCTCGAACTGTCAAGCTTGACTCGAGTCAGAGTCGAGAGCATTGCCAATTGCGGAAGGCTACCCTGCCGCCCTCGACGGCCGCTTGAGCTGTTGAGCGGACTCGAAACAGAGCAAGGGCATTGCCAATAGTGGAAGGGCCCCTTTGGATGCAGGTTTCCCATCCATAGGGCAGGACCTTCGAGGATAATAACCTTATATATGTAAAGAGAAATTGCTCAAAGTTCCACACGATTTTGCTGTTCAGTCATTGCACGGGCGTCCACCGCATCTGTAGATGGTGCCGTGATAGAGGCAAAGGTTTCCCGATGTTTCGATGAGATGGTCGCTATCGTTTCTGTGGGAGTCGACCTTGACGATCCGACTACGAACGTGCGAGACGTCGCGCCTTAGCAATCGCTAAACCAACTTCCGAGGGTTATTGACCACGCCGGAGCACGATCAACCTGACCACGAGGGCCTGTTTCCTGCGAGCAAACGAAGAACAAGCAAGAAACTAAGATTGCAATCTGGATATTGCGAATAAAAGAGGAAAGCTTTATTAACGAAGGTGGGGTTCTGTGACGCCTTGGTCTGGTCGTTGAACACAAACGAAGTACGCGAAGTTGCAGCTATGGCGAACTTTTGATCTAAACAAAACCCAAAGTCTAAACGACGCCCTAAGGGCTGTATATATGGAGGAAGAGGAGGGAATTTCGTGGCCCCTGATGGTGGGGTCCGAAACCAACCCTAACTCTTGTTTCCCCACACATACGGACTCTAAAAATAGCCTATACTTAAGTATTTCGAAATTACATGGGCCTGGCCCAAAAATAAGGTGACGCAGCACCTAGAATAGCCTATGGACGAATATTATGAAGTGGCATCTTGTATATTTCGTCCAAGGCTTCATTCACTCCTTATGGTGGCTTCAAAGTCCTGAAATCATCACTTGTAACTCCGTTCTTTATCCCCTTGCGCATGCCATCAACTCCATGCGTGTTCTTGCTCCAATGTTCATCCTTCTCCAAGCTAGGCCCTTCACATGTAAGCAAAACAAATGTATCCAATTTAGGCAGTATCATATTCTCATGAACATTAGAATCATTACCAAGAAACGAAAGTACCTGGTAATTTAATTGGCGTGCGCGAGCTCTAGTAATTGGTCCAGTATGTATAGCAGCAGGGGCTGTGGATGTAACAATGGTATTGATGTCCTCATCATCCTCCCCTTCTTGAAATGAAGTCGTCCTCGACGGAAGCTCATCTTCCTCACCCAAATAAGGCTTCAAATCTGCAATGTTAAAAGTGGGACTAACCCCAAAATCTGCAGGCAGCTCAAGTTTATATGCATTATCATTTATTTTCTCTAACACCTTAAATGGACCATCAGCACGTGGCATTAGCTTTGATTTGCGCAAATTAGGAAACCTATCCTTACGCAAATGTAACCAAACAAGATCACCAGGTGCAAAGACAACATGTTTTCTACCCTTATCTCCAGCAAGTTTATATTTAGCATTCATACGCTCAATGTTTTCCTTAGTTAACTCATGCATTTTTAAAATCAATTCAGCACGTTCTTTAGCATCAAAATTAACCTTCTCCGAAGATGGAAGAGGCAACAAATCAATAGGTGCACGAGGTAGGAAACCATACACAATTTCAAAAGGGCACATCTTAGTAGTAGAATGCAATGAACGATTATAAGCAAATTCAATATGAGGCAAGCATTCTTCCCACATTTTCTTATTATTCTTCAAAACAGCCCTAAGCATAGTAGACAATGTTCTATTGACTACTTCGGTTTGTCCATCAGTTTGGGGGTGACAAGTAGTACTAAAAAGCAGTTTAGTCCCCAACTTAGCCCATAAACATCTCCAAAAGTGGCTAAGAAATTTAGTATCACGATCTGAAACAATAGTATTTGGCACACCATGCAAGCGAATAATTTCACGAAAGAACAAATCAGCAACATTAACAGCATCATCGCTTTTATGACATGGTATAAAGTGTGCCATTTTCGAGAATCTATCCACGACAACAAATATGCTATCCCTCCCCTTCTTTGTTCGAGGTAAACCTAAAACAAAGTCCATAGATATATCCTCCCAAGGAACACTAGGTACAGGCAAAGGCATATATAAACCATGAGGATTGAGTCGTGACTTAGCTTTTTGACATGTAGTGCAGCGAGCAACAAAACGCTCAACATCCCGTCTCATCTTTGGCCAAAAGAAATGTGTAGCAAGTATATCCTCTGTCTTCTTCACGCCAAAGTGTCCCATTAGTCCTCCTCCATGCGCCTCCTGCAACAACAAAAGACGAACGGAGCTAGCTGGAATGCATAGCTTGTTAGCATGAAACACAAATCCATCGTTAACGACGAACTTGTTCCATGTTCTTCCTTCTTTACAATTCTGCAACACATCTTTAAATTCAGCATCATGCACATATTGATCTTTGATGGTCTCCAAACCAAATATTTTAAAGTCAAGTTGTGAAAGCATAGTATAACGACGAGACAATGCATCAACAATAACATTTTCTTTACCCTTCTTGTGTTTAATGACATAAGGGAAAGTCTCAATGAATTCAACCCATTTAGCATGTCTACGGTTCAGTTTAGCTTGACTTTTAATGTGTTTCAAAGATTCATGATCAGAATGTATAACAAATTCTTTGGGCCATAAATAATGTTGCCATGTTTCTAAAGTCCGAACAAGAGCATATAATTCTTTATCATAAGTAGAATAGTTCAGACTAGGCCCACTCAATTTTTCAGAAAAGTATGCAACAGGTTTGCCATCTTGTAATAACACACCTCCTAATCCAATTCCACTAGCATCACATTCAAGCTCAAAAGTCTTATTAAAATCAGGAAGTTGAAGTAAAGGAGCATGTGTCAACTTATCTTTCAATACTGTGAAGGCTTCTTCCTGTGCGGTACCCCAAACAAAAGGCACATCCTTCTTTGTAAGCTCGTTGAGAGGTGCAGCAATGGTGCTGAAATCTCTCACAAAACGCCTATAGAAACCAGCAAGGCCAAGAAAACTCCTCACTTGTGTGACCGTTTTGGGCTGCGGCCAACTCTCAATAGCTTCAATCTTGGCTTTATCAACTTCAATTCCCTGTGGAGTAACAACATAGCCAAGAAAAGATACTCGGTCGGTGCAAAAGGTGCACTTCCCAAGGTTACCGAACAAACGTGCATCACGTAGAGCATTAAAAACAGCACGTAAATGTTCCAAATGTTCTTCCAAAGATTTGCTATAAATCAGTATATCATCAAAATAGACTACCACAAATCGTCCAATGAAAGCACGTAAAACTTCGTTCATTAGTCGCATGAAAGTACTAGGTGCATTAGTTAACCCAAAAGGCATGACTAACCACTCATATAAACCAAACTTAGTTTTAAAAGCTGTTTTCCATTCATCTCCCAATTTCATACGAATTTGATGGTATCCACTACGCAAATCAACTTTGGAGAATATTGTAGAGCCACTCAATTCATCAAGCATATCATCTAGCCTAGGAATAGGATGACGATAACGAATAGTAATATTATTAATGCCTCTACAATCAACACACATACGCGAGGTACCATCCTTTTTCGGCACTAGAATAATAGGAACAGCACAAGGACTAAGGGATTCGCGTATATAACCTTTGTCGAGTAGCTCTTGTACTTGACGCATAATCTCCTTCGTCTCCTCTGGATTGGTACGGTATGGTGCACGGTTGGGTAATGATGCACCGGGAATTAAGTCAATCTGATGCTCAATCCCTCGAATAGGTGGTAATCCCGGTGGCACGTCTTGTGGAAAGACGTCAGCGAACTCCTGCAAAATGTTAGTAACAGCAGGAGGCAAAGAGGAAGGCACGTCCTCAAATGAAAATAATACCTCTTTGCACACAAAAGCATAGCAAACAGATTTGCTAACATCTAGATCATCAATATCAGATTTGGTGGCAAATAAACATGCACTTTTCAATTTAATTTCAGAAGCAACAGTAGATGGTTTATTATTAGGCTTCATTTGTTGCTGAAATTCTTTTGCCACAATCTGATTTTCACTCTTATTTTGCTCCTGTTTTGCTTTATTAGCTCGATTAATATCATCTTTCAAAATGGAATCAGGAGTCATAGGAAGTAAAGTAATATTTTTGTCCTTATGAACAAGAGTATACTGATTGTTTCTACCATGGTGTACAGAATTTTTATCAAATTGCCATGGTCTACCAAGTAATAAGGAACATGCTTGCATGGGTACCACATCACAATCAACATAATCAGCATATGTAGAGATACTAAAATGCACACGAACAGTACGTGTTACCTTAACCTTACCGCTGTTGTTGAACCATTGGATGTAGTAAGGATGTGGATGTGGTCTTGTGGTGAGGGATAGCTTCTCCACCATCTCCATGCTAGCCAAGTTGTTGCAGCTCCCTCCATCTATGATGACGCGAACAGAACGTTCCTTCACAACTCCCTTTGTATGGAACAAATTATGCCTCTGATTTTGCTCAGCTTGCGTGACCTGCACACTCAAAACACGTTGAGCAACTAAACATTCATACCTGTCAGCATCTTCAGCAGCCATGTATTGCGTCTCATGATCAGAATCATCGCCACCGTGTTCTTCATGTGTAAGAAGAGCCAAAGTCTCCTCATCATAGTCACTAGCGGACTCATACCCACCATCCTCAGTAGCAATCATCACACGCTGAGATGTGCATTCATGCGCAAAATGTCCTCTTCCCTTACAACGACGACAAATAATATCACTTGTGTGCCCTGTAGACGCCATGGAAGAAGCAGAGCTCTGTGCAGGCCCGGCAGGTGTGCTCTTGGCAGATAGTGGTGGTTGTGCCTGCTTTCTTGTATCACGGTTGGAGGTGGCAGCTGACGGAGGTGCCGGTGTAGCAGAACGTGTGGAAGTAGATGATGCACGTGGTGTCCATGATGAAGGTCGACCTGCAGAAAAGTTAGTCCGCGCCAATGCCTGTCGATCCTGCACTTCACGTTCAGCTTTACAAGCAAGATGGAATAAACGAGTGATATTATTATAATCCTTATAGTCTAGAATGGTCTGAATCTCTCTATTTAATCCACCCAGAAAACGTGCAAGCATAGCTTCATTCGCCTCAACAATACCACATCTAATCAAGCCAGTTTGTAATTCCTGATAATATTCTTCTACAGAATTTTTTCCTTGTCTTAAGCGCTGCAATTTTTGAAGTAATTCACGTTGATAATATGGTGGAACCCAACGAGTACGCATAGCATTTTTCAAAGCAGCCCAAGTAGCTGGAACAGGATATAATCTACAATATTCAGACCACCAAACACATGCAAAGCTAGTGAAAGCACAAACAGCAGCAGGAACACGTCTCTCCTCAGGATATTGTAAACATGTAAATCGTTGTTCAGTTTCTAACTCCCAAGTAAGATATATATCAGGAACATATCTACCCTCAAATGGTGGAATATTCAATTTCAGTTTAGGGAGATGGTCATGATCTCGTACCTGAGGGGGAGCCCTAACATTACCATTATTTGCATGTGGACGACCTGGTGGTTGTGGTGCTGGTGGTTGCACGTAGTTCTGATTGTCATCAACCTCATCCTCATAATCTCCCACATAATCATCCTCCTCCGCATCAGCAGCAGGAGCCACAGAAGTATCAACAGCAGCACCAGCAGTTTGGCCAGGCTGAAGAGGGACACGGATCGCTCGGCGAAGGGCTGCTTCCCGACCTGGAGGTATTCGTTGTTGTTGCTGTTGTTGCAGAGGTGCGGCAGGTGCAGCCGGTGGTGGAAGACGCGCAAGTAGTTCATTAAATCTGTTATCGAGCTTTGTTTCGAACGTCTTCTCCATGCCATCTATCTTCTCCATGGCCTCTTCAAATCTGTTTAGCACATCTTGCACCTGTCCACTCATCATTTGCTGAAACTTATCATGAAGCTCCTTGTTCGTCAAGTTCTCCCAGTCAGTCTCGTCGGCTTGTGATCCTGGCATGGTTAGCAGCAATAGAAACACACAAGAATATGATCCTACAGAGTACTAACAAGAGGTGGTGGTGGTGTCACAAATCCGTCAAGCAAATCTCAAATTCTTACCAGTTCTTACCCAGCAGCAGGCGGTGATCGGCAGCCGTTGTAGTCAAAACTCTCAAAAGCTTGGATAGAGCGATTGCCAGGGAGAGTCAAACGCACGAAGTAGATGTATGTGGAGCTGGGAAGGCTTATAGTATGGTAGCAAAAAGGGTCAGCAATAATCAATTCAGAGATGCAAAGTTGAATAAACGCTCAACGACGGTACTGTGCTGGTCCTAGGCTAGACCGTCGTGCTAGAGACGCGAGCCTAGAACACCAACAAAATCACGGCGCTGCACGGAAACACAGGGAAAAGCACACTCTGGATTTTTTTTTCGCCCTGTTTTTTTTTTTGGCACTCTTTTTTTTTTTTGCTTCTTCTTCTTTTTTTTTTGCGAAAAATCACAATAATGGCGAGTGTCTCAAAACTCTTCCCAGGTCAAACTTACAGGATAGACACGAATTTTTTTTTTTGCGATTTTTTTTTTCGACTGCCCGGACGCAAAAACTGGAAACGGCTCAAAAAAAACTTTCAATAACGGCGACTGTCTCAAAAGGCTAAGAAACACCTAAAAATAGGATAGCCAGAAAATTTTTTGTCAAGTGCGTTTTTGGAAAATTTTGGGCCTAAACGGAGGGTGGTTTCCAGACTCTTTTTTTTTTTTTTTTGGAAACCAACCTCTTCTACGTATGGCAAAAGATTGATGGAATCCTAAACCTACTCAACCAAGGAAACACGAATCTGGCAACAGATGGATCTCGAAAGCAAACCTAATATGAGATGGACTCGAAGTGACGGTGATATATGGATACGGATCGGTGGTGGTATATGGACTCGGAGCGGTGGTGGTATATGGACTCGGAGCGGTGGCGGATAAGCGGTGGTGGTATATGGCAGGGACAATGATGATGGTGCGGCGGCGGCGTGACTAATATGACCAGAACTCAAAACTCTAAAAGACTAGACGCTAAGACCAGCAACTTGACACGACGATGCAACCGCAAATTAAACAAAGCAAATACAGAAAAGATTATGCAAAGGCTCAGATTGGTTCGGATATGATGAACTAACCCTAATTTTTTTTTGGCTTTTTCGTGGACTATAGGTATGAAGGACAGACTCGATCTAAACTACGAAAAACTGTAAAATCTCACTGAGCAACCTGAAAATCTGATACCACTTGATAGAGGCAAAGGTGTCCCGATGTTTCGATGAGATGGTCGCTATCGTTTCTGTGGGAGTCGACCTTGACGATCCGACTACGAACGTGCGAGACGTCGCGCCTTAGCAATCGCTAAACCAACTTCCGAGGGTTATTGACCACGCCGGAGCACGATCAACCTGACCACGAGGGCCTGTTTCCTGCGAGCAAACGAAGAACAAGCAAGAAACTAAGATTGCAATCTGGATATTGCGAATAAAAGAGGAAAGCTTTATTAACGAAGGTGGGGTTCTGTGACGCCTTGGTCTGGTCGTTGAACACAAACGAAGTACGCGAAGTTGCAGCTATGGCGAACTTTTGATCTAAACAAAACCCAAAGTCTAAACGACGCCCTAAGGGCTGTATATATGGAGGAAGAGGAGGGAATTTCGTGGCCCCTGATGGTGGGGTCCGAAACCAACCCTAACTCTTGTTTCCCCACACATACGGACTCTAAAAATAGCCTATACTTAAGTATTTCGAAATTACATGGGCCTGGCCCAAAAATAAGGTGACGCAGCACCTAGAATAGCCTATGGACGAATATTATGAAGTGGCATCTTGTATATTTCGTCCAAGGCTTCATTCACTCCTTATGGTGGCTTCAAAGTCCTGAAATCATCACTTGTAACTCCGTTCTTGATCCCCTTGCGCATGCCATCAACTCCATGCGTGTTCTTGCTCCAATGTTCATCCTTCTCCAAGCTAGGCCATTCACTTGTAAGCAAAACAAATGTATCCAATTTAGGCAGTATCATATTCTCATGAACATTAGAATCATTACCAAGAAATGAAAGTACCTGGTAATTTAATTGGCGTGCGCGAGCTCTAGTAATTGGTCCAGTATGTATAGCAGCAGGGGCTGTGGATGTAACAATGGTATTGATGTCCTCATCATGCCGTCAGGCTTGGTCGTCTTCTTCCTTGGAACTACGGCCGTGATGAAGCTGTTGCTCCGACCAGACCAGATTTTCACAACCGCGCCCCCTACCTGGCATGCCAAAGATGTCGGGGGAAATCGACACCTATGGAATCACTGGGATCCCTTCTACGGTTGGCAGGTGCAGGGTTATGCAAAGAGCAGGTCTGACAGGAAGCAAACGGATCGTTTACCCAAGTTCGGGCCGCGAGGATGCGTAATACCCTATTCCTGCTTTGGTGGATGTATTCGAGTGTTCTTGTGTTCTTGAGCTACCTACAGGGTGCAACTTGCCCAAAAGATCCTCCTCCTCCTCCTGGTCGCCTCGGGCCTCCTTCTATAGGCAAAAGGGGCTGCCACAGTGGCACACAGGAGGTGGAAAGGTGTATAGTGGATGAGTCTATCCTCTGGCACCGTCGGACAAACGCATTTAATGCACTGCCCACGTGCCCCTCTCGCTTTATCGGGGACGACAAGGAAGCACGTCCCAGCTTTCGCCGCCTCGCCTGGCTTTGACACGCTTCCGAGCTATCGAGGCCTCGTGGCGCCACGTTGGCTGGCTGCTGGGCTGGCACGATGGTGGAGCCTTCATGAAGACCTGCATGCCACCACGCAGGTGCTTGCTGCGTCGGTCGTGGAGGTCGTTCATCGCCACGCAGGTGCCTGCTCAGCCGGTTGAGCTGGCAGCTGCATGGGGACGGCGGTGGAGCCTTGGTAGACGCGGGCCTGGCAGCGGCCCCGTAATTGTCTTCGGCAAGGGCCTTGCCGGGGCCCTGGCAAGGGTCTTGCCGCAACATCGTGGTCGTCCCTGGCAAGGGTCTTGCCGGGGGTCTCGTGGATCTCCTCGGCAAGGATCTCGCCGAGGTTTGTCCTCTTCTGGTCCTCATCTGATCTTGTGTGTTCATGATCTTGATGAAGATCTGCATGCCACCACAGAGGTGCCTCCCGAGCCTTGGTTCCAATGTAGTTGGTTGGTGGTGTTGGAACCCGCGGGCTCAAGGGTGGCATTCTCTGCTGGCATCGGGCAAGTTGGCCCGGCAAGGCTCTTGCCGGGGCTGCGGAGGCTTCCCCAGCAAGGGTCTTGCCGAGGGAGTCCACCTCGCCCTCTTGCTCTTTTGCGTTTCTTGGTCTTGGCGCTGCCTTTGGTCGCCTTGCGCTTCGGCTTCCTTCCTCTGCCCTGCTTAGTGTGGCCGCGGGCGCGGCTCCGACTGCCTGTGCAAGAGTAAAGGGTTAAAAAGGAGTTCCCCTACTTTTGTACACCGACATGCTCATATGAAACAAGTTGCCTTACAGGAAATATTTACCTTTGTGCAAACTAAAGAAGAGAGTCTCCCACAAGCTTGGGGGAGGCTTTGCAAATTACTTTATGCTTTGCCTGATCATCCTCTTAAGAAAAATGAAATACTTGATATCTTCTATAATGGACTAACCGATGCTTCTAGAGACTTCCTAGATAGTTGTGCTGGTTGTGTTTTAAGGGAACAAGCTGTTGGACAAGCTGAAGAATTATTGAATAATATCTTGAAAAATTATGATGATTGGACTATTCCGGAACCACTGCCTAAACCCACTCCGAAGAAGAGGGGTATATTATATCTCAGTCCTAAAGATATGCAAGAGGCAAAGAAATCAATGAAGGAAAAAGATATTAAAGCTGAGGATGTTAAAAATTTACCTCCTATTGAAGAAATACATGGGCTTAATACACGACCACTTCCTAATGTGGTAGAGGTAAATTCTCTTATGAATTTCAATGAAAATGATAATCCTCACAATATGCATCCTAGTCAATGCTTTTATGAGTTTGAAAACTATGTTAGAAAACAAGATCACTTCAATGCAAATGTTATGAAACAACTGAAATACAATTATGATATGATTGCTCACTTGAGTGACTTGTTATTTACAATATCAAATGATGTTAGAGGTGTTGGAAAACATGCTTCTATGGTTCAAACTCAATTGGAACAAGTTGCTAAATCACAAAGAGAATTACTTGATGAAATGAATCATAATATGCATGACTTTGTTGTTAGAGTTGCAACTAGAGGAGGTAAAATTACTCAGGAACGACTTTATCCTGAGGGACACCAAAAAAGGATTGAACAAGATTCACAAAGAAACAATGCTGGTGCACCTAGTCCTTCTAAAAAGAAAAAGAAAAATGATAGGACTTTGCACACTTCTAGTGAACCTGAAATAGAAAAACCTCCTGATAATGATAATGAAACCTCTATCTCCGATGCTAAAACTCAATCTGGTAATGAACACTCACCTAGTGATAATGAAAAAGATAATGATGAGGTGCATGAAGACTCAACCAAATAATGAAAAAGAACCAGACAATGATGTTGAGATAGAACCACCTGTTGATCTTGATAACCCACAACCTAAAAATAGAAGGTATGATAAAAGAGACTTTGTGGCTAGGAAACACGGTAAAGAAAGAGAACCCTGGGTTCAAAAACCTATGCCTCTTCCACCCAAGTCAACTAAAAGGAAAGATGATGAAGAATTTGAATGCTTTGCTGAAATGCTGAGGCCAGTCTTTTTGCGTACTCGCTTGACTACTTATGCAAAATACATGAAAGAAATCATCACTAATAAGAGAAAAATACCGGAAGCTGAAATCTCCACTATGCTTGCTAATTATACTTTCAAGGATGGAGTACCTAAAAAACTTAGAGATTCGGGCATACCAACTATACCTTGCTCTATCAAAAATTATGTGAAAACTACTTTGTGTGACTTAGGAGCTGGTGTTAGTGTTATTCCTTTCTCTTTATATAAAAGACTTGACTTGAATAAACTCACACCTACTGAAATATCTTTGCAAATGGCTGATAAGTCAACTGCCATACCTATCGGTATCTGTGAGGATGTGCCCGTTGTTGTTGCTAATGTTACTATTTTGACTGACTTTGTTATACTTGAGATGCCCGAGGGCGACAGCATGTTGATTATCCTTGGTAGACCCTTCTTGGATACTGCAGGGGCTGTTATTGATTGTAATAAAAGCAAGGTCACTTTTCATATCAATGGTAATGAGCATACAATGCACTTTCCGAAGAAACAATTCCAAGTGAATGGTATTAATGTTATTGAAAAATCTCCGACAATCACTATCGGAAGTTTTCAAATACCTCTACCTACTGTCAAAAAGAAATATTAAATGCTTATTGTTGGGGAAATGCATATCCCCATTGAAGCAACTTAGTGATTTACGAAAGTTCTTCGGTTTCATGATAATTGGAAGTGGTTGTTAATGAGACCTAATCAACCTTATTAATGAATCATTTTTGAACGGTATGAAGTTGATGAATTTAGTAAGCACTACCTTCTGTACTTACTCTTTATTCTCTGTTTTTATTAGATAATAAAATAAAATGCCATGTTTTGTCTGTTTTCTGAATTTCCCGTGCAATAAAAATGACTCAAAAATAAAATTTCTCATAATGCCCTGAAAATTTTATATGATTTTCTTCTGAATATTTAAGAATTTTTGGTGCAAAAATTACCAGAGGGATGTGCACCAGGTGGGCACAACCCACCTGGGCGCGCCAGAGCCCCCAGGCATGCCCTGGTGGGTTGTGGTCCCCACGTGGGCCCCCCTCACTTATGTCTTCATCCCACATCATCACTCACCTCCAGAAAAAATCCCCATTGCTCTCTCTCCCATGTTCTTGAGCTCAAATCCGTGGATTTCGATCTCTTTGCTCGAAGGTCCGTTTCCGCTATTTCGGGGGATTGTTGCTTGGTATGTGACTCCATCATTTGTCCAATTAGTTTTTGTACTAGTGGTTTATACTTTGAATAAATAGCTAATCTTGGTGTTGTTGTAGATGTGCTTGCATGTTCAATTCTTAGTGTTCTAAGTAGTTTGAATGCTTGCTATGGCCTCTATGTATCCCTATGAGTAGTTGCTATTAGTTTTGTAAAGTTTTGTTGACAATTTTTTGTCACCTCAAAAATTTTATTTTTAGAAAATTGTACGCGGACATGATGAATCTTTTTGGACGGAGTTCCTCGAGGAGACGATCCTCAGGGGCATCTTCTAGTGACAGTTCTGCTCGTCGGTCCTATGTTGAACCAAGTGAAAGTTTCACACGAGATGCCGCCACCAAAACATGCTTATGGCCTTGCGATGAATATATGGTGCAGGTGGGCATCAAGGGGGAACTTGAGAAATATGTCCAGAATGCCGATCTCGGTCCCTACCTCTCAGATAAGTGTGAACAGTGCCATTGACGGTGTACAAAAAGAGGGGTACACTTTTTGTACCCCTATAAACCATGCACGGGCAGACAGAGCCACGCCCATGGCCACACCAAGCAGGGCAGGGGAGGTAAGCCAGGGTAAGACCGAAGCCCAGGGTAGCTGGAATGACGCCAAGACCAAGGCCACAAAGAGCGAAGGGACGAAACGGGCTCACCCTCCCCCCGGCAAGATCCTTGCCGGGGGTAGCCTTAGCAGCCCTGGCAAGACCCTTGCCGCGGCAGCTGGCCCCACGCCCACGGAGCAAGTCACCCTTGAGTCCACGGCCCCCACCATGGTCCACTATGTTGGGGCAAGGGCTCGGGAGGCGCCTCCATGGTGGCATGCAGATCTTTGTGAAGAAACGTTCAAGATCAGATGAGCACCAGAAGGCGACGACCCTTGGCAAGACCCTAGCCAAGGAAAACCACGAGGCCCCCGGCAAGCACCTTGCCGGGGACAACAGCGGACGCCACGGCAAGACCCTTGCCGGGGCCTCGGCAAGGCCCTTGCCGAGGGAATCTACAGGGCCACCACCAGGCCCACGCCGATCAAGCCTCCACCGCCGTTCACATGCAGCTGTCGACCCAACAAACTGGGCAAGCACCTGCGTGGCAGCATGCAGATCTTCGTCAAGACTCCGCCACCGCGCCACCTCAGCTGCCTGCCTGCCTACATGGCATCGCACGCACCGCTGGCCAGGGCGCGTGTCGACACAAGGAAGAGCGGTGACGGACGGGACGGGCTCCGACCCCGTCCCCAGTAAAGCGAGAGGACACCTAAGCAGACGCATGAAATGCGCCTTGTCATGTAATGCGAGGGATAAACTCGCAACACTATGCCCCTTTCCACCTCCTGTGTGCCACTGTGGCAACCCCTTTTTCCTATAAAAGGAGGCCCGAGGCAACCAGGAGGGGATTCGGCTTTTTGGAGCTCCTCACGCTCCATAGCTAGTTCAAGAACACAAATATACATCCACCAAAGCAGGAGTAGGGTTTTACGCGTCCTCGCAGCCCGAACCTGGATAAACGAACGGCGTGCTATCTGTTTGATCCGCTCTTCTCTCAACCCCTCACCCCACGACCGTAGTAGGGATTCTTGTGATCCCATAGGTGTCGTTTCCACCGACAACCATCTTCTCACTGAATCATTTGTCAAAGGATTTAAATATTTTTCATGTGAGTCTAGGGTGTCTTTTATGCTTTATGATGAACCATTTACTATCTCACTAGAGAATTTTTCTTACCACTGCAAACTTCCATTTTGGGGTTCGCTTGATGAGCCAGCAAAGGCTGAGTGTGAGACCTTTTTGACTAGCCTTTGTTACGGTGAAAATAGAGGAGTGAGACAAGGAAGAATAAAAAGTGTTAACTTTCCCGCAATCCAGTATTTTGGATTATTTAATAGGAAACGCATAGTAGGCAAGCAAGACTGCAGCATACTTTGTTCGCCATACTTGAGCCTCATTCACACCGCTCTCACTGGTGAAAGGAAATATAACCTTGGAGCAATTGTTGCATGTAGACTTCAGCATAACGCCAAAAGTGGCTGGTTCTATCGTTGAATTTATGCCACACATTTAGCGCGAGGGCTGGGTGTTTCACCTTTCCCCTTTGACCCTATCTTACCCACTCGATATTTAGATTTTGATGCCTTAAAAGATCATAAGATTTTCAAGGGAAGGGCTGATAACTTCACTTATAATTTGTTGTTTAACCAATCACATATTGTGGACACATATTTGCCTGTGCCTGCTCTCTTTGAGTATAACAGCAAGGAAAGATATTTTGTTCTTGAGAGCGAGGCCCGAGATCATAACGCAACAGTGGTAGCGGCACGGTGTGCCGAGGCATCCACACCGAGAGCCTCCGTAAGCTACCACACCGACTACTACCCTCCAGGCTACTAATCGATTACCAACTTAGGCCAAAAGCCTAAGCTTAGGGGAGTACCTGTTTCCACCGATTTTATATTCATGTTCACATATCATTCTGTTTGTCGGTGCTCACACTTTTTCATTGTATCATCCATGCTTACATTTATTTTCTTGCTTTATTCTTGTGTATCTGGTACACTTTAGAAAAAATAGTTGTAGTAATTTACTTTCTATGCATGTTTAGTAGTAGTATTAAAAAGAAAATCCAAAAAGATTTCCTTGTTCTTCTTTTGCTTGTTGGGAGCTTTCCCGTGTAAATAGTTTTTATTCTCGTTTTTGCTTTCTATTTTCTTGTTGAAGAAAACCAAAAACTCCAAAAAATGTTTCAGTATGTTTCTCTGAATTTCTTTTCTTTTTTATTCGAGTTGTACCGAGGAGAAGACCACGATGGAAATGTTGAGTGACTCTCATATGAATAACTGTTGGACTAATAAAGAGCCCATTTTACCTTGTCTTCTCCTGTTGAATAAAATGTTTGCAGATTCCACCTTAGTCCACGACACTCTTGCATTATTATTATTTTCATATCATTTGGTCGTGCAAGTGAAAGGAAATAATGATGACATTCAATGAGCTGGACGTGGCAAAGAGAAACTGGTATGAACTCGACTTGTTCTGTTTGTGTAAATATGTTTAACCTAGTATCCAGGATTCAACCCATTATGATTAAACATGTTTGCAATGACAATTAGAGATTATAGTTTCTCATGCCATGCATAAGTAGCTGGGAGTTGATAATGATTTATCTTGGATATCAACATAGCGCTAAAATGATTGTGATGTAGTATGACGATATGGTATCCTCCTCCAAATATTCGAGTGGCTTGACTTGGTACATGTTCATGCATGTAGTTGAATCAAAACCAACATAGCCTCTATAATGTTTATGTTCATGGTGTTCATATCCTACTCATGCTAGTGTCCAATGTTACTTATGCATAATGCCTGGTTATGATCGTTGTTGCTCTCTAGCTGGCCGCTTCTCAATCTTAATTGCTAGCCTTCGCTTGTACTAAGTGGGGATTCTTCTTGTACATCAAAACCTTGAACCCAAAGTTATTCCAGATGAGTCCACCATACCTACCTATATACGGTATTACCCTGCCGTCCTAAGTAAATTTGCATGTGCCACCTCTAAAAACTTCTAAAAAATTATCCATTTTGTGTACCTGGATCGTTCATGGACCGACAGGAGGTAGTCGATATCTTCTCTGCTATGCGGGTTATCCTCAGGCCGAGTGTTTATTCACTCGCCATCGCATGAGGAAATGGGCGGTAGTAGGGATGCCCAGTCCCAAACTGCAAACATGAAAATAGTTAATCTCTGAAATAATAAAAAAAAACTCCCAATGGAGTCAAAACCTTTACTTTCCACTTGGGAACCGCCACTAGCGTGGTTAGCATGGAAGATGTTGATAACTGAAGGCCTTGAAGTGAACGAGAAGGGGGCATGTCTCAAAATTAACATTTATCTCTTTTAAAAATTGAGCTCTGGCACCTCTGCAAATCACTGCTTCCCTCTGCGAAGGGACTTTCTATTTACTTTTATGTTGTGTCACCACCTTCTAAAAACAAGCGCCAGAAACTGAGTAGAGCACAGCTGTCATGATTTATGCATTGTGTATAGCTAATGTTGGGTGCATCGTGACTGAATCTTTTCTACCAAGAATTACAATGTTTAGTCGCTGCTTGAACTTCGGAGGTGCTCTGCATTTATATTTTGCAGTCTTAGAAAGGGCTAGCGAGATACCACTATTGTCATATTGTATCATGGTTGTTTTGACAACATGTTGCTATTTGATATATCTTATTATTGCTCACTAGCTGATTATGTCAATGATATGAATAATCATAATCTTTAAGAGTTATTGTTGACATGGTTAGTTATAATGTTGGCTGAAAACCTGGGTGCGGTTTAAGCTTATTTATGCAAACAAGAGCAAAAGAGTTCGTAAGAGTTTTTCTTTCTCACTTTCAGTTTATCAACTGAATTGCTTGAGGACAAGCAAAGGTTTAAGCTTGGGGGAGTTGATACGTCTCCAATGTATCTACTTTTTCTCACGCTTTTCCTCTTGTTTTGGACTCTAATATGCATGATTTGAATGAAACTAACCCCGGACTGACGCTATTTTTAGCAGAACTACCATGGTGTTGTTTTTGTGCAGAAATGAAAGTTCTCGGAATGGAACGAAACTTTGCGAGGATTTTTTATACCAATAATAAGAATTTCTAGAGCCAAGACCCACCAGAGAGGGGCCCCTAGTTGGGCACAACCCACCAGGGTGCACCCCCCTCTCCTGGCGCGGCCAGGTGGGTTGTACCCACCTGGTGGACCGCTGATGACCCCCCTGATACTATAAAATCACATTATTCCAAAAAAACCAGGGAGAAAGAATTATCGCGATCCACGAGACGGAGCTGCCGCCAAGCCCTGTTCTTCTTTGGGAGGGCGGATCTGGAGTCCGTTTGGGGCTCCAGAGAGGGGGGTCTTTGTTCTTCGTCATCACCAACCCTTCTCCATCGCCAATTCCATGATGCTCCCCACCGGGAGTGAGTAATTCCTTCGTAGGCTCGCTGGATAGCAAGGAGTTGGATGAGATTCATCATGTAATCGAGTTAGTTTTGTTAGGGCCCGATCCCTAGTATCCACTATGTTCTTAGATTGATGTTGCTATGACTTTGCGATGCTTAATGCTTGTCACTTTGGGCCCGGGTGCCATGAACTCAGATCTGAACCGTTTATGAATTCATCATTATATCCATGTTTTAGATCCGATCTTGCAAGTTATAGTCACCTACTACGGTTATGATCTGACAACCCCGGAGTGACAACAACCGGGCACACTCTTGGTGATGACCGTAGTTTGACGAGTTCATGTATTCACTATGTGTTAATGCTCTGGTTCTCTATTAAAAGGAGGCCGCTGTCAGGGGAGAGTAGGACAAAAGATGCCATGCAAGTTCTTTTAATAAAGCACGTATGACTATTTACGGAATACATGCCTACATTATATCGATGAACTGGAGCTAGTGCCGTATCGCCCTAGGTTATAACTGTCACATGATGAATATCATCCAACTAGTCACCGATCCGATGCCTATGAATTTATCCTTATTGATCATGCTGCGCTACTATTGCTATCATCACTGTTACACTTGCTACAAATTACTGCTATCACTGTTATTGTTACCGTTGCTGCTGTCACTACTATCAAAACAATCAAACTACTTTGCTACTGATCACTTTGCTGCAGATAATTAATCTCCAGGTGTGGTTGAATTGACAACTTAGCTGCTAATACCTTCAAATATTCTTTGGCTCCCCTTGTGTCGAATCTATAAATTTGGGTTAAATACTTTACCCTCGAAAACTATTGTGATCCCCTATACTTGTGGGTTATCATACGCCACCAACGTCAAGATCATCAAGCTGGACCAGAGACATGGAGCTCATCAGGATGTTGCCGCGTGCCATGAAGGACGACGAAGACAAGGAGCTCGCCAGGATTGACATCCATGATCAACATCATCAAGCTGGTGCCGCAGAGGATGGAGGGATGGAGCTCGCGAGACATCACCACCAATGTCTACCTCATCAGGATGGAGCCCGTGACCTGGAGCCAAGAAGATGACACACACCCTTGGTGTTGCCCGCAATACACAGCCGTGATGCGGTGCTGTCCGTGACCTAGAGGAGAAGATCGTGCTACACGACGCTCTCCATGACCCGGAGCCCATGAAGACGAGGCGTGACGGCGAGCAGGCAACGTGACTTTGCCAACACTAACTTCTGATGGCCCCGTAAGGAGGCACCCATGTCTCGGAGGACCGCCATAAACACGGCGTCTAGCCGAGGCGAGGCACCAACCACACCTGCATTGCCTATACGAGCGAGCATTGGTTTTACACCGACGCTGGTCTCCACAAAAGAATACTCCCACGAGGCAACCCGATGCATACCCAACGAAGCAGCTACATCGTTAAGAAGTCCGAGCAGAGCAGGACCCATGCAACTTCAACACCGACTACATCAACGATGTCAAGACCGACGAGGCGCGACGGCAAGGGCGGATGTGGCCTGCACAAAGCCATGTTTTGAGCGGCACGTGTACCGATGAGGACATGGGCTGTGCCGCCGCCCACACCACACACACATCATCATCATCATGCATGGATAACACGAAGCGAAGACTACGAAGACGACCAAATGTCTTAATCAGAGGTATCTCGTGGAGCAATGATACGTGTCCAACGTATCTATAAATTTTAATTGTTCCATGTTATTATATTATCATTCTTGGACCTTTTATACTCATTTTATAGTCATTTTATATCATTATTTGGTACTAACCTATTGACGTAGTGCAAAGTGCCAGTTGTTGTGTTCTGCATGTTTTTTACATCGCAGGAAATCAATACCAAATGGAGTCCAAACGCAGCGAAACTTTTTGTGGATTTTTTGGACCAGAAGACATCTAGTGGGCTGAAGAAGCACTTGGGGGCTACTCCGAGGGGATCACAACCCACCAAGGCGCGGCTAGAGGCCTAGGCGCGCCCTGGTGGGTTGTGCCCACCTCGGGTGCCCCCCGGACCGCCTCTTTACTCTATAAATACCCCAATATTCCAGAAACCCTGGGGGAGTCGACGAAAATCAATTCCAGCCGCCGCAGAGTCCAGAACTAGTAGATCTAATCTATACACCATCACGAAGGGGTTCATCATGCCCATTGGTGCCTCTCTGATGATGTGTGAGTAGTTCTTTGTAGACCTACGAGTCCGTAGTTAGTAGATAGATGGCTCCCTCTCTCTCGTTTGATTCTCAACACAATGGTCACTTGGAGAACCATATGATGCAACTCTTTTTGCGGTTGATACGTCTCCGTTGTATCTATAATATTTGATTGTTTCATGCCAATATTATACAAGTTTTACATACTTTTGGCAAATTTTTATATGATTTATTTGGACTAACCAATTGATCCAGTGCCTAGTGCTAGTTCCTGTTTGTTGCATGTTTTTTTGGTTTCATAGAAAATCCATATCAAACAAAGTACAAACGCGATAAAATTTTATGGAGAATAATTTTGGAATATATGTGATTTTGGGGACTTGGAATCATCGCAAATGGAGGCCCACGCACACCACAAGACACCTGGGCACGCCCCAGGCCCTAGGAACGTGGTGGTCGGTTGTGCTCACCTCATACGTCGGTTGGGGCTCTACTTTGGGCGCAAGGAATCTTATATCCGGAAAAAAGTCGTGTTAAGATCTCAGCGCAATCGGACTTACGGATCTCTCGGGATATAAGAAACGGTTTTCAGCCAGATCTTGGAATGCGAAACAGAAGAGAACAGAGAGGGAGATCCAATATCGGAGGGGATCCCGCCCCTCCGCCTCCATGGAAGCCATGGACCAGAGGGGGAATTCTTCTCCCATCTAGAGGGGAGGCCAAGGAAGAAGAAGAAGGAGGGGGGCTCTCTCCCCTCTCTCCCGGCGGTGCCGGAGTGCCACCGGGGCAAGGATCGTGACGGCGATCTACATCAACAACCTTGCTACCGTCAACACCAACTTTCTCCCCCTCTATGCAGCGGTGTAACACCCCTTCTCCCCGTTGTAATCTGTACTTAAACATGGCGCTCAACTCCATACATTAGTTTCCAATGATATTTGGCTAACCGATGATGTTTGAGTAGATCCGTTTTGTCCTATGGGTTAATCGTGATCTTGGTTGGTATGACTGTATATTTTACTTATGGTGTTGTCCTACGGTGCCCTCCGTATCCCGCAAACGTGAGGGGTCCCTGCTGTAGGGTGTTGTAATATGTTCATGATTTGCATATGGTGGGTTGCGAGAGTGACAGAAGCTTAAACCCGAGTAGGTGGGTTGTTGCGTATGGGATAAAGAGGACTTGATACTTAATGCTATGGTTGGGTTTCACGACCTTAATGATCATTAGTAGTTGTGGATGCTTGCTAGGGGTCCAATCATAAGTGCATATGATCCAAGTAGAGAAAGTATGTTAGCTCATGCCTCTCCCTCATATAAAATTACAAGAATGATTACCGATACTTGTTATCGATTGCCTAGGGACACATGACTTCCTTATTGACAAAAGTATCTACTTTTATTACCTTGCTATTTATTCGTAGTTTTTATTCTCACAAAATAGTTTCAAACTTGTTTTAGGTAAAGCAAACATCAAGTGTGCGTAGAGTTGTATCGATGGTTGATAGAACTTGAGGGAATATTGGTTCTGCCTTTGGCTCCTCATTGGGTTCGACACTCTTATTTATCGAACAAGGCTACAAACGATCCCCAATACTTGTGGGTTATCAAGAACTCTTTTGGCGCCGTTGCAGGGGAGCAATAGCGTGGGGTGAATATTCTTGTGTGTGCTTGTTTGCTTTATCACTAAGTAGATTTTATTTTCTGTTCTAAGTTGTTCTCTATCTTTAGTTATGGATATGGAGCACGAAACACCAAAACAATTAGTATTACTTGCCACTCATGGAGATGGGGAACCTCCTAAAACCCTCGATGCTCGTTATGTGAAAAATATTATGCACTAGTTTGATAATCCTGAGAAAACCCCATTCAACTTGATAATGGGAGTAACGTTGGATCAACGTGAATACTTTAGGGATTATCGCTTGACACAAAAGGGAAATTGTTATGGGATCAATTTATATGTTGCATTGGTATGCTCGGGAGCTATGCTTGAGATATGATTATACTTGTTGCTCTAGGGTGAATGCTCCAGATCTTCCCTTTTCATGCCAAGTTAATGATAATGAAACCTTATCTTCTTATGCTAATGGTATATATGATTACTATGATGTGGAACGAATAGAAGAATTTGTTGCTTTTAAGGGTGCTTATGAAATTGAATCTTTGTTTGAAAAGTTTGGAGGTTTTGATGATTCAGTTTACAGACCTGAAATTTTTGCTATCCTTAAATATTGCTATGATAATTATATATTCAATTCCGATATTGATGCATTTATTGAGAAAGTCTCCGCTGTCCAAGAAGAGACTAGTACTTTGCAGGAGTCTATGGAAGAAGGAATTGATGAAACTGTGAGCTCATTGGATGAAAAAGATGAGGAGGAGAGCGAAGAACAAAATGAGTAAGAGCGGATTGATCACCCGTGCCCACCTTCTAATGAGAGTAACTCTTTAACTCATACATTGTTTAATTTCCCTTCGTTCTTACCGAAGGATGAATGCCATGATAATTGCTATGATCTCGTTGATTCGTTTGAAATATCCCTTTTTGATGATGCTTGCTATGCTTGTGGCCATGGTGCCAATTTAAATTATGCTTATGGAGATGAACTTGCTATAGTTCCTTATGTTAAGAATGGCATTGTTGCTATTGCACCCACATGATAGTCCTATTATCATTTTGAATTCTCCAAACTACACTATATTGGAGAAGTTTGCACTTATTAAGGATTATGTTGATGGATTGCGTTCTACCACTACACATGATAATTTTGATGAGTATAATATGCATGTGCTTGCTGCTCCTACTTGCAATTATTATGAGAGAGGAACTATATCTCCACCTCTTGATGTTTCCAACACGATAAAATTGCAAGAAACCGCTTATGCTATGTATTGGTCTTTACTTGATGTGCATGAATAGTCCTTGTATGACATGCCGATGCATAGGAAGAGAGTTAGGCTTCGTCATTGCATGATATATGTTGCTTTGTGCTCACTATTAAATGACAGTTGTTAATTAAAATTGGCTTTGATATACCTTGGGATCAGGGTGGATCCCTTACTTGAGCACTTCATGCCTAGCTTAATGGCTTTAAAGAAAGCGCTTCCAGGGAGACAACTCGAAAGTTTTAGAGAGTCATTTATTTATGTTGAGTGCTTTTATAAAGTTTAAAAACAAAAATAAATAGGGTAACTTAAAAGTTCACAAAAAGAAAAGTGAAAGTGAGATAGACGAGCACCATGGAAGCAGGAGCATGCCTTGAACTTTGTTCATGCCCATGGAAACTTTGTGAATCTTGAATTGCAGAAACTTTTCAACAAAAATATTATCCCCTTGTACAAATCCATTGTATTGTAAAATTATTGTGCCAATATTTGCCTTTAGGATGAGTAGATTGCTTGTTGGTATGTGCGGTGCAAAAACAAAAACTTTGGCTGTAGTGCGTGATTTTACATTTTTTACTGGAACGTCGAAATTTTATGGAACTTCTTGCAGAGTCTTGCTATACAAATTTTTGTTTTGTCCTAATTTTTCAGAATTTTTCTAGTACCAGAAGTATGGTGAATGTTCATATTACTACAGACTGTCCTATTTAAGACAGACTCTGTTTTTGATGCATTGTTTGCTTGTTTTGATGAAACAATCGATTTTTATCGGTGGTATAAGCCATTGAGAAGTTATACTATAGTAGCTACAATTCAAAAAAAATATGAATTGGTTTGCAACGGTACTTAGAGTAGTGATTTGCTTTATTATACTAACGGATCTTACCGAGTTTTTTGTTGAGTTTTGTGTGGATGAAGTGATCAAAGATTGAGGAGGTCTCGATATGAGGAGAAGGAGGAGAGGAAAGAGGTCAAGCTTGGGGATGCGCAAGGCAGCCCAAGTATATATTCAAGGAGACTCAAGCGTCCAAGCTTGGGGATGCCCCGGAAGGCATCTCATCTTTCTACAATAGGTATTGGTATGTTTTCATCTTCGTTTCGTTCACGTGATATGTGTAAATCTTGGAGCGTCTTTTGTGTTTATTTTTCATTTTTCTTTTATGCACCATGCTGGTATTAGATAGTCCATGGTTGATTTATAGAATGCTCATTGCACTTCACTTATATCTTTTGAGTATGGCTTTATAGAATGCTTCATGTGCTTCACTTATATCATTTGAAGTTTGGATTGCCTGTTTCTCTCCACTCAGAAAACCGTTGTTTGTAGAATGCTCTTTTGCTTCACTTATATTTGTTAGAGCATGATATTTGGTAGAAAGAATTAAACTCTCATGCTTCACTCATATCTATTTAGAGAGTCAAAAGGAATTGGTCAATTGCATGGTTAGTCATAAAATCCTACATAAAACTTATGGATCACTGAATGTGATATGTTTGATTCCTTGCAATAGTTTTGCGATATAGAGATGGAATATGTGGGAGGTACCAGTAAATGGTTGTGGTTAGCAAGAATATTTGTGTTAAGGTTTGTGACTCCCGAAGCATGCACGTATAGTCTCTCGTTATGCTATGGAGTTGGAGCACGATTTATTATTGATTGTCTTCCTTATGAGTGGCGGTCGGGGACAAGCGATGGTCTTTTCCTACCAATCTATTCCCCTAGGGGGCATGCGTAGTAGTACTTTGCTTCGAGGGCTAATAAACTTTTGCAATAAGTATATGAGTTCTTTATGACTAATGTGAGTCCATGGATTATACGCACTCTTACCTTTCCACAATTTGCTAGCCTCTACGGTACCGTGCATTCCCCTTTCTCACCTCGAGACGTGGTGCAAACTTCACCGATGCATCCAAACCCCGTGATACGATACACTCTATCACACATAAGCCTTATTATATCTTCCTCAAACAGCCACCATACTACCTATTATGGCCATTCCATAGCCATTCCGAGATATATTTCCATGAAACTTACACCGCTTCCACTTTCATGACTTGAGCATTCATTGTCATATTGCTTTGCAAGATCGTATAACTGACATAGCAGTTGTGGCTCAGCCACCGTTCATCATTTTTCATACATGTTATGCTAGATCATTGCACATCCTGGTACACTGCCAGAGGCATTCATATAGAGTCATACTTTGTCATAGGTATCGAGTTGTAATTTTTATTTCTTTTGAGTTATAAGTAAATAGAAGTGTGATGATCATCATTATTCATTTTTAGAGCAGTGCCCCAGTGAGGAAATGATGATGGAGACTATGATTCCCCCACAAGTCGGGATGAGTCTCCGGACAATGAGAGATTTTAAAAAAAGAAAAAGAAAGAAAAAAAAGAAAAAAAAGAAAAAAAGGAAAAAGAAAAAGAAAAAAAAAGAAAAAAGAAAAAAACAAATACACAAAGAGAGAAGGGGCATTGTTAGTATCCTTTACCACACTTGTGCTTCAAAGTAGCACCATGTTTTCCATATGAAGAGTCTCCTATATTGTCACTTTCATATACTTGTGGGAATTTTTCATTATAGGATTAGATGCACACCCACTTAGTTTTCATATTGAGCTTTCATACACTTATAGCTCTTAGTGCATTTGTTGCATGTCAGTCCCTACTCCTCACGTTGATGTCAATTGATGGCCATCTCCATAGCTCGTTGGTTAGCCGCGTCGGTGTGAGACTTTCTTACTTTTTTGTCTTCTATATATTTACCCCTATCATCATACTCTATTCCACCCGTAGTGCTATATCCATGGCTTGCACTCATGTATTGCGTGAGAGTTGAAAAATCTGAAGCACATTAAAAAGGATGAACCAATTTGTCGGGGCGGACGGGCGTCCCCCCGCGAGCACCTATGGGGCCGGAGCCCCTTTCGTTGTCCGGCGAGGGGGGCGGAGGGAGCGCGGAGAGCAGATCGAAGCGAGCACGCGGGCGGTTTACCCAGGTTCGGGCCGCGATGGACGCGTAAAACCCTACTCCTGCTTAGTTGTATTGAACTGGGGAGCTCGGGAGCTTGGGGAGCTAGCTGCACCGAGCGTATGGCTGTCTGGGTGCCGATTCTCCGAACCCCGGGAACCCCCTCTACGTTGCACACGGGCCTCCTTTTATAGCGCAAAGGGGTCACCGACAGGTGTCAACGTAAGAGAAAGGGGTAAAAGTGTAAAAAGGGGTGGTAGCTGTAATAGTGTGGGAACGGTGGTGCTACAGTGCGGCACAGTGTTATCATACCTACTTCTGACGGTAGGGGACAAGGGCATTAAATGCCCGTCAGGGTCGCCCGGACAGCACCGAGGCGGACCGTTAGGTGCGCCACCGTTCGCCACGATGGCGGCTGCATGCCACCGCATGCCCCAGGCTGCGCGGTGCCTCGCCACGTGCCCTCGGGGGAAGCCCCGGAGCGACGCGTGGCGGGCGAGCTGGAGCGCAGTCTCGAGGTGGCGATCTTGCCGCGGCAAGTGGCTTGCCGCGGGGGTCGTCTTCCTGTGCCTGATAGCGTGCCAGCTATCAGGCCTTGCCGGGGCGCTTGGCGCTCCACGGCGGGCTTCTCTTGTGGCGCCTGGGTTCGGCCTTCCCGACAAGCTCCTCTTGTCGGGGGCTCGATCTTCTGTCTCGTATACTTTGTTCTTGGATGGACTTACATGGGCTCAGTCGTCCCGGCAAGCTCCTCTTGCCGGGGGCCTTGTCTTCTTGGCCCGGCAAGCTCCTCTTGCCGGGGGCCTTGTCTTGAGTGCTTGGTCTTCTCTTGGCGCTTCCGGGGCGGGCCTTGCCGCAGGGTGCTACAACTGCCCGTGCACAAGTCTGGGGTACTAAGGTACCCCTACTTTAGTACACCGACAGGAGCCCCCGGGCCTGGGCCACACATGGTGCCGAGCGTTGTTGGGCCAGGCCCTAACGGTGCACGGGCACGCATGGCCTTGGTCGCGCTGCTCCTTAACTCCGCATCCGCCGCGCCTTCCCCAGGCGGCGCGCGCTTACCGCGGCGTCGTGGGGGCGAAAATGCCCGTTCCCTCTTTAAGTGGAGGGAGGTGCGGAGGCGCGGCTCAATAAACGAACGGTGGTGGGGCGCGGTTTTCGAGGCGTCCGTTCCCCATAGTCACGGGACGGGGAGAGGTCGTCCCACCCGTCGCCTCGGTTCTGCGCGCCCACCACGCGGTCCTCATGCACTCGGAGTCGCGGCGGCGGAGGCAGGGAGTCGGGCCGGCGCGGGCCGATGCAGTGGGTCGGCCCCAGTCGCCTGCCCTTCCTCCGCTTCTATTGGAGGAGCGGGGCGGCCGCGGTCCCACTCCGCTCCTTTATAAGGAGCGAGAGGGGGCGACGGAAATACGCACTCCATCTCCTTCCTCCTTCTGCTTCTGGTTTCCTTCCCCCATCTGCGATGGAGGGGGGGAACCCTGGTTCTTCTTCGATTGCCGCGAGGGTGTCTGCTCGGCAACGCGCCCCTCCTCCCCTTGCGCCCGCGGCGGCGGAGCCGATTGTCGGGGGAAGAGGGAGAGGGCGAGGTCGCGGACGAGGTCGTGGACGGGGCCGAGGCGCTCGGGGCGGACGGATCGGTGCGCCGCCCTCGCCCCCGCCAGCGGCTCCGTTCCTTCCCGCGGTCCATCTCGGGGACGACCCCTGTGAGTTCATTATCAGGCCGCGCCTGGCGCCTCGTCGCCACCTCCGTCTTCCCGCTCCATTCGCGAACGTGTTGGAGGTGGAGCAGCCTGAGACGCTAAACCTGCGCATGAGGGGCTGCGGGATCAGCGGGACGCGAGTCCACGTCGAGTCCCGAGCCCCCGGCGTGGTGTATCTGGGCCGCGGGTGGAAGACGTTCGCCCGGATACACAGCTTGACGGAGGGGTTCACCCTCCACTTCAAGCTAGTGGGGGAGGAACTCCTCTCCGTCAAGGCCTTCTGGGGCTTCGGTATCCGGGCCCGGTGCTGCGAGGATAGCTCCTCCGACAGCGAAGGCTCCTCCTCGAGCGAGAGTGGCGAGGAGGGGAGCGACAGCGACGACGAGGGGAGCAGCCGCCGGGATGACGGGTACGACTAGGCGTCGGCCGCAGCTCCGGGTGGCGCCGGCGGCCCCATCGACCGCGCCGGGCTCCGTGAACTCCCCGGGGTCGTCTCCTTGGGCGACTGGCGTAGGGGGGGCTGCTGAGGAGGACAGAGGGCGGACGTCGAAGGCCGCGAAGTCGGAGTACGGGCCGACTTCGACAGCTGGCTAACGCTCCGGCGCCTCGTGTTCCAAATGCGCCCCAGACGCCGTCATCACCCTTGCTCTCGGTGACGACCCCCGGGGTCTTCTCTTCGGCCCGGCAAGCTCCTCTTGCCGGGGGGGGCTTGATCTCCTCGGGCGGCCGGAGTGGCGAGGCTGCGGAAGAGGAAGAGGCTGGCGGCAAGGCCGCTGCCTCATCTTCCAGCTTTGCCTCCGGCGCCTCCGTCTTCTTCAGCCTCCGGAGACCCCCGGGCGGAGCCCCCGGATCTTCTCTTGGTGCCTTCTGCCACCCGTAGCTCATCTAGGCG
The DNA here is from genome assembly GCA_032464435.1 of Aegilops umbellulata. Classification (NCBI taxonomy): domain Eukaryota; kingdom Viridiplantae; phylum Streptophyta; class Magnoliopsida; order Poales; family Poaceae; genus Aegilops; species Aegilops umbellulata. Next base: position 308,457,721 of record CP136056.1, on the reverse strand, counting down.
CCCCTTTCTCCCTCTTCGCCTACTTGCCCTACCTCCTGAGGAGAGAGACAAGAAAGGGATTACGGGCACCTTATCTCTTTTCAGCTTGTAAGCCTTCGGGCCTTAGTTGCGTTTAAGCCTTGTAATCCCTCTTTTCATGTTTTTCATTCTCTCTGAACTGTACCTGAGTGGAATATTTTTAATGAAAAGGGGATGTTTGCCGGATCATTTGTCTCGCGGGTGGAAACCGCGGTAAGGAACGAATCCTTTACATCGTTAAGATAGACAGTTCTCGCCCGGCAACAGGCCCAGCCGCTCCCCCGCACTGCTCGACCTTTCTCACGCCCTTGGCGGAGGCGGGGAGCAGGCGGGTTCCGGCCCCTCGCTTCCCTCCCTCTTGCTGCCGCGGCTGCTATCGAAGCGGGCCCCAGGAACGCGCTCTGGGGCTTGCCGCTAAGAGAGCACGGTAGCTTTCCAGGAGGAAAGGAGGCTTTCAAATCCCACAGTCCATAAGAGAATGCATGATGAGGGATGCAAAAACTTATCTGAGGTTGCAGCCCCCGGCGACTCTGGCTCGCCGGGGCGTAGGTGTTGGCTCGTCCTTCTCCTCTTCCTTGTCCTTGGGCGGCCCGGCAAGGACATTCAATTCCTGCGAGCCAAAGGGAAAGGACGGGAAAAAGACGCGGACTCGACCTCTAAGTTAGGGGTTAGCGACAGTTAGGAACTGACAACCCTAACCAAGGACGAGACTCTGACTCAGCATGCATGCTAAAATCTAGGGCGCCAGCGCTTCTTTATCTTCGGCCAGGGGCTTCGCCTGGCTTTGTACGAGGGCTTAAATGCAACATCGGCAAGGCCTGCACAAACCGGTGGTTGCCGGAGCGGATCACGGCAACCGCGCCTTATGGGCGAGACTTGCGAAGATGCTCTATGTTCCCAGGAGTTGCTCACTGGTAGGCCCTCTTCGGTCTTGAGGCGGACAGCGCCGGGCCTCGCGACTTGTCTCACCCGATAAGGGCCTTCCTGCTTCGGCGTCGACTTGTTATAATTCTTGGCCGACTGAACGTGCCTAAGAACAAGGTCGCCTAACAGGGCAACTTTATCTGGTGCCAGGGGCTTCGCCTGGCTTTGTACAAGGGGTTACATGCAACAGCGGCAAGGCCTGTACAAACCGATGGTTGCCGGAGCGGATCACGGCAACCGCGCCTAGTGGGCGGAACTCGCGAAGATGCTCTGTATTCCCAGGAGTTGCTCGCTGGTAGGCCCTCTTCGGTCTTGAGGCGGACAGCGCCGGGCCTCGCGACTCGTTCCACCCGACAAGGGCCTTCCTGCTTCGGCGTCAACTTGTTATAATTCTTGGCCGACTGAACGTGCCTAAGAACAAGGTCGCCTAACAGGGCAACTTTATCTGGCGCCAGGGGCTTCGCCTGGCTTTGTACAAGGGGTTACATGCAGCAGCGGCAAGGCCTGTACAAACCGATGGTTGCCGGAGCGGGTCACGGCAACCGCGCCTTACGGGTGAAACTTGCGAAGATGCTCTATGTTCCAGGAGTTGCTCACTGGTACGCCTTCTTCGGTCTCGAGGCGGACAGCGCCAGGCCTCGTGACTTGCCTCACCCGATAAGGTCCTTCCCACTTTGGCGTCAACTTGTTGGAATTCTTGGCCGACTGAGTGCGCCGAAGAACAAGGTCGCCCTCTTCGAGACTCCTGGCCTTGACCTTGCGGCTATGGTAGCGACGCAAGGCTTGCTGGTATCGAGCGGCTCGTACCGCAGCCTGGAGACGTCCTTCCTCAAGGAGCAGCGCGTCATCTTGGCGCAGCCGCTCTTGCTCGAGCTCGTCATAAGCGAGCACCCGAGGAGATCCGTATACGAGTTCCGTGGGGATGACTGCTTCCGCTCCATAGACTAGAGCAAAAGGTGTCTGTCCGGTGGCTCGACTTGGTGTCGTCCTGATCGACCACAGAGCCGCCGGCAGCTCCTCAATCCAATTTCTTCCGCACTTGTGCAGCCTGTCGAAGGTCCTGGTCTTGAGTCCGCGCAGCACTTCAGCGTTGGCCCTTTCTGCTTGACCGTTGCTCCTGGGGTGAGCAACCGAAGCGAAACAGACCTTGGCGCCGAGATCCTGGGCGTATTGCATGAAGGCGCGACTTGTAAATTGTGTCCCGTTGTCGGTGATGACTCTGTTGGGGATTCCGAAACGGCAGACGATCGACCGGAAGAACTTGACTGCTGACTGTGCGGTCACCTTCCTTACTGGCTCCACTTCTGGCCACTTCGTGAACTTGTCGATTGCAACGTACAAGTACTCGAAGCCCCCGACGGCTCGGGGAAAAGGGCCGAGGATATCGAGCCCCCAGACCGAGAAGGGCCAGGACAAAGGGATTGTTTGGAGAGCTTGAGCTGGCTGATGAATCTGTTTTGCATGGAACTGGCACGCTTCACACTTGGTTACTAGTGCAGTTGCATCTTGGAGGGCTTCTTGCCAGAAGAACCCTTGCCGGAAGGCTTTCCCGACAAGTGCTCTTGCGCCAATGTGATGGCCGCATATGCCTCCGTGTATCTCTGCCAACAGCTTCTGTCCGTCTTCCCTGGAGATGCACTTCAATCTGACACCGTTGAGTCTCCTTCTGTACAGCTCGTTGTCCACGAACTGGTACATAGTTGACTGCCTGGTGATCTTCTCCACCTCTTCTGGGTCGTCGGGAAGTTCTCCAGTTTGCAGAAAACGGACGATCTGCCGTGCCCATGCCGGAGCCCGGGGCTCGACGGCAAGGACTAAAGGCATGAAGGCCGCTGCGGGGACCCCGGCTTCTACGGCAAGAACCTCTGGTTCAGCCGGAGCCGGTGATCCCCCGGCAAGTTTGCCGGGGCAAAGCTTGTCGGGAACCTCTGCTTCCACTGGACGGACCCTCGGACCCGCAGGAGCGGACTGTTCCTCAGCGTTCAGACTGCTGATCCGCTCGCCGGAGCAAGGCTTACCGGGGACACCTGCTTCGACTGGACGGACCCTTGGATCCGCAGGAGCGGGCTGTCCCTCGGCGTTCAGGCTGCTGATCAGCCCGCTGGAGCGAGGCTTACCGGGGACACCGGCTTCGACTGGACGGATCCTGGGATCCGCAGGAGCGGGCTGTCCCCCGGCGTTCTGGTTGTTGATCTTGGGGACCTTGGCGGCGGTCTCAGGGAGGTCCGCCTGCGAATAGTCGCCGGAGACCAACTTCCTTTTCTTGGACTGCCCAACTGATGGTGTAACGGATGGTTGAGTCAGCTTGAGCAAGAAGGTCCCTGGTTCCACAGGTAACTTCAGCGAAGCACACTTCGAAAGGCCGTCTGCTATCTCATTCTGAGCTCTCGCGACGTGCTCCATTTGCAGCCCTTCAAAGTGTTCTTCCAGCTTCCTCACTTCATCGACGTAAGCTTCCATCAGAGGGCTCTGGTAGCTCTTGTTGACTTGCCGGACCACCAGTTGAGAATCTCCCCGCACGATCAGCTTTCTGATCCCAAGTTCGGCCGCAATCCTGAGGCCGGCGAGCAAGCCTTCATACTCAGCAGTATTGTTGGTAGCTTGCTCTCTTGGGAAGTGCATCTGGATAACGTACTTGAGGTGCTCTCCGGTGGGCGCGATGAGTACCACGCCAGCACCGGCGCCTTGCAGCGAAAAGGCACCATCGAAGTACATTACCCACTCGCTTGTTGCTCCTTGTACGGGCGCGCTTGTTTCTTGGCCTTCTCCATCTGGCGTCGGGGTCCACTCAGCTATGAATTCTGCCAAAGCTCGGCTCTGTATGGTTGAAGTACTTTCAAACTTGAGCCCAAAGCTCGACAGCTCCAGTGCCCACTCGACGATCCTGCCTGTTGCCTCTGGATTGTGCAATATCCTCTTCAGCGGAAAGCGAGTGACTACTGTTATCTCATGCGCTTGGAAGTAATGGCGCAGCTTTCTCGAGGCCATGAGGAGGCCGAAAAGCAATTTCTGCACCCCGGAGTATCTTGACCTAGCCCCCTGCAAGAGGGAACTTACAAAATACACCGGGCGCTGCACCATCTTCTTCCGCGCTCCATCCGGTTCCTGCGCAGGGTGGCCCTTGTCGGGGCCAGAGCTTGCTGGAGCAGCCCCCCGCTCGTCGCTGGACTCGCTTGTAGGTGGTATAGGCTCCTCATCGGCCTCCCTCTCCGCCACTAACGCAGCACTAACCACCTGGTTGGTTGCCGCTAGGTATAGCAACAACTTCTCCTGTGGTCTAGGTGCGACAAGTATTGGAGTGGAGGATAGGTACCTTTTCAAATCTTGCAGCGCTGCCTCCGCTTCTGGAGTCCACTGCATGGGGCCTGCCTTCTTCAAGATTTTAAAGAAGGGCAGGGCGCGTTCTGCAGACCTTGAAATGAACCGACTGAGGGCGGCCACACAACCGGCAAGCTTTCTGACGTCCTTGACGCGCTCAGGGGCCTTGATTTGCTCGATGGCTTTGATCTTGTCGGGGTTAGCTTCAATCCCCCTCTGTGACACAAAGAACCCGAGAAGCTTGCCGGAGGGGACTCCGAAAACGCACTTCTCGGGGTTCAGCTTGAGCTGTATCTTGCGCAGGTTCTGAAATGTCTCTTCCAGATCTTGGACCAGGGTTTCCTTGCTCCTGCTCTTCACCACGATGTCATCCATGTAGGCCTCCACGTTCCTATGGATCTGCGGCTCGAAGGCAGAGTGCACTACCCTTGCAAACGTTGATCCCGCATTCTTCAGTCCAAATGGCATGCGTATGAAGCAATAGGTGCCGCACGGAGTGATAAATGCGGTCTTCTCTTCATCTTCCTTGGCCATAAAGACTTGGTGGTATCCTGAATATGCATCAAGAAAAGAGAGTAGCTCACATCCGGCAGTGGAGTCAACAATCTGGTCAATGCGCGGCAAGGGAAATGGATCTTTGGGACATGCTTTATTCACGTCGGTGAAGTCTATGCACAGTCTCCACTTCCCATTGGCTTTGCGCACGACGACCGGATTGGCCAGCCACGTTGGATGGATCACACCTCTCACTAGGCCTGCTGCCTCTAGCTTCTTGATCTCTTCGCTGATGAATTCCTGGCGCTCCACGGCTTGCTTTCTTACTTTCTGCTTGACGGGTCGCGCGTGAGGACAGACAGCGAGCTTGTGCTCAATCACCCTCCTGGGAACACCGGGGATGTCGGACGGTTGCCATGCAAACACGTCGTCATTCGCCCGCAGGAAGGCGACGAGCGCGCTTTCCTATTTGCTGTCAAGCGTGGCACTGATGGTGAAGGTACCGCCAGTGCCGTCCTCCTTGGCGGACACCTTCTTGGTTGCCGGAGGAGCGGTCATTCCCTTCCTGTACTTGCCGGCGGAGCTCGATGGAACGTCCTCGACGGCGGCGCAGCACTCCGAAGAGGTGCGGTTGCCGGAGTGGGCCCCAGAGCACTTACCGGGCTTGGTCTTTGTCTTCTTCCCCCCGGGGGCTTCGGCGGCAAGTGTGTCCTTCTCTGCCGCGGCTGCTACGTCCCGGTAGATCTTGTCGGCGCAGATAAGCGCGTCCTTTTTGTCGCCATGGACAGTGATGACGCTTATCGGCCCCGGCATCTTGAGTACGTTGTAGGCGTGGTGGGAAGCCGCCATGAACTTGGCGAGAGCGGGGCGGCCGAGGATCCCATTGTATGGTAACGGGATATCGGCGACGTCGAACGTGATACGCTCAGTCCTGAAGTTAAGCTCGCCGCCAAAGGTCACCGGCAGAGTAATCTTCCCCTTGGGCTTGCTCCTCCCCGGGTTGATCCCTTGGAAGGATCCGGTCTCTTCGAGCTCGCCGTCTGGGATCTGGAGTTTCTTGATCACAGCGGAGGAGATCAAGTTCAGCCCGGCCCCGCCGTCTACCAACATTTTGGTGACCTTGAGGTTGCGGATGGTGGGTGAGACCAGCATCGGCAAGCACCCGACCGCGGTTGTGCGGTCGGGGTGATCCTCAAGATCGAAAATGATGGGCGTGCTGGACCATTTGAGGAGCCTGCGCGACTCCACGGGCGGCTCTGCTGCGTTCACCTCTCGCGCCCACCGCTTAAGCTGGCGGTGGGAGGTGTGCAGAGAGGCGCCGCCGTCAACGCATAGGACCTCCGTGGCCTTCTGGAACTCCTGCTCGCTGTTATCTTCGTCTTCCACGTCTTCGTCGTCGTCCTCTTCATCCTCGTCGCGGCCCCGGGGAGGCCGATCGCCTTGCCGCTGCTTGGCCTTGCCGCGGAGTCCTCCCCGGCCGACGGGCGGCCGCTTCTTGCTTGGTTCGCCACCCCCACCCTGGGCCTTCCCCTTGTCGCGCCTCTCGTACTCAGCCTTCTGCTGCACGACGAGGTACTCGACGCTTTTGCAGTTGGAGAGATCGTGGCCCTTGGTGCGGTGGATCTTGCAGTATTGCTTGTCGGAGCCGTCCTGCTTGTCGGCTGCCGCCACGGGGGCAGGCTCCTTGCCGGAGCCGCCAGCCTGCGTTTGCTTGGCGGGAGCCTCCTTGCCAGACCCCTCGACGGCAAGCACCTCTTTCCTGTTCTTCCTCCTATTATTCCGCCGCTGGCTCCTCTTCGCCGGGGCGGTGTCGTCACTGTCTCTTTCTCCTGCGCCAGCATCCTCCCCGGGGAGTTTCCTCCCCTCCTCCGCGCGCGCGCATTTGTCAGCCAAGGCATATAGCTCGCTGACGTCCCGGATCTTGGTCATGGCCATCTCTTCACGCATGCGGCGGTTGCGCACGTTCTGGTGGAACGCGCTGATAACCGCGGCAGGGTGAACGTCGGGGATGTTGCGATGCACGCGGCTGAAGCGCTGGATGTACTTGCGCAGGGGTTCTCCTTCCTTCTGGGCTAGGATGTGGAGGTCGCTATCCTGGCCATGAGGTTTGTGGCCGCCTGTGAAGGCGCCAACAAACTGATGGCAAAGATCCGCCCAGGAAGAGATGGAGCCTTCCGGCAAGTGCATAAGCCACGAACGAACGTTCGGCTTAAGCACGAGCGGGAAGTAGTTCGCCAATATCCTTTCGTCGCGCCCCCCGGCAGCTTGTACAGCGATTGTATAGATGCTGAGAAACTCCGAGGGGTGCGTCCTGCCGTCGTACTTCTCCGGTACGTCGGGCTTGAAGTTCTTCGTGCTGGGCCACCGGACGCGTCGCAGCTCGCGAGTGAACGCAGGGCAACCTGCCGCGTACGGCAAGTCACCTGGTTCACCGGGCGCGTGCGCGTCGACAGTGTTCCCAGCCCGCTGGTCTGATTGCCGCCGAGTTTCTCGGCGGCGCTCAATCCTAGTTCGAGCGTCTTCTTGCTGCCGCTCGTCGAGGACTTGGCGCTGGTCCCGGCGAGTCCGCGGGTCCGACGACGCTGTGGAGCCGTCGTCGGCGCTGTTCCAGCGGGGCGGCGTCTTCTTCTTCTGCGCCGGGGAGTGCATGGTGGTCGCACCTCCGGCGGTCTTGTCGCCGTCGGCCTTCGTCTTCTCGACCTGCCGGGGCCGTGAGGTCGCCGGCCGCTGCGGCGTGTCGTTGTTGGCGAAGGCGATCAGGCTCTGGATGGTGGCCCTCCAGCTTTCGGCCTTGCCAGCCGCTGGAGGGTAGTCGAGGAGCAGTTGCGCTCTCGCGAGCGCTTCTGCCGGAGTGGAGGGGAGCGGGGGCGAATGGCGCGAGGAGCGGGATGCGCTCGGACTCCTAACAATGTTAGAAAGAGCGGGGTCCCTCCCCGGCGCCTTCGCCTTGCCCGTGTCCGGACGGGGGCCCGTGGCGTCCCGCGAACCTCCTGTTTGCCCTTGTTCCAGCAAGCGGATGCCACCTCCCGTGGCATGGCGCTGCTGGGTCGTCGTTTGAAGGGACGGATGCGGCGCGTCCTCGGAGGCTGAGGCTCGGTCGTCCGCCCTGTTCTTGGATTTGGTGGCACCGCGAGTGTTCTCGCCGGTGGCCACCCCTCCGACGGCGTCTCCCCCGCCCACCGTTGGCTCCGGTAGCGGTGGGAGTGACGCGGACGGGCCCGCGGCCTCCGAAGCCTTCTTCTTCGGGGCCATGGTGTTGATGAAGCTAGCGAGTTCGGAGAAGCTGACGAAGAGCGCGCTCGCGTGAACGCAGGATCTGATCCGCACGACCTCGACGCAGCCCCCTACCTGGCGCGCCAAAGATGTCGGGGCGGACGGGCGTCCCCCCGCGAGCACCTATGGGGCCGGAGCCCCTTTCGTTGTCCGGCGAGGGGGGCGGAGGGAGCGCGGAGAGCAGATCGAAGCGAGCACACGGGCGGTTTACCCAGGTTCGGGCCGCGATGGACGCGTAAAACCCTACTCCTGCTTAGTTGTATTGAACTGGGGAGCTCGGGAGCTTGGGGAGCTAGCTGCACCGAGCGTATGGCTGTCTGGGTGCCGATTCTCCGAACCCCGGGAACCCCCTCTACGTTGCACACGGGCCTCCTTTTATAGCGCAAAGGGGTCACCGACAGGTGTCAACGTAAGAGAAAGGGGAAAAAGTGTAAAAAGGGGTGGTAGCTGTAATAGTGTGGGAACGGTGGTGCTACAGTGCGGCACAGTGTTATCATACCTACTTCTGACGGTAGGGGACAAGGGCATTAAATGCCCGTCACGGTCGCCCGGACAGCACCGAGGCGGACCGTTAGGTGCGCCACCGTTCGCCACGATGGCGGCTGCATGCCACCGCATGCCCCAGGCTGCGCGGTGCCTCGCCACGTGCCCTCGGGGGAAGCCCCGGAGCGACGCGTGGCGGGCGAGCTGGAGCGCAGTCTCGAGGTGGCGATCTTGCCGCGGCAAGTGGCTTGTCGCGGGGGTCGTCTTCCTGTGCCTGATAGCGTGCCAACTATCAGGCCTTGCCGGGGCGCTTGGCGCGCCACGGCGGGCTTCTCTTGTGGCGCCTGGGTTCGGCCTTCCCGACAAGCTCCTCTTGTCGGGGGCTCGATCTTCTGTCTCGTATACTTTGTTCTTGGATGGCCTTACATGGGCTCAGTCGTCCCGGCAAGCTCCTCTTGTCGGGGGCCTTGTCTTCTTGGCCCGGCAAGGTCCTCTTGCCGGGGGCCTTGTCTTGAGTGCTTGGTCTTCTCTTGGCGCTTCCGGGGCGGGCCTTGCCGCAGGGTGCTACAACTGCCCGTGCACAAGTCTGGGGTACTAAGGTACCCCTACTTTAGTACACCGACACAATTGCTCGGCTTGCCATCGGGTTTATGCATGATAAATACTTTGTGTTAAGAAGACAGAGCATAACAAGACTATAGGATTTTGTAGGGATAGCTTTCTTTAACGTTGACATTTTGAAATACATGATTGTTTATTGGGATGCCTGAGTATTGATGTCTTTATGTCAAATTATAGACTATTACTTTGAATCACTTATGTCTTAATATTCATTACATGATTAGATATATGATCAAGTTTATGCTAGGTAGCATTCCACATAAAACATTATCTTTTTTTATTGTTTACCTACTCGAGGACGAGCATGAATTAAGCTTGGGGATGCTGATACGTCTCCGTCGTATCTATAATTTTTGATTGTTTCATGCCAATATTATACAAGTTTTACATACTTTTGGCAACTTTTTATATGATTTATTTGGACTAACCTATTGATCCAGTGCCTAGTGCCAGTTCTTGTTTATTGCATGTTTTTTTGTTTCGCAGAAAATCCATATCAAACGAAGTCCAAACGCAATAAAATTTTACGGAGAAATATTTTGGAATATATGTGACTTTTGGGACTTGGAATCATCGCAAACGGAGGCCCACACACACCACAAGACACCTGGGTGCGCCCCAGGCCCCAGGCGTGTGGTGGTGGGTTGTGCTCACCTCGTACATCGGTTGGGGCTCTACATCGGGCGCAAGGAAACTTATATCCGAAAAAATCGTGTTAAAATCTCAGCGCAATCGGGTTACGGATCTCCCGGAATATAAGAAACAGTTTTTGGCCAGATCGGGGAATGCGAAACAGAAGAGAACAGGGAGGGAGACCCAATCTCGGAGGGGCTCCCGCCCCTCCGCCACCATGGAGGCCATGGACCAGAGGGGGAACTCTCCTCCCATCTAGAGGGCAGGCCAAGGAAGGAGAAGAAAAAGGAGGGGGGCTCTCTCCCCCTCTCTTCCGGTGGCACCGGAGTGCCGCAGGGGCAAGGATCGTGACGGTGATCTACATCGACAATCTTACTACCGTCAACACCAAATTTCTCCCCCTCTATGCAGCGGTGTAACACCCCTTCTCTCCATTGTAATATCTACTTAAACATGGTTCTCAACTCCATATATTATTTCCCAATGATATTTAGCTATCCTATGATGTTTGAGTAGATCTGTTTTGTCCTATGGGTTAATCATGATCTTGGTTGGTATGATTGTAGATTTTATTTATGGTGCTATCCTAAGGTGCCCTCCGTCTCGCGGAAACATGAGGGGTCCCCGTTGTAGGGTGTTGCAATACGTTCATGATTTACTTATGGTGGGTTGCGAGAGTGACAGAAGCTTAAACCCCGAGTAGGTGGGTTTTTGTGTATGGGATGAAGAGGACTTGATACTTAATTCTATGGTTGGGTTTCACGATCTTAATGATCTTTAGTAGTTGCGGATGCTTGCTAGGGGTCCAATCATAAGTGCATATGATCCAAGTAGAGAAAGTATGTTAGCTCATGCATCTCCCTCATATAAAATTACAAGAATGATTATTGGTACTTGTTATGGATTGCCTAGGGACAAATGACTTTCTTATTGACAAAAGCTATCTAATTTTATTACCTTGCAATTTATTCGTAGTGTTTATTCTCGCAAAATAGTTTCATACTTGTTTTAGGTAAAGCAAACGTCAAGTGTGCGTAGAGTTGTATCGGTGGTCGATAGAACATGAGGGAACATTTGTTCTGTCTTTGGCTCCTCGTTGGGTTCGGCACTCTTATTTATCAAATAAGGATACAAGCGATCCACTATACTTGTGGGTTATCAGTGGTATGTTTGTTGGGATCAGATGAAATTTGAGTTTATGATCAGATCTATCTTTTTATCGATGAAAGTCATTTGAGTTTCTTCGATCTCTTATATGCATGATTGCTTATAGCCTCGTATTTCTTCTCCTATGTTTGGGTTTTGTTTGGCCAACATGATCTATTTATCTCGCAATGGAAAGAGGTGCTTTCTAATGGGTTCGATCTTATGGTGCTTGATCCCAGTGACAGAAGGGGAACCGACACGTATGTATCGTTGACATTAAGAATAACAAGATGGGGTGTATTTCTACATAAATAGATCTTTTCTAAACCATGTCATTGTTCTTATTGCATTACTCCATTTCTCCGTGAACTTAATACACTAGATGCATGCTGGACAACGGTCGATGTGTGGAGTAATAGTAGTAGATGCAGGCAGGACTCGTCTACTAATCTTGGACGTGATGCCTATATAATGATCATTGCCTAGATATCGTCATGATTATTTGAAGTTCTATCAATTACCCAACAGTAATTTGTTTACCCACCGTTTGCTATTTTTCTCGAGCGAAGCCACTAGTGACACCTACGGCCCAGGGGTCTCTTCTTTAATATATTTCCTTTGCGATCTATTTTCCTTTGCTTTTATTTTCAGATCTATTAAAGCAAAAATACAAAAGTACCTTGCTTCACTTTATTTTATTTGGCGTTCGATCTATCAATATTTACAACTTTCTCTGGTCCGTTTGCCAATTTCTGGCGCCGTTACCCGAAAGGAATTGACAATCCCTTTAACACATCGGGCTGTGAGTATTTGTTATTTGTGTGCAGGTGCTGTTTACGTAGTTTTGCTTGGTTCTCCTACTAGTTCGATAACCTTGGACTCATCACTGAGGGAAATACCTACCGTCGCTGTGCTGCATCATCCCTTCCTCTTTGGGGAAATATCGACGTAGTCCCTAGCCGACATCAAAAGGAATTTATGGCGGCGTTTCCAGGGAGACATCATCAACATCTAAAGGTTCCTAATCACAAATCTCATCTCCTTGCAATTTATATTATTTGCCATTTGCCTCTCGTTTTCCTCTCCCCCACTTCAGAAAATTTTTCCGTTTTCTTCGCCCTCTTGTCCGTTCGCCGTTTTCTTGTCGGGTCTGTTTTTTAGTGTAATCTTGTTGCGTAGTCACAATGACTCAAGAGAACACCAAGTTGTGTGATTTCTCAAATACTAACAACAATGATTTTATTGGCACTCCTATTGCTCCTCCTGCCACTAGTGCGGAATCTTGTGATATTAATATTGCTTTGCTGAATCTTGTTATGAAAGATCAATTTTCTGGTACTTCTAATGAGGATGTCGTGTCCCATCTTAACACATTCGTGGAATTACACGATATGCAAAAGAAAAAGATGTGGACAATGATGTTGTGAGGATGAAATTATTTCCGTTTTCTTTGTGAGATTGTGCAAAAATTTGGTTTTCTTCTTTGCCTCGCAATAGTATCGATTCTGGGAATAAGTGCAAAGATGCTTTCATCACTAAGTATTGTCCGCCTGCAAAAATTATTTCCCTTAGAACCCAGATCATGAATTTCAAGCAACTTTAAGCATGTTGCAAAATCTTGGGAAAGGATGAAAATTATGCTAAGGAATTGCCTAACTCATGTGATAAATCTTTGGATGATCATACACAAACTTTATGCAGGGTTGAATTTTGTTTCTCATAACCTTTTAGATTCTGTGGTGGGTGGTACTTTTATGGAAATTACTTTGGGTGAAGCCACCAAATTCCTTGATAATATTATGGCAAATTATTCACAATTGCATACCAAAAGAGCTCCTACTAGTACAAAGGTGAATTCGGTTGACGAAATTTCTTCTTTGAGTGAAAAAGTTGATGCTCTTATGAAATTGGTTGCTAGTAAAAGTTCTCTTATTGATTTCAATGATATGCCTTTGTCTAGCTTGATTGAGCAAAATAGTGATGCCGTAGATGTGAATTTTATCTCGCGAAACAATTCCAATAACAATGCTTATAGAGATAATTTTAAAACTAGGCCTTTTCCTAGTAATTCCTCTAATAATTATGGTAATTCCTATGGAAATCCTTCTTATAATAATAATAGGAACACCTCTGACCTTGAGAATAATATTAAAGAATTTATCAACACGCAAAAAGTTTTCGACACTACCGTAGAAGAAAAGTTGAATTAGATTGATAATTTGTCTAGAAGTGTTGATAGAATTTCTCATGATGTAGAAAATCTCAACATGAAAAAAAATTTGTGCCTAAAGTTGAGGAATCAATTAAAGCTCTTTATATTTCTATGGATGAAAGTAATAAAAGAACCTCTATGCTTCGAGCTAGAAGGGAATTTTTAGAAAAAAACATTTTCTAGTGATTGCTTTCGTAAAAGTGATGAAGATCATAAAATGATTGGTGTTTCTTCTAACGATTTCTTGTTTAGTAATATTAATATCGATAGAAAAGGGACTGGAGAATAGTCAACTTTAGCTAGAAGGCGTCCCGATAATTCGGAGGGTGAAAATCTTGTTGAGAAAATTGAAAAAAGTGGGTTTGAAGAGGTCAAAACATTAACTAGTGATGTACGCGCTCTTTTGGTTTACAAAGACTTTAATTATGATATTTGCTCTTTGGTTTACAAAGACTTTAATTATGATATTTGCTCTTTGGTTGACTGTATTTCTTTGTTGCAATCCATGATAAATTCACCCCATGCTTATGAATAAAATAATGCTTTACTAAACATATTTTTGATGCTATGATGTAAGCTTTGGAAGAAAAGTTGGAATTAGAAGTTTCAATTCCTAGAAAATTACATGATGAATGAGAACCTACTATCAAAGTCAAGATGAAAAATTATGAGTGTTTTGATTTGTGTGTCTAGGGTGCTAGTGTTTCTACAATTCCGAAATCTTTATGTGATGTGCTTGGTCTTACCGATATTAAAGAATGCTCTTTGAATTTGCACCTGGCAGATTCTACTATTAAAAAGCCCGTCGGAAGAATTAATGATGTTCTTATTCTTGCAAATAGGAATTATGTGCCCATAGATTTTATTGTTCTTGATATTGATTGCAATCTGTCTTGTCCAATTATTCTTGGTAGACCGTTTTTATGCACTATTGGTGTCGTGATTGATATGAAAGACGACAATATTAAGTTCCAATTTCCACTAAGGAAGGGTATGAAACACTTCCATAGAACAAGAATTAGGACACCATATGAATCAATCATTAGGGCATCTTATGGATCTCAAAACAAAGATGACAAAGCTTAGATCCTTGCTTTATGCCTAGCTAGGGGCATAAAACGATAGCGCTTGTTGGGAGGCAACCCAATGAATAAATTTTTTTGCCTTTTGCTTTCTGTTCTTGAGTGTTTGAACAATTGTGCTACTACTATGATTGTGTTTTTATGTTTTAATTAGTGGTTGTTCCAAGTAAAGCCTTTAGGATCTTCTTGGGTGATAGTTGTTTGATTTTGCTGAAAAACAGAAACTTTTGCGCTCACGAAAATAATCCTCATTTTTAACAGGAGCGTGATAAAATACCAATTCTTCTTGCAAAAGATTAATATACAAATTGCTGAGGTCGTCCTAATTTTTTTAGAATTTTTGGAGTTACATAGGTATTTGAAATTTCCAGATTGTTACAGACTATTCTGTTTTTGACAGATTCTGTTTTCTTTGCGTTGTGTGCTTGTTTTGATGATTATATGGTTTTCTTTGATGAGTTTTTGTCATAGAAAAGTTGGAATATAGTAGATATAATGCAAGAATAAAATAAATTGGTTTGCAACAATACTTATAGTCACTACTGCAGGATGCTGCTAACGCGACACTACGATCAGAGACCCTTCGACGAAACTATGTCCGATGCAATAATCGCAAATGGTGGTGTAAAAAAACCGTCAAAAAAGGTGCGAAACATTTTCGATGACGAATGCATCAAACATAGTTCGGATCTTAGTTGCGAGTGCGATGTAGGGCATACGGTTCAGTTCAATGAACTGTTTGCGATGAGGAGGAACAAAAGAAACGGGTAGCCAGAAGAAGGTGTGTGTGATATACAACATACGGTTCACTCAGATGAACTGTTTGTGATTAGGAAACACAAAAGAAACGGTCAGCCAGATCAAGGTGTGTGCGATATACGGCATGCGGTTCACTCAGATGGACTGTTTGTGTTGAGACAAGAGAACAGAAACGGTTCAATATAACAAGATGTGTGTGATACGCGTCAAACAGGTCTTTAATCAGAAATGTGTGCGAAGACCGATAATAACACAAACGTGTGTGTTGTGCAATGTTATTGCATACAGACAGACTTATAAGGACATGGTTGCATAACCAAATTAAACATCCACTTACATAGGTGGCTACTACAACCATGGCATTTGCACACACCAAAGTAAACTATTACATGCATAATTACATAGGTGGCTACTACACACATGACATTTCCAAACATCAATAAAGTAAACTATATATTATGTGCATGATTAACTAGCATAAATGATCATCTAATCATCATCTACTTCTTGTGACGCTTGCTCTGCTTGTGGCTTGGTCCGGGCTCGTCGATTTGGGTAACGAGGCACTTCTTCATGTCAACGATCCTCCTGTGCATCTCATAGCATGTGTACACGCTCTTGGCCGCGAACCCGAGGTGAGGTTCATCCAGTTGCCGCATCCAGGCCAAGTGCCAGGATACATGACTTGTTCTCTTGGCATCCCGCTTCATCTTTTCGTAGTAGGGGTCGATGATGGCCGAGGCGAGTTCAACCAGGGAGTCCCTCTACATGCTGCCCCAGACCTTGTAGTTCTCACGGATTTCGACAAGGTTCTTGCAGGCCAAGCCCCTGAGCGCTTTTACATCGTCGGTGGTTTCCACCATGGCGAACTTGTAGTCGGTGCTGTTGACAAACCTGTTGAAACGGTCGCAAGGCTCTGTGGCCATGCAATAGTGGTAGATGAGGACATGATGGCGCACGCACAACTGGGCGAAGGAAACCTTCTGATCTATGCCGGGACGAACTGCGGTGTATTGGAGGTCGATGCCGACCACCTTGTACTTGTCTCGAGCAAGCAACTGCTCAACGATGTTGATGTAGTCATCCACCACGGCCGGGTCGATGGTGTACACCACCGAGAGATCTGTCTCCCTCGCATGGGTCTCCACTCTATGCTCGCCAAACTCCATTGGAGCACCGCTAGACACCCCCTCTCTATTTGTCTTCATGGGTGTGCTTGTTGTGTGTGGGGCGCGATCTAAAGGTTGAAGAGACTAAGGTTATAATGGCAGCGGGAATTAAAGGGGAAGCCGGACGGCCAGGAATATTGGTAGGCCTTGATGGCAGTTCTAATTTGCAGCATGTAACTCCATCGTGCTGCACGTAACTGCATCGCTTGGAAAAGCGCGCAGCGCAACCGCATGCATATGGGGCCCCTGACGTGATCGTGTGCATGCCCAACCGCTGGCAGAGCGCGCGTGGAGGGACGCGAGTAGAGCGCTCCGCGGTCGCCTCAACGGGGAGCAACCATATATATGCATATAGCAGTTGAACATGCAAGGCAAAGCTGTCCCCAAGCCGAGCGCGTCGACGGACGCAAGCAGAGCGCGCCGCGGTGCCTAACGACGAGTAGAGGTCGGCACAGTGATACGTGGCAAATAAGACGAATTGTGCGACCGATGTCGGAGACATCAAGCATCAATCAGATTAGAGTTGCCTGTGCGATACGTGGCATACAGTTGGTCCATCCGAGCTGTTTGTGATGGAATAAGCCGTGTGTGTTGCGGGTAAATTCTTGCTGGTATATAACCTTAAATTTAACCAAAAAGGTGTTAATGCATGTTATAAAATTGTATAACTGGAAACTATGTTCAAATACGAATCCGAAGATATAATCTTTGGCGACATGCATTCGTATTTTATTAGTTAAATCCTACTTATAAACCAGGACGGGGGTATAGTAGGTAATTAAATCGCAAACGCTTTTTTTGTATTAACCGTATGTGTACGTGTCCTTTCGTCCTCCTCTCACACGTCTTGTCGCCCCACTCCCGCAGGCGGCTTATAGCGCAAGCTTGCGCACCGTGCGGGGGTGTTCTTTTGGCCAAACGGTGGCTCGAGGGGTGCCATTGAATCGTCAGTGAGCCCGTTCCTGCGCAACCTCGCAGGTTCCCGCGCAAGCTTCCTGCCCGGCTAGGTGAAATCTCCAAAAATCCCAATGCTTACCGGCCTGCTATATAAACCCTCACAGCTGGCGAGTCCTGCATCGCATTTTCCCCTCACTCCCTGTAGCTTATCTCGTCTGCTTCTCCCATAATCGCCAATGGCACCGGTCCGTCATCGTCGCTCAGCCACTCCGCCGTCATCAGAGGACAGCTCTAGCTAGGAGGCTACACCGCGACGGCAGCCCAGTCCCTGGCGTAGTGTAGTGCGCGTTGCGTCCCTGTTGGGTGTGCGTGGAACACCCACCACATGCTCCGCCGCCGGTGCCCGTCGGCAACCGTTGCCGCCACACAACCGTCGAAAGCCAGGGCCATCGCCCGCTCCCCCGCTGCGGCCCGAAGGCGGGAGGTGGCAGTCGTGGCCGCCACCCCACTGTCGGCCATCACCCGCTCCGCCACCGCGGCACAAAGGCGGGATTTGGTCGTCGTGGCCGCCACCCTACTGTCGGCCATGACCCGCTCCGCCACCGCGGCCCAAAGGCGGGAGTTGGCCGTCGTGGCCGCCACCCCACTGTCGGCCATCACGCGCTCCACCACCGCGGCCCGAAGGCGGGAGGTAGCCATCGTGGCCGGCCACCCCATCGTCGGCCGCCGTGGCCGCCAGCCCACCATCGACCGCCGGGATCATCACCCGCTCCGCCACCACCATCCGAAGGAGGGAGGCGGAGGTGGAGCCCCGCACGTGCATCAGCGACCTTGCACGCTACATCGAGTTCCTGCGGGAGAAGGAGGAGCGTCTCGTCGAGCACGCAAAGAGCCTTACCGGAGCCGTGGCCACAGCACACGCCGACGCAGGCGCGAGGAATCAGGACATCTACGAGCAGTCTGGTCGCTTCGAGAGGGATCGTCTGGAGCGGCAGTGGGTGTTCGAGCCGACGAGCGTCGCTGAACTTGCAGCATCTGTAGGCACCGTATTGCATTTGTCCAGCTTGTCGGTAAGCTCCTCCTCCTCCTCTGCCTTTTACTGAGTGCGCTCAGCAGAGCAGAGGCTGGCGGAAGTAGCACAAAGCCCCTCCATAGTAGTAGTATTTAGGGGCTATTTTGTTCAGTTCATCTAACTATAGATGTGGTGGAACTGTACAACATACTTAAAATTAGCTAGTATATGTAGTTGAAATAGCTATTTCAGTACGTGGTTGGCAACAATTGGGGAAAAGTTTGGTCGGTTCAGCTGTCGAGTTGAACTATTTGTATAAATCAAGAACGACTGCTTAATCTATGAATGAAAGCTATGCTTAATTATGGAATTTTAGTTGCAAAAATTAGATAGTGCTAATGATTTTTAGATGCATATTTTGACAAATCGCAGTGTTACAAGGATTGACAAATGGCAATGTTACTAGATCAACAGATGTCAATCTTTCCAGTTTGACAAATGACAACATACCCAATATGACAGATGCAAATCATACCAAATTGTCTGTACATGCTTGCACACAGGTCATCCAAAACAACCGTTTGCGTAGAAGGGATGCACAAATCCGGCTGCGAATTTTCCCTCGACTTAAGGGGGAAGACTCTCACTTTGCATAAGGGTGTTCTATCTAAAACGTTTGCGATCAAGAGCTGCGGAAATCCTGCTCGGCACATTTTCTCTTGGTTCCCTGGGGAAGCTGTCGGTTTGCATATGGGTGTTCTAACTAAAACATTTGTGATCAAGAGTTGCACAAATCCTGCTAGGCACATTTTCCCTAGGCTTCCTAGGGAAGTTGTCGGTTCTGCATACAGGTGTTCTAACTAAATTGTTTGTGATGAGTGTTTTATATTTAAAAACTATATTAAACTGCGGCTTGGGCGCCATTAACGGAGAGGATGCGAGCGAGGCGGGCGGCCACGGAAGTCAAAGGGCTCGCTTACCGGTGATCTTGCATGGCGTATAGCTCGCACGCTTCCCGGTGAGCCTCCGCATTGGAGTACAGCTCGCACGCCTCCCGTTTAGTGAAGCACTCAAGCACTTGTCCGCAGGGCACCTCCTAGTCATTAAAATAGTGAGGCGTGGTGTCACGTGAATGGTTAACAGAATGCACACAATTTATATTATACAAAATGTTTTAGATGTTACAGTGGCAGTTATTTGTTTCAAAAAGCTTTTGTTGGCTATTATTCGAGTGCGCCTTCTCTCAAAATGGACACGAAAATACCACAGCATGTCGGGTGCCATTCCATTATAGCATGTCAAGTTTCATGAATTTCAGACGAGTTTTGGATTTACTAGAATTTAAAAACAAAGTATCTCAATGTTTTGCTGGCAATCAACAGTGCCCTGGTGTTTGAAATTGAATTCCATTTCTTGCATGGGACCTAAGCATGCACCGAAGGACACAGATTTGATTTTTCAACCCATTTTATATGCACTGGAGCATGTGTATGTAGTTCAAATTTGAATTATGCACATAAAATGTCTAGAAAACATGGTTAATGTATAAAAATGTCCAAACGAACCCCGATAAATTCCAAAATTAAACACAACACTCTTGTTGTTCTATGTTGACACTAGAAATGTTTTGAAAGCAATAAGAGGCAACAGATATCGTTTCATCCCCAAATGTAGCACGTTCCCTACCGAAACCATCACGCTTGGTGTGAGAAGCTCTGGTTTGTGAGAAGCTTATACCCAAACCTGCCCCAAATGGGACAAAAAATTTACAACGGCACGTTGATGTCGCTCCATTATAGAATTCCATGTTTCATGAATTTCAGACGAGTTTTGGATTTACTAGAATTTGAAAACCATGTATCTCAATGTTTGCGCCGAGTGACAGTGGCAGGGTGTTTGGCATTCATTCCCATTTCTTGCATGGGACCTAAGCATGCAACCAAGGACACATATTTGAGTTTTCAACCGGTTTACATGCACTGGAGCATGTGCATTTAGTTCAAATTTGAATTATGCACCTGAAATGCCTACAAAACCAAGTTAATGTATAAAACGTCCAAACGAACCCTGAATAATTCCAAAAAATTTGACGACACACCTATAGTTGCATGTTCACTGCAGATAAAAGTTCTAGTAGTTCAAACACCATCCTTTGCAGTTGTGACCCCATTATGTAATTCAAATCAAGACGAAAAATCAAGTAGATCGCACACAGTTTATTATCACCAACCGTGTGAGATGCAACACAAAATATCTTGGAGCACCGTCGGAGTGTCAAGCACACTAGCCCGCTCCTCAAATATCATTTCACTGTTCAATCATCGCTGGTGAAAGATGAGGACATGGACCCGCGTCGTGAGGGTAACTTCGGCGGCCCACTCTGGCGAGAGCGTGGCTGTAGCCGCCAGGCTCGTGCTAAAGAGTTTCGTGAGGGTGACCGCAATCTACATCCGGGCGGCCAAGGGAGCCAAAACCGCCACTGTTGTTTCTCAGGCGGCAGCAGAAACATCTGCCTCGGGGATAGCAACTGGCGAGAGTGGCACAATAGCTGTCGTTCTGCAACATTGGCCTTAGCCTGGATGAAGGCCACCCACAACCATGTCGAGGCCGTCCACGCCCAGCTCGTGGCGGTCACCGCTTCTCCGGCAACGGTCGGCAACCCACGGCTCAAGAGTTGGCAATTGCCGAGAGCGTTCGAGCAGCCGTCCGTTCCTGCGCGGCATATCTTGCCACGACGGAGCCCGCCAAAGCCCAGATCGCGGTCGCCCACGCCTAGCACGTGGCGACCTATTCCAAAGATATGGCGGACACAAATGGTGAGATGCTTGCCGAGTATGGTGCGAGTGATGCCATGGAGCCCCTTCCCCAGGAGACCGTCAGGCGCGAGCTGGACATGGAGGCGGCGGCGGAGATCGACGAGCACCAGCCGTAGTAGTACTCTTTGTTTTGTTTAATTAAGAGCTTCGGTCTTTAATTTGTTAGAGTAATGTTTAGGTTAGCTAGCTCTGTTTAATTGCTGAACTTGCTCGATAGTCTCCTTTGTGTACCCAAATTGTGCAATGACGTGGATGGCCACTTTAACCAGGGAAATTCGAACCAAAATTTTTGAAGTTCAAACTCATCACACATGGTTTAAGCTATCTGAATCATTTGTGATGTTCACATATCGTACACAGTTCTGAATAAGGGGTCGTGTCTGATGACACTTTGCGCGCCTGTTTTTTCACTAAAGCGATTCCAAATTTTTGGCTTCCACGGAAGTATCTACCTCCCCGCCCCCTCCCCCTTACCAAAAGCCACATTTCCCCTGTTTCCGTCTTCCTTTCAAGTTGAAACCTTCACTCCTTGCTTACAGCGCCGCCTCCTCGCCAGCGACCCTCCTTCACGCTACCCAACCTCGCCTATCCAGGTAGGTAATCCACACCCGACCCCCGTCCTCCTCCTCCTTCCACATCCCACATTTCCCGACCGTCGGTGTGACACATTCCACCCAAATCACCGACCCCTCCACCAAATAAGCGCCCCCCCAAAGCGATGGTGCACGCAGTATAGCCAGGATCTCAAAAAGCAGTTGGCAGCAAAGAAGTAAATCGCGACCGCACGCGCGGATGAGATCGTGATGGCTGCAATTCGTGTCGGCCCCCATATCTTGGAGGAGCACCACGTCGTCGAGGCCACCGTGGACCCCTCGCACCGACGACGCAACGCGGTTGTTTGCTTGGTTCAATTCTGCAATGCGATGTTCAATTGTTGTGGGTGCATTCTGTTATTGTATACCATGTGAGAAATAAATTTAATTTGGCTGTACTAAATACATGAGAAACAAATACAATTGCTATATTTCCAAGTTGTTAAGCATGCTTTGTTTGGTTAACTGTCTGATCTTCTATTAGGAGTCTGTTTTATTGTGCAATGTGGTGCTCAGTTAACGTTTGGTTCATTTGTTGTGGTGTTTAGTTAACTATTTGGTTCAATTCTGTAATGTGATGTTCAATTGTTGTGGGTGCATTCTGTTATTGTATATCATGTGAGGCATAAATTGAATTTGGCTGTACTAAATACATGAGAAACAAATACCATTGCTATATTTCCAAGTTGTTAAGCATGCTTGGTTTGGTTAACTGTCTGATCTTCTATTAGTAGTCTGTTTTATTGTGCAATGTGGTGCTCAGTTAACGTTTGGTTCATTTGTTGTGGTGTTTAGTTAACTATTTGGTTCAATTCTGTAATGTGATGTTCAATTGTTGTGGGTGCATTCTGTTATTGTATATCATGTGAAGCATAAATTGAATTTGGCTGTACTAAATACATGAGAAACAAATACCATTGCTATATTTCCAAGTTGTTAAGCATGCTTGGTTTGGTTAACTATCTGATCTTCTATTAGGAGTATGTTATATTTTGCAATGTGGTGCTCAGTTAATGTTTGGTGCATTTGTTGTGGTGTTTAGTTAACTGCTTGGTTCAGTTCTGCAATGCGATGTCCAATTGTCGTGGGTAGAATTTTGTATTGTTGTGCATGTGAGGAATAAGTCGAATTTGGCTGCACTTAATACATGATAAACATACACAAGTGCTATATTTCCTAGTTCTTAATCATGCTTGGTTTGGATAAATGGGTTTTCCATGTGGCTTGAATTAATCTGATGAATCTGCAATGTGCTTACTTTTCATCAACATATTTTACTGATAGCATGCGAACCCTTACTTAACCTGATGACTAACTACCTTATATGTGTTGCAGGAAAACAATGGGAAGCACTAAGGTTTACAATCGAGGTTAGCACGTGCATGGTCTGTTGTCTAATAGGACACTCACTACTACAGGAACACCCCTTTAGCAACACATCGATGTGTTGTCCTATGTCCCTATATGCGTTGGTACGACCTACGCCAACGAATTTATATGTGTTGCCATTGGTGGCATTGCTAGGGTCTACGACACGTACATACATGCGTTGGTAAATGGCGTGTGGAAGCGTTGTAAGAGAGCAGCCTATAAAGCTAGAGCGCAACAACGCTTCATATGTGTTGTAAGGGTCATTTAAATGACTAGATGCTTTGGTTGGTCACATGAACAATTCATGGTATTTCTAGAATTAGTAGATCAATGGTGATCGTGCATAGGAGACACAAATACAATGAACAAATATTTCTCATATGTGAAACTATCTAGTATAGAGAAGTAGGCAGTTCTCGACCTTGCATCAACTTATCAGCCATTAAAAATGTTGTTTGAAACATTGACCATGAAAATGGCATTCTAATTATCTAAGTAGCATCCCCATTGTCCACCTTGCACAACATCTGAGCCATGCATCATCAGTTTATCTTGCAATCTACAGTAGCAAAAAAGCAAAGAAATGGAATGAGTAACTTACGGTAAAGAAAACAAAGCTAATAGGACACTAAAATGTAAAAGAGGAGCACCTTGGAAAGGTAGATGGCCGTGACATCAGTAGCTCTGTACACATAATAGGAGAGTACTAGTCTAGAGCTGACAAATATTTTTATCATTATTTTCTT
Source organism: Aegilops umbellulata (assembly GCA_032464435.1). Taxonomy (NCBI): domain Eukaryota; kingdom Viridiplantae; phylum Streptophyta; class Magnoliopsida; order Poales; family Poaceae; genus Aegilops; species Aegilops umbellulata. The sequence goes on along the minus strand of CP136056.1, from coordinate 308,434,153 downwards.
ATGAAGAAACCTGGTACATGTCAGCTGAGTTAACATAAACCATAATCAGAACATACCAAGTAAGAAAAGGTACGTCTCTTGAATGAAATAATTTTCTAACATACCACACATCCTTCGTTTGCTAAGAAAGATCTGCAGTTCTATGGAATGTACAAACAGATGCAAGCTTTCAACAATTCAAAAATACTTCCATAATGCAATTTTTATGTTTTCCAAATTCAAGTTTTAAATATAGGAAAATTAGTGTGATGTAATAATTTTCACCTTACCTTTAAGTTAGAGTTTTCTTATAAAACTCTATTTCATTTGTGTGTCGTTGACCTCACAGTGTGTTTTAAGAAACTTAACATCCTGCTAAGAAAATTCAAAATAAAATCTAAATCTAAATTTCCTACTGATTGATTGAATATTTCTCTAACTGACCAATAATATTGCCATTTGTGCACGCTTTTCTACAGTGTACTGCTATTTTTGAGAAAAATAAAAATGCTTTCTTGTATGCATTGAACGACACTCACGTGAGTAAATTACTACTATAGCGCTCACTTCTAGGTACTTCTAGTATGTACTGGAGTAGGAGTACTACCTTGTCTAACATGGCCAGTTCACAAGCTAGCTCCTCAAGTGAAAGTTCTGGAGCAAAGTCAGGTCAGATGCATGGCAGGAAAATGGCCCCGCATAGCGAATCCAGTGAGTATTGATCATCGGATTGCAAGACCTAACGGCACACAAAATGCCATGTTTGCTCATATTTGAACCAATTAATTACGGACGTCCGATGGCAAAGATCGGCTTATATGTCATATTACTCGTACACAATATAGTAGTATAGTTTTTTAGTGTTTCAGACTATTTTTCTATTAAAAAGATCAAAATGTAGAAGTGGGAAGTGCACATACTCGCAACATTAGTATCAGCACTCTGTACATGAATAAAAATAAAATACTAGCAAAAGGGTCATTACCCTGCTATGATGTAGAAACACAAAGACTTCGAGACTTGACATCATCTTCTAAACTAATTGCATTCTATTTCTCTTAAAATCCCCGCACCTTCTGTTCTGAATTTACACCACTTAACATAAAAACTGCATAAACCACACATGCTAATTTATTAAATTAACAAAGTTCTATAATTAGGCTAAATCGAGGAACTCAAATATTTACTCTGTAGAGGATATGTCAAAGAACCATAGGAGAATCATGTAGGTGGTCTCCTCTTTCTGCAGAAGCTTCCCCAGCTATATATGTCGTGATCGTTCCCTGAAGATAAATACACTTGCCACTATAAAAAGTTATACTGTAATACAATCAACTAGGGGAAAGAAAATAAGATGGGTTATTAATATCACAATACAAATACATACATGTTGAAAAAAAAACCTTTGAGTGCCGCTGAAATTAAGAAGTATGAAATAACATGAATATTATGGAGTGATGCTGGTGGGGCTTATTAATTTGGTACGAGTGTGACAACGAAAAAATAAGGATCCATATAATAAAGACTAATAAGGGGATTTTTTTACTGTTCTCAAAGTAATCATGATGCCATAGATCGATACTAGTGCTTACCTATTCCTGTAGTGTATCTTCCTCTAAGTACAAGCTTCATCGAGTGTATCTTCAAGGATCTTGTAAGCAATGCTATTTGATACTTTTTCATGATATTAATATATTTCCTTTGTCAAAGAAATGGTCAGAGCTAAGATATATCTGAGATAATATGACAATTGATTGAAAAAGTGTGTGATGGCAAATTTCACTTTCTAATAATTATAATTACCTAACTGCTAGCAGCAAGGGTATCAAAAACATAATGCATCATAACAAACAATGTTTTTAGAAAAAGAGGATGCAAATATTTTCTAAAATTAACACACATAGACATAGTTGCATATATCTAATATCTAAATCAATAATGCTGACTAGCAACAACTTGCACATGGTGAAATAGAATAGGGAATTAACAGAGGCAAGCCAAAACTGAATTAAATAATTAACATGCCTAGAAAGGAGTAGCGGCTGCTTGGCTTCCCGTGATCTACAACACCATGGGGGACAACCTAGTGTAGATGTTGCACTACTGATAGGACAGATGGCCCAGAACCAGAGGATCCAACAAGGAAAATGGATGTGTCATGGATCAGGTGAGATTGATGGAGGGGATGAGGTGGTGGCATAGGAAGAACAAAAGAGGATTCTAGCACGTACGAAGATGTGGTGGCGGAGGCGGCGGGCGACCTCGTAGGTGAACTGGTGTTCCAGCTGGGCGGCATGCTACTCGGGCTGGCTAGCCATATCTATGGCGATGTTGCGAACGGTGTACCGACCGGAGAAGACGCGGCTATGCCGCTCCGACGCGGACCTGGCCCAGATCTGCAATTTTGACAGGTCAGTTCTGAAGAGCTCCTCGCCGCCGCTCCAGATCATACCACCACCAGGTAGTTGGACCATGACACCGCCCTTTGTAGTACCCTGGCGACAACGGCCCCGCCAATTTCTTTAGAAGATATCTGCCCGCGGGTGGAGATGTGGAAGAAAAACTAGCTATGAATAATTGTGAAGATAGAGAGGAAGACAAGGAGGAGGTGGATCTGGGGAGGAGGTTAGCTTTTTTATTTTTTCAGGGAAAGGGGAGGAGGTTAGCTTTTTTTTAGACAGAGGAGGTTAGCTATTTGTGGGGAGGTGGGAGAGGTTGAGCCCGCAGCCCACCAACACATGTTGTCTCACCATTGCTAGGTATGCGTTGCCATATGTATGTTTTTGTTGTAGTGACTATTGTGCTATTGCAGGAACCATTCTAATATTTAGGTTTTTAAAATTTTGGTCTTGCACATGTAGGTCTTGCTGTCAGAGGTTTTGACCCATTGTTCGACCCTTTTTGCATATGGGGAAATGAGTTGTCCATGAATATCAATCAAGTCAAGAAACTCAGAAAGATTGTTAGGATAAAGAAGTTAGCGACAAAAATCAACAAGATCTTTGTCTGCACAATGAAGAAGACATCAGTTCACTACAGGATGGTACTAACTATTATACCTTGCCTTTTTGATTCCTTTGCCCCATTTCCAATATAGAGAAGATATTTATGCACATCCTTGTTTTTAGGCCTTTCCAAAGCAGTTCACTGATGATTACCTCTCAAGCCACCTGTATGGTCAGGAGGCGAGGAAGGTATTCATACAACACCCACGGTTCAATATTGAAGTGTTCCTGAAGAGGATGAAGGATGGACGGTCAATCATCCACAGGCACTGGCCTAAAGTTACAAAGACCTTCAACATCAATGAAGGCCCAATATTCGCCTTCTGCTTCAGCAGCTTTCCAGATGAGATACATCTATCTCTGTACCGTCTATGATGCTAATTTCGGAAGGTTATTGATGTTGCATGTGAAACTTGGCGCTGGTGTAGTTGTGTAATGGGGTAGCTGAGTGCTGAAGTTATATGATGTTGTACTCTGATGTATTTCAATTATGAAAATGAAATATATTGTGTGCTTAATATGAAATGTCAATTAGATTAAAAAATGGATTATTAATAATCAGATAATTAGCCTGCTAATTGGGTTTTTCTATTGCAAACAGTTATTGAGAGAACACCGTGTGTGATGCATTCAATAACGCACACAGTTTCTAGGAATAAACCGTGTTAGATTAATGAACAATCACACATGACATCCTCTTGAAAACTGTGTGCGTTAGGCCACCTAGCGCAAACGTTTACCACATAAAAACTGTGTGTGATGGATAGCCTTTGCCACACAATTTCTTCTACGCACCATGTGTGATGCATTTAATAACACAAACGATAAAATTGTTAATACCGTGTGCAATGGAAACGCTATCACAAACGATTTAACGGGGAAAATTGTGTGATGTACTTGCGAACAGAAACGTTTTCCTTGGAGCGACTGTGTAGGATGTATATACGAACGGAAACATTTAGCGGGGACTGACTATGTGGGATGTACTAACGACTGGAAATGATTTCGCCTGTATAATTGTACTTTTATAGCACTACTGTACATATAACCGTATTTGGTCACTTGCCAGTCGCACACTACCTCATTTTGCCGAGCGTGTGTGCCAGGAGGGCATATCCCTGACGGCTTCTAGGATGTGTGGGAAGGACCCCCCCTATCACCCACACTCACTAGGCGACGGTTCCAAATGCCGTCACGGATAGGGGTTAAAAATCGTTTGTATAGCACCTCGCTGTACTAGTGAGTAGTGATTTGTTTTCTTATACTAATGGATCTCATGAAGGTTTTGTTTAGTTTTATGTGATTGAAGTTTTCAAGTTTTGGGTGATGTAATGATGGATGAAGGAGTAAGCAGTAAGAAGAGCCTAAGCTTGGGGATGCCCACGGCATCCCAAGCTATTATCCAAAGAGAAGCAAGCAACTAAGCTTGGGGATGCCCCGAGTGGCATCCCCTCTTTCTTCTAATGACCATCGGTATTTTACTCGAAGCTATATTTTTATTCGTCACATACTATGAGTTTTGCTTGGAGCATCTTGTATGATTCGAGTCTTTGCTTGTTTTGCTTTGTGTTTTTAGTATTGATCCCTTGCTGGACACACTTATTTTAGAAAGCCAAAATTATGCCATGACTTGTTAGAATTGCTCTCTGTCGGATCACAGGTTCCGGCAAACCCTTGAGAGGTTCGAACTATGGGGTGCGCACGAAGAACACTCTCTCCCCAACTCGCACGCTCAACGATCCCATGGCCTAGCTCGACGAACCCGAAGAATAAGAGACACAGGGGTTTATACTGGTTCGGGCCACCTTGCGGTGTAATATCCTACTCTAGTTTGTGGGTGGATTGCCTCAAGGGGTTGAGGATGAACTAGTATAGTGGATGAACAGCCTCAGGAGGTGAGGTGTTCTTGAGCTCGATGAGCTGGTGAGTGAGAGGATGGTATGAATGATCTCCCCCTCCTACGGTGGTGGGTAAGTCCTATTTATAGTGGCCTTGGTCTTCTTCCCAAATGTTAGGCGGGAAGGGATCCCACAACGGCCAAGTTTGAAGGGGGACAACTAGTACAAGCTATCCTGACAAAAGTAGTCTTCGCCTGCCAAAGGCTCTAGTGGTGACGCTGTTGTGGGCTCCGCGATGACCTCCATCCTACTGTCCTGCTGGTCTTCGTCATGTTGCATCGATATGGAAACCTTTGCATGATTCCTCGGGACCGCGCGCCTGCGCTTGCCTCCTTAGCACCAAAGAGGAAACTGATACACTGCGCCTGCTGGCGCCCGCCTGGCCTTGGTCGTCTTGGCTCACGTCACGCGAACCTCGCGAGGTGCCCCTTGCCTATCTCCGCTCCTCGGGACCCAGCCTTGTGAGACTGCCCCCAAGTAGGTCTTGGTGTCATCCGCCTCATGAGGCTTGGCCCCTCGCGAGGGTCTTGAGTTGCTGCTACTGAAGCTGGGTCGTACCGGGCCATTGATGGAGCCACGCCATGGGCCGCAGGCAGGCAAGTCTGGGCACCCCGTTCCCTGAACGCCGACAGTAGCCCTCGGGCTCAAGGCGCGCTCGAACTTGGCTTCAAGGCGAAGCCAAAGGGCAAGTGCGGAGCACCGTCGGCCCCACCCGCCTGCGGCCTTGATTGACGCGTCGCAATTGATGGGACGTGGGCGCCTCCACTCCTCCACGCAGCCTTGATATCCGGCAGACGACGGCGGCCGCCGTTGTCAACACAGCTCCACCTCCATCGCTGGCAGCGCACTCCCACAGTTCCTCTCTCTTCCGGAAAACAGCGGTTTCCTCCCCCGGCCTGACCCGGCTCCAAACTTCCCCACCGCCATGGCGCTGAGTAAGAAGAAGAAGGGAAAGAAGAAGTCCCGTACCTCAGCCCCAACGCCGCCGGTCTTCGAGCCCGCCATCGAGCGGTCGGTGGTGCTCAACCAGGAAGGGATGTACAAGGTTCACCCAACGCTTGCCGTCAATTCCAATGAGTGGAGGGCGACAGTGGCTTGGCCTGCTTCCCGCACGGCGGTTGATAGGACGGCCACCGAGATCCCCATCCATCTTCACGCCCTCTGGGCTGCCCTAATTCCCCCCTTCTCCGATTTCTTCAACTCCGTGCTCTCGCTTTATCAAGTCAATGCGCTGCACCTGGATCCCCAATCCATCATCCTTCTCACTGGCTTCGCCTTCGTCTTCGAGGCCATGGTGGGAATTTCCCCTTCCGTGGCTTTGCTTCGCCATTTCTTCTCGTTGCATCTGATGGATGCCCTCCAGCGCTCGGGGTGTGTGTCTTTCCAGGCCGTTGCGGCGATGGCCAGCTCGGGGATCGACTTCGATCTCTCACCGGTCGTGGATGGATTTCAGAAGTGGTGGGTATTTGTGGATGCTGGCGTGCTCAGCCCTCTGCTGCTACTCCCACGGGCACTGGTTGTCCCAAGCTCCAGCTGGGGGCAGGAGAAGCTCGTTGACCGGCGGCTCGCCGACGTTTGTTGTCGGCTGGCCAGGTTGAAGGACCTTGGGGTGACGGCGCCCATGGTGGTGAAGGAGTTCATCAGTGCCCCATTGCTCCGCTCCAGCGTCACTCCCGACCGATGTGGACCTTCTCCAGCAGCAGGGACCCAATAAGGCTCCACATGCCCGCGCTCCCTCCTACGGCACTGCGACGGTGCTTGAGCTCTGGACGAGCGACCCGGCCCCAGCCGACCTGCCGGAGGAGGGTTGCCTCTTGCACTTCTGCTCAAATAACGTGGAGTTCATGAGGCAGATGCCCCCCTTCAATGAATGGGGACTACGCCCGGTTGGCCTTGAAGGGCCCCGTGAGAGCCCCATTCTTGTGGTTGCCCTTCCTGCCATCACCTCGGCGCTCACCCCAGGAAGCGATGACAGTCGTGGCTCCTGAGGCTCAAGTGAGCCGTCTTGGGTCGGAGGCTAAGGGGCCGACACAGCCGGGCGCTTTCGAGGTTGCCCCCTCGGGAGCCCCGCCAACTGCCCTAGGCGGTGGCGGTCACGCCCAGGGTTTCGGGCAACTTCGCCTGAATTTCAGGGCACTCCGCAAGAGTTAGGTGCCTCCAAGCTGCAAAGGTGGCGCCTATCAGCCATTGAAACAGAGGAAATACATCGCCAAGGACAAGTAAGTACCTTATCTACATGATTTCCTGAGTGCTGCATCCCCTCCTGACCACAACTCTTCAAGGTCCCTTCGGTTGGAGCGGCGAGATCTCCTGAAGAGCGGCCCCCGCCAGTCATTGGCTCGCCACTGACCCTGAGCTCCCCTTGCTAGGCCGACGCGAGTGGCTTGGGGCCCGTTCCCTAGGAGGGCGTGCCGACTGGGGGTCTTGACCCTGCGTTCTTGTCGTCCCTCCTTCACGGTCCTGTCTGGGGTGCTGAAGGCGTGCCGAGGGCTCCCCCATTGGTCATCGTCCGCAGCTGGGTGGTCCCAGCCATGGCTTCTTCTTCAAGCCGTGGGGCCTCATGTTGTAGCACCTCCGCCGAGGCCCGAAAGGCGGCGGGGAAGGCGCCGGCCTCCAGCCCCCTGCTAGGAGAAGGCCACCGACCGCAAGCCTCCCCGACGATTCCCGGTGCGGGGGACGGACTCGGCCGCGCGTTTGAACTTATGCGCGGGCATGGCACTGTCCGCCACGAGCTCTTTCGGGAGGCATAGGGGCGCTGAGCCGGCTTGGGGAAGAGGTTGTCGATGTTGACGCTCGCCTTGAGAGAGAGGGCCTCTGGCTGGCGGGCGAGCGTTATTAGTTGAAGGTGGCCATCAACCTCGGGCGTCCTCAGCACGAGCAAGCCCGTGCGAAGGCCAAGGCGTCCCTTGCGATCTCACGCGAGGCTAGCGCTCGGGCCTTGGAAGAGGCCAGAGAGGCCGATTGCCGCTGAGAAGCGCGAACAGGAGCTCCGGGCCTGGAATGCTACCCTCGAGCAGCAAGTCAAGGCGCGCAGGGCCGTCTTGGCGTCAATAAGGGGAGCACCTTACGAAGAGAAGGAGATCCAGAAGCGTGAGGAAGTGCTGATGTTGGAGGCCTCGGAGCGCAGCCTCGAGCTTGAGCGGCTAGAGACAAGGGAGCGCCATGTGGCCACGTCTGAAGATGCCGTTGCCGCACGCAAAGCCAAGGTCCAGGAGGAGGTTGACCGGAGGCTAGCGAAAGCTCGTGCGGATCTTGTCAACGAGTACGACGTGAAGCTGAAGTTCTCAGAGGCCAAAGCTGAGGGCAGGACCACCGCCCTCAGGTCAAGGCTAGACGAGGTGGAGCAGCGCGAGAAGACTGCTGCGGTGGCCCAGGCCTCTGCCCAGGCTGACTTGGCCGAAGCTCGTGTTGATCTGCTCTCGCTCCAGCAGCAGATTGATGACGCCACATCCCTCGCGCAGCAGAATAGGGAGGAGGCGTGTCATCGGCAGATGTTGTAGCATGAGCACGCCGCCATGCTCCAGGCCCTCAGAGTGAGGGCCAACCAAGCACTGGGCGTCATCTGCGAGGATAGCATCCCTCATCCCCGCTTGGAAGACTACGCCAGCCACCTCTGCTTCTTCACCGAAATCGTGACGCGCCTGGAGGACCGGGCTCGCGAGCTTGTTGAGGAGAGGACCTAGAAGCTTCTCTAGACTCCTTCCATTGGTTCTCTTTGTCCCTGAACTTGGGGACTTGTCCGTCTTCACGTGCATCTTCAGGAGGGTCCTCTTGATACCTAATCATGCACAACATCTCTGACTGAGCTCGTGCTTGTGTCATGGGTCCTCTTGACACTTGGTGAGACGATGGTGGGTCCATGGGGATGACCATAGGATGCTCCGCATCAAGATCGAGGTAGCTATTCCCTTGCAAGCCGACGAGGTGGCGAACTTTCCCTTGGCCTTGTCCCTGACTCCTCGGGCAGCAGCAACGCTTCCTCCGAACTAGGTTCAAGCGATAACTACAGCTACGAGCCATCGCGTCGCTACGCCCGAGCCTAGGGGAGGTGCGGCGCCATCTTGATGTAGCTCGCGGCCCCATAGGTGTGCTTCAAAGTTAACTTTCCAAGTTCAAGATGAAGGATCGTGAAGGAGTCACTGAAATGTACTCTAGGCTTGCTCTCGTCACAAATGAGATTGCCGGCATAGGAAGTGAAGATATGGCTGACAAGTTCATCATCAAGAAGATCCTTAGAGCCTTGGATGGAAAATATGATACTATGTCCACATTGATCCAAATGATGCCCAATTACAAAGATCTCAAGCCAATGGAATTCAATGGAAGAATTGTTGCTCAGGAGAAGTCACTTGGATAAGGAGGAGATCCACAACAAGTCAAGTGGTGCATATAAAGCTTAACGTGGGGCTTCTACAACTTCAAGAAGCAAGTATCCAATGAGCAATTAAGCCTAATGGTGAAGAATTTCAACAAATTCTACAAGAACAGAAACAAAGAGAGAAGTCCCAACTCAAGGAACTATGAGCAAAGATCATCAAGTCGTGACTGAAATTGCAACAATTGTGGAAGACATAGACACTACTCCAATGAGTGTACGACACCTCACAATGACTCATCTCGAAGCAAAACTAGAAGAGATGAATCACCTTAGGGGTGGGCATAAAAACCGACAAACCGAAGATCAAACCGACACCGATATCGAAAAAACCGAAATTTCGGTTTATAATGCTGCTACAGAAAAATTCGGCTTTTAGCTTTACTAACCGAACATACTTCGGTTGGTTCATTTTTAACTCGGTTAACCCAAAAGGAAACCGAATGTGCGTCGGGGCGCACGAACCTTGATAGAGGCAAAGGTGTCCCGTCTTTCGATGAGATGGTGGCTATCATTTTTTATGGAGTAGACTTTGACGATCTGACTACAAACGTGTGAGGATGTTGCGCCTTAGCAATCGCTAAACCAACTCCGAGAGGTTATTGACCACGCCGGAGCATGATCAACCTGACCATGAGGTTCTATTTCCAGCAAGCAAACGAAGAACAAGCAAGAAACTAAGATTGCAATCTGGATATTGTGAATATAAGAGGAAAGATTTATTGATCAAGTGGGGTTCTGTGACGTCTTGGTCTGGTTGTTGAACACAAACGAAGTACGTGAAGTTGCAGCTATGGAGAACTTCTAATCTAAACAAAACCCCAAAACTCTAAACGATGCCCTAAGGGTTGTATATATGGAGGAAGAGGGGGGGATTTCGTGGCCCTTGAAGGAGGGGTCCGAAACCAACCCTAACTATTGTTTCCCCGCACATACAGACTCTAAAAACAGCCTATACTTGACTATTTCAAAATTACATGGGCTTGGCCCAACAATAAGGTGATGCAGCACCTATAGTAGCCTATGGACGAAATTTATGAAATGACATCTTGTATATTTCATCCAAGACTTCATGCACTCATTATGGTGGCTTCAAAGTCCTGAAATCATCACTTGTAACTCCGTTCTTGTTCCCCTTGTGCACGCCATCATCTCCATGCTTAATCTTGCTCCAGTGTTCATCCCTCTTGTCCAATATAGGCCCTTCATTCGTAAGCAAGACAAATGTGTCCAATTTAGGCAACATCATATTGTCATGAACATTAGAATCATTACCAAGAAACGGAAGTACGTGATAATTTAATTGGCGTGTGTGAGCTCTAGTAATTGGTCCATTATGTATAGCAGCAGGGGATATGCGTGTAACAATGGTACTAATGTCCTCATCATCCTCCCCTTCTTGAAATGAAGTCGTCCTCGACGGAAGCTCATCTTCCTCACCCAAATAAGGGTTCAAATCTGCAATGTTAAAAGTGGGACTAACCCCAAAATCTGCAGGCAACTCAAGTTTATATGCACTATCATTTATTTTCTCTAACACCTTGAAAGGACCATCAGCACGTGGCATTAGCTTTGATTTGCGCAAATCACGAAATCTAACCTTACGCAAATTTTACCAAACACGATCTCCAGGTGCAAACACAACATGTTTTCTACCCTTATCTCCAACAAGTTTATATTTAGCATTCATACGCTCAATGATTTCCTTAGTTAACTCATGCATTTTTTAAATCAATTCAGCATGTTGTTTAGCATCAAAATCAACCTTCTCCGAAGATGGAAGAGCCAACAAATCAATAGGTGCACAAGGGAGGAAACCATACACAATTTCAAAAGGGCACATCTTAGTAGTAGAATGCAGTGAACGATTATAAGAAAATTCAATATGAGGCAAGCATTCTTCCCACATTTTCTTATTATTCTTCAAAAAATCCCTAAGCATAGTAGACAATGTTCAATTTACTACTTCAGTTTGTCCATCAGTTTGGGGGTGACAAGTAGTACGGAAAATCAGTTTTGTCCCCAACTTAGCCCATAAACATCTCCAAAAGTGGCTAAGAAATTGAGTATCACGATATGAAACAATAGTATTTGGCACACCATGCAAGCGAATAATTTCATGAAAGAATAAATCAACAACATTTACAACATCATCGGTTTTATGACAAGGTATAAAGTGTGCCATTTTCGAGAACCTATCCACGACAACAAGTATGCTATCTCTCCCCTTATTTGTTCGAGGTAAACATAAAACAAAGTCCATAGATATATCCTCCCAAGGAACACTAGGTACATGCAAAGGCATATATAAACCATGAGGATGGAGTCGTGACTTAGCTTTTGACATGTAGTGCAGCGAGAAACAAAACACTCAACATCCTGTCTCATCTTTGGCCAAAAGAAATATGTAGCAAGTATATCCTCTGTCTTCTTCACGCCAAAGTGTCCCATTAGTCCTCCTCCATGCGCCTCCTGCACCAACAAAAGACGAACGGAGCTAGCTGGAATGCATAGCTTGTTAGAACAAAACACAAATCCATCGTTAACGAGGAATTTGTTCCATGTTCTACCTTCTTTACAATTCTTCAATACATCTTTAAATTCAGCATCATGCACATACTGTTCTTTGATGATGATGAGGACATGAATACCATTGTTACACCCACAACCTCTACTAGAGCTCGCGCACACCAATTAAATTATCAGGTACTTCCGTTTCTTGGTAATGATTCTAATGTTCATGAGAATATGATGTTGCCTAAGTTGGATACATTTGTCTTGCTTACAAATGAAGGGCCTAGCTTGGACAAGATGGATGAATATTGGATCAAGATTAAGCATGGGGATGATGGCATGCGCAAGGGGAACAAGAACAGAGTTACAAGTGATGATTTCAGGACTTTGAAACCACCATAATGAGTGCATGAAGCCTTGGACGAAATATACAAGATGCCACTTCATAAATTTCGTCCAAAGGCTATTATAGGTGCCGCGTCACCTTATTTTTGGGTCAGTCCCATGTAATTTCGAAATAGTCAAGTATAGGCTATTTTTAGAGTCCGTATGTGTGGGGAAACAATAGTTAGGGTTGGTTTCGGACCCCTCCTCCAAGGGCCACAAAATTACCACCTCTTTCTCCATATATAAAGCCCTTAGGGCATCGTTTAGACTATGGGTTCTTGTTTAGATTAAAAGTTCGCCATATGCCCTAAGGGCTATATATAGATTAAAAGTTGCAGCTATGGTGAACTTTTGATCTAAACAAAAACCCAGAGTCTAAACGATGCCCTAAGGGTTGTATATATGGAGTAAGAGGGGAGAATTTCGTGGCCCTTTGAGGAGGAGTCCGAAACCAACCCTAACTCTTTTTTCCCCACACATACGGACTCTAGAAACAGCCTGTACTCAAGTATTTCGAAATTACATTGGCCAGGCCCAATAATAAGGTGACGCAACACCTATAATAGCCTCTGGATGAAAGTTATGAAGTGGCATCTTGTATATTTCGTCCAAGGCTTCACACACTCATTATGGTGGCTTCAAAGTCCTGAAATCATCACTTGTAACTCCGTTCTTGTTCCCCTGGCGCATGCCATCATCCCCATGCTTAATCTTGCTCCAATGTTCATCCCTCTTGTCCAAGATAGACCCTTCATTTGTAAGCGGGACAAATGTATCCAATTTAGGCAGCATCATATTCTCATGAATAGTAGAATCATTACCAAGAAACGAAAGTACCTGATAATTTAGTTGGCGTGCGCGAGCTCTAATAATTGTTCCTTTATGTATAGCAGCAGAGGCTGTAGGTGCACTTCCCAAGGTTACCAAACAAACGTGCAATAAAAACAGCATGTAAATGTAAGTGGAAATGACACCTATGGGATCACAAGAATCCCTACTGCGGTTGCGGGGCGCGGGGCTGTGAAAAGAGCGGATCAAACAGATAGCACGCGGTTCCTTTACCCAGGTTCGGGCCGCAGGGATGCGTAAAACCCTACTCCTGCTTTGGTGGATTGTATTTCTGTGTTCTCGAGCTAGCTATAGGGCGTCGAGAGCTCCAAAAAGCCGAATCCTCCTCCTGGTCGCCTGGGGCCTCCTTTTATAGAGAAAGGGGTTGCCACAGTGGCACACAGGAGGTGGAAAGGGTACAGTGGCGCGAGGTTATCCCTCGCATTACATGACAAGGCGCATTAAATGAGCCTTGCTTAGGTGTCCTTGCTTTATTGGGGGCGAGGGGGAGCACCGTCTTGTCCGTCGCCGCTCCTTCTCGCGTCGACACGCGCCCTGTCCAGCAGTGCTCACGACGCCATGTAGGCGGGAAGGCAGCTCAAGTGGCGCAGCGGTGGGTCTCCACAAGGATTTGCATGCCGCCACGCAGGTGCCTGCCCAGCTAGTTGGGTCGGCAGCTGCATGCGAGCGGTGGAGGAGGTGCGACTGGCGTGGGCCTGGTGGTGGCCCCACGGGCGTTCGTGCCAAGGGCCTTGCCGCGGCGGCAAGGGTCTTGCCGTGGCGTCTGCTGTCATCCCCGGCAAGGCTCTTGCCGGGGGTCTTGTGGTCCTCCTTGGCTAGGGTCCCGCCAAGGATCATCGTCTTCTAAAGTGTGCATCTGATCTTGAATGTATTCACAAAGATCTGCATTCCACCACGGGGATGCCTCCCGAATCCTTGCCCCATGGGGGCAGTGGACTCAAGGGTGACCCGCTCCGTAGGTGTGGGGCGAACTGCCATGGCAAGGGTCTTGCCGGGTTTGCAGAGACCGCCCTCCGGAAAGGATCTTGCCGGGGGGGCCTGCTTCGTCCCCTTCGCTCTTTGTGGTCTTGGTCTTGGCGTCGTCCTGCTTCTCCTTAGCTTTGGCCTTACCTTGGCTTACCTCCCTTGCCGTGCTCAGTGTGGTGGCGCCCGTGGCTCGGACTGCCCATGCACAGTTATAGGGGTACAAATAGCGTACCCCCCTTTTTGTACACTGACAGGAGCCCCCGGGCCTGGGCCACACATAAGCGCAGCGCGTTGTTGGGCTAGGCCCAAAAATGGTGCGCGGGCAGGCGGGGCGGTTTTTACCGCGGTTAGTTCTTCGCGCGCTGCGCCTCCCACGCTTCCTGCGCGTGGCGCGGCGTGGGGAGGCGTGCGTGACGTGGGTGGCATGCGCGGGGCTGAGCTCTGCGTGGATGCGTCACGTCGCAGTAAAAAGGGGCGGTTCGCGCCTTCCCCATAAACGGAGGGAGGCATGGAGGCACGGCCCATTTACTGAACGGGGCCGAGGCGCGGTCTTCAAGGCACTCACTCCCCATGATCACGAGGCGGGGAGAGGTCGCCTCACCTGTTGCCTCGGTCCTGCACGCCCGCCACGTGGCTTTCATGCGCTTGGGGTGGCGATCGGTGGAGGCGGGAAACCGGGCTGCCGCGGGACGTGGCGGCGGGTCGGCCCCAGTTCCCTGTGCCATCCGCATCTTGATTGGCTGAGGGGGGCGGCCAAGCCCCCACCCCGTTCCTTTATAAAGAGCGGGAGGGGGGATGGCGTCCCGCATTCTTTCATCTCCTCCTTCCTTTAGCTTCTGCACCTCCTTCCATCCGCCATGGAGAAAGGGAATCCTGGTCCTTCGACGGTGGCGACGAGGGTCGCCGCTCGACAATGCACCCCTCCTGCTCCTGCACCTGCGGTGGCGGAGCCAGCCGCGAGGGGAAGGGGGAGAGGGCGAGGCCGAGGTGCTCGGGGAAGAGGAGGATGGGGCGGTGCGCCGGCCTCACCCCCGCCAGCAGTCCCTCCCCCCATGAAGGGCCACGTTGGGGATGACCCTTGCGAGTTCTTCGTCAGGCTGCGCCGTCCGCCTCGCCGTCGCCTTCGTCTCCCAACCCCATTTGCGCGGGAGATGCAGCTGGATCCACCGGAGTCGCTGCGGCTGCACATGAGGGGCTATGGGATCAGTGGCACGCGGGTTCGCGTTGACTTCCCAGCTCCTCACGTGATGTATCTTTGACGGGGGTGGAAGTCGCTCGCCCGTATCCACCGATTTACGGAGGGGCACACTCTCCTTTTCAAGATGATGGAGGGCAGCCTCCTCTCCGTCAAGGTCTTCGCATGCTTCGGGACCCGCGCAAGGTGCTGCGTGGAGAGCTCTTCTGATAGCGAAGACTCCTCCTCGAGCGGGAGTGACGAGGAGGACAGCGGCAGCGACAACGAGGGTAGCAGGCGGCAGGATGACGGGTCCGACTAGGTGTCAGGCGGCGCCTCGTGCGGCACCGGCGACCCCATCATCCGTGTCGCCGGCTCCCTAAACTCCTCGGGGTCGTCTCCTTGGGCGGCTGGCGTTGGAAGGCTGTAGAAGAGGGAGAGGGCGGGCGGCAAGGCCGTCAACTCGGAGTACGCGGGCACCGACGCCTTCGACGCCTGCTGATGTCCTGCCGCCTTGTCTTCGAGCTCTGCCTCCGGCGCTGCCATCACCATCCAGCCTTCGGACGACCACCGAGATGTTCTCTTGGTGTCTTCTGCCACCCGTAGCTCGTCTAGGCGCCCCTTTTGCCCTTTTCGCCTCCTTGACCTTCCTCCTGAGGAGAGGGACAAGAAAGGGGTTACGAGCACCTTATCTCTTTTTACTTTGTAAGCCTTCGGGCCTTACCTGAATTTAAAACTTGTAATCCCATCATTCATGTTTTTCATTCCCTATGGACTATACCTGAGTGGAATGTTTTTAATGAAAAAGGGATGCTTGTCGGGTCATTTGTTTGCGGGTAGAACCCACGTCAAGGAGTAAATCCTTGATATCTTTAAGATAAACATTTCCTTGCCCGGCAGCAGGCCTTGCCGTCTCTCCACGTCACTCGACCTTTCTCACGCTTTCGGCGGAGGCAGGGATGAGGTGGGTTCAGGCCCCTCATTTCATCCTTCCGCTATCGCGACTACGACCAAACCTGGCCCTAGGGCCTAGAGTTAGGGGAGCACGGTAGCTTTAGGAAGAAACGAGGTTTCACATACCTCAGTCCATAAAAGAATGCATGATAAGGGATGAAGAACTTATCTGAAGCTATAACCCTTGGCAACTCTGGTTTGCCGTAGGTGAATCTCTGCTCTTGGAGCCCCCGGCACTACTGGCTTGCCAGGGTCTAGATGTTGATCTGTCCCTCTTCTCCTTTTCGTCCTCAAGTGATCCGGCAAGGATTTCTGTGGTTCGTGTGAATCAATGAAGACAAAAGAACGGCAAAGAGACGCACACTCAACCTCTAAGCTAGGGGTTAGTCACTGCAAAGCACTATCAACCCTAACCAAGGACGAGACTCGACCTAGCATGCATGCTATAACTTGGGGCGCCAGCGCTTCATTTATATATGCTTAGGGTCTGCGCCTGGCTTTGTACAAAGGGTTACATGCATCATCGGCAATGCTTGTACAAAAGGTGGCTTGCCGGGAGGCCCGACAAGCCGCGCCTTACGGGTAAAACTTGCGAAGATGCTCAATGTTCCAGAAGTTACTCACCGGAACGGCATCTTCGGTCTCCAGGCGGACTACGCCGGGCCTGGTGACTCGTATTACCCGATAAGGGCCTTCCCACTTTGGTGTCAACTTGTTGGAATTCTTGGCCGATTGAACGCGCCAAAGAACAAGGTCATCTTCCTCAAGGCTTCGGGCATGGACCTTGCGGCTATGGTAGCGGTGCAAGGCTTGCTGGTAGTGTGCTGCTCTCACAGCCGCCCGAAGACGATCTTCCTCAAGGAGCGTTGCGTCATCTTGCCGCAGTTGCTCTTGCTCAAGCTCATCATAAGCGAGCACTCGAGGTGACCCGCATATGAGTTCAGTGGGGAGAACTGCTTCTGCCTCGTATACCAGGGCAAAGGGTGTCTGGCCGGTGGCTCGATTTGGCGTCGTCCTGATCGACCAAAGAACCGCCAGCAACTCATCATCCAGCGCCTTCCGCTCTTGTGTAGCCTGTCAAAGGTCTTGGTTCGTAGTCCTCGCAGCACTTCAGCATTTGCCCTCTTAGCTTGACCATTGCTCCGCGGGTGAGCAACGGAAGCGAAACAGACTTTGCTGCCGAGGTCTTGGATATATTGCATGAAGGTGTGGCTTGTGAACTGTATGCCCTTGTCGGTGATGACCCTATTGGGTACGCCAAAACGGCACACTAGTCCCTTGAAGAACTTGACGGCTGACTGAGCTGTGACCTTCCTCACTGCCTCCACCTCCGTCCACTTTGTGAACTTGTCGATTGCAACGTACAAGTACTCAAAGCCCCCGACAGCGCGGGGGAAAGGGCCCAGTATGTCAAGCCCCCAGACCGAGAAGGGCCAGGAGAGAGGAATGGTTTGAAGGGCTTGAGCTGGCTGATGAAGCTTCTTCGAATGGAACTGACACGCTTCACACTTGGTGACTAGTGTCGTTGCATCCTGGAGGGTGGTGGGCCAGAAGAAGCCTTGCCGAAATGCCTTGCCGGCAAGGGCCCTTGACCCAATGTGGGATCCACATATGCCTCCATGTATCCCCGCCAAAAGCTCCAGTCCTTCCTCTCGAGGGATACACTTCAATTTCACACCGTTCGGCCTCTTCATGTATAGGACGTCATCGACGAACTGGTACACGGCAGAGCAACGGGCTACTTTTTCCGCTTCTTCCTGCTCCTCAAAAAGTTCCCCCGTTTGGAGGTATCGGATGGTACGTTGTGCCCACGCTGGAGCCTGGGGCTCGACGGCGAGGACTAAAGGCGTTTCCTCCGCTAGAGGAGTGGCTGTCTCGACGGCAAGAGCTTGACGCTCCGCCGGGGCCAGCCGTCCCGAGGTGGGCTCAGTGTTCCCGGCAACATCCTTGTCGGCGGCTCCGGGGAGCTTGGCGGGAAAGTACTTGCCGGGCCCTGATTTCCTCCTCTTGTTCTGCTCTGTTGATGGATCAACGGATGGCTGAGTTAGCTGAAGCACAAAGGTACCTGGTTCCACAGGTAGCTTGAGGGCAGCGCGCTTTGACAGGTAGTCGGCGATGTCGTTCTCTGCTCGGGGAACGTGTTCAGCCTATATACCGTCGAAGCGCTCTTCCATCTTTCTCAGTTCATCAACGTAGGCCTTCATCAACGGGCTTTGGTAATCCTAGTTGACTTGCTTGACGACAAGTTGTGAGTCACCCCTGACGATGAGTTTCTTGATTCCGAGGTCCGCCGCGATCCTGAGACCGGCAAGCAGCCCCTCGTACTCTGCTGTGTTGTTGGTCGACGCCTCCCTGGGGAAGTGCATCTGGACCACGTACTTGAGGTGCTCTCCGGTGGACGCGACTAGCAGTACGCCAGCCCCGGCGCCTTGTAAGGAGAAAGCTCCGTCAAAGTACATGATCCAATCGCAACTTGCCTCCTTGCCGGGGAGAGCAGTCTCTTGGGCTCCTTCGTCAGGCGTTGCGGTCCATTCTGCAATGAACTCCGCCAGGACTCGGCTCTGAATCGCCGAAGTGCTTTCAAACTTGAGGCCAAAGCTGGACAGCTCTAGTGCCCCTTCCACAATCCTTCCCGTTGCATCCGGATTGTGAAATATCCATTGCAGGGGGAGGCGAGTGACGACAGTGATCTCGTGTGCCTGGAAGTGATGACGCAGCTTCCTCGAGGCCATAAGAAGGCCGAAGAGAAGTTTCTGCATGCTGGAGTACCTTGACCTAGCCCCCTGCAGGAGGGAACGAACAAAGTAGACCGGGTGCTGCATCATTTTTTTCCTCGGCAACACTTCAACCGGCCGTGTCGTCTCTGCATTGGTGGTGCCAGGCTCTGTCGCTGCCATTGCCTCGTCGTCAACCTCTCTCTGTGCCACTAGTGCGGCGCTGACCACCTGGTTCGTTGCCGCTAAGTATAGCAGTAACGACTCCTGGGGCCTAGGCGCAAGTAGCGTTGGCGCGGAGGAGAGGTACCTTTTCAAATCTTGCAGTGCTGCTTCGGCTTCTGGCGTCCACTCGACCGGGCCCGCCTTTTTCAGGATTTTGAAAAAGGGGAGGGCGCGCTTGGCAGACTTGGAAATGAACCTGCCCATGGCGGCGACACAACCAGCAAGCCGACGCACATCCTTGATTCACTTGGGTGCTTCAATCTGCTCTATAGCTTTGATCTTGTCTGGATTGGCCTCTATCCCACGCTGTGACACAAAGAACCCGAGAAGCTTGCCGGACGGGACTCCGAAGACGCACTTCTCAGGGTTTAGCTTGAGGTTGATCTTGCGCAGGTTCACAAATGTTTCTTGCAAGTATGCGATGAGGGTTGCCCTGTTCTTGGTTTTGACCACTATGTCATCCATATAAGCCTCCATATTTCTATGGAGCTGGGGTTCAAAACCAATCTGGACCGCCCTTGCAAACGTTGAACCAGCACTCTTCAACCCGAAAGGCATCCGTATGAAACAATACGTATCACATGGGGTGATGAATGCTGTTTTCTCTTCATCTTCTCTCGTCATGAAAATCTGGTGGTAGCCGGATTAGGCATCGAGGAATGACAACAGATCACACCCAGCCATGGAGTCAACAATCTGGTCAATGTGCGGCAACGTGAAGGGGTCTTTAGGACAAGCCTTATTGATATCTATGTAATCAATACACAACCTCCACTTCCCATTCGCCTTGCGCACTACGACCGGATTGGCCAACCACGTCGGATGGAGCACCCCTCTCACCAGACCCGCTGATAGAGGCAAAGGTGTCCCGTCTTTCGATGAGATGGTGGCTATCGTTTAGGATGAAGTCGACTTTGACGATCAGACTACGAACGTGCGTTGACGTCGCGCCTTAGCAATCGCTAAACCAACTCCGAGAGGTTATTGACCATGCCGGAGCACGATCAACCTGACCACGAGGGTCTGTTTCCTGCAGGCAAACGAAGAACAAGCAAGAAACTAAGATTGCAATCTGGATATTGCGAATAAAAGAGGAAAGCTTTATTAATGAAGGTGGGGTTCTGTGACGCCTTGGTCTGGTCGTTGAACACAAACGAAGTACGCGAAGTTGCTGCTATGGCGAACTTTTGATCTAAACAAAACCCAAAGTCTAAACGACGCCCTAAGGGCTGTATATATGGAGGAAGAGGGGGGAATTTCGTGGCCCTTGAGGAAGGGGTCCGAAACCAACCCTAACTCTTGTTTCCCCACACATACGGACTCTAAAAATAGCCTATACTTAAGTATTTCGAAATTACATGGACCTGGCCCAATAATAAGATGACGCAGCACCTAGAATAGCCTCTGGACGAAATTTATGAAGTGGCATCTTGTATATTTCGTCCAAGGCTTCATTCACTCCTTATGGTGGCTTCAGAGTCCTGAAATCATCACTTGTGACTTCGTTCTTGTTCCCCTTGCGCATGCCATCAACTCCATGCTTGTTCTTGCGCCAATGTTCATACTTCTCCAAGCTAGGCCCTTCATTTCTAAGCAAAACAAATGTATCCAATTTAGGCAGCATCATATTCTCATGAACATTAGAATCATTACCAAGAAACAAAAGTACCTGGTAATTTAATTGGCGTGCGCGAGCTCTAGTAATTGGTCCATCATATGTAACAGTAGGGGCTGTGGGTGTAACAATGGTATTGATGTCCTCATCATCCTCCCCTTCTTGAAATGAAGTCGTCCTCGACGGAAGCCCATCTTCCTCACCCAAATAAGGCTTCAAATCTGCAATGTTAAAATTGGGACTAACCCCAAAATCTGCAGGCAGCTCAAGTTTATATGCATTATCATTTATTTTCTCTAACACCTTAAATGGACCATCAGCACGTGGCATTAGCTTTGATTTGCGCAAATTAGGAAACCTATCCTTACGCAAATGTAACCAAACAAGATCACCAGGTGCAAAGACAACATGTTTTCTACCCTTATCTCCAGCAAGTTTATATTTAGCATTCATACGCTCAATGTTTTCCTTAGTTAACTCATGCATTTTTAAAATCAATTCAGCACGTTCTTTAGCATCAAAATTAACCTTCTCCAAAGACGGAAGAGGCAACAAATCAATAGGTGCACGAGGTAGGAAACCATACACAATTTCAAAAGGGCACATCTTAGTAGTAGAATGCAATGAACGATTATAAGCAAATTCAATATGAGGCAAGCATTCTTCCCACATTTTCTTATTATTCTTCAAAACAGCCCTAAGCATAGTAGACAATGTTCTATTGACTACTTCAGTTTGTCCATCAGTTTGGGGGTGACAAGTAGTACTAAAAAGCAGTTTAGTCCCCAACTTAGCCCATAAACATCTCCAAAAGTGGCTAAGAAATTTAGTATCACGATCTGAAACAATAGTATTTGGCACACCATGCAAGCGAATAATTTCACGAAAGAACAAATCAGCAACAATAACAGCATCATCGCTTTTATGACATGGTATAAAGTGTGCCATTTTCGAGAATCTATCCACGACAACAAATATGCTATCCCTCCCCTTCTTTGTTCGAGGCAAACCTAAAACAAAGTCCATAGATATATCCTCCCAAGGAACACTAGGTACAGGCAAAGGCATATATAAACCATGAGGATTGAGTCGTGACTTAGCTTTTTGACATGTAGTGCAGCGAGCAACAAAACGCTCAACATCCCGTCTCATCTTTGGCCAAAAGAAATGTGTAGCAAGTACGTCCTCTGTCTTCTTCACGCCAAAGTGTCCCATTAATCCTCCTCCATGCGCCTCCTGCAACAACAAAAGACGAACAGAACTAGCTGGAATGCATAACTTGTTAGCACGGAACACAAAACCATCATTAACAACAAACTTGTTCCATGATCTACCTTCTTTACAATTCTGCAATACATCTTTAAATTCAGCATCATGCACATATTGATCTTTGATGGTCTCCAAACCAAATATTTTAAAATCAAGTTGTGAAAGCATAGTATAACGACGAGACAATGCATCAGCAATAACATTTTCTTTACCCTTCTTGTGTTTAATGACATAAGGGAAAGTCTCAATGAATTCAACCCATTTAGCATGTCTACGGTTCAGTTTAGCTTGACTTTTAATGTGTTTCAAAGATTCATGATCAAAATGTATAACAAATTCTTTGGGCCATAAATAATGTTGCCATGTTTCTAAAGTCCGAACAAGAGCATATAATTCTTTATCATAAGTAGAATAGTTCAGACTAGGCCCACTCAATTTTTCAGAAAAGTATGCAACAGGTTTGCCATCTTGTAATAACACACCTCCTAATCCAATTCCACTAGCATCACATTCAATCTCAAAAGTCTTATTAAAGTCAGGAAGTTGAAGTAAAGGAGCATTTGTCAACTTATCGTTCAATACCGTGAAGGCTTCTTCCTATGCGGTACCCCAAACAAAAGGCACATCCTTCTTTGTAAGCTCATTGAGAGGTGCAGCAATGGTGCTAAAATCTCTCACAAAACGCCTATAGAAACCAGCGAGTCCAAGAAAACTCCTCACTTGTGTGACCGTTTTGGGCTGCGGCCAACTCTCAATAGCTTCAATCTTGGCTTTATCAACTTCAATTCCCTGTGGAGTAACAACATAGCCAAGAAAAGATACTCGGTCGGTGCAAAAGGTGCACTTCAAGGTTACCGAACAAACGTGCATCACGTAGAGCATTAAAAACAGCACGTAAGTGTTCCAAATGTTCTTCCAAAGATTTGCTATAAATCAGTATATCATCAAAATAGACTACCACAAATCGTCCAATGAAAGCACGTAAAACTTCGTTCATTAAACTCATGAAAGTACTAGGTGCATTAGTTAACCCAAAAGGCATGACTAACCACTCATATAAACCAAACTTAGTTTTAAATGCTGTTTTCCATTCATCTCCCAATTTCATACGAATTTGATGGTATCCACTACGCAAATCAACTTTGGAGAATATTGTAGATCCACTCAATTCATCAAGCATATCATCTAGCCTAGGAATAGGATGACGATAACGAATAGTAATATTATTAATGCCTCTACAATCAACACACATACGCGATGTACCATCCTTTTTAGGCACTAGTATAATAGGAACAGCACAAGGACTAAGAGATTCACGTATATAACCTTTGTCGAGCAGCTCCTGTACTTGACGCATAATCTCCTTCGTCTCCTATGGATTGGTACGGTATGGTGCACGGTTGGGTAGCGATGCACCGGGAATTAAGTCAATTTGATGCTCAATCCCTCGAATAGGTGGTAATCCCGGTGGCACGTCTTGTGGAAAGACGTCAGCGAACTCCTGCAAAATGTTAGTAACAGCAGGAGGCAAAGAGGAAGGCACGTCCTCGAATGAAAATAATACCTCTTTGCACACAAAAGCATAGCAAACAGATTTGCTAACATCTAGATCATCAATATCAGATTTGGTGGCAAATAAACATGCACTTTTCAATTTAATTTCAGAAGCAACACTAGATGGTTTATTATTAGGCTTCATTTGTTGCTCAAATTCTTTTGCCACAATCTGATTTTCACTCTTATTTTGCTCCTGTTTTGCTTTATTAGCTCGATTAATATCATCTTTCAAAATGGAATCAGGAGTCATAGGAAGCAAAGTAATATTTTTGTCCTTATGAACGAGAGTATACTGATTGTTTCTACCATGGTGTACAGAATTTTTATCAAATTGCCATGGTCTACCAAGTAATAAGGAACATGCTTGCATAGGTACCACATCACAATCAACATAATCAGCATATGTAGAGATACTAAAATGCACACGAACAGTACGTGTTACCTTAACCTTGCCGCTGTTGTTGAACCATTGGATGTAGTAAGGATGTGGATGTGGTCTTGTGGTGAGGGATAGCTTCTCCACCATCTCCATGCTAGCCAAGTTGTTGCAGCTCCCTCCATCTATGATGACGCGAACAGAACGTTCCTTCACAACTACCTTTGTATGGAACAAATTATGCCTCTGATTTTGCTCAGCTTGCGTGACCTGCACACTCAAAACACGTTGAGCAACCAAACATTCAAACCTGTCAGCATCTTCAGGAGCCATGTATTGCGTCTCATGATCAGAATCATCTCCACCGTGTTCTTCATGTGTAAGAAGAGCCAAAGTCTCCTCATCATAGTCACTAGCGGACTCATACCCACCATCCTCAGTAGCAATCATCACACGCTGAGATGTGCATTCGCGCGCAAAATGTCCTCTTCCCTTACAACGACGACAAATAATATCACTTGTGTGCCCTGTAGACGGCATGGAAGAAGCAGAGCTCTGTGCAGGCCCGGCAGGTGTGCTCTTGGCAAATAGTGGTGGTTGTGCCTGCTTTCTTGTATCACGGTTGGAGGTGGCAGCCGACGGAGGTGCCGGTGTAGCAGAACGTGTGGAAGTAGATGATGCACGTGGTGTCCATGATGAAGGTCGACCTGCAGAAAAGTTAGTTCGCGCCAATGCCTGTCGATCCTGCACTTCACGTTCAGCTTTACAAGCAAGATGGAATAAACGAGTGATATTATTATAATCCTTATAGTCTAGAATGGTCTGAATCTCTCTATTTAATCCACCCAGAAAACGTGCAAGCATAGCTTCATTCTCCTCAACAATACCACATCGAATCAATCCAGTTTGTAATTCCTGATAATATTCTTCTACAGAATTTTTTCCTTGTCTTAAGCGCTGCAATTTTTGAAGTAATTCACGTTGATAATATGGCGGAACCCAACGAGTACGCATAGCAGTTTTCAAAGCAGCCCAAGTAGCTGGAACAGGATATAATCTACAATATTCAGACCACCAAACACATGCAAAGCTAGTGAAAGCACAAACAGCAGCAGGAACACGTCTCTCCTCAGGATATTTTAAACATGTAAATCGTTGTTCAGTTTCTAACTCCCAAGTAAGATATATATCAGGAACATATCTACCCTCAAATGGTGGGATATTCAATTTCAGTTTAGGGAGATGGTCATGATCTCGTACCGGAGGGGGAGCCCTAACATTACCATTATTTGCATGTGGACGACCTGGTGGTTGTGGTGCTGGTGGTTGCACGTAGTTCTGATGTTGATCAACCTCATCCTCGTAATCTCCCACATAATCATCCTCCTCCGCATCAGCAGCAGGAGCCACAGAAGTATCAACGGCAGCACCAGCAGTTTGGCCAGGCTGAAGAGGGACACGGATCGCTCGGCGGAGGGCTGATTCCTGACCTGGAGGTATTCGTTGTTGTTGCTGTTGTTGCAGAGGTGCGGCAGGTGCAGCCGGTGGTGGAAGACGCGCAAGCAGTTCATTAAATCTGTTATCGAGCTTTGTTTCGAACGTCTTCTCCAGGCCAGTGATCTTCTCCATGGCCTCTTCAAAATTGTTCAGCACATCTTGCACCTGTTCATTCATCATTTTCTGAAACTTATCATGAAGCTCCTTGTTTGTTAAATTCTCCCAGTCAATCTCGTCGGGTTGTGATCCTGGCATGGTTAGCAGCAATAGAAACACACAGAATATGATCCTATAGACTACTAACAAGTGGTGGTGGTGGTGGGTGTCACAAATCCTTTAAGCAAATCTCAAATTCTTACCAGTTCTTACCCAGCAGCAGGCAGTGATCGGCAACCGATGTAGTCAAAACTCTCAAAGCTTGGATAGAGCGATTACCAGGGAGAGTCAAACGCACGATGTAGATGTATGTGGAGCTGGGAAGGCTTATAGTATGGTAGCAAAAAGGGTCAGCAATAATCAATTCAGGGATGCAAAGTTGAATAAACGCTCAACGACGGTACTGTGCTGGTCCTAGGCTAGACCGTGCTAGAGACGCGAGCCTAGAACACTAACAAAATCACGGCGCTGCACGGAAACAAGGGAAAAGCACACTCTGGAATTTTTTTTTTCGCCCTGTTTTTTTTTTGCGCTCCTCTTTTTTTTTGCGCTTTTTTTTGCGAAAAATCACTATAATGGCGAGTGTCTCAAAACTCTTCCGAGGTCAAACTGACAAGATGGGTACGAAATTTTTTTGACAAATTTTTTTTTCGGAAATCAGGGCAGCGATGACCAAAAATCACTATGATGGCGAGTGTCACAAAAGACTCAGAACAACCTAAAAATAGGATAGGAAAAAATATTTTCGGTCGCCGAAATTTTGGCCTAAAAACTGCCCGGGGGTCTCCAGACTCTTTTTTTTTCGAGACCAACACAGGCAAGGAAACACGAATCGGAATTGAGATGGATCTCGAAAACAAAACTAATACGAAAAGAACTCGGATTGGTGGTGGATATATGGTGGTAGGATATGGCAGCGGGGGTGGTATATGGTAGCGGTGGTGGTATATGGACACGGATCGGTGGTGGTATTTGGACACGGATTGGTGGTGGTATATGGATACGGATTCAGAACGGTGGCGGATAAGCGGTGGTGGTAGATGGCAAGGCGATGATGATGGTGCGGCGGCGGCGTGACAACTTATGACCAGAACTCGAAACTCTAAAAGACTAGACTCTAAGACCAGCAACTTGACACGACGATGCAACCGCAAATTCAACAAAGCAGAAACCCTAAAAAGATTATGCAAAGGCTCAGATTGGTTCGGATATGATGAACTAACCCTAATAAATTTTTTTGTGTGGCTTTTTCGTGGACTGTAGGTATGAAGAACAGACTCGATCTAATCTACGAAAAACTGTAAAATCTCACCGAGCAACCTGGAAATCTGATACCACTTGATAGAGGCAAAGGTGTCCCGTCTTTCGATGAGATGGTGGCTATCGTTTAGGATGAAGTCGACTTTGACGATCCGACTACGAACGTGCGTTGACGTCGCGCCTTAGCAATCGCTAAACCAACTCCGAGAGGTTATTGACCACGCCGGAGCACGATCAACCTGACCACGAGGGTCTGTTTCCTGCAGGCAAACGAAGAACAAGCAAGAAACTAAGATTGCAATCTGGATATTGCGAATAAAAGAGGAAAGCTTTATTAATGAAGGTGGGGTTCTGTGACGCCTTGGTCTGGTCGTTGAACACAAACGAAGTACGCGAAGTTGCTGCTATGGCGAACTTTTGATCTAAACAAAACCCAAAGTCTAAACGACGCCCTAAGGGCTGTATATATGGAGGAAGAGGGGGGAATTTCGTGGCCCTTGAGGAAGGGGTCCGAAACCAACCCTAACTCTTGTTTCCCCACACATACGGACTCTAAAAACAGCCTATACTTAACTATTTCGAAATTACATGGGCCTGGCCCAATAATAAGGTGACGCAGCACCTAGAATAGCCTCTGGACGAAATTTATGAAGTGGCATCTTGTATATTTCGTCCAAGGCTTCATTCACTCCTTATGGTGGCTTCAGAGTCCTGAAATCATCACTTGTGACTCCGTTCTTGTTCCCCTTGCGCATGCCATCAACTCCATGCTTGTTCTTGCGCCAATGTTCATCCTTCTCCAAGCTAGCCCCTTCATTTGTAAGCAAAACAAATGTATCCAATTTAGGCAGCATCATATTCTCATGAACATTAGAATCATTACCAAGAAACGAAAGTACCTGGTAATTTAATTGGCGTGCGCGAGCTCTAGTAATTGGTCCATCATATGTAACAGTAGGGGCTGTGGGTGTAACAATGGTATTGATGTGCTCATCACCCGCTGCCTCCAGTTTCCAGATCTCTTCTGTGATAAACTCTTGTCGTTCCAAAGATTGCTTTCTGACCTTCTGCTTGACGGGCCGCGCATGGGGACAGACAGCAAGGTGGTGCTCAATCACCTACCTGGGAACGCCGGGGATGTCGGAAGCTTGCCAGGCAAACACATCGACATTCGCCCGCAGGAAGGTGACGAGCGCGTCTTCCTATTTGTCATCGAGGGTGGAGCTTATGGTGAAAGCTCCTCCCGTGCCGTCCTTGTTGACAGAAACCTTCTTGGTTCCCGGCGGAATGGCCCTGGGCTTCTTGTTCCTACCGGTGGAGCTCTCTGGCATGTCCTCGACGGCGGCGCTACACTCCAAAGAGGAGCGCCTGCCAGAGTGGGTGTCCGAGGTCTCACCGGGCCTCTTCTTCTTCTTCCCAGCGGCAGGAGCAAGTGCCCTAGTGGCGGCAGCTGCTGCAACTGCTTGCTGGTTATAGCTAATCAGTGCAAATCAGCGCATCTTTCTTATCGGAGGGGATGGTGATGATCGTCACAAGGGCTGGCATCTTCAGGGTGTTGTAGGCGTAGTGTGACGCCGCCATGAACTTGGCCAGCACTGGGCGGCCAAGGATCCCGTTGTAGGGCAAGGGGATCTTGGCAACATCGAACGCGATCCTCTTCGTCCTGTAGTTCAGGTCACTACCGAAGGTCACGGGCAGCGTGACATTTCCCTTGGGTTGGCTTCTTCCCGAGTTGACCCCCTGAAACATGCCCGTCTCTTCGAGGTCTCCATCAGGAATCTGCAGTTTCTCGATCACGGCAGGCGAGATCAAGTTCAGACCGGCCCCGCCATCGACTATAATCTTCGTCACCTTGAGGTTGCGTATTGTTGCGAAACCAACAACGGCAAGCACCCGACCGCAGTAGTGCGATCGGGGTGATCCTCGGTGTCGAAAATGATAGGTGTGCTGGACCACTTCAGCGGCTTCTGGGCATCAAACGATGGCTCTGCCGCCGTAATCTCTCGCGCCCACTGTTTAAGCTGGCGGTGAGAAGTATGCAGCGAGGCGCCGCCGTCGACACACATGGCCTCCGTAGCTTTCTGAAACTCTTGGTCGCCGGACTCATCGTCCTCTTCGTGATCGTCGTCTTCTGGCTTCTTGTCACGGCCCCGGGCGGGCCTCTCCTGCTGCTTATCCTTGCTGCAACGGCTCGCCTGGCTGTCACGCTTCTTGCCGGACCCCCCAGCACCGTCTTGGCCCTTCTCCTTGTCCCACCTCTCATATTCAGCCCTCTGCTTCTCAGCGAGGAGCTCAACCTGTCGGCAGTCCTGGAGAGCGTGGCCTTTGGTGCGATGGATCTTGCAGTATCGCTTGTCGGAGTTTCCTGACTTCTCGGCAGCCACCAAGGCCTAGCAAGCGACACATCCGGCAATCTCCTTGCGGGGGTTGTCTGCCTTGGTTTTCTTGGTGGAGCCGGTGTCATCAGATCCCTCGACGGCAAGCACTGCTTTTCCTTTGCGCTTCCGGTTGCGGCGCCGACCTTTCTTCGCCGGGGCGGCAGTATCCTCATCCGAGGAGTCGGTTTCCACGCCGGCATCTTCGCCGGGGTACTTCCTCCCTTCCTCAGCTCGGGCACATCTGTCGGCAAGAATATAGAGCTCTGCCACATCTTTCACCTTGTTCATCACCAGCTCTTCGCGCATCTTGCGGTTACGCACGTTCTGATGGAACGCGCTGATGATGGCGGTAGGATGAACATCAGGGATGTTGTACTGTATCCGGCTGAACCTCTGAATATACTTGCGGAGACTCTCGCCTCCCTTCTGGGGAATGACGTGCAGATCGCTCGCTTGGCCATGAGCTTGGTGACCGCTAGTGAAGGCGCCCACGAACTCATGGCACAAATCCGACCAGGAGGAAATGGAGTCTACCGGCAAGTGCATCAACCATGACATGGCGTTGGGTTTAAGAGCCAACGGGAACTAATTCGCAAGCACCTTGTCGTCGCGGGCTCCGGCAGCCTGCATCGCGATGGTGTAGATGCTGAGGAACTCGGACGGGTGGGTCTTGCCGCCGTACTTCTCACCCACGTCAGGTTTGAAGGTGCAGTGAGTGGGCCACTGGAACTGCCGTAGCTAATGGGTAAAAGCCGGATAGCCCACCTCGTAAGGCAGGCCTCCAGGGCTCTCCAGTGCCGGGTGGTTCACAGCAGGCCCTGCTCGCCTGTCTGACTGGTGGCGCGCTCCGCACCGGCGCTCGATAGTGGTTCGAGCGTCTTCATGTTCCCGATCTCGAAGGACCTGGCGCTGGTCACAGTGGGTCCGTGGGTCGGACGACGTTGGGTCCATGGGTCGGACGACGCTATGGAGATTTCGTCGCCCGTAGCATCGCGAAGGGCAGGCATCCGTGGCACCGGGCGAGGAGGAGGCGAGTGCACCGTGGTCGCGGCGCCACCAGCTTTCCTGCCACTGGTGCACGGGACTCCGTCGGAGCGTCGACCCGGGGGCCCCGCCGGACTCGGTTCGTCTTTGTTGGCCACCGCAACAAGACTTCGGATGGTGGCTCTCCATTCGTCAAGTTTCCCCGTAGTGGGAGGAAAGTCGAGGACCAACTGCGCGCGCGCCAGGGCTTCTGCTGGCGTCGGTGGCAGCGAAACCTGCACGGATCGCGACGCGCTTCGACTTCTGACCATGTCAGAAGGAGCTCTATCACGACCGCGTGGTCGAACGCCATCTTCATCAGCGCCTCAGCGAGCGGGCAGGTCTTCTACATCCCGGGAGTGGCGCTCGGGACTTTTCCCACAGCGACGCCCGGGGTCTTCGGGGTGAT
Source organism: Aegilops umbellulata (assembly GCA_032464435.1). Taxonomy (NCBI): domain Eukaryota; kingdom Viridiplantae; phylum Streptophyta; class Magnoliopsida; order Poales; family Poaceae; genus Aegilops; species Aegilops umbellulata. Next base: position 308,403,573 of record CP136056.1, on the reverse strand, counting down.
CACGCCGCTCGTCGCGCGCCGCTTGAGAGGAGCGCGCCGTCGGCGCCGGAGTGGGAGTCTTGGAGGCCCTCGCGCCGCCAGCGGGCGGTGCAGCAGCGACCCTGGAAGGCCCCGCGCCACCTGCGGAGGCCCCGGCTCCATCTTTGGATTTGGCGGAGTGCGGCCCATTACCAGGCGCACGAACATCGCTGCCTCCCAAACTCCGGCTGCTGGGACGGTGTTGGTGTTCGCAAACAGCGCCCCGGGTCCTTTCTGCGACCGGCCCGCTGCTCGCCCGCGTCGGGACGGGATGCCCGGCTTCCGACGGGCCAACCGCCACCGTCGTCTTCTTCTTGGGCGCCATGACGATGAAGAAGCGTCGAACTAACTGCTAAAGCCGATTATCATAGCTGCGCCCCCTACCTAGCGCGCCAAAGATGTCGGTGGAAACGACACCTATGGGATCACAAGAATCCCTACTGCGGCTGCGAGGCACGGGGCTGTGAAAAGAGCGGATCAAACAGATAGCACGCGGTTCCTTCACCCAGGTTCGGGCCACAGGGATGCGTAAAACACTACTCCTGCTTTGGTGGATTGTATTTCTGTGTTCTCGAGCTAGCTATGGGGCGTCGAGAGCTCCACAAAGCCGAATCCTCCTCCTGGTCGCCTGGGGCCTCCTTTTATAGAGAAAGGGGTTGCCACAGTGGTACACAGGAGGTGGAAAGGGTACAGTGGCGCGAGGTTATCCCTCGCATTACATGACAAGGCGCATTTAATGCGCCTTACTTAGGTGTCCTTGCTTTATCGGGGGCGAGGGGGAGCCCCGTCTTGTCCGTCGCCGCTCCTTCTCGCGTCGACACGCACCCTGTCCAGCAGTGCTCACGACGCCATGTAGGCGGGCAGGCAGCTGAAGTGGAGCAGCGGTGGGTCTCCACGAGGATTTGCATGCCGCCACGCAGGTGCCTGCCCAGCTGGTTGGGTCGGCAGCTGCATGCGAGCGGTGGCGGAGGTGCGACTGGCGTGGGCCTGGTGGTGGCCCCACGGGCGTTCGTGGCAAGGGCCTTGCCACGGCCCCGGCAAGGGTCTTGCCGGGGTCCCGGCAAGGGTCTTGCCGTGGCGTCTACTGTCATCCCCGGCAAGGCTCTTGCCGGGGGTCTTGTGGTCCTCCTTGGCTGGGGTCCCACCAAGGATCATCATCTTCTAAAGTGTGCATCTGATCTTGAATGTCTTCACAAAGATCTGCATTCCACCACGGGGATGCCTCCCGAATCCTTGCCCCATGGGGGCAGTGGACTCATGGGTGACCCGCTCCGTAGGTGTGGGGCGAACTGCCACAGCAAGGGTCTTGCCGGGTTTGCAGAAACTGCCCTCCGACAAGGATCTTGCCTGGGGGGCCTGCTTCGTCCCGTTTGCTCTTTGTGGTCTTGGTCTTGGCGTCGTCCTGCTTCTCTTCAGCTTCGGCCTTACCTTGGCTTACCTCCCTTGTCGTGCTCAGTGTGGTGGCGCCCATGGCTCGGACTGCCCGTGCACAGTTATAGGGGTACAAAAAGCATACCCCCCTTTTTGTACACCGACAGTAAATGTTCCAAATGTTCTTCCAAAGATTTTTTATAAATCAGTATATCATCAAAATAGACTACCACAAATCGTCCAATGAAAGCACGTAAAACTTTGTTCATTAGTCTCATGAATGTACTAGGTGCAGTAGTTAACCCAAAAGGCATGACTAACCACTCATATAACCCAAACTTAGTTTTAAATGCTGTTTTCCATTCATCTCCCAATTTCATACGAATTTGATGGTATCCACTACGCAAATTAACTTTGGAGAATATTGTAGCGCCACTCAATTCATCAATCATATCATCTAGCCTAGGAATAGGATGACGATAACGAATAGTAATATTATTAATGCCTCTACAATCAACACATATACGCGACGTACCATCCTTTTTAGGCACTAGTATAATAGGAACAACACAAGGACTAAGAGATTCGCGTATATAACCTTTGTCGAGCAGCTCCTGTACTTGACGCATAATCTCCTTCGTCTCCTCTGGATTGGTACGGTATGGTGCACGGTTGGGTAGCGTTGCACCGGGAATTAAGTCAATTTGATGCTCAATCCCTCGAATAGGTGGTAATCCCGGTGGCACGTCTTGTGGAAAGACGTCGGCGAACTCCTGCAAAATGTTAGTGACAACAGGGGCAAAGAGGAAGGCACATCCTCGAATGAAAATAAAGCCTCTTTGCACACAAAAGCATAGCAAACAGATTTGCTGAAATCTAGCTCATCAATCAAATTTTGAGGCAAGTAAACATACACTTTTCAATTTAATTTTAGAAGCAACACTAGATGGTTTATTATTAAGTTTCATTTGTTGTTCAAATTCTTTTGCCGCAATCTGATTTTCACTCTTATTTTTCTCCTGGTTTGCTTTATTAGCTCTATTAATATCATCTTTTGAAATGGAATCAGGAGTCATAGGAAGCAAAGTAATATTTTTATCCTTATGAACAAGAGTATACTAATTCTTTCTACCATGGTGTGTAGAATTTTTATCAAATTGCCATGGTCTACCAAGTACTAAGGAACTTGCTTGCACAGGTACGACATCACAATCAACATAATCAGCATATGTCGAGATACTAAAATGCACACAAACAGTACGTGTTACCTTAACCTTGTCACTATTGTTGAACCATTGGATGTAGTAAGGATGTGGATGTGGTCTTGTGGTGATAGATAGCTTCTCCACCATCTCCATGCTAGCCAAGTTGTTGCAGCTCCCTCCATCTATGATGACGCGAACAGAGCATTCCTTCACAACTCCCTTTTTATGGAACAAATTATGCCTCTGATTTTCCTCACCTTGTGTGACCTGCACACTCAAAACACGTTGAGCAACTAAACATTCATACTTGTCGACATCTTCAGGAGCCATGTATTGCATCTCATGATCAGAATCATCTCCACCGTGTTCTTCACGTGTAATAAGAGCCAAAGTCTCCTCATCATAGTCACTAGCAGACCCGTACCCACCATCCTCAGTAGCAATCATCACACGCTGAGATTTGCATTCTCTAGCATAATGACCTCTTCCCTTACAACGATGACAAATAAAATCACTTGTGTGCCCTGTTGATGCCATGGAAGAAGAAGAGCTCTGTGCAGGCCCGTCAGGTGTGCTCTTAACAGATAGTGGTGGTTGTGCCTGGTTTCTTGTATCACGGCTGGGGTGGCACCTAATGGAGGTGATGGTGTAGTGGAAGTAGAATATGCACGTGGTGTCCATGATGAAGGTCGACCTACAGAAAAGTTAGTTCGCGCCAATGCATGTCGATCCTGCAGTTCACGTTCAGCTTTACAAGCAAGATGACATAAACGAGTGATATTATTATACTCCTTATACTCTAGAATGGTCTGAATCTCTCTATTTAATCCACCCAGAAAACGTGCAAGCATAGCTTCATTATCCTCAACAATACCACATCTTATCATGCCAGTTTGTAATTCCAGATAATATTCCTCTACAGGATTTTTTCCTTGTCTTAAAGGCTACAATTTTTGAAGTAATTCATGTTGATAGTATGGTGGAACCCAACGAGTACGCATAGCAGTTTTCAAAGCAGCCCAAGTAGTTGGAATATTATTCGGATATAATCTACGATGTTCAGACCACCCCACCACACACAAGCAAAACTAGTGAAAGCACAAAGTGCAACAGCAACACGTCTCTCCTCGGGTAAAATGTTGTTCGGTTTCTAACTCCCAAGTAAGATATATATCAAGAACATATATACCCTCAAATGGTTGAATATTTGATTTCACTTTAGGAAGATGGTCATGATCTCGTACCTGAGCTGGTAATGCAGCCCTAGCATTGCGATTATTTGCATGTGGACGACCTGGTGCTGGTGGTTGCATGTAGGTCTGATTTTGATCAACCTCATCCTCTTAATCTCCCACATAATCATCCTCCTCCTCATCAGCAGCAGGAGCCACAGAAGTATCAACAACAGCACCAACAGTTTGGCCAGGCTCAAGAGGGACACGGCTCGCTCGGCGGAGGGCTATTTCGCGACGTGGAGGTAGTCGTCGTTGTTGTTGTTGTTGCAGAGGTGCGGCAGGTGCAGCCGGTGGTGGTTGTGGAAGACGTGCAAGTAGTTCATTAAATCTGTTATCAAGCTTTGTTTCGAACGTCTTCTCAAGGCCAGTTATCTTATCCATGGCCTCTTCAAAATTGTTCAGCATATCTTGCACCTGTTCAGTCATCATTTGCTGAAATTTATCATGCAACTCCTTATTCGTCATGTTCTCCCAGTCGGTCTCATCGACTTGTGAACCTTCCATGGTTAGCAGCAATAGGAACATAGAAGAATATGATCCTACAGACTACTAGAAAATGGTGGTCGTGGGTGTCACAAATCCGTCAAACAAATCTCAAATTCTTACCAGTTCTTACCCAGCAGCAGGTGATGATCGGCAACCGTTGTAGTCAAAACTCTCAAAGCTTGGATAGAGCGATTACCAGGGAGAGTCAATGCACGACATAGATGTATGTGGAGCTAGGAAGGCTTATAATGTGGTAGGAAAAAGGGTCAGCAATAATCAATTCAGAGATGCAAAAGTTGAAAAAACGCTCAACGACGGTACTGTGCTGGTCCTAGGCTAGACCGTGCAAGAGACGCGAGCCTAGAACACTAAAAAAACACGGCGCTACATGAAAACAAAGGAAAATCACACTCTGGAAAAATCGCTCCGTTTTTGGTGCTCTTTTTTTTTATCCTCTTTTTTTTGCGAAAAATCAATATAATGGCGAGTGTCTCAAAACTCTTCCCAAGTCAAAATGACAGGATGGGCACGAAATTTTTTTGACTATTTTTTCGGAAATCAGGGCAGCGATGACGAAAAAGTGTGACAAAAAATCACTATGATGGCACGTGGCTCAAAAGACTCAGAAAAGCCTAAAAGTAGGATAGGGAAAAAATATTTTCGGTCGCCGAAATTTTGGCCTAAAAACTGCCCGGGGGTCTTGATTCGTCTCTAACGTATCTATAATTTTTTATTGTTCCATGCTATTATATTATCTGTTTTAGATGTTTAATGGGCTTTACTAAGAACTTTTATATTATTTTTGGGACTAACCTATTAACCGAAGGCCCGGTGCAAATTGCTGTTTTTTGCCTATTTCAGTGTTCAGCAGAAAAGGAATATCAAACGGAGTCCAAATGGAATGAAACCTTCGGGAGAGTTATTTTTGGAACAAACATGATCCAGAGGACTTGGAGTGGACCTCAAGAAAGAAGCGAGGAGGCCACGAGGCTGGGAGGCGCGCCTGCCCCCCTGGGCGTGCCCCCATCCTCGCGGGCCCCTCGCAGCTCCACCGACCTACTTCTTCCTCCTATATACACCCATATACCCCGAAAACATCCAGGACCACGAAACCCTATTTCCACCGCCGCAACCTTCTGTACCCGCGAGATCCAATCTTGGGGCCTTTTCCGGCACTCCGCCGGAGGGGGAATCGATCATGGAGGGCTTCTACATCAACACCATAGCCTCTCTGATGATGTGTGAGTAGTTTACCACAGACATTTAGATCCATAGTTATTAGCTAGATGGCTTCTTCTCTCTCTTTGGATCTCAATACAAAGTTCTCCTCGATTCTCTTGGAGATATGTTTGATGTAACTCTTTTTGCAGTGTGTTTGTCGAGATCCGATGAATTATGGGTTTATGATCAAGATTATCTATGAACAATATTCGAATCTTCTCCGAATTCTTTTATGTATGATTTGTTATCTTTGCAAGTCTCTTTGAATTATCAGTTTGGTTTGGCCTACTAGATTGATCTTTCTTTGCAATGGGATATGTGCTTAGCTTTGGGTTCAATCTTGCGTTGTCCTTTCGCAGTGACAGCAGGGGCAGCAAGGCACATATTGTGTTATTGCCATCAAGGATAAAAAGATGGGGTTTATATCATATTGCTTGAGTTTATCCCTCTACATCATGTCATCTTGCCTAATGCGTTACTCTGTTCGTATGAACTTAATACTCTAAATGCATGCTGGATAGCGGTCGATGTGTGGAGTAATAGTAGTAGATGCAGAATCGTTTCGGTCTACTTGTCGCGGACGTGATGCCTATATACATGATCATGCCTAGATATTCTCATAACTATGCGCTTTTCTATCAATTGCTCGACACTAATTTGTTCACCCACCGTAATACTTATGCTATCTTAAGAGAAACCACTAGTGAAACCTATGCCCCCCGGGCCTATTTTCCATCATATAAGTTTCCAATCTATTTTTACTTTGCAATCTTTACTTTCAATCTATATCATAAAAATACCAAAAATATTGATCTTATTATCTCTATCAGATCTCACTTTTGCAAGTGGCCATGAAGGGATTGACAACCCCTTTATCGTGTTGGTTCCAAGGTTCTTATTTGTTTGTGTAGGTAGGAGCGACTTGTGTGTAGTCTCCTACTAGATTTATACCTTGGTTCTCAAAAACTGAGGGAAATACTTACGCTAGTTTGCTGCATCACCCTTTCCTCTTCAAGGGAAAAACCAACGCAAGCTCAAGAGGTAGCAGGTCTCCATACCTGCTTAGCCAAGGAAACACGAATTGGAAATTATATGGATCTCAAAAACAAACCTAATATGAAAGGAACTCGGATTGGTGGTGGATATATAGTGGTAGGATAAGACAGTGGTGGTGGTATATGGCAGCGTTGGTGGGATATGTCAGCGGTGGTGGTATATGGTAGCGGTGGTATGATATGGAAGTGGTGTTGGTATATGGCAGCGGTGGTGGGATATGGCAGCGGTGGTGGTATATGGCAGCAGCGATGAAGATGGTGCGGCGGCGGCGTGACAAACTGTGACAGAACTCGAAACTCTAAAGGACTAGACGCTAAGACCAGCTACTAGACACGACGATGCAACCACAAATTCAACAAAGCAAAAGACTAAAAGATTATGCAAAGGCTCAGATTGGTTCCGATATGATGAACTAACCCTAAATTTTTTATTTGGCTTTTTCATGGACTGTATGTATGAAGAACAGACTCGATCTAAACTATGAAAAACTGTAATATCTCACCGAGCAACCTAGAAATCTCATACCACTTGCTAGAGGCAAAGGTGTCCCGTCTTTCGATGAGATGGTGGCTATCGTTTTGGAGGAAGTTGACTTTGACGATCCGGCTATGAACATGCGAGGACGTCGCCTTAGCAATCGCTAAACCAACTCCGAGAGGTTATTGACCACGCCGGAGCACAATCAACCTGACCACGAAGGTCTGTTTCCTCCAGGCAAAAAAAGAACAAGCAAGAAACTAAGATTGCAATCTGGATATTGCGAATATAAGAGGAAAGCTTTATTGATCAAGGTGAGCTTCTGTGACGCCTTTGTCTGGTCGTTGAACACAAACGAAGTACGCAAAGTTGCAGCTATGGCAAACTTTAATCTAAACAAAACCCAAAGTCTATACGATGCCCTAAGGGCTGTATATATGGAGCAAGGGGGGGGGGGATTTCGTGGCCCTTGGAGGAGGGATCCGAAACCAACCCTAACTCTTGTTTCCGCACACATACGGACTCTAAAAACAACTTATATTGAAGTATTTCAAAATTACATGGGCCTGGCCTAAAAATAAGGTGACACAGCACCTAGAATAGCCTCTGGACGAAAGTTATGAAGTGGCATCTTGTATATTTTGTCCAAGGCTTCATCCACTTATGGTGGCTTCATAGTCCTAAAATCATCACTTGAAACTCTGTTCTTGTCTCCCTTGCGCATGCCATCAACTCCATGCTTGTTCTTGCTCCAATGTTCATCCTTCTCCATGCTAGGCCCTTCATTTGTAAGCAAAACAAATGTATCCAATTTAGGCAGCATCGTATTCTCATGAACATTAGAATCATTACCAAGAAACAAAGTACCAGGTAATTTAATTGGCATGCGCGAGCTCTAGTAATCGGTCCAGTATGTATAGTAGCAGGGGCTATGGGTGTAACGATGGAATTGATGTCCTCATCAGAGGAAAGCTTTATTGATCAAGGTGGGGTTCTATGACGCCTTTGTACGGTCATTGAACACAAACGAAGTACATGGAGTTGCAGCTATGGCGAACTTTTAATCTAAACAAAACCTAAAGTCTAAAAGACGCCCTAAGGGCTGTATATATGGAGGAAGAGGGGGGGGATTTCGTGGCCCCTTGGGGAAGGGGTCCGAAACCAACCCCATCTCTTGTTTCCCCACACATACGGACTTTAAAAACAGCCTATACTTATGTATTTCAAAATTACATGGGCCTGGCCAAATAATAAGGTGACGCAACACCTATAACAGCCTCTGGACGAAATTTATTAAGTGGCATCTTGTATATTTTGTCCAAGACTTCATGCACTCATTATGGTGGCTTCAAAGTCCTAAAATCATCACTTGAAACTCCATTCTTGTTTCCCCCGAGCATGCCATAATCTCCATGCTTAATCTTGCTCCAATGTTCATCCCTCTTGTCCAAGCTAGGCCCTGGTAATTTAATTGGCGTGCACGAGCTCTAGTAATTGGTCCAGTATGTATAGTAGCAGGGGCTGCGGGTGTAACAAAGGTATTGATGTCCTCATCACACCTATAATAGCCTCTGGACAAAATTTATGAAGTGGCATCTTGTATATTTCGTCCAAGACTTCATGCACTCATTAGGTGGCTTCAAAGTCCTGAAATAATCACTTGTAACTCCGTTCTTGTTCCCCTTGCGCACAGCATCATCTTCATGCTTAATCTTGCTCCAATGTCCATCCCTCTTGTCCAAGCTAGGCCCTTCATTTGTAAGCAAGACAAATGTATCCAATTTAGGCAGCATCATATTCTCATGAACATTAGAATCATTACCTAGAAACGAAAGTACCTGATAATTTCATTGGTGTGCGCGACCTCTAGTAATTGGTCCAGTATGTATAGCAGCAGGGGCTTTGGGTGTAACAATGGTATTGATTGATAGAGGCAAAGGTGTCCCGTCTTTTGATGAGATGGTGGCTATAGTTTTGGAGGAAGTCGACTTTGACGATCCGTCTACGAACGTGTGAGAACGTCGCGCCTTGGCAATCGCTAAACCAACTCAAGAGGTTATTGATCACATCGGAGAATGACCGAACAGACCACGAACGTCTATTTCCTGCAGGCAAATGAAGAACAAGCAAGAAACTAGGACTACAATATGGATATTGCAAATATAAGAGGAAAGCTTTGTTGATCAAGGTGGGGTTCTGTGACGCCTTTGTCTGGTCGTTGAACACAAACGAAGTACGTGAAGTTGCATCTATGGCGAACTTTAATCTAAACAAAACCTAAAGTCTAAACGACGCCCTAAGGGCTATATATATGGAGGAAGAGGGGGGGGATTTCGTGGCCCTTGGGGAAGGGGTCTGAAACTAACCACATCTCTTGTTTCCCCACACATACGGACTTAAAAAACAGCCTATACTTATGTATTTCAAAATTACATTGGCCTGGCCAAATAATAAGGTGACGCAGCACCTATTATAGCCTCTGGACGAAATTTATTAAGTGGCATCTTGTATATTTTGTCCAAGACTTCATGCACTCATTATGGTGGCTTCAAAGTCCTAAAATCATCACTTGAAACTCCGTTCTTGTTTCCCCCGAGCATGCCATAATCTCCATGCTTAATCTTGCTCCAATGTTCATCCCTCTTGTCCAAGCTAGGCCCTGGTAATTTAATTGGCGTGCACGAGCTCTAGTAATTGGTCCAGTATGTATAGTAGCAGGGGCTGCGGGTGTAACAAAGGTATTGATGTCCTCATCACACCTATAATAGCCTCTGGACAAAATTTATGAAGTGGCATCTTGTATATTTCGTCCAAGACTTCATGCACTCATTAGGTGGCTTCAAAGTCCTGAAATAATCACTTGTAACTCCGTTCTTGTTCCCCTTGCGCACAGCATCATCTTCATGCTTAATCTTGCTCCAATGTCCATCCCTCTTGTCCAAGCTAGGCCCTTCATTTGTAAGCAAGACAAATGTATCCAATTTAGGCAGCATCATATTCTCATGAACATTAGAATCATTACCTAGAAACGAAAGTACCTGATAATTTCATTGGTGTGCGCGACCTCTAGTAATTGGTCCAGTATGTATAGCAGCAGGGGCTTTGGGTGTAACAATGGTATTGATTGATAGAGGCAAAGGTGTCCCGTCTTTTGATGAGATGGTGGCTATAGTTTTGGAGGAAGTCGACTTTGACGATCCGTCTACGAACGTGTGAGAACGTCGCGCCTTGGCAATCGCTAAACCAACTCAAGAGGTTATTGATCACATCGGAGAATGACCGAACAGACCACGAACGTCTATTTCCTGCAGGCAAATGAAGAACAAGCAAGAAACTAGGACTACAATATGGATATTGCAAATATAAGAGGAAAGCTTTGTTGATCAAGGTGGGGTTCTGTGACGCCTTTGTCTGGTCGTTGAACACAAACGAAGTACGTGAAGTTGCATCTATGGCGAACTTTAATCTAAACAAAACCTAAAGTCTAAACGACGCCCTAAGGGCTATATATATGGAGGAAGAGGGGGGGGGGATTTCGTGGCCCTTGGGGAAGGGGTCTGAAACTAACCACATCTCTTGTTTCCCCACACATACGGACTTAAAAAACAGCCTATACTTATGTATTTCAAAATTACATTGGCCTGGCCAAATAATAAGGTGACGCAGCACCTATTATAGCCTCTGGACGAAATTTATTAAGTGGCATCTTGTATATTTTGTCCAAGACTTCATGCACTCATTATGGTGGCTTCAAAGTCCTAAAATCATCACTTGAAACTCCATTCTTGTTTCCCCCGAGCATGCCATAATCTCCATGCTTAATCTTGCTCCAATGTTCATCCCTCTTGTCCAAGCTAGGCCCTGGTAATTTAATTGGCGTGCACGAGCTCTAGTAATTGGTCCAGTATGTATAGTAGCAGGGGCTGCGGGTGTAACAAAGGTATTGATGTCCTCATCACACCTATAATAGCCTCTGGACAAAATTTATGAAGTGGCATCTTGTATATTTCGTCCAAGACTTCATGCACTCATTAGGTGGCTTCAAAGTCCTGAAATAATCACTTGTAACTCCGTTCTTGTTCCCCTTGCGCACAGCATCATCTTCATGCTTAATCTTGCTCCAATGTCCATCCCTCTTGTCCAAGCTAGGCCCTTCATTTGTAAGCAAGACAAATGTATCCAATTTAGGCAGCATCATATTCTCATGAACATTAGAATCATTACCTAGAAACGAAAGTACCTGATAATTTCATTGGTGTGCGCGACCTCTAGTAATTGGTCCAGTATGTATAGCAGCAGGGGCTTTGGGTGTAACAATGGTATTGATTGATAGAGGCAAAGGTGTCCCGTCTTTTGATGAGATGGTGGCTATAGTTTTGGAGGAAGTCGACTTTGACGATCCGTCTACGAACGTGTGAGAACGTCGCGCCTTGGCAATCGCTAAACCAACTCAAGAGGTTATTGATCACATCGGAGAATGACCGAACAGACCACGAACGTCTATTTCCTGCAGGCAAATGAAGAACAAGCAAGAAACTAGGACTACAATATGGATATTGCAAATATAAGAGGAAAGCTTTGTTGATCAAGGTGGGGTTCTGTGACGCCTTTGTCTGGTCGTTGAACACAAACGAAGTACGTGAAGTTGCATCTATGGTGAACTTTAATCTAAACAAAACCTAAAGTCTAAACGACGCCCTAAGGGCTATATATATGGAGGAAGAGGGGGGGGATTTCGTGGCCCTTGGGGAAGGGGTCTGAAACTAACCACATCTCTTGTTTCCCCACACATACGGACTTAAAAAACAGCCTATACTTATGTATTTCAAAATTACATTGGCCTGGCCAAATAATAAGGTGACGCAGCACCTATTATAGCCTCTGGACGAAATTTATTAAGTGGCATCTTGTATATTTTGTCCAAGACTTCATGCACTCATTATGGTGGCTTCAAAGTCCTAAAATCATCACTTGAAACTCCGTTCTTGTTTCCCCCGAGCATGCCATAATCTCCATGCTTAATCTTGCTCCAATGTTCATCCCTCTTGTCCAAGCTAGGCCCTGGTAATTTAATTGGCGTGCACGAGCTCTAGTAATTGGTCCAGTATGTATAGTAGCAGGGGCTGCGGGTGTAACAAAGGTATTGATGTCCTCATCACACCTATAATAGCCTCTGGACAAAATTTATGAAGTGGCATCTTGTATATTTCGTCCAAGACTTCATGCACTCATTAGGTGGCTTCAAAGTCCTGAAATAATCACTTGTAACTCCGTTCTTGTTCCCCTTGCGCACAGCATCATCTTCATGCTTAATCTTGCTCCAATGTCCATCCCTCTTGTCCAAGCTAGGCCCTTCATTTGTAAGCAAGACAAATGTATCCAATTTAGGCAGCATCATATTCTCATGAACATTAGAATCATTACCTAGAAACGAAAGTACCTGATAATTTCATTGGTGTGCGCGACCTCTAGTAATTGGTCCAGTATGTATAGCAGCAGGGGCTTTGGGTGTAACAATGGTATTGATTGATAGAGGCAAAGGTGTCCCGTCTTTTGATGAGATGGTGGCTATAGTTTTGGAGGAAGTCGACTTTGACGATCCGTCTACGAACGTGTGAGAACGTCGCGCCTTGGCAATCGCTAAACCAACTCAAGAGGTTATTGATCACATCGGAGAATGACCGAACAGACCACGAACGTCTATTTCCTGCAGGCAAATGAAGAACAAGCAAGAAACTAGGACTACAATATGGATATTGCAAATATAAGAGGAAAGCTTTGTTGATCAAGGTGGGGTTCTGTGACGCCTTTGTCTGGTCGTTGAACACAAACGAAGTACGTGAAGTTGCATCTATGGCGAACTTTAATCTAAACAAAACCTAAAGTCTAAACGACGCCCTAAGGGCTATATATATGGAGGAAGAGGGGGGGGATTTCGTGGCCCTTGGGGAAGGGGTCTGAAACTAACCACATCTCTTGTTTCCCCACACATACGGACTTAAAAAACAGCCTATACTTATGTATTTCAAAATTACATTGGCCTGGCCAAATAATAAGGTGACGCAGCACCTATTATAGCCTCTGGACGAAATTTATTAAGTGGCATCTTGTATATTTTGTCCAAGACTTCATGCACTCATTATGGTGGCTTCAAAGTCCTAAAATCATCACTTGAAACTCCGTTCTTGTTTCCCCCGAGCATGCCATAATCTCCATGCTTAATCTTGCTCCAATGTTCATCCCTCTTGTCCAAGCTAGGCCCTAGTAATTTAATTGGCGTGCACGAGCTCTAGTAATTGGTCCAGTATGTATAGTAGCAGGGGCTGTGGGTGTAACAAAGGTATTGATGTCCTCATCACACCTATAATAGCCTCTGGACAAAATTTATGAAGTGGCATCTTGTATATTTCGTCCAAGACTTCATGCACTCATTAGGTGGCTTCAAAGTCCTGAAATAATCACTTGTAACTCCGTTCTTGTTCCCCTTGCACACACCATCATCTCCATGCTTAATCTTGCTCCAATGTCCATCCCTCTTCTCCAAGCTAGGCCCTTCATTTGTAAGCAAGACAAATGTATCCAATTTAGGCAGCATCATATTCTCATGAACATTAGAATCGTTACCAAGAGACAGAAGTACCTGATAATTTCATTGGTGTGCGCGACCTCTAGTAATAGGTCCATTATGTATAGCAGGAGGGGCTGTGGGTGTAACAATGGTATTGATTGGTAGAGGCAAAGGTATCTCGTCTTTTGATGAGATGGTGGCTATAGTTTTGGAGGAAGTCGACTTTGACGATCCGTCTACGAACGTGCGAGAACGTCGCGCCTTATCAATCGCTAAACCAACTCAAGAGGTTATTGATCACATCGGAGCATGATCGAGAAGACCACGAAGGTCTGTTTCCTGCAGGCAAATGAAGAACAAGCAAGAAACTAGGACTGCAATCTGGATATTGCAAATATAAGAGGAAAGCTTTATTGATCAAGGTGGGGTTCTGTGACGCCTTTGTCTAGTCGTTGAACACAAACGAAGTATGTGAAGTTGCATCTATGGCGAACTTTAATTTAAACAAAGCCCGAAGTCTAAACGATGCCCTAAGGGCTGTATATATGGAGGAAGAGGGGGAAATTTCGTGGCCCTTGGAGGAGGGGTCCGAAACCAACCCTAACTCTTGTTTCCCCACACATACGGACTCTAAAGACATCCTATACTCAAGTATGTCAATATTACATGTGCCTGGCCCAATAATAAGGTGACGCAACACCTATAATAGCCTCTGGATGAAATTTATGAAGTGGTATCTTGCATATTTCGTCCAAGGCTTCACACACACATTATGGTGGCTTCAAAGTCCTGAAATCATCACTTGTAACTCCGTTCTTGTTCCCCTTGCGCATGCCATCATCTCTATGCTTGATCTTGCTCCAATGATCATCCTTCTTGTGCAAGCTAGTCCCTTCATTTGTAAGCAAGACAAATGTATCCAATTTAGGTAGCATCATATTCTCATGAAGATTAGAATCATTACCAAGAAACGAAAGTACCTGGTAATTTAATTGGCATGCGCAAGCTCTAGTAATTGGTCATGTATATCTATCAGTAGGGGCTGTGGGTGGAACTTTGTTACTGATGTCCTCATCATCCTCCCCATCTTGAATTGAAGTCGTCTTCGACGGAATCTCATCTTCCTCACCCAAGTAAGTCCTCGACGGAAGCTCATCTTCCTCACCCAAGTAACTCTTCAAATCTGCAATGTTAAAAGTGGGACTAACCCCAAAATCTACAGACAACTCAAGTTTATAAGCATTATCATTTATTTTTTCTAACACCTTGACAGGACCATCAGCACGTGGCATTAGCTTTGACTTGCACAAATTAGGAAACCTATACTTACGCAAATGTAACCAAACTAGATCACCAGGTGCAAAGACAACACGTTTTCTACCCTTATCTCCAACATGTTTATATTTAGCATGCATGCGCTCAATATTTTCCTTAGTTAACTCATGCATTTTTAAGATCAATTCAGCACATTGTTTAACATCAAAATTAACCTTCTTCGAAGATGGAAGAGGCAACAAATCAATAGGTGCACGAGGTAGGGAACCATACACAATTTCAAAAGGTGCCCCGTCTTTCGGTGAGATGGTGGCAATCGTTTTGGAGCAAGTCGACTTTGACGATCCGACTACGAACGTGCGAGGACGTCGCGCCTTAGCAATCGCAAAACCAACTCCGAGAGGTTATTGACCAGACCGGAGCACGATCAACCCGACCATGAAGGTATGTTTCCTGCAGGCAAACGAAGAACAAGCAAAAAAACTAGGATTGCAATCTGGATATTGCAAATATAAGAGGAAAGCTTTATTGATCAAGGTGGGGTTCCGTGATGCCTTTGTCTGGTCATTGAACACAAGTACGCGAAGTTGCAGCTATGGCAAACTTTAATCTAGACAAAACCCAAAGTCTAAAGGACGCCTTAAGGGCTGTATATATGGAGGAAGAGGGGGGGAATTTCGTGGCCGAGGAGGGGTCTGAAACCAACCCTATATCTTGTTTCCCCACACATACGGACTCTAAAAACAGCCTATACTCAGTTATTTTGAAATTACATCGGCCTGGCCCAATAATAAGGTGATGCAGCACCTATAATAGCCTCTGGACAAAATTTATGAAGTGGTATCTTGTATATTTCGTCCAAAGCTTCACGCAGTCATTATGGTGGCTTCAAAGTCCTGAAATCATCACTTGTAACTCCGTTCTTGTTCCCCTTGCGCATGCCATCATCTCCATGCTTTGATCTTGCTCCAATGATCATCCTTCTTATCCAAGCTAGGCCCTTCATTTGTAAGCAAGACAAATGTATCCAATTTAGGCAGCATCATATTCTCATGAACATTAGAATCATTACCAAGAAATGAAAGTACCTGGTAATTTAAATGGCGTGCGCGAGCTCTAGTAATTGCTCCTGTATATGTATCAGTAGGGGTTGTGGTGTAACTTTGTTAGTGATGTCCTCATCAAATCCACATCCAAACGAGTACGTAGCCTCTGCATCGCGCACGCAAAGAGCGAGTCAGCGACAAAAAATAGGCATGGGCCCAAGCCAGCGAACCTGCATGCAAGGCCCAACCTATTATTGGCTTATTTTTCTCCTGTGGGGCACTACTGTAGTCTATTCATAACAGCAGGAGGAGCTCCCGCTGGTTTATTTAGTCCCACCTCAGCCAACAACGCAGAAAGGGTTGGACTGCTAGCCTATATAAGAGCGTAGCTGTATCTAAGGTACCCACGCAGCTGATTTTGCATGGCAGAGCGAGTGATACGGTATAAACCGAATACCAAACTGAAAAACTCGGTTAACTGAATTTTCGGTTAGTGCATTTGTGTTGCATTTTTCGGTTTTCAACTTTGCAAACCGAATGTATAAAAATACCGAACGGTAGAAACCGAATTTACGGTTTATACCGAATGCCCAGGCCTAAATCATCTCATAGAGAGAGGAGGAGGAGAGATGATCGTTATGAATGAAGACTGTCGGTGTCAAAACCGGCGGATCTCGGGTAGGGGGTCCCGAGCTGTGCGTCTAGGCGGATGGTAACAGGAGACAAGGGACACAATGTTTTTACCCAGGTTCGGGCCCTCTCGATGGAGGTAAAACCCTACTCCTGCTTGATTAATATTCATGATATGGGTAGTACAAGAGTAGATCTACCACGAGATCAGAGAGGCTAAATCCTAGAAGCTAGCCTATGGTATGATTGTTGTTCGTCCTATGGACTAAAACCCTCCGATTTATATAGACACCGGAGAGGGCTAGGGTTACACAGAGTCGGTTACAACGGAAGGAGATCTTCATATCCGTATTGCCAAGCTTGCCTTCCACGCCAAGGAAAGTCCCATCCGGACACGGGACGAAGTCTTCAATCTTGTATCTTCATAATCCAACAGTCCGGCCAAAGGTTATAGTCCGGCTATCCGGACACCCCCTAATCCAGGACTCCCTCAGTAGCCCCTGAACCAGGATTCACTGACGAAGAGTCCAGCGCGCAAATTGTCTTCGGCATTGCAAGGTGGGTTCCTCCTCCGAATACTTCGTAGAAGATTTTGAACACAAGGATAGTGTCCGGCTCTGCAAAATAAGTTCCACATATTGCCATAGAGAGAATAATATTTACACAAATTTAATCTGCTGACGCACTCCGTAGTGTGACATCACACCACGGCCAAGTCTTTATTCGAATCATTTTACTGTTCCACCTCGGCGCGTTTAGCGAGGCGGTTTCCTTGGCACGTCTTGTCAAAGCAGAGATCGTGTCCCCTTATTCCGGGATTCTCATCAATACGTGCGTGGGTAACCCAACCACGCCATTGATTACGGCGCTTGGGAGATAAGCGAGTTTTACCAGGCCGATGGGGATGCATAGTTTCGACCGCCCATATAAGGGGATAAGGATCCACCTTCTCACCTACGCCTTCTTCCTCCTTTGCTCATCCATTTCTGCGCACTCGAGCTCCAGCGCCCATGTCCGCATTCCCCACCTCAACCTTCTCCAGCCATGTACGGAGCGGGAGGCAAGTGGATGGTCTCCTCCGTCATGGAGGGAGACGTCAAAAAGTTGAGGAGAGCCGGATACCTACCCGACGACCCGCACCGGCTCCCCGATGAGGGGTAGCTCATCCCCACCCCCAGGCCCCATGAGAGGGTTGTCTTCCTTACCCACTTCCTCCGCGGACTGGGATTCGCCCTCCATTCATTCGTCTAGGGGCTCATGTTCTACTACGGCCTGGACTTCCACGATCTGGCCCCGAACTTCATCCTCAACATCTCGGCGTTTATCGTCGTGTGCGAGGCCTTCCTCTGGATCCGGCCCCACTTCGTCTTATGGCTGAAGACCTTCAACGTCAAGCCGAAGGTTGTGGGCGGACGCCAGGCCGAGTGCGGAGGCGCCATGGTGGGCAAGATGCCCAACGTCCTATGGCTCGAGGGCTCCTTTGTGGAGACCATAAAGGGGTGGCAATCAGGGTGGTTCTACATCACCGATCCGCGTGACCCTAAATGGGTCGCAGCCCCCGAGTTCCGATCCGGTGCCCCTACGCGGCTCACCTCCTGAAAAGAGAAGGGCCTGCTGTGGGGTAGTGCGGAGGAGGTGATCGGACTCCAAACGTGTGTCCGGAACCTGGTGAGCAAGAAGTTCAAGCTAGTCAATGTAGTCCAGGTTATGCTCATCCGCCAGATCCTCCCGTGTCAACAACGGGCTTTCAATTTATGGGAGTTCGACTCGGCCCAACACCGAACTCTGAGTCGGCTCTTCGACACAACGTACGAAGATGCCTGGAAGGTGCTGTTCAAGGGTGCCAAGGCTCCTGCTTCCGCCACTGAGGATGTGGATTTTCCGCGCAGCGCCAAGCCAACGCTGTAAGCTATTTTAGCTCTTACAGGATATTTGTCTTTCATAGTTTGACTCTATGTGGGATCTAAACTCCCGTGCCTTTGACAGGATTGGCAGGAGATGTCTGACTCCTTTGCCCGAAGACCCCGCAGACGCCCGCTTAGAGGGGCTGCTGGTCCCGGCACCTTACGTGGTGTCGGCAAAGAAGGCCAAGAAGAAGACCATGGGAACTCGGAAGAGATCTCGGCGTCCGGTGGAGTAGGACTCATCGTCCGATGACTCCGAGGCGGACACCTTCCATGAAGACGAGGAGGGGGAGAGAGAGGTTTCTCCCCCAGCAGGGGGAGAAAAGAAAAGAAAGGCCGCCCCAACTGGGGAGGTCGGAGGGTCCAAGAAGGCGAAGACCCTCCCTCCGGACTACTCCACCAACGCCACCGACAGCGAGGAGGAGTGGCCGTCCAGGGCCAAGCCCCTGGCGAAGTCGTAAGTATTCGGACACCAGAGTGACTCATAGTGTTCCTTTATCGCACAACTTTTCCTAACACCGAATATAATCATGTAGTCCGGCCCGAGACCGGCTCGACGTATCTTCGAGCGGCTCCTTGGATTCGTCGGACGTGAATAGCTTTTCACTTCCGGCCGCTACCTCCCCTCCCCCTACGGACGACGCAGAGGTGTTGTCCCAAAAGGTTCCAAGCCAGGGGAGGTGGTCCTGGAGGCGCCGCAAGGCGACCTCCCGGACTCCAGGCGCAAAGGGGATAAAACCCCCAAGGGCTCCAAGTCCATCCCTGGGCCGGACACCGCACCAGAACCTTCAAAGGTTCCGGAGTCCAGCAAGCGGCCCCCTAAGAAGAAGGGCAGGCCTACGACGCCGGCGACCTACGTCCAACCGGAGGCGCCGGATAACTTGTTGGAGGTGCTTAACGGTGCCTCCATCGACGAGGAGCACCACACTATTATGAGTGCGGTGATCCAGAAGGTTCAGTCCGCCAAGAGCGGGCTGACCGAAGCCTGTGCCAGCCTGTTGACAGGCTTTGAGGTATGTGAAAAATAAGTGAAAATATTACCGCATAGATAGTAGTCCCTGATGCTCTGTTTGGCGTTCGGAAAGAAAAGCCGAATAGAGGATCTAATAACATTCGTAGGAGTCTAACAGAATTAAGTCAATATGCGTATGCAGGCTTCGCTGCTGGACTGTGCCCCACTGACTGGGGAGGTGGATGCGCTGAAGCAGAGCCTCGAGCGGTCCGAGCAAGAGCTCAGCCTTGCCAAGAAGGATCTCGGGGAAAAAGAAGGTAAGTAATACCTTGTGGAGTATAATATAAAAAGATGAAGTTGCAAAAAATGATAGGATCGCTATTGGTGTCATAGGGGCCACGACTGAGGTGGCGACCCTTAGGCAAGCGCTGTCCGAGGCTGAAAAGAGGGCGGCCATGGAGCGCACCGAGCGGGAGAAGCATGAGGCGCGGGTTGGCGAGGTGCAGCAAGAGCTCCAGGCTCTCGTGAAAAAACACGAGAGTTTGGAGCTTGACTCAAAGACGCGAGAGTCCGAGCTCACGGCGGCCCTTGAAAGCGCAAAATCTGCCAAGGCCGAAGCCCAGAAAGCCCTCCAGGAAGTTGAGGCGATGGAGAAGATAGCGGCGGGTGAGGCATTCTTTATGCAAAGCAAGCACGTGAAAGTGAATTACTTGTTACTTACCCGAGTTCGGAGCTCTCTAGGAGCATTCGCAGATTTACCCTGTAGCGTGTCAGATGCCGCCGCTTTCTACTGAGCCGAGGAGGGCAGCTCGACGAAGAAGGTGTTCTGGTCTCAGTACACTGAGGCCGGACACCCGGTGCCTTTGAGCGACCAGTTGAAGCAACTGGTCGAGCTCCACAAGGTGGCCAAACAGGCCATGAAGGGCTTTATAGTTCGGCTGTGGCCTGGAGAGGCCCTGCTTGGGAGCTACTTCGGGCTGGTGAGGCGGCTGGTGGACGCCTGTCTGAGGCTTGAAGTCGTCAAGCGCTCCATCTACATCGAGGGTGCCCGTAGGGCGCTTGCCCGTGCTAAACTGCACTGGGCAAACTGGATGCTGTGAAGCTTGTGAAGGACGGGCCACCGCCGGGCAAGGAGCATCGCCACCCCGAGATGTACTATGAGGGCGTCCTGAAGGGCGCCTGCCTTATGGCGGACGAATGTTCGAAAGATGTAATATTTGAGTGAAACTTGTTCGCTTTATCCTGTGCGCTGAAAACTTGTTCATGTGCGCTATGCAATGCTTGTTTAATTTAAAATATTACCTTCTGTGCGCCCATTTATTAAATTTGAGAGATGACGAGTCGTCGGCTTCTGCCCCCATGCCACGAGTGCTGGGGTGTTCGGGATAAACCTGAGCACTCTTTTTCCCATTCTTGGGTCCTTCGAGGGAGGTGCTCAGCACAACGAACAAGGCAATCGGACTATAATGCGTTATCACTCTCACTTAGCCAGAGAATTCTATAATTTTAAATTTCGGCGAAGCCCCTAGTGTTCGGAAGACCGAGTTCGGGGCGCTATACACGCCTAGGCCGGACAAAGCCGACTCCTCGCTCTAAGCGGCATAAGTCTTTAGGGACTCGAAACCTCCCGAACAGTGACCAGTTCTCGCCCTATCATGACAGTTAGTTTTAGCTTTCTCTACTGAGGTGCTTAGCCCAGCTCAACTGGGGCACAATCGCAGTAGTTCTCCTAGGGCTACCTTAGCGGATATAGCGGAACGTAAGGTACCAAAACATGGGAGCCGGGCAAACCCAACTATTGACCAAAGACAAGATTCAGAGCTAATGCATATAATGCTATAAATTCGGAGGGCCGCACTTGTGAAAGTGTTCGGACTTCTCACGCCTTATTATGGGGTGCTTGAGCCCCTAGCGTATTGACCGTACCGAAGTGTACGGGTGCTAAATGTCATGAGTGAACATATATATTGAAAAAGAAATGAATAGAGATTGCAGTAATGAGCTGAAGCTAAGCATTGTTTATTTTGAAATGCTACTGTAAAAGAAGAACGATACAAATAGTGCGATAAGCAAGAGATGGGACTATTTGACATGTCCCCCTCAAGGGGCGAGCTGCGCGATGATATGAAAGACAGGTATTTTGCTCGTTATAGAGACCACCTGGGAATTCGATGTAGCTTTCTGCCTCCTTGGTTTTTGCATCGTGTATTCGGCGATTGTATTGCCGGACAGGCCTTCCAGATGATGGAGTCCTGAAAGTAAAAAAATTGCCGAAATCGGGAGCCCCTAGTGCGGTTGACCGTGTTTAGGGCATGTCGTGGCCGTGCCCCTCCCCCTATGCCCATGGAATTGTTTGAGAGTAGTTATGTACGCGTGGTACTGATTTCGCAGTTTCGCGAGGGCTGGGGTTGGGGCCGCATTGCTACGCTTGCTCGGGACGTGCCAGGTGGTCTTGTTGTAGGTTACTCCGGGCGCGCTTGACGGTGTCCGGACGTTTAATAGCCGGACTGGAGAATTGCCTTGAGAGGCTGCTTTGTACTTCCGCTGCCAGGGCTGCCGTATGCTCCTCCGTTCGAAGAGAGCATTCGGTGTTTCCATTGACCGTAATGACTCCTCGAGGGCCTGGCATCTTGAGCTTAAGGTATGCGTAGTGCGGCATCGCATTGAACTTTGCAAATGTGGTTTGTCCGAGCAGTGCGTGATAGCCACTGCGGAACGGGACTATGTCGAAGATTAACTCCTCGCTTCGGAAATTATCCGGGGATCCGAAGACCACCTCAAGTGTAACTGAGCCTGTACAGTTGGCCTCTACACCTGGTATGACGCCTTTAAAGGTCGTTTTTGTGGGTTTAATCCTTGAGGGATCTATGCCCATTTTCTGCACTGTATCCTGATAGAGCTGGTTCAGGATGCTTCCACCGTCCATAAGGACTCTAGTGAGATGAAATCCGTCAATGATTGGGTCTAGAACCAATGGGGCGAATCCGCCATTACGGATGCTAGTGGGGTGGTCCCTTCGATCAAAAGTGATCGGGCAGGAGGACCATGGGTTGAACTTTGGGGCGACTGGCTCCAACGCATATACGTCCCTGAGTGCACGCTTCCGCTCCCGCTTGGGGATGTGGGTTGCGTATATCATGTTCACCGTCCGCACTTGTGGGGGGAAGCCCTTCTGTCCACTATTGTTCGGTGGCCGGGGCTCTTCGTCCTTGTCGTTGTGCAGCCCCTTGTCTCTATTTTCGGTATTTAACTTACCGGCCTGCTTGAACACCCAACAATCCCTGTTGGTGTGATTGGCTGGCTTTCCGGGGTGCCATGTATTTGGCACGAGCCATCCAGTATTCGGTCCCAACTGGACGGGCCCGGAGTATTTCTTTTGAATGGCTTTTTTCGCTGACCGGGTTTAGAGCCTCTGAATCCGGCATTAACTGTCGTATCCTCTGCATTGTCGTTGTTAATGCGACGCTTGTGCTTGTTGCGACGCGACCTGCCATTGTTGTCCTTGGTATCCGAATTACCAGGGCTCTTGGTCATGTTGTTGCTATGAGCCAGCCAGCTGTCTTCTCCCACGCAAAAGCGGGTCATGAGTGTCGTGAGGGCTGCCATAGATTTCGGCTTTTCCTGTCCGAGATGCCGGGCAAGCCACTCGTGACGGATGTTATGCTTGAAGGCTGCTAGGGCCTCGGTGTCCGGACAGTCAACGATTTGATTTTTCTTGGTTAAGAACCGTGTCCAGAATTGTCTGGCAGATTCATCTGGCTGCTGAATTATGTGGCTCAGGTCATCGGCGTCTGGTGGTCGCACATAGGTGCCCTGGAAATTGTCGAGGAATGCGGCTTCCAGGTCCTCCCAACAACCAATTGATTCTGCTGGCAAGCTGTTAAGCCAATGCCGAGCTGGTCCTTTAAGCTTGAGTGGGAGGTATTTGATGGCGTGTAGATCATCACCGCGGTCCATGTGGATGTGAAGGAGATAGTCCTCGATCCATACTGCAGGGTCTGTTGTGCCATCATATGATTCGATGCTTACGGGTTTGAAACCCTCTGGGATTTGATGATCCATTACTTCATCTGTGAAGCATAGTGGGTGTACGGCACCTCTGTATTGGGCTATATCGCGACGTAGCTCAAATGAGCTTTGTCTGTTGTGTTCGGCCCGGCCGGATTTACTGTATCTGGTGTGACAGTTATCGTCACATGTCGTGGGCGCCCACGCGATCCGTAGATCGATCTTTTTTTCCTTGCCTTGTCCTTCAATATATCGCGCAGGTCTGGCGCGTTTCCCTGTGCCTTGGTATTTTTTGAGCGACGCCGGGGTGCGGCTTGAGTGGAGGACCGAGAGGCCTCTCTGTCGCGGCCGCGAGGTGGCCGATCAGCCGTCTCATGCGCTGGTGATGTAGGTTTAAGTGCTTCCTCCTCCAATCGGGGTAGCAACCTACGCTTTGGGTAGCTCTTGGAGGGGCGTTCGAGTTCGTATTCCTCGGCCGCAAGGATTTCAGTCCATCTATCGGCTAGCAAATCTTGATCAGCTCTAAGTTGTTGTTGTTTTTTCTTAAGGCTACTCGCCGTGGCCATAAGCCTGCGCTTAAAGCGCTCTTGTTCGACGGGATCCTTAGGCACGACAAATTCGTCGTCGCCGAGGCTTGCCTTGTCTTCGGAGGGAGGCATGTAGTTATCATCCTCTTCCTCTCTGTCTGTCGCCCTCTCAGGGGGGCTGGCCTCTCCATCCTCCTGTGCTGAGTCTTGCTGGAGGGAGTTGTCTTCGGCACTGTCCGGGGTGTTATTATCTCCCATGCCGGTATCACCGTTTTTGCTTTGGCGGGACTTAGAGCGGCGCCGCTGACGCCGGCGCTTGGGTTGCTTCTTGGAGGGGTCATCCCCCGTTGTTCCGTCGCCATTGCCTTCTTTTGGTGTGTCCACCATATATATGTCATATGACGAGGTGGCCTTCCAGTGCCCTATAGGCGCTGGTTCATGTTCGTCTCCTACATCGTTGTCCATACCGTCAATGTGTTCGGAGTCGAAGTCTAGCATGTCGGTTAAATCATCGATAGTGGCTACGAAGTGGGTGGTGGGTGGGCATCGAATTTCTTCGTCATCTGCATCCCAATCCTGTTGGCCATAATCCGGCCCGGACTCTCCTGACAAAGAGAGAGACCTTAATGAATTCAGAATATCACCAAAGGGCGAGTACTGAAAGATATCCGCGGCGGTGAATTCCATGATCGGTGCCCAATCGGATTCGATTGGCAGGGGCGCGGAGGGTTCGGAGTCCGGATAAGAGTCCGGCACATTGGAGTCACGGGCTTCGCAGAGGATAAGGCTGGTGTTCAGCTCGATCGCCGTTGAGACTGCATCCCTCGAGGCGGTGTCTAGCCACCCGTCCTTGATGGGCGCAGTTGGCTCCAAGCTAAGGGTCGGAGCTAATGCGGGTGCGGCCTCTAGGGCACTGTTCGGTGGCAGAGTTAGGTCATGCCCATCATGACAGTGCGGCGCGCCCGGCTGCGGCTCGAATCCATCAAAGATCAAGTCTCCGCGGATGTCAGCCGTGTAGTTCAAGCTTCCAAATCTGACCTGATGTCCAGGGGCGTAGCTTTCAATATGCTCTAGATGGCCAAGCGAATTGGCCCGCAGTGCAAAGCCGCCGAATACGAAGATCTGTCCGGGGAGAAAAGTCTCGCCCTGGACCGCATCGTTGTTGATGATCGGAGAAGCCATCGGGCCTAAAGATGACGACACAGAGGAACTCTCAATGAAAGCACCAATGTCGGTGTCAAAACCGGCGGATCTCGGGTAGGGGGTCCCAAACTGTGCGTCTAGGCGGATGGTAACAGGAGACAAGGGACACAATGTTTTTACCCAGGTTCGGGCCCTCTCGATGGAGGTAAAACCCTACTCCTGCTTGATTAATATTGATGATATGGGTAGTACAAGAGTAGATCTACCACGAGATCAGAGAGGCTAAACCCTAGAAGCTAGCCTATGGTATGATTGTTGTTCTTCCTATGGACTAAAACCCTCCAGTTTAAATAGACACCGGAGAGGGCTAGGGTTACACAGAGTCGGTTACAACGGAAGGAGATCTTCATATCCGTATTGCCAAGCTTGCCTTCCACGCCAAGGAAAGTCCCATCCGGACACGGTACGAAGTCTTTAATCTTGTATCTTCATAGTCCAACAGTCCGGCCAAAGGTTATAGTCCGGCTATCCGGACACCCCCTAATCCAGGACTCCCTCAAAGACCCTCTCAAAGAAACAAGGAATCAGAAGGGAAATACAAGTTAACCAAGAGCTACTCTAGAAGAAGACATCAAGCTCATGTTGTTGAATGAGTTTCCGGCTCCGACTCCGAGACCACTCCGAGGGAAGTTACCACTCCGACTCCAACTATAGTCAAGATGAAGGTGTTTCTAGACTTGCTCTAGTATAATCCAACTCCCATGACATATTGGATTCACCAAATGAAGGAATTGGAAGATGATTCATGGATAAAGGCCCCAAGGAATCACACCCTGAGTATCTTGATTTCAATAGTGATGAGGATGATTTGCTAGGTGATGATGATTTGGTTGTTGACAAAACTAGTGATGTGAGCTATAATGAACTTGCTAGAAATCATGATAGTCAAGATGAAACGAGTGACAATGCTAAGAAGGAGATTGAGCGTCTAACTAAAGAACTAAACAATCTTATGTTAGCTCATGAAACAACTAAAGAAGGTCTAGAGAGATTCTAAGAACTCATGAGAAGCTACGCATCGAGAAGCTAAATTTAGAGCAAGAGCATGAGCTTCTTAAAGCAATCAATGATGATCTTCGAAACAAGAGTTCTTCTTACATTCCCAAACATCTCCTCTTGTCTAATTTTATGCCACAAGTTAAAACTACTCAAGCTAATAACAAGAGTAAGAAAGGTTCTCCATCTAGTAGTAACAATAAGAATACTAAATGCAATATTGTTGATTCTGGTAGTTCTCTTGATTCCACTAATGATTCTCTTACCCAAGTTACACTTGAGCAAGAAAACACTTTATTGAAAGGAATTATAGATAAATGTGTTTACAAGAGTCTTGTTGGGAGTAAGCAATTTGAGGAATATGTATGCAAGCAAGGAAGACACCAGAAGAATCAAGGTATTGGCTTTGAACTAAAATTCAGTGCCAATGGAGTTGAATGGAAAGAAGATCAATATCCCAAGACGAAGTTTGTTCCTCAACAAGAGAAGTATGGTCGCACTTATTTTGAGGGAACACAAGCTGACAATTATCTTCCTCCACAAGACCATAAGGTAAAAGGCAAGGACAAGCTTCAAGAAGAGATTAACTCATTTGAAGAAGCACATCAAGCCGTGGTCAAGTGGGTTCCCAAGACTTCATCAAGTTCAACTACAAATCCAAGGATTCCCATCAAATTGATGTGGGTCCCAAATAAGAAGAACTAAATAGTTCTTGAGGGTGACACTGCCAACAAATTTCACTCATATTCATTTTGGCAAGAACTTGTGCAACCAACTTCAACATCTTGCACTAGTTCATGGAGTCACAAACCCTATTATTGGTAAGACAAGGGACAAGGTATTCAATGCATTCATGGACATCATCATATGTGCATTTCACTCTATGTCTATGGATATCTTTGTACCCAACTCAAGGATTGCACCCAACTCTTGATGGACTACATAACCTTTGAGCATCCACATCTACACTATGTACATGAATTCATCATCAAATAAACCCAAGGTTAGTTCATCCCTCTTTGGGGGATATGACATCTAGGGGAGATTTGCTCTAAGACTTGAGCTAAAGCAACTCTAATGGTGTGACCACATTTATGTTTTATGTAAAAGTGGTAACCCCATTTGTGCTTAAATGGTGAGTATGATCTATGACCAAATGTTTTCATTCAGCTCCTAAGTCATTATACTCATACATAGATGACTATGTCATTGCCCATTGCTTGATAGTTGCTAGAATTGGTTGTGCATGTTTGACACATATTTCATTTGCTATCTTATTGTGTGGGCATGTTAGTATGCACATTTCTCATTCGAGGACATCCATTTGTAGATTGATTGATTTGGTTTATTTGGACAAATGGATGTAGAAGAATGCCTAACACTACAAAAAAGACACATCCGTGACATTTTGGCCCGAACGAATTTTTTTCCTTTCATGCTTATGACACTTGTATGACGATAATTGTGACAAAATCCGGTATCATCATAGATGTGGTGGGCTCCTACTTCTATGACAAAAAATAATGATAGAAAATGGGATTTTTGTCCTGGGTGGGCCGGGGACGCACCTGCATGACATTCTTTGGGCCGTCCATGGCGGAAAAAATCATGGTAGAAGCGAGGGCGAGGAAAATTTCGGGGAGTTCCCGGTTACGGTGGGTGGTCATGGCCGAGAGATGCACGAAGGTTTGTGCATTTCTCTCATACACATACGCGCGTGTGTGCGAGGCATTGGGCTCTAACTGAACCCGAGCGATTGCACTAGCTACATTACTGATCCCCGATCGATCCCTTGGCTGTTAACTGAACCCGAGTGATTCCTTCGCTACTGCTGCTAACTAAAGCCGATCAAAGCTGCCTCTTGATGAACAATCCCCGGTGGGGGTTGGATGAACAATTTTGATAGAGGCGAGGGGCCCAATCTTTCGATGAGATGATAACTCTCGATTTGGTGGAGACAACTTTGACAATCCGACTACAAACGTGCATCCACGTTGCGCGTTAGCCATCGCTAAACCAACTCCGAGAGGTTATTGGCCATGCCGGAGCACGACCAACCTGACCACGAAGGTCTATTCCTGCAAGCAATCGAATAACAAGCAAGAATATGTTTAAGCAATCTGTATATTGCGAGTATGGATGAAGTATGGACAAAAGTGGGGTTTCATAAGCGGTCTTGGTCTGGTCGTTGGACACAAACGAAGTACACGAAGTAGCAGCGATGGCTAACTTTTAACTAAATAAAACCCAAGTCTAAATGGTGCCTTAAGGGATGTATTTATAGGGGAAAAGAGAGGGGATTTCGTCCACCCTTGGCAAGGTGGGACTAAAACACCTCCTAAGTCATTTCCCCTACAATATGGACTCTAAAAATAGCCAAATGAGAGGTATTTTGAAAATACATGGGCCTAGCCCAATACTAAGGTGACACAGCACCAATAATAAGCCATGGACGAAATTTGTGAAAGACATGTTGTATATTTCATCCATCTTCTTGTATGTCATCATGGTGGCTTCAAAGTGCGGAAATCTCCTCCGGAAACTCCGTTCTTGTTCCCTTCACGCGTGCCTTCATCATATTGCTTGATCATGCTCCAGTGTTCATTCTTCTTGTCCATACTAGGTACTTCAACTGTAACCAACACAAATATATCTAAGTTAGGCAGCATCACATTCTCATGAACATTAGAAACATTACCGAGAAACGAAAGTACCTGATAATTTAACTAGCGTGCGCGAGCTCTAGTGATTGGTCCAATAGGTGTAGTAGCAGGGGTTGTGGGTGTAACTGTGCTAGCCATGTCCTCATCATCCTCCCCTTTTTGAAAACAAAGCCGTCCTCGGCGTTGCTTAATCTGAAATATGGCTAACAAAAGAGACAAGGTGTACATGTTGTATATGTATATGTCATCAATTTTTACTGATCTCAATTGTGGCACATGTGACACAATTATACAAGAGCACCCTTCAAAAGTCATGAAATATAAAGCCAATATATTATCACAAGAATTCAAAGGCATGAAAATATTGCAACTCAATTTGCACATATAAGTGAAGCTCTTATACATATCAAAAGATTGACAATGCTTATCATTAAACCATCCCAACATTGGTGAATAAACTTTAGTCGTTTCAAGATTACATAGTAGAACCTGCATAAATAAGCAAACATGCAACAAGTTATTTGACACAGAATCATCACCAAGATTGGAGGTCATATCAAAATGATTAAACATTGGCACAATTGTTTTCAAACATACTTGATCCAAATCGGAGTTATTACCTGATTCACATTGTTCTTTCGCATCAATAGTCAATTCAATGAGTTCACTCAAAATTGTTTGACCACATGGCAAAGTCAAATCATCAACATACTCCACTAAAATAACTGGTGTGATCAAAGTAGTGGGTAGCTCATTGCATGGTGCATTTAAATTGACAAGGCATGCATCATACTCATGTGGAGGTGGAAGATTGGTACCTTTGTCATTACCTATTATGATCGACTCAGATGAGGTAGGCACTCTCGAAGGTGATGTGTCGCATGGTGGAGGTGATGTAGTCCTCACACAAATGGATGTGGTTGTCATAATACGCGTAGCAGTGGAAGGAACAACCGTATCATCGATTGGAATGTGCTCCTTGCGCTTGTTCTCCCTATGGGCAACACATCGTTTTATTTCCTCTTCAGCTTTGCAAGCAAGACGAAACAAATGGTCGATAGGATAACACTCTTCATGAATTAGTATCTCCTGAATATCACGGTTTAATCCTCCCCAAAATGTATCCATAAAATCATCTCCACTTTCCTCTAAAAAGGAGTGCAACAAGGTAGCTCATAAATCATCATAACATTTTGTTACAGTGTCATTACCTTGTTTTAAATATTGCAACTTTTTTATCATGTCACGAGTATAATAAGCGGGGACTAATGTATGTCGCATGGCAAGTTTCAAATCACTCCAAGTAATAGGTATATAATCAGGGTGTAACCGACAATATTCACTCCAGCAAACTAAAGCATAACCAGTGAAAGAACCAACAGCAACCTTAACTTTTTTATGTTCATAAAAATTATGGGAAGCAAGTATATTATTTATGTCGAACTCGCATTCAATATATAAAGCAGGTCTAAAACGGCCATTAAATGGTGGTATAGAAACATTAACCTGGTCATGTGCATCTGGATGTTTGTGCACCTCTCGTGCTGGTTGTGGTATTTGCATAGGTGGTGGCACGTCTCACGCGATCAACAAAGCCCACGAATTGACTCTGGATCCTGTCATGATTAGTAGAAACAAGAAACAAAATCCAAAAATAATGTTTCTACGAACTACTGGGAAGTGGTGGTAAAACGCTCACAATATAGCAAATCAAAGTCTTACAACTTCTTACCATGCAACAGGTGGTGACTAGTGGGTTGCATGAAGCTTTTACGAGCCTGCTAAGAGGCTTTGAGGTAAGCAAAGTAATATATATATTGTTTGATGGTACCGCACACACTAGGTGTGCCCTATACAGATAGTAGCCCCTGAGACTCTGGTTGCTGTCCAGAGGTGGCAAACAGAGGATCATAGTCCCAGGTAATGATCGCGTTGCTTTCATGTGCAGGCGGCTGAGGGTCCGGTGGCTGGCCGGACTGCTGAGTTTGCCGAACTGAGGCGGCAGCTTGATGCGGCAGACGCCAACATCGTGCTTGTGAACAAGCGGCTTGACGAGGCACATGGTATGTATTTTTGGATGGTCAACAAATATTAAGAGGAGCATGATGCTAGTATCTATAATATGTTGAGACTGCAGATAAAGATGCCGCCGTGGAGACCCTTCGAGCGGAACTTGCCCGAGCCAAGGAACAAGCCAGGAGAAGTGATGTGGCCGCCCTAAAGGCGGCCAAAGAGTTAAGAGCCGAATAGGCTACTCATCGCCAGAGCGAAAATAAAATAGCCAAGATGGCTGTTGAGCTGAAAGATGCTGCTGACCGATATGAGCTTCTTGAAAAGGAAAACCAAGCGAAAGTGGTTGACCTCAAGAAAGCCATGGAAGCAGCCAAGGAAACCCGCTCTAAAATCAGAGCGGCGAAGGAGGAGCTCCGTCAAGCCGGAGATATCACGGCTGGGAAGCCCTTTTTGTTGCGGACAAAGTTCGGAGATCCGAAGTATGCCCCTCTGGATCAATTATGGAGTGCTGCGGACGCGTACTTGGACTTAGCAACGAGTGTTGCTGATGCGACTGAATTTTTCAAAGATCAGAAAGATCATGAAGTGGAAAGGTTGTTCTGGTCACAGTTCGGTGCTCCGACGTGTCCGCTGCTGTTAAATGAACAAATGGCCGAGTGGGCTGAGCTCCATAGACTGTCCGGACTTGCCACAAGGTCTGTCGTGGATCGTCTTTGGCCGGAGGGACCAAGGCCGAATAGTTATTTTGATTTAGTGCAACGATTCCTTGGTGCTGTGCCACATATCGACGCTGTAAAGAGGTCGGCATGCATAGAGGGTGCGCGGATGGCTCTTGCCCGTGTTAAGACATACTGGGCAGAGATGGAGGCCACCGCTATTGCAACCCGAGATCCGGTCGTCGGCCAGGTCTCGGCCA
This sequence comes from Aegilops umbellulata, assembly GCA_032464435.1. Classification (NCBI taxonomy): domain Eukaryota; kingdom Viridiplantae; phylum Streptophyta; class Magnoliopsida; order Poales; family Poaceae; genus Aegilops; species Aegilops umbellulata. The sequence goes on along the minus strand of CP136056.1, from coordinate 308,371,803 downwards.
AGCACTATTTTGAAGAAGTCCTAGAAGGTGTTCATTTAATAGAGGCTCAGTGCTCGAAGAGTATCATGTTCGAGTGACATGTATCCCAATTGTAAAAACAATGCTATTTGGATTATAAAGGTTGTGTTTATACTTTTGCCTAAAAGTACTATGATGCCTCATGTGCGGCCGTTTATGTATGTATATAACCTGAAAGTTAGCAGTAGTTGGCTTCAGCCCCCACGCATATAACGTGGGGGTGTTCAGAAAAGCACTTATTCACACTTGATCCAACGTCTTGGTCCATTAAGGAGGTGACAGCGCGGCGAACAAGGCAATCGGACTATATAGCTGTAACACTTTCACTTAGCCATAGGAGTTTGACGGTGGGGCTACTATATATCCCCTGGTACCTCCGCGCTCGTCCGAATACGATGCGCGCACATACATGACCGGGAAACCGGTCCTTCGTTAATGCGGAGGAATAGCGAAGATTCCGCTGAGTCATCGAGTGGTTGACCAGTCTCGCGCTTTATCATGACTGTCAGTTTTCGGCTTTCTCTACTGAGGTGCTCATCCAGATGAACCAGGGCACAATCGCAGTAGTTCTCCCGGTGCCACCATAGCCGATAGAGCGGAACGTAAGGTAGCAAAACATGGGAGCCGGGCAAACCCAACTATTGACCAAAGATATGATTCAGAGCTGATGCATATAAGGCCAAACTCGCGATGCCGAACACTCCCTAAGGTATTCGAGCTTTACAACTATGTTGGGCTGAGTAACGCCCTCGATAATGAGCCCTGAATTTCCCGGTACGTGCATTAGTCTGGCGTGACCAAATGCCAATAACGCCAGCATCCCTCTCAATTGTGTTGAGTATTCGGAGGGTGTGAAGCAACAAGAGACAGTAAAAAAGGTTTACACGGGGTCTTAATCTAAAAAGAAACCTTTGAGCGGGGCCATGCTCCACGTCTGCGCCTTTGTCTCTGTTGTGCCGTATCCTGGAAGGGTGTAGCACGATGATCATCTGTAAAAGAGAAAAACCCAGGTGAAAGTCTTCGTGCGAAAAATTGGTTATTCTTAATGAACCATTTAAATGCAATCTAAATAAGGTCAAGCCGAACTGTAGTCCTTTTTACATGCGGGAAGCCCCTAGCACCACCTATGGGGGTATATCCATTGACCCGATCTCAGGTTTATCTGAGCTGTTACAGCTAGTGGTGCGCCGGACTCATCAAGCCATGTCCGCGGTCTTGACGACCGATCATTTATTCTGGTTGGAGAGGCCGTTCAGTGTTCAGTTGCTAGAGCCGCCACACATTCTTCCGCACGTAAGGAACGCTCTGTGTTTCTGCTAACTTATGATGATGCCGCGTGGACCAGGCATTTTAAGCTTAAGATAAGCTGATATAGGCAAAGGTGTCCCGATGTTTCGATGAGATGGTGGCTATCGTTTCTGTGGGAGTCGACCTTGACGATCCGACTATGAACGTGCGAGACGTCGCGCCTTAGCAATCGCTAAACCAACTTCCGAGGGTTATTGACCACACCGGAGCACGATCAACCTGACCACGAGGGCCTGTTTCCTGCGAGCAAACGAAGAACAAGCAAGAAAACTAAGATTGCAATCTGGATATTGCGAATATAAGAGGAAAGCTTTATTAATGAAGGTGGGGTTCTGTGACGCCTTGGTCTGGTCGTTGAACACAAACGAAGTACGCGAAGTTGCAGCTATGGCGAACTTTTGATCTAAACAAAACCCAAAGTCTAAACGACGCCCTAAGGGCTGTATATATGGAGGAAGAGGAGGGAATTTCGTGGCCCCTGATGGTGGGATCCGAAACCAACCCTAAATCTTGTTTCCCCACACATACGGACTCTAAAAATAGCCTATACTTAAGTATTTCGAAATTACATGGGCCTGGCCCAAAAATAAGGTGACGCAGCACCTAGAATAGCCTATGGACGAATATTATGAAGTGACATCTTGTATATTTCGTCCAAGGCTTCATGCACTCCTTATGGTGGCTTCAAAGTCCTGAAATCATCACTTGTAACTCCGTTCTTGATCCCCTTGCGCATGCCATCAACTCCATGCGTGTTCTTGCTCCAATGTTCATCCTTCTCCAAGCTAGGCCCTTCATTTGTAAGCAAAACAAATGTATCCACTTTAGGCAGTATCATATTCTCATGAACATTAGAATCATTACCAAGAAACGAAAGTACCTGGTAATTTAATTGGCGTGCGCGAGCTCTAGTAATTGGTCCAGTATGTATAGCAGCAGGGGCTGTGGATGTAACAATGGTATTGATGTCCTCATCATCCTCCCCTTCTTGAAATGAAGTCGTCCTCGACGGAAGCTCATCTTCCTCACCCAAATAAGGCTTCAAATCTGCAATCTTAAAAGTGGGACTAACCCCAAAATCTGCAGGCAGCTCAAGTTTATATGCATTATCATTTATTTTCTCTAACACCTTAAATGGACCATCAGCACGTGGCATTAGCTTTGATTTGCGCAAATTAGGAAACCTATCCTTACGCAAATGTAACCAAACAAGATCACCAGGTGCAAAGACAACATGTTTTCTACCTTTATCTCCAACAAGTTTATATTTAGCATTCATACGCTCAATGTTTTCCTTAGTTAACTCATGCATTTTTAAAATCAATTCAGCACGTTCTTTAGCATCAAAATTAACCTTCTCCGAAGATGGAAGAGGCAACAAATCAATAGGTGCACGAGGTAGGAAACCATACACAATTTCAAAAGGGCACATCTTAGTAGTAGAATGCAATGAACGATTATAAGCAAATTCAATATGAGGCAAGCATTCTTCCCACATTTTCTTATTATTCTTCAAAACAGCCCTAAGCATAGTAGACAATGTTCTATTGACTACTTCAGTTTGTCCATCGGTTTGTGGGTGACAAGTAGTACTAAAAAGCAGTTTAGTCCCCAACTTAGCCCATAAACATCTCCAAAAGTGTCTAAGAAATTTAGTATCACGATCTGAAACAATAGTATTTGGCACACCATGCAAGCGAATAATTTCACGAAAGAACAAATCAGCAACATTAACAGCATCATCGCTTTTATGACATGGTATAAAGTGTGCCATTTTCGAGAATCTATCCACGACAACAAATATGCTATCCCTCCGTTTCTTTGTTCGAGGCAAACCTAAAACAAAGTCCATAGATATATCCTCCCAAGGAACACTAGGTACAGGCAAAGGCATATATAAACCATGAGGATTGAGTCGTGACTTAGCTTTTTGACATGTAGTGCAGCGAGCAACAAAACGCTCAACATCCCGTCTCATCTTTGGCCAAAAGAAATGTGTAGCAAGTACGTCCTCTGTCTTCTTCACGCCAAAGTGTCCCATTAATCCTCCTCCATGCGCCTCCTGCAACAACAAAAGACGAACAGAGCTAGCTGGAATGCATAGCTTGTTAGCACGGAACACAAAACCATCATTAACAACGAACTTGTTCCATGATCTACCTTCTTTACAATTCTGCAATACATCTTTAAATTCAGCATCATGCACATATTGATCTTTGATGGTCTCCAAACAAAATATTTTAAAATCAAGTTGTGAAAGCATAGTATAACGACGAGACAATGCGTCAGCAATAACATTTTCTTTACCCTTCTTGTGTTTAATGACATAAGGGAAAGTCTCAATGAATTCAACAAATTTAGCATGTCTACGGTTCAGTTTAGCTTGACTTTTAATGTGTTTCAAAGATTCATGATCAGAATGTATAACAAATTCTTTGGGCCATAAATAATGTTGCCATGTTTCTAAAGTCCGAACAAGAGCATATAATTCTTTATCATAAGTATAATAGTTCAGACTAGGCCCACTCAATTTTTCAGAAAAGTATGCAACAGGTTTGCCATCTTGTAATAACACACCTCCTAATCCACTTCCACTAGCATCACATTCAAGCTCAAAAGTCTTATTAAAGTCAGGAAGTTGAAGTAAAGGAGCATGTGTCAACTTATCTTTCAATACCGTGAAGGCTTCTTCCTATGCGGTACCCCAAACAAAAGGCACATCCTTCTTTGTAAGCTCATTGAGAGGTGCAGCAATGGTGCTGAAATCTCCCACAAAACGCCTATAGAAACCAGCGAGGCCAAGAAAACTCCTCACTTGTGTGACCGTTTTGGGCTGCGGCCAACTCTCAATAGCTTCAATCTTGGCTTTATCAACTTCAATTCCCTGTGGAGTAACAACATAGCCAAGAAAAGATACTCGGTCGATGCAAAAGGTGCACTTCCCAAGGTTACCAAACAAACGTGCATCACGTAGAGCATTAAAAACAGCACGTAAATGTTCCAAATGTTCTTCCAAAGATTTGCTATAAATCAGTATATCATCAAAATAGACTACCACAAATCGTCCAATGAAAGCACGTAAAACTTCGTTCATTAGCCTCATGAAAGTACTAGGTGCATTAGTTAACCCAAAAGGCATGACTAACCACTCATATAAACCAAACTTAGTTTTAAAAGCTGTTTTCCATTCATCTCCCAATTTCATACGAATTTGATGGTATCCACTACGCAAAACAACTTTGGAGAATATTGTAGAGCCACTCAATTCATCAAGCAGATCATCTAGCCTAGGAATAGGATGACGATAACGAATAGTAATATTATTAATGCCTCTACAATCAACACACATACGCGAGGTACCATCCTTTTTCGGCACTAGAATAATAGGAACAGCACAAGGACTAAGGGATTCGCGTATATAACCTTTGTCGAGTAGCTCTTATACTTGACGCATAATCTCCTTCGTCTTCTCTGGATTGGTACGGTATGGTGCGCGATTGGGTAATGATGCACCGGGAATTAAGTCAATTTGATGCTCAATCCCTCGAATAGGTGGTAATCCCGGTGGCACGTCTTGTGGAAAGACGTCAGCGAACTCCTGCAAAATGTTAGTAACAGCAGGAGGCAAAGAGGAAGGCACGTCCTCGAACGAAAATAATACCTCTTTGCACACAAAAGCATAGCAAACAGATTTGCTAACATCTAGATCATCAATATCAGATTTGGTGGCAAATAAACATGCACTTTTCAATTTAATTTCAGAAGCAACACTAGATGGTTTATTATTAGGCTTCATTTATTGCTCAAATTCTTTTGCCACAATCTGATTTTCACTCTTATTTTGCTCCTGTTTTGCTTTATTAGCTCGATTAATATCATCTTTCAAAATGGAATCAGGAGTCATAGGAAGCAAAGTAATATTTTTTTCCTTATGAACGAGAGTATACTGATTGTTTCTACCATGGTATACAGAATTTTTATCAAATTGCCATGGTCTACCAAGTAATATGGAACATGCTTGCATAGGTACCACATCACAATCAACATAATCAGCATATGTAGAGATACTAAAATGCACACGAACAGTACGTGTTACCTTAACCTTACCGCTGTTGTTGAACCATTGGATGTAGTAAGGGTGTGGATGTGGTCTTGTGGTGAGGGATAGCTTCTCCACCATATCCATGCTAGCCAAGTTGTTGCAGCTCCCTCCATCTATGATGACGCGAACAGAACGTTCCTTCACAACTCCCTTTGTATGGAACAAATTATGCCTCTGATTTTGCTCAGCTTGCGTGACCTTCACACTCAAAACACGTTGAGCAACTAAACATTCATACCTGTCAGCATCTTCAGCAGCCATGTATTGCGTCTCATGATCAGAATCATCTCCACCGTGTTCTTCATGTGTAAGAAGAGCCAAAGTCTCCTCATCATAGTCACTAGCGGACTCATACCCACCATCCTCAGTAGCAATCATCACACGCTGAGATGTGCATTCGCGCGCAAAATGTCCTCTTCCCTTACAACGACGACAAATAATATCACTTGTGTGCCCTGTAGACGCCATGGAAGAAGCAGAGCTCTGTGCAGGCCCGGCAGGTGTGCTCTTGGCAGATAATGGTGGTTGTGCCTGCTTTCTTGTATCACGGTTGGAGGTGGCAGCTGACGGAGGTGCCGGTGTAGCAGAACGTGTGGAAGTAGATGATGCACGTGGTGTCCATGATGAAGGTCGACCTGCAGAAAAGTTAGTTCACGCCAATGCCTGTCGATCCTGCACTTCACGTTCAGCTTTACAAGCAAGATGGAATAAACGAGTGATATTATTATAATCCTTATAGTCTAGAATGGTCTGAATTTCTCTATTTAATCCACCCAGAAAACGTGCAAGCATAGCTTCATTCTCCTCAAAAATACCACATCGAATCAATCCAGTTTGTAATTCCTGATAATATTCTTCTACAGAATTTTTTCCTTGTCTTAAGCGCTGCAATTTTTGAAGTAATTCACGTTGATAATATGGCGGAACCCAACGAGTACGCATAGCAGTTTTCAAAGCAGCTGAGGGGGAGCCCTAACATTACCATTATTTGCATGTGGACGACCTGGTGGTTGTGGTGCTGGTGGTTGCACGTAGTTCTGATGTTGATCAACCTCATCCTCGTAATCTCCCACATAATCATCCTCCTCCGCATCAGCAGCAGGAGCCACAGAAGTATCAACAGCAGCACCAACAGGTTGGCCAAGCGCAAGAGGAACACGGATCGCTCGGCGGAGGGCTGTTTCGCGATGTGGAGGTAGTCGTTGTTGTTGTTGTTGTTGTTGTTGTAGAGGTGCGTTAGGTGCAGCCGGTGGTGGTGGTGGAAGACGCGCGAGCAATTCTTTTAAACCTGTTATCGAGCTTTGCTTCGAACGTCTTCTCCAGGCCAGTGATCTTCTCCATGGCCTCTTCAAAATTGTTCAGCACATCTTGCACCTGTTCATTCATCATTTTCTGAAACTTATCATGAAGCTCCTTGTTTGTTAAATTCTCCCAGTCAATCTCGTCGGGTTGTGATCCTGGCATGGTTAGCAGCAATAGAAACACACAAGAATATGATCCTATAGACTACTAAAAAGTGGTGGTGGTGGTGGGTGTCACAAATCCTTTAAGCAAATCTCAAATTCTTACCATTTCTTACCCAGCAGCAGGCGGTGATCGGCAACCGATGTAGTCAAAACTCTCAAAGCTTGGATAGAGCGATTACTAGGGAGAGTTAAACGCACGATGTAGATGTATGTGGAGCTGGGAAGGCTTATAATATGGTAGCAAAAAGGGTCAGCAATAATTAATTCAGAGATGCAAAGTTGAATAAACGCTCAACGACGGTACTGTGCTGGTCCTAGGCTAGACCGTGCTAGAGACGCGAGCCTAGAACACTAACAAAATCACGGCGCTGCACGTAAACAAGGGAAAAGCACACTCTGGAAATTATTTTTCGCCCTGTTTTTTTTTGCGCTCTTTTTTTTATTTTTGCGCTCCTTTTTTTTGTGAAAAATCACTATAATGGCGAGTGTCTCAAAACTCTTCCGAGGTCAAACTGACAAGATGGGTACCAAATTTTTTTTGACAATTTTTTTTTCGGAAATCAGGGCAGCGACGACGAAAAAGTGCGACCAAAAATCACTATGATGGCGAGTGTCTCGAAAGACTCAGAACAGCCTAAAAATAGGATAGGAAAAAATATTTTCGGTCGCCGAAATTTTGGCCTAAAAACTGCCCGGGGGTCTCCAGATTCTTTTTTTTTCGAGACCTACGCAGGCAAGGAAACACGAATCGGAATTGAGATGGATCTCGAAAACAAACCTAATATGAAACGAACTCGGATTGGTGGTGGATATATGGTGGTAGGATATGGCAGCGGGGGTGGTATATGGTAGCGGTGGTGGTATATGGACACAGATCGGTGGTGGTATTTGGACACGGATTGGTGGTGGTATATGGATACGGATTCACAACGGTGGCAGATAAGCGGTGGTGGTAGATGGCAAGGCGATGATGATGGTGCGGCGGCGGCGTGACAACTTATGACCAGAACTCGAAACTCTAAAAGATTAGACTCTAAGACCAGCAACTTGACACGACGATGCAACCGCAAATTCAACAAAGCAAAAACCCTAAAAAGATTATGCAAAGGCTCAGATTGGTTCGGATATGATGAACTAACCCTAATTTTTTTGTGTGGCTTTTTCATGGACTGTAGGTATGAAGAACAGACTCGATCTAATCTACGAAAAACTGTAAAATCTCACCGAGCAACCTGGAAATATGATACCACTTGATATAGGCAAAGGTGTCCCGATGTTTCGATGAGATGGTGGCTATCATTTATGTGGGAGTCGACCTTCACGATCCGACTACGAACGTGCGAGACGTCGCGCCTTAGCAATCGCTAAACCAACTTCCGAGGGTTATTGACCACGCCGGAGCACGATCAACCTGACCACGAGGGCCTGTTTCCTGCGAGCAAACGAAGAACAAGCAAGAAAACTAAGATTGCAATCTGGATATTGCGAATATAAGAGGAAAGCTTTATTAATGAAGGTGGGGTTCTGTGACGCCTTGGTCTGGTCGTTGAACACAAACGAAGTACGCGAAGTTGCAGCTATGGCGAACTTTTGATCTAAACAAAACCCAAAGTCTAAACGACGCCCTAAGGGCTGTATATATGGAGGAAGAGGAGGGAATTTCGTGGCCCCTGATGGTGGGATCCGAAACCAACCCTAAATCTTGTTTCCCCACACATACGGACTCTAAAAATAGCCTATACTTAAGTATTTCAAAATTACATGGGCCTGGCCCAAAAATAAGGTGACGCAGCACCTAGAATAGCCTATGGACGAATATTATGAAGTGGCATCTTGTATATTTCGTCCAAGGCTTCATGCACTCCTTATGGTGGCTTCAAAGTCCTGAAATCATCACTTGTAACTCCGTTCTTGATCCCCTTGCGCATGCCATCAACTCCATGCGTGTTCTTGCTCCAATGTTCATCCTTCTCCAAGCTAGGCCCTTCATTTGTAAGCAAAACAAATGTATCCACTTTAGGCAGTATCATATTCTCATGAACATTAGAATCATTACCAAGAAACGAAAGTACCTGGTAATTTAATTGGCGTGCGCGAGCTCTAGTAATTGGTCTAGTATGTATAGCAGCAGGGGCTGTGGATGTAACAATGGTATTGATGTCCTCATCATAAGCGTAATGCGGTACTACATTAAAAGGAGCGAAGGCCATTCTTCCGAATAGTGCGTGATAGCCGCTTCAGAATGGAGCGATGTCGAAGGTTAATTCTTCGCTTCGGAAGTTGTCGGGAGAACCGAATACAACTTCTAGTACCAGAGAGCCCGTGCAGCAGGCCCCTGGGCCTGGTATTACTCTAAAGGCAGTATTGCTTTGGCTAATTCTTGTCGGGTCTATCCCCATTTTGCGGACGGTGTCCTAATATATCAGATTAAGACTACTGCCGCTGTCCATAAGGACTCGGGTGAGATGGTATCCGTCAATTATTGGGTCTAGCACCAAGGCAGCTGACCCTCCATGCCGGGTATTAGTTGGGTGATCCCTGCGATCAAAAGTGATTGAGCAGGCTGACTAAGGGTTGAACTTGGGGGTGACGGGCTCTACGGTGCATACGTCTCAGAGTGCGCGTTTGCTCCTCCTCTTTGGTATGTGAGTTATGTGAACCATGTTCACTGTTTTGACCTCTGGTGGGAATCTTTTCTGTCCCCCAGTGTTTGGCTAGCGAGGCTCATCCTCGTCTTCACTTGGTGTCTCCCTCCCCTTGTGTTCGGCGTTTAGGTTGCCGACCTGCTTGAAGACCCAGCATTCTCTGTTGGTGTGATTTGCAGGTTTGTCGGAGGTGCCATGAATCTGACATAATCTATCTAGAATCTTGTTTAGGCTAGACGGTCCATCTCTGCTGCCTTTTAATGGCTTTTTCTGTTGACCGGGTCGAGAACCCCTGAATTCGGCGTTTACCGCCGTGTTGTCTGGGCTGTCTTCATTGCTTTGATGCTTGCTTTTATTGTGTCGCCGTTTTCCATTGCCATCCCTGACTTCGGATGTGCCTGGGTCGCTGGTGCCGCTACGGGCAGCCAACTGTCTTCGCCCGCGCAAAAGCGGGTCATAAGGCTTGTTAGGGCTGCCATTTTCCTCGGTTTTTCCTGCCCGAGGTGTCTTGCGAGCCATTCGTCCCGGACACTGTGTTTGAAAGCCACTAAGGCTTCGGCATCCGGGCAGTCGACGATTTGATTCTTCTTAGTGAGGAATCTATTCCAAAGCTTTCGAGCTGACTCTCCGGGCTGTTGGATTATATGACTTAAATCGTCTGCATCCGGAGGTCGGACATAGGTCCCTTGAAAATTAGCCCTAAAAGCATCCTCAAGCTCTTCCCAACTTCCAATTGAGTTTTCTGGGAGGCTTTTCAGCCAGTGCCGAGCTGGTCCTTTAAACTTGAGGGGTAGGTATTTGATGGCGTGGAGATCATCCCCGCGAGCCATGTGAATGTGAAGAATAAAGTCCTCAATCCAGACCCCAGGGTCTGTCGTTCCGTCGTATGCCTCTATGTTCATGGGTTTGAATCCCTCTGGAAATTCGTGATCCAGCACCTCATCGGTGAAGCATAGGGGGTGCGCGGCACCCCTGTATTTGGATGTGTCATGGCATTTTGACGATTGTAGTGTTCGGTTTTGATTCTGTGCTGAAGCGCGCTTCCGAGATCCGTAGATGGACCTGGTCATATCGGCTTTTTGGTGCAAGTCCTCACGTAAATCGTGTGCTGACTTGTGTGCGACATCATTGGCCACACTATCGCGGCCACGGGGTGGTCGATCCGGCTGATCAACCGTTTTATTTTTCGGCTGTATGGGCTCTAAAGCCTCGTCATCGAATTCAGGCAGCAGCTTGCTCTTTGGATAGCTCTTTGTGTGGCGACTGCCACCATTCTTTTCTTCAGTGTCAAGCACTTTGTTCCATCTGCTGTTGAGCGTATTCTGCATGGCCTTATGCCTTTGCTTCTGCTTCTTCAGGCTCCTCGCGGTGGCAATAAGCCTTCTATGGAGGTTCTCTTGTTCCAGGTGCCTTTCCCGGATGATGTGTGCATCATTGTCCGGACCGTTCTCCTTTCCGGAGACAGGTTGATGATTTTTACCCTCAGCGCCGCCATGATCAGACAGCGGCTCCGTACTATGTTCGCCGTCCGCTGGCTCATCCCGCTCCATCGCTGGGACCATGTGGTCGTCGTTTCCTTTGGAGTCGACCGGGGTATTATTCTTTCTTGCGTTGTTATCGCTATTTTTTCTAAGGCGGGATTTGGAGCGGCGCCTATGTCGTCGCTTTGGTTTTCTTCTCGAGGGAACTATCCTTCGCTGCTTCCTCCCATTCCTCATCATTGTTTTCTTTGGGTGTATCCACCATGTAGACCATTGGTGTAGAAGGTACAACTATTTTTTTTGGTATTTTGTGTTTCCTACCCATAACTAAAGATAGAAAACAAGAGCACAAAATAAAAACTACTTAGTGATAGAGAAAACAAGCACACATGAGAATATTCACCCCACGCTATAACTCCCCGGCAACAACGCCAGAAAAGGACTTGATAACCCACAAGTATAGGGGATCAATTATAGCCTTTTTCAATAAGTAAGGGTGTCGAACCCAACGAGGAGCTAAAGGTAGAACAAATATTCCCTCAAGTTCTATCGACCACCGATACAACTCTGCGCACGCTTAACGTCCATCGAGCATCATCTCGCGTTGATTCCACTTTTCAAAATTCACATATATTCCAAAAAAATCTCCGCCAGTTTTTATCCCGTTTGATATAGATTTTATGCAAAACAAAAAACATGCAACAAACAGGAACTGACACTGGGCACTGGATCAATATGTTTGTCCCAAAAATAGTATAAAAAGTTGCCAAAAGTATGTAAAAGTTGTAGAATATTGGCATGGAACAATAAAAAATTATAGATATGACGGGGACGTATCAAGCGCTGTCAACCCTTCGGCTGCGAGGGCTTCAGGCAGTGCCTCTAGGGCGAGTGATGCTAATTTATTTTTGCCTCGCAAGGCTTTGCTCGTGTCGCTTTGAAGAGAGATCACCCTGTTGGACCCTGGCATCTTGAGTTTCATATACCCATAATGTGGTATAGCCTGAAATCTTGAAAATGCCTCACGTCCTAGAAGAGCGTGGTATCCGCTACGGAAAGGAACAATGTGAAAGAGTAGGGGTTCGGATCTGTAGTTGTCGGGTGTTCCGAACACAACATCCAGTGTCATGCATCCCGAGCAATGTGCTTCCCTTCCTGGTATGATAACTCAAAACGTGGTATGACTACATTCAATGCGAGACCTGTTGAACTGCAGCTTGTCTAGAGTGTCCTCATAAATGAGATTGAGGCCGCTGCCTCCGTCCATTAGAACTTTAGTTAGCCGGAAACCGTCGATAATGGGGTCGAGGACTAGAGCGGCTGGTGTGTGGTTGTTGTGGGGACTTAGCTCGTCCTTCATATGGAAGGTGATAGGCGTGGCTTGCCATGGTTGTGCGGCCATCACATGATATATTGGGTTGAGCTCCCGAAGAGCCTTTTTCCTTCTATTGTTTGACGGGAAAGTCTCGTATACCATGAGGACGATATGGTCCTGTGGTGTATGCGAGGGCTGTTTATCTGGGAGTGTTAGGCCCAGGATTGGCTCGCCATGTTTGGCCAATTGTCTTACCACCCAATAGGCTCGCAGTTTCTGGGTTGGGTTTGCGTCTAGCAAGACCAAATGTATCGGGCATGGTTTATCCAGCAATTCGTCTAACACCGATCTGGGCCTAGTTTTCCTTTCCTTAGGCGCGTGCTCCGGTGACTAGTTTGTGTAATTCCTTTTCAGGCGGGTCCTCCTGATGCACAATAGGCGGAGGCCCAATGTTCAGCTATTGCATGCTCCATGTGTTCTCCATGGCACAATATTTGCGTACCATGTCTGATAGTTCGGTAAAGCTTTGAATTCGGCGACACGCGAAGGCGTTTGAGAGGCCTTCGTCCCTATAGTTAAACTGGAAGGCTTTAATTATTTCTTCGTCACGACAAGGTGTCATCCTATTCTTTACCAGGAGAAATCTAGCCCAATAGAGCTGGACTGTCTCGTTTGGCAGCTGCTTGACGTACCTGAGGTCCCATATGTCTGGGTCTCTTGAGTCCGGATTATATTTTGTGTGGTGGGCGGGCGGGAAAATTTTGAGAATTCCCCCCTGCTGCGGGTCCGGACTATCCTTGATGGGCGGTTGAGCCATGTTTGATTCCGAACGCATAGGGTTCAGACCCGAACTGGTGTGCGGCCGGTTAGGCTCGAGGACGGGACTTGAGCTGGGGGTTGTGTCCGAACATACGTCCAGACTGGTGTCTAACTCCGAATTAGAGATTCGAGTGTACACCGTCATTAGCTTGCAAGGTTGTGGCCCATCCTGGGCCTCTTCAATTGTGGCGACGAGGTGTGTGACCGGAGGGGTGTCGATCTTTCGGTCGTCGGGTTTAAGCCTGATCCGAGAATAGGCTGTAGGCCTGATAACAAAGATTCCCATTGCGCGAAAAAGACTCACCAAGTGGTCTGCTGGTTGGCCACATGGGGGTGCAGAGCACTCTAGTAATTTGGCGGGAGATCTTTGCAGCGGTCCGTCAGAGTCGGGCTTCAGGGCCGGATTTTGAGGGATGCTAGATTTTTGTGAATCTGCTGGTCCTGGGGTCGAAGCCCCTAATCCAACGAACCTTTCGACGGGGGTGAAGCCTTTAAACTGGTCGAGGCGACTAGTGGGATCAACATGCACTATTATGTCACCGAAGACGAGGAGGTGACAAGGGGTGGGGAAGCCCTCGACCCATGTATGGTCTCCAGCGACCGGTTGAGCCATCGATTCTTCTAGCGATCCCACGGCGGAATAGTCAATGAAAGCACCAATGTCGGTGTCAAAACTGGCAGACCTCGGGGTACAAGGTCCCGAGCTATGGATCTAGGATCGATGGGTAACAAGGGATGGCGAACACAGTGTTTACCCAGGTCCGGGCCCTCTAGAAGAGGTAAAACCCTACATCATGCTTGATTATATTGATTGTATATCATGGTTTACAGAGTAGATCTACCTCGAGATCAGCATGAGCTAAACCCTAGGCCATGAGGAATGAAGATAGGTCTCCCTCTAATGACTACAATCCTCGGTTTATATAGACACTGATAGGGTTAGGGCTACCAAAGATAGATTACAATTAGGAATCAAAGAGATCCTACGCCTTCCTGACTTGGAGGGCACTCCACGGCTTAATTGATCTCATGTCATAGTACGGCTCCACCAGTCTAGCCCAAGTATAATGGGTCGTCGGCCCGAGGACTCCTTAGTCCATGACTCCCTCACCGGGTGTCCCACATGTCAGTGGCACGGGAAAACAAGGGACATGCAAGAACAATTCGCATACGGTGCAAACATAGGGTGCATCTCATACACACAAGGCATACATCAAAGGGCGGTCATCTCCGTCGTTATACCTTTGAAGCGTGCATTTTGGGGCAGCTCGAGTTTGATGCGGTGTAGATGTTCATGGATCAAAGTGGAAGTAGGGGTTCACTTGATAGTCTTGTCGTATCTAAGGCAACGATAATTGTACACTTGACGAATCCATGGTCTTGGGGCAACGGTAGTCGAACACGTTTGTAGAGGCACTCGGCGTGTAGTCATCGAAGATGGTCTTGGCGTGATCCAACACAAAGCACTACCAACCAGGCCTCGGTTTCCATTGGTTGTTGGGGCCTTGGCGATGCAAGAGGTACGGCCAACAAAGGTGCAGCCGTGCAAGAAGGACGGTCAATGGTGCGGGGTGTGCACATGATCTGGAGGTCATTGGGGCCAAACAGAGGGCATTGGCAGCCTTCGATGGAGGCAACAGTGGGGTTAGGAGGTGGAGCCCTAGGGCAAAACCTCAATAGAGAAGATATCACGAGGCCTTGGCATGGTTGTGGTCCAAGTGAGTGGCGGCTACAAGTGTTAGAAGGGAGAGAGAGGATTGGTGGAATAGTTCATTGTATTGCTTGAGCCTCGTGGGCATATATATAGGAGTACATGATCTACTTGGAGTACAAGACAAGTCAGAATACTTTGCTAGTCTATCCTATGTATCCAATACTTTCACGTTACTCAACATCCCCCGTAGTCACAACGGTAGCGATGCAGATGGTGAGACCGGAGAAGAATCCGAAGGCAGGCCGACGGATACCCCCCACAGTCATAACAGTCGATGCATCGCGAAAGTCGTGGCTGGAGTGGAAACCCGGTAAGGTTGCTCAAGCAAGGTGGTAGCCCTTTGTGCCGTTTGTCGAAGTAGCTGACAGCGTATGTGGTGTAGCCGTGGTCGAGGTTGTCGTGCAAAGAACGCTGTGGTTGATGTCGAGTCAGCGTAGTCGGGATCGAGGAAGTCGCCGTGGAGCCGCGGGCACAAGGGGGCGCCGAATGATCATGGGCGCAGTGATGTCGAAGTAGTGGTGCGCCGGGAAGAAGATGATGTTGACGAGGCGTCGTGCCGGGTGTGCCAAACCTGGGGACACATCGTAGACGAAGGCACGCGTTGGTGTTGCCAGCACCGTGCTTGCGTAGACGGACGAAGACGAAGTTAACGAAGCACCACACCAGACTTGCCAGGCACAGGGACACGTCATGGATGAAGGCACGCATCGGTGTTGCCAGCACCGGGCATGCGGAGACTGAGACCTGCACGAGCTATACGCCATGTCGAGGAGTCGAAGGGGCCAGCAGAGAAGAACTCGACGATGTTTGCCGCGTTCATCGGCGCGGGGCTGATGTCGCATGCGGTTGTCGGAGTAGACGAAGTGGTCAGGGTAGATGATGGCGACGCTGGCGACGGGTTCGTGCTGGACGAAGATGAAGGAGGTGGACGGGCATCGGCGGCGCCCAAAGAAGAACGGCGGTGATGTCCTGACGCCGGCAGTGGCAGCAAGGTTAGGGACGTGGCGGCGGTGCTCAAAGTAGGCGAAGAACCCTTACAGCATGACAAAGACCGACACGGACAGTGGCGTTCCCACGCCAAGGGAGACGGTGCGGTGCATAGCACGGGAGGTTGACGCGCGGTGACGGCGGAGTGGACCACGGGCCGCGACGCTACGGCTCGAAGGGGCGACGTAGTGGAGGCGCGTAGGTCGGGCGACGGCGGGGACCATGGGCCGAGGCACTATGGCTCGAAGGGGCGGCACAACAATGAAACTCGGGTCGGTGCAACCGCGGGATCGGTCCCCGGACAATGGGGTGGATTGCATGCCACGTGCGCTACGGCCCGACGGGGTGACGCAGTGGCGGCGCGAGGGTTAGTGCAGCCATGGGACGGCCTGGAGCGGACGGCCTCGTGGTGGCAGGGGACCGTGGGCCGTGGCAATACGAACCGAAGGGGCGGTGCAGTGGTGACGTAGGTCGGTGCAGCCGGGAGAAGAACCACGGGGCAGCAGCGCTGCGGCCTGACGGGGCGACGCAGCAGCAACCTGTTGGTCGATCGGTAGAGGGGCGCGTTGAACTCGGAATGGTCTTCACGGGGCCTGTGGAGGCGCGCACAACCAACGGGCAAGGTCGGTCGCATGGCGTAGATGAGGCGGATCGCGGCGGCGGGCGGGCGATCAATCCGATCGCGCGCGAGGACGGGGACGCTGCTGAAGTGGGGTGGCGGTGGAGTCCGGGATGAAGCCGGCGATGATGGACGGCATGGGACGATGTGCGGACGAGCGCGTCAGCACCGGAACCCGGGCAGCCAAAGCAGCGCTGGCGCACGGGCAGTGAGGCCCGAGCGACCAACGGAGCAGCGACGCCCGAGCTAGAGGCGGCCGACAGGCCGGACGCAGCAGGGGACGAGACCGGCGAGGCAACCCATAGGGCCGCTCAGCAGACGCAGCGGAGGCGGGTGGCGTGGATCGATTTGCGGGCTGGTGCGTGAGTGACGGCTATGATTGGCCACCGGGTGGAGTCAATGCAGGTGTCCCAGTCAGAGAGGGCGGAGACGGTCGATGTAGATCGACTGGCGGGCCGGTGCGCAGACGATGGCCGTGAGGGCCCACCTGTCCCGTGAGGCCGCCTGGTCGGTGAAGAAGCCGACCGATCGCGACGGTGTCGGAGTAGAGGCGCACGGGGGTCGACGGTGGCGGCGCAAATCGATCAAGCTTAGATTGGAAAACCAAAAAGAAAATGCCGATCAAGATGACCGGCGGGAGAGAAAAAAACCTGAAGCAAGGGATCGGGAAAAGACTCTCTAGGGTAGCCGTTCAACACGACCGGCGGACAAACCCTAGGTACGGGCGGCGCGGCCCCCGGCGTCGGTCATGGAGGTCGACCGCGCCAGGGGCGGCGCGCGGGCGGAAGCGTCGGGCGGCGGCTAGGGTTTGGATCAGTTAGGTTGATACCATATTAGAAGGGAGAAAGAAGAATGGTGGAATAGTTCGTTGTATTTATTGAGCCTCGTGGGCATATATATAGGAGTACATGATCTACTTGGAGTATAAGACAAGTCAGAATACTATCACGTTACTCAACAACAAGGAGCGGCGCCATGGATTTTTTTCTGAACTGTCCAGCATTGTTGGGTCTCATTAGCATAGTAGAACGGAGCGACAAGAGTTTGATCAAGTGATCGGTGGGCGAAAGAAAAGGGGGCTAGAACAAAACTCAAACATGGTGATATCTCATGGGACGTTCCCGAAGGGGTGCTCTAAGCATTTCATGCCCGCGATCCGCCATTGTTCCATGTCCAAGCGGCAGCAGCTGATGATGTTGGCTGGGCTTGGCTGCTTCCCTTTGAAGGTGCAGCAGTTCCCCTCCATCCAGACTTGTCAGCATATGAGCGCGATCATGGACTTGACGCCTTTCCTGGTAGCCGCGGCGGTGGCAACGACGATCATTTTGACCTTGGCCTTGGTTATCTGTCCCCAGCTCCATGTGTTTGGGTGCAGGGCTGAGCATCCCACCCATGTTGCCGCCGTGCTCCACACCAGCCTGGTCGTCGGGCAGTCCCAGATGAGGTGCGCCGAGTTCTCGAGGTTGCGGATGAAGAGTGGGCAGAAGTACCCGTTTAGAAATCCGCGTCGCAACAATCTGTCATTGCACCATAGCCAGTTTAGGTGGAGGAGCCATAGGAACATCTTGTTCTTGCCTGGCACCCACACCTTCCAGATGTTCGTCTTGAAACCACTGTCAATGCCTCCCTCCTTCTGCGCTTTGTATGCCGAGCTGGTGGTGTACTGCCCCGATTTGGTCAGGTTCCATGCGATGTTGTCCTTGACATGCTGCTGGAGCACCGGCGCCGTGGCCTGGAGCTCGCGATCTAAAGCAACCGCTTGCGGCACGACCACCTGCACATCTCCGTGCCTCAAGTCCATCAGCCATCTGCCCCCCTGCATAGCGGCCTGCACCGACCTATTCTTCCTGGACGAGTGGCTGTACAGGAGGGGGTAGGCGGAGCATAGGAAACGCCCTCCGAGCCAATTGCAGTGCCAGAAGGAGGCCGTGGCACCGTCTCCTATGGTGACAGTCGTGGACGCGGTGAAGAGGGCGCGAGCACCATCACCGCAAGGCGTGCCAGTGCCCATCCAGGGTCTCGCCGGCTGTTGCCAGCTCCACCAGAGCCATCTGAGTCGGAGGGCCCGCACAAACTGCGCCAGGTCGTGGATGCCGAGGCCGCCGTCTTCCTCCGGCTCGGTGATTAGCTTCTAGGCGACCTTGCACTTTCCTCCCGACACGTCCTCATCTTGCGCCCATAAGAAGCAACGATGAGCTTTGTCGATCTCCTTGAAGAGATTTTTGGGTACCCGCAGGACAGTCCGGGCGAAGGTTGGCATGGCCGAAAGGACGCAACAGACCAGCACCCGTCGTCCGGCTAGAGGGATGAGCTTGCCCTTCCAGCCCACGAGCCGCGCTCGGATTCTATCTAGGATGAACAGTAGGTGGACAAGCCAGGTTTTGGCCGTTGTGACGGGGAGGCCGAGGTATCTAAAAGGGAAGCTAGCTCGTCCTCCGCCAAAATTCAGCAGCACATGGTCGAGGTCGACATCGTCGTAGCGGATCAGGATCGCGGAGGATTTGTGTTGGTTGATGCATAGCCCGGTGGTATCCCCGAAGAGTTTGAGAATCTCTAGTAGCACATCTACCTCCTCCCTGCTCGGGTTTGCGAAAATGATGGCATCGTCGGTGTATAAACTAACCCGTAGTCGCGCAGCGTTGTCCGGAAGGGGGTTCATGATCCATGCCCTTGTCGCTTTCTCAAGAAGCCGGTGAAGTGGTTCTATTGTGATGATGAAAAGGAGGGGGGAAAGGGGGTCACCCTGACGTAGGCCGCAGCGGTGCAAAATGGTCGCGCCAGGGTTTCCATTCAGCAAACAGCTCGATGACGATATTGACAGGAGAGCGGTGATCTAGTCCCTCCAACGAGTGCTGAAACCAAGCCTCTGCAAGAGCTCGAGCAAATACTCGTAGGAGACACTGTCGAAGGTCTTTGCAATATCCAGTTTGAGCAGGAGTGACGGGATCTTCCTGCGGTGCAGTACCTTGACAGTGTTTTGCACGTACAGATAGCTGTCTTGGATGCATTTCTTCTTTTGAAAAGCTATCTAAGCCAGCGAGATGATCTGATGTATGACAGTGGCCAGGCGCATGGACAACACTGGCGATCGGCTTAGCAATGTTGTGGATGAGGCAGATGGGTCTGAAATCGCTGACAGTAGAGGCTCCGTCTTTCTTAGGCAGCAAAATGATCATTGCGTGGTTTAGGCCACTGAAGTTTCCCCTGGCAAGACTGTAGAAGTGATCAAACACAGCCATGACATCCGTTTTGATTGTGCCTGAGTAAACCCGGGAAAAAGTGCCAGAGAAACCGTCAGGCCCTAGCGCCTTCTCCGCTGGCGAAGCCTTGATCGCCTCCCACACTTCTTCTTCACAGAAAGGGTTATCCAATCCATCATTTTGGATTCGTGGAAGTTCCAAGCTGTCCCAGTTGATGGTTTGGCCCCTCGCTCTCCCCCTGCCCAGCAGCTATGTGAAATGTTGATGGATCATATCTACCTTGTCTTCGTGCGTGGTCACCGTGCTCCCTCCCTCCCCCGAGCTCAGGGCGTGAATGAAGTTTTCGCGGTGCCGACTATTGATCTTTGCCTGAAAGAAGGCACTTTTGGCGTCTCCAGCTCGAAACCAGGTGATCCTGGATGCTTGCATCTTTCATGCCCGCTCGATTGCCGCCAAGCCAACAATCCTCTGTTTTAGCATCTTGCGCAGAGCAAATTCGCTCGGTGTCAGCCCCCTCTTCTCCTGGGCAATGTCCAGTTGTAGGATCACCTCTGAGGCCAAATGAAATCGAAGTCTTGCATCACTGAATAAGGTGTTGGCCCAAATTTTCAGGTCGGCAGCAGTCCTCCGTAGCTTGATCTCCATCCGAACCAAAGGGCATGAGTGGTTTACTGGCCTGTTTGATGCCGCCGTCGCCGTCTCCTGGAACCGCGGGAAGCGCGGCCAGAAACTTTCAAAACAAAAACGGGGCGGTGTTCGGGGGGCCACCACGCTTGCGAGCTCCAGGGGACAGTGATCCGAACACGACGCAGAAGACCTTGTCGATACTGACCATCGTTGGGTTTTGGCGTTTGTTTGTCCATGTGTACTTCCTGTTTTTGCACTTTATCTCATGCAGCCCTGCTTTGTCAATTGCTGCTCTAAACCTGCCCATGATTCGCCTGTTGAGGTTCAAGTTGTTTTTCTCTCTCGCCTCGTAGATGGTGTTGAAATCACCGTTGATGATCCAAAGCTGAGCCATCGGAGGGGTTGCTCTGGTTAGTTCGGAGAGGAAATCCTCTCGCCTTGTGTCGTCCATGGGGCCATAGACCATGGTGAGCCAAAACGAGGAGGAGGGGTCGCCGGAGGAGAGACTACTTTTGCCGTGATGGAGTACGTGCCTACGGCTTGTGTGCGGATGTCCAGAACATTGACATCCCAGAGGATGGCAACGCCCCCGCTGGTGCGGATGGCGGGGAGGATGGCACAGCCCTACAGCCGGCTACCACCTAACTCGCGTCCAATGGCCGGGGACCAGTCTTCTATCTTCGTCTCCTGCAGGTAGAGCATGGATACATGGTGGCTGTTGGCGATCTCGTAGATAGTAGCCTGCTTTGCAGTCGAGTTCACGTCGCGCACTTTCCAGTTCATCATGACTAGGTTTGGTGTGCTACTCATATGGCCACTGGTGTTTCTCCGACAAGCATAAAAATTCTACTAAGAAGACGAACGAACAAGTACACATCCTTGCTACCATGGGCGCGGCAAAACCCTCCCATACGCCCCAAGATGTTCTGCCGCCGATCGATGCCACTATGCCTCTTAAAGTTGACATTGAGAGAACTTAACTCTAACCGGCTTAAGGCCAGCCGCCGCCTGAGATTGAAACAATGGTGAACTAACATGATCCACTAAACTGCAGCCTCCTCGCCGCCCTCAGGTCCGGCCATCCCGCCCGCCACGCGGAGTGCGTCCGGGTCGAGACGTGTGAGCTTCGCGATGATGGTGATGTCCTCGTTAGTGAAGGGCTCGTCGAAATGTCGGATGAGCGCCTCGGCGACCTTGGCCGTCATCTTCTCCTTTGGGCCCAGCAGGCCGAGCTTCTTGACAAGCAGGAGGGCGGCGTGTTGCACCACCGACACAGTGGTGCAGGCCGCGGCCTGCCTCGCTCTCTGGCGTGTGGGAGTCGAGGACGCCCTCGCCTTAAGCGACGTGGAGCTCCGGCGCGTGGGGGTGTTGGTGATGATGGGGGGCAGCACGTCCTGGAAGAGGCTGCTGGGGCCCCAAATCTGCAATTGTCGCACCATCTGCGTGATCGGCCCCAGCTGCGTCGTCGTGGTCGTCGCGGGCACAGGGGCGCGGCAGGCGAGGACGTGGTCCGGCTGTATGCAGGAAGGGGTAGGCTCAACGCCGGCCGCTGGGGTGAGGGCGGCGTCTCCGTCTTGGACGCTGACATCGTGGAAGCTCAGGGGCGCGGCCAGCACGTCGGCGATGGTGGCGTCGATGTAGGGTTGCATGCGGTCCGCAGTTGGGGGTGGGGGCAGGGCCTTGTCAACCTGGTCGAAGAGCTCGGCGAAGTTGTCCGTGTCCCCCCGAGAAGCGGCGGCAGCCGGCACTAGCAGGGCTGCCCGAGGAGGTGGAGGGAGCTGCCGCAGCGACAGCGGCCGGGTCGCCCGAAGAGTATTGTCGGAGGTGCCGCCGCGGCGCCTACTCACCGGGGTGCGGCTGCGCTGCCTTGAAGCGCTCCCCTTGTCCTTGCCCTTGTGCGGCATGGCGCCGGACCCGCTGCGCCACAGCAAGGCGTCCCTCTAGGAGCGGCGTCCATCCTTGCTGCCATCGCGGTCATCGTCGTCCCGTCGTGGCCCCAACTGCAGCCCCCACAGCCGGAGGGGGCCGCAACCGCAGGGTGGCGCCGGGCCTGGCCCTGGCCATCCTCGACGTGCATCGTCCAGGACCCAGGGTAGACCACGGGCACAGCCCTCCCCTCGTCGGAGTCCGAGGATGGCAGGCCACTCTGCGCCGAGTGGGAGGAGCGGGGGGACGGTGGGGACCAGCATTCAACTCTGTCGACGTGGATCAGCATGTGATGGCCCTTGACCCGCGGCGGCGGCGCCACCTCCCTGCTCGACGGCGAGTATCCGAGCATGGCCTTGACGCGGCCTGCGCCACGGGTCGCCCTCCACAGCGTGTGCTTGGTGGGCATGTGGGCCACATCCCACACCCAAACCCAGCACGTGAACGTCTTCGTGTGGCCGCACTCGTGCGCGCTGTCTAGCCTATCGATGATGCAGTGCTTGCCGAGAACCTTCTCCGCACCCCCCCCCCGGCGACCTGAGCTACATCGGCATGTCCTCGATGACGACCCGGACGTGCAGCATGAAGTCTTGGAATATGACATGGTCGTCCTCATGCCACGGATTGATGGCGAAGGGGATGCCGTCGACGGTGAGCACGCCCAGCTGCACCGCGTTGTCCCGGTGCGCCGGGAGCTCGAAGTGCACCAGGAATTCCTTCGGGTCGTGGAAGGTCACGCACAGCAGGTGGGGCAGGGTGTGGAGCTGCGTGTCGATGGTGCGGCCCACCCACATCGGGCTGGCGGCGTGCTACTTTGTCGTGGCTGTGAGCAACCCGACATGGCGGCGCAGTAGGGCGGTCTGGTGCTCGATGGCAGGTGACTCGATGATGATGTTGTGGTTGGATCGCAGCCGGCGCGACGGGTTGACATGGTGCGCGGGCGACATGGCGAGCGGGGGAGGGGAGGGGAAGCGCAGGCGCTCACGGACAGGGCCTCTCCCGACAGCCGGCCCGAGCCTCTCCTTGGCCGAGCCACCACCGCGGATGTTTTTGGTATTCTTGGGGCACTCTCTCGCGAAGTGGCCGGTGAGCTTGCACTCGATGCAATGGAGCGGGTCTCTGCAACCTACTCGGCGGTGGTGAGGGCTGAGGCATCGGAGGCAGAGGCCTTTGAAACGGCTTAAGAAGGCCCTCCGGCTGGCCTCGGCATTGAAGGTGGTGTGCCGGCTGTAACACAGCGACGCGCGACTCCCACCTAGAACTGGAGGGGATCGGCTGTCTTGCCTGTCTTAGCGGGATCGGACCTCAGTCCATCCGTCCATGTCGCCTGAAGAGGAAACCTGCGCCTGTGGTGATGGCATAACAACGGGGGTTACCAAAAAGAGGGGGCGCTGCAGGATCCGTTGTGTCGAGGGCCGCCGGAGCACTCCCCCCGGAGCAGGACGCGCGGCAGGGAAGCCGGGCAGACCGTTGACGGGGGCGGTGGGGGGGATCAATGCTCGGGGCCTCCAAAGAACCAGTGGATCTGGCAATGAGTGGCACCGACGCGGGCCGTCCCCATCCCTCGCTGTCCCCCGAGCACGAGCTCAAGGGTGAGCACGAGCTCGAGGGTGAACGCAGAGCTCGTGCCATGGCGCGGTCGCGGAGGCGGGTCAGAAGGGTCAGCAGCAGAGCGGTAAGGCAAGGGCATGCTGCAGCCACGGGAGGCGAGCCCATGGTAAGGGGATTGGGCGCCTCCCCTGTAGCGACGTGCGTGTGTGGCGGTGGGCACGGGAACGAGAGGGAGAGATATGGGCCCAATGACTACCTGGGCCCAATGACTACCTGGGCTACTCCCTCTCTCTTCCTTCCATGCTTATTTCCATTTACAGAAAAGAAAAACTGTAAGGGAAGAAAAGGAGAGGAAAGAAGAGGGTTAGAGAAAGATTTTGGGCATGGGGGGTTAAATTCCTGGACTCACAAAAATGCACTTGTTCCAAGAAAATAGAAGTTGGCACGAATGCAAGATTTAAATCTAAACTCATTTGAATTTGATTCAAATGGTTTGAACAAGGACAAGGTTTCGAAGTCCAAAAATGTTGAGAATTTTAGGTGAGCCTCGATAAATGGGAAAATAATTTTGGGGAAAGTTTGAAGAACAAACATGAAGCAGAAAAGGCACGGGATTTAAATTGTAAGTGTGGTCATGAGTGATTCCAAACTAATGGAATATTGGGTATAGCTTCCTAAAATATTGGGAGGATGTGTTATAAAGAGAAATCACCATGTGAATTCCCTCAATTTAAATAGATCAAAAGATCTATGCAATTTATTTATTTATTTGAGTTTTAATTGGGTTGCAAAATTTAATGACATGATGCAATGCAAAAATAAATATAGCAAACAATATAATAACAATCCTGGAAAGAATCGGTCTCGGGCAGTTACAATATAAGTTATGAAGAAGTTAGAATACAGTAGGTATTATGCAAGAATAATTATGAATGGGTCACAATAGTGACTAAAGTTTATGATCTATCGATTATACTAACGGATCTCGCGAGGTTTTGTTGAGTTTTTTGTGTTGAAGTTTTCAAGTTTTGGGTGAGTTTGCGATAGAGAACATACTAAGGAGCGGCAAGACCCTAAGCTTGGGGATACCCAAGGCACCCCAAGGTAATATTCAAGGAAGACCCAAGCGTCTAAGCTTGGGGATGCCCCGGATGGCATCCACTCTTTCGTCCACAACCCATCGGTATGTTTACTCAGAGCTATATTTTTTTCATCACATGATATGAGTTTTACTTGGAGCATCTTGTACCATAGTTTATTTTGTTTGCTTGTTTGTTTGCCACAGTCATTATTTGATGGACACACCTTTTGAGATAGACACACATTTCATCACGATTTGTTAGAATACTCTATGTGCTTCGCTTATATCTTTTGAGGTATGCAGTTGCTCATGTGCTTCACTTATATCTTTAGAGCATGACGGTGGTTATATATCTTATAGAAATGATTGCACTCTCATGCCTCACTTAAATCTTTTTTAGAGTCTTAAATAGGAAGTGGTAATATGCACGAGTTATAAGACTAGTTCAAGAATGATAAGTATATAAGAGTGATGTAGTAAAAACTTCCATGTAGATCACTAAATATGAAACATGTGATTTAATAATATTGATGCCGTAATATGAAAGAGTATTAGTTCATAAGCATTTCTTAGTAGAAATATTGATATTAAAGCTTATTATTGACTACCCAATTAAATGTCAGTCATGGCATGACCGGGATGTTGGAGCATTTGTGTTCCTTCTTGAAATCCTTGGTGTTGTTTGAGTCGGGCGCGCGCGATGGTTAACTCCTACTAACCTCCTCCGTCAAGGCATACGAGTAGTCCTTTGCTTCAAGGGCTAACAAAACTTTCGCAATAAGTATATGAGTTATTTATGACTAATGTGAGTTCATGGACTAATAGAGCACTCCCACCTATTCACATATTGCTAGCCTCTCCGGTACCATGCATTGCTCTTTCTCACCTCTAGAGTTGGTGAAAACTTTGTCAGTGATTCCAAACCCCGTGATATGGTACGCTCTATCACACATAAGCCTCATTATATCCTTCCTCAAAACAGCCACCATACTTACCTAGCATGGCATTTCCATGGCCATTCCAAGATATATTGGCATTCAACTTCCACTGTTACGTCACATGACATGTGTGTTCATCATCATATTGCTTTGCACGATCATATATAGCTGACATGACATTTGTGGCAAGGCCACTGATCATCATTGTTATACATGTTACGTTAGATCATTGCACATCCTGGTACACTGCTAGAGCATTCATATAGAGTCATATTGTTTCACTTTTATTGAGTTGTAAGTAAATAAAAGTGCGATGATCATCGTTATTAGAGCATTGTCTGCGTGAGGTAAAGAATGATGGAGACTAATGAGTCCTCCAAAGAATGAGGATGAAGTTCCCGACTTAAAAAGGAGGCCAAAAAGAGCCCAACAAAAAAATGAGAGAAAAAGAGAGAAGGGGCAGTGCTACCATCCTTTTACCACACTGGTTCTTCACCTAAAGAGTCTCCTGCTTATGTTACGCTAGACCATGTTCTTCATATAGAGAGTCTCCTGATGTGTCACTTTCATATACTAGTGGTAATTTTTACATTTAGATCTTTGCTTGTATATTCCCATGACGGGCTTCCTCAAAATGCTCGAGGTCTTCATGAGCAAACAGTTGGATGCACACCCACTTAGTTTCAATTGAGCTTTCATACACTTATAGCTCTAGTGCATCGGTTGCATGGCAATCCCTGCTCCTCGCATTGATATCTATTG
Source organism: Aegilops umbellulata (assembly GCA_032464435.1). Classification (NCBI taxonomy): domain Eukaryota; kingdom Viridiplantae; phylum Streptophyta; class Magnoliopsida; order Poales; family Poaceae; genus Aegilops; species Aegilops umbellulata. Next base: position 308,345,244 of record CP136056.1, on the reverse strand, counting down.
AAAGGCCTCTCCATTGCCTATCGATCCGCCTAGTTGCTGCAAAACTATCTCCACTTTTGTCTTCCCTTATATCCTACCACCATATGATATTCCACCCATAGTGCTAAGTCCATATGACTCACTCTGATGCACCGAGTGGAGTTGAAAATGCTGAAGCGCGTGAAAAAGTATGATCCAATTTCTTGACTTGACACCAAGGTGCTCATGATTTGTATGTGAGGAAGACAGAGTCATGCCATGTTTACATAATTTAATGAGTAGGGATAACATTCATTAAGCATCGTATATTTTGAAAAAGTAATGATTATGCTCTTGTATTCATGGATATTATCATGTTGGTATCAGTTATTTCATTGTTTCTCATACCGTCAAAAGATGTATATGGTAGACATGTTATGCTGCATTCAACATCAAAAATTATGTTTTCATCATTTACCTTGATAGATGCGAGGGGTGTCGGTGTGAAAACCGGCGGATCTCGGGTAGGGGGTCCCGAGCTGTGGATCTAGGATCAATGGTTGTCGGTGTCAAAACCGGCGGATCTCGGGTAGGGGGTCCCGAACTGTGTGTCTAAGGCGGATGGTAACAGGAGGTGGGGGACACAATGTTTGCCCAAGTTCGGGCCCTCTCGATGGAGGTAATACCCTACTTCCTGCCTGATTGATCTTGATGATATGAGTATTACAAGAGTTGATCTACCACAAGATCGTAGAGGCTAAACCCTAGAAGCTAGCCTATGATTATGATTGTTGTTGTCCTACGGACTAAACCCTCCTGTTTATATAGACACCGGAGGGGGCTAGGGTTACACAGAGTCGGTTACAAGGGAGGAGATCTACATATCCGAATTGCCAAGCTTGCCTTCCATGCAAAGGAGAGTCCCATCCGGACACGGGACAAAGTCTTCAATCTTGTATCTTCATAGTCCAACTGTCCGGCCAAAGGATATAGTCCGGCTGTCCGAGGACCCCCTAATCCAGGACTCCCTTAGTAGCCCCTGAACCAGGCTTCAATGATGATGAATCCGACGCGCAGATCATCTTCGGCATTGCAAGGCGGGTTCTTCCTCCGAATACTCCATAGAAGATTCTGAACACAAGGATAGTGTCCGGCTCTGCAAAAAAAAATTCCACATACCACCATAGAGAGTATAATATTTCCACAAATCGAATCTGCTGACAACTTTTCGTAACGTGGCATCCTGCCATGGTCCGGTCATTACGATCCGTCTTTCCCAGCTTGCCACTGCACATGTTGCGAGGCGGTTTTATTGGCACGTCTTGTCGAAGCTGAGATCGTGTTCCCCTTATCACGGGATTCTCATCAATACGGGTATGGGTAACCCAATCGTGCCTGTTGGTATGACTCCTCAATTTTAGGCAAGTTCCAAACGGCCACACGGAGGACGCTTGATATTCAGCCTCTTTATAAAGGGGTCTAGGCCTGTTGATACGTCCATTTTGCATCATGCTTTTATATCGATATTTATTAAATTATGGGATGTTATTACACGTTATGTCACAATACTTATGTCTATTCTCTCTTATTTTACAAGGTTTACATAAGGAGGGAGAATGCCAGCAGCTGGAATGCTGGGCTGGAAAAGGAGCAAATATTAGAGACCTATTCTGCGCAACTCCAAAAGTCCTGAAACTCCAGGAAAGTTATTTTTGGAAATAATAAAAAAATACCGAGCGGAAGAAATACGTCAGGTGGGCCACAACCTGTCCACGAGGGTGGGGGGCTCGCCCTACCCCCCAGGGTGCGCCCCCTACCTCATGGGCCCCCTGTTGGCTCTCCGGTGGCCATCTTATGCTATATGAAGTCTTTCGTCCGAAGAAAAATCATAAGCAACCTTTCGGGACGAGACTCCGCCGCCACGAGGCGGAACCTTGACGGAACCAATCTAGGGCTCCGACAGAGCTGTTCTGCCGGGGACACTTCCCTCCGGGAGGGGGAAATCATCGCCATCGTCATCACCACGCTCCTCTCATCGGGAAAGGGCAATCTCCATCAACATCTTCACCAGCACCATCTCCTCTCAAACCCTAGTTCATCTCTTGTATCCAGTTCTTGTGTCCAAGTCCGGGATTGGTACTAGTAGGTTGCTAGTAGTGTTGATTACTCCTTGTAGTTGATGCTATTTGGTTTTTTTGGTGGAAGATCATATGTTCAGATCCTTTATGCATATTAATACCCCTCTGATTATGAACATGAATATGCTTTGTGAGTAGTTATGTTTGTTCCTGAGGACATGGGAGAAGTCTTGCTATTAGTAGTCATGTGAATTTGGTATTCGTTCGATATTTTGATGAGATGTATGTTGTCTATCCTCTAGTGGTGTTATGTGAGCGTCGACTACATAACACTTCACCATTATTTGGGCCTAGAGGAGGGCATTGGGAAGTAATAAGTAGATGATGGGTTGCTAGAGTGACAAAATCTTAAACCCTAGTTTATGCGTTGCTTCGTAAGGGGCTGATTTGGATCCATATGTTTCATGCTATGGTTAGGTTTACCTTAATACTTTTGTTGTAGTTTCTGATGCTTGCAATAGAGGTTAATCATAAGTGGGATGCTTGTTCAAGTAAGAACAGCACCCAAGCACCGGTCCACCCACATATCAAATTATCAAAGTACCGAAAGAGAATCATATGAACGTGATGAAAACTAGCTTGACGATAATTCCCATGTGTCCTCGGGAGCGCTTTTCTCTATATAAGAGTTTGCCTAGGCTTGTCCTTTGCTACAAAAAGGATTGGGCCACCTTGCTGCACTTTATTTACTTTGTTACTTGTTGCTTGTTACCAATTATCTTATCACAAAACTATCTGTTACCTATTATTTCAGTGCTTGCAGAGAATACCTTGCTGAAAACCGCTTATCATTTCCTTCTGCTCCTCGTTGGGTTCGACACTCTTACTTATCAAAAGGACTACGATAGATCCCCTATACTTGTGGGTCATCAAGACTCTTTTCTGGCGCCATTGCCGGGGAGTGAAGCACCTTTGGTAGGTGGAATTTGGTAAGGAAAAATTTATATAGTGTGCTGAAATTTACTGTCACGTGTTACTGTGGAAAGTAATCCTCTGAGGGGCTTGTTCGGGGTATCTTCACCCCGACCAGTAGAGCAAATAGTTTCTCCTCAACCTACTGAACCTACTGAAAATGAAAATGAAAATGTCCACTTTGAGATTCCTTCGGGTATGTTAGAAAAACTGCTAGCTAATCCTTTTGCAGGAGATGGAACAAAGCATCCTGATGAGCACCTAATATATGTGGATGAAGTTTGTGGATTATTTAAGCTTGCAGGTATACCCGGTGATGTTATTAAGAGGAAGGTCTTAACTTTATCTTTGAAGGGAGATGCATCGACATGGTATAGGCTATGTGATGATACGGGATCATGGAACTATAAATGATTGAAATTGGAATTTCATCAGAAGATTTATCCTATGCATCTTGTTCATCGAGATCGCAATTATATATATAATTTTTGGCCTCGCGAAGGAGAAACCATCGCTCAAGCTTGGGGAGGCTTAAATCAATGTTATATTCATGCCCCAATCATGAGCTCTCAAGAGAAATGATTACTCAAAGTTTTTATGCTCGGCTTTCTGATAACAATCGCACTATGCTCGATACTTCTTGTGCTGGCTCTTTTATGATGAAGACTATTGAATTCAAATGGAATTTATTGGATAGAATTAAACGCAACTCTGAAGATTGGGATCTCGACGAAGGTAAGGAGTCAGGTATGACACCATGGTTTGATTGTGTTAAATCTTTATGGATACCGATGTTTTCCATAAGTTTAGCTTCGTCGTCCGCTTCCCACTAGAGCCAGACACAGTTCGGCCAAGGGCCACCTGATAAGGAGAGAGATCTTAATGAGTTTAGCAAATCGTCCAGGGTGAGTGCTGAAAGATATCCGCGGAGGGAAACTCCATGATCGGTGCCCAATCAGATTCGATAGGCACGGACGCAGGCGGTTCGGAGCCCGTGGTCGGGGACAAATCCAAGGGTTCGGCAACACAGGTCTCATAGGAGGTAAAGTCAGTATTCGGCTCTACCACCGCTGAGTGTGCGGCCTCCGTGGCAGGGTCTATCCTCCCGTCTTCGGACGACACGATCTGCTCCGGATTGAGGACCGGAGTAGCGACAGGTGTGATATCCCGAACACCGTCCGACAGCAGAGCTAAGTCGTGCTCGTCGTGACTGTGTGGCGCACCTGCCATGGGCTCGAATCTCTCGAAGATCAAGTCTCCACGGATGTCGGCAGTATAGTTTAAGCTTTCAAACCTGACCTGACGGCCAGGGGCGTAGCTCTCGATCTGCTCCAGATGGCCAAGCGAGTTGGCCCGCAGTACGAAGCCGCCGAATACGAAGATCTGTCCGGGGATAAAAACCTCACCCTGGATCGCATCATTGCTGATGATCTAAGGAGCCATCAAGCCTTATGGTGACGGCACAGTGGAACTCTCAATGAAAGCACCAATGTCGGTGTCAAAACTGGCAGATCTCGGTTAGGGGGTCCCGAACTATGCGTCTAAGGCGGATGGTAACAGGAGGCGGGGGACACAATGTTTACCCAGGTTCGGGCCGTCTCGATGGAGGTAATACCCTACTTCCTGCTTTATTGATCTTGATGATATGAGTATTAAAAGAGTTGACCTACCACAAGATTGTAGAGGCTAAACCCTAGAAGCTAGCCTATGATTATGATTGTTGTTGTCCTACGGACTAAACCTTCCGGTTTATATAGACACCGGAGGGGGCTAGGGTTACACAGAGTCGGTTACAAGGGAGGAGGTCTACATATCCGAATTGCCAAGATTGCCTTCCACGCAAAGGAGAGTCTCATCCGGACACGGGACGAAGTCTTCAATCTTGTATCTTCATAGTCCAACAGTCCGGCCAAAGGACATAGTCCGGCTGTTCGAGGACCCCCTAATCCAGGACTCCCTCAACGGGGAACAAGGGACGAAGAAGAAGGTGTTTACACAGGTTCGGGCCCTCTCGCCTACGTCATGTTTGATTGTATTTGATGTGTATGATATGGTTACAGAGTCGATCTACCACAAGATCAGGCGAGCTAAACCCTAGGTTGATGGGGTGATGGATGTTGCTCTCGCCCTAAAGACTAAAACCCCTTTGTTTATATAGACACTGGTAGGGTTAGGGTCACATGCGATCGGTTACAATGAAGGAAGGATCATGCTTAATCTTGACTTGGAGGGCACACCACAACTCCAAAGATCTCCTATCCGGCCATGGATCCGCACTCTAGCTTAGCTCGATAGTAGCCCATCAGTCCGGTCCACATGTAATGGGCCGACGGCCCGAGGACCCCTTAATCCAGGACTCCCTCAGTAGCTCCAGAACTAGCCTTCAACGCCGGGGATTGCCATCTGTGTCTTCAAATCTTCGGCTTGCGACGTGAGTTCTTCACACTTTATCATATCGTTCGGAGTAGTGTTCTCTTGCTGAATACCATCTGGAACCCGGATTAGCGTCGAAGGCTCGTCGCCCAGCGGGCCCCGTGTTACTTCCGCACTTGTGCCTGACTAGCTTTAACAATCTGGAGTCCGAAGACATCGTTAGATCATGGTGGGACCATCGGAGTTTAATTCTTACCTTGGGGCAAGGGCCAACTTTGATTGTCATGCACCTTTTTAGAAGGCGAACGGCCCAATGCGACCTTTTTTGCAGACCTGTCTTTTCAGCTTTAGGACGAAATGCTTATTTATAGATCCAAAGGCGCGGGGGATGGCTGACCCATCCTTTTCACAAAAACTAACGCCGGAGAAATTTGAGGCACCATGGCCGACATTCCAGGTTCATCTGCACGCCCTGACAGTCCTGTCCCAGTGATTGGATGAGCTGCTCAGTCTCACGACTTCGGCTGAGCAATCTGCAGACGCAAGGCTATCTTCCTGCAACGGATCTTGTTTATGTCCGCACCAGATTAATCTCTATCGACGGCCAAGCACTTGTCGAGACCTCCCCTGCTCCAGGCAAGGAAGAGAGCGTATGTTTCTTAACCTTCCTTCTATGAGGCCTAGGCTTTCCCGTTCACCCTTTCTTGCAGGGGTTATTAGTGTTCTACGGGGTCCAACTCCACAGCCTCACCCTAGGATCCATATTTCATATTTCTGGCTTCGTGGAACTTTGCGAGATATTCTTGAGTTGCGAGGCCCATTTTGATCTGTGGAGAAAATATTTCTGTCTCCTACCTCGTACCCGGAGAAGGTCCATATTTGAAGTAGGCGGAGCCGAGGTGTGGCGGATAGCCGGGACAGGGTATCCCACTGGAACCCCATGAAAAGATCCCGAGGAATGGACCTCGGAGTGGTTTTATATTGAAGATGTTCCCCTCTCTAAACCAATTAGGAGGGGGCTGCCCGAATACTCAAGCGCCCCGCTAAAGAAGGGGTTCAACTAGCGACCCAACGGCCCTTCCCAACCGGATAACATAGAGGTGCACCTTTTGGCCACAAAAATCTGACCACTGGCCCATAGTAAATTGACCATGATCGAAGTGATGGCCCTTGCCATAGCCCTATTCGTACATCCCCTTCAGAAGAGAGGGCATCCTTTATGGTGCTACAACAGGACCAGCGAGGCAACCCGCTACAAGCAACAAGGGTTGGGGCGGCTATGGCCAAAATATTAGCCGACCTCTTCAAAGGAGAGGAGGAGTATTTTGCCCAATTGAGTATCCTGGAGGGTTGCTCCGGCTACAACCCGGCAGACTGAGTAAGCTTTAGTCCTTTGTCTTTAGTTCGAGGGCTGAGCTCTTATCGGATGTACCTTTCTCTTAAACAGGGTTCAAGGCGTCAGGTCAAGTCCGTCCATTGCCCTCCCCTCAACCGGAGGATCATTCCCGTGATGATGACCCGGGGTATTATGACGATCCGGAGACGTCGATCGATTTTGAAGACGGGGTCTTCTACAAGGAAAGCCTTGACGGCACCAAGGTTTCCTTGACAGCCGACCATCTGAGGGCTCTTCGCTCCTCCACTGTAAGTAAAAGGACGACCTCTTCCCGAACAAGGCACTCGACTCGCAACATCCTGAATGCGCTGACTTTTACTCCCAATGGACGCCGTACTGCAACGCCAAACAACCGCAGGGGGAGCGCGGAATATGTCGTCCTCGGCCCACAATGGGGCTTCCAAATGGAAGGCCACTATCGGAATGGGGGCAACCGTACCCTCGGCTTAGAGGTACTATGTTCGCAGTCGTCGAGTGAGTTATTCAAACCAATTTTTAACATTTGCTTAGTTTTGCAGAAGAAAAACATCGCCGTGTCAATCCGAAGACACCCCGGTTGTACCGAAGCATAATTCCCATACCGAGTCTTCAGCGCAGGCCGGGGGCCGTACGGGACATGCAACGCCAATCATACCTCCAAAGGATCCAGACGGTGTCTCGGTTACCAATTCTGAAGTTGAGAGTGTGATGAATCACCGCTAACGGAGGGAATCCTTACGTCACGCTGCCTTCACAAACCCGGAATTCAATGCATTTAATTCGATGGACGCTGCTACTTCTCGAGCTTGCGTTAGTTTTTCCATTGAAGGGGAAAGGGTGATGCAGCACAGTAGAGATAAGTATTTCCCTCAATTAAGAACCAAGGTATCAATCCAGTAGGATAAATGCACAAGTCCCCATTAGATGCACCTGCACAAACAATCAAACACTTGCACCCAGCGCGATAAAGGGGTTTTCAATCCCTTCAAGGTCACTTGCAAAGGTGAGATCTGATAGAGATAGATAAAACTAAACAAAAGATAAAATATTTTTGGGTTTTTTGGTTTACACATATGAAAATAAAAGATTGCAAAATAGTAGATCGGAAACTAATATGATGGAAAATAGACCTGGGGGCCATAGGTTTCACTAGAGGCTCCTCTCATGAAGGCAAATAATACGATGGGTGAACAAATTACTGTCGAGCAATTGATAGAAGAGCACAAAGTTATGATGATATCTAAGGCAATGATTATGTAATATAGGCATCACCGTCCGTGTCAATTAGACTGACTCCTGCCTGCATCTACTACTATTACTCCACACATTGACCGCTATCCAGCATGCATCTAGAGTATTAAGTTCATAAAGAATGGAGTAATGCCTTAAGGAAGATGCCATGATGTAGAGGAATAAACTCAAGCAATATGTTGAAAACCCCATCTAGTGGATGTGCAATTATCTGTCTTCAAGAAACTAAAATGCAGACGTTTGATGCTACCACTCTCAAGTTGCTCTGCCCTAAACGCTTTGATAAATTTGCGTATATCCCGTCCGTTGGAGCGTCGGGGGGAATTGTTACGATCTGGAATGGCGCTCTTTTCACTGGTACGGTCGCTTTTGAGGAACAATTTGCGTTAGGCATCAACTTCACTTCAACCCAAAATGCGCATAATTGGACGTTGGTTAGTATCTACGGCTCGTGTCAAGCGGAGCAGCGCAACACATACACTAAATGGCTCTTTTACCTTTCAATCCCGCCCTCTGAAGATTGGCTTCTGCTTGGCGATTTCAACTTCATTCGAGCACCTGAAAATCGTAAATTGCGAGGCGGAAACGCTTAGGATATGTTTACTTTCAACGACTTCATCCGTGAGCAAGATTTAACTGAGCTTCCCATTAAAGGGCGTGCTTGCACTTGGTCTAATATGCAGCTCAACCCATTGCTCGAACAACTTGACTGGTTTTTCACCTCGCTCAATTGGACGACATCTTTTCCTAATACCCTGGTAAACCCTTTGGGCCGCCCAGTCTCCGACCATATACCCTGCTCTGTGGTCATTCAATCCAAAATCCCCAAGAGCAAGATCTTCAGGTTTGAAACCTACTGGATTGCGCACCCAGGCTTCATGCAGGTTGTTGAGGAAGCTTGTAACAAGCCCCTAAAATTTGGCAAAGACAAAAATGCAGCTTCCATTCTCTGTCAAAAGCTGAAGGCTGTCCGTTATGCCCTATCCCACTGGAGCAAAAAGATTTCCCGCCTAAAAATTGCCATTGAAAACTCAAATAAATCCCTCCTTGAGCTTGATGGTATTGAAGAGCGACGTGCACTTTCGATCCCTGAAAGTAACTTCAGAAACATTCTCAAAAAACATCTCCTAAGACTTCTTAGTTACCAAAAGGAATACTGGAAGAAACGATGCACGATCCGCTGGTTCAAGTTTGGCGACGAAAACTCAAAAAAAATTCAAGCTGTTGCTACGGAACGATTCAGAAGAAACTGCATTGCTACCCTAAAAACTGAAAATGGGCAGGTTGTGGAGGATCATGCAGGCAAAGAAGATATTTTGTTCCAAGCCTTCAAACAAAGGCTAGGTTCATGCTCTAAACCAAACATGAAGTTTAACCTCTCGTCTTTGCTCCGACAACAAGTTGATTTCGATAGCCTCACAACCCCGTTCACACCTGATGAAATTGATGCTGTGGTTAAGGAGATGCCCCCGGACAGAGCACCAGGCCCGGATGGTTTCAATGGAGCCTTTGTGAAAGCATGCTGGTCTATCATTAAAAAGGACTTCTACAATTTGTGCAATGAATTTCATGGAGGAGATTTGAATCTTGAATGCTTAAACTATGGATATATCACCTTGATCCCAAAGAACTCCTCACAAGATACGGTCAATGACTTCCGTCCGATCACTTTGCTAAATTGTTGCCTTAAGTTGATCACAAAACTGCTGGCCAATCGTCTTCAAAAAATCATCTTGCAGATTGTCCACCGTAACCAGTACGGGTTCTTACGTGGTCGATCCATACATGACTGTTTAGCGTGGGCTTTTGAATACATTCACCAGTGTCAAGCCTCACAAAATGAGATTATCCTGCTGAAGTTAGATTTCGCCAAGGCCTTTGACACTATCCAACACTCTGCTATGCTCCACATTATGAAAAAGGTGGGTTTCAATGACAAATGGCTCCAATGGATGCAAAGCATCTTCAATTATGGCAAATCTTCAGTCCTATTAAATGGTACTCCGGGAAAATCTTTCCAGTGCAAATGTGGTGTACGACAAGGTGACCCCCTCTCGCCTTTGATCTTTGTTATAGCTGCCGACCTCCTCCAGTCTGCGATTAACGAGGCACTTCGCAATAATCTCCTGGACCTACCTATCCGACGCAACACTAATGGGGATTACCCCGTTATCCAATATGCGGATGACACGCTCATCATCCTGCCAGCCTGCACCCGCCTACTTACCAAGGTTAAGGAAATACTGGAGGATTATGCCACGTCAGTAGGGCTCAAGATCAACTTTCATAAGTCCACACTAGTGCCAATTAACACGCCTCCTGACAGATGCAAAGAACTGGCTGATCTGTTAGGATGCACTGTGGGGTCCATGCCGTTCACATACCTTGGTCTGCCCCTAGGCACCACTCGTCCCACCGTAGTTGATCTGGCTCCTCTCGTTTGCAAAGCAGAAAGAAACATTACGGCTGCTATGTCTCTAATGTCGTATGCGGGGAAGCTTGCTCTCACGAATTCAATGATAACCTCCCTTATCATGTTCACCATGGGCACCGTCCGTCTCCCCCCAAAAATTATTGCTCAACTGGACAAGATCAGAAGGCATTGCCTCTGGCAAAAACGGACTGATGATGGGGTGAAGAGCAACTCTCTTGCTGCTTGGAACATGGTCTGCATGCCCAAGAAAAATGGTGGGTGGGTGTTGTTAACCTCAGAATATAGAACGATGCCCTGCTACTTAAATTTCTCCACAAGTTTTATAACAGGCATGATATCCCTTGGGTCCATCTAATCTAGGAATCTTACTACGGTGACACCATCCCACATGCTCATGACTCGTGTGGCTCCTTTTGGTGGAAAGATCTAACCCAGCTAATGCCAACATTTCGCGGTGTCACACGTATAAAAATTGGGAATGGATCTTCTGTACTGTTCTGGAAAGATAATTGGAGCCAGTCCATATATGCTGATAGTTGCCCCAGGGCTTACTCATATACTCTTCTGGAAGATATCTCGGTCAAACGGCTCCTGACGCCCACCAATATGCATGAAACCTTCTAACTCCCACTCTCTACTCAAGCCCGTGATGAGCTGCGATCCATCCAAGCTGAAGTGGCCCAAATCACTCTTACAGAAGACCATGACACCTGGCGTTGTATCTGGGGCGGCCAAACTTTCAAAACATCCTCGTTTTACAAATTTTACTTCAGAGATGTAACTACTCATGAAGCCTTCGGCTGGTTATGGAAAGCGAAATGTACTCCCAAGCTTAAGACATTTGGATGGTTCCTACTTGTTAACCGTCTCAACACCAGGAACATGCTCAAGAGGAGGCACTACAACATTGGGACAAACACGGACTGCCTCTTATGTGGCCAACACGTCGAAGAAATAGTGGAACATCTATTCTTTCACTGCGCGTTCAGCCAGGAATGCTGGCAAAAACTTGGTTTCACCTGGACAACGCAGCATGACAGGCTTGATATGATCAAACATCAAAAAACAATGCAGCCTAGAAAGATGTGGATGGATATATTTTTGACATCAGCCTGGAGTCTCTGGAAGGAGCGAAACAACCACCACTTCAGGAAAATCAAGCCTTCGGTCACATCCTGGAAACAGAGGTTTAAGTTGGACTTCTCCAATCTTAGATACAGGGTGAAACCCTCCAAGGGACATATTATTACTGCCATACTTGAATCCATACAATAGGTGCTTTGTAAACTAGGGTGCTTTTTTGTGGTGCCATCACCACACATGTATGTAACACACACCATGTAAATTGTACCCCCTGAGGTTTTGGTAATATGCAGTAGGAACCTTTCCTACTGTCTTTATAGTAAAAAAAACCATCTTTTTATCCTTGATGGCAACAATTCAATACGTGTATTGCTACCCCTACTTTATCACTGGGTGAAATCACCTAAGATTGAACCCAAAGCTAAGTACCTCTCCCATTGCAAGAAAAACCAATCTAGTTGGCCAAACCAAACCGATAATTCGAATAGAGATACAAAGATATAAAATCATGCATATAATAATTCAGAGAATATTCAAATAATATTCATAAATAAGCTGATCATAAATCCACAATTTATCGGATCTCTACAAACACACCGCAAAAGAAGATTACATCAGACAGATCTCCAAGAACATCGAGGAGAACATGGTATTGAGAATCAAAGAGAGAGAAGAACCCATCTAGCTACTAGCTATGGACCCGTAGGTCTGTGGTAAACTACTCACGCTTCATCGGAAGGGCAATAGGGTTGATGTAGATGCCCTCAGTGATCGAATCCCCTCCGGCGGGATGCCGGAAAAGGCCCCAAGATGGGATCTCATGGGAACAGAAGATTGTGGCAGTGGAAAAGTGTTTTCGTGGATGCTTCTGGTGATTCTGGAATATATGTTAATATATAGGAGGAAGAGCTAGGTTAGGGGGTCACCGAGGGGCCCACAAGGTTGGGGGCGCCCCCCTAGGGCACGCCCTCCACCGTTGCCTCCGCCTCGTGGCTCTTCTGACTTGAACTCCAAGTCCCCTGGGTGTCTTCTGGTCCAAGAAAAAACATCGTGAAGTTTTTTTTCGTTTGGACTCCACTTAGTATTCCTTTTCTAGGAAGCTCGAAAACAAGTAAAAAACAGAAACTGGCATTGGGCTCTAGGTTAATAGGTTAGTCCCAAAAATAATATAAAATAGCATATTAATGCATATAAAACATCGGAAACAGATAATATAATAGCATGGAACAATAAAAAATTATAGATATGCTGGAGACGTATCAGATGCGTACCTTGGAGCGGCCCGAATAGGGATTGAAGGGATCGCTAGTGTTTTTTCCGCCAAAGTGCAGGTGTGAGATTTAAATAGCTTAAGAGCATATCATAATCCCTAACCTAGTAGCCCCCAAGCCTTAATTTGGGGGGGGGGCGAGTTAAGGATCTATATTATCTTGATTTTGTAAGCCGCGACGGTACATAATAATAAGTTATTCGAAGACCTTGAGCTGAGCTGGACATAGCTGGCAAACACTAAAGCCGAACTAGAAGCGGCCAAGAAAGCTACCAGCGAAATTCCTGGTAAGCGGAAAATCTTGAGAATGCTTAAAAAGTTGTACGGCGTGTTATGTGGATTAACACCATGCTCTCCCTACAGCCACCGAATCCGTGAGCCAATTGTGGAAGGACCTGGAGGCTGGAAAACGAGTGCTGACACAGAGTCATGAGGAGAAGAATGAGCTCAAGGCGGAAAATCAATGGAAAGCCAAAGAAATCAAGAGTTTAAAATCTCAATTGGCACAAGCCTTGGAGGAGAACTAGAAGCTAAAAGGTGGCATATTCAGTAAGTCACGAATTCAAAATTACGTGTATGTGAATGATCACAATATTTTGAAAAAACATGTTACCCATGTTTGCTAGATCTCTTGACAGGACGGCCAGAAGAGGAGGTCAGTTCCTTTAGTGGGAACCTTTTGAAGGAGCTAACCAAAACACACGAGAGAGCCCGGAAGGCCATGAAAAGCATGGTTAAGGCATTATGGTCGCTGGAAGTACCGCCGGAGAGCATGGCGAAGCTGGCCAGGGGCGAGGCGGCACTTTGAATTATGGAAGGAATCGGCCTGCCGGGAAGGAGCACGCGAGGCCTGGGCAATGGTGAAACCCCGGTTTACGAAACTCGATCTTGAACATATGGCTCGAGTTGGACCCGTGGGGCCGGATGGTCAGGAAATAGCTCTTAGCTTTGTATATAACCAAGTAACTCCTGTTGTGCGGTACTCTCAACAAGACTGTGCCTTGGACAGTTTGATAGATGGTATTGACAAAGAGTAGGGTGTGTGATTCCATGTATCCATGTACTTTACATCGCGCCATCTTGATCCGCAGTAAAAGTGTTGTCTTATCCGGCCATCGGCTTCTACCTCCCTGAACAGTAATCGGGGAGTGTTCCGTACTATGTTCCTTGATTAACAAGGAATATTTCCAGTAACCAGGCATTCCGGCCATTTGGTGTGAACAGAAAAAGCGTGTGCAGCTAGTTATATTATATTAGTGTGTAATGTAAGAAACATCTTCTGAAGAAAATAGTTCCTCCAAGGGTTCCTTTCTTCGGGTATGGTATGTCGACCATGGGCTGTGAGTCCGGATGCCGGTGATACACGGATGTCCATGGTTTTTAGGAACCAAGAATGGTGGGCTGGCAGGTAGCGCCTGGTTATTTTCACTTCTCTTGAGGCTGACCCATTATTTTCTGTAAGAACGCTAGCTTTTGGCTTCGCCCGTCTGAGGTACATATCCGGATTACCCAGGCGTAACAATCGCAGAGGTGGTCCCTTTACTTCCTAGTCGAACAATCGACAATGTAGAGGTAAACACAGGAGCCAGGCAACCCAGCTTAGCAAAGGACTTAAGTCAAATAGGTGCATATAATGGCTTGAAAGGTATGGGGAGGACATTAGTTCAAACAACATAAACGAGGTTGTGAGAGGAATATTGTAATTGGCCGCTTTAAAAGAAGCCCCCAGGTAAAGCTAGGTAGTACATTCGAAGATGTGTATAGTGGTGACCTGTCGTGATACAGTTTATCCAAACTCTAGGTCGGGAGGCTAAAGCTCCAAGAGTGAAACAAACAAAGATATAAAAAACAAATAAAAAATGAGGAGTATTGATGATGACGCCGGACTAGGTGTAGAAACGCTGAAGCCGAGCAGCGTTCCACGGATTGGGTTCGAGGCAGTTATCTGATGGGCTGCGAAGGTAGTATGCCCCTCCTGCATGCACTTCATCTATAATGAATGGGCCCTCCCATTTGAGTGAAAGCTTGTGCTTCTGCTTCTCTGGGAGGCGGAGGACGAGCTCTCCCACATTGTATGCCTTCGCCCGAACCTCTCGATTCTGGAGCATCGTGCTTGTTGTTGATAAAATGCGAAGCATGCCCGCGTGATGTCGCGCTCTCCTTCCAGGGCATCCAGGTCATCCTGCCGATCCAGCTCGGCCTCCATCTCTACGTACATGCATACTCTAGGTGCATCATGGATCAAATCACATGGGAGGACTGCTATGGTGTCGCACACCATAAATAACGGGGTGTATCCTGTTGAACGATTAGGAGTGCTGCGCAGGCCCCATAGCACGGAGTCTAGCTCCTCTACCCAGTGGTAATCTGATTCTTTGAGTGAGCGGATTAAATGAGGTTTTATGCCGCTCATAATTAGTCTGTTTGCTCGCTCTACCTACCCATTAGTTTGCGGGTGGTACACCGAAGCGTGGTCGAGCTTTATGCCCATCTTAGCACACCAATATTTAACCCCTTGTGCGGTAAAGTTAGACCCATTATTGTTGATTATGCTGTGGGGAACACCATAATGGTGTACGACACTAGATATGAAGTCAACAAGTGGTCCGGATTATGCAGAGGTTACCAGTTTTGCTTTGATTCACTTAGTGAATTTATCGACCATAACCAGTAGGTACTTCTTTTTCTTGGTCCCCCCTTTAAATGGTCTGACCATGTTAAGCCCCGGACTGCAAATGGCCAGGTTATTGGTATAGTCCGAAGAGCTGTGGGAGGCATATGGATTTGATTTGCAAATAGCTGGCACCCAACTCAATGTTGGACTACCGTATGCGCGTCTGCGTGAGCTGTGGGCCAGAAGAACCCTGCTCGGAAGGCCTTACTGACCAGGGCCCGAGCTGCTGCATGGTGGCCACCCATGTCGGCATGTATCTCAGCGAGAAGCTACTACCCCTCCTCTTCGGAGATGCACCTCTAAAGGACCCCCATAGTGCTCTTTTTATAGAGCTTGCCCTCGTGGACCTTGTATGCTTTAGAGCGCCGGACTATGAGTTGCGCCTCCATTTGATCATCGTGAAGTTCCTTTCGCCGGAGGTAGGCAAGCAAGGGCTCGGTCCATGGGGCGATTATGGCCATGATCTCGTGGGCCGAATGTGTTTCTTTGAGTACGGAGCCCCTGATGATGTAGTCATCGGGCTCAATTTCAGGGGGGTGATCTGGGCAGGCTCGTTGGTTGAGGTGCCGCTATCGCCGCCCTGCCATATCATGGATGGCTTGAGGAGCCTTTCTAGAAAGCTTTTTTTAGGGATTGGGTCGCGCTTGGTGCTCATGTGGGCAAGGACATCCGCGGCTTGCTTACTATCTCTAGAGACATGATGGAATTCTAGACCCTCGAATCGGGCTGACATCCTAAGGACGACGTTTCTATATGCTGCCATTTTCGGGCCTTTGTCGGGGGGAAATCGGCCTCCACGAGCACCTATGGGGACGGAGCCCCTTGTCGGTTCGGCGGGGGGCGGAGGTTGCACAAAGAGCAGATCGAGGCGACACACACACAACGATTTTACCCAGCTTCGGGCCGCACGGATGCGTAAAACCCTACTGCTACTTGTCTGGTTGATTCGAGTTCTTGCTCTGGAGCGCAAGAAGCTACAGTAAGTTGGAGCTGGACGTAGACGAGGGTCTACTGGGTGTCCTCCTTTTCGGGTCCCCCCTCCTACGTGCGCATGGGCCTCCTTTTATATGCTAAGGGGTTTCCCACAGGTAGCGACGCAGGTGAGGGTAAAAATGGCAAGACTGTGCGAACAGTGGCCGCACAGTGCTATCGCACCTAACTCTGACGGCGGGGGACAAAGGCATTAAATGCCCGTCTCGGTCGCCCGAACAGTGCCGAGGCGGACCGTTAGGGGCGCCTCCGCTTGCCACGGGGGCGACTCTGCCAACGTCGCATGCCATCGCGCGCCCCAGGTTGCGCGGTGCCCCGCCACGTGCCTCTGGGGAAGCTCCAGAGTGACGCGTGGGTAGGTGAGCTGGAGCGCATGCCTGAGGTGGTGGTTTGCCGCGGCAAGTGGCTTGCCGCGGTGGTTGTCTTGCCGCACCTGAGAGCTTGCCGCTCGTCAGGCCTTGCCGGGGTGCGCGGCGCGCCGCGGCGGGCTTCTCTTGGGGAGCCTTGGTTTGGCCGTCCCGGCGAGCTCCTCCCGCCGGGGCCTTGGTGCTTCGGCTGAGTCGTCCCGGCAAGCTCCTCTTGCCGGGGCCTTGTCACCTTGGCCCCGCGAGCTCCTCTTGCCGGACCTCGCCTTCTTGGCCTGGCAAGCTCCTCTTGCCGGGGCTTGGTCTTCTAGGCTCGATCACTTGGCCTTCGTCCGGCCCAGAAAGGGCCGTGGAGACTCTTGTCGCTCCCCTGGCAAGCCTTGCCGCGGGACGCTACTACTGCCCGTGCACAAGTTCGGGGTACTAAGGTACCCCTACTTTAGTACACCGACAGGAGCCCCCGGGTCTGGGCCATACACGGTGCCGAGCGTTGTTGGGCCAGGCCCTAACAGTGCACGGGCACGCGTGGCCTGGGTTGCGCTGCTCCTTAACTCCGTGCCCGTCGCGCCCTCCCCAAGTGGCGCGCGCTTATCGCGGCGTCGTGGGGGGCGAGGCGTGCGAGGCGTGCGTGACGTGGGTGGCGTGCGCGGGGCTTGAGGCCCGCAGGCATGCGTCACGTCGGGCACGATTCCTTTATTTGGAAAGGCGAAACGTCCGCCCCCACTTTCAAGTGGGGGGGGGAGACGTGGAGGCGCGGCTTGGTGAACGAACGGGGTCGAGGCGCGGCTTTCGGGGCGCCCGCCCCCACGATCACGGGGTGGGGAGAGGTCGCCTCATCTGTCGCCTCGGCCCTGCTCGCCCGCCACGCGTCCTCCATACGCTTGGGGTTGCGGTGGTGGAGGCAGGGAACCGGGCCGACGCGGGTCGAAGTAGAGGGTCGGCCCCGTCGCCTGCCCTTCCTCTGCTTTGATTGGTTGGGCGGGGCGGCCGAGCCCCCACTCCGCCCCTTTATAAGGAGCGGAAGGGGGTGATGAGGGTCCGCACTCCTTCCTTCTTTCTTCTCTTAGATCCCTGGTCCCCTCTCCCCAACTGTCATGGAGAAAGGGAACCCTGGCCCTTCTTCGGTGGCGGCAAGGGTTGCCGCCAGGCAGCGCGCCCCTCCTCCCCTTGCACCCGTGGTGACGGAGCCAACCGTAAGGGGAAGGGGGAGGGGGCGAGGTCGTGGACGGGGCCGAGGTGCTCGAGGCGGGCGGGGCGGCGCGCCGGCCTCGCCTCCGCCGGCGGCTCCGTTTCTCCCGGCGGTTCATCTCGGGGACGACCCCGGCGAGTTCATCATCAGGCTGCGTCGGGCGCCTCGCCGTCGCCTCCGCCTCCCGGCTCCCTTCATGGACGTCCTGGAAGCGGAGCAACACGAGACGCTGAGACTGCGCATGAGGGGCTGCGGGATCAGCGGTACGCGAGTCCACGTCGAATCCCGAGCCCCTGGCGTGATGTATCTTGGCTGAGGGTGGAAGTCGTTCGCCCGGATCCGCAGCTTGATGGAGGGGTTCACCCTCCATTTTAAGCTGATGGAGGGTGATCTCCTCTCTGTCAAGGTCTTCGGGGACCTCGGCACCCGGGCCCGGTGCTGCGTGGATAGCTCCTCCGACAGCGAAGGCTCCTCCTCGAGCGAGAGTGACGAGGAGGGGAGCGACAGCGACGACGAGGGGAGCGGTCGCCGGGATGACGGGTCCAACTAGGTGCCGGTCGCAGCTCCGCGTGGCACCGGCGACCCCCATCGTCCGCGTCGCTGGCGCCGTGAACTCCCCGGTGTCGTCTCCTTGGGTGGCTGGCGTAGGGAGGCTGCGGAAAAGGAAGAGGTCGGGCGGCAAGGCCGCTGCCTCATCTTCCAGCTTCGCCCCAGGCGCCGCCACCACCCCTGCTCGCGGCGACGACCACCAGGGTCTTCTCTCCGGCCCGGCAAGCTCCTCTTGCCGGGGCTTCGTCTTCCCGGGCGGCCGGAGTGGCGAGGCTGCGGAAGAGGCCGGCGGCAAGGCCGTCAACTCGGAGTACGAGGGCTAGACGCCCTCGACAGCGTGTTGACGTCCCGCAGCCTCCTTTTCGAGCTCCGCCTCCGACGTCGCCATCTCCATCCGGCCTCCGGAGCCCCCGAGCGGAGCCCCGGATGCTCTCTTGGCGTCTTCTGCCACCCGTAGCTCATCTAGGCGCCCCTTTCGCCCTTTTCGCCTCCTTGCCCTACCTCCTGAGGAGAGAGACAAGAAAGGGATCACGGGCACCTTATCTCTTTTTATCTTGTAAGCCCTCGGGCCTTAATTGTGTTTAAATCTTGTAATCCCATCTTTCATGTTTTTCATTCTCTCTGAGCTGTACCTGAGTGGAATGTTTTTAATGAAAAGGGAGTGTTTGCCGGACCATTTTTCTCGCGGGTACATCCCGCGGCAAGGAGCGAACCCTTTGCATCGTTAAGATAGACACTTCCCCGCCCGGCAACGGACCCTGCCGTCTCCCCGCGCCCCTTGGCCCTCCTCACGCTCTTGGCGGAGGCAGGGAGAAGGCGGGTTCTGGCCCTTCGCTTCCTCCTCTTGCCGCCGCGGCTACTATCAGAAGCGGGCCCTGGGAACGCGCTCCGAGGATTGTCGCTTAAGAGAGCACGACAGCTTTTAGGAGGAAGCAAGGTTTTCGCATTCCGCAGCTCACGAGAGAATGCATGATAAGGGATGTAAAGACTTATCTGAGGTTGCAGCCCCCGGCAACTCTGGCTTGCCGGGGCGCGGGTGCTGGCTCGCCCTTCTCCCCTTCTTCGTCCTTGAGCGGCTCGGCAAGGGTATGCAACTCCTGCGAGCCAAAGGGAAAGGACGGGAAAAAGACGCGGACTCGACCTCTAAGTTAGGGGTTAGCAACTGTTAGGCACTATCAACCCTAACCAAGGACGAGACTCGACTCAGCATGCATGCTAAAACTTGGGGGCGCCAGCGCTTCATTGCTGCCAGGGTCTGCGCCTGGCTTTGTACAAAGGATTACATGCAACTGCGGCAAGACTTTTGTACAAAGAGTTGGTTGCCGGACGGGGTCCGACAACCGCGCCTTACGGGTAAAACTTGCGAAGATGCTCAATGTTCCAGGAATTGCTCACCGGAGTACCATCTTCGGTCTCGAGGCGGACGGCGTCGGGCCTCGTGACTCGTTTCACCCGGTAAGGGCCTTCCCACTTCGGTGTCAACTTGTTGTGTATCTTGGCCGACTGAACGCGCCGAAGAACAAGGTCGCCTTCCTCGAGGCTCCTGGCTTTAACTTTGCGGCTATGATAGCGACGCAGAGCTTGCTGGTAGCGAGCGGATCGCACAGCAGCCTGGAGACGATCCTCCTCGAGGAGCAGTGCGTCGTCTTCACGCGACCGCTCTTGCTCAAGCTCATCATAAGCGAGCACTCGAGGTGACCCGTATACGAGTTCCGTGGGGGTAACTGCTTCTGCTCCATAGACTAGAGCAAATGGTGTCTGGCCGGTGGCTCGATTTGGCGTCGTTCTGACCGACCAAAGAACCGCCGGCAGCTCCTCGATCCAGTTCCGTCCGCGCTTGAGCAGCCTGTCAAAACTTCTGGTCTTGAGCCCGCGCAGTACCTCGGCGTTGGCCCTTTCCGCTTGACCGTTGCTCCGGGGATGAGCAACCGAAGCGAAGCAGACGTTGGTGCCGAGGTCTTGGGTGTACTGCATGAAAGCGTGGCTTGTGAACTGCGTACCGTTGTCGGTGATGATCCTGTTGGGGATCCCGAAGCGGCAAACAATCGACCTGAAGAATTTGATCGCGGACTGGGCTGTCACCTTCCTCACCGATTCCACTTCTGGCCACTTTGTGAACTTGTCGATGGCAACGAACAAGTACTCAAAGCCCCCGACGGCTCAGGGGAAGGGGCCGAGGATATCGAGCCCCCAGACCGAGAAGGGCCAGGACAAAGGGATCATCTGGAGAGCTTGAGCTGGCTGGTGTATCTTCTTGGAATGGAACTGGCACGCTTCACACTTGGTTACTTGTGCAGTTGCATCCTGGAGGGCTGTTGGCCAGAAGAAACCTTGCCGGAACGCTTTGTCGGCAAGTGCTCTAGCGCCAATGTGGTGTCCACATATGCCTCCGTGTATCTCCGCCAACAGCTCCTGTCCGTCTTCCCGGTGAATGCACTTCAATTTCACCCCATTGCGTCCTCTTCTGTACAGTGCGCCGTCGACGAACTGGTACATACTGGACTGTCGGGCTACTCTTTCCGCTTCTTCTTGTTCTTCGGAAAGTTCTCCTGTCTGGAGGAAACGGACGATCTGCTGTGCCCACGTCGGAGCCTGTGGCTCGACGACGAGGACTAAAGGCATGTCGGCGGCTGCGGGAACATCAGCTTCTATGGCGAGGACTTGGGGCTCAGCCAGAGCTTGACGTTCCCCGGCAAGCTTGCCGGGGCATGGCTTGCCGGGAGCGCCTACTTCGTCGGGACAAACCCTGGGGCTTGCCGGAGCGGGCAGCTCCTCAGCACTCTTGGCGTCGATCTTGGGGACTCTCTTGGCGGTGGCTTCGGGAAGCTCTGCCAGGAAATGGTCACCGGAGACCGATTTTCTCTTCTTGCTTGGCCCAGTCGATGGTGTCACGGATGGCTGAGACAGCTTGAGCACAAAAGTCCCTGGTTCCACAGGTAGCTTTAGTGCGGCGCATTTTGACAGGCCGTCGGCGATGTCGTTCTCTGCTCTTGGAACGTATTCCATTCGCAAGCCGTCAAAGCGCTCTTCCAGCTTCCTCACTTCATCAACGTAAGCCTCCATCAACGGGCACTGGTAATCCTTGTTCACTTGGCGGACGACGAGCTGCGAGTCACCCCTGACAATGAGCTTCTTGATCCCAAGTTCCGCCGTGATCCTGAGACCGGCGAGCAAACCTTCATACTCTGCCGTATTGTTGGTTGCTTGCTCCTTGGGAAAGTGCATCTGGACGATGTACTTGAGGTGCTCTCTGGTGGGCGCGATGAGCAGCACGCCGGCACCAGCGCCTTCCAGCGAAAAGGCACCATCAAAGTACATCAGCCACTCTTTGGTTGCTTCCTTGCCGGGGATGCTCGTCTCTGGAATTTCTTCGTCCGGTGTCGGCGTCCACTCTGCTATGAACTCTGCCAATGCTCTGCTCTAGATGGTCGATGTGCTCTCGAACTTGAGGCCAAAGCATGACAGTTCTAGTGCCCACTCGACGATCCTGCCTGTTGCTTCGGGATTCTGCAGTATCCTCTTAAGCGGAAAGCGAGTGACCACTGTGATCTCGTGTGCTTGGAAGTAATGGCGCAGCTTCCTGGAGGCCATGAGGAGGCCGAAGAGCAATTTCTGCACACCAGAGTACCTCGACCTAGCCCCCTGCAGGAGGGAACTGACGAAGTAAACTGGGCGCTGCACCATCCTCTTCTTCTGCACTTCCCCTTGCGCTTGCGCGGATTCGCCTTTGCCGGGGCCAGAGCTTGTCGGGGAAGCCCCCCGCTTGTCGTCGGACGCACTTGCCGTGGTTGTTGGCTCGTCATCAGCTTCCCTCTCCGCTACTAACGCAACACTAACCACTTGATTGGTTGCCTCTAGGTAGAGCAGCAACTTCTCTTGCGGTCTAGGCGCGACAAGTACAGGAGCGGAGGACAGGTATTTCTTCAAGTCTTGCAGCGCAGCCTCCGCTTCCGGAGTCCATTTTACTGGACCTGCCTTTTTCAAGATTTTGAAAAACGGCAGGGCGCGTTCCGCAGACCTGGAAATAAACGTGCTGAGAGCCGCCACGCAGCCGGCAAGTCTTCGCACGTCCTTGACACACGTTGGTGCTTCAATATGCTCGATGGCCTTGATCTTGTCGGGGTTGGCTTCGATCCCACGCTGAGACACGAAGAACCCGAGAAGCTTGCCGGAGGGAACTCCGAACACGCACTTCTCGGGGTTGAGCTTGAGGCTGATCTTGCGCAAGTTCGCAAAGGTCTCTTCCAAGTCTTGAACCAAGGTTGCCTTGTCTCTGCTCTTGACCACAATGTCGTCCATGTAGGTGATGAGGACATCAATACCATTGTTACATCCACAGCCCCTGCTGCTATACATACTGGACCAATTACTAGAGCTCGCGCACGCCAATTAAATTACCAGGTACTTTCGTTTCTTGGTAATGATTCTAATGTTCATGAGAATATGATACTGCCTAAATTGGATACATTTGTTTTGCTTACAAGTGAAGGGCCTAGCTTGGAGAAGGATGAACATTGGAGCAAGAACATGCATGGAGTTGATGGCATGCGCAAGGGGATCAAGAACGGAGTTACAAGTGATGATTTCAGGACTTTGAAGCCACCATAAGGAGTGAATGAAGCCTTGGACGAAATATACAAGATGCCACTTCATAATATTCGTCCATAGGCTATTCTAGGTGCTGCGTCACCTTATTTTTGGGCCAGGCCCATGTAATTTCGAAATACTTAAGTATAGGCTATTTTTAGAGTCCGTATGTGTGGGGAAACAAGAGTTAGGGTTGGTTTCGGACCCCACCATCAGGGGCCACGAAATTCCCTCCTCTTCCTCCATATATACAGCCCTTAGGGCGTCGTTTAGACTTTGGGTTTTGTTTAGATCAAAAGTTCGCCATAGCTGCAACTTCGCATACTTCGTTTGTGTTCAACGACCAGACCAAGGCGTCACAGAACCCCACCTTCGTTAATAAAGCTTTCCTCTTTTATTCGCAATATCCAGATTGCAATCTTAGTTTCTTGCTTGTTCTTCGTTTGCTCGCAGGAAACAGGCCCTCGAGGTCAGGTTGATCGTGCTCCGGCGTGGTCAATAACCCTCGGAAGTTGGTTTAGCGATTGCTAAGGCGCGACGTCTCGCACGTTCGTAGTCGGATCGTCAAGGTCGACTCCCACAGAAACGATAGCGACCATCTCATCGAAACATCGGGACACCTTTGCCTCTATCAAGTGGTATCAGATTTTCAGGTTGCTCGGTGAGATTTTACAGTTTTTCGTAGTTTAGATCGAGTCTGTTCTTCATACCTATAGTCCACGAAAAAGCCAAAAAAAAATTAGGGTTAGTTCATCATATCCGAACCAATCTGAGCCTTTGCATAATCTTTTCTGTATTTGCTTTGTTGAATTTGCGGTTGCATCGTCGTGTCAAGTTGCTGGTCTTAGCGTCTAGTCTTTTAGAGTTTCGAGTTCTGGTCATATTAGTCACGCCGCCGCCGCACCATCATCATTGTCCCTGCCATCTTCCACCACCGCTTATCCGCCCCTGTTCCGAGTCCATATACCACCACCGCTCCGAGTCCATATACCACCACCGCTTATCCGCCACCGCTCCGAGTCCATATACCACCACCGCTCCGAGTCCATATACCACCACCGATCCGTATCCATATATCACCGTCACTTCGAGTCCATCTCATATTAGGTTTGCTTTCGAGATCCATCTGTTGCCAGATTTGTGTTTCCTTGGTTGAGTAGGTTTAGGATTCCATCAATCTTTTGCCGTCCGTAGAAGATGTTGGTTTCCAAAAAAAAAAAAAAAGAGTCTGGAAACCACCCTCCGTTTAGGCCCAAAATTTTCCAAAAACGCACTTGACAAAAAAATTTCTGGCTATCCTATTTTTAGGTGTTTCTTAGCCTTTTGAGACAGTCGCCGTTATTGAAAGTTTTTTTTGAGCCGTTTCCAGTTTTTGGGTCCGGGCAGTCGAAAAAAAAAATTCGCAAAAAAAATTCGTGTCTATCCTGTCAGTTTGACCTGGGAAGAGTTTTGAGACACTCGCCATTATTGTGATTTTTCGCAAAAAAAAAAGAATAAGCAAAAAAAAAAGAGTGCCAAAAAAAAAACAGGGCGAAAAAAAGAAATCCAGAGTGTGCTTTTCCCTGTGTTTACGTGCAGCGCCGTGATTTTGTTGGTGTTCTAGGCTCGCGTCTCTAGCACGGTCTAGCCTAGGACCAGCACAGTACCGTCGTTGAGCGTTTATTCAACTTTGCATCTCTGAATTGATTATTGCTGACCCTTTTTGCTACCATACTATAAGCCTTCCCAGCTCCACATACATCTACTTCGTGCGTTTGACTCTCCCTGGCAATCACTCTATCCAAGTTTTTGAGAGTTTTGACTACAACGGCTCCCGATCACCGCCTGCTGCTGGGTAAGAACTGGTAAGAATTTGAGATTTGCTTGACGGATTTGTGACACCACCACCACCTCTTGTTAGTACTCTGTAGGATCATATTCTTGTGTGTTTCTATTGCTGCTAACCATGCCAGGATCACAAGCCGACGAGACTGACTGGGAGAACTTGACGAACAAGGAGCTTCATGATAAGTTTCAGCAAATGATGAGTGGACAGGTGCAAGATGTGCTAAACAGATTTGACGAGGCCATGGAGAAGATAGATGGCATGGAGAAGACGTTCGAAACAAAGCTCGATAACAGATTTAATGAACTGCTTGCGCGTCTTCCACCAACGGCTGCACCTGCCGCACCTCTGCAACAACAGCAACAACAACGAATACCTCCAGGTCGGGAAGCAGCCCTTCGCCGAGCGATCCGTGTCCCTCTTCAGCCTGGCCAAACTACTGGTGCTGCTGTTGATACTTCTGTGGCTCCTGCTGCTGATGCGGAGGAGGATGATTATGTGGGAGATTATGAGGATGAGGTTGATGACAATCAGAACTACGTGCAACCACCAGCACCACAACCACCAGGTCGTCCACATGCAAATAATGGTAATGTTAGGGCTCCCCCTCAGGTACGAGATCATGACCATCTCCCTAAACTGAAATTGAATATTCCACCATTTGAGGGTAGATATGTTCCTGATATATATCTTACTTGGGAGTTAGAAACTGAACAACGATTTACATGTTTACAATATCCTGAGGAGAGACGTGTTCCTGCTGCTGTTTGTGCTTTCACTAGCTTTGCATGTGTTTGGTGGTCTGAATATTGTAGATTATATCCTGTTCCAGCTACTTGGGCTGCTTTGAAAACTGCTATGCGTACTCGTTGGGTTCCACCATATTATCAACGTGAATTACTTCAAAAATTGCAGCGCTTAAGACAAGGAAAAAATTCTGTAGAAGAATATTATCAGGAATTACAAACTGGCTTGATTAGATGTGGTATTGTTGAGGCGAATGAAGCTATGCTTGCACGTTTTCTGGGTGGATTAAATAGAGAGATTCAGACCATTCTAGACTATAAGGATTATAATAATACCACTCGTTTATTCCATCTTGCTTGTAAAGCTGAACGTGAAGTGCAGGATCGACAGGCATTGGCGCGGACTAACTTTTCTGCAGGTCGACCTTCATCATGGACACCACGTGCATCATCTACTTCCACACGTTCTGCTACACCGGCACCTCCGTCAGCTGCCACCTCCAACCGTGATACAAGAAAGCAGGCACAACCACCACTATCTGCCAAGAGCACACCTGCCGGGCCTGCACAGAGCTCTGCTTCTTCCATGGCGTCTACAGGGCACACAAGTGATATTATTTGTCGTCGTTGTAAGGGAAGAGGACATTTTGCGCGCGAATGCACATCTCAGCGTGTGATGATTTCTACTGAGGATGGTGGGTATGAGTCCGCTAGTGACTATGATGAGGAGACTTTGGCTCTTCTTACACATGAAGAACACGGTGGCGATGATTCTGATCATGAGACGCAATACATGGCTGCTGAAGATGCTGACAGGTATGAATGTTTAGTTGCTCAACGTGTTTTGAGTGTGCAGGTCACGCAAGGTGAGCAAAATCAGAGGCATAATTTGTTCCATACAAAGGGAGTTGTGAAGGAACGTTCTGTTCGCGTCATCATAGATGGAGGGAGCTGCAACAACTTGGCTAGCATGGAGATGGTGGAGAAGCTGTCCCTCACCACAAGACCACATCCACATCCTTACTACATCCAATGGTTCAACAACAGCGGTAAGGTTAAGGTAACACGTACTGTTCGTGTGCATTTTAGTATCTCTACATATGCTGATTATGTTGATTGTGATGTGGTACCCATGCAAGCATGTTCCTTATTACTTGGTAGACCATGGCAATTTGATAAAAATTCTGTACACCATGGTAGAAACAATCAGTATACTCTCGTTCATAAGGACAAAAATATTACTTTGCTTCCTATGACTCCTGATTCCATTTTGAAAGATGATATTAATCGAGCTAATAAAGCAAAACAGGAGCAAAATAAGAGTGAAAATCAGATTGTGGCAAAAGAATTTCAGCAACAAATGAAGCCTAATAATAAACCATCTAGTGTTGCTTCTGAAATTAAATTGAAAAGTGCATGTTTATTTGCCACCAAATCTGATATTGATGATCTAGATGTTAGCAAATCTGTTTGCTATGCTTTTGTGTGCAAAGAGGTATTATTTTCATTCGAGGACGTGCCTTCCTCTTTGCCTCCTGCTGTTACTAACATTTTGCAGGAGTTCGCTGACGTCTTTCCACAAGACGTGCCACCGGGATTACCACCTATTCGAGGGATTGAGCATCAGATTGACTTAATTCCCGGTGCATCATTACCCAACCGCGCACCATACCGTACCAATCCAGAGGAGACGAAGGAGATTATGCGTCAAGTACAAGAGCTACTCGACAAAGGTTATATACGCGAATCTCTTAGTCCTTGTGCTGTTCCTATTATTCTAGTGCCGAAAAAGGATGGTACCTCGCGTATGTGTGTTGATTGTAGAGGCATTAATAATATTACTATTCGTTATCGCCATCCTATTCCTAGGCTAGATGATATGCTTGATGAATTGAGTGGCTCTACAATATTCTCCAAAGTTGATTTGCGTAGTGGATACCATCAAATTCGTATGAAATTGGGAGATGAATGGAAAACAGCTTTTAAAACTAAGTTTGGTTTATATGAGTGGTTAGTCATGCCTTTTGGGTTAACTAATGCACCTAGTACTTTCATGAGACTAATGAACGAAGTTTTACGTGCTTTCATTGGACGATTTGTGGTAGTCTATTTTGATGATATACTGATTTATAGCAAATCTTTGGAAGAACATTTGGAACATTTACGTGCTGTTTTTAATGCTCTACGTGATGCACGTTTGTTTGGTAACCTTGGGAAGTGCACCTTTTGCACCGACCGAGTATCTTTTCTTGGCTATGTTGTTACTCCACAGGGAATTGAAGTTGATAAAGCCAAGATTGAAGCTATTGAGAGTTGGCCGCAGCCCAAAACGGTCACACAAGTGAGGAGTTTTCTTGGCCTTGCTGGTTTCTATAGGCGTTTTGTGAGAGATTTCAGCACCATTGCTGCACCTCTCAACGAGCTTACAAAGAAGGATGTGCCTTTTGTTTGGGGTACCGCACAGGAAGAAGCCTTCACAGTATTGAAAGATAAGTTGACACATGCTCCTTTACTTCAACTTCCTGATTTTAATAAGACTTTTGAGCTTGAATGTGATGCTAGTGGAATTGGATTAGGAGGTGTGTTATTACAAGATGGCAAACCTGTTGCATACTTTTCTGAAAAATTGAGTGGGCCTAGTCTGAACTATTCTACTTATGATAAAGAATTATATGCTCTTGTTCGGACTTTAGAAACATGGCAACATTATTTATGGCCCAAAGAATTTGTTATACATTCTGATCATGAATCTTTGAAACACATTAAAAGTCAAGCTAAACTGAACCGTAGACATGCTAAATGGGTTGAATTCATTGAGACTTTCCCTTATGTCATTAAACACAAGAAGGGTAAAGAAAATGTTATTGCTGATGCATTGTCTCGTCGTTATACTATGCTTTCACAACTTGACTTTAAAATATTTGGTTTGGAGACCATCAAAGATCAATATGTGCATGATGCTGAATTTAAAGATGTGTTGCAGAATTGTAAAGAAGGAAGAACATGGAACAAGTTCGTCGTTAACGATGGATTTGTGTTTCGTGCTAACAAGCTATGCATTCCAGCTAGCTCCGTTCGTCTTTTGTTGTTGCAGGAGGCGCATGGAGGAGGACTAATGGGACACTTTGGCGTGAAGAAGACAGAGGATATACTTGCTACACATTTCTTTTGGCCAAAGATGAGAAGGGATGTTGAGCGTTTTGTTGCTCGCTGCACTACATGTCAAAAAGCTAAGTCACGACTCAATCCTCATGGTTTATATATGCCTTTTCCTGTACCTAGTGTTCCTTGGGAGGATATATCTATGGACTTTGTTTTAGGTTTCCCTCGAACAAAGAAGGGGAGGGATAGCATATTTGTTGTCGTGGATAGATTCTCGAAAATGGCACACTTTATACCATGTCATAAAAGCGATGATGCTGTTAATGTTGCTGATTTGTTCTTTCGTGAAATTATTCGCTTGCATGGTGTGCCAAATACTATTGTTTCAGATCGTGATACTAAATTTCTTAGCCACTTTTGGAGATGTTTATGGGCTAAGTTGGGGACTAAACTGCTTTTTAGTACTACTTGTCACCCCCAAACTGATGGACAAACTGAAGTAGTCAATAGAACATTGTCTACTATGCTTAGGGCTGTTTTGAAGAATAATAAGAAAATGTGGGAAGAATGCTTGCCTCATATTGAATTTGCTTATAATCGTTCATTGCATTCTACTACTAAGATGTGCCCTTTTGAAATTGTGTATGGTTTCCTACCTCGTGCACCTATTGATTTGTTGCCTCTTCCATCTTCGGAGAAGGTTAATTTTGATGCTAAAGAACGTGCTGAATTGATTTTAAAAATGCATGAGTTAACTAAGGAAAACATTGAGCGTATGAATGCTAAATATAAACTTGCTGGAGATAAGGGTAGAAAACATGTTGTCTTTGCACCTGGTGATCTTGTTTGGTTACATTTGCGTACGGATAGGTTTCCTAATTTGCGCAAATCAAAGCTAATGCCACGTGCTGATGGTCCATTTAAGGTGTTAGAGAAAATAAATGATAATGCATATAAACTTGAGCTGCCTGCAGATTTTGGGGTTAGTCCCACTTTTAACATTGCAGATTTGAAGCCTTATTTGGGTGAGGAAGATGAGCTTCCGTCGAGGACGACTTCATTTCAAGAAGGGAAGGATGATGAGGACATCAATACCATTGTTACATCCACAGCCCCTGCTGCTATACATACTGGACCAATTACTAGAGCTCGCGCACGCCAATTAAATTACCAGGTACTTTCGTTTCTTGGTAATGATTCTAATGTTCATGAGAATATGATACTGCCTAAATTGGATACATTTGTTTTGCTTACAAGTGAAGGGCCTAGCTTGGAGAAGGATGAACATTGGAGCAAGAACATGCATGGAGTTGATGGCATGCGCAAGGGGATCAAGAACGGAGTTACAAGTGATGATTTCAGGACTTTGAAGCCACCATAAGGAGTGAATGAAGCCTTGGACGAAATATACAAGATGCCACTTCATAATATTCGTCCATAGGCTATTCTAGGTGCTGCGTCACCTTATTTTTGGGCCAGGCCCATGTAATTTCGAAATACTTAAGTATAGGCTATTTTTAGAGTCCGTATGTGTGGGGAAACAAGAGTTAGGGTTGGTTTCGGACCCCACCATCAGGGGCCACGAAATTCCCTCCTCTTCCTCCATATATACAGCCCTTAGGGCGTCGTTTAGACATTGGGTTTTGTTTAGATCAAAAGTTCGCCATAGCTGCAACTTCGCGTACTTCGTTTGTGTTCAACGACCAGACCAAGGCGTCACAGAACCCCACCTTCGTTAATAAAGCTTTCCTCTTTTATTCGTAATATCCAGATTGCAATCTTAGTTTCTTGCTTGTTCTTCGTTTGCTCGCAGGAAACAGGCCCTCGTGGTCAGGTTGATCGTGCTCCGGCGTGGTCAATAACCCTCGGAAGTTGGTTTAGCGATTGCTAAGGCGCGACGTCTCGCACGTTCATAGTCGGATCGTCAAGGTCGACTCCCACAGAAACGATAGCGACCATCTCATCGAAACATCGGGACACCTTTGCCTCTATCAGTAGGCCTCCACATTCCTGTGGATCTGTGGCTCGAAAGCAGTGTGGAAAACCCTCGCAAACGTCGAGCCTGCGTTCTTCAGTCCAAAATGCATCCGCACAAAATAGTACGTGCCGCATGGAGTGATGAACGCAGTCTTCTCTTCATCTTCTTTGGTCATGAAAATCTGGTGGTACCCAGAGTAGGCGTCGAGGAATGAAAGCAGGCCACATCCGGCCGTGGAGTCAACAATCTGGTCGATGCGCGGCAAAGGAAATGGATCTTTAGGGCAAGCTCTGTTGACATCGGTGAAATCGATGCAAAGCCTCCACTTCCCGTTTGCTTTGCGCACGACAACAGGATTGGCCAACCACGTCGGATGGAGCACGCCTCTAACGAGGCCTGCTGCTTCCAACTTCCTAATCTCCTCCGCGATAAACTCTTGGCGCTCCACCGCTTGTTTCCTGACTTTTTGCTTGACGGGCCGCGCATGAGGACAGACGGCAAGGTGGTGCTCAATCACTTCCCTGGGAACGCCGGGGATGTCAGATGGTTGCCAGGCAAACACATCGACATTCGCCCGCAGGAAAGCAACGAGCGCGCTTTCCTATTTGGGGTCGAGAGTGGCACTGATGGTGAAGGTACCACCAGTGCCGTCCTCCTTGGCGGGCACCTTCTTGGTCGCTGGTGGAGCAGCCGTCGTCTTCTTGTGTTTATCGGCGGGGCTCGATGGTGCGTCCTCAACGGCAGCGCAGTGCTCTGAAGAGGCGCGCTTGCCGGAGTGGGCACCAGAGCATTCGCCGGGTTTGGCCTTCTTGCTGGGAGAGCTCAATGGCACGTCCTCGATGGAAGCGCAGCACTCCGAGGAGGCGCGCCCGCCGGAGTGGGCGCCAGAGCATTCGCCGGGCTTGGCCTTCTTGCCGGCGGGGCTCGATGGCATGTCCTCGACGGCAGCGCAGCACTCCGAAGAGGCGCGCTTGCCGGAGTGGGCGCCAGAGCACTTGCCGGGCTTGGTCTTCTTGCCGGCGGGGCTCGATGGCACGTCCTCGATAGCAGCGCAGCACTCCGAAGAGGCGCGCTTGCCGGAGTGGGCGCCAGAGCACTTGCCGGGCTTGGTCTTCTTGCTGGCGGGGCTCGATGGCACGTCCTCGACGGCAGCGCAACACTCCGAAGAGGCGCGCTTGCCGGAGTGGGCGCCAGAGCACTTGCCGGACTTCTTCTTTCCCCCGGAAGCTCCAGCGGCAAGTGGGCCGCGGGCCGTTGCTGCTGTTGCGTCCCGGTATATTTGGTCGGCGCAGATAAGGGCATCCTTCTTGTTGCCGGGGACAGAAATGACGCTTATCGGGCCAGGCATCTTGAGCATGTTATACGCGTAGTGAGAGGCCGCCATGAACTTGGCGAGCGCTGGTCGGCTGAGGATCCCGTTGTAAGGCAACGGAAAGTCGGCGACGTCAAAGGTGACCCTCTCAGTCCTGAAATTCAGCTCGCTGCCAAATGTTACCGGCAGCGTGATCTTTCCCTTCGGCTTGCTCCTTCCCGGGTTGATTCCTTGGAATGTGCCGGTTTCTTCGAGCTCGATGTCGGGAACTTGGAGTCTCCGGAGAACAGCAGAGGAGATCAGATTCAAGCCGGCCCCGCCGTCAACTAGCATCTTAGTGACCTTGAGGTTGCGGATCGTTGGGGAAACCAATATCGGCAAGCACCCGACCGCGGTTGTGCGATCAGGGTGGTGCTCAATGTCGAAGATGATAGGCGTGCTGGACCATCTCAGGGGTCTGCGTGACTCGACGGGTGGCTCCGCTGCATTGACCTCCCGCACCCACCGTTTAAGCTGGTGGAGGGAAGCGTGCAGGGAGGCACCGCCGTCCACACACAAGACCTCAGTGGCTTTCTGAAACTCCTGCTCGCTGGTCTCGGGGTCTTCCATGTCTTCGTCATCGTCATCGTCTTCGTCCTTGTCGCGTCCCCGGGGAGGTCTGTCTGCTTGCCGCTGCTTTTCCTTGCCGCGGCGCTCCCCCGGGCCGGGACGCTTCGTGCCGGATCCCCCGCCGCCCGCTTGGGCTCTCTCCTTGTCGCGTCGTGCGTACTCGGCTTTCTGCAGCTCGACGAGTCGCTCGACTTGCTTGCAACTCTGGAGGTCGTGGCCCCTGGTACGGTGGATCTTGCAGTACTTCTTGTCGGTACCGTCCCGCTTATCGGCAGCAGCCACCGCCCGGCAGTTGGCGCACCCGACAACCTCCTTGCCGGGGCCTCCCGCCTGGGCTTTCTTGGCGGAGCCTTCGCTGCCGGACTTCTCGACAACCAGTACCTCTGGGTTTTTCTTCTTTTTGCCGTTCCGCCGCCGGCCTCTCCTTGCCGGGGCGGTACCTTCACTGTCGGATTCTCCTTCTCCAACACTTTCTCCGGGGAGCTTCCTTCCCTCCCCAGCGCGTGCACACTTGTCGGCCAGGGCGTAAAGCTCGCTGACCTCCTTGATTTTGCACATCGCCATCTCCTCCCGCATCCTGCGGTTGCGCATGTTCTGGTGGAACGCGCTGATCACCGCGGCGGGGTGGACGTCTGGGATGTTGTAGTGCACACGGCTGAACCTCTGGATGAACTTGCGCAAAGGCTCCCCCTCCTTCTGAACAAGCAGATGAAGGTCGCTTGCCTGGCCATGGGGTTTGTGGCCGCCCGTGAAGGCGCCAACGAACTGATGGCATAGATCTGGCCAGGAGGAGATGGAGCCGTCCGGCAAGTGCATGAGCCAGGATCTGACGTTGGGCTTGAGTACCAGCGGGAAGTAGTTGGCAAGGATCTTGTTGTCCCGTCCCCCGGCAGCCTGCACCGCAATGGTGTAGACGCTGAGGAACTCCGATGGGTGCGACTTGCCGTCGTACTTCTCGGGCACGTCGGGCTTGAAGTTCTTCGTGATGGGCCACTGGACTTGCCGCAGCTCGCGGGCGAACGCGGGGCAGCCTACCGAATACGGCAGTTCGCCTGGTTTCCCCGGTGCGTGCATGTCTCCAGAGGGCTCAACGCGCTGGTCTGATTGACGCCGCGCCTCTCTTCTGCGCTCGATGCGGGTTCGAGCGTCTTCTTCCCTTCGTTCGTGAAGGACTTGGCGTTGGTCGCGGCGAGTTCGCGGGTTCGACGACGCGGTGGAGTCGTTGTCGAGGTGAGCCCGGCGAGTAGGCGACCGCGGCTTCTGGGGCGGGGAGTGCACGGTGGTCGCACCCCCGCCATTCTTGGCGCCATCGGTTCTCGCCTGGGTGACTGGCCGCGGCTGCAACGCGCTGTGCTGCCGCGGAGTGTCGCCGTTGGCGAAACCGATGAGGCTCTGGATGGTTGCCCTCCAGTCGTCGAGCTTGTCCGCCGTCGGAGGATAGTCTAGGAGTAGCTGAGCTCGCGCGAGAGCTTCCGCTGGGGTGGCGGGCAGAGGCGGCGAACGGCGCGAGGAGCGGGATGTGCTCGAACTCCTAACTATGTTAGAAGGAGCAGCACCCGGTCCAGGCAGCCGCGCGACGCTCGTTCCGGCACGCTGGATCGCATGCTGGTCCTGAGCGCCTTGGGACCCACCAGCACGGTCTGGGTCCAGCGAGCGTATGGTACCATGGGTACCATGACGCTACTGGTTTCGCGCCTCCTGAGAGGGGCGCGGGGCGAGCTCGGACGTCGCGGGACCAAGAACTGGTTCGACGGCGCCCGTTCCTCCGCCGGCGTCCTCCCCACCACCCGTGCGCTCCATGGGCGGTGGGTTCGACGCTGACGGACCTGTTACCTACGGAGCTTTCTTCTTCGGCGCCATGCTGGCGCAAACAATGAGAGTCTGGCTCGCGCGGACGCCGGATCTGGTTCACACAACCTCGACGCACCCCCTACCTGGCGCGCCAAAGATGTCGGGGGGAAATCGGCCTCCACGAGCACCTATGGGGACGGAGCCCCTTTGTCGGTTCGGCGGGGGGCGGAGGTTGCACAAAGAGCAGATCGAGGCGACACACACACACAACGATTTTACCCAGCTTCGGGCCGCACGGATACGTAAAACCCTACTGCTGCTTGTCTGGTTGATTCGAGTTCTTGCTCTGGAGCGCAAGAAGCTACAGTAAGTTGGAGCTGGACGTAGACGAGGGTCTACTGGGTGTCCTCCTTTTCGGGTCCCCCCTCCTACATGCGCATGGGCCTCCTTTTATATGCTAAGGGGTTTCCCACAGGTAGCGACGCAGGTGAGGGTAAAAATGGCAAGGAACTGTGCGAACAGTGGCCGCACAGTGCTATCGCACCTAACTCTGACGGCGGGGGACAAAGGCATTAAATGCCCATCTGGGTCGCCCGAACAGTGCCGAGGCGGACCGTTAGGGGCGCCTCCACTTGCCATGGGGGCGACTCTGCCAACGTCGCATGCCACCGCGCGCCCCAGGTTGCGCGGCGCCCCGCCACGTGCCTCTGGGGAAGCTCCAGAGTGACGCGTGGGCAGGTGAGCTGGAGCGCATGCCTAAGGTGGTGGTTTGCCGCGGCAAGTGGCTTGCCGCGGTGGTTGTCTTGCCGCACCTGAGAGCTTGCCGCTCGTCAGGCCTTGCCGGGGCGCGCGGCGCGCCGCGGCGGGCTTCTCTTGGGGTGCCTTGGTTTGGCCGTCCCGGTGAGCTCCTCCCGCCGGGGCCTTGGTGCTTCGGCTTAGTCGTCCCGGCAAGCTCCTCTTGCCGGGGCCTTGTCGCCTTGGCCCGGCGAGCTCCTCTTGCCGGACCTCGCCTTCTTGGCCCGGCAAGCTCCTCTTGCTGGGGCTTGGTCTTCTAGGCTCGATCACTTGGCCTTCGTCCGGCCCAGAAAGGGCCCTGGAGACTCTTGTCGCTCCCCTGGCAAGCCTTGCCGCGGAACGCTACTACTGCCCGTGCACAAGTTCGGGGTACTAAGGTACCCCTACTTTAGTACACCGACAACCTTTGGCGTCAAATTCGCCGTTGACCTAGGAGATGGCAAGGTTCGAATGTCCTCGCACCTCTAGCCGTCGAACACCCATCGATGTTGCAATCCTAAGACTGTGCAACAGTGCCTTGTATTCGGCTGCGTTATTGAAATCCGTGTACATGATCTGTAGAGCATACCGGATATTGTTGCCTGTGGTGGATATTAGGATCATCTGAGCCCCCAGTCCGGCTAGCATTTTAGAGTCGTCGAAGTACATCGTCTAGTGTGCATATGTATTATATTCCCTGGGGAGTTCGGCTTCGGTCCATTTGGATAGAAAATCGGCCAACACCTGAGATTTAATAGCTCGGCATGGTTTGCATACGATCTCGAAGGGAAGGAGCTCTATGGCCCATTTGGCAATGTGGCCTGTGGCATCCATGTTATTGATTATATCATTGAGGGGTACCTCGGATACCACAGTCACCAAACACTCTTGAAAATAGTGTCGCAGTTTTCGGGATGCCACAAATATCATATATATTATCTTTTGGTAGTGTGGGTATCGGGATTTGCATGGTGTGAGGACCTCTGACACATAGTAGACTGGTTTTTGAACCTGGAACTTGTGGCCCTCTGATTCCTGTTCTATGAGGAGCACAACGCTCACCACTTGATTGGCAGCTGATATATACAGCAGCATAGGTTCACCGATGCCTGGTGCAGCCAGGATAGGGTTGCTTGCCATGAGTGTTTT
Organism: Aegilops umbellulata; assembly: GCA_032464435.1. NCBI lineage: Eukaryota > Viridiplantae > Streptophyta > Magnoliopsida > Poales > Poaceae > Aegilops > Aegilops umbellulata. Next base: position 308,308,810 of record CP136056.1, on the reverse strand, counting down.
AATTTCCTCCAGTGTCGTGGTTGCTTTGTTGGTCCACTCAAAGTTTTTTGTCTTCTTGAGGAGCCTGTAGAGAGGCAGTGCCTTTTCGCCAAGGCGGGAGATGAAACGGCTTAAAGCCGCCGCGCAACCTACCAACTTCTGCACGTGTTTGAGCTCCGTTGGTATTGCTAGTTGGGAAGGCCTTGATTTTAGCCGGATTGGCCTCAATTCCTCTATGGGAGACAATAAATCTGAGTAGTTTGACGGTGGGGACTCCGAAGACGTATTTGTCCAGGTTAAGCTGTATATCGTAACCCCGTAGATTTTCAAAGGTCAAGCGAAGATCGTCCATGAGTTGATCGACTTTTTTGGTTTTAATGACCACTTAGTCTACGTATGCCTCGGCCATTTTGCCAATTTGGTTTTCCAGGCATGTTTGAATCATGCGTTGGTATGTGGCTCCCACGTTCTTTAACCCGAAAGGCATTGTGTTGAAGCAGAATGGCCCGTATGGGATGATGAACGCGGTTGAAGCTTGGTCGTACTCCTTCATCTTTATTTGGTGATATCCGGAGTATGTCCGGCAGTGGCGTCAATGATCTGATCTATGTGAGGTAAGGGGAAGGGATCCTTGGGCAGGCCTTGTTTAGGTCCTTGAAGTCAAAGCAGAGCCGCCAGGACTTGTCCTTCTTGGGTACCATGACTAGATTCGCTAGCCACTGAGGATGCTTAATTTCATGGATGAATCCGGCCTCCAATAGGTTTGCCAATTCTTCACCCATAGCATGTCATTTGGGTTCGGAGAATTGACGTAGTGTCTGATGCGACCTTCGACAGACAATCAACGACGCAAATAATTTCCACAATCTTTCACGGTACCATGTCACCTGAAATGACGTGGAGCTTGCGATCTTGTAGATGCAATCACCACAGAAACTACATGCACAACTTGATAAAGAAGTACGTGGACGATCCTCCAAGAATCGGCAACAAATTAGAGATGGCATCTCCAATCTCTGGCCAAAAACACGGAGTAATAATGGAAACTCCCTGACAAAAACATGCTACGGGGAGATAACCCGACTTGCTATTCCTCTGTTTGAGAATGAATATGTTGGCCGGTTACAAGCTAACCATACCGGACTAGTACTCCTCCAAATATGCTAACCATATCTTTGTTCTAATCTAATTAACAATCGGAAAATTAGCATGGCAATTAGGAACGGAGGCCATTAGCTTTCCTAACAAATGACATGTACATGTAGGTGTTTTTACAAAGTACGCTGGACTGCTTCTGATTAAAATCAATGCACGTGTCCTTTGCCATGTCAAAGGTACACACATGCTCTTTACGTTTCCTCACGACGTAGCCGAGCCGTGTATAACCTCCATGCCCTTCATCCCTGCAATATTGCTAGGTGACGCGGGAGCTTTGTAGCTTATTTTTTGAACATATTTTTATTGTCGTTGACCCAGTGTTGGATAGTCCTACTCCCTTGCCGTATTGACTTGCTGTCGTAATGCAGGCACAACATACTTCTTCTCTGTTTCCTAGCTAGCCTTAGTAACAATTCCGTTAGTGACAACACATGGGGTTATATCATCCTCCCTCCCTTCAAAAGAAACCGTCCTCGGTTTTGACCTATACCTTGCAGATTTCTTCTTAAACATTTCGACTATACACTTCATATTGATTGCATCCTTGGGAAGTATAGCATATAACTCACCCTTATGCATAAAGGTGTACCTATTTGTTCATCCATGATGAAGTGCATTTACATCGTGCTGCCATGAATGTCCCAAAATAAGGTGACAAACATGTAGTGGCATAACGTCGCGTTCCACTTTATCAACATACACAACAACAAAAAAGGCACCTTCACCCTATGGGTTACCTTCACTTTGCCCACATCATTTATCCACTTCATATAGTATGGTTTCAGGTGCTCCCATGTTGGCAAAGAAAGAGACTCAACCATATGCTTACTAATCATGTTGCTAGCACAGCCGCCATCAATTATCAGTTTGCACACTTCTCCCTTGATGGTACATGCAGTTTGAAAAATACTCCATCACTATCCTGGTTCAAAAATGACCTTGACATCTCGCTGGACCTTATGTGCTAGCAAACTCTCCATATCAGGATCATCTTGAGGATAACATAGTATGGTATCACCATGACCTCTTTTGATTCCATCCTCTAACTTAGGCATCTCATCTTCAGATTCTAAAATATATTCCGCATCAACAAGTAGAACCCTTCGTTGATTGGAACATTCATGCTTCATGTGTCCACGTCCTCCACACTTGTTGCAAATAATATGACGATGATGAGATGAAGTCGCATTAGATGAAACCTGAGAAACCTCCTTTGGCGCAGCCGCCACTTTGCTCTGTTCAATGCTTCCCGACTTATAAGAACGATTCGGTTTAGCACTAAACCCACCATCAATAGGAGAAGAACCACGCCGCCCACTGTTGGAAGTTGGACGCGTCTCTGAAGCTTGCTTCTCCAATACCCAACGTTTCTGATGTAGGGTAGAACCATAGACACCCGATCTTTTACGAAAGGAGCTGATCACGCGAAGAACACGAGGAACACAAGGGGAAAACACAAGAGAAACACGGGGAAATCATGGGAGAAATCACTCAAACCAACAAGATCCGGTTACACATGCCCTAGATTCTCGAAACACAAAAGAGATACAAGATGCCCGATCAAAAAGGGACGATACAAGTCGCACGATCTTCTCCGCGAGGAGGTCTTGAGGGTCTTCCCGTTAGGGGTATTGAGTCCACTTGGGGGATCTTCTCCGTAGAGGTCGTGAACTCCTAAGGAGAAGGGGATCATGTGGAGAGCAAAGCTTCTCAATGAGACACTACTTTGCTAACCCTAAAACGTAGGTAGAAGAAGAGTATATATAGTCTCGGGGAGAAAGGGTACACAGACCTCGGCCCAAGTCACTGCACGCAGGCAGGGCCAGAAGTTCCGGGCGAGGCCTGAAGGTCCGGGCGCCGGAGGTTCCGGGCCAGGTTCCGAGGAGTGTCCAGCCTAACCAGGGAGTTGGCATGGGAGGTGTTGGGCTGACGTCCGGGGGCAGGAAGGTCCGGGCGGGCTGGAGGTTCCGGGGGCCGGAAGGACCGGGCTAGTTTCGGGCTAACCAGAGAGGTGGCACGCCCCGGCTGGTCTGGGTTGTTAGAGGCCGGAAGCTCCGGGTCAGCTGGAGGTTACGGGCTTTGGCCGGAAGTTTTGGGCTGGACAGAGAGTTGGCGCCTGTCTCTTCTTCTTCGGCTCTCGGTTCCGTGGCTTGTGCGTTGTACCTGATCACACATAGCGTCTCGGACTTGGCAGTAGCCATGTCTCACTCGGAGTAAAGGGAAGCTCAAGTAGGAGCGATGTCACCTCAGATTGAATAGCACGAGCTCTTGCTCTTGTCATGGGTCGACTTGGAGCTTGGATAGTCGAGGTAGTGTCCATGGGGATGACCATGGGATGCTCTGCATAATCTCCCCCCCCCCCTGAGAAAGATCCAACCTCGGATCGAAATCCTCATCACCATGGTACAAGGAGAGGTCTTTCACGTTGAAGATGTCGCTCACGGACTACTTGTTGCGTGGGATGTCGATCTTGTAGGCTTTGTTGTTCTAGCGTTCAAGCACCTTGAAGGGTCCATCGACTCGTGGTAGAAGTTTGGACTTGCGTTCGTTGGGGAAGCGTTCCTTGCGAAGATGTAGCCACACAAGATCTCCAATGTTAAATATCATGGGTTGCTTGTTGACGTTGAGCTTGGTCGCGAGTCATTGTACTTGGTGCTCGATGGTGTGCCTTGTATTTTCATGCATCTTCTTGAGGTAGCTCACCCGGGCACTCGCGTCCATGTTGATGCGCTCTTTTACTGGTAGAGGAAGAATGTCCAATGGGGACAACGGGTTGAAACCGTGGACGACCTCGAAAGGGGTCTTGCTAGTAGTCGAATGTCTTGCTCGGTTGTAGGCATACTCGGCGATGGGTAGACACTCCTCCCACTCCTTGATATTCTTCTTGATCAACAAGCGAAGTAGAGTGGAGAGTATTCGGTTCGTCACCTCCGTTTGGCTGTCGGTTTGTGGTTGGTATGCCGAGGATAACAAAAGCTTGATTCCGAGCTTGCAGCATAGAGTCTTCCAAAAGTAGCTCAAGAACTTGACGTCGCGGTCCGAGACAATAGTATTTGGAACTCCATGGAGGCGCAAGATTTCTCTACAAAAAAGATTTGCAACATGTGAAGCATCGCCTATCTCGTTGCAAGGAATGAAATGAGCCATCTTACAGAATCGGTCCACCACAACAAACACGGAATCTTTGCCATTTCTAGTTCTAGGCAAACCAAGCACAAAATCCATGCTAATATCATCCCATGGGTAATATGAAATAGGAAGTGGCATATAGAGACCATGGGATTGAGCTTTAGACTTAGCTTTGCGGCATGTAGAGCACCGGTTCGTGAAGCGTGAGACGTCGCGGAACATCTTGGGCCAAAAATAGTTCTTGGAGAGCGTGGCGAATGTCTTGTCGCTTCCAAAGTGTCCCATTAGTCCTCCTCCATGAGCCTCTTGCAAAAGTAACAAACGAAGAGAAGACTCGGGGATACAAAGTTTGTTAGCTCTCATGATATAATCATCTTTGATGTAATAGCGTTCCTAAGATGTATGCGTCAAACATTTGGCATATGGAATAGCAAAAGTAGGATCATGCGCATGCAAGTGTTTTATGTGCTCAAAACCCATGACATTTAGTTCAAGTTGGGTAACAAGCATGCATATGCGGGAAAGAGCATCTGCCACAACATTTTCCTTACCTTTGATGTACTTCATGACATAAGTAAATGACTCAATGAATTCACTCCACTTAGCATGACACTTGTTCAACTTAGTTTGACCCTTAAGGTACTTAAGTGTTTCATGATCGGTGTGAAGAATGAACTCATGAGGGAGGAGATAATGCTCCCAGACATGCAAGACTCTCACTAAAGCATATAGCTCTTTGTCATAGATGGGATAATTGAGTTGCGCTCTGGAAAGTTTTTCACTAAAGTAGGCTATGGGGTGCCCCTCTTGCATTAACACACCTCCTATGCCATAACCGCTAGCATCGCAATGGATCTTAAAAGGTTTATCAAAGTTGGGCAAATCAAGCAAATGAGCATGTGTAAGCAAATTCTTAAGCTCATTCAATGCAGCATCTTGTGATGGTCCCCAAACAAAGGGTGCATTCTTCTTACTCAAAGCATGTAAAGGTAAATCTATGGTGCTAAAATCCTTCACAAATCTACGGTAGAAACTGGCTAAACCAAGGAAACTTTCGCTCTTGTTGCAAATTTGTTGGTTGGGGCCAAGTTTTATTAGCATTGATCTTAGACTCGTCTACATGAACACCCTTAGAAGACACAACAAAGCCCAAGAAAACAAGTTTATCAACACCAAAAAGACATTTGTCCATATTAGCATAAAGGCACTCTTTCCTAAGGGTTTGCAACACGATTCTAAGATGGGTGACATGATCTTTAAGAGATTTGCTAAAAACAAGGATATCGTCAAAATAGACCACAACAAATACACCAATATAGGGTCAAAGAACAAAATGCATGAGTCACATGAAAGTACCGGGTGTTTCAGATTAGCCCATTGGCATAACAAGCCATTCATATAAGCCAAATTTGGTCTTAAATGCGGTTTTCCATTCACCACCGTCTTGGATCCGTATTTGATAGTAGCCTCTTTTAAGATAAATTTTAGAGAAAATTGCGGCTCCGCTAAGCTCATCTAGCATATCATCATCTAGGTGTGGGATGGGGTAATGATAATGCACGGTAATAGCATTTATAGGACGGCAATCAGAACACATGCGATATGTACCATCTTTCTTGGGAACAAGGATTACCGGGACGGCAAGCTTTCACGTACATGGCCATTGTCGATGAGTTGTTGTACTTGCCGTTGGATCTCCTTAGTTTCCTTGGGTTTGATGTGGTACAGAGCCTTGTTAGGAAGGGGTGCTCCGGGGATGAGGTCGATTCGGTGTTCGATGCCTCGTAGTGGAGGTAGACCCAGAGGTAGCTCATCAGGGAAAACGTCTTGGAATTCCTGCAAAAGAGAAGATAACACTAAAGGTAGATTGTGAGAGGTGCTATTTTTTGGTGCCTCGTCCTTGCGCAAAAGGACATAGTGCATGACACTTGATGGGTTCTCACACACTTCTCTAATCTCACTTTTGGTGGCAGATAGGACTAAGGTCTTCTTGTCGCTCATCGTGGAGGCACTCAATCAAAAAATTCTTAAAATTTACCACATTGTAGAAAATGTATCATAGCTTATTGTGCAAAAAAATTCCACATTTTATCACATTCTGACTTTTCTCAAGAATTCACGCACTGGTGTGCAACTTTCTGTTTTCAAACAGCAACACATATACTTGCAAAATAAGCATGGCAAAAGCTATACTTGACATTTTTATAGAAGTAAAAGATATAAAATATTATTCTAAATAATAGGAAGCAAATCCTAATAAAATAAAATGACGCTCCAAGCAAAACACCTATCATGTGACGAATGAGAATATAGCTCCAAGTGAGGTTACCGATCATATTGAAGACGAAAGAGGGGATGCCCTCTGGGGCATCCCCAAGCTTAGTTGTTGGGATCTTACTTGAATATTACCTTGGGGTGCCTTGGGCATCCCCAAGCTTAGGGTCTTGTCACTCCTTATTCTCCTCATATCGATACCTCACCCAAAACTTGAAAACTTCAATCACACAAAACTTAAGGGAACTTCGTGAGATGGGTTAGTATGATAAAGACAAATCATTCACTTTGGTACTGTCAAGCAAAGATTAAAAATTGTTCCCACATAATGCCTACTGTACTCTGCAATTTCCACAATTTATATTAAGCAATAAAATCCATAGAAACTATAAAACAAGCAAACTATGCATTGAAAACAGAATCTGTCAAAAACAAAATAATATGTAAAGATCTGAATTATGATCATACTTCTGTAAATCCAAAAATTCTGAAAATTTAAGACAACGTAGAAAATTTGTATACCCATCAACTATAAATAATTCATAATTTTTCGATGCTCCAGTGAATTTTAACAATTCTATAACTGGGCTCAAAAGTTTCTATTTTTGCACAAAATCAAGTCAACTATCATCCACACTATCACAAAGGCTTTACTTGGCACTTTATTAAAACAAAAGCATATGTTCCTTTCTCATAACAATTTTCAGTAGCATCATGAATGAATTCGACAATATAAGTATCACATAAATCATTCTTTTCATGATCCGCAAGTATAGAAATTTTCTTACTCTCCATGAGGGAGTCCTGGATTAGGGGTGTCCGGATAGCCGGACTATATCCTTTGGCCGGACTCCTGGACTATGAAGATGCAAGATTGAAGACTTCGTCCTGTGTCCAGAAGGGACTTTCCTTGGTGTGGAAGGCAAGCTTGGCGATACGGATATGTAGATCTCCTACCATTGTAACCGACTCTGTGTAACCCTATCCCTCTTCGATGTCTATATAAACCGGAGGGTTTTAGTCCGTAGGGGACAACAAGAACAACAATCATACCATAGGCTAGCTTCTATGGTTTAGCCTCCTTGATCTTGTGGTAGATCTACTCTTGTACTACCCATATCATCAATATTAATCAAGCAGGAGTAGGGTTTTACCTCCATCGAGAGGGCCCGAACCTGGGTAAAAACATCGTGCCCCTTGTCGCCTGTTACCATCCGCCTAGACGCACAGTTCGGGACCCCCTACCCGAGATCCGCCGGTTTTGACACCGACATTGGTGCTTTCATTGAGAGTTCCTCTGTGCCGTCGCCATCAGGAAGGATGCCTCATCCCATCCTTAAAGACGGCACCGTGGCCAAGGGAGCTTTGGCTGTCGGCCAAACTCTTCGGCTAGGCGGTTTTCTCATGAACGCCTGTTCGGCCGTTGCGCTGATGATGACCCCTCGGGTCATCAAAACCAATCTTCATGTCAGCTCGGAACTCGCCGAGCAGTTAGATCCAATGGAGCTCTTTTCCCTAAACGAGCTTTTGGATCGCATCGCCGCCCTAGGAGTCGCTACGGATTACGACCAGATTGGGCTTAAACCTGATCTGAGAGAGTTTAACTCTCCCCAGGTCACCCATCACGTTGCCGTGGTAGAGGGACTGTGCGGCGACCCTTCATCTATCTTAAGGACTAGCTACGTACGGATTCCCGATCCCTCCAAGCCGGATACCTGCGGAGGGGAGGACGTCACTCAAGACTTGAACTTAGAGTCAGGCTACGGGCTAGATTCATTGGACAACATCCAAGAATCCAAACTTCCGAGTTCGGAAACTCTTTGGCCTCTGAGTCTCAGATTGGGTGAGGTTTCGGATTTAATTCCACCCACCCACCCGAACACAAGCGATCTATCCCAAGTTAGGCAAAAGCCCAAAGAAACAGTACATCACTACTAGGCCAGATTCCTCCTGGTTATGAACAGGATCAAGGACTGCCGCGAGGAAGACGCAATCTCATTCTTCTTGCACGGACAAGGGAATCCTCAACGCCATAAGTCGCCGTGATATTACACGCTTCGCTGACTTGGCGTCCATAGTACGAAAGTACTGTGCGATGGAAAGGGCTCGGAAAACCAAAATAAAATTTTGGGATAATCAGGCCCTGAATAAAAACCCAGTCCGAAATAAAAGGGTGCATCATCGCCAGACACCCGGGTTAAACACCAAAAAGCAAATTGGCGAAGGATGGCTTAATGGACCCTGTAAAATTCACAGTACAGAGGGCGCCACACCAACTCACAGCCTTAGAGCATGTTGGATACTCCGGCAGGTGGCCAAAATCGGCGAAGATCCTCTAATTCCAGAAGCCACGGAAAGCCACCCCAGAGACACCAGTACGGTATTAACAGTCTTCGAGACTTTCGCATCAAATAATATGCGAAGGAGAACACTCTGCAGCCTTGCCGAAGTCTACCAAGCAGCAACAATAAACCCATGGAGTGACACGGCTATTACTTTTAACGCTAGTGATGAACCTAAATTCCGAACAGCCCGAGCACCAGCCGCATTGGTCCTCAGTCCAATAGTGGACGGCTTTCGTCTTACCAAGGTACTCATGGATGGGGGCAGCGGATTGAACCTCACTTATGAGGAAACCCTTCAAAAAATGGAAATAGACTGGAACCGCATTGAGCGAAGCAGCACAACCTTTAGAGGAATAATTCCCAGTCGGGAAGCGCGCTGTACAGGAAAAATCACACTAGATGTGGTGTTCGGCACGCCGGATAATTACAGGTCCAAAGAGGTCACGTTCCAAGTGGCCCCATTCAGCAGCGGATACCACGCTCTGCTAGGGCGGGAGGCGTTCACAATCTTCCAAGCAATACCCCATTACGGGTACATGAAGCTCAAGATGCCCGGGCCGAACGGAATCATCACTCTCGCTTGTGATCCGGACATAGCACTCCGCGCCGAAAACAAGACAGCGGTACTGGCCCTCGAGGCACTATCCGAAGCCCTAGCGGCTGAGGAACTGATTGCGCTACGCTCCACGGTGAATAGGGACGATGTGAATAGATCCAAGTCCACCTCCTTTAAACCGGCGGATGAAATAGTAAAATTCCAGGTCCATCCAATGGACCCCAATAAAACAGCTTCCATCGGGGCACGGTTAAACCCTGATGTAGACGCCGCACTGCAGGAGTTCCTACGTGAGAACTGGGACATTTTCGCCTGGCACCCTTCATACATGCCAACAATCCCACGCAGGTTGGCTGAACACAGCTTAAATATCCTAAAAGGATTCAAGCCAGTCAAACAGGCCCTTCGGCGTTTTTCCAAACCTAAGAGACAAGCGATGGGAGAGGAACTAGCCAACCTATTGGAGGCCAGATTCATCAGAGATATAAAACACCCGGACTGGCTAGCAAACCTGGTGATGGTACCAAAGAAGGACAAATCCTGGCGCCTGTGCGTTGATTTTAAAGACCTTAACAAGGCTTGCCCAAAGGATCCCTTTCCCCTCCCCCGCATCAATCAAATTATCGACACTACCGCAGGACACGATTCGTTGTGTTTCCTTGACGCATACTCCAGCCACCATCAAATCAAGATGGCAGAGTCAGACCAAGCCGCAATGGCCTTCATCACACCATACGGCCCATTCTGCTTCAACACAATGCCCTTCGGGCTCAAAAACGCCGGCGCAACATATCAGCGCATGATTCAGACATGTCTGGCAAACCAGATCGGCAAAACAGTGGAGGCATACGTAGATGACGTGGTCGTTAAAACAAGACATGTCGAATCTCTAGTAGACGACTTGAGGCTCACATTCGATAACCTCCGAACATACGACATCAAGCTCAACCCGGAAAAATGCATTTTCGGCGTACCAGCCGGAAAGCTCTTGGGCTTCATTGTATCCGGTAGAGGAATTGAAGCAAATCCAGCCAAGATCCGAGCTCTGTCACAATTGGATATCCCAAAGGACCTCAAACAAATACAAAAATTAACCGGATGCTGTTGGGGGAACGTAGTAATTTCAAAAAAAATTCCTACGCACAAGTAAGATCATGGTGATGCATAGCAACGAGAGGGGAGAGTGTTTTCTACGTACCCTCGTAGACCGAAAGCGGAAGCGTTATAACAACGCGGTTGATGTAGTCGTATGTCTTAACGATCCGACCAATCCAAGCACCGTTACTCCGGCACCTCCGAGTTCTTGGCACACGTTCAGCTCGATGACGATCCCCGGGCTCCGATCCAGCAAAGCGTCGGGGAGGAGTTCCGTCAGCACGACGGCGTGGTGACAATCTTGATGTTCTACCGGCGCAGGGCTTCGCCTAAGCACTGCAACAATATATTCGAGGTGGAATATGGTCGAGGGGGGGCACCGCACACGCCTAAGGAACGATCACGAAGATCAACTTGTGTGTCCATGGGGTGCCCCCTGCCCCCGTATATAAAGGAGCAAGGGAGGGAGGAGGCCGGCCCTAGGTTTGGGCGCGCCAGGGGAGTCCTACTCCCACCGGGAGTAGGATTCCACCTTTCCTAGTCCAACTAGGTCAAGGAGGGAAAGAGGGGAAGAGGGGAAGGAAGGGAGAGAGGGGCCGCGCCCCAAACCCCTTGTCCAATTCGGACTGGGCTTGGGAGGGGTGCGCGCCACCTCCTGGTCCTTCCCACTAAGGCCCATCAAGGCCCATTGCTTCTTCCTCGTATTCCCGTAACTCCACGGTACCTCCGAAAATACCCGAACCACTCAGAACCCTTCCGATGTCCGAATATAGTCGTCCAATATATCGATCTTTACGTCTCGACCATTTCGAGACTCCTCGTCATGTCCCCGATCTCATCCGGGACTCCGAACTCCTTCGGTACATCAAAACTCATAAACTCATTATATAACTGTCATCGAAACCTTAAGCGTGCGGACCCTACGGTTCGAGAACAATGTAGACATGACCGAGACACGTCTTCGGTCAATAACCAATAGCGGGACCTGGATGCCCATATTGGCTCCTACATATTCTACGAAGATCTTTATCGGTCAGACCGCATAACAACATACGTTGTTCCCTTTGTCCATCGGTATGTTACTTGCCCGAGATTCGATCGTCGGTATCCAATACCTAGTTCAATCTCGTTACCGGCAAGTCTCTTTACTCGTTCTGTAATACATCATCCCGCAACTAACTCATTAGTTGCAATGCTTGCAAGGCTTAAGTGATGTGCATTACCGAGAGGGCCCAGAGATACCTCTCCGACAATCGGAGTGACAAATCCTAATCTCGAAATACGCCAACCCAACATCTACCTTTGGTGACACCTGTAGTACTCCTTTATAATCACCCAGTTAAGTTGTGACGTTTGGTAGCACCCAAAGTGTTCCTCCGGCAAACGGGAGTTGCATAATCTCATAGTCAAAGGAACATGTATAAGTCATGAAGAAAGCAATAGCAACATACTAAACGATCGGGTGCTAAGCTAATGGAATGGGTCATGTCAATCAGATCATTCAACTAATGATGTGACCCTGTTAATCAAATAACAACTCTTTGTTCATGGTTAGGAAACATAACAATCTTTGATTAACGAGCTAGTCAAGTAGAGGCATACTAGTGACACTCTGTTTGTCTATGTATTCACACATGTATTATGTTTCCGGTTAATACAATTCTAGCATGAATAATAAACATTTATCATGATATAAGGAAATAAATAATAACTTTATTATTGCCTCTAGGGCATATTTCCTTCAGTCTCCCACTTGCACTAGAGTCAATAATCTAGTTCACATCGCCATGTGATTTAATAGCAATAGTTCACATCACCATGTGATTAACACCCATAGTTCACATCGCCATGTGACCAACATCCAAAAGGGTTTACTAGATTCAGTAATCTAGTTCACATCGCTATGTGATTAACACCCAAAGAGTACTAAGGTGTGATCATGTTTTGCTTGTGAGAGAATCTTAGTCAACGGGTCTTTCACATTTAGATCCGTTATGTATTTTGCAATTTTCTATGTCTATAATGCTCTGTACGGAGCTACTCTAGCTAATTGCTCCCACTTTCAATATGTATCTAGATCGAGACTTAGAGTCATCCAGATCGGTGTCAAAACTTGCATCGACGTAACCCTTTACGACGAACCTTTTGTCACTTCCATAATCGAGAAACATATACTTATTCCACTAAGGATAATTTTGACCGCTGTCCAGTGATCTACTCCTAGATCACTATGGTACTTCCTTGCCAAACACATTGGTAGGGTATGCAATAGATCTGGTACATAGCATGGCATACTTTATAGAACCTATGGCCAAGTCATAGGGAATGACTTTCATTCTCTTTCTATCTTCTGCCGTGGTCGGGTTTTGAGTCTTACTCATTTTCACACCTTGTAACACAGGCAAGAACTCTTTCTTTTACTGTTCCATTTTGAACTACTTCAAAATCTTGTCAAGGTATGTACTCATTGAAAAAAACTTATCAAGCGTCTTTATCTATCTCTATAGATCTTGATGTTCAATATGTAAGCAGCTTCACCCAGGTCTTTCTTCGAAAAACTCCTTTCAAATACTCCTTTATGCTTTGCAGAATAATTCTACATTATTTTCGATCAACAATATGTCATACACATATACTTATCAGAAATGTTGTAGTGCTCCCACTCACTTTCTTGTAAATACAGGCTTCACCGCAAGTCTGTATAAAACTATATGCTTTGATCATCTTATCAAAGCATATATTCCAACTCCGAGATGCTTGCACCAGTCCATAGATGGATCGCTGGAGCTTGCATATTTTGTTAACACCTTTAGGATTGACAAAACCTTCTGGTTGCATCGTATACAACTCTTCTTTAACAAATCCATTGAGGAATGCAGTTTTGTTTATCCATTTGCCATATTTCATAAAATGCGGCAATTGCTAACATGATTCGGACAGACTTAAGCATAGATACGAGTGAGAAACTCTCATCGTAGTCAACACCTTGAACTTGTCAAAAACCTTTTGCGACAATTCTAGCTTTGTAGATAGTAACACTACTATCAGTGTCCGTCTTCCTCTTGAAGATCCATTTATTTTCTATGGCTTGCCGATCATCGGGCAAATCCATCAAAGTCCATACTTTGTTCTCATACATGGATCATATCTCAGATTTCATGGCCTCAAACCATTTCGCGGAATCTGGGCTCATCATCGCTTCTTCATAGTTCGTAGGTTCGTCATGGTCAAGTAACATGACCTCCAGAACAGGATTACCGTACCACTCTGGTGCGGATCTCACTCTGGTTTACCTACGAGATTCGGTAGTAACTTGATCTGAAGTTACATGATCATCATCATTAGCTTCCTCACTAATTGGTGTAGTAGTCACAAGAATAGATTTCTGTGATGAACTATTTTCCAATAAGGGAGATGGTACAATTACCTTATCAAGTCTTTCTACTTTCCTCCCACTCACTTCTTTCGAGAGAAACTTCTTCTCTAGAAAGTATCCATTCTCAGCAACGAATGTCTTGCCTTCGGATCTGTGATAGAAGGTGTACCCAACTGTCTCCTTTGGGTATCCTATGAAGACATATTTCTCCGATTTGGGTTTGAGCTTATCTGGATGAAACCTTTTCATATAAGCATCATAATCCCAAACTTTAAGAAACGACAACTTTGGTTTCTTGCCAAACCATAGTTCATATTGTGTCGTCTCAACGGACTTTAGATGGTGCCCTTTTTAACGTGAATGCAGCTGTCTTTAATGCATAACCCCAAAAACGATAGTGGTAGATCGGTAAGAGACATCATAGATTGTACTATATCCAATAAAGTACGGTTATTACGTTCGGACGCACCATTATGCTGTGGTGTTCCAGGTGGCGTGAGTAGTGAAATTATTTCACATTGTTTTAACTGAAGACCAAACTCGTAACTCAAATATTCGTCTCCGCGATCAGATCGTAGAAACTTTATTTTCTTGTCACGATGATTTTCCACTTCACTCTAAAATTCTTTGAACTTTTCAAACATTTCAGACTTATGTTTCATCAAGTAGATATACCCATATCTGCTCAAAACATCTGTGAAGGTCAGAAAATAATGATACTTGTCGCGAGCCTTAATTTTCATCGGACCACATACATTGGTATGTATGATTTCCAACAAGTCAGTTGCTCGCTCCATTGTTCCGGAGAACGGAGTCTTAGTCATCTTGCCCATGAGGCATGGTTCGCAAGCATCAAGTGATTCATAATCAAGTGATTCCAAAATTCCATCTGCATGGAGTTTCTTCATGCGCTTTACACCAATATGACTTAAACAGTAGTGCCACAAACAAGTTGCACTATCATTATTAACTTTGCATCCTTTTGGCTTCAATATTATGAATATGTGTATCACTACGATCGAGATTCAACAAACCATTTCTTTGGTGTGTATAACCATAGAAGGTTTTATTCATGTAAACAGAACAACAATTGTTCTCTAACTTAAATGAATAACTGTATTGCAATAAACATGATCAAATCATATTCATGCTCAACGCAAACACCAAATAACACTTATTTAGGTTCAACACTAATCCCGAAAGTATAGGGAGTGTGCGATGATGATCATATCAATCATGGAACTACTTCCAACACACATCGTCACTTTACCCTTAACTAGTCTCTGTTTATTCTGCAACTCCTGTTTTGATTTACTACTCTTAGCAACTGAACCAGTATCAAATACTGAGGGGTTGCTATAAACACTAGTAAAGTACACATCAATAACATGTATATCAAATATACTTTTGTTCACTTTGCCATCCTTCTTATCCACCAAACACTTGGGGTAGTTCCGCTTCCAGTGACCAGTCTCTTTGCAGTAGAAGCACTTAGTCTCAGGCTTAGGACCAGACTTGAGCTTCTTCACTTGAGCAGCAACTCGCTTGCCGTTCTTCTTGAAGTTCCTCTTCTTCCCTTTGCCCTTTTCTTGAAACTAGTGGTCTCGTCAACCATCAACACTTGATGTTTTTCTTGATTTCTACCTTCGTCGATTTCAGCATCACGAAGAGCTTGGGAATTGTTTTCGTCATCCCTTGCATACTATAGTTCATCACGAAGTTCTACTAACTTGGTGATGGTGACTAGAGAATTCTGTCAATCACTATTTTATCTGGAAGATTAACTCCCACATGATTCAAGCGATTGTAGTACCCAGACAATCTGAGCACATGCTCACTAGTTGAGCGATTCTCCTCCATTTTTAGCTATAGAACTTGTTGGAGACTTCATATCTCTCAACTCGGGTATTTGCTTGAAATATTAACTTCAACTCCTGGAACATCTCATATGGTCCATTACGTTCAAAATGTCTTTGAAGTCCCGATTCTAAGCCGCTAAGCATGGTGCACTAAACTATTTAGTAGTCATTATATTGAGCTAGCCAAACGTTCATAACGTCTGCATCTGCTCCTGCAATAGGTCTGTCACCTAGCGGTGCATCAAGGACATAATTCTTCTGTGCAGCAATGAGGATAAACCTCAGATCGTGGATCCAATCCGTATCATTGCTACTAACATCTTTCAACACAATTTTCTCTAGGAACATATCAAAATAAACACAGGGAAGCAACAACGCGAGCTATTGATCTACAACATAGATATGCTAATACTACCAGGACTAAGTTCATGATAAATTAAAGTTCAATTAATCATATTACTTAAGAACTCCCACTTAGATAGACATCCCTCTAATCCTCTAAGTGATCACGTGATCCAAATCAACTAAACCATGTCCGATCATCACGTGAGATGGAGTAGTTTCAATGGTGAACATCACTATGTTGATCATATCTACTATATGATTCACGCTCGACCTTTCGGTCTCCGTGTTCCGAGGTCATATCTTATATGCATAGCTCGTCAAGTATAACCTGAGTATTCCGCGTGTGCAACTGTTTTGCACCCGTTGTATTTGAACGTAGAGCCTATCACACCCGATCATCACGTGGTGTCTCAGCACGAAGAACTTTCGCAACGGTGCATATTCAGGGAGAACACTTCTTGATAATTAGTGAGAGATCATCTTATAATGCTACCGTCAATCAAAGCAAGATAAGATGCATAAAAGATAAACATCACATGCAATCAATATAAGTGATATGATATGGCCATCATCATCTTGTGCTTGTGATCTCCATCTCCGCAGCACTGTCATGATCACCATCGTCACCGGCGCGACACCTTGATCTCCATCGTAGCATCGTTGTCGTCTCGCCAATCTTATGCTTCTACGACTATCACTACCGCTTAGTGATAAAGTAAAGCATTACAGGGCGATTGCATTGCATACAATAAAGCGACAACCATACGGCTCCTGCCGGTTGCCGATAACTCGGTTACAAAACATGATCATCTCATACAATAAAATTTAGCATCATGTCTTGACCATATCACATCACAACATGCCCTGCAAAAACAAGTTAGACGTTCTCTACTTTGTTTGTTGCAAATTTTACGTGGCTGCTACGGGCTGAAGCAAGAACCAATCTCACCTACGCATCAAAACCACAACGATACTTCGTCAAATAGACTCTGTTTTAACCTTCTCAAGGACCGGGCGTAGCCATACTCGGTTCAACTAAAGTTGGTGAGACAGTCTCCCGCAAGCCATCTGTGTGCAAAGCACGTCGAGGGAACCGGTCTCGCGTAAGCGTACGCGTAAGGTTGGTCCGGGTCGTCTCATCCAACAATACCGCTGACCCAAAGTATGACATGCTGGTAGGCAGTATGACTTGTATCGTCCAGAACTCACTTGTGTTCTACTCGTGCAAATAACATCAAACCATAAAAACCTAGGCTCGGATGCCACTATTGGGGAACGTAGTAATTTCAAAAAAAATTCCTACGCACACGCAAGATCATGGTGATGCATAGCAATGAGAGGGGAGAGTGTTGTCTACGTACCCTCGTAGACCGAAAGCGGAAACGTTATAACAACGCGGTTGACGTAGTCGTACGTCTTCACGATCCGACCGATCCAAGCACCGTTACTCCGGCACCTCCGAGTTCTTGGCACACGTTCAGCTCGATGACGATCCCCGGGCTCCGATCCAGCAAAGCGTCGGGGAGGAGTTCCGTCAGCACGACGGCGTGGTGACAATCTTGATGTTCTACCGGCGCAGGGCTTCGCCTAAGCACTGCAACGATATATTCGAGGTGGAATATGGTGGAGGGGGGCACCGCACACGGCTAAGGAACGATCACGAAGATCAACTTGTGTGTCCATGGGATGCCCCCTGCCCCCGTATATAAAGGAGCAAGGGAGGGAGGAGGCCGGCCCTAGGTTTGGGCGCGCCAGGGGAGTCCTACTCCCACCGGGAGTAGGATTCCACCTTTCCTAGTCCAACTAGGTCAAGGGGGGAAAGAGGGGAAGAGGGGAAGGAAGGGAGAGAGGGGCCGCGCCCCAAACCCCTTGTCCAATTCGGACTGGGCTTGGGAGGGGCGTGCGCCACCTCCTGGTCCTTCCCACTAAGGCCCACCAAGGCCCATTGCTTCTTCCTCGTATTCCCGTAACTCCCCGGTACCTCCGAAAATACCCGAACCACTTAGAACCCTTCCGATGTCCGAATATAGTCGTCCAAAATATCGATCTTTACGTCTCGACCATTTCGAGACTCCTCGTCATGTCCCCGATCTCATCCGGGACTCCGAACTCCTTCGGTACATCAAAACTCATAAACTCATTATGTAACTGTCATCGAAACCTTAAGCGTGTGGACCCTACGGTTCGAGAACAATGTAGACATGACCGAGACACGTCTCCGGTCAATAACCAATAGCGGGACCTGGATGCCCATATTGGCTCCTACATATTCTACGAAGATCTTTATCGGTCAGACCGCATAACAACATACGTTGTTCCCTTTGTCCATCAGTATGTTACTTGCCCGAGATTCGATCGTCGATATCCAATACCTAGTTCAATCTCGTTACCGGCAAGTCTCTTTACTCGTTCCGTAATACATCATCCCGCAACTAACTGATTAGTTGCAATGCTTGCAAGGCTTAAGTGATGTGCATTACCGAGAGGGCCCAGAGATACCTCTCCGACAATCGGAGTGACAAATCCTAATCTCGAAATACGCCAACCCAACATCTACCTTTGGTGACACCTGTAGTACTCCTTTATAATCACCCAGTTAAGTTGTGACGTTTGGTAGCACCCAAAGTGTTCCTCCGGCAAACGGGAGTTGCATAATCTCATAGTCAAAGGAACATGTATAAGTCATGAAGAAAGCAATAGCAACATACTAAATGATCGGGTGCTAAGCTAATGGAATGGGTCATGTCAATCAGATCATTCAACTAATGATGTGACCCAGTTAATCAAATAACAACTCTTTGTTCATGGTTAGGAAACATAACCATCTTTGATCAACGAGCTAGTCAAGTAGAGGCATACTAGTGACACTCTGTTTGTCTATGTATTCACACATGTATTATGTTTCCGGTTAATACAATTCTAGCATGAATAATAAACATTTATCATGATATAAGGAAATAAATAATAACTTTATTATTGCCTCTAGGGCATATTTCCTTCAGATGCGTGGTGGCTCTGAGCCGCTTTATCTCCCGCCTGGGAGAAAAGGCACTACCCCTTTACCGCCTCCTTCGGCGCACCGAACACTTCGAGTGGACGGACGCAGCCACGGCCGGACTCGACGAAATAAAAGCCATATTGGCCACAAACCCAGTCCTGGCCGCGCCGAACATTGGAGAACCAGTGCTATTATACATTGCAGCAACCCATCAGGTCGTAAGCGCAGTGCTCGTCGTCAAACGAGAAACGGACGGACACAAATTCCCCCTTCAAAAGCCGGTCTATTATGTGTCCACTGTCCTTACTCCGTGCAAATCACGGTACCCGCATTATCAAAAGATTGTGTACGCGGTATTTATGGCATCCCAAAAGCTGCGACACTACTTTCAAGAGTGTTCAATAACAGTAGCCTCGGAAGTGCCACTCAACGATATTATAAACAACCGCGACGCGACGGGCCGGATTGCAAAATGGGCCATTGAGCTCCTCCCGTTCGACATAACTTACAAGCCGCGGCGAGCTATTAAGTCGCAAGTCCTGGCCGACTTCGTCGCAGAATGGACGGAGGCCGAACTCCCTAAAGAGTACGACTCATATTCAAACTGGGTCATGCACTTCGACGGCTCCAAAATGTTGGCCGGTCTAGGGGCGAGCATCGTTTTGACGTCCCCCACAGGAGACACAGTTCAATACGTACTCTAGATAATGTACACAGACTCCAACAATGCAGCCGAATATGAGGCCCTTTTACATGGTCTCCGGATGGCAGTATCCATGGGCATTCAACGCCTAGAGGTGCGCGGGGACTCGAAGATCGCAATATCCCAAATAAATGGAGACTTTGATGCCAAGGATCCAAAAATGGCAGCTTATCGCAACGCCGTCTTAAAAATGTCAGCTCAGTTCGAAGGGCTCGAATTTCACCATATAGCCCGGGAAAATAATCAGGCGGCAGATGTCCTGGCATGCATCGGCGCAAAACACGATGTAGTCCCCCCCAACATCTTCTTGGAAAGGCTGTTCAAGCCATCCATAGAATGGGAAGGGGAGCCCGGCAATAAAAGCCGGACCCAACCGCACTGCCCAACACCGAACACTCTGACATAATCGAAGGCTCTGCCAATGAAATAACACCTTCAGCCCACGTAATAATGGCCGTCATCGCCCCGTGGACAGAACCTTTCCTAGCCTACCTTACTAGGCAGGAACTCCCCGAGGACCAAAACAAGGCACGCTGCATAGTACGGCGATCTAAAGCCTACAAAGTCCATGAGGGAGAGCTTTATAAGAAAAGCACTACTGGAGTCCTTCAAAGGTGCATCTCCGAAGAGGAAGGGCGGAACCTTCTGGATGAAATTCATGCCAGACTCGGTGGTCATCACGCGCAGCTTGGTCCCTTGTAAGCAAGGCCTTCCGTATAGGCTTTTATTAGCCGACGGCTCGGGCAGACGCCCAGGACTTAATCCAACGATGCGTCGGTTGCCAGCTTTTTGCAAACCAAAGCCATATGCCACCCACCGCCCTCCAAACTATCCCCATCACTTGGCCCTTCGCGGCTGGGGGCTTGACATGGTTGGACCCCTTAAAGGCGGAACCCACAAGAAAAAATACTTACTGGTCATGGTGGATAAGTTCACCAAATGGATAGAAGCCAAGCGTGTTAAGTTGGCCAAATCCGGACCGGTGATAGACTTTATATCCGGGGTTGTACACCGTTATGGCGTCCCCCACAGCATCATCACAGATAACGGCACAAACTTTACGGCCGGTGAGGTAAAACTCTGGTGCAAAAACATGGGCATCAAGCTCGATTACGCTTCCGTCTATCACCCACAAACTAACGGCCAGGTCGAACGTGCAAATGGTCTTATCATGAGCAGCATCAAACCCAGATTAGTGCGGTCCCTTAAGGAATCTAACATGCACTGGGTAGAGGAGCTCGACTCCGTACTCTGGGGGCTGCGGACCACGCTGAATTGCACCACCGGATACACACCATTCTTCATGGTGTACGGCGCAGAGGTAGTTTTGCCTTGCGACATAATTCATGACTCGCCTCGAGTGCGCATGTACGAAGAAAGAGAAGCCGAGCTCGATCGGCAGGACAGTTTGGACGCCTTGGAGGAGGAGCGTGATGTGGCAAAAGCCCGTTCTGCATTCTATCAACAGCAGGCTCAAAGATACCAAAGTAGAGAAGTACGGGCCAAAAATTACAACATTGGCGAATTAGTTCTACGCCTGCCGGACAAGAAAAAGAACAAACTCAAGCCCAAGTGGAAGGTCCCTTCATAATTGACCAATTCCTGACTGGTGGAGCGTACCGCCTGCGAGATGCATCGGATAACCGACTCGAGCCGAACCCATGGAACGCAGCCCGTCTCCGAAGATTCTATGCCTAGCGCCGGACTCTGTGTTCGTCTCCTTCATCTGTCCATTTTTTATATACTGTCTGTCTTACATTTCTCTCCTTCTCCCCTCCCTTTCTTTTATAACCTTTAAAGGCTCATCAAATGACGCGCTATCCGCACTCATTAAACCTGGGGGCTTCTTTTAACAAAAGCTTACTTATACGGGCTTTATGCCCAACACATGTGTCACACTTCCGCATGTACCTTTTATTCACCATTATATGCATCGATATGACTTAAGTTTTGGCCAAGCTGGGTTGCCTGGCTCCTGTGCTTACCCCTACGTTCCCGATTGTTCGGCTAGGTGGTAAAGGGAGCACCTCTGCGATTGTTACTGCCGGGTCAGCCGGATGTGTACCTCAGACTGGGTGAAGCCGAAAGCTAGCGTTCTTAAGGGAATATTCGGTCGGTGAACTAAAAGATGATCTTTTCACTTATTTATTTATGCGCCCCCAGATGCTTTTTCCTGCATCTTTTTCGCAGAATGGACATGCACTTTAGGGCATGCCTCCCAGGGAAAGGAACCCCTAACGGAACTATTCTCCCTGGAAGATGTTTCTTACTAACCATGTAATATAACATAACTAGTTGGGCACTTGTCTGTTCAAGCACTAATGGCCCCTATGCCTGGTCTCCATGCATACCCCGGTTCTCATATAACCGCGAGGGTATTCGGACACACTCCGGACCGTCAGGTCATGAGGTTGAACCAAAAAGGTTGGCCATGACAAACGATCTACAATCCGGCTAGAAGGCATTACAAATGTCAATAAAAATTACATAGTCAATTTGATAGATTGTATTCCTCTTCAATACCATCTAACAGGCTGTCTAGTTTACAGTCCTGTTGGGAATACTTTGCAGCCAATTCTACTTGACCGTATACTAAGCTCATAGGGATCTCCTTCCCATCGGGCCCCACAGGTCCGACCTCGGCCATGTGGTTCGGGTCAGCCTTCATGTACCGCGTCTTCACCATGGCCCAGGCCTCCCTGGCGCCTTGACGGCAGGCCGATATCTTCCACAACCGGAAGTGCCGCCGCGCTCCCTTTAGCTTCTCTACAAGCTCTCGAAGGCCTTCGGGCATGGAGACGGATGGCCACAAGGCCTAGGAGACGCTTTGCATCACCTGCCGAACTCGCTTGTGCAGTTGTGAGAGCTCGGGAAGAAGGTCACCCGTAGAACCGGGCATTTCCTCTACAGGATGACCTGTTAGCATACCTACAGACATTACTCTGTTAGTCGACTTCCTCGCCGAACTCTTTTTTCAAAGTTCATTTAAGCACTTACTAAATATGTCGCGTCGAAGCCGCTGATTCTCCTTAACGGAGTCGGACAGCTGTACACGAACATCCTTTAGTTCAACGCCCAGCTTGGTGTTGGCATCTTGGAGATAGTTCTTCTCCCGCCTCACCTTTGTCAGCATGCTCTCACCTACCTTCAGCTGGCGAAGGAGTTGTTGCTTTTCCGAATTTAATCTGACGCCATCTGCAATTTCATTTGTCAGATTTGCACCCACGCCGCACTTTGCAAAATACTTATCTTTCGAAGCATATATTACCAGAGGGGGGTCTCCTTGGGCTCCCATGCCGCGGCTAGTGCGGCCTCAAGTTGGGCTTTGCACTCTTCTAGCTCCTGGGACAGTTGGGTATTCTTTTCCGCAAGAACATGCATTATACATGATCCTTAAATCAGTTATTCTAACTGTTTCAAGTCTCGGGGGCTACTGATATATATAACCATTAAATCTTCTCACCCGTATATCTTTCACATATTGCTCCATGGCTCTGGCTAGACCATTTTGAGCAGCATGGAGGTACGCATCTCCCGAATTGAAGGCATCCAATGCCTCTTGGGAGAAACAAGCGTTGCGAAGAACTGCCCGGCAATGCATGTGGTTCATGGCACTCTCCACCTCGAAATTGGTGGCGGACAGCCTGTCCGCATCCTCTGTTGGAGGAGCGTCCAGTGCGTGCCTCGTGCTCGCCTCCGCCTCCGGACCAGGCTTTGGAGCCTGGCTGGTGGAGGCCCGATTGGCAACCTCTCCGGATATAGTCCGGCGAAGTCTCTTTGTCCTGAAGAAAGCACGAGCGTCAGTATGCCTTGAAGGACTAACACTTGGGAATAAGATGGCGCGCTATACCTTTGCGTCGGCGTCTCAGTCCGGACCGCACTTCTTTTCAGCCAACGGGGCTTTGCAGCCCCTCGTTGGCTAGTCGCCACAGACTCGGCCTCCCGTCTCAAGGACCTCCCCTGCAAAACAACATTGTTATACAAAATCAAAAACACGCGAGGATGGATCCCTTTTCAAGGCACTGGGACTTCGGTCTCAGTTACCTGTGAGGCGTTGAGTAGCCCGAGGTAATCGGCCGTAATGGCCACCAAGGCATTGTCCTTGCTCAATTGATGAAACACCCCATCAATCAGCTCCACAGATAAGTCCGGATCCTCTTGGGAGGCCGGGTCGAGGGACCGTCCCGGATCCTCAGGTTGTGGAGGTGGGCTGTTTATTTCTTTAACAGCATGGCGCAGTTCCTGCGTTAAAGTCGTTAGACTGAATACTAAACAATGGGAAAATAAAACGGATGGGCAAGTAAAAGTGTCCACTTACCCTACTTGGAGGATTGTACATAGAAAATCCACCCTGTGGGTTGACGCGGAGAAATTCCTCCTCTTCTCCCTTGTACAAAGCGGACAAGATCTTTATTAGAGCGGCAGCCGATTCCGGCCCCTTACGGCCGTGGCAGGTGGCGTCGTCCTCCCCGTTGAAGTCCCACATGGGGTGGCCTCTATACTGAAGCGGCTGCACCCCCCGCATAATGCACGCGGCCTTGACTCCGATCATGGTCAGTCCGGAATGGGCTAATAACCTTATCCGGCCCATCAGGTAAAGAACGTCCTTGTCACTTTCCCCCTGAGGGCTCCGTGGACGCCAGCTTAGGCGCTTCTTTAGGGGAGCATTGTCAAACTCAGGGAGGCCGATCCGGACAGGGTCCGGCAGCGAGACGTCCTCTATGTAAAACCATTCCGAAGGCCATTCCTCGGACGCCTTCTTTGTGGTTCCGGATAGATATCCGGTCCCGGCGATGCGCCACACTTCGGCTCCGCCCACTTGATATATTGACCCCTTCTGAGAACGGGGCACAAGGCAGAAAAGCCTCTTCCATAGTGCGAAATGAGCCTCGCAGCCTAAAAACATCTCGCAAAGAGCTACGAAGCCCGCGATATGCAACATGGAGGAAGGCGTGAGGTTGTGCAGCTGGAGGCCGTAGAATTCCAGGAGCCCCCGGAGAAACGGATGAATTGGAAATCCGAGCCCTCTTATTAAATAAGGGACAAAGCATACCCACTCTCCTTTGGAGGGATTGGGGGTGCTCTCCGCTTGCTCTCCGCCATTATAGGTGGCAAGTCCGGCTCGAACCGGGACCATATAGGCTGGGGGGAAATCCCTTGGTCTGGAGCGCCACTAGCTGGCTATGCGGGATGGAGCATCTCTCCCAATCTCCAGGATGTGGGCTGGAAGGGCGAGAGGAGGAGCTGCGGCGGCCGGCCATGATAGAATGGACCTCTGTCGGATACGCTCTGATGAATACTCGCGGAGGGGAGAAGGTCTGGTTTGGATCTAAATCCTCGTCCCTTTAAATAGGCAGCTCATTTACGCGGCTAGGGGTGTAAATGTAAAAACACCCTGACTTTCGTATTTGTTTGACGCGTGGAAGATGGCCATTATTGGGCGTAGAAGCCAAGGAGCACTACATTTACAAAGAAACCGGACATTACTCAACAGGTACACGGAATTTGGAGGAGAACCCACCTTGCAATGCCGAAGACAATTTGCGCGCTGGACTCGTCATCATTGAAGCCTGGTTCGGGGGCTACTGAGGGAGTCCTGGATTAGGGGGTGTCCGGATAGCCGGACTATATACTTTGGCCGGACTCCTGGACTATGAAGATGCAAGATTGAAGACTTCGTCCCGTATCCGGAAGGGACTTTCCTTGGCGTGGAAGGCAAGCTCGGCGATACGGATATGTAGATCTCCTACCATTGTAACCGACTCTGTGTAACCCTAGCCCTCTCCGGTGTCTATATAAACCGGAGGGTTTTAGTCCGTAGGGGACAACAAGAACAACAATCATACCATAGGCTAGCTTCTAGGGTATAGCCTCCTTGATCTCGTGGTAGATCTACTCTTCTACTACCCATATCATCAATATTAATCAAGCAGGAGTAGGGTTTTACCTCCATCGAGAGGGTCCGAACCTGGGTAAAAACATCGTGCCCCTTGTCTCATGTTACCATCCGCCTAGACGCACAGTTCGGGACCCCCTACCCGAGATCCACCGGTTTTGACACCGACACTCCACATATGCAAATTTATTCTCATGAATAGTAGTGGGAGCAAACTCAACAAAATAACTATCATGAGATTGAAAATTAAAATCATGATGATAAGTTTCATGGTTATCATAATTCTTTATAGCATACATGTCATCACAATAATCATCATAGATAGCAACTTTGTTCTCATCATAATCAATTGAAACCTCTTCCAAAATAGTCGATTCATCACTAAATAAAGTTATGACCTCTCCAAATCCACTTTCATAATTATTTCAATAAGAGACAACAGCCTCCAATATAGTGCGATCATTACTTCCTAGAGTTGCCACTCTTCCAAACCCACTGTCATCAATATAATCATCATAAATGTGAGGAATGCTATCATCAGAATAATTTTTCTCATTCGAACTTGGGGGACTAAAAATATCATATTCACCAAATATAGCATCCCCAATCTCATTGCTTTGCATATCATTAGCATCATGGATATTCAAAGAATTCATACTAACAAGATTGAAATCATGCTCATCATTCAAATATTTTATGCCAATTTTTTTACTGAATTCTTCATCTATCAATTGAGCACAATTTTCCGATCCATCATTTTCAAGAAAGACATGATAAAAACAAATAAAATGAGTCCACCTCAATTCCATTTTCTGTAGTTTCATTTTATAAACCAAACTATTGATAAAACAAGAAACTAAAAGATTCAATTACAACATCTAAAGATATACCTTCAAGAACTCACCTCCCCAGCAATGGCGCCAGAAAAGAGCTTGATGTCTACTACACAACTTGTTCTTGTAGACTCGTGTTGGGACTCCAAGGGCAGTGTTTTGTAGGGCAGTACAAATTTCCCTCAAGTGAATGACCTTAGGTTTATCAATCCGTGGGAGGCGTAGGATGAAGATTGTCTCTCTAAAACAACCCTGCAACCAAATAATAAAAAGTCTCTTGTGTCCCTAACACACCAAATACAATGGTAAATTGTATAGGTGCACTAGTTCGGCGAAGAGATGGTGATACAAGTGTAATATGGATAGTAGATATTGATTTTTTGTAATAAGAATAATAAAAAACAGCAAGGTATCAAGTAACAAAAGTAAGCACAAATGGTATTGCAATGCTTGAAAATGAGGCCTAGGGTCCATACTTTCGCTAGTGCAGTCTCTCAACAATGCTAATATACTTGGATCGTATAACCATCCCTCAACGTGCGATGAAGAATCACTCCAAAGTTCTTATCAGCGGAGAACATAAGAAGAAAGGGTTTTTATCATTTATACCACTGGTTGTGTCCCATTACTCAGTTTTGCCACTAGGAATTTCAACCGCTCAAAAATGTCATCGCTTCGTTGGGCACATGCTCAAAATGCCACTAGACACCATTATTGTGATCCATCTCTTTTGCCATGTTATAATGACATAAATACCTATGGAACAACATGCCAGCTCTCCCTCTATCTCACTACAATAAAGTGTGGGGCCTACTTGATCCCAACAACGTTCTTATTTTCCTGTAAAATTATTCACTTGGTTACTCCTCACAAGTGGGGCCACACTTATCATTATGAGATAGAGAGAACTGACATGTGGGTCTAGGCTTATTTTTGTCATATAACATGGTAAACGGGTTTGACGTGAAAATAACAATGTCTGATGGCATTTTTTAGCAAACATCTAACGGAACAATGGCATTTTTTAGATATCTAATGGCATTTTTGAGCAAGCATCTCACGGATCGATGTCATTTTTGAGTAGTTGTAACTTCTAATGGCAAAACTGAGTAGTGAGACACAACTAGGGTACGAAACCACCTCAAAGTTATCCTTTTCGAGCTATTTATCTAAGAGTTCTTACTAAAATAACACAAAGTTATCCTTTCCGATCGATCTATGCAGGAGTTCGTACTAAAATAACACCATATGATACACATCAACCAACTCTAATGTCACCTAGATACTTCAATGTCACCATGAGTATCCGCGAGTTGATTACGCGATATGCATCAAACAATTTCAGATTCATAATACTCAATCCAACACAAAGAACCTCAAAGAGTGCCCCAATATTTCTACCGGAGAAACAAGGACAAAAACGTGCATCAACCCCTATGCATAGATTACCCCAATGTCACCTTGGGAATCCGCGAGTTGAGTGCCAAAATGATAAAATGAAATCTCAAAGGTAAAACTCAATTCATCACAACAAGATAGAGAAGGAGAAACACCATATGATCCAATTACATTAACAAAGCTCGCGATACATCAAGATCTTGCCAACTCAAGAACATGAGAGAGAGAGATTAAACACATGGCTACTAGTACAAACCCTTGGCCCCGAGGGTGGACTACTACCTCCTCATCATGGTGGCCACCGGGATGATGAAGATGGCCACCGATGATGATTTACCCCTCCGTCAGGGTGCCGGAACAGGGTCTAGATTGGTTTTTTGTGGCTATGGAGGCTTGCGGCGGTGTAACTCTTGATCTAGGGTTATTTCTGTATTTATAGAATTTTTTGGCGTTGGTTGCACGCGAAGATGGTCTTCGAGGGGTCCACAAGACACCACCACACGTGCAAGGCACCTGGCGCATCCTGGTGGGCTGTGCTCACCTCCTTCACCTTCTGGTCGTCCCACGAAGCTTCTAGTGCCTCTTTTGTTCCAAAAACAATTGTCAAAAAGTTTCAGCTCATTTGAAGAACTTTCATTTCTGCCAAAAAAAACAACACCACGGTAGTTCTGTTGAAAACAACGTCAGTACGGGTTAGTTCCATGCAGATCATACCAAAACCATATAAAATTGTTGTAAACATGGCATGAATACTTCATAAATTATAGATACATTGGAGACGAATCAATAATGTAATCTGAAGATTGTGAATATATATGAAGTATTGATAAAAATGGGGATCCGAAAGCGGTCTTTGTGTGGTTGTTGGACACAAACGAAGTATGTGAAGTTGCAATGTCTAACTTTTAACTAAACAAATCCCAATGAAAAAGATACTAGATGGATCTACTTTTATAAGAGCAAGGGGTGGCAGCCAAGTAGGTGGGAGGGATGTCCCTAGGCAACCTAAAACTAAACCTAAGTCGTACAAGGCTCATGGGCCCAAGTGGAGGTGATGCAACACCTTTGAACTTGTAGTTTGACTCGGATTCTGCTGTAGTGTCAGATTGTTTCTTCAATATATCAACGCTCCAGATTAATTTGAAGGTGAATCCAATTGGGTTCGAAAGTGCACGAAATCTACTTTCCAACAAAAAAGAATCACCCAATTCGGAGTCCGTATGAAAGAGGTCTTGGCTTTTTGAGTCAGGTATATCTGTGTAGTCCGAACCTGAGTTCAGAATGTGAGAGACTTGGACTCTATCTTCTCTTGGCCCAAAAGTGACGTGGGAGATTTTTTGAACAGCACCTAAACTTCTCTTTTTTCCTTATCTTTGTATAATGGTTGTACGAATGTCCCATACACCTACAATTAGACATGGCACAAAAGTGTGTGAAGTAATTTTGTCCTAGACAACATAAATAAATTATTGCATAGTTTGCATTAGAAATCACCTCACAAATATGCATGTATGCAATTTTGGTCGTATCCAAGGTAGTCATGTCCTCATCATACCTACTTGAGGACGAGCATGAATTAAGCTTGGGGATACTAATACGTCTACAACGTATCTATAATTTTTTTTATTGTTTCATGCTATTATATTATCAATATTAGATACTTTATATGCAAGTGTATATCATTTTTGGGGACTAATCTAGTGCAACTTGCTGTTTTCTGCTTGTTTTTTGTTTACAGAAAATCTATACCAAACGGAGTCCAAACATGATGAAATTTTTCGATGATTTTTTTATATAAGAGACCCTAAAAGCTTCGAGGTAGGACCAGAAGACCCGCAAGGAGACAGCGAGGCAACATGGCACGTCCTGGGGGTGGGGGGTAGGCGTGCCCTGATGCCTTGTGGGCCTCTCGTGGCTTGATGACCCACAAGTATAGCGGATCTATCGTAGTCCTTTCGATAAGTAAGAGTCTCGAACCCAACGAGTAGCAGGAGGAAATGACAAACGGTTTTCAGCAAGGTATTTTCTACAAGAACTAAAATTATCGGTAACAGATAGTTTGGTAGTGACATAATTCATAATGGGTGACAAGTAACAAGTGTAGCAAAGGTGCAGCAAGGTGGCCCAATCCCTTTTTTAGCAAAGGATAAGCCTGGACGAACTCTTATAAAGCAAAGCGCTCCTGAGGACACATGGGAATTATCATCAAGTTAGTTTTCATCATGCTCATACGATTCACGTCCGTTACTTTGATAATTTGATATGTGGATGGACCGGTGCTTGGGTGTTGTCCTTACTTGGACAATTATCCCACTTATGATTAACCCCTCTCGCAAGCATCTGCAACTACGAAAGAGGAATTAAGATAAATCTAACCATAGGATGAAACATGTGGATCCAAATCAGCCCCTTACGAAGCAACGCGTAAACTAGGGTTTAAGCTTCTGTCACTCTAGCAACCCATCATCTACTTATTACTTCCCAATGCCTCCCCCTAGGCCCAAATCATGGTGAAGTGTCATGTAGTCAAGATTCACATAACACCACTAGAGGAAAGACAAGATACGTCTCATCAAAATATCGAACGAATACCAAATTCACATGATTACTTATAACAAGACTTCTCCCATGTCCACAGGAACAAATGTAACTACTCACAAATCATGTTCATGTTCAAGATCAGAGGGGTAATAAATATCACTAAGGATCTGAACATATGATCTTCCACCAAATAAACCAACTAGCATCAACTACAAGGAGTAATCAACACTACTAGCAACCCACAGGTACCAATCTGAGCTTTTGAGACAAAGATTGAATACAAGATATGAACTAGGGTTTGAGAGGAGATGGTGCTGTTGAATATGTTGATGAAGATCGACCCTCCCTCGATGAGAGGATCGTTTGGGATGATGATGCTTTGAGATCCCCCTCCCGGAGGGAAGTTTCCCCGGAAGGATAGCTCCGCCCGAGCCCTAGATTGCTTCTTCCCAGGTTCCGCCTCGAGACGGCGCCGCTTCATCCTGAGATGTTCCTTATGATTTTTTCTCGGTCAAAACCTTTCATATAGCAGAAGATGGACACCGGGGGCTAGCCAGGGGGCCCACAAGCTAGTGAGGCACGCCTTGCGTGGTAGGTTGCGCCCCCCAGGCTTGTGGCCACCTGGTGGGTCCCCTTCCATTTTTTCTTCGCCTAATATTTTTATATATTGCAAAACAATTCTCCGTAAAGTCTAAGGACATTTGGAGTTCTGTAGAATAGGTATCTCCGATTTGCTTCTTTCCGATCCAGAAATCCAACTGCCGGCATTCTCCCTCTTCATGTAAATCTTGTAAAATATGAGAGAAAAGGCATAAGTATTGTACAATAATGTGAAATAACAGTCCATAATGCAATAAATATCAACATAAAAACATGATGCAAAATGGACGTATCAACTCCCCCAAGCTTAGACCTCGCTTGAACTCAAGCGAAAGCCGAAATCGATAATCATGACCACATGTTTAGAGATAGAGGTGTCGATAAAATAAAATACGGACATGAGGGCATCATGATCATCTTTAGAATAGAAACATATTGTCATATAACTTCATATGCTAAAGTGATAATTCGTTCACAAGGAAAAGTATAAACCAAAAAATTTATTAAAAACTAACAAACTATGATCTCGGTAATTGAGGCAATTGCAATTTATCATAATATCGGAAAGAGTCAATATAAGAGCTTTCATTTAGCAAGTCCTCATACTCAACTATCTTTTAGTCTTTCATAATTTCTAACACTCACACAATATTTATGAGATCAAAGCCTCAATCAAACACACAGAAAGATAAGGGCTTATAGTTTCGCCTCCCAACCTTTTACCTCAAGTGTAATGTCAATAATAATAGTTTATGATCACCTACATACGAGTGGATATGTTTGTCGGGATCTTTCCCTAACACATAGTGCTTGCCAAAAAGAGAAAGTGAAAAAGGAAGGGTGAATATCACCATGACTCTTGTATAAAGGTAGACGATAAAAATAAAAGATAGGCCCTTCGTAGAGGGAAGTAGATGTTGCCATGCGCTTTTTGATTGGATGCATGAAATCTTAATGCAAAGGAACGTCACTTTATATTGCCGCTTGTGATAGAGAACTTTATTATGCAGTCCGTCGCTTTTATTTCTTCCATATCACAAGTTCGTACAAAGCTTATTTTCCCCACACTAGATGTTAATTCATATTTGGAGAGCAATTTTTTTGCTTGCATCGATGACTACTTGAACGATCTTACTCAATCCATAGGTAGATATAGTGGACTCACCTGGCAAAACTGGGTTAAAGGTCTTTGGATGCACAAGTAGTATCTCTACTTAGTGCAAAAGATTTGGCTAGCATAGGATGAGAAGCAAGCTCAACAAGTTGGAGGATCCATGACAATATAACTTCTATTCGGATATAAGGGAACATAACACATTATGTTGTCTTACTTGTCTAACATCAACTTATTAGCATATAATATTTTAATGACTACTCACAATCACAAAAGATGTCAAAGATAGTGTATTTATATGTGAGACCTCTCTTTTCTTTATTACTCCCTATTAATTGCAACAATGACCAATACTATCTTTGTCAACACTCAACAAATTTCATGCATCATACTCCTTATATGTGAAGTCATCACTCTCCATAAGATTATTATATAATATTTTATTTCTTTTATTCTTTTTCTTTCCAAGATCAAAGCAACAAAGCAAAGCCCTCAACTCAAAACTAATCTTTGATTACATAGATAGATCATAAAGCAAAAACTAAAAGACTAGATCATACTAAAAACTTTTATTCTACTAGATCACGATTTAACCAAAAGGATCGAACTAAGATAAATGGTAAAGATAAAGATGTGATGGTGATATGATACCGGGACACCTCCCCCAAGCTTGGCACAAGCCAAGGGGAGTGCCCATACCCATATACTCAAGTCTCCTTCTTCGGAGGTGGTGACGATGAAGTTGATGATGTGGGAGGCTTGTCCTCCGTCTTCCAAGGCATAAGCTCACCATCATAAAAAGATGAATGAGTCTCCGGGATCCTCAAACCTCCAGCCAACCTCAACCTCTTAAATCTGTATTCATACTCATAGTTTTGGTTTTGCAGGTCATAGACCTCGGCTTGGAGATGCTCAGTTTTCTCATGGAGCTTGAAGATGGCCTCTCCAATACTATTGTCGTCCAGCTTGTGATCACGGGTGAATTCCGTGATCATGGAGTGGTCAGCGTTGAGTCCGCGTTCCACCATCCCTTGGCACTTGAAGACCTCCTGCTTCACCGCTTCGAGCCTAGCCTCCATGCTTCAAGTCCTCCTTGGCCCTTGAACATCCCAGATGTGAAGCACCCCCTCACGCATCTCCATGGTTTGAGGATGTTTCATAACCTTCGGGTGGTAGGGGTTGATGACCTTCTCATAGAACTTGTCCTTGGGGGGGGGGGGGGGGCTTGGAGATGTCATGGCGATCTAGGTCTGTCAAAAAATAGCTCGAAACAAGAACAAAGGATATTGTCGTAATATGGTGGTCAAAACCTTTGGGAGATTATATAATGAATTTTAACCGTGCAAAACAAGTATTCTAAGAGAAAACAAAGTCCAAAGGGCACACGAGGTGGCCACAAGCTTGGGAGGCACGCCCAGGGGGTAGGGTCCGCCCCAAGGCTTGTCGCCTGCTCGTGCGCTATACGGACTACTTCTTATTTTTTTTTAATTTTTTTAATATTCTAAAACGGAGTAAAATTGCCATTGGAAAACTTTTGGACTCGGTTTAATTACCGTATCACATACTTATACCTTTTCAGGGTTCTGGAGCATTCTGGAAGGTTTCCTTTATGTATTCCTCTGATGTTATGGTATGAACAATGTTGGTCTCAACGTTTATAGTCGTAGCTGAAATAAATGTTTGATTCTATGCCCATTCACTACCTTCGGGTTATTGCCTTCAACGTTGTTAATCCTGATGGCACCGGAACGATAAACTTCTTCAATAATGTAAGGACCTTCCCATTTGGAAAGAAGTTTTCCTGCAAAAAATCTTAAACGAGAATTGTATAGCAAGACTTGGTCACCTACATTAAATTCTCGCTTTTGTATTCTTTTGGCATGCCATCTTTTAACTTTCTCCTTAAACAATTTGGCATTTTCATAGGCTTGGGTTCTTCATTCATCAAGTGAGCTAATGTCAAATAACTTCTTTTCACTGCCAAGTTTGAAATCATAGTTGAGCTATTTAATTGCCTAAAAAATAAGCTTTATGTTCTAATTCAAGAGGTAAGTGACATGCTTTTACATGGACCATTTTGTATGGAGACATACCCATATGATTTTTATAAGCAGTTGTATAAGCCCATAATGCATAATCAAGTTTATTAGACCAATTCTTCCTAGATCTATTTACAGCCTTTTGCAAGATCAGTTTTATTTCCCTATTACTTAATTCTACTTAACCACTAGACTGAGGATGATAAGGAGATGCAATTCTACGGTTAACATCATACTTAGCAAGCAATTTATGGAAAGCACCATGAATAAAGTGTGAACCACCATCAGTCATTAAATATCTAGGGACTCCATACCTCGGGAAAATAACTTCTTTAAGCATTTTAATGGATGTGTTATGATCAACACTACTAGTTGGAATAGCTTCTACCCACTTAGTAACATAATCAACAGCAACCAAAATATGTGTATACCCATTAGAGGAAGGAGAAGGTCCCATATAATCAAATCCCCAAACATCAAATGGTTCGATAACAAGTGAATAGTTCATAGGCATTTCCTGACATATACTAATATTACCAATTTTTGACATTCATCACAAGAGCAGACAAACTTATGAGCATCTTTGAAAAGAGTAGGCCAATAAAATCCAGATTGTAATACCTTGTGTGCAGTTCTATCTCCTGCATGATGTCCTCCATAAGCCTCGGAGTAACACTTGTGTAGGATCTATTCCTGTTCATACTCAGGTACACAACGTCTAATAACACCATTTACTCCTTATTTATAAATGTGTGGGTCATCCCAAAAGTAATGTCTTAAATCGTAGAAAAACTTTTTCTTTTGTTGGTAGGTGAAACTAGGTGGTATAAATTTAGCAACAATATAATTACTCCCTCTCTCTCAGTTTACAAATCTTGCACGTGTACCTAGGTCATTAATTTGACCAACTTAATAAGAGGCATGCATTACGAAAAATATATCATTAGAAACATTAGATATTCTATTTTCTAATGGTATAATTTTATGTTAAACAATTTGTTTTATATAAGTTAAATTGACGGCCTGGATACACGTTCAAGCCTTGTAAACTGAGATGGAGGGAGAAGCATAGTCTGCATACCAAGGAGTACTACGAGAAGCATTTATGATATCTAGTTGTTCATTAGGAAAGCTATCATCAATAGGTAGTGGGTCATTGAGAATATTTTATAACCTAGACAAGTTGTCTGCTATGGGGTTCTCAACTCCCTTTCTATCAATAATATGTTAATCAACTTCTCGTAGCAAGAGAACCCAACTAATGAGTCTAGGTTTAGCATCTTTCTTTTCCATAAGGTACTTAATAGCAGCATGATTAGTGTGAACAATTACTTTGGAATCAACAATGTAAGATCTGAATTTATCGCAAGCAAGCACAACTGCTAAAAATACTTTTTCAGTGGTAGCATAATTTCTTTGAGCATTGTCTAGACTTTTTCTAGCATAATGGGTGAAATTTTAATTTCTTATCAACTCTTTGTCCTAGAACAACACCAATAGCATAATCACTAGCATCACACATAATTTCAAAGGGTAGCCTCCAATAAGGTGCTTGAACAATAGGTGCAGAGATTAAGGCTTTCTTAAGTATTTCAAAGGCTTCTAAACAATCATCATCAAAAACAAATGGAACATCTTTTTGCAAAAGATTAGTAAGAGGCCTAGAAATTTTAGAGTAGTCTGTAATAAATCTCCTATAAAAATCATCATGAACAAGGAAACTTCTTTACCTTTGACATCTTTAGGACATGGCATTTGCTCAATTGCATCTACTTTAGCTTTATCACTTCAATACCTCTTTTGGAGATTTTATGCCCCAAGACAATACCTTCATTAAACATAAAGTGACACTTCTCCCAGTTCAAGACAAGATTAGTTTCTTCACATCTCTGCAAAACTTGATCAAGGTTGCTTAAGCAATCATCAAAAGAAGTTCCGTATATGAAAAAATCATCCATGAAAACCTCAACAATCTTTTCACAAAAGTCAAAGAATATAGCATTCATACATCTTTGAAAGGTAGCATGTGTATTACATAAACCAAAAGGCATGCATCTATAAGCAAAAGTACCAAAAGGGCATGTAAAAGTAGTTTTTTCTTGATCCTCTTGTGACACAGGTATTTGGGAAAAACCAGAATATCCATCTAGAAAACAAAAATGTGTATGTTTTGATAGTCTTTCTAGCATTTGATCAATGAATCGCAGAGAATAATGATCTTTCCTAGTTGCTTTATTTAGTTTTCTAAAATCAATTATCGTCCTATAACATGTGATAATTCTTTGTGGGATAAGTTCATTTTTATCATTAGGAACAAAAGTAATACCTCCCTTCTTAGGGACACAATGAACATGACTTACCCATCTACTATCAGCTATGGAATAGATTATACCTGCTTCTAGAAGTTTTAATATTTCATTTCTTACCAGTTCCTTCATCTTAGGATTTAATTATCGTTGGTGATCAACAACGGGTTTAGCATCAGGCTCCATATTAATATTATGTTGACAAAGAGTGGGACTAATACCCTTTAGATCATCAAGAGTATATCAAATAGTGGCATGGTGCTTCCTCAGAGTTTTCAATAATCTCTTTTCTTCATGCTCTGAAGGTTTTGCTTTAATAATAAGAGGATATATCTTCTTTTCATCAAGATAAGCGTATTTCAAAGTATTAGGTAATTGTTTTAGTTCAAACACAGGATCACTCATTGGTGGAAGTGGATCTCCAAGAGTCTCAACAGGCAAGTTGTGTTTCAAAACTTACACTAACAATTTCTTTCTCACAACCTATCTTAGCATCAACAGTGTTAAGGAAAGGTCTACCAAATATAATGGGGCAAAAATCATCTTGTGGGGAACCAAGAACTAGAATATCAGTAGGGTATTTCATTTTCCACACAAGACTTCGACATCTCTAACAATCCGAAGTGGCGTAACAATATCTCTATGCTGCAAGCTTAATAGTAACATCAATATCTTCTATTTCAGCAAGTGCAATATCATTCATAATTTCTTGATATAAAGTAAGTGTGATTGCACTCAAACTAGCACCCAAATCACATAAGCCATGATAACAATGATCTCCTATTTTAACAAACACAACAGGCATGCCAACAACAGGTCTATGTTTATCCTTTTCATCGGGTTTAACAATTCTAGTAGCTTCATCACAGAAATAAATAACATGCCCATCAATATTTACACCCAAGAGATCATTAACCATAGCCACATTAGGTTCAACTTTAATTTGTTCAGAGGTTGTAGGTGTTCTTGTATAACTCTTGCAAACTATAGCTGAGGTTTTAGCATGTTCTTTTATCCTAACAGGAAAAGGTGTTTTCTCAATATAAGCAGTAGCAATAACTGGATCAACATTATAAGTGGTAGTTTCTTATCTAGCTTCAATGTGTTCTACTATTTTGCCTTCAATGGGAGGATGATATTTAAACCACTTATCCTTAGGGATATCAACATGAGTAGCAAATTATTCACAAAAATAAGCTACTATCTGAGAGTCAAGCCCATATTTAGTGCTAAATTCTGAAAAGCATCGGTATCCATAATTTTTTTAACACAATCAAATTCAAGCTTTATACCTCACTCCTTACCATTGTCGAGTTCCCAATCTTCAGAGTTGCATTTAATTCTTTCCGAAATATCCCATATGAATTCAATAGTCTTCTTCATAAAAGAACCAGTACAAGAAGTATCGAGCATGGATTGATCATTACGAGAAAGTCGAGCATAAAAATACTGAATAATAATTTCTCTTAAGAGCTCATGATTGGGGCATGAATATAACATTGACTTAAGCGTCCCCCAATCTTGAGCGATACTTTCTCCTTCACGAGGCCAAAAATTATATATATATATAATTCCGATCATGATGAACTAGATGCATAGGATAAAACTTCTGATGAAATTCCAATTTCAATCGGTTGTAATTCCAAGCTCCAATATCATCACATAGCCTGTACCATGTCAATGCCTTTCCCTTTGAAGATAAAGGGAAGACCATCTTCTTGACTTCATCTCTAGGTAAACCTGCAAGCTTAAATAATCCACAAACTTCATCCACATAGGTTAGGTGCATATCAAGATGTAGTGTTCCATCTCCTACATAAGGATTAGCTAGCGGTTTCTCTATCATACCCGAAGAAATTTCATAATAAATATTTTCAGTACATGTAGTAGGTTGAGGGACAACTCTTTCTTCTTCCGGTCGAGGTGACGATACCCAGAACAAGCCCTTCAAAGGATGATTTTCCATAGTGACAAGTAATAGTAAATTTCAGCACGTAATTCAAATTTTTATTACCAAATTCCGCTAACCAAAGACGCTTTGCTCCCCAGCAACAGCGCCAGAAAAGAGTCTTGATGACCCACAAGTATAGGGGATCAATTGTAATCCTTTCGATAAGTAAGAGTGTCGAACCCAGCGAGGAGGAGAAGGAAATGACAAGCGGTTTTCAGCAAGGTATTTTCTGGAGCCACTGAAATTATCGGTAACAGATAGTTTGTTAGTGAGATAATTCATGATGGGTAACAAGTAACAAGTGTAGCAAAGGTGCATCAAGGTGTCCCAATCCCTTTTGTAGCAAAGGATGAGCCTGGACGAACTTGTATATAGCAAAGCGCTCCCGAGGACACATGGGAATTATCGTCAAGTTAGTTTGCATCATGCTCATATGATCCGCGTTCGTTACATTAATAATATGATATGTGAGTGGACCGGTGCTTGGGTGTTTTCCTTACTTGGACAAGCCTCCCACTTATGATTAACCCCTCTCACAAGCATCCGCAACTACAAAAGAAGAATTAAGATAAATCTAACCATAGCATGAAACATGTGGATCCAAATCAGCCCCTTACACTACAAAAAAATACACTTCCGTGATGATACGTGTTTGTCACAGTAGGTCGCATTTTCTGTCATGCATGTACATCCATGACAAATTTATGACAGAATCAAGATAGTCATACATGTGTTGTCGTAGAAGTGTTCCATGACATTGCCAAAATTATCATCACGGAAGTGTCCACTTCCATGACGATAAATCGCGCGTCACAGAAGTGCTTTCATCAAGGGTGACTGTCGGGGGATATCTGCCTCCACGAGCACCTATGGGGACGGAGCCCCTTGTCGGTTCGGCGGGGGGGGCGGAGGTTGCACAAAGAGCAGATCGAGGCGACACACACACAACGATTTTACCCAGCTTCGGGCCGCATGGGTGCGTAAAACCCTACTGCTGCTTGTCTGGTTGATTCGAGTTCTTGCTCTGGAGCGCAAGAAGCTACAGTAAGTTGGAGCTGGACGTAGACGAGGGTCTACTGGGCGTCCTTCTTCGGGTCTGGATCCCTCTCCTCCTCTAGGGTTCGATCTCTCTAGGGTTTTTCCCCTCTAGGGTTCGATCCCCGCCCTACGTGCGCATGGGCCTCCTTTTATATGCTAAGGGGTTTCCCACAGGTAGCGACGCAGGTGAGGGTAAAAATGGCAAGGAACTGTGCGAGCAGTGGCCGCACAGTGCTATCGCACCTAACTCTGACGGCGGGAGACAAAGGCATTAAATGCCCGTCTGGATCGCCTAAACAGTGCCGAGACGGACTGTTAGGAGCGCCTCCGCTTGCCACGGGGGCGACTCTGCCAACGTCGCATGCCACCGGGCGTCTCAGGTTGCGCGGCGCCCCGCCACGTGCCTCCGAGGAAGCCCCAGAGCGACGCGTGGGCGGGTGAGCTGGAGCGCAGGCCTGAGGTGGTGGTTTGCCGCGGCAAGTGGCTTGCCGCGGTAGTTGCCTTGCCGCACCTGAGAGCTTGCCGCTCGTCAGGCCTTGCCGGGGCACGCGGCGCGCCGCGGCGGGCTTCTCTTGGGGTGCCTTGGCTTGGCCGTCCCGGCGAGCTCCTCCCGCTGGGGCCTTGGTGCCTCGGCTCAGTCGTCCCGGCAAGCTCCTCTTGTCGGGGCCTTGTCGCCTTGGCCCGGCAAGCTCCTCTTGCCGGACCTCGCCTGCTTGGCC
Source organism: Aegilops umbellulata (assembly GCA_032464435.1). Lineage (NCBI taxonomy): Eukaryota > Viridiplantae > Streptophyta > Magnoliopsida > Poales > Poaceae > Aegilops > Aegilops umbellulata. Next base: position 308,268,558 of record CP136056.1, on the reverse strand, counting down.
CGGCAAGCTCCTCTTGCCGGGGCTTGGTCTTCTAGGCTCGATCACTTGGCCTTCGTCCGGCCCAAAAAGGGCCGTGGAGACTCTTGTCGCTCCCCTGGCAAGCCTTGCCGCGGGACGCTACTACTGCCCGTGCACAAGTTCAGGGTACTAAGGTACCCCTACTTTAGTGCACCGACAGTAACCGACACGTGGCATCCACCGTAAAGGAACGCCGTTAAGCTATCGGGTCGGATTTTGGATCCGATAACCCGTTAACAGCCACGACCAATGCCGATTTTCCACGTGTAAAATTATCATTGGCTGACGGATCCACGCGTCATGTCCGCGTTGGCACAGGTGTCACTCATCCAACGGTCGAGATGGGCCTATGATATGTTGACCACAAAGTTTAAATGGGTCGGCCCAACGGAAGGCCCATAAGATTTAGCGGACCATAATGGGCCGGCCCAGCTAAAGGCCCACAAAATTTAGCGGACCATAATGGGCCGGCCCAACTAAAGGCCCACACGATTTTGCAGACCATAATAGGCCGACCCAGCTAAAGGCCCACAAGATTTTGCAGACCATAATGGGCTGGCCTAGCTAAAGGCCCACAAGATTCTGCAGACCATAATGGGATGGCCCAGCTAAAGGCCCAACATTCTCAGTCAAATCAGCCCGTCAACGACCTGTCCTAAACTTGTCATCAACGCGGCCCATGGTCACTTCTGGCCCGTTAACAGTCCGCTAAGTAATTGGGACGAATTACGGCCTGGTGTATTTCCGGTCTGTTAAAGGTCCGGCTTCATTTGGGCCCATTTACAGGCCAGCAAAACTTTCGGCCCATAAACGACGGTGAAGGATTTGGGTCATATTCGGCCATGTCTGACATTCGGCCTGTTAGAGGCCCACTATAGCTTTGGGCCACTTTCGTCCTATTGTCATTTTCGACCTATTAATGCCGGACGTAAACCATGGGCCATATGTGGCCCAACGTCATATCGGGCCCATTAATGACCCATATAAAAAGGACGATAATCTAGCCCGACCGAAGTTCCGGCCTGTTAAAGTCCCATGTATTAGGTCAGCGCATTTACGGCCCGTTCGAATTTCGGCCTGTCAAAGATCCGCAACGTAAATGGGCCACCATTTCGGCCTGCTAAGTCCAGTGGGTTATTTGGCACAATCAGGGCCCAATCTCACTTTCGGTCTATTAAAGGCCCATGTTTTTTATGGGCTCGCGATGTTTACACCTGTAAACGGCCTATTTTTACTGAGGGCCCAAATTATGTTTAGGCCTGTTAAAGGCCCACTATGGGCACAGGCCTACTAGAAAAATATGAAAGCTTATGCTGATTCAGGCCCAAATATTTTTAGTGGGCTACATGCCAATTTCGGCCCGTAATCGTTTTTAGCCCAATTGGAATGGGCCCGACGAATGTTGGCATGTTGGGCTCCTACGAAGCTTTCGGCCGAATACATTACTAAGATAAGCCTACACTACACAAAAATAGCGTCGTGATTACTGCAGCCTGAGGCAGCATCATAAATGTTGTATCACAACAAAATAAATTCCAACCATACAACAAAAGGAATGTTGGCATAAAGTTTACAGTCCTTCCAGATAAAAGCACCATCATATGTATAGAAGCACAGATCATTTGACCTGAGTGCTAATGTTTCAGGCTGTAGAATCTGATGGAGCAGCACAATCTCCACCTTTTTTCCACCATTGCTCTTGAACAACGAAGCGAATGTCTGATAGTATGGTTTCAAAACCATTCACATCTTGACGAAATTTCTCAACCACTATTCTTGTTTCCGAAACAACGTCCATTAGGGATTGGACTTGTGTTTGGAGCACAGATATATCACTCTGTCTAGCAGGAAGATTTTGTTCAGTAGGCGATTTGGACAAGGTTACCTTGACAACCAACCCAGAATTACGCAGGAAGGTGCTTTTTGCACTGTTAGTGGAGAGATACTGATGCACTGCAGCAAGAGGTGACATTGTGCCTGTAGTAGCCTCGTCACCTTCAGGTGGTTGTGGCTGTTCAATCATTTGTTCCATAGCTTCCTGAAAGTTTGAACTTGTAGATTAGTGTACCAGATAAGTTACTAATGAGACAAAAACAAACAAAGTAGGTTAAACGTTTATACATAACTTATTTTGGTGAACTACTATAATACATTAGCATGTATTGTAGTGCCAACTACATAATAAAATCACTTTCGAAACATATGTCCATGTAGCATGCCTACTGTATTGTCTATTTCCTTACATTCGTTGACATCTAAGGATAAAGAGACATGGTTTAAAGTAGGATGAACATAGTATGACATCATTCATATCATGGGCAAACAGATATAAAACAAATAGGCTATTTTATCATTGTGTGCACACGTGAACATAACAACTAGATTACAGATCAAGACCAAAAGAATATCCTTCATCTCTTTTAAACCATGTAAGGTGAAATGATACATTAAGACAACTGTGAATAAAAGTGAACAGAGTAACTGACATTGGCTGCAAACCAAGTAGTTAAATGAACACATCACAATACTAATAGTTCAAGGCAGGAGGAGTAAGGACTTACAACAGTGACTTGAACTGGTGTGCTCATGCCCTTCATCTTGCTGGTGTGGCAATCCTTGAAGATTTGCACTGCATTCGGTTCAGGTTCTTTTTGGTCCGCACGGGCTTTCCTCTGTATTTGGAACAAGTCAATATAGATATGATAATATGGCACAAAAAAGAAGGAAGTAGCAGCTATTTACAAGAGCCTCGCAGTGTGCAATATAGCTATGAGATCCTGTTGTCTGTTGGAATTTCACTTTAGAACGGTTGGTTTTGTTCTTCAAACAGTTAGCCTAGAAGAAGATACACTTGTAAGGCACATGCATAAATACATGTTCAATATGTGTTCTGATTAAATACATCTAGCCTACCTGATACTTTGGAACAGACAAGTGTTTAACGAGGGCTGTCCAGCCTTCATCTGTAATATATTCCACTCGAGATGTTTGGGCGATTTCATTGTTAGCCTTGCCTTCATAGTGAGGTTTTCTAAGGTGGTACCGATACTGTCGTAGAGCAGACTGAAAAACATGAGTGCATGCTTGTTTAGTTGCATCATCTTTCGGATCCAACTTGAACCTCATCTGTTGAAAAAAGAATGTGAGTCTTATTAGGAGGAAGCTAGAAAGTATGGGACAAAGCAAGACAATATTACTAATTGCGATGAATAACATTACTTACGGATAAATGGTCAAGGAAGGTGTTAAACTGTGTATTGTCTTTCTCATTCCTGTACTAGATCCACGTTGGGAGGATACGTGCATGACACCTAACGGCAACGGCTGCCTCTGATACTAACTTGGCTAACTCTGTAGCATCACGTGGCCTTTTTAAACCTGCCTCAAAATGGATCTCCATTCTTCCTCCTTTAGATTTTGTTAATCTGTCAAGCATTATCCCTGATGTCTGTTTCCGCTTGCGCCATGGTGCTAGTTCAACAACGAATATGGAAAGTGTTAGTGTACATCAAACTATGAGAGTACATATAAAGGAGCATGCAACTGCAACTTGACTCGGTCAGGTACCGTCTTGGTGTTGATGCTCCTGAGGTTCATCTGATCTTGCCAAGTCCTGTTGTGTCAGCAGTGCTTTGGAAGTAGTGTTAGGTGTGAAGGCATCTTGGGAACTGGCCAGTTCCGGAGAAAACGAACGAGTAACTGGTTGAGATGCTGGTACAGTTGAAGCGGATGCTGCAGCTGGTGGAGCAGGTGATACTGTGTTTGTAGATTTAGCCGGTGGACTTGGACCTTCTACTGCACTATAAGTACCAGCAGAATCTCGACGGCAGAACCTTTTCCGTTTCACCCGACGAGTAACAACACTCCCTACTATATTATTTTCCTTGCTCTTTTTTGACTTTGCCATGTCAAGCTGTACCCACAACACAAAAGAATAAAATCACTCTTTAGAACTCATTGATGCATGATACAGACAAGCAATAATTTGATGTAAGACAACCGTATGAGGATGGAATATGTAAGAAAAATAGGACAACATGACATATTCACAGCTACAATGTGCAAACTAAGCAGAAGGATTTTCAAGAAAATAGAAGTAATGCAAGCGAGACACCATATTGAAGATGCAACCAATATTACTCTGCCAAGTTAAAAGTGTCTTGTCATAAGTGGCAATTCAAAAAATTAGAAGCAGTACAACGTAGAAATCAATGCAAGATGCAACCACTATCAAACTGCCATGTTAAAAGCGTCCAATCATGAGTGACTGATGCGGGATACACAATAGCAGTACTTTGATGTAAGAACATGGTATCATAGATAGATGTCGTGTATTATAGACACACAAAGCCATGTAATATGCACATGTATAATGTATAAACTCAACAGGTGCAATTTAATCAAAATAGAAGAAATACAGGCTAGACAACATATGCAACATGAAACCAATTATCACACTGTCAACTTAGAGCAAGCACCTACGATGGTGGAGTACGGGAGATGAACTCATCATGTAGACTTGGGACTTCAACTTCATTAGCAGTAGCAGTGGCAAATCTAGAGAGTCTCTGTTTGCGTCTGTGCAGAGGACCACCAACATCCCCTAACTTACTCTTTTCAGTCCTATTTTCTGATATTACCTTATGAAGTCAAAACCACAAGAAGATGAATAAAATTAGCTCTGCATAACTGGTTGATGCATGATACAGACGAGCACTACTTTTATGTAAGGCAAGCGCAGGATAGGAGGATGGAATATATACAAAAAAGACAGCGTTTCATATTCACATGTACGATAGGAGGATGGAATATGTATGAAAAAACAGTAAGCGGAAGGCATTTCAACAAAATTAGAAGAAATGAAAGCTAGGCACCATATGAACATGCAACCAATATCACTCTATCAGGTAAAAAGTGTCTCATCGTAGGTGCCATTTCAAGAAATTAGAAGCAGTACAAGCTAGAAGACAATGCAAGATGCAACCTACATCACAGTCCCAAGTTAAATGTGTCTTATGGGTAAGTGATCGTTGCAGGTATAAATTGTAAGCTACGCAGATGCAATTCAACATAATCAGAAGCAATACAAAGTAGACATCACACGGAAAACACAACCACTTATAACAGTTCCAAGTAAGAGCAAGCACCCGTGATGGTGGAGTAGGGGAGATGTGCTCATCATGTACACATATGTTCTAGAAATAGGAACACGTGTCATATTCACAGGCATTATGTGTAAAGTAAGCAGATGCAATTCAAGTTAGAAGCAATACAAGCTAGACATCATACGCAACATGCAACCACATATAATAGTGTCAAGTTAGAGCAAGCACCTATGATGGTGGACTTGAAGGAAATATGCCCTAGAGGCAATAATAAAGTTATTATTTATTTCCTTACATATCATGATAAATGTTTATTATTCATGCTAGAATTGTATTAACTGGAAACATAATACATGTGTGGATACATAGACAAACAGAGTGTCACTAGTATGCCTCTACTTGACTAGCTTGTTAATCAAAGATGGTTAAGTTTCCTAACCATGGACAAAGGAGTTGTCATTTGATTAACAAGGTCACATCATTAGTTGAATGATCTGATAGACATGACCCATTCCATTAGCATAGCACCCGATCGTTTAGTATGTTGCTGTTGCTTTTATCCATGACTTATACATGTTCCTTTGACTATGGGATTATGCAACTCCCGTTTGCCAAAGGAACACTTTGGGTGCTACCAAACGTCACAACGTAACTGGGTGATTATAAAGGAGTACTACAGGTGTCACCAAAGGTAGATGTTGGGTTGGCGTATTTCGAGATTAGGATTTGTCACTCCAATTGTGGGAGAGGTATCTCTGGGCCCTCTCGGTAATGCACATCACTTAAGCCTTGCAAGCATTGCAACTAATGAGTTAGTTGCGGGATGATGTATTACGGAACGAGTAAAAAGACTTGCCGGTAACGAGATTGAACTAGGTATTGGATACCGACGATCGAATCTCGGGCAAGTAACATACCGATGGACAAAGGGAACAACGTATGTTGTTATGCGGTCTGACCGATAAAGATCTTCGTAGAATATGTAGGAGCCAATATGGGCATCCAGGTCCCGCTATTGGTTATTGACCGGAGAGGTGTCTCGGTCATGTCTACATTGTTCTCGAACCGTAGGGTCCGCACGCTTAAGGTTACGATGACAGTTATTATGAGTTTATGAGTTTTGATGTACCGAAGGAGTTCGGAGTCCCGGATGAGATCGGGGACATGACGAGGAGTCTCGAAATGGTCGAGACGTAAAGATCGATATATTGGACGACTATATTCGGACATCGGAAGGGTTCTGAGTGGTTCGGGTATTTTCGGAGGTACCGGGGAGTTACGGGAATACGAGGAAGAAGCAATGGGCCTTGATGGGCCTTAGAGGGAAGGACCAGGAGGTGGCGCGCGCCCCTCCCAAGCCCGGTCCGAATTGGACAAGGGGTTTGGGGCGCGGCCCCTCTCTCCCTTCCTTCCCCTCTTCCCCTCTTTCCCCCCTTGACCTAGTTGGACTAGGAAAGGTGGAATCCTACTCCCGGTGGGAGTAGGACTCCCCTGGAGCGCCCAAACCTAGGGCCGGCCTCCTCCCTCCCTTGCTCCTTTATATACGGGGGCAGGGGGCACCCCATGGACACACAAGTTGATCTTCGTGATCGTTCCTTAGCCGTGTGCGGTGCCCCCCTCCACCATATTCCACCTCTGTCGTGGATTTGTCACGGCAGATGTCCTAGTAAGAGGACTTAGTCGTGGAGCCATCGCAACGGGTTAGCTTGAAGGGGTTTAAAGTGGACACAAGGACACGGTTTTTATACTAGTTCGGCCCCTTCGATGAAGGTAAAAGCCTACGTCTAGTTGTGATGGGATTGATGGGTTTCGAGGGCTTAGGGAGCGATATGCTTCGCCTAAACCTCGAGTTCTTCTTCTCTGTCCTCAAACCGCCGCCGGGTCATCCCCTTATATACACGGGTGATGCCCGTCGGTCTGCAAAGTCCCAACCTCCGGCTAATAAACGTGCCCGGGTCGGTCTCTCTATTCCTAACTTACAATACAAGTTTACATCAGGCCGGTTTACACCATAAACCTTTAAACCGATTATGGGCCTTAGGCCCTTCTATCTCTCCTTGGGTTTTAACATCTCGGGTCTGTTGACGGAGGTAACCCGGGCCCTGCAGGCCGGTTTACCCCGGATAGCAACATCCCCAACATTAGGCCCCAGATTGATTTGAACAGGTTCATGTCAATCCTTAATAAGAATTTCTGTCTTCAAATGTCTTCCAGTGACTTGTTAAACCGTCGTTTCTCCGTCTCCTCTTGCTGTGGTAAACCGATATGACGTCAGCGCAAGCTACCGTCTCCTTTCGCTAACCCGCAAGAATCAGGGCGACGGCTGGGCTTCCGAAATCTCCGGCCCCTGGATTCGCGCGCCTGACACGCGCGCCGCGCCTTATAAATAGGACTTGAAGGCCATCTTCCTTTCCTCCCCTTCTTCGTCTTCCTCGCGACCCAGACCTCAGAGCTCTGCCGCCGCCGTCAGCTGCTGCACCAACTCCGGCCGCTGCATCAACCTGATCGGATCAGAGCACCGCGACGACTTTCCGCATCTGTTTGGACCCCGGTAAGGCCCCTGTTCTTGTTGCTTTAGATCTGTTCTAGGGTTCATCGTTCTGCTACTGTTTCTTGCTCATCCCCATAGCAGCCTTTGCGAACAGATGATGCTACCTGTATCTGGATTTGTAGTTCCTCTTAGCAGTCGCCATAAATCTGCACTCATTTCCTTAGATCTCACTCTTGTTCCTGCTTGTCGAACTTATGTTGTTCTGCTGTGAGCCCGACTTCGTATTACCTGTTTTTATTTCTTTTTCGCCCTAGCTGTAGATCCATTGCTTTGAAAGAATCCGTACGGGATCTGTTTCTGCTTTCATACTCACAACTGTTTAGATCTGGTCGGTTTAACTCTTAGCAAAGCGAACAAACCGATCTACACATCCATTAGTCCCCTTGATGAACCGCCGGTTGATATTATTGTAGATAACCTGACTCTATACAAGAGCATCTTCGGTTTACAATCATACTTGCTCTCAAACCGGAATACCTTTGCCTTGTAGATTTCCTCATGGCAAAACAGGTGTATGAATGCAACTGGGTTCCCTCTTGCATCACTGAGACCCAACTAAACAACTTAGTTCTGACTGGTGCTTTGAGTAGCAAAAGTACCATCCATTGGAGGGTTCCAGGAGACGAATGTCCTCCTACCCCGCAGGAGGGAGAAGTGGTGGTGTTTGCGGATCACCTGGCCCGGGGGTTTAATCCACCCGGTTCAAAATTTTATCGGGACGTCTTGGCTAATTTTATGCTGCGCCCACAAGATGTTGGTCCAAATTCAGTCATGAATATCTGCCATTTTCAAGTACTTTGCGAGGCGTACTTCCAAGAAGAACCTACTGTAGAGCTGTTCCGGGACTTTTTCCATTTGAACCGACGTACTGAATTTACCGACGGCCCTAATATGGAACTGGGTGGTATGGCGATTCAGAAAAGGAAAGAGGTGACTTATCCTCATGCCAAGTTGCATAGTCATCCGCAAGAATGGAATTGCACTTGGTTCTATTGCAAGGATACTTCCCCTGCTGAGGAAAATCCACTGCCCGGTTTCCGTCCAGAGAGACTTAGCAACACTCACCCCTTCCCCCCACGGCTAACTGCCAAAGAGAGGAGTAAGTATGCCCCTCAGCTGTCCAAGCTCAGAGCCTTCATGGCTAATGGTTTAACGGGGGTTGATCTTGCTCGTTGCTGGATTTCATGGAGCATCCTGCCCCTTAGCATCCGCTCCGGTTTGATGTGCCAATACACGGGTCGGGTTGATGATCCTTTGAGGCACTGCAACATTCAGCTGACGGAGGACGAAGTCGCTGAAGCCGTGAAAAAGATGCTGAATGAACCGGAACATGTTTGCGCTCGAACCGGCCTGCTTCCATTTTGCGCCACAAACAAACCACCTGCTGTAAGTAACTCCCCCTGTTTATAGAATTTTTGATCTCCTTATATACATTGCTAACTTCCAGCCCTTTCCGAAACAGGGAGATGATCCGTTTTGGAGCAAGAAGCTTCAGGAGCCAACCGAAAAGATAATCAGACCCAAGACAAGGGTGAAGAAGCCTGCTACAAAGAAAAGGCACACTGCTTCCTGTACCCCCGATTTAGAGGAGGATGATGTGGGTAATCCGGACCTTGGGGTAGACCTTGATTCAGTTGGCTTACTTTTTGTACGTCTTATTGACGATGATATTTGTCAGGACGACGCTGAAGCGAGCAATGCTGAAGGCCCAGAGGTAACTATTCTTTCTTCTGATGCCGTTCCTTTGCCTTTGAAACACCCTCGCCAAGCAAACCGGAAAATTAAATTTTCTCACCCTCTTGCTTACTTGGATCCCAAATTTCTTGTGAAGACCCAGCAACATGAAGCCCGACGCACCACCCGGCATAGCGGCCAGGTAGTTACCTCCGCCGGTTTACCGAACAGCCCGGTTCGGAAACGCCGCTCAGAGGTCTCCGATTTATGCGCTAGCTTTCCTCCTAAAGCAGGTTTAACTCGTCAGCCTCTAAATCCATCTGACTCCGATTATCAGGTCACTTCCCATTCCTCTTCTGGTGAATCTTCAGCCACTCAACTGCCACCGTTGAAGACAGTTATTGGGTAAGTTGGACTGATCACAACATATCTCTGTATGGGTCTCTTAATCCATCTTATACCGTTTTTTCAATCTTTGGGCTTTTTTTCTCAGGGCTAAACCTAGACCGAGCAAGAAGGCTCGTCTGGATAACCCGGCTGAAGGGACTGCCGCTCCTGAACCGGAAGAAACTCCTGGTGCTGACACTCTGGGTCGTGAAGATACTCAGAATTATCTTTCTCCGCAAGATGACACCTGCGCTGAAGAAAGGACTATCGAACCTGCCAGCCGTACTGATCCGCCCGCCAGTCCTGTTCGGGTTGAGGATTCCATCCCCCCTTCTGGAACTGTTGATAAACCGACAGGGCCACTGCAGAGCAGCGATTCCAAGGATGATGATGTTGTGATTACCGGCATTGGCCGCTCTGAACCGGGGAACACTGCTACTTTGGCCAAGCATACTGCCAAGGACGAAATCTCGGCCATAAAGGGCAAATGGGACCTTGACTCCTCTACGTATGCCGCTTTAAGCGCCCCGGATCTTTATTCTGGGTACCTGAACCGACTGTACACTAGCCGGGATTATGAAGCTGGCATGATCAAGATGATGAAGGAGAAACTTGAGGTAACTCCTTTATGCTTCATTTCATTGCAACTTAACTTATCAATATTTCCAAAACGAGATGGTAAACCGGATCGGGCTGCCTTGACAATTAAGGTCCGGTTTAGAAAACCCAAGGCTTTAACATAGGTCATAATCAGAAAACATCATCAGATAACCATTAGCCCCCAAGTGCCAAGTTTAAATACTTGTATTAATCTTGGGACTTTTTATAATGGAAAACTTGCGTTAAAATCAAGTATGCATTAGCCCCCAAGTATCGAGCGCATAACTTGCTTGTGTGGTTGATACTTCCAAACCGTGCAATATTTTCTGAACACTGTTGACGACCTGCTGCAGGGGGATCTGAAGACCAAAGCGAAACAAGTCTCGGACCTTCAGGAAATCTTAAAAACCCAACAGGCTGAAACTGAAAAAACGAAGGACGAATTGGCCCATGCCTTAACCGTTATGGAACAGCTGAAAGAAAGCCACAAAAAAGAACAAGCTGATTGGGCTACTGAGAGAGCTCTTTTGACGAAGAGGGCTGAAAATGCCGAAGCTGCTCTTAAACCGGTGGTTGATGAATTATCCACCGTGAAGCGACAGATACACTCCATGACCTCTGCCGTCTTTGGTAAGCTTTTCGCTGCCCTTCTTCCAATTTGTACCTTGTCTGCTACATCCTATGTCCGGTTTGTAATCCATCTTGGAACACTGCAGGCTCACGTATTGGACATTTGGGTTCTGATGTGCGGATGAAACTCAAAGCTGCTTACACTCTGATTGAACAGTTGTACACCGGAGCACAAAGAGCTATCACCACTGCATCGCACAACAACCCTGCGCCGTCTCTGATTCAGGACACGTTAAAGAGGCTGTCCATGCTTCCAGCCCGGATTGAAGAGTTGAAGAGATCAGCTGCTCGAACTGGAGCCATTACTGCCTTGATCCGGGCCAAAGCGTGGGTACCAGATTTCGATCCTGTCGAAGCAGCCCAAGGATACCCCAGCTTGAAGGAAGACGGTTCAGACTTTGGTGAGGACGATTTGAGGGCGATAAACCGGGCGGTGCGCCCCCTAGCTTGTCAATTGGCTGAGGAAGCAGATCTGTCACATTACCAGGCCCACTACGACAACCAGAACAAACGAGTGGCTGCCCCGGTCCCTGACGCGGGAAACCTCATTCCTCCAAACCGTAAGCACACTTACGCCCCTGACATTGAACCGTCTTTGCTGATTCACGAAGAGGCCGTCTTTCAAGCGCTAATGGGAATCGACTGGACAACTGCTGATTTCCAGCCAATGGGTAACCAAGATAGAGCTGAAGCGGCACAAGACGATCCCCAGCCTTCGAACCGAGGCGGCGAACAGGCGTAATCAACGCTCCGGTTCACCTTAATTGGTGACGTTTTAATCCGTCAACGAACAATATATTCAGGCACTACGTTGCCTTGTAATAAGATAGTTTAATACCTCTGCATTTGAATGTGCCTTCGCGCACTGGTACTGATGCTCTTTGTGAACCGTGCTGCGCCTTTACGAACAATATATTCAGGCACTACGTTCCAATGACGTTTTCCAACTCTGTTTCCTGTCCTTATTGAGTACACAAGATCTTCCAACCCTATGAACCGTGCTGCGCCTTTGCCAAACCGGGCAACTTGCCTCTGGGTTAAAAAAAATGGACCAGGCTATGTCAGCTGAATCGGTTTAAAGATACTTGACGTTCCGAAGAACAAAAAATACCACAATAAAGGCAGAAAACAAAAACCAAATATGAAAAGGCAACGCGATAGTAAAACGCATGCAAATAATGGTTACTATGAACCGTTCAGAAGGCGTGACCATCGTCAAGACAAAACCGAGCCCCCAAGAGGTGTAGCTACGGTTTAGGTCGACTAGGTTCCTAACTGAATCGTGGCAAATATGCCGGCCAAATGGCATTGCATTGGTTCGTCAACCAAGCCCCCAAGTGACTCAATGGCCAAGGGCCGATCAAGTGGCATTGCGTTGGTTCGGACCCGACCAAGCCCCCAAATGATTCATTGGCTGAAAAGCCGACCAGAAGGCATTACCATCATCAAGACATGACCGAGTTCCCCTAAGGCGTAATCTACGGTTCAAGTCGATTAGGTCCCCAACTGATTCAGTGGCAAATGTGCCAGCCAGAAGGCATTACCGTCGTCAAGACATGACCAAGCCCCCCGGAGGCGTAGCTACGGTTCAGGCCGACTAGGTCCCCAACTGACTTTATAGGGTTTAGCTATGTTCTCTTTGGTTCGAACCCGACCTATGTTTGAACAGGAAGCCCCATGTTTGAATAGCTATGTTCTCTTTGGTTCGAATACGACCTATGTTTGAACAGGAAGCCTCATGCTTGAACCGGGATATTGAACCGGATATTAAGAGCTTCACGGCCCTGTAGGAGACATCTTCCCTTGAACCAGCCTTTAAACCGGAATCTATCATTGGAACTTCTGTGAAGCGACCTCCAGGTGTAAGCACACATGATGTGAAGAACAGAAGAGACCCCGCTTTACTCGAGGCTTCGGTTTATTGTATTAATCATAATATGTACATGGTCATGATATGTACATAAACAGAGCCCAGGGCTCATGTATAATAAGGTCGAAGATGAGCTATGTTCCACGGCCTGCTAGTTTCCTCCTCTGATGTGCGTGAATCCTTGCGCTCTCGAATATCAATCAGGTAATATGACCCATTATTCAGATTCTTGCTGACCACAAAAGGTCCCTCCCAAGGCGGGGATAATTTATGCTGATCAGATTGATCCTGGATGAGCCGAAGCACCAAATCCCCCTCCTGAAAGGTTCTGGTCCTAACCCGACGGCTGTGGTAACGGCGAAGATCTTGCTGGTAAATCGCTGAACGGGCAGCTGCCAAGTCACGCTCCTCATCCAACAAGTCAAGAGCGTTCTGCCGTGCCTGCTCATTATCCGCTTCAATATATGCTGCCACGCGAGGTGAGTCATGTCGTATATCACTTGGGAGAACCGCCTCTGCTCCATAAACCATAAAAAACGGCGTAAACCCCGTGGATCTGTTAGGCGTGGTGTTGATGCTCCATAATACAGACGGTAGCTCCTCCACCCAACAACCCGGCGTCCTTTGCAAAGGGACCAGAAGACGGGGTTTGATACCTCTCAAGATCTCTTGGTTCGCTCGTTCTGCCTGACCATTAGACTGTGGGTGCGCTACCGAAGAAACATCAAGCCGTATATGCTCCCGTGCACAGAACTCCTTCATGGCCCTCTTGGATAGATTGGTACCATTATCTGTGATGATGCTGTGTGGAAAACCAAACCGGAAGATCACCTTCTTTATAAACCAAACCGCCGTGGCTGCATCACACTTACTGACAGGTTCTGCCTCTACCCACTTTGTAAATTTGTCAACCGCCACCAGTAGGTGGGTCTTCTTATCTTTGGAACGCTTAAAAGGCCCAACCATATCAAGCCCCCAAGTCGCAAACGGCCAAGTGATTGGAATCATCCTCAATTCTTGAGCCGGTATGTGTGCTCGTCTGGAAAATTTCTGGCAACCATCACATAATCTGACCAGGTCTTCCGCATCAGCATGAGCAGTTAACCAGTAGAAACCGTGGCGGAACGCTTTAGCCACCAATGATTTTGAACCGGCGTGATGGCCGCAATCCCCTTCATGTATTTCTCGTAATATCTCGCACCCCTCCTTAGGGGATATGCACCGTTGCAGCGCTCCTGATACGCTGCGATGATGTAACTCTCCTTGGAAAATGGTCATAGACTTGGACCGTCGTACTATCTGTCGAGCCAAGCTTTCATCTTCCGGCAACTCACCCCGGTTCATATATGCCAGGTAAGGGAGCGTCCAATCCGGGGTGGCGTGAAGAGCCGCCACTAACTGAGCCTCCGGATCAGGAACAGCCAACTCCAGCTCACCGGGCAGCTGTACCGATGGGTGGTACAATACATCCAAGAAAACATTGGGTGGGACCGGTTTACGCTGAGAGCCCAAGCGACTTAAAGCGTCCGCTGCCTCATTCTTTCTGCGGTCCACATGATCCACTTGATAACCTTTGAAATGCCCAGCCACCATATCTACTTCACGTCGGTACGCAGCCATAAGCGGATCCTTAGAATCCCAGGTGCCAGATACCTGCTGAGCCACCAGATCCGAATCACCAAAGCACCTAACTCTGCTCAAATTCATCTCTTTAGCCACCCGAAGTCCATGAAGCAAAGCTTCATACTCAGCCGCATTGTTTGTATAGGGGAAAATTAAACGGAGGACATAACAAAACTTATCTCCTCGTGGGGAAGTTAAAACGACTCCAGCCCCCGAGCCTTCCAATTGTCTTGACCCGTCGAAATGAACGGTCCAATAGGTGTTATCTGGCTTCTCCTCAGGCGCTTGTAACTCTGTCCAATCGTTTATGAAATCGACAAGTGCCTGTGATTTTATGGCCGTCCGGGGTACGTACCTTAAATCGTGCGGCCCGAGCTCGATAGCCCACTTGGCAATCCGACCGGTCACCTCCCGGTTCTGTATAATGTCACCCAAAGGAGCAGAACTGACCACCGTGATTGGGTGTCCTTGGAAATATTGCCTCAGCTTCCGGCTTGCCATAAAAACGCCATATACCAGCTTCTGCCAATGCGGATACCTTTGTTTGGACTCGATAAGTATTTCACTGATATAGTAAACCGGTCGCTGAACCGGATGTTCCTTTCCAGCCTCCTTTCGTTCTACCACCATCGCCACACTGACTGCTCTGGCATTCGCTGCAACATATAACAGGAGTGGCTCTTTATCTACAGGGGCTGCCAACACTGGCGGATTGACTAGTTGTCGCTTCAAGTCCTCAAACGCTTTATCAGCCTCCGGACTCCAGACAAACTGATCCGTCTTCTTGAGCATTTGATACAAGGGGATCGCCTTTTCACCAAGGCGACTGATAAACCGGCTTAACGCTGCAATCCGCCCGGCCATGCGCTGAACATCATTGATGCATTTTGGTTTGTCCAGGGAGGTGATGGCTGTGATCTTTTCTGGATTGGCCTCAATTCCTCTATGGGACACTAAAAATCCCAACAGCTTGCCTGCAGGTACACCAAAAACACATTTAGCCGGGTTGAGCATCATTTGGTACACTCTCAAGTTATCGAAAGTCTCCTTCAAATCGTCAACCAGGGTCTCCTTCTTTCGTGACTTGACCACAATATCATCCACATAAGCATGCACATTACGACCAATCTGCTCGTGGAGGCAATTTTGTACACATCGTTGATAAGTAGCCTGCGCACTCTTAAGCCCAAAGGGCATAGACACATAGCAGAAGGCTCCAAAGGGAGTAATGAATGATGTCTTCTCCTGGTCCTTAACTGCCATCTTGATCTGATGATAACCCGAATAAGCATCCAAAAAACTTAAACGCTCGCAACCTGCCGTAGCATCAATGATCTGATCAATCTGGGGGAGAGCAAAAGGATCTGCTGGGCAAGCTTTATTCAAGTCTGTGTAATCCACACACATGCGCCAGGTGCCGTTTTTCTTAAGAACTAGCACCGGATTAGCGAGCCATTCGGGATGAAAAACCTCAATGATAAACCCAGCTGCCAGGAGCCTGGCCACTTCCTCACCAATCGCTTTACGTCTTTCTTCGTTAAACCGCCGTAAGAACTGCTTTACCGGCTTGTACTTAGGATCCACATTAAGGGTGTGCTCAGCGAGTTGCCTCGGTACACCAGGCATGTCAGATGGCTTCCATGCAAAGATGTCCCGATTCTCACGGATGAACTCGATGAGCGCGCTTTCCTATTTTGGATCCAAGTTTGCACTGATGCTGAACTGCTTGGATGAATCGCCAGGTATGAAGTCAACAAGCTTAGTTTCGGCCGCTGACTTGAACTTCAAGGCCGGATCGTGGTCCGTAGTTGGCTTTTTTAATGAAGTCATATCCTCCGGATCAACACTGTCTTTGTACTGCTTTAGCTCCTCCGTAGCACAAACCGATTCAGCATAAGTCGCATCTCCTTCCTCGCATTCCAAAGCGATTCGGCGGCTCCCATGAACCGTTATAGTGCCCTTGTAACCTGGCATCTTAAGTTGCAGATATACGTAGCAGGGCCGTGCCATAAATTTTGCACAAGCTGGCCGCCCGAACAAAGCGTGGTACGGACTTTGGATTTTAACCACCTCGAACGTCAGCATCTCTGATCTGGAATCGTGACTATCGCCAAATACCACTTCAAGGGCTATCTTACCAACCGGATACGCAGACTTGCCAGGCACCACCCCGTGGAACATTGTATTGGTCGGTCTGAGATCCTTATCTACCAGTCCCATACGACGGAAGGTCTCATAATACAAGATGTTAATGCTGCTCCCTCCGTCCATGAGCACCTTGGTGAGCTTATAACCTCCCACCTGAGGCGCTACCACCAGTGCTAACTGACCCGGATTATACACCCTGGGAGGATGATCTTCTCGGCTCCATATGATAGGCTGTTCCGACCAACGCAGATAGTGAGGCGTGGCCGGTTCGACAGCACTGACTGCCCGCCTCTGAAGCTTCCTATCTCGTTTATCCAAGCTCGTAGTAAAGACATGATACTGTCCACCACTCAACTGTTTCGGGTTGCTCTGATAACCACTTTGATTACTTTGATTATTCTGATTATTTTGGCTGACCTGTCCGCCCGGGTTACCCTGGAACCCTGGACCGGAATTCCCGCCACCGTACCCTGATCCGGAACCGGAACCGCCGCCGGAGCTGTGATCATATTGGAAAGTGTTTGAGCTTTTGAATTCCTTCATGATATAACAATCCTTCCAAAGATGGGCTGCTGGTTCCTCCTTTGTTCCGTGCTTCGGACAGGGCTGGTTTAAGAAAAAGTTCAAACGCTCCGGGTTAGGACCGGGAGGCGCGCGAAAACTTGGCTGTTTCCCCTTACGCCGCTGGCCTTTATCCTGTGCACTTGTGCTGGCCACCAAGTCCATGCTCCCGTCCGGTTTACGCTTACCTCCGCCTCCATTACCTGCCGGCCGATGTTGCTGGCCCTTGGTGTTGCTATTCTTCTTTCCCTTCCCTGCTTTGTCATCACTAGAGTCAGGATCCTTGGTACTGTCCGAATCCGCATACTTCACTAAAGCGGTCATGAGCGTTCCTATATCTGTACAATCACGCTTCATTCGTCCCAGCTTTAGCTTCAAAGGGCCAAACCGACAGTTGCTTTCCAACAGCACCACGGCGGTGTCTGCGTTGATGCGATCTGACGAGTGCAAAACTTCTGATACCCGCCGTACCCAATGGGTAGTTGATTCCCCTTCTTGCTGAACACAGGCTGCTAGGTCAACTATCGACATTGGCTATTTGCACGTGTCCTTGAAATTCTTGATAAACCGGGCGCGCAATTGGGCCCACGAACTAATTGAATTAGGCGGTAAGCTCTTTAGCCAAGTCCGGGCCGTTCCTTCTAGCATCATAGTAAAATACTTGGCACACGCCGTGTCATCCACGTCCAGCATCTCCATAGCCATCTCATAGCTCTCCACCCATGTCTCCGGAGGCTGATCTGCCGTGTAGTTTGGTACCTTGCGGGGGCCTTTGAAGTCTTTGGGCAGGCGTACGTTGCGCAAAGCGGGAACAAGGCACGGTACTCCCAAAGAACTGGAAACCACCCCCGGTTCAACCGTAGCTGCTGGGAAGATAGGTGTAAGCTGACGAGCCTGATGCTGCACTGCTAATCCGGCCTCCCGTGCACGGGTGCGATCCACATTCTCGTGAGCATTGTCAACGCCCGCCGGATTGTTGCCGCGGAGCGCTTCACGCCTGGCATTACTTGAAACGGCCGGCTCCTCCACGCGCCTACTATAGCTCCTGCTGGGGCGAGGGGTGGAGTGAATCCGATCACGGCTTTGCAAATACGCTTCTTGCTGGGCCAACGCGGTCCTAAGGAGCTCCTTGACCCGGCGTGTCTCTTCATCCTGCGGTGAATCTCCTTCGATCGGAATGGCTTCCAACCGAGCCGCTGCCGCGACGAGGTTATCCATCGGGTTGGAATAATGACCTGACGGCGTTGGCATGGCCAGTGGCGTATCAGTGTTATGACGAGGCAGGTTTATAATCCGGTGCTGAACCGGGGCGCCGGCCGTCGCCTCCGCACGGTTTACCCCCGGGGTGTTGAAGAGGTTTCGAGCGTCGAGGGCGGCGGGCAACCGAGACCGGGATTTTCTCTTCAGGACCTCCTGAGACGCCTTCTGGTCCATCATGAGCCTGTAAGCCTGTGCATCTAAAGCGGCGCGCTCCGCCGTCATCCTGATCTCTTCTGCTGCCAGCTCCGCTTT
Source organism: Aegilops umbellulata (assembly GCA_032464435.1). Lineage (NCBI taxonomy): Eukaryota > Viridiplantae > Streptophyta > Magnoliopsida > Poales > Poaceae > Aegilops > Aegilops umbellulata. The sequence continues at coordinate 308,249,879 of CP136056.1, read as the reverse complement.
AGCCCGAGTGATCTGCTCTCTCACTTTGGCAATCTCAGCATTGTGAACCTCCTGATCCACCGGGTTGGCTTCCGCCATGAGCGCTGCTAGTGCGTCAAACAGGTCTGACAAAACTTGGGCTGGTGAACCCGTAGGGCCTCCTGCCCGCGCAGCCGTTGCTGCTGCCGATCCGGAGATCGCTGCTGCTGCAGTTGATGATCGTGGCGCCGCCTGTGTCCCAGCCATGAAGATCCCAACCCGATAGGGCAGATCAGAGGGGTCCGGAATACTGTTGCCATCGGAGCCGCCCCCAACCCGATCATCTTGTAGCTGGTAAAGAGATTCGGTCTCTCCGGTCGACGTTTCATCGCCAGAGTAGATGGCGGTTTCGTCACCAGATTCGGATCCTTCCTCGTAGCTTCCCCCGTGGATGACTCCCACGAAGGCGTGCTTCCTGGTCGGTTTAGCCAGGGTCGATCTCGTGCACTGAGCTGTCTCGATGAGGTCGGCGCAGACGCCTAACTCGGGGCCCGGTTCTCCGATCTTGCCGATGAAAACATGGATGCCGCCAAAGGGGACCCGGTACCCGTACTCGATCGAGCCGGCGTCGGGGCCCCAGCCTGTGCTGTCGATGTAGAGTTTTCCGCGGCGGCTCTTGGTCATCCGTCCCACAGCGTAACCCTCGAGTCCTTCAAAGCGGCCCTCCAAGAACCTGAAACCATCTCGCGATAGCCCCACGGTGGGCGCCAACTGTCGTGGATTTGTCACGGCAGATGTCCTAGTAAGAGGACTTAGTCGTGGAGCCATCGCAACGGGTTAGCTTGAAGGGGTTTAAAGTGGACACAAGGACACGGTTTTTATACTAGTTCGGCCCCTTCGATGAAGGTAAAAGCCTACGTCTAGTTGTGATGGGATTGATGGGTTTCGAGGGCTTAGGGAGCGATATGCTTCGCCTAAACCTCGAGTTCTTCTTCTCTGTCCTCAAACTGCCGCCGGGTCATCCCCTTATATACACGGGTGATGCCCGTCGGTCTGCAAAGTCCCAACCTCCGGCTAATAAACGTGCCCGGGTCGGTCTCTCTATTCCTAACTTACAATACAAGTTTACATCAGGCCGGTTTACACCATAAACCTTTAAACCGATTATGGGCCTTAGGCCCTTCTATCTCTCCTTGGGTTTTAACATCTCGGGTCTGTTGACGGAGGTAACCCGGGCCCTGCAGGCCGGTTTACCCCGGATAGCAACATCCCCAACAACCTCGGTCATATCGTTACGGTGCTTAGGCGAAGCCCTGCGACGGTAGAACATCAAGATCGTCACCACGCCGTTGTGCTGACGGAACTCCTCCCCGACGCTTTGCTGGATCGGAGCCCGGGGATCGTCATCGAGCTGAACGTGTGCCAAGAACTCGGAGGTACCGGAGTAACGGTGCTTGGATCGGTCGGATCGTGAAGACGTACGACTACATCAACCGCGTTGATATAACGCTTCCGCTTTCGGTCTACGAGGGTACGTAGACAACACTCTCCCCTCTCGTTGCTATGCATCACCATGATCTTGCGTGTGCGTAGGAAATTTTTTGAAATTACTACGTTCCCAAACAGTGGCATCAGAGCCTAGGTTTTTATGGTTTGATGTTATTTGCACGAGTAGAACACAAGTGAGTTGTGGACGATACAAGTCATACTGCCTAGCAGCATGTCATACTTTGGGTCAGCGGTATTGTTGGATGAGATGACCCGGACCAACCTTACGCGTACGCTTACGCGAGACCGGTTCCCTCGACGTGCTTTGCACACAGATGGCTTGCGGGAGACTGTCTCACCAACTTTAGTTGAACCGAGTATGGCTACGCCCGGTCCTTGAGAAGGTTAAAACGGAGTCTATTTGACGAAGTATCGTTGTGGTTTTGATGCGTAGGTGAGATTGGTTCTTGCTTCAGCCCGTAGCAGCCACGTAAAATTTGAAACAAACAAAGTAGAGGACGTCTAACTTGTTTTTGCAGGGCATGTTGTGATGTGATATGGTCAAGACATGATGCTAAATTTTATTGTATGAGATGATCATGTTTTGTAACCGAGCTATCGGCAACCGGCAGGAGCCGTATGGTTGTCGCTTTATTGTATGCAATGCAATCGCCCTGTAATGCTTTACTTTATCACTAAGCGGTAGCGATAGTCATAGAAGCATAAGATTGGCGAGACGACAACGATGCTACGATGGAGATCAAGGTGTCGCACCGGTGACGATGTTGATCATGACAGTGCTGCGGAGATGGAGATCACAAGCACAAGATGATGATGGCCATATCATATCACTTATATTGATTGCATGTGATGTTTATCTTTTATGCATCTTATCTTGCTTTGATTGACGGTAGCATTATAAGATGATCTCTCACTAATTATCAAGAAGTGTTCTCCCTGAGTATGCACCGTTGCGAAAGTTCTTCGTGCTGAGACACCACGTGATGATCGGGTGTGATAGGCTCTACGTTCAAATACAACGGGTGCAAAACAGTTGCACACGCGGAATACTCAGGTTATACTTGACGAGCTATGCATATAAGATATGACCTCGGAACACGGAGACCGAAAGGTCGAGCGTGAATCATATAGTAGATATGATCAACATGATGATGTTCACCATTGAAAACTAATCCATTTCACGTGATGATTGGTTATGGTTTAGTTTGATTTGGATCACGTGGTCACTTAGAGGATTAGAGGGATGTCTATCTAAGTGGGAGTTCTTAAGTAATATGATTAATTGAACTTTAATTTATCATGAACTTAGTCCTAGTAGTATTAGCATATCTATGTTGTAGATCAATAGCTCGCGTTGTTGCTTCCCTATGTTTATTTTGATATGTTCCTAGAGAAAATTGTGTTGAAAAATATTAGTAGCAATGAAGCGGATTGGATCCGTGATATGAGGTTTATCCTCATTGCTGCACAGAAGAATTATGTCCTTAATGCACCGCTAGGTGACAGACCTATTGCAGGAGCAGATGCAGACGTTATGAACATTTGGCTAGCTCAATATGATGACTACTTGATAGTTTAGTGCACCATGCTTAACGGCTTAGAATCGGGACTTCAAAGACGTTTTGAACGTCATGGACCATATGAGATGTTCTAGTAGTTGAAGTTAATATTTCAAGCAACTACCCGAGTTGAGGGATATGAAGTCTCCAACAAGTTCTATAGCTAAAAGATGGAGGAGAATCGCTCAACTAGTGAGCATGTGCTCAGATTGTCTGGGTACTACAATTGCTTGAATCAAGTGGGAATTAATCTTCCAGATAAGATAGTGATTGACAGAATTCTCTAGTCACCATCACCAAGTTAGTAGAACTTCGTGATGAACTATAGTATGCAAGGGATGACGAAAACGACTCCCGAACTTTTTCATAATGATGAAATCGATGGAGGTAGAAATCAAGAAAGAGCATCAAGCGTTGATGGTTGACAAGATCACTAGTTTCATGTAAAGGGCAAAGGGAAGAAGGGGAACTTCAAGAAGAACGACAAGCAAGTTGCTGCTCAAGTGAAGAAGCCCAAGTCTGGACCTAAGCCTGAGACTGAGTGCGTTTACTGCAAAGGGACTGGTCACTGGAAGCGGAACTGCCCCAAGTATTTGGCGGATAAGAAGGATGGCGAAGTGAACAAAGGTATATTTGATATACAGATTATTGATATGTATTTTACTAGTGTTCATAGCAACCCCTCGGTATTTGATACTGGTTCAGTTGCTAAGAGTAGTAACTCGAAACGGGAGTTGCAGAATGAACAAAGACTAGTTAAGGGTGAAGTGACGATGAAAGTTGGAAGTAGTTCCAAGATTGATATGATCATCATCGCACACTCCCTATACTTTCGGGATTAGTGATGAACCTAAATAAGTGTTATTTGGTGTTTGCGTTGAGCATAAATATGATTTGATCATGTTTATTGCAATACGATTATTCATTTAAGTTAGAGAACAATTGTTGTTCTGTTTACATGAATAGAACCTTTTATGGACATACACACCCAATGAAAATAGTTCATTGGATCTCGATCGTAGTGATACACATATTCATAATATTGAAACCAAAAGATGCGAAGTTAATAATGATAGTGCAACCTATTTGTGGCACTGCCGTTTAGGTCATATTGATGTAAAGCGCATGAAGAAACTCCATGCTGATGGGATTTTGGAATCACTTGATTATGAATCACTTGATGCTTGCGAACCATGCCTCTTGGGCAAGATGACTAAAACGCCGTTCTCCGGAACAATGGAGCAAGCAACAGATTTGTTGGAAATCATACATACTGATGTATGTGGTCCGATGAATATTAAGGCTCGCGACAAGTATCATTATTTTCTAACCTTCACAGATGATTTGAGCAGATATGGGTATATCTACTTGATGAAACATAAGTCTGAAACGTTTGAAACGTTCAAAGAATTTCAGAGTGAAGTAGAGAATCATCGTAACAAGAAAATAAAAGTTTCTACGATATGATCGCAGAGGTAAAATATTTGAGTTACGAGTTTGGCCTTCAGTTAAACAATGTGAAATAGTTTCACTACTCACGCCACCTGGAACACCACAGCATAATGGTGTGTCCGAACGTAATAACCGTACTTTATTGGATATAGTGCAATCTATGATGTTTCTTACCGATTTACCACTATAGTTTTGGGATCATGCATTAGAGACAGCTGCATTCACATTAAATAGGGCACCATCAAAATCCGTTGAGACGGCACCGTATGAACTATGGTTTGGCAAGAAACCAAAGTTGTCTTGTCTTAAAGTTTGGGGTTGTGATGCTTATATGAAAAAGTTTCATCCTGATAAGCTCAAACCCAAATCGGAGAAATATGTCTTCATAGGATACCCAAAGAAGACAGTTGGGTACACCTTCTATCACAGATCCAAAGGCAAGATATTCGTTGCTGAGAATGGATCCTTTCCAGAGAAGGAGTTTCTCTCGAAAGAAGTGAGTGGGAGGAAAGTAGAAAACTTGATAAGGTAATTGTACCTTCTCCCTTATTGGAAAGTAGTTCATCACAGAAATCTGTTCTTGTGACTACTACACCAATTAGTAAGGAAGCTAATGATAATGATCATATAACTTCAAGATCAAGTTACTACCGGATCTAGTAAGTAAACCAGAGTGAGATCCGCACCAGAGTGGTACGGTAATCCTGTTCTGGAAGTCATGTTACTAGACCATGATGAACTTGCGAGCTATGAGGAAGCGATGATGAGCCCAGATTCCGCGAAATGGTTTGAGGCCATGAAATCTGAGATGGGATCCATGTATGAGAACAAAGTATGGACTTTGATGGATTTGCCCGATGATCGGCAAGCCATAGAAAATAAATGGATCTTCAAGAGGAAGACAGAAGCTGATAGTAGTGTTACTATCTACAAAGCTAGAATTGTCGCAAAAGGTTTTCGACAAGTTCAAGGTGTTTACTATGATGAGAGTTTCTCACTCGTATCCATGCTTAAGTCTGTCCGAATCATGTTAGCAATTGCCGCATTTTATGAAATCTGGCAAACGGATAAAACAAAACTGCATTCCTTAATGGATTTATTAAAGAAGAGTTGTATATGATGCAACCAAAAGGTTTTGTCAATCCTAAAGGTGCTAACAAAATGTGCAAGCTCCAGCGATCCATCTATGGACTGGTGCAAGCATCTCGGAGTTGGAATATACGCTTTGATGAGTTGATCAAAGCATATAGTTTTATACAGACTTGCGGTGAAGCCTGTATTTACAAGAAAGTGAGTGGGAGCACTACATCATTTCTGATAAGTATATGTAAATGACATATTGTTGATCGGAAATAATGTAGAATTATTCTGCAAAGCATATAGGTGTGTTTGAAAGAAGTTTTTCGAAGAAGGACCTCGGTAAAGCTGCTTACATATTGAGCATCAAGATCTATAGAGATAGATCAAGACGCTTGATAAGTTTTCAATGAGTGCATACCTTGACAAGATTTGGAAGTAGTTCAAAATGGAACAGTCAAAGAAAGAGTTCTTTCCTGTGTTACAAGGTATGAAGCTGAGTAAAGACTCAAAACTCGACCACGGCAGAAGATAGAAAGAGAATGAAAGTCATTCCCTATGCCTTGGCCATAGGATCTATAAAGTATGCCATGCTGTGTACCAGATCTATTGTATACCCTACACTGAGGAGTACAATAGTGATCTAGGAGTAGATCACTGGACAGCGGTCAAAATTATCCTTAGTGGAATAAGGATATGTTTCTCGATTACGGAAGTGACAAAAGGTTCGTCGTAAAGGGTTACGTCGATTCAAGTTTTGACACCGATCTGGATGACTCTAAGTCTCGATCTAGATACATATTGAAAGTGGGAGCAATTAGCTAGAGTAGCTCCGTGCAGAGCATTGTAGACATAGAAAATTGCAAAATACATAACGGATCTGAATGTGGCAGACCCGTTGACTAAACTTCTCTCACAAGCAAAACATGATCACACCGTAGTACTCTTTGGGTGTTAATCACATAGCGATGTGAACTAGATTACTGAATCTAGCAAACCCTTTGGGTGTTGGTGACATGGCGATGTGAACTATGGGTGTTAATCACATGATGATGTGAACTATCGAGTTAATCACATGGTGATGTGACCTAGATTATTGACTCTAGTGCAAGTGGGAGACTGAAGGAAATATGCCCTAGAGGCAATAATAAAGTTATTATTTATTTCCTTACATATCATGATAAATTTTTATTATTCATGCTAGAATTGTATTAACTGGAAACATAATACATGTGTGGATACATAGACAAACAGAGTGTCACTAGTATGCTTCTACTTGACTAGCTTGTTAATCAAAGATGGTTAAGTTTCCTAACCATGGACAAAGGAGTTGTCATTTGATTAACAAGGTCACATCATTAGTTGAATGATCTGATAGACATGACCCATTCCATTAGCATAGCACCCGATCGTTTAGTATGTTGCTGTTGCTTTTATCCATGACTTATACATGTTCCTTTGACTATGAGATTATGCAACTCCCGTTTGCCGAAGGAACACTTTGGGTGCTACCAAACGTCACAACGTAACTGGGTGATTATAAAGGAGTACTACAGGTGTCACCAAAGGTAGATGTTGGGTTGGCGTATTTCGAGATTAGGATTTGTCACTCCAATTGTGGGAGAGGTATCTCTGGGCCCTCTCGGTAATGCACATCACTTAAGCCTTGCAAGCATTGCAACTAATGAGTTAGTTGCGGGATGATGTATTACGGAACGAGTAAAGATACTTGCCGGAAACGAGATTGAACTAGGTATTGGATACCGACGATCGAATCTCGGGCAAGTAACATACCGATGGACAAAGGGAACAACGTATGTTCTTATGCGGTCTGACCGATAAAGATCTTCGTAGAATATGTAGGAGCCAATATGGGCATCCAGGTCCCGCTATTGGTTATTGACCGGAGATGTGTCTCGGTCATGTCTATATTGTTCTCGAACCGTAGGGTCCGCACGCTTAAGGTTACGATGACAGTTATTATGAGTTTATGAGTTTTGATGTACCGAAGGAGTTCGGAGTCCCGGATGAGATCGGGGACATGACGAGGAGTCTCGAAATGGTCGAGACGTAAAGATCGATATATTGGACGACTATATTCGGACATCGGAAGGGTTCTGAGTGGTTCGGGTATTTTCGGAGGTACCGGGGAGTTACGGGAATACGAGGAAGAAGCAATGGGCCTTGATGGGCCTTAGAGGGAAGGACCAGGAGGTGGCGCGCGCCCTTCCCAAGCCCAGTCCGAATTGGACAAGGGGTTTGGGGCACGGCCCCTCTCTCCCTTCCTTCCCCTCTTCCCCTCTTTCCCCCCTTGACCTAGTTGGACTAGGAAAGGTGGAATCCTACTCCCGGTGGGAGTAGGACTCCCCTAGCGCGCCGAAACCTAGGGCCGGCCTCCTCCCTCCCTTGCTCCTTTATATACGGGGGCAGGGGGCACCCCATGGACACACAAGTTGATCTTCGTGATCGTTCCTTAGCCGTGTGCGGTGCCCCCCTCCACCATATTCCACCTCGGTCATATCGTTACGGTGCTTAGGCGAAGCCCTGCGACGGTAGAACATCAAGATCGTCACCACACCGTTGTGCTGACGGAACCCCTCTTTCCACCATATTCCAAAGTCGATGTGATCGCGGTCGGCACGCTACCTCTACATCTACCTTCAGGATTAATATTAGATCTAAATAATTGTTATTTAGTACCAGCGTTGAGCATGAACATTATATCTGGATCTTGTTTGATGCGAATCAGAGAATAATGGTTGTTCTATTTATATGAGTAATATCTTTTATGGTCATGCACCATTAAAGAATGGTTTGTTCTTACTTAATCTCGATAGTAGTGATACACATATTCATAATGTTGAAGCCAAAAGATGCAGAGTTGATAATGATAGTGCAACTTATTTGTGGCACTGCCGTTTAGGTCATATCGGTGTAAAACGCATGAAGAAACTCCATACTGATGGACTTTTGGAGTCACTTGATTATGAATCACTTGGCACTTGCGAACCGTGCCTTATGGGCAAGATGACTAAAACACCGTTCTCCGGTACTGTGGAGAGAGCAACAGATTTATTAGAAATCATACATACTGATGTATGTGGTCCAATGAATGTAGAGGCTCGTGGCGGATATCGTTATTTTCTCACCTTCACTGATGATTTAAGCAGCTATGGGTATATCTACTTAATGAAACACAAGTCTGAAACATTTGAAAAGTTCAAAGAATTTCAGAGTGAAGTGGAAAATCATCGTAACAAGAAAATAAAGTTTCTATGATCTGATCGTGGAGGAGAATATTTGAGTTACGAGTTTGGTCTACATTTGAAACAATGCGGAATAGTTTCGCAACTCACGCCACCCGGAACACCACAACGTAATGGTGTGTCCGAACGTCGTAATCGTACTTTACTGGATATGGTGCAATCTATGATGTCTCTTACCGATTTACCGCTATCTTTTTGGGGTTATGCTTTAGAGACGGCCACATTCACGTTAAATAGGGCACCATCAAAATCCGTTGAGACGACGCCTTATGAACTGTGGTTTGGCAAGAAACCAAAGTTGTCGTTTCTTAAAGTTTGGGGCTGCGATGCTTATGTGAAAAAGCTTCAACCTGATAAGCTTGAACCCAAATCGGAAAAATGTGTCTTCATAGGATACCCAAAGGAGACTGTTGGGTATACCTTCTATCACAGATCCGAAGGCAAAATTTTTGTTGCTAAAGTCGGAAACTTTCTAGAGAAGGAGTTTCTCTCGAAAGAAGTGAGTGGGAGGAAAGTAGAACTTGATGAGATAACAATATCTACTCCTTTATTGAGAAGTAGTACATCACAGAAATCAGTTTCTATGACACCTACATCAAATAGGGAGGAAGCTAATGATAATGATCATGAAACTTCAGATCAAGTTTCTACTGAACTTCGTAGATCAACCAGAGTAAGATCCGCACCAGAGTGGTACGGTAATCCTATTTTGGCAGTCATGTTACTAGACCATGATGAACCTACGAACTATGAAGAAGCGATGGTGAGCCCAGATTCCGCAAAGTGGCTTGAGGCCATGAAATCTGAGATGGGATCCATGTATGAGAACAAAGTGTGGACTTTGGTTGACTTGCCCGATGATCGGCAAGCAATTGAGAATAAATGGATTTTTAAGAAGAAGACTGACGCTGATGGTAATGTTACTGTCTATAAAGCTCGACTTGTTGCAAAAGGTTTTCGACAAGTTCAAGGGATTGACTACGATGAGACTTTCTCACCCGTGGCGATGCTTAAGTCTGTCCGAATCATGTTAGCAGTTGCCGCATTTTATGATTATGAAATTTGGCAAATGGATGTCAAAACTGCATTCCTGAATGGATTTCTGGAAGAAGAGTTGTATATGATACAACCAGAAGGTTTTGTCGATCCAAAGGGAGCTAACAAAGTGTGCAAGCTCCAGCGATCCATTTATGGACTGGTGAAAGCCTCTCGGAGTTGGAATAAACGCTTTGATAGTGTGATCAAAGCATTTGGTTTTATACAGACTTTTGGAGAAGCCTGTATTTACAACAAAGTGAGTGGGAGCTCTGTAGCATTTCTGATATTATATGTGGATGACATATTACTGATCGGAAATAATATAGAATTTCTGGATAGCATAAAGGGATACTTGAATAAGAGTTTTTCAATGAAAGACCTCGGTGAAGCTGCTTACATATTGGGCATTAAGATCTATAGAGATAGATCAAGACGCTTAATAGGACTTTCACAAAGCACATACCTTGACAAAGTTTTGAAGAAGTTCAAAATGGATCAGGCAAAGAAAGGGTTCTTGCCTGTGTTACAAGGTGTGAAGTTGAGTAAGACTCAATGCCCGACCACCGCAGAAGATAGAGAGAAAATGAAAAATGTTCCCTATGCTTCAGCCATAGGCTCTATCATGTATGCAATGCTGTGTACCAGACCTGATGTGTGCCTTGCGGTAAGTTTAGCAGGCAGGTACCAAAGTAATCCAGGAGTGGATCACTGGACAGCGGTCAAGAACATCCTTAAGTACTTGAGAAGGACTAAGGATATGTTTCTCATTTATGGAGGTGACAAAGAGCTCGTCGTAAACGGTTACGTCGATGCAAGCTTTGACACTGATCCGGACGATTCTAAATCGCAAACCGGATACGTATTTACATTAAACGGTGGAGCTGTCAGTTGGTGCAGTTCTAAACAAAGCGTCGTGGCGGGATCTACATGTGAAGCTGAGTACATAGCCGCTTCGGAAGCAGCTAATGAAGGAGTCTAGATGAAGGAGTTCATATCCGATCTAGGTGTTGTACCTAGCATATCGGGTCCAATGAAAATCTTTTGTGACAATACTGGTGCAATTGCCTTGGCAAAGGAATCCAGATTTCACAAAAGAACCAAACACATCAAAAGACGCTTCAACTCCATCCGGGATTTGGTCCAGGTGGGAGACATAGAGATATGCAAGATACATACGGATCTGAATGTTGCAGACCCGTTGACTAAGCCTCTTCCACGAGCAAAACATGATCAGCACCAAGACTCCATGGGTGTTAGAATCATTACTTTGTAATCTAGATTATTGACTCTAGTGCAAGTGGGAGACTGAAGGAAATATGCCCTAGAGGCAATAATAAAGTTATTATTTATTTCCTTACATATCATGATAAATGTTTATTATTCATGCTAGAATTGTATTAACTGGAAACATAATACATGTGTGAATACATAGACAAACAGAGTGTCACTAGTATGCCTCTACTTGACTAGCTCATTAATCAAAGATGGTTATGTTTCCTAACCATGAACAAAGTGTTGTTATTTGATTAACGAGATCACATCATTAGTTGAATGATCTGATTGACATGACCCATTTCATTAGCATAGCACTCGATCGTTTAGTATGTTGCTATTGCTTTTATCCATGACTTATACATGTTCCTTTAAACTATGAGAGTATACAACTCCCGTTTACCGTAGGAACACTTTGTGTGCTACCAAACGTCACAACGTAACTGGGTGATTATAAAGGTGCTCTACAGGTGTCTCCGAAGGTACATGTTGGGTTGGCGTATTTCGAGATTAGGATTTGTCACTCCGATTGTCGGAGAGGTATCTCAGGGCCTTCTCGGTAATGCACATCACATAAAGCCTTGCAAGCATTGCAACCAATGAGTTAGTTGCGAGATGATGTATTACGGAACGAGTAAAGAGACTTGCCGGTAACGAGATTGAACTAGGTATTGGATACCGACGATCGAATCTCGGGCAAGTAACATACCGATGACAAAGGGAACAACGTATGTTGTTATGCGGTCTGACCAATAAAGATCTTCGTAGAATATGTAGGAGCCAATATGGGCATCCAGGTCCTGCTATTGGTTATTGACCGGAGACGTGTCTCGGTCATGTCTACATTGTTCTCGAACCGTAGGGTCCGCACGCTTAACGTTACGATGACAGTTATTATGAGTTTATGCATTTTGATGTACCGAAGGAGTTCGGAGTCCCGGATGTGATCACGGACATGACGAGGAGTCTCGAAATGGTCGAGACGTAAAGAATGATATATAGGAAGCCTATGTTTGGACATCGGATGCATTCCAGGTGAAATCAGGATTTTACCGGAATACCGGGAGGGTTACCGGAACCCCCCGGGAGCATAATGGGCCAACATGGGTCTTGGAGGAGAGGTGAGAGGGCCTCCCTCATGGGCTGCGCGCCTCCCCCCTTCCCCTAGTCCTATTAGGACTAGGAGAGGTGGGCGCCCCCTCTCTCTCTCTCCCCCCTTGGAGAATCCTAGTCCAACTAGGATTGGGGGGGAATCCTACTCCCAGAGGGAGTAGGACTCTCCTGGTGCGCCAGGCTTGGCCGGCCAGCCCCTCCCCCTTGGCTCCTTTATATACAGGGGCAGGAGGCACCCCAGAGACACACAATTGATCATTGAGATCTTTCCTTAGCCGTGTGCGGTGCCCCCTTCCACCAAATTCCACCTCGGTCATATCGTTGCAGTGCTTAGGCGAAGCCCTGCGCCGGTAACACATCAAGATCGTCACCACGCCGTCGTGCTGACGGAACTCTTCCCCGACGCTTTGCTGGATCGGAGCCCGGGGATCGTCATCGAGCTGAACGTGTGCCAAGAACTCGGAGGTGCCGGAGTAACGGTGCTGTGATCGGTTGGATCGCGAGGAGAACGTACGACTACTTCCTCTACGTTGTGTCAACGCTTCCGCTTCAGTCTACGAGGGTACGTAGACAACACTCTCCCCTCTCGTTGCTATGCATCACCATGATCTTGCGTGTGCGTAGGATTTTTTTTTTGAAATTACTACGTTCCCCAACACAACCAATATCACTCTGCCAAGTTCAAACTGTATGGCGTTTCAACAAATTAGAAGCAGTGCATGCTAGAAATCATATGCAAGACACAACCAATATCACAGTGGCGACTTAAAGGTGCCTTATCATAAGTGACTGATGCGGGATATGCAAGAATAGTAGTCTGATGTAGAAATAGGAACACATGTCATATTCATAGGCATTATGTGTAAAGTAAGCAGATGCAATTCAACAAAGTTAGAAGCAATACAAGCTAGACATCATATGCAACATGCAACCACATATAATAGTGCCAAGTTAGAGCAAGCAGTTGTAATGGTGGAGTAGGGGAGATGTGCTCATCATCTACACAGCTACATTGACTGTCTAGCCTTGCGTTGTCTTGCGAATCTTGTTGGGAGGATGGCAGAGTAGAATCTATAGAGAACCTCCTCCATTTCAGTTGCTCGGAAGGACCACCATCATCCAATGCCTTGCCAATTTCCTTCGGCTTTATTGATTTTGCATTGTGAGGTCATACCGACAAGAAAAAGGAATATCATTCGCTCTTGAGAACTCATTCATTCATGATACTGACGAACACTACTCTGATGAGAGGCAAAGTCATGATACGAGGATGGAATATGTACGAAAAAATGGACGGCTTAACATATTCACACCTATGATGTGGTAACTAAGCAGAAGGCACTTCAACAAATTAGAAACACTGCAAGACACCATATGGAAGGTGCAATCAATATCACTCTGCCAAGTTAAAACTGTCTCGTCATAGGTGGCGTTAATCAAACTAAAAGCAATACATGCTAGAAATCATATTCAAGACGCAAACTAATATCACACTGCTAACTTAAAGGTGTCCCACCATAAGTGACTGATGCAGGATACACAAGAAGAGTAGTTTCATGTAAGAACATGGTGTGATAGACAGATATAGTATGTACCAAAAACAGGAAAGCGTGTCATATTCACATGTATCGTGTGTAAGCTAAGCAGATGCAGTTTACACTAATTAGGAGCAATACGAGCTAGACACCATATGCAACATGCAACCAGATATCACACTTCCAACTTAGAGCAAGCACCTTGGATGGTGGAGTAGGGGAGCGGAGACTTGGACCTTGTAATGCACTATCAGTACAAGTAGAATCGGTACAGATGCTCCGTTTACGTTGCTGCAGAGGACCACCATCATCGCCTTCCTTACTCTTTTCCTTCCTCTTTCTTGATTTTGCCTTGTCAAGTCAAACCCACAAGAAAAAGGAATAAAATTGCTCTTCAGAACTCATTGATGCATGATACTGACGAACACTACTTTCATGTAAGGCAGCCGCGTGATAGGAGGATGGAATATGTATGAAAAACAGGACAGCGTGACATATTGACATGTATGATGTATAAAGTGTAAACTAAGCACAAGGTGCTTGAACTTGTTAAAATCGATGCAAGCTAGAAACCATATGAAAGATGAAACCAATATCACTCTGCCAAATTAAAAGGGTGCCCTAACAAATGTATTTGACCAAATTAGAAGCAATACATGGCAACAGGCTAGAAATAATATGCAATATGCAACGAATAAAGGTGACTCATCGTAAGTGATTGATGCAGGATACAGAAGAGAGGTAGTTTCATGTAAGAACAAGGTCGACACATAGATGTAGTGTGTACCAAAAATAGGAAGGCATGTCATATTCACAGGTATAGTGTGTAAACTAAGCAGATGCAATTTATCCTAATTAGAAGCATTACAAGCTAGACACCGTATGCAACATGCAACCACATATCACACTGCGAAGTTAGAGCAAGCACTTGTGATGGTGGTGTAGGGGAAGTGCGGTCTTCAGGTACAGAGCTATGTTCAATATCTTCATTTAGGCTTGCTGTTTCTTGAGAATCATGTGGACAGGATGAAATTGCATTCTTTATAAGAGTATTGTGTCTCATATTAACCCACCTGTGTGACTGCCTCATCATAAGCGATAGACGCAGGATACACAAGAACAGTAGTTTGATGTAAGAACATGGTGTGATAGGCAGATGTAGTATGTACCAAAAACAGGAAGGCGTGTCATATTCACATGTATAATGTGTAAGCTAAGGAGATGCAATTTAATAAATTAGGAGCATTGATGAGGGATACACAAGAAAAGTAGTTTGATGTAAGAACATGGTTAATAGAAAGACGTAGTATGTACCAGAAACAGGAAGGCATGTCATATTCACAGGTCTAATGTGTTAACTAAGCAGATGCAATTTACCCTAATTAGAAGCATTACAAGGTAGACACCATATGCAACATGCAACCACATATCACACTGCCAAGTAAGAGCAAGCACCTACGATGGTGGTGTGGGGGAATTGCGGTGATCAACTAGAGAGCTATGTTGACTATCTTCATTTAGCCTTGTTGTTTCTTGAGAATCATGTGGGGAGGATGGCACAGCACTCTTTGAACGAGTAGGGCGTCTCACAGTAACCCACTCGGGTGACTGTCTCATCATAAGTGATTGATGAGGGATACAAAAGAGCATTAGTTTGATGTACGAACATGGTTAATAGACATATGTAGTATGTATCAAAAACAGGAAGGCATGTCATTATCAAAGGTATAATGTGTAAAGTAAGCAGATGCAATTTAACCAAACTGGAAGCAATACAAGCTAGACACCATATGAACCATGCAACCACATTTGACAGCGCGAAGTTAAGGCAAGCACCTGGGATGGTTGTGTGTGGCAATTGAGATCATCAACTACACAGCTACATTTACTGTCTCCAACTGCTAACACTACACCCTTTAGAGCGCTAAAACGCTTAGTGCTTATCTTCGAATTACACTGGAGCGACTTCTGTCTTTTCTTTTCTGCATTCATCAACACTGCGTCAGAGTCTGAAATACCCATGCATAAAAAAACAATAGTGTGAGTATGGGTGAAGTGTGTGCACAATTAGTACAGTGTAAAGGTACCAGATAGCAGGTCGGTGAGAAATAAATGATGGGAGACATATGATAGCTCTACAACATGCATGACACACTAAATTACTACAGGATTCTATGAAAATAATAGTCAACTGAAAGCAAATAGGTCAGTCCATTTTTTCTGCACCGTCCGATGTACAAAGAACGGGCAGATCGCCTTCATCTACCTCCAGCCAGTCAGTGTTGACGATCTTCCTTGAAATGCCAGCGACCATCGGCCCAGTATTCCTCCCCTGCCTGCGCCCTCCCCTCGACCTCACCGCACCGCCGTGCTTGGCACTGCCCCTGACCATCCATTCAAGCCCCGCCGACCTCCAGATCGGGCGCAAGCAGCTCCTGCGCCCCACACCCCTATGATAGACACCGATGCGCCGCTTACCAAGGGAACAGTTGCACTAGGTGCTCCGCGCGCCTAAGCGGGTGCTGCTTCTTTTAATTGCGGTTCGACTGACCCTGAATTGAAATCCAGGCGGGCTACTGACCTCTAGCAAAGGTGAAATAGTAAAAGGGAGGAAACCTTGTGCATTTAGTATCACGAAGAAGATGCAGTAAGAAGCGCTCAACTAGTTTCTTTCGTGGGATGAATACGGTGTGAGCGGAGACATAAGATTTGCACGAATAAGGGAAGAGGAGTACCTCTTTCTGCTGGCAGTGTTGTGTCCTCCTTCTGTTTTTTCGACGATCTTCTTGTTGTTCGCCGGAAACCAGAAGTTGTGGAGGACGATGCAGCCTTGGACGAACCAATGGCCAAGTTGTTGAGTGTGGTGCGGTGGCCGTCTGTCGGCGGCGGGGAAGCAGATCCAAGGCGACAAACGACGGCATAGCGGGAACAGCTCCGGTGCGGTGGACGGTTGCGAAAGTGGAGCCGTAGCAGTGAGGCGCAGGACGGCGTGGTCGGAGTGTTTCTGGTACGGCGCACGTCGGTGTCAGCGTCGTGGAGGCAGCTATGCCTCGGCTTCAGCTGCTAAGTCCTTGAGGGCGTTGCGGTTGCGGTTTCATTGGACGGCGGTGTCGAGACACCGGCTCCGGCATGATGGAGGAGGGCAGCGGTGGATTGGCCGCTATGGGGTGGAGGACGGAGGAGGCTGGGGTTTCGCGGCTGGTGGAGAGGGTGTTTTCGCGCCCACGGAGTATGAATGGGGAAACGGGGGGAGGCGGGGAACTAAGGGGGAACAATGTTTCAGTTTGAGACGCGCTTGTTTGAAATTTGGGGAAAGTTACAAACTTTGCCCCCATCTAAAATTTCGGACATATTGCGGGTTGGGGGTAGGACAGTCATGTCAGGTGTCCCAAATGTGGGCGGGATAGATTTCGGCCGAGCGCATGGTAGGCGCCCACAGCGTATGAATGCTTCTCGAAGGCGGTTGAGACTTGCGTCTTGGTGAAGTTACAAACCTACCCCGGTTTAGACCTTTGGACATCGGGCCAACAGGCTACACGGGACAGAGTCAGGACAGTAATTGCCTACCACCAAAACATTAGTCTCGCGCGGTTTCGGGTGACCAGAGGCCTATTTGGTGCTTCATTCAATATTTGGGAGCAGAAGCATTAACGTTTTCGGTTCACTTGAATTGAACTTTCAGGGTTTGTCAAACTTCACAAATCTTTACTCTTGAAAATCCTAAAGCTACGATTATTTTGGAATGGAGAGGGTACATTTGAATATACATTGTACACGAGTATATATTAAAAAATATGCAACTAACCTCGGTTCATGCAAGGTTCCAGATATAATCTCCTTGGTTGCAAAAAAAAAGGTTAGATATGCGTATGAATATATATAGCATGTTCAAACTCACAACAAAGATCGATGCCCCCTTTTACATCTGATTTACAAATGCCATTATCTCGGGTTCAAATAGATGAATGCACTTCATATGAATTCGAATCTTCGAAACCCCCTTTATGTTGAATTTGACATGTATTCTATTTTGTAGCTAGCAATTTGGAATGTATCCATGCAAGTGACAAATGTATAAAGTGCTTCACACTAACAACATGGAGTGCACTAATTAATGTTTATATATGAATTGCAAAAGCATCCATTGCTTGTATTTCAAACCGCTCTCACTCTATGGATCGATAATATGAAATAAACACATGCACATCCTAGAATTCAATAGAGTATGGGTGTCTGATAGACCGATTTTCGTCCATACGCAATTTGCAAATTCATGATCTCATCCAAAAATAATAATGCCATTTATATTTTAATTTAGTGCGTAGAACCGCCTTTTACACGTAGATGCACTATGCCTCGCCTCGTTCTCACAAACGCGTTATATATCTCTCTGTCTAACGCATAAGTGCACACACTTTATATGCATCGGCATTTCTCTTTCACACATGCTCACAATCTCTCTCAGGGTGTCGAGGTGTCTCACGCACATGCTCTCTCTGTTTCTCTCTCTCTCTCTCTCTTTCTGACTACTATGTACCACTCTTTTCACTAATCTCAGTTGGAAAACACTATTTCTCTCACATGCATATATACACATGCACGGTCTCTACTAGCCCTCTATACGCACATATATGTGCCTACATGTCTCCCGCACGCACATTATCTTTAGGCCTCTCTCGCACACATTGCCCCCCCGACACACCTCTCTCTTAGTAGTTGGCAGATATGATTTCATCATATCATTCGGTAGGATATCCCTCGCTGTTAGGCTGGATGGTAATACGAGGCAAAGTTTTACCCTAGTTCGGGTCAGACCCTTGCAGTTGAAGAAAGAGCCTACTCCTGGTACTGTATATTAGTGATAGGGGTGTGTACAAAGTACACGTGAATACCAGGCATTGTGCGTGTGTGTGTATACTATCAACGAACTAGCCCCCAAGCTTGTATAACATACTAAGGGCCTAGGGTTACAAATCATATATAGTCGGCTTATCACCAGTGGGGATAGAGTCCTCCGCGACTCTGGTAGCTTCGTGTTGTACGCCGAGTCCTCCACATGGGTCTTCGTAAACGCGTCTCGGTCCAACCTATATGTGGCGCAGGATGGAACCGACCCATGAGTCTTCATGTTGACCCACCACAACTAGAAATAATGTGCCCACCACACCACACACGCAATCGGCCACTAAGAAAATAAGCATATACAATAGTACAACGGTATCTAGCTCACGATATGTCTCCATATTTTGTTGATGACACTGACGGACTTTGCATTTGATGCGTGCTCCGTATTTTGTTGATGACACTTACGGTCATTGTATTTGAAGCGAAAGCACGATATGGTCACTGGACTTCAGAATAAGCTCATCACAGTCACCACCTACATTTTGTCGTGCTAACCAAAATGTGGTTGGATGGTTAGAGGACAGTGGTTTCTCAAGCCCACCAAGGTTAAAGTCCCGGTGCTCACATTTATCTTGTGTTAATTTCAGTATTTTCCGGCGATGTACGTTCAGTGGGAGGAGACGTTCCACTCGACTACGAGGCACCTATGGTGACTTCGTAAAATCTCAAGATCATATATGTTGGCCCACTCTCTCGAAGGTGCTCATAGGGGTAGGGTTCGCGTGTGTGCGCTTATAGCGGTGAGTGCTTGCGCGTATATATGAGCCCTTGCGTCTGTACCGTGTTAAACAAATACATATCATGATTATACGGTCACTGGCTCACCCGTACAACTCCATATTTTGTTGATGACACAATCAATTGACCAGTCAAATGTTCCACGCGGCGCAACAAGTGTTGCACCATCGGGGCGCGTAACCGTGGGGCCCACCTGTCAGCCCGTATATGAAACAAAGAAATGGTAGTTTGAGTCTGTACTATGTTAATAAAATAGGAGTACATTTTAGGGTGATCATACGGTCACTGGCTCACCATACAGCTCCGTAATTTGTTGATAACATGATCAATTGACCAGTCAAACGGTCCACATTCAGCAGCGCACATTACCATAGGGCCCACCCGTCAGCGTGTATATGAAGGACAGAAATGGTAATAAATTAGTGGTCGGTGGGTATTCGAAGTCGTGAGACCTCTGGTTGGCAGTCACCGGCTGTTGTGGGCGTTCATTGGGCGGTGGGGTGAGGATCCCCGGAGAAAAAGCTCGGCGGGGGGGGGGGGGGCTAGAGGGATGGCCGGTGCGGCGGCGGACCGGCGGTGGGGAGTGGTTTCGGGGAGGGCGGGCCGGCCGTGGGCGGCAGGGGCTGGCGGTTCGGCCGGTGGTGGCTGGCGGCTCAAGGGGGTTGGAGTTTGATGATAAACTGGAGGCCCTTGATTTTGTATCCAACGGCTGGAAAATCTAATGACCAGAGATGAAAAAGTTAGTCGACTGACGTGTAACCTCACCCCGCACGTACACATGCACGCACGCAAGACACGCACGCATGTAGGCGTGCAACACTAACACGTACACACGCACGCATGCTGGCATGCAACACTGACACGTACACATGCACTCACGAACACACGCACGTACGCACCCATGCATGCAACACTGAAACATACCCTTGCACGCACGCAAAACTCGCACGCCTGCATGCACATAGCACACGACGCAAGACACATGCTCAACCTATACGTGCATGCACCCTTTGTTAAGGACACGGATTGTTACGGGTATTAATTAATCTTATCTGTGATAAGCAGAACATTGATGTTTGCTGCGTTCTTTATGAATCACAACGTATCGAACGGGCTATCAACATAGTAGGCTTATCTACATGAAAAAGATGACATCACACTCAATGAACAATCATCGGTTTATGAAATGCCCGCTTCTGACTGCCCTGGCCCACCAAAGGTTCCTCTGCTGTGCGCTGCCTGCGTTGGGTCACTCATATGCAACCATGCACCCAAAGAGCCCACACGTCAGTGGAAGAACGGTGCGGTGTCCTAGGTCAGAGTCGAGGGCGCCACTCGTGGCACGCCCGGCTGAACACGCCTCCGTGCCGCATTCAAACGCCTCCATGAAACCCGCCCGTGTGGAAGCTGAGAAACCCACTTTGGACACACGTCCGTTCATGACCGGGCCGGCGTTAAACGCAACTTCGGCCGAGCTCCTCCCATCTGCCGTCTATTTAATCTCCTATTTAAACGAGGCCAAACGCCAGCCAAGAATCGCACACCTCTGCCGCTCCCCTATCTCCTCCACCATTTTGTCCACTCTTACAATGGCTTACGAAGAGTAGTTATTCCCCATCCAAGCCGGCTGGGTAGCCCGCCGGATACGAGCTATGCAACTCACTGATCCACCTCCCTCCCCTCACCCGACGGAGCCAGTTGCCGCCCCAAGCCGGCGTGCGGTTCAGCAACTCGCCGCTCCAGGCCAGCTTGACGAGGAGCGGCACACAGGCGTCGTTGCTGCCGTCCACGCCGCCGCCTCGTACTGCGTCTCCCATTTCTGTGGCCGAGACTCCCATGCCGGCGGCCGTGCCATGCAAGCAGCGACAGAAGCCGGGTGTGCGGAGAGCGACGAGTCGGTGGCCAGCGCCTCCGCGTCCGCCGCCATCATCGTGGAGAAGTAGAACACGGGAGGCCGCCGCCGCTTGGGTCCCATGAAGGCCACCGCCGAGGCGACGCCGGCGTACACAGCAGGTGTCTTGCCGGATCCTTCTGTTGTGAGGACCTTTGTCGACCCCGCATGGGCTCCACGGAAGAGGGGACTGTTTGGATGAACTCGAGCCGGTGCCGGCCATGGTGAAGTAGTCGCCAATATTTTGGCCACCCCGGGCAAGATCCAGACAGCCCCTCCCAACAGATTCGAATCCCTCGTTCGCCATGGAATTTTGTCATGTGTTGTTTTCATGGACTAGCAAGATGCCCGTGCATTGCACGGAATATCATGATGCATTTTTTTACAAACTCCTGCATGCATGTAAGGGATAATTAATGTCCTCCTTTGCTAGTACCACGAGGCAAAAACCATTAATATTGCATCAATTAGTGCTAGTGGCCTTGTATATCTACAAATTGTAATTTTGATAGTGGCCCCTTGTATATAAAAATGGAGGGAGAAAGATGAGAGATACGGTGAGGAGGAGTGGGGCGTAGTGGTGACTGGTGGTTGGACTGGGCGGAGGCATGGGGATGGACAGCGCATTATGTCTAGGTTTGTATCTCTCTCACACACACCCACGTAGGTGGGGGACGTGCACGAAGAGAAGAGGTGCACGCACGGCGCACGTACTCCCGTGTCTTTCCCAACCACACCCGCGCGGCTACACGGTGGAGCTCATTTCTGTATGAAAAAGGCAGCCCATGTGGTAATTTGGCACGTGTACTTGTTGTCCACTTGGTGGAGGGAGGATCGTCTACCACAGGTGAACAAACAAATTGCGACTTGACGCGTTATGTTAAATTAAAAAAAAGAGGCAAACCATGTGGGGCCTACCTTAGAGGTAAGGCTCTATACACTGGAGTACTTTTGATGTGTCCCCTCAACTCGCAGAATGAGGAGAAGCTTGCTTAGTACGCCGTCTTCCCCGCCCACCGGCGCGGTGGCTTGCAGGATGAGGTGAAGCTTGCTTACGAGTAGTAGTAGTAGTAGTAGTAGTAGTAGTAGTAGTAGTAGTAGTAGTAGTAGTAGTAGTAGTAGTAGTAGCAGTAGCAGTAGTAGTAGTAGTAGTAGTAGTAGTAGTAGTAGTAGTAGTAGTAGTAGTAGTAGTAGTAGTAGTAGTAGTAGTACTGTACGCCTTTACGCCCGCTCCCTCGCCCATGCGCGCGGTGGCTTGCAGCATGAGGAGAAAATTTTACTACTCCCTCCATTTACTCCTCGTCCCTACTACGTACTTTGGTTAGTACTCCCTCCATTTACTTATACAAGTCCACTATAAAAAATACATTTTGCATCTATACAAGGCCACAAATAGTAATCGAGACAAAAGTTACTACTCCCTCCTTTCCAGTTTATGGCTCAATTTCAAAATCTCTCCAACCAAGGTAGATGGTGAGTGGTCGAATTAATTTCGTAGTTTGCACAAGTAATTAGCACGCTTGTTTTTCTCAAGAATTTATGTTTACCGTGGCATTAATTAGAACGAATGCATGAATGACCACTAAATTTCCATGAACTTGTACGTGCATTGGTTAGTTTCCTCTTGACACTGCTTGCGTCGGGTGATCTAACGCACCTCGAAATCCAACATGTAATGGTACTACTACTAGTATAGTAGAATTGAGACTTATCAAACGGAAAAACAAATGTTTTTTAGATGAGCCCTATAAACCCTAGTGGGTACGTACTCCGTAATACATTATTTTCCTAAACTAAGTCGCTCCCTTTCATGAATTCTGTAGTATACTCCTCCATCGACACTCCCTTTCATGAATTCTGTACTTCCTGTCGCCGACATGTGGGACATATAGCAACCAGGTCGACGTGTCAAGCACCAAATAACAGTGCAGAACAGCAGGGGGACGCACCCCACTCGTACCGGCCCAGTAGTAGTAATGAGCAATGAGACGTCAAATCACAATGTTGCACCTTCCCAGAAGGACGAAACAACCATTATTTCACACTTCGGTTCGCCATCCTCTCAAACCATGACAGGCCATGCTTCCCCGCCGATCGCTCGTTAAAATCACCTCGTTTTTTAAAATCCTGGCACTCAACGTCGGCATGGCATATGTGGTAGACCAAGCATAAGTCATGCACGCAAACCTGGATCACGGCGGGCTTCTTCCTCTCTTCGTCCTTTAGATCCTTCTCTCGTCCCAGGACTGTGGTGTACTCAACATCTAGCCCAGCGAGCCACTCATCATCTGAGTCTTCGAACATGCGTCTGAAGGGAGAAAGGCATCCTTTCACCGTCGCGGAAGAACGGGTGTAGATGACGTCGAACTCATCGCCGGTGATGGTTCTAACCTTGTACTCATCGCCGGTCGTGGAGATTTGGGACGCCATGGATTTGGGAGGAGGGTTAGGATTAGTGGAACTGCCGTAATGTGAATGGACGGGACGACTAGGAGCGAACCGCCGTAGTATTGAAGGACGTGCGGGGACGAGTAGGAGCGAACTGCCAGCGTGCGAACGACAGGGTAGTGGATTTCCATTCTCCCATGATACAGGCTTCCGAGAGCCCTTGGATCTGAGATCGAACGGTTGCATGGCGTGATTCTAGACCTATGGGTGAATATCCTATCCTGGAGGGTTATTCTGCAAATTTTTAGCAACTTAGCATGCGACCGTTTGATCTCAGATCCAAGGGCTGCCAGCAGCCCGTATGATGGTCGCGCCTACCACGACCGTCGCGTCTCTCGCGCGGTCGCGCCCTTGGAGATTTAACACGGTGCGTTAGGCTATCTGATGTTGGCATGTCATACATAGTCATCACTTAGTCACTCATACTACAACAAGGTTGGGTATAAGGTTGGCTATAAGTGTATTTTTTTACTCCTCTCTATCTCTTTCTTCATACTCCCTCCGTCCCATAATGTAAGAACGTTTTGGACACTAGTGTAGTGCCAAAAACGTTCTTATATTATGGGACACAGGGGGTACTAGTATTAATTGCATTTGCTAAGGAGTGACCTCTTCCAATGAAATGGTGTTGCTAAGCTTGCTTCATTTAATTAGCTATAGACTCAAAATTGTCTTTTCACCTAGGTACATGCGCTTAGCACCGTTTCTTCCTTGGGTCACCAAACTAGTCTCTCTCTTCTTGATTAACTTGCCACATCAGACTTTATGCTTATGTGGCAAGCTTAAGCACCTATAGGAGCAAGTAAAAGTAAGTACAATAGTGCGCTTTACATGGCATTTTTGCATATGTGGAGGAAAGAGAGGCAAGGAAGAAGTGGAGAAGTGGGCTCTCATGCAAGAGCCAGCCTCTACTACATGGTGGAGCATTGGGAGAGGCACCTGTATGGAGGTGGGCAGGAATCGGGAGACTCACGCCGGTCGTAGCGCCGCGGTTAAAATGATAATGGCAAGTCAAATCACGGGGCCCACCTGTCCAGCGGTAACTCGCTGTCAAATCACACAGCCCTACATTTGCAGCAGCCTACTCCCTCGTCTTATCGCGTCTCTGTCTAACCGACTAGGCGGAACAGCCCCGCCTACCGCGCAGGAAAAGCCCCACCTACCGCGCAGGAAAAGCCTCGCCTCGACTTTTAAATACAACTACATCCGCTTAAGAATCCATTGATATACTTTTTGTGACATAGTAACTCATATTTAGTTAGTCAAATGGATGACCTAGAACTACGTGCAGGCCCTATAAACTGATGCCTAAAAATAAAAAACCGAGACGGAGAGGGTAGTTCAGCACGTATCTTTTTAGATCAATATAGTCGAGATTCACCAAGGAGCAAAACCAAGTGGTAGGATGCTCCTGTCGTGTTGGTGTAGCAACTCAAGCAGGGTCAGTCCGCACACGAAATGGAGACACACTTAACATGACCCCTTTGGCCGACATGTGGCTCATCCACCGTCTTGTTCCACGTGCGATGTACCAAATTACAGTTCGGAGCAGCGGTTGGAATTGGAGGCACCCCGGTCGTAGCGCCGCAGTAGTAGAAAATGAGCGATGAGGGGTCAAATCACAAAGCCCCACCTTTCCCGCATTAAGCTGGACGGACGAAGCAACCATCATTTCACTCTAGCGCGCAAGAGCACAAAGAAATGAGAAAACAATGATGCGTGCGGCAGCTACCTAGGGCACCCTAGGGTAGGGGTCTCCAGTACAGATCCTTTTTTTTTGAAAGCGCCTCCACTACAAATCGGCTTCTCCCTCGTCCTCTTGAAGAAAACCGATGATGAATGCGGCGGTAGGGTTTGTAGGAGTACTATGGCATGTGGGGCCACGTCGTAGTAAACGGGTTCGAGTCGATGCCTTAAATATGTGTGGGCCACTTGGTTTTACGGGAACGAGGCAACATTTTGGGTTCGGGGACCAGTGGAGATATAGTACGTACAAAAAAATTGTGGACGTAGGTTCGACCGAAAGGCAATGATGCATGGTCCCTGCATTTTGATATACCCGGGGCCGCGTGAAATTTGCTACTCTACTCAGAACTAGTAAGGTACACATGTATTGAACGCATGAGATTTCGAAACCAAATTATGAATAAATACACACTATAGCATGTAAAGCTTTGAGTCATATATGCATGATGTAGATGTTCGTTTAGTTCTTATAGTTCATCTAATTCAAAATCAATTAGTTTTATAAAAATGTTAAGATTCATGGGGTTGTGCATTGTAAATCATAAAGTAAAAAAATAATGGCAATTCATTTAGAAAAAAAAATCAATTATGATACAGAAGATTCTAGAACAAAGGAGAAGTGCTTGTGTTTTGAGGTTTGTGCATTATACTTAAGTTCAACCGTGAAGTCTTCTAAATTGTACATGTGGCAGATCTGGTGGAATGTTGATGGTATCCAACGGCCAGTAGTGCTTAGATTTGCCTATCTCTGCACTGTCGGGTTAGCTTCACTACTAGGAAAAGGCCTACTAATGGCGCACCAGTTTTGCCTACTAATGGCGCACTACTGGTGCGCCATTAGTATCACGCCACTAGTAGTTTTTACTAATGGCGCACCACTGGTGCGCCATTAGTATACCAGATACTAATGGCGCACCTGTAGTGCGCCATTAGTATGCCTAGAGGTGCGCCATTACTATCTGACTTAGTAATGGCGCACCACATAGAAGTGCGCCATTAGTAATAATATTTTTTCAAATATTTTTCAATTTTTTTATTTTTTCTTAATCTCGGGTCACTATGGCTTAATCTCGGGTCAATATGCTTAGTCTCAGGTCAAATCGCACTCCGTGGTCAAACTTCCCGAAAGGTCACTCATCCTCACACTACTCCAGTCCAAGCACGCTTAACTTCAGAGTTCTATCCAACCCTAGCACCAGCTCACTTCACAGGCACTTGTTGATATATCTAGCATATCAATCCTATTAAACCTCGTTGATGTTTAGGACTTTGTTCATGTTCATGAGTGTGATGAAGTTTTGAAAAAATATTTTAAACTTCCGTTCATATTACGTATCATAATTTTTAAAAAAATCCCGAAAAAAAATCGAAACTAATTTTTTTTCTGTTACTAGTGGCGCACCTAGCATACGGTGTGCCACTAGTAAGTTTGAATTTTTTTGAATTTTTTTCTCCGGATCTTAATAGCCCCGTAAATTTTTTCTGTTAGGTTTTTGAGGATTTTGAAAATGTTTAACGGGTAGATGATTTTTTTGAGGATGTAACTTTTCGAGTAGATGATTTTTCATATAGAATACTTTTTCATCTGAGTTCGTATGCAAAAGTTATGCCCATTTTACAAATTCCAGAGAGATTTTGCAAATAAAGTCGAAATTCATATTTGTAAATTTTCCCAACAACTAGAGCACATATCACATGGGAAACTTATTTTCTTTTATTTTTTTTGACATTTTCATCATTTTCTTTATTTTTTTAAAAACTGAAAAGGCGGTCCAAGGGGGGGTGCATGCGAGGGAATTTTTTGGCCAAGTTAGTAATGGCGCACCGTGGGAGTGGTGCGCCATTACTAGTTGAACTAGTAATGGCGCACCACTCCCACGGTGCGCCATTAGTAATGGCGCACCACTCCCACGGTGCGCCATTACTAGTTTTCAAAAAATATAAATTTTTTTGGAAAAACAGTTGAAAAAAATTACTAGTGGCAAACCGTGGATGTGGTGCGCCATTACTAGTTTAACTAGTAATGGCGCACTATCCCCTGGTGCGCCATTACTAGTTTTGGAAAAAAAATTGAAAAACAAATTTGAATTTTTTTTACTAATGGCGCACCGTGGATGTGGTGCGCCATTACTAGTTTAACTAGTAATGGTGCACTATCCCCTGGTGCGCCATTACTAGTTTTGAAAAAAAATATAAAAAAATCTTGTTACTAATGGGTGCGCCATCACTAGTTTTAAAAATATATAAAAAAATCTTGTTACTAATGGCGCACCGTGGATGTGGTGCGCCATTAGTATTTGGATACTAATGGCGCACCAACACATGGTGCGCCATTAGTATATAGTAGTGGCGCACCACATGTCTGGTGCGCCATTAGTGTCAATTTCATCTATAGCCCTTTTCCTAGTAGTGCTTCATCCAGCGACCATCTTTCAAAGTTATTGTGCCATAGTTGCATGTTTTGGAAAAAAGCTA
The DNA here is from genome assembly GCA_032464435.1 of Aegilops umbellulata. Taxonomy (NCBI): domain Eukaryota; kingdom Viridiplantae; phylum Streptophyta; class Magnoliopsida; order Poales; family Poaceae; genus Aegilops; species Aegilops umbellulata. The sequence goes on along the minus strand of CP136056.1, from coordinate 308,221,897 downwards.
CTAGTGGGTTGTACTATCTATTTAGGAATAGAAGATGTATACATGGAAGTTGTAGGGAAAGAGATGACATGGAGCATCTGAATTCCTATGAGTAGGTGTCGGTGTACTAAAGTAGGGGTACCTTAATACCTCGAACTTGTGCACGGGCAGTAGTAGCGTCCCGCGGCAAGGCCTGCCAGGGGAGCGACAAGAGTCTCCACGACCCTTTCTGGGCCGGACGAAGGCCAAGTGATCGGGCCTAGAAGACCAAGCCCCGGCAAGAGGAGCTTGCCGGGACGACTAAGCCGAAGCACCAAGGCCCCGGCGGGAGGAGCTCGCCGGGACTGCCAAGCCAAGGCACCCCAAGAGAAGCCCGCCGCGGCGCGCCGCGCGCCCCGGCAAGGCCTGGCGAGCGGCAAGCTCCCAGGTGCGGCAAGGCAACTGCCGCGGCAAGCCATTTGCCACGGCAAACCACCACATCAGGCCTGTGCTCCAGCTCACCTGCCCACGCGTCGCTCTGGGGCTTCCCCGGAGGCACGTGGCGGGGCGCCGCGCAACCTGAGACGCGCGGTGGCATGCGACGTTGGCAGAGTCGCCCCCGTGGCAAGCGGAGGCGCTCCTAACGGTCCGCCTCGGCACTGTTCAGGCGATCCAGACGGGCATTTAATGCCTTTGTCCCCCGCCGTCAGAGTTAGGTGCGATAGCACTGTGCGGCCACTATTCGCACAGTCCCTTGCCATTTTTACCCTCACCTGCGTCGCTCCCTGTGGGAAACCCCTTGGCATATAAAAGGAGGCCCATGCGCACGTGGAGAGGGTGCCAGCCCCCGGAGGAGGATCCAGACCGCGAAGGGAACCCTAGAGGGATCGGACCCAATAGGCCCTCGCCTACGTCCAGCTCCAACTTACTGTAGCTTCTTGCGTTCCAGAGCAAGAACCTGAATCAACCAGACATGCAGCAGTAGGGTTTTACGCATCCATGCGGCCTGAAGCTGGGTAAAATAGTTGTGTGTGTGTGTCGCCTCGATCTGCTCTTTGTGCATCCTCCGCCCCCGCCGAACCGACAAGGGGCTCCGTCCCCATAGGTGCTCGTGGAGGCCGATATCCCCCGACATCTTTGGCGCGCCAGGTAGGGGGTGCGTCGAGGTTGTGCGAACCAGATTTGGCGACCACAGGCAAGCTCAGGTATGGCCAGGTACCTTTCCGCTCCAGCCCGCGGAGCGGAGGCATTCCTCCTCACGGACCCGTGCACGGCCCTCCTCGAGTACCCACTCGCGCAGAGTCCGGGCAAGAGCAGCTGCTCCTTGAGGAGGACCGCCTTCCGGCCGCTGAGCGAGTTTCTCACCTCCAGCAAACTCTGCGCCGCTCCCGTAGCCGCGGAAGTTAGCGCCGGAAGTTGCGGGAAAGGCGACCTCGTTCTTCGGCGAGCCCAGGCCGCCAAGATCCAAACGAGTTGACGCCGACCGTGGGAGGGACCTTGCCCGCGCGGCGGTCGGAACCGTGCCGTCGGCCATCCTCTCTGTCCAAGTCTTGCCGCAGTTGCATGTGATCCTTGGTACAGAGACGGGCGCAGATCCCGAGCATAGCTTATGTGCCCCGCACATCTTGTCGATTTCGCGCCTCTCTGCTTGGCGCATGCATCATTCGACACGATTGTGCAGCACTCGACTCCGGCAAGCGATGGCGAGCCGCGAAGGCGTCGCCCGAGGAAGCTGCGCCTTGCCGGCCTGCGAACGACAGAGAAGCTAAGTCGCTAAAGTTTGAGCGATTAAGCTCCGTTTTATTCTTAAGTTATCTTCCTCAAACGACCGAGCTTCGTATGGGAAACCTGTGCGCGGAGGGGCCGGCTCGTGGCTGGTTGCGCCCTTATTTCGTTTCGAGCCCCGCTCAACGACTTAAGTGTGCTACATCCCGAGTGGCGTCCTTACTTGTTTCGAGCTCGCTCGGCAGCTTGAGCGTACCGCGACTGCAGTCGCCACGCCTACCTCGCCCCGAGCCTGCTCAACATCTAAGTGAGTTGCGCCAGCCGCGGCAAGGTTTCTTGCCGGTGGAAGCCCTGTCAGCGGGTTGCTGATGTCCCGCACTCAGCACCCGTGGCAAGGCGGAGACTTGCGCCGACAAGTTCCCGGAAGCGTAGGGCGCGAACGTACGAAGCACAAGGTCGAATAAGGGAGATAACAGCGCAATGAACTGCCTAAGATAAAAGTTATATTACAGAATGACTTGCCGCTGCTCTAACCAGCTGTTTCTATGACATGCTCAGCGGTGACAAGGGAAGAAAAGAAAGAGGTGGGCGGCCTAATCCGCGCGGTCGCCCTCGACCCGCCTGATCCCCGCCACCCTTTCCACGATGGGGGTGACGAGGGCCCTGATCTCCGTCAGGTCAGCGTCTTCCGGCAAGTGCCTGAGGACGTTGGTGAGCCTGATGGTGGGGTTGCAGAAGACGATCTTCACCAGCACTCTCTTGAGGGCCCCGGAGACGGCTTCCCGCGTCTCCTCGGCCAGCTGCCCTGGGATCGATTCCCGGAGGTGCAGGAGCACCCCCACCAAGCCCTTGAAGAAGGAAGTGAGCTTGGCGCTCGGCGGGACGTTCTCGCCGGAGGGGTACTCGTGGCCTTCCATCCCCAGCAGCTTCAGCTCCTGGTCGATGGTGGTGGCGATGTCGACGAGGCCTTCGGTCCACCGCTCCACCGTCTCCCGGAAGTCGTTCTGGGTAACGGCGGCGCTCCTCAACAGCTCCTCGTTGCCGGCGACCTCCTTCTGCAAGGCCGCTTCCTGCTCCTTGGCGCTCTCCAGCGCCTTGGCCAGGGTGTCCAGCTTCAGCTCGAGGACAGCCTTGGCATCCTTGGCGGCGTCGAGCTCCTGGATCTTCTCGGCAAAGCGGCCCTGCAGCTCGCCAAGGGTGTGAGCGCCCTTCTCGCGCTCCTGATTGAGCGCGGCAAGCTCCTCGCCGCTCGCCTTGAGGTCGCTGACGAGCTGCGCCACCCTCGCCTCCAGCTCCCCCTTGGCGACCTCGGCGGCCGCGGCAGCGTCCTGCGCTTTTTGCAGGTCCCCGCCGAGCGCCTGCTCGCGCGCGGCAACCTCCTCGGCCTCTGCCTTCTCGAGGAGAAAGGCCGTCCGCGCCTCGTCGAGCAGCCTCCGCTCCTCCGTCAAGGACCGGAGAGCCTCCTGGTTGAGCTCCCGGAGCTCCCCGGCGCGCTTCTCCATGTCTGCGCCGGCCTTCGCGACGAGCGCCTCCTGGCGCTCCACCTTGGCCTGCCGGGCGCGGTAGAGCGACACAAGCTTCCGGAGCAGCCGCTCCTCCTCGGGCTCGCCGCTGCCGGTACTTGGCACGTCGACCACCGTCAACCCGATGGAGGCGAGCACTTCTCCGTCCAAGGCCTCTCCCTCGACCGGCGCCCTGGAGCTAGGCTCCCAGGGGAGCCTGATGAAGACACCATCGCCGGCCCGCAGGTAGGCACCCGCCGGGGGCTCCTCAGGGTCCGACGCGGTGGCAGCAGCGGGATCGCCGGACGGCGGAGTGCTTGACGTCCCTGCCTCCCCGGGGCCGTCGGCACGGTCGCCAGTCCCCTCGCCGTCTGCCGCCGCGGCGGCCTTGGCGGCTTCGGCCTCCCCGCCGCCTGCGAGGTCGTCGGTGCCGTCCGCCTCTTCAATGACGACGACGTCGTCGGCGGCGTCGCCACGCGCGCCCTCCTCGACGACGACCTCGGTCTCCATCGGGTCCGCGGTGGGCGGGTCTGATGGCCGGAAGAGGGGAGAAGAGTCAGCTGAATAGCCGACAAAGAAAGCTCATAAGGAAAGATAGCCGGGGGAAGTTTTCCGTGCAGGGGGGCTTACCGGTGGCAGGGTCCGTGGCCGCGGCCTCCGTTAAAGGGGGATCGCTGGCCGCGTTCCTCGCCGGAGATCCCTCCCTTGCCGGAGAGGTCTTCCTTGCCGGGGGCTCCTCCCTTGCCGGGGAGGTCTCCCCTGCTGGGGGCTCCTCCCTTGCCGGAGATTTCTCCCTAGGCGGGGTGGTCGAAGCGGGCGGCGCGGCAGGAGTGCCCCCCGGGGTCGCCTGCTGGGGCTGCTCTGCTCCTACCCAACGACAACAACAACAGCCACATGTCAACAAAGAAAAGGGAAGCTCGCGCGCGCGCCAAACGGCAAGAACTAGCCGTGCCCTCACCCTGGGGGCTGCGCTGTGGGCTGCCCTGCGGGCCCGCTGCCAGGTCCGTCAAGGTCGTCTCCGGCACCTCCCCAGTTGCCGGGGGAGATTCGCCCTCGAGGACAACCAGCGGGATCTTGGCCCTCTTCGCCCTCCTCTGGGCCAGGGTCCTGAAAAGGGAACGGTGTCGGAGGAGGATGAATGGGCTATGAAACAAGACGAAGCAACAGAAGTCAAGAAGATACAAGCTCTACCAGGAACTTACTCTCCATCCTCCTCTTCGTCGTCGGAGCTGAGCGCGGAATAATCAAAAACCGGCTTGCTCCAGGCGCGAGGAGACAGGGGAGTGGGTTCCCGGGACCGCTTGGCGGGGGCGGTGGACGACCCCGCCCCCGTTGCCGCCGCGGAACGGGGAGCGGCAGGAGCAGAAGCCGTGGCCCGTGAGGGCCCCGCTCCCGCTGCTTCAGAGGCGCGCATCACCCGGGGCTGCGGTTGCTGGTCGGTCTGCCGCACCACCTCCCCGGCCCTGCGGAGACGCCTCCTCGGCTGGGCAGGGGGCTCCGCCTGCGACGAGCTGCCCGGGAGCTGCGAGGAGGGCGCGTCAGCCTCCGGCAAGCCACCCGCGTCCTGGGCGGGCTCGCCCGCACCACCGTGCCCGGCTGGCTCCTCCGCGCCGGCGAGCTCCATTTGCTCGGCGAGGCTCTCCGCCTCCGCCGCGTCTGTCTCGACCAGGGTGAAGCCATACTCGCCCGCGGCCGCGGCGGCCGCCGCCTTCTCCATCCTGGAGGCGATGTAGGCCATCTTCTCGGGGGTGGTGTCCCGCGTGAGGCCCCTCTTCTCGTCGGGGTCGACCGGCACCTCCTCCAAGTTGTCAAAGAAGGCCTGCACGACGTCGTCCGCCGGCTCCTGCCAGGTCGCGTCGATCCCGTGCGAGTCGCACAGCGGCATCGTCGCGAGAATGCGGCTGAGCGCCGAGTTGTTGCACAGGGGGACGACGCCCGACGGCAACCTGAACCATTCTGGGTGCTCGGAGTCGTGCTTGAACAACTCCTTCAACACTCCGTCGAGCTCCAGAACGGTGAAGTTGTAGTTAAGGCCCGGGCGCAGCCTCATGATGTCCGCCGCGTTTTGGAATTCCCAAGCCGGTTTCCCCTCTCCTGCAGGGGGGCGATACGCCGGCGAAGGAAATCCGCGCCGACGGCGCCGACGGTGAGCCCGGCAAACCTGAGGCGCAGGATTCGGGTGGCGGCAATCTTCAGCTTGGCGTCGTCCGGGGCTAGGTCGCTCCAGTCGAGGCCACGCACCACTGGAGTTCGCCGCACGGCGGTGAACGGCGGTGGGTTCTCCTCAACGATCAGGCACCACTCGGCCCTCCACTCCTCCCATCTGCCATGGAGTTCCCCCTCCAAGTAGGCCTCTTTCTTGCCGGTCCTGGAGACCCAGGCGACTCCACCGGACAGCGGCTCTCCTTTCTCCACCCGAGGAGTAAAGAAGTGCCGGAAGAGGGCTACGTTGGGGCGGACTCCGACAAAGTTCTCGCAAAGGTGTGCGAAAACCGCCATTGTCAGAACGGCGTTGGGGGTGAAGTCGAGGAGGTGGAGGTTGTAGGTGTGCATGATGTCGCAGAAGAACTCAGAAAAAGGCGGGCAGAGCCCGCAGAGGAAGAACACGGCGAAGAAAGGGTACCCGGTCGGGTACAGCTTCTGGGCGATGGCGGGAAGAACTCGCGTGCGCGGATGCGCTCGCGTCGCCGTCGACCAGAAGAGGAGGTATTCGTTCTTCAGGCTCAGCGCATCAAGCTGAGGGGGGAACGTCGCCGTCTCCTTCCGAAGCGCTTCCAGCCGCAGCGCCTCTGCCGACTTCACGGCCTTCCCCTTCGCCTTGTCGCTCTTCGGGGCCATGGCAGAAACGGGGAGGGGGAGTTGTCGGCGTTGGCGGCGCTGGGGGCTGCGAGGGCAAATCACTGCTTTCTCTAGCAAGGAGGAAGTGGCGGAGATTTTCAAGGAACAGCAACCGGCGGAATGGCGAGCTGCCCTTGTTCCCCTCCGCTTATAAAGGGGGGAAGGAGCGGGGGCGCATGTTCCGCCTTTCCAAATGAAGAGATCGTGCCCGACATGACGCGCGCCTGCAGGCCTCAGCCCCGCGCAGGCCACCCACGTCACGCACGCCTCGCACGCCTCGCCCCCCACGACGCCGCGATAAGCGCGCGCCACTTGGGGAGGGCGCGACGATCACGGAGTTAAGGAGCAGCGCAACCCAGGCCACGCGTGCCCGTGCACTGTTAGGGCCTGGCCCAACAACGCTCGGCACCGTGTATGGCCCAGACCCGGGGGCTCCTATCGGTGTACTAAAGTAGGGGTACCTTAATACCCCGAACTTGTGCACGGGCGGCAAGGCCTGCCAGGGGAGCGACAAGAGTCTCCACGGCCCTTTCTGGGCCGGACGAAGGCCAAGTGATCGGGCCTAGAAGACCAAGCCCCGGCAAGAGGAGCTTGCCGGGCCAAGAAGGCGAGGTCCGGCAAGAGGAGCTTGCCGGGCCAAGGCGACAAGGCCCCGGCAAGAGGAGCTTGCCGGGACGACTAAGCCGAAGCACCAAGGCCCCGGTGGGAGGAGCTCGCCGGGATGGCCAAGCCAAGGCACCCCAAGAGAAGCCCGCCGCGGCGCGCCGCGCACCCCGGCAAGGCCTGGCGAGCGGCAAGCTCCTAGGTGCGGCAAGGCAACTGCCGTGGCAAGCCATTTGCCGCGGCAAACCACCACATCAGGCCTACGCTCTAGCTCACCTGCCCACGCGTCGCTCTGGGGCTTCCCCGGAGGCACGTGGCGGGGCGCCGCGCAACCTGAGACGCGCGGTGGCATGCGACGTTGGCAGAGTCGCCCCCTTGGCAAGTGGAGGCGCTCCTAATGGTCCGCCTCGGCACTGTTCAGGCGATCCAGACGGGCATTTAATGCCTTTGTCCCCCGCCGTCAGAGTTAGGTGCGATAGCACTGTGCGGCCACTATTCGCACAGTCCCTTGCCATTTTTACCCTCACCTGCGTCGCTCCCTGTGGGAAACCCCTTGGCATGTAAAAGGAGGCCCATGCGCACGTGGAGAGGGGGCTAGCCCCCGGAGGAGGATCCAGACCCCGAAGGGAACCCTAGAGGGATCGGACCCAATAGGCCCTCGCCTACGTCCAGATCCAACTTAATATAGCTTCTTGCGTTCCAGAGCAAGAACCCGAATCAACCAGACATGCAGCAGTAGGGTTTTACGCATCCATGCGGCCCGAAGCTGGGTAAAATAGTTGTGTGTGTGTGTCGCCTCGATCTGCTCTTTGTGCATCCTCCGCCCCCGCCGAACCGACAAGGGGCTCCGTCCCCATAGGTGCTCGTGGAGGCCGATATCCCCCGATAGTAGGGATTGGAAAAGAGATTTCATTTGGTTCACATCATAGGAACTTTTCTATTGAATCTAGAGTTGACATGTATCTCAATTCCTATGAAGAGGGATTATAAAAGAGATGTAATTTGGTTCATATCATAGGAACTTTTCTATTGAATATACGCTAATGTTTATTTTCCTTTGAAATTAAGGGAGTATAGGAATCCATTCATATGAACCAAGTGGCTCTTAAGCTATAGAAATGATATCATGTTTATTTCCTTTGAAATGTGGAGTATATGAATCTATTCCTATGAACCAATTGGCTCTAAAGGAAAAAATCCTATGAAAATCATATCATATAGAGTTCCTATGATATTCCTCGACACTAAAGGATGCTTGAAATTGTTGCGGGTGATACGACGGTGTTTCTTTGTAGACTCCTCACCCATCTTTATAGTTACCTCTCGAAGATGAATGAAATGATATATACATGGTATTCTACATGTTCAATTTGCTACACGAAAACTCGGTAAAAGTTTGCGAGGTTCAAATTTTCAATAAAGCTATATGCACTGCATTTCGGAATGGAGGGAGCATACGGCAGTTGCTAACACTCACGTGGAAGATTTGTGTGTAGGAGGAGTGGCTATTCTGTTAAATGACATGGCAAAACTGACACTGTCGGATGCCGATCTAACGGTTCTTACGACGTTCGTCGGGAAAAAGCTTGTGGCGAACGTTTGTCGGATAATGATTTACGGACACATGCATTGCATTGATACGTGCCCCCCTCTCTCTCATGCACACGCACCCTCACGAGTCACGACTCTCCCGAGTCCTCTCGCAGACTCGCACGTCGCACCCACCGTCTATCTGCAGGTGGACGTCACGCACATATGTGATCTTCACACTCTACCCTCAGAACTTCTAAAAAACAAAAGATGGCGCACACATTTTATTTTAGCTCACACGTCACACACTTATACTATTACTCTTGTGGCGAACGTTCTCTGGGCATAGTATATTGTACTCTCACGAATAGGAGCGGTGCACGCATGCACTAGTTCTCTCACACCCACTCGCGGGTACACGTAGGAGTGCAATTTTTTGAAGCTGGTACAACAAAATCACTCCACTATATATAAAATCAGGAGCCTTAGCGCTTGCTTTACTAGGGTTCCTCTCGTTCACTCTCTCGTGCTCTCCAAATCTAAGCAACATATAGGTGGGCACACACTCTCTCTCAGCTCACAGCTGGTCACAAATCTGGCCGGACAACCTCGACCGGGGCAGGGGTGTAGGTGCATCGTTCACGTTGTCGTCGGCGGCGAGGGAGGAGACCAACGGTTGCCCGCGCGTCCCGATCGGCGGCCGTGTCGTTCTCTCTGTGACAGCGCTGGCTCGGGAGGGCCTCCGGCCCCTTCTTCCTCCCTGCGGTATTGTGGCCAAGATGCGGCCTCCCGACGCCGTCTTTGCCACATGCCGACCACCCTCAGGTATATATTCCTTCGAAACCTGCCTTGCTCTATTGCCCCAGCTCCCTTCGTGTGGATCCTTTTCTACTTCCATCCGCTATTCGAAAGCCACCTAGACTTCTACTATTATTAGAAGTAAAGCTAGTTCATATAATCGACTCAAAGCGTTGGTTCAAGCAGGGAAGAAAGTGGGAAAGCTGTAGCATGAATCTAGGACTTGGTTCTAAGAGGAAACGGGGGAAAGTAGTAATATCTGTCACTGTTTAAATAATCGTATTTCGTATTTGCGCAAACAAGGATGTCTGTCTCCATATCGTTTAGGGATGTCTGTCTCCGCATCGTTTCTATCCGCGCAATCAAAAGCACACACCTCAGTTTTGGTACAACTACGCAAAATGAGATGGCTATCCCTCATTGTCGTCGTCTAACCTCCCGTCTTCAAGGTATCCCTACATTGGTAGTAACCAAGGTAGAATGACCAACGGAATCTAAAAGAAGTTGATTCGTACGTTTTACTTCTTGATTGTAGTGCAGTGACGAGCGAAAACAACTACATCGTAGTCCGGAATGCACTTTCTACCACTTCATCCATGGACTGAGGACTAGATGGCACGGCTGCACGACGAATTTTTGGACAGGTGCGCAGACAAGAGGCATTGTGGTCTGCTTATTTCTGCAAATAGCGGTGCTTAAATTTAGTGGAATGCACAAGCATTTCAGCTGGTCAGTACACTGCATGGTTCAGTTCAGCATTCCAGCTGAGACCACAATTATAATTGGTTATTCTAGAATGAGAGAACCTAACCCTGGATGGTGGCAACAAGAAAAAACCAGAGTGAACTCCAGGAAATTTAAGCCTGCCGGGAGGCCCTTTGCTCAGAGAAGCCTTGCTTGTTTTTTTCCTGATTTGTAAACCTTCTCACAACTTTGTCTTTTGCTGTGAACTAGTATATGTTTGTTATGTCCTATGTATCATTGAGATGTATAAAATTGCTTAACTTATGCTTTTCAAGTTTTTTACGAAGACGAGTTTAATGTGAGTGTTCCACATGAGCGTTGGACTAGCGTGTGATGTTTGGAATTTATTACATTGTGGCCTCAATTAACTGCATGAACCATTGTAACAAGATACATAGTTGCTTATATGTCAGACAACAGATTGTTGATTGTTAGCTGGTCGATAGCCTAGTGTTGAAGCGAGCTGAGCCAATGTGTCGTGTTTTGCACATATGCTTACAAGTGGGGTAGCACCAACAGTGTTTACAAGTACTTATGTACACGTCGGCGCACGGTTCTCGAACGAGTGCTCTATTTCATCAAAACACATAGTGCTCGTATGACAAACCGTGACAACTTATGTCTTACCATGCCATATTCATGAAAAAACTAGTGAGGACGCATCTGTTTCTGCAACAATTACGATGGTTCTCACATGATTCACGGGCACACAAAGTAGCAGAAGTTCCCATAGACGGATTCAAACAGAGTACTAGCCCCAGAGGGGTCGATAACAGGCAAGGTTCGGATAATTAGACACAATCCAAACTACTGTTAAACACTAGCTGGGGCAACTATTTCATGCCTCGATCTAATTTGGTCTGGACACAAGACGGACCTTGCCATGAACATCATCGAGGACGTCCCGCAACAGCTCAATCCTGTGAACCTTCATGAAGACAACCTTGTGGCCTTGCCACTGATAAACTTATTTGTGGAGGCACCACGTCATCTTCCTGCGTAAGCTTGAGAAGAACAGTATGCCTCACAAACGAAGGAGTAGCTTTGAATTTCTTGTGCTTCAGTACACCCTGGACAACACGCCTGACAACAGTGAGGCTGGAATACAACTCTTCATTGGTATAATCGCGAATGTCTTCCAGGATCCAACAGCCTAAGAACTCTGTTTTCCCAGTGCGTATATTCAGGTCCTCCGCCTCATAGCGAGTGACATGTACAACCACACAATCCTTGTCTGCACCAGGGCTCTAATTGAAACAGAAACAAATTCTGAATTACTTTTCAGTATAAGAAACAAAAGTTATTTAAACCTCTATGTATATCATGGCATCGAAGCTAATAAAATTTTGCATTATTAATCACCACATACTTCCTTTTCTAAAAAAATCATCACATACTTAGATGAAAAACCACAATCGAGATCGGCAAAGAAGGAAATCACCTTGGGCAGCTCAGTGGGGGGGGGGGACACATCCTCGAAGGGGGAAAACTGCTCCTGCAGTGCCACGGGGGCTGTAACCTCAAACGGGGCATTGACCATCTCAGTACTGGCCGTGAGCGTATCTGGGGTCGGCTCGGTGGTTGCCTCCATCTTCTTGGAGCTCTCTGTCTCGTGGGGACCAGCCTCCTGCGTCTGCTCAATATCGGCAGATCTTTGCCTGGTTCTACTTGGTCCATCATGAAACTGACGAATACTAGGAGACCACTGAAAGGAAAACACAATCGCAATGACAATGAAACAAAAAAGAGAGTGAGGATCGGTTACTGCTTTGCAATAGTTCTTTTTCTTCTTTGAACGAAAATATACCAACATCATGGATCCGCTTACCTTCCCTTCGTTCGGAGAGAAGAACAGTGGCAGATGCGAGTGTTGCCTTTCTTGAAGACGGTGAGGGAGAAGAGGATTCAGCAAAGAGTGAAATGATGGTTGCTTCGTCCGTCAAACTTAGACTGCGGGGAGGTGGGGTTTTGTGATATGACGGCTCATTACTGCCTCGCTATGACCGGGGTGACTCTCCGCCTGCATACTGGCTTCTAATTTGGTGGATGGCATTTGGGCCCGCGCGCTGCATGGCCCGCATGTCGGTGAACAAAACTATAATGGCATTCAGTAGAGGGAGACGTTTCAATGACCTAGGAGGAGCTATAAGCGGTAGAGTGTCTCCATTGTACTAGTAGTAATTGTTTTTCTGGGTAGCTGTAGAGTGTCTCCACTGTACTAGTAGTAACTGTTTCTCTGGGCCCAAGACAAAACAGCCCATCCACAATAGTAAAATCAATTCAAAAGCCCATATATTTACTGAATGAGAGGCGCTACCCACACCCAGCACACCGCCCCAACAACCCCCCCCCCCCCCAAAAAACCTGGGTGCTCTTCTTCCTCCTCGCTCCCACCCACCTCACGTCAGCTCGCTCCACTCGTACCCCCAAATTCCTCACCTCACTCCTACAAAAAAAACCCAGCTCCCCTTCTTCCTCACTCCTATAGAAAACCCCCAGCCCCCCTTCTTCTTTGCTCGCACTACAACTAGGCTCATCATTCGTTACTCTGCTCTCGTGAGCGCGATGCAATGCCCTCGAGGAAAATGGAGTCGGCTGACCCCAGCGCCAAGAAGATGAGGCTCCCGCCAGCGGCGACGCCTGTTGTAGATCCCGCACCCGGCAGTGCGGGGAGAAGCGGCGACCCCGCCCCCACCGGATCCTAGGAACCCGTAAAATCTCAGGTGGACCGCATCAGCGATCTCCCGGACACCGTCCTTGGGGAGATCATCTCGCTTCTCCCCACCAAGGATTGTTGCCGCACCCAAGTCCTCTCAATTCGGTGGCGCCCTCTATGGTGCGCCATGCCCCTTAATCTCGACTGTCGTCAGCTATCTCTCTTCAATGATTTTGAAATCCCCAGAGCCATCATCTCCTCCCACCAGGGTTCCGTTCAAAGCCTCTGCATCCCGTTATGCTACCTGAGCAAGCATACCATGCCCTGCATGGTGTACGCCTGGCTTAAATCCCCTTAATTCACAGAACTACAACTACTTGAGTTCTATTATTCCCCTGGAAATCACATACCTCATACCGAACGCCATGAACTTGTGCCCTCAGCACCGATGTCCATCTCGTGGTTTTCGTCCTCTCTCCACACCGCCACCTTTGCGCTGTTCTACCTACCAGACAATCAGGTACTAAACCTTCGACTCCCATTTCTCAAGAAACTTTCACTTGTGCGGGTTCGTATATCGGAGGCCTCATTGCACAACATCAACCACTCCAATTGACCTGCGCTGGAGTGCTTGGTGCTTGTTTTCACAGTTAGAATCGGTTGTCTCCAAATAAAGTCACCTAACCTTGTAAGAATTGGAATTTCTTTTGACGGAAGGCAGCTCATCATCCAAGATGCCCCTTCACTTCAAAGGTTGATCCTTGTTTCTAGTTATTCACCGTTGCAAATAACCGTCCTCTCTGCGCCTAAACTGGAGACCTTGGGTGTAATACATGATCTCTGTGCTCATTTCAATATGGTGTTTGGCTCCACAGTTCTTCAGGTACTTTATATTATCATCTACACTTGTAACCATAAGCTGCATTTTTAGTTTCTGCGCATAATTTATATATCATCTTGGAGTACACATTTTGCACTAATATTATGTTCTATGCTCAATGAAGAGTTTCTCCATGGATGGCCTATCAATGGTGCTGGATTTTGTCAAGATCTCATATATCCAAATGAATAGTTTTGATCTGAACAAGATTATTGGCTTGCTGCAATGCTTTCCATGTCGGGAGAAGTTGTATATAAAGGTGATAATTTCACGCACATTGGAAGCCCGCATATAGTGTACTAGAATTAACCGTTCAGTTGTTGCTCTTTCGACACTCTTCTTTTAGACCTTAACTGTTTTCAATCTTCATGTCTATTTAGGCAACAGGAAGGGGTAAGAAAGTTCTAACCAATCGGTGGATTCGTAAGCATCGGGATTTTCTCACTTCTCATGAGATTCGATTGAAGATAATAACTCTAGAACTATATGTAGCCAACCATGCAAACACAAGATTTGTCACATTCTTCCTACTGAATGCGAGGTTACTATTGTCCATCGGGCTTAAGCTTATCAGCAGCATGGTTTTGACGGATGGGTATGTTGAAGAGCAAAAAAAGGAGTTTCAGGTGGGCAAAAGAGCTTCTGAACGTGTCGGGCTTCTATTTACAACATATTGTGGTCATAATCCAGTAAATTTTACGACCCAGGATGTTCATTCTATGGACCTGACCGATCCATTTGACTGTGACTGCCGAAAACAGTGCCGGAGTTAGATGTTGTTGCCCAGTTCAATCTGGGTTTTTTGTAAACCCGATGAACAATTAACCCTCGTGCTTTTGTAAAGTTTGTAAGCTGGAGTTAGATGATCCTGCCCTTTTCAACTCGGCTGTGACTGTCATATTTTCTTTGAAACAAGGCAAATGGCTTGCCATTCGTTTAATTTAGAGTGAAATATTGTAAAAAATCCCAACCAAGGGACATAACATCACTCTCGCCGGCTGCTTGAGCTCACTTTGCATTACAGAAGCCAAGTGATTAGCCCCCACCAGCACCCACAAACTTATTTCGAACTAGCACATCAAATGGGCTTTAAATTTTCATAGGAAAGGCTACATGACCGTGACAGATTTGGATTCTGACATTTGGGACCCGCGAGGAAATAGCCTATCCAAGGTGGTGTCGACTTACTAGCCAGTCAACAAACGATTCTGCCTACCAGCCGTTGGATTGACATCCAACATCTGTCGTGTATCTTCTATTTCTTGTCTTCTTCTTCCTCCAGCCACCCAAACCAAACCACCCCGTCGGCTCCGCCTGCTCCCGCCTCCCATGGCTGGCTGCGCCTCTGCCGCCCTACCGTACGTACCCTCCAACGTTGGCCAGTCCCTCCCTCTATTCCCCCACACGTCCTATTATTCTCCGGCGATGTCAGCCCCAACACACACCCACGCTCAAACCAGTCAACCCTCGTACTCCCCTCCGGCTGTGACTAGACCGGCGCATCATCAACGGCTCTTGTTCGTTCCGTCAGAGGCCTCGCCGTCGTCCTCCGCCTTGCGGCCTTGGTTCGCTCGCCGTGCGCGGTGCGCCGCCCTCTTGCGTTGTCAACGTCGTCAACAACCGAGAGGAACAAGGAGATGACTGTACGTGGAGAGGATGACAGTAGGGACCCACCAGCGTCATGGCAGTACGCAAGCAAGTGCCTCTATAGTACAAGCCCCAAAATATGGTTCCTCCTAATGGTTGGACATCTAGGGCTCACGCCATTGTCAACGTAGTCAATAAACGAGAGAATTACACTACGAGCGGCTGACACCAGGGACCCAGCAAGTCGCGCAGTTTTTTTAGGAACAAGTAGTTGTTATTTATACTAGTTTTAGCGATGGATCAGGGTCACAATGGGGCTGTGCGGGGGCTGTGGCCCGTCTAGCCTGGGTTTTATTTATGTTCACCACATCATGAGCCCAGTTGTGTTTTTTCTTGCTGAAAATGGCTAGCCCAGTTCTATTTTTTTTAAAGAAATGCCCAAACAAGGCCTACTTGCTTTATCGGCCTTGCTGGGCTGCAAATATTTCAAGACGAGGAGAGTTTCATTCGGCTTGCCCAGAATTGGGCCGTACATTTTTAAAACACATCAAACCGGGAATTAGTTTCAATTTTTTTTCATTACAAGATCTTAAATTCCATTGATTTTTATGCGTGGACAATTATTTGGATTTTATATTTATATAAATTATTTTTCAAAATAGTTTGAATGTGAATCGATATTTCTGGATTAAAAACAATTGACCGCACTGAAATATGCAAAATTTCTTATACTTTTTAACCGTGGCCACAATATGGGGTGTAATGCTAACAAAAAGAAGATGGGCTCCAAAAAAAATTCTTAAGAATTAGGAAATGGGCTGTACATTATTAGAAATAATGGCAGATGGGTTGTATGCTGTTTTCCATAGATTTGAGGCTGACTTGTGCGCCTACTACAGGTTGACGCGTATGCTTTCATAAAAAAAAAAGGTTGACGCACACGCAACGCCCTGTCAACTTAGTCAACACATGAGAGCAGTGACTGTTGGATATCCATCCAACGGCTGTTGTGCTTCTTCAATCTCTGCTCTTCATGCTCCAGCCGCTCAAACAAGCGCCGGCGGGACTGCCTACTCCCTCCTCCCGTGGCCGGCTATGCTGCCGCGCAGGCCTCACGGCACCATCGCTGGCCTAGCCATCCCTCTACTCACCCACCCATGTTGTTATTCTCCGGCGATGGCAGACGAACCAGTAAACCCTCGTACTCCTCCGCGTGCGAAACAACTGCCGAGTATTTCCTGGCTATGTGTCGTTCCCTTCCTAGGCCTCACCATCGTCCACCGCCCTAGTGCTCTCGGCGTGGCCTGGTGAACGTGGTCAATGAACGACATCCATCAGAAGTGGACTGTAGGTGGGGAGGTTTACAGCTGGGTCCACGGCCGCACGCAAGGAAATGCCTCCTTATTACACGCAAAATAATGATTCCTCCACCTGTATTTCGCAAAAAAACATCCCCCCGCTGACAGGTCGGACCCACCAGCTATGTCTTCGCACGCAAGGAAGTGCCTCCTTATTAGGCCCAAAAAATGAATACCCCCTGCTAGCTGGGATCCACCATATTGTTGGGCTGACTTGTGGGCCTACTAAGTTGACAGGGACGGAGGGCTTTGTCAACTTAGTCAATACTCCAGTGACCGTATGATGTCCATCCAACGGCCATAGTGCTTCTTCAACCTCTGGTCTTCTTGCTCCAGCCGCCCAAAGCAGCGCCGATCGTGCCGCCTGCTCCTGCCTCTCGTGGCCGACTATGTTGCCGCAGAGGCTTCACCGCCCCCTACTAATCCCACCGCTGGCCAAGCCATCCCTCTACTCACCCACACCCCCCGTTATTCTGCGGCGACGGCAGCCTCACACCGCAGCCGAACCAGTGAACGCTCGTACTCCTCTCCGCGTGGGCATCCACTACCGCGTCTTGCCCGGCTCTGCGTCGTCCCCTTCCTAGGCCTCGCCGTCGTCCACCGCCGTGGTGCTCTCGGCGTGGCGTGGTCAATGTGGTCAACGATCGACTTCCATCGGAAGAGTACTGTACGTGGAGAGGCTGACAGCTGGGTCCACGGCAGCCGCAAGGAAGTGCCTCCTTATTACACATAAAATAATTATTCCTCCACCTAACAGCGGGGACCCACCGGACAGGCCACCAGTATTTTGCAAAAAAATCGTTTCCCCATGACTGCTGGGACCCATCAGACAGGCCACCGTATTTTGCGAAAAAAACGTTCCCCCCGCTGTTAGCTCGGACCCACCGGAAGTGCCTCCTTATTACGCACAAAAATATGAATACTCCCCCGCCTAGCTGGGACCCACCTTGGTGGGAGGCTAACTTGTGGGCCTACTAAGTTGACGGGGACGAAGGTGTAACGCCCTCGATGCGGCTATATCTCCCACATGTCGAAGCACGACTTAGAGGCATAACCGCATTGAAAGCAATGTCGCAAGTGAGGTAATCTTCACGCAACCCATGTAATACATAAGGGAAAAGATATAGTTGGCTTACAATCGCCACTTCACACAAAAACATGAATAAAACATTACATCATACAGTTACAATCAGGGCCCGACTACGGAGCCAAAATAAAAGAAGAAACCCCAAAAGCGACAAAGGTCCACGATCGACCCCAACTGGGCTCCACTACTGATCGACTAGAACGAAACAACATAAAGGATAAGATCTTCATCGAACTCCTCCTTGAGCTCGGGTGCGTCACCTGCACGGATTCATCGGCACCTGCAAACTGGTTTTGGAAGTATCTGTGAGTCACGGGGACTCAGCAATCTCACACCCGCGAGATCAAGACTATTTAAGCTTAAAGGTAGGACAGGGTAGTGAGGTGGAGTTGCAGCAAGCGACTAGCATATATGGTGGCTAACATACGCAAATGAGTGCGAGAAGAGAAGGCAAAAGCACGGTCGAACAACTATGATCAAGAAGTGATCCTGAACTACTTACGTCAAGCATAACTCCAACACCGTGTTCACTTCCCGGACCCCGCCGAGAAGAGACCATCACGGTAACACACGCGGTTGGTGTATTTTAAATAAGATCAACTTCGGGTTTTCTACAACCGGGCATTAACAAATTCCCATCTGCCACATAACCGCGGGCATGGCTTTCGAAAGTTCAAACCCTGCAGGGGTGTCCCAACTTAGCCCATGATAAGCTCTCGCGATCAACGAAGGATATTCCTTCTCCCCGGGAAGACCCGATCAGTCTCGGAATCCCGGCTACAAGACATTTCGACAGTAATAAAACAAGTCCAGCAAAGCCGCCTGATGCACCGACATCCTGATAGGAGCTGCACATATCTCGTTCTCAGGGCAACACCGGATGAGCTGTCCGTACAACTAAAACCAGACCTCAAGTTTCCTTGAGGGGGCGCTGCAAAGCGCTCTAGTTCGGACCAACACTTAGACAAGCATTGGCCCGGGGGGGGGGGGCTGAATAAAGATGACCCTCGGGCTGATCAAACCCAAGGGAAAGGGATAGGTGGGTAAACCAAGGTTGGGCCTTGCTGGAAGAGTCTTATTCAAAGTGAACTGTCAAGGGGGTCCCATAAATCACCCGACCGCGTTAGGGACGCAAAATCCGGGAACATAACACCGATATGACGGAAACTAGGGCAGCAAGAGTGGAACAAAACACCAGGCATAAGGCCGAGCCCTCCACCCTTTACCAAGTATATAGATGCATTAATTAAATAAGATATATTGTGATATCCCAACAAGTAAACATGTTCCAAGCAAGGAACAACATCTACATGTTCCAACAAGGAACAAACTTCATCTTCACCTGCAACTAACAACGCTATAAGAGGGGCTGAGCAAAGCGGTAACATAGCCAAACAACGGTTTGCTAGGACAAGGTGGGTTAGAGGCTTGGTTTGACAATATCGGAGGCATGATAAGCAAGTGGTAGGTATCGCAGCATAGGCATAGCAAAAGAGCGAGCAACTAGCAAGCAAAGATAGAAGTGATTTCGAGGGTATGGTCATCTTGCCTGAGATCCCGCAAGGAAGAAGAACGAGTCCATGAAGAAGACAACGGACGTAGATGCACGGATCCTCACAATCGCAATGTTATCGGAACTAACCCGAAGAAGCAACACCGGAAAGAAGCAAACAACAAAGTAAACAACCACCACATAAACATGGCATGATATGCGAGATGTGATATGCAAAGCATATGCATGCTTCGGAAGGAAAAAGATGAACAAGGCATAATCTTGGCAAACCAAGTATGCCACTGGATAGATGATGTGATATCGATTGAAATCGATATAAAGATCACCGGAATCGGATGCACGGTTTGCAAATGACAAGCAAAACAAGAATGACAAGATTCTGCCATTAACAGCATGATGCTACTTAGCAAGCAACAAGAAACTAAGCTACTGCACCCAAACATATCAACAAAGCTTATGACAGTGATCTACTCAAGATGCTTGACAAAAGATGAACACTGAGATACGGCTAAATCAAACCATAACAGGTTCAAACAAGCATGGCAAAAGTTCAAAAGATAACAGGATCACAGACTTAGTGAAAATACTAACATGCCAGAAATTAACATCAGGATGACATGTTTAGAGCAATTAAACAACATGCTACAGGATCAGTACATGGCAAAATAAGGCATTTCACGAATCTACTCAAAGCACTTAACAAAAGTCCCTTAATGACCATAAGCCAAAAAGGACCAGAAAATATAATTGCACCCATGTCAATTAAGCAAGTTTCGTTACAGATTTCAGACTTAGCAGAAAACTGGACATGACAAAAACAGATAACAAGTAGGCATGTTCGTGAGCTAGATGCACTCACTACAAAGCATTGCATGATAAACTAAGCATACATACATCAAGAAGACATGGCATAGAAGCTATAAATGGCAAGAACAACAATATATTATGTAAGGATCAACTACAACAAGCTTGGCAAAATCGAATAACATGTAAACAATCTGCCAGTAACATTTTATAGCAAAAGTAGAGCTCGATTGACTCCAGATATGGCACTCCATAATTACAAACAAAGGCATGGACGGATAGAGAAAATCCATATGCTCAAAACACTCTTACTGATCATGCTCAAAAGAGGCATAGATCTCTCTGAAACAACATGAACATATGGCATAAAAAATAACAGCAGGCAGGGACTTGGTGGAATTACTAAGTCTCTGAAATCAGCAACATTAAGTACCCTAGTTTGCATGCTTGTGCTAGTCACCACAAAGATCACAAAAATACATGTCATAAACCTATGTAAAGATGACATATCATATTACAAAACACATGTAGGACTCAACTTCATAGGATGCACAAATCAATCATGGCAAAAATGACAAAAGTGCATGTTCTGATAAGAATCAGAAACTAACATCACATAGCCCTCTTCCAACAGCATTTCGGGAACCAAGATGAGCTCAAATGAAAATGACGCAATCCGATGAAATGATGTACTCACCGATACAAACAATTTGACATATTATACGCCCAAAACGGAGCAGTATGCAGAGAGTTATGGCATGATGAGTATGGCATGTTAATGCAAAATAATCGGGACTTAGAAGAATTCGGGAGGGGAGAAAGTCAACCTCGGGTTTGACCCGATCTGGATCTGAATCCGGGCGATGGCGCGCGGCTCGAGGCGGGTACGGCAGTGGAGGGGCGGCGCGGTGGCGGCGGAGGCGACGAGGGGCGGCGGCGCGGCGTCCGGCGACGCGGGGCGGCGGCGCGGCGCGCGGGGAAGCGGCGGCCGGGCGGCGGAGCGAGGCGCGCCGGCGCGCCGGCGGCTCGGGCGCCAGGGCGCGCGGGGAGCGGCTGGGCGCCTCGGGCCCGGGGCACGCGGCGCGGGCCTGCCCTGGGCCAGGCGGGCCGCGGCGCGGGGAGGAGAGAAGAGGGCCGGCGGAGCCACGTGGCGCCCCTGGATTGGGCGCGGGCGGCGGCGGAGCTGAGGTGGCGCTCGCGGATTGGCCGAGGCAGCGTGGCTGCAACGGCGGACGCGTCCGGACGGCGGCGGACATGTCCGGTGGCATGGAGGGGCGGGACTAGGGTTTCGTCTGCCCGAAATCCGGGGAGAGACACATATATATAGGTAGAGGGGGCTAGGAAGCTCCAAATGGAGTGCGGTTTTCGGCCACGCGATCGTGATCCGACGACCGAGATGATGGAGATGACTTAGGTGGGTTTTGGGCCACTTTGAAGGGGGTGTTGGGCTGCACACCAAAGAGGCCTTTGCGGATACCTGGTTAACCATTGGAGTATCAAACGACCTCCGAATGACCCGAAACTTGACAGGTGGTCTACCAGTGCTATACCAAGGCCGCTTGACAAACCTCGGTCCATTCCGAAAAAGTTTAATACCCGCTCACGGAAAAAGGTAAAAGAGGACGCCGGGGAACATAGGAGCGCCGGATTGCAAAACGGACAACGGGGAAAAAGCTCGGATTCATGAGACGAACACGTATGCAAATGCGATGCACATGATGACATGATATGAAATGCAGATGATGACATGGCAAAGTGCAACACGCAAGCACATGACAAGACAACGACGGCGAATAACTGGCGGACACCTGGCGCATCGAACCCGGGGCGCTACAGAAGGGCTTTGTCAACTTAGTCAATATGAACGATTCTAGCTCAAGTGACCGTACGATGTCCATCCAACGGCCGTAGTGCTTCTTCAACCTCTGGTCTTCTTGCTCCAGCCGCCCAAAGCAGCGCCGATCATGCTGCATGCTCCTGCCTCATGTGGCCGGCTGTGCTGCCGCAGAGGCCTCACCGCCCCTACTATTCCCACCGCTGGTCAGGCCCTGCGGCGATGGCAACCTCACACCGCAGCCGTACCAGTGAACCCTCGTACTCCTCTCCGCGCAGGCTTCCACTGTCGCGTCTTCCCCGGCTCCGCGTCGTCGCCTTCCTAGGCCTCGTCGTCGTCCACCGCCGTGGTGCTCTCCGCGCGGCGTGGTCAACGTGGTCAAGGAACGACTTCCATCGGAAGAGTACAATACGTGGAGAGGCTGATAGCTGGGTCCACGGCCACAGCCTAGTTTTTTGTGATTTGCCAAGTAAGTCGCTTTGTCAGGCCTGTTGGGCTGCAAATCTTCCAAGACGAGGAGAGCTTTCATTCGGCTGGCTGAGAAAATGGCCCATCAGTAATGAGAGAGGGGCTATACATTTTTAAAACACATCGAACCGGCAATTAGTTTCAAATATCCTTTTTTTACTTCGAGATTTTAAATTACATTAATTTTTATGCATGGAGAATTTGTTGGATTTTATATTGATATACATTTATTTTTAAAATCAGTTTGAATGTGAGTCGAAATTTCGGGATTAAAAACAGTTCAGACCGCACCGAAATATGCAAAATTTCGTATAATTTTTTAACCATGGCCACAATATGGGCTGTAATGCTAACAAAAAGAATATGGGCTCCAAAAAAAACCTTAAGCAAATGGGCTGTAAATTATTAGAAATAATGGCAGACGGGTTGTATGCTATTTTCCACAGATTTGAGGCTTTCCTAAAAAAAAGAATGACGCACAAGCACTGACTGTTGGATGTCCATCCAACGGACGTCGTGCTTCTTCAATCCATGCTCTTCCTGCTCCAGCCGCTCAAACAAGCGCCGGCGGGACTGCCTGCTCCCTCCTCCCCGCGGCCGGTTGTACTGCCGTGCAGGCCTCACCGCCCCACCATACTCCCATCGCTGGCCTAGCCATCCCTCTACTCACCCACACCTGCTTTTATTCTTCGGCGACGGCAGACGAACCAGTAGACCCTCGTACAGTCGTACTCCCCTCCGCATGGGAAACAAAAGTCGAGTCTTCCCTGCCTCCGTGTAGTTCCCTTCCTAGGCCTCGCCGTCGTCCACCGCGGTGGTGCTCTCGGCGCGGCGTGGTCAATGTGGTCAACGACCGACTTCAATCGGAATAGTACTATGCGTGGAAACGCTGACAGCTGGGTCCACGGCCGCAGCAAGGAAGTGCCTCCTTATTACGTGCAAAATAATTATTCCTCCACCTGACAGCGGGGACCCACCGGACGTGCCACCGTATTTTGCGAAAAAAATGTTTCCCCCTGACTGCTGGGACCCACCAGCTACATCTTTGCACGCAAGGAAGTGCCTGACAGAAAGGACCCACCTGGTCGAAGCATACGTAGCGTTGTCATTCTGGTCGCGAACGTGTACGTACATATATACTGGTGGATGTAGAGGTGCGCACGTGTCGTAGTAGAGGCGCGTAATTGTCGTAGTAGAGGCGCGCACGTAGCATGTACACGTACGTACAACATCCAGGGTGCAAGAAAGAAAATACGACCACGTATGTGTACATACGGGCGGGGTCTCGAACGCCTACTCGCGCATACGTACGGCCAGGGCTCGTGTACATGGCTGGGTTGGAACGGAGAAACAGCGCCGTCGTCGTGTTCATGGCGAGGCAACGGAATGCGTCGTGTTCATGGGGAGGCAACAGAATGCGTCGTGTTCATCGGGAGGCAACGGAATGCGTGGGAGACAACCGGCTGGGTCGGAACGAAATGCGTGGTCGTGTTCATCGGGAGGGCTTGGACGGAACAGGCGATGGAAACGAGGCCTGGCGTACCGCACAACGGAGGAAACGGACCTCCTACATTCGGAACAGGGTCCTGTTGATCGGGAGGGGTCTGGCGTACCGCAAAACGGAGGAAACGGACCTCCTACGGTCGAAACGGGGGTCCTGTTGATCGGGAGGGGTGTGGCGTACCGCAAAATGGAGGAAACGGACCTCCTACGGTCGAAACGGGGTCCTGTTGATCGGGAGGGGTGTGGCGTACCGCAAAGCACACGAAACAGACTTGTGTTGGAGCGCTATGGTCGAAACGGGGGTCCTGTTCATCGGGAGGGGTGTGGCGTACCGCAAAACGGGACTCCACGGGATACTGTTCATCTCCACCGTCGACCTCCTCCAGCCTCCACGGGCTCCTGTTCATCCAGCCTCCACCACGCGCTACTCCACCGGCTAATGTTCAACCACCCATCCACCGTCTACTGTTCATCCAGCCCTCCACACCACGGGGTCCTGTTCAACCAACCCTCCACGGGCACCCCTCCACCGTCTACTGTTCATCCAGCCCTCCACCACACCACGGGGTCCTGTTCATCCAGACGCAACACCACCGCTCACTGTTCATCCAACCCCCCCCCCCCCCCCCGGAAACGCTCACTGTTCATCCCAAAGGCAGCATCGATCGGCTTCAGTTAGCAGTAGTAGCGAAGGAATCGCTCGATCAGGTTCAGTTAACAGCCATCGATCGATCGCTCGGGTTCAGTAACGCGTAGCCTGCAGTGCAATCGCTCGGGTTCAGTTAGAGCCCAACACCTCGCTTGGGTTCAGTTAGAGCCAATGCCTCGCACACACGCGCGTACGTGTACGAGAGAAACGCGCATCGCTCGGCCCCCGACCTCGCACCGTAGCCGGGAACTCGCCGAAATTTTCCTCGCCCTCGCTTCTACCACGGTTTTTTCCGTCATGGACGGCCCAAAGAATGTCATGCAGCTGCGTCTCCGGCCCGCCCAGGACGAAAAGCCCATTTTCTGTCATGATTTTTTGTCATAGAAGTAGGATCCCACCACATCTATGATGATACCGGGTTTTGTCACAATTGTCGTCATAGAAGTGTCATATGTATGACAAAAAAAATCGTTCGGCCCAAAATGTCACGGATGTGTCTTTTTTTGTAGTGTTAGGAAGCAACACATAAACTAGGGTTTAAGATTATGTCACTCTACCAACCCATCATCTACTTATTACTTCCCAATGCCTTCCCCTAGGCCCAAATCATGGTGAAGTGTCATGTAGTCGACCTTCACACTAGAGGAAAGACAACATGCATCTCATGAAAATATGAAATGAATACCAAATTCACATGAGTACTTATAACAAGACTTCTCCCATGTCCTCACAACAAACGTAACTACTCACAAAGCATGTTCATGTTCAAGATCAGAGGGGTAATAAATATCATTAAGGATCTGAACAGATAATCTTCCACCAAATAAATCAACTAGCATCAACTACAAGGAGTAATCAACACTACTAGCAACCCACGGGTACCAATATGAGGTTTTGAGACAAAGATTGAATACAAGAGATGAACTACGGTTTGAGAGGAGATGGTGCTGGTGAAGATGTTGATGAAGATTGACCCTCCCTCAATGGGAGGGTCGTTGGTGATGAAGGTGGCTTCGATTTCCCCCTCCCAATGGGAAGTTTCCTCGGCAGAATAGCTATGCCGGAGCCCTAGATTGCTTCTGCCCAGGTTGCGCCTCGAGTCGTGGCGCTTCATCCCGAAAGCTTCCTTATGATTTTGCTATGTCAAAACCTTTCATATAGCAGAAGATGGACAACGGAGGCTGATAACCCACAAGTATAGGGGATCGCAACAGTTTTTGAGGGTAGAGTATTCAACCCAAATTTATTGATTTGACACAAGGGGAGCCAAAGAATATTCTCAAGTATTAGCAGTTGAGTTGTCAATTCAACCACACCTGGATAACTTAGTATCTGCAGCAAAGTATTTAGTAGCAAAGTAATATGATAGTAGTGGTAATGGTAACAAAAGTAACGGAAGCAAAAGTGATATTTTTGGTGTTTTGTAGTGATTGTAACAGTAGCAATGGGAAAGTAAATAAGCGGAGAACAATATATGAAAAGCTTGTAGGCACTGGATCAGTGATGGAGAATTATGCCGGATGCGGTTCATCATGTAACAATCATAACATAGGGTGACACAGAACTAGCTCCAATTCATCAATGTAATGTAGGCATGTACTCTGAATATAGTAATACATTCTTATGGAAAAGAACTTGCATGACATATTTTGTCCTACCCTCCCGTGGCAGCGGGGTCCTAATGGAAACTAAGGGATATTAAGGCCTCCTTTTAATAGAGTACTGGAACAAAGCATTAGCACATAGTGAATACATGAACTCCTCAAACTATGGTCATCACCGGGAGTGATCCCGATTATTGTCAGTTCGGGGTTGCCGGATCATAACACATAGTAGGTGACTATATACTTGCAATATAGGATCAAGAACTCACATATATTCATGAAAACATAATAGGTTCAGATCTGAAATCATGGCACTCGGGCCCTAGTGACAAGCATTAAGTATAGCAAAGTCATAGCAACATCAATTTCAGAACATAGTGGATACTAGGGATCAAACCCTAACAAAACTAACTCGATTACATGGTAGATCTCATCCAACCCATCACTGTCCAGCAAGCCTACGATGAAATTACTCACACACGGCGGTGAGCATCATGGAATTGGTGATGGAGGATGGTTGATGATGACGTGGCGACGAATCCTCCTCTCCGGAGCCCCGAACGGACTCCAGATCAGCCCTCCCGAGAGGTTTTAGGGCTTGGCGGCAGCTCTGTATCGTAAAACGCGATGAATCCTTCTCTCTAATTTTTTCTCCCTGAAAGCAATATATAGAGTTGGAGTTGAGGTCAGAGGAGCTCCACGGGGCCCACGAGGTAGGGGCGCGCCCTAGGGGGGTGCCCCCCACCCTCATGGCTATGGTGTGGGCCCCCTGGTCTTTTTATTTTGCAAGGATTTTTTATTATTTCCAAATGGACGTTCCGTGGAGTTTCAGGTCATTCCGAGAACTTTTGTTTCTGCACATAAATAACACCATGGAAAGTCTGCTGAAAACATCGTCAGTCCGGGTTAGTTCCATTCAAATCATGCAAGTTAGAGTCCAAAACAAGGGCAAAATTGTTTGGAAAAGTAGATACGACGGAGACGTATCAACCCCCCCAAGCTTAAGCCTTTGCTTGTCTTCAAGAAATTCAGTTGACAAACTGAAAGTGATAAAAAAAACTTTTACAAACTCTGTTTGCTCTTGTGGTTGTAAATATGTAAAGCCAACATTCAAGTTTTCAGCAAAGATTATGACTAAGCACATTTTCAATAACTCTTAGGTCTCATGTTTACTCATATCAATAGCATAATCAACTAGCGAGCCATAATAATAAATCTTGGATGACAACACTTTCTCAAAACAATCATGATATGATATAATAAGATGGTATCTCGCTAGCCCTTTCTGAGACCGCAAAACATAAATGCAGAGCACCTTTAAAGATCAAGGACTGACTAGACATTGTAATTCATGGTAAAAGAGATCCAATCATAGTCATACCCAATATAAATTAATAGTAATGAATGCAAATGACAGCTGCGCTCTCCAGCTAGTGCTTTTTAATAAGAGGGTGATGACTCAACATAAAAGTAAATAGATAGGCCCTTCGCAGAGGGAAGCAAGGATTTGTAGAGGTGCCAGAGCTCGGTTTTGAAATAGAGATAAATAATATTTTGAGCGGCATACTTTCATTGTCAACATAACAACCAAGAGATGGCGATATCTTCCATGCTACACACATTATAGGCGGTTCCCAAACAAAATGGTAAAGTTTATACTCCCCCTCCACCAACAAGCATCAATCCATGACTTGCTCGAAAAAACGAGTGTCTCCAACTAGCAACAGTCCTAGGGGGAGTTTTGTTTGCAATTATTTTGATTTAGTTTGCATAAAGCATGGGACTGGGCATTCCGGTGACCAACCATTTTCTCGTGAGTGAGGAGCGGAGTCCACTCCTCTTGAGAATAACCCGCCTAGCATGGAAGATACGGACAGCCCTAGTTGATACATGAGCTATTCGAGCATACAAATCAAAATGTTTATTTGAAGGTTTAGAGTTTGGCACATACAAATTTACTTGGAACGGCAGGTAGATACCGCATATAGGAAGGTATAATGGACTCATATGGAATAACTTTGTGGTTTAAGGGATTGGATGCACAAGCAGTATTCCCGCTTAGTACAGGTGAAGGCTAGAAAAAGACTGGGAAGCGACCAACTAGAGAGCGACAACAGTCTTGAACATGCATTAAAGTTAATAAACATTGGATGCAAGCATGAGTAGCTTATAATCCACCATGAACATAAATATCGTGAAGGCTATGTTGATTTGTTTTCAACTACATGTGTGAACATGTGCCAAGTCGAGTCACTTAAATCATCCAAAGGAGTATACCAGCCCACTATACCACATCGCAACCATTTTAATAGCATGTTGACATGCAAGGTAAACCAATATAACTCATAGCTAATCAAGCATGGCACAAGCAACTATGATCTCTAATTGTCATTGCAAACATGTTTATTCATAATAAGCTGAATCAGGAACAATGAACTCATCATATTTACAAAAACAAGAGAGGTCGTGTTCATACCAGCTTTTCTCATCTCAGTCAGTCCATCATATATCGTCATAATTTCCCTTCACTTGCACGACCGAACGGTGTGAATATAATAAGAGTGCACGTGCATTGGACTAAGCTGGAATCTGCGAGCATTCAATAAACAGGAGAAGACAAGGCAATATCGGCTCTTGGTTAAATCAACAATAATGCATTTAAGAGCCACTTCAACAATTTAATTATGGTCTTCTCCTATCGACCCCCAAAGAAAAGAAAAGAAATAAAATTATTTACACGGGAAAGCTCCAACAAGCAAAAGAAGAACGGGAAATATTTTTTTGGGTTTTCTTTTTAATTATTACTACTACAGCAAGAAAAGTAAACTAACTAAAAGCTATTACTATTTTTTTGGTTTTTCTTAAGGTTTATCAAACACACAAGAAGAAAGCAAGAAAAAGAAAATAAACTAGCATGGATATTACAGTGAAAGAGTATGAGCACTGACATCTAGCAATGAGTGTGTGTGAACATAAATGTAATGTCGGTGGGAAATATGTACTCCCCCAAGCTTAGGCTTTTGGCCTAAGTTGGTTCATTGCCAAGGATGGCCTGGCGGATTTCCGTAGGTGTAGCTGGGGTCGTACTGAGATGCAGCGGTTATCGCCTCCTGAGCTGCAGCGTGGCGGCGACCTGCCTCCGGCCTCCTCTCGTACTCATCTGCCTCCTCTCTGGTAATAAAATTTCTTCCTTTTGCCTGATAATCAAAGAAGGCAGGAGCAGGGAGAGTAATACAGACAGCATGACGTCTGTCAAAGATTAAGCGATATCGGAGAGGTGATTCATTCCTCTCGACAAACTGGTGGTAGGCCATAGAATTATAGTCTAAATAAGTAGGAGGCAACTCAATATGATCCTCACGAACGTCCACACCAAGAAAATCAGCTAAGAGGGTTGCATAAATTCCTCCAAAGAAATCTCCATTAAATCTATTATGATGCAACCTACGTGCAACAATGGCTCCCAGATTATAAGATTTGTCTCCTAACACAGCACTCCTAAGAATACTAAGGTCAGGGACACACATATGGCATGCTTCATCTTTACCATTTATGCACCTACCTATGAAGAGAGCAAAATAATGTATAGCAGGAAAATGAATGCTCCCTATGGTAGCTTGTGATATATCTCTAGATTCCCCCACGGTTATACAAGCAAGAAAGTTTCTATGTTCAGATTTGCGGGGTTCACTAACACTACCCCATTGTGGAAGTTTGCAAGCAGTTGTAAAATCCTCTAAGTCCATGGTATAAGATTTTTCATAAAGATCAAACAGGACAGTTGGAGAATTACGTGAAGATGAAAATTCAAACCTCCTCACAAATGTACTAGTGAGATAGTGGTACTGGCGGCATTTGTCTGCCTCAAAGCTCACAAGATCAGCGTTACGCAAATATGCATTAAAGTCTTCCTGGATTCCCGCTCGATCCATAACATTTTCTGAAGGCTATCCACAAGGCTGCACTGGAGCTTCCCTTGGTGGCTCATCGTCAGCATCACACATTGCAAGCCTAGGTCCTTGCTTCCTTGAAGAACCACCTTGGAACATTTTCCTAAGCATATTTCTTCCTCTGAAAAATTTCTGAAATTTTTAGTAACTTCAAACAAAAGCGAACCAACCTCAATAAAATTGATAGCAACTATCCTACAAGTGCCTAGAGACTATATCAAGCATTAGAACTACTTGGGACCATATAAATTTGACATGCAAGCTCAAGAACATGGTCACCTAGGCAGCACAAATTTGCAATGAATAAACCCCTAGAACAAAAACTAATTGGACCAATGGAGGAGTCACATACCAAGGAACAACCCCCCAAGCAGTTTTGTGAGAGGTGCTTTGAGCAAGGAGATCGAAAACCGCAGCAAAATGAGCTAGAACTCATGCTTGAGCTGGATATTGGTGTTTGTGGGAGGAAGGAGTGTGTGGGTGCAGGAATAAGTGAAGGAGGGCCACCGTGGGCCCACGAGGAAGGGGGGCGTGCCCTCCACCCTCGTGGCTAGGTGCTTGCCCCTCCTGCTGTGTTCTCAGTGCCAGATATTCTCATATATTCCAGAAAAAATCATATTCCATTTTCAGGGCATTTTGAGAACTTCTATTTTTGGGGTATTTTTATATTGCATAGATAAATCAGAAAACAGACAGAAAAATAATATTTTTACTTTATTTCAACTAAATAACAGAAAGTAGAAAGAGGGTATAGAAGGTTGTGCTTTCTGGTTTCATCCATCTCATGCTCATAAAAAAGAATCCACTGACAAGGTTGATCGGGTCTTGTTATTAAACTCATTCCGAATAACAAGGAACCGGAGAAATTTTGAATAACACTATGTTACCTCAACGGGGATATGCACATCCCCAATAATAACAATATCATATTTATTCTTGACAGTAGGAAGAGGAAATTGAAAACCTCCAAAAATAATCGATGGAATTTTTCCAGTAGAGTTGATACTATGAACTTGAGGTTGTTTCCTCGGAAAGTGTACTGTATGCTCATTACCATTAACATGAAAAGTGACATTGCCTTTGTTGCAATCAACAACACCCCTGCAGTATTCAAAAAGTGTCTTCTAAGAATAATAGACATACTATCGTCCTCGGGAATATCAAGAATAACAAAGTCCGTTAAAATAGTAACGTTTGCAACCACAACAGGCACATCCTCACAAATATCGACATGTATAGCAGTTGATTTATCAGCCATTTGCAAAGATATTTCAGTAGGTGTCAACTTATTCAAGTCAAGTCTACGATATAAAGAGAGAGGCATAACACTAACACCGGCTCCAAGATCACATAAAGCAGTTTTAACAAAGTTTCTTTTAATGGAGCATGGTATAGTGGGTACTCCTGGATCTCCAAGTTTCTTTGGTATTCCACCCTTAAAAGTACAATTAGCAATCATGGTGGAAATCTAAGCTTCCGGTATCTTTCTTTTATTTGTAACAATATCTTTCGTATAATTAGCATAAGGATTCATTTTGAGCATATCAGTCAATCGCATACGCAAAAAGATAGGTCTGATCATTTCAGCAAAGCGCTCAAAATCCTCATCATCCTTTTTCTTGGATGGTTTGGGAGGAAAAGGCATGGGTTTCTGAACCCAAGGTTCCCTTTCTTTACCATGTTTCCAAGCAACAAAGTCTCTCTTATCATAATGTTGATTCTTTGATTGTGGGTTATCAAGATCAATGGTAGGTTCAATTTCTACATCATTATCATTACTAGGTTGAGCATCATCATTAACATCATCATTAGCATTTTCATCAGGTTCATGTTCATTACCAGATTGTGTTTCAACATCAAAAATAGAAACATCATTTGGATTCTCAGGTGTTTCAGCAGTAGGTTCACTAGAAGCATGCAAAGTCCTATCATTTTTCTTTTTCTTCTTTTTAGAAGGACTAGGTGCATCAATATTATTTCTCTGAGAATCTTGCTCAATTCTCTTGGGGTGTCCTTCAGGATACAAAGGTTCCTGAGTCATTCTACCAGTTCTAGTAGCCACTCTAACAGCATAATCATTTTTTTTACTATTCATTTCATTGAGCAAATCATTTTGAGCTTTAAGTACTTGTTCTACTTGAGTGGTAACCATAGAAGCATGTTTACTAATGAGTTTAAGTTCACCTCTAACATTAGCCATATAATCACCCAAGTGTTCAATCATACAAGCATTTTGTTTTAGTTTTCTACCAAAATAAGCATTGAAGTCTTCTTGCTTAACCATAAAGTTATCAAACTCATCCAAGCATTGGCTAGCAATTTTAGTAGGAGGGATTTCAGCTTTATCATATCTATAGAGAAAATTTACCTTTACTACCTATGTCGGCTTATCAAGACCATGAGGTTCTTCAATAGGTAATGGATTAAGATCATATGTTTCTTCAACAGGCGGTAGATTAAGACCATGTATTTCTTCAATAGGAGGTAAATTCTTAACATCTTCAGCTTTAATACATTTTTCTTTCATAGATTGCTTTGCCTCTTGCATATCTTCAGGACTGAGAAATAGGACACCTCTCTTCTTCGGAGTTGGTTTACGAATAGGCTCATGAGCTGGCTCAGGAAGTGTCCAATTATTTCATTTGTCAACATATTATTCAATAGAATTTCAGCTTCATCTGGTGTTCTTTCGCTGAAAACAGAACCAGCACAACTATCCAGGTAATCTCTGGAAGCATCGGTTAGTCCATTATAGAAGATATCAAGTATTTCATTTTTCTTAAGAGGATGATTAGGCGAAGCATTAAGTAACTTCAGAAGCCTCCCCCAAGCTTGTGGGAGACTCTCTTCTTCAATTTGCAAAAAATTGTATATATCCCTTAAAGCAGCTTGTTTCTTATGAGCGGGGAAATATTTAGCAGAGAAGTAATAAATCATATCCTGGGGACTACGCACACAAACCGGATCAAGAGAATTAAACCATATCTTAGCATCACCCTTTAATGAGAACGGAAATATTTTAAGGATATAGAAGTAGCGAGATCTCTCATCATTAGTGAACAGGGTGGCTATATCATTTAATTTAGTAAGATGTGCCACAACAGTTTCAGATTCATAGCCATGAAAAGGACCAGATTCAACCAAAGTAATTATATCAGGATCAACAGAGAATTCATAATACTTATCAGTAACATAGATAGGTGAAGTAGCAAAAGCAGGGTCAGGTTTCATTCTATCATTAAGAGATTGCTGCTTCCATTTAGCTAATAATATCTTGAGCTCATATCTATCTTTGCAAGTTAAAATAGCTAAAGAAGCTTATTTATCAAAAACATAACCCTCAGGAATAACAGGCAAGTCTTCATCATCACTTTCATCAATATAATCAGTTTCAATAATTTCTTTCTCTCTAGCCCTAGCAATTTCTTCATCAAGAAATTCACCAAGTGGCACAGTAGTATCAAGCATAGAAGTAGTTTCATCATAAGTATCATGCATAGCAGAAGTGGCATCATCAATAACATGCGACATATCAGAACGAATAGCAGAAGCAGGCTTAGGTGTCGCGAGCTTACTCAAAACAGAAGGTGAATCAAGTGCAGAGCTAGATGGCAGTTCCTTACCTCCCCTCGTAGTTGAGGGATAAATTGTTTTCTTAGCGTCTTTCAAGTTCTTCATAGTGACCAGCAGATATAAATCCCAAGTGACTCAAAGAATAGAGCTATGCTCCCCGGCAACGGCGCCAGAAAATAGTCTTGATAACCCACAAGTATAGGGGACCGCAACAGTTTTCGAGGGTAGAGTATTCAACCCAAATTTATTGATTCGACACAAGGGGAGCCAAAGAATATTCTCAAGAATTAGCAGTTGAGTTGTCAATTCAACCACGCCTGGATAACTTAGTATCTGTAGCAAAGTATTTAGTCGCAAAGCAATATGACAGTAGTGGTAACGTAACAAAAGTAACAGAAGCAAAAGTAATATTTTGGGTGTTTTGTAGTGATTGTAACAGTAGCAACGGGAAAGTAAATAAGTGGAGAACAATATATGAAAAGCTCGTAGGCATTGGATCGGTGATGGAGAATTATGCCGGATGCGGTTCATCATGTAACAATCCAGAACGTGAGAGACTTGGACTCTATCTTCTCTTGGACCAAAAGTGACGTGAAAGAACTTTTTGAACAGGAAGTAAACATCTCTTTCTCCCTTATCTTCATATGTGTGTTGTACAAATGTCCCATACACCTGCAATTAGACAAAACACAAAAGTGTGTGAAGTATTTTTGTTCTGGATAACAAAAATAGATTATTGAATAGTTTGCACTAGAAATCACCTGACAATTATGCATGTATGCAATATTTTTGGTCGTATCCAAGGTAGTCATGTCCTCATCATACGTGCTTATGGAAAAGAACTTGCATGACATCTTTTGTCCTACCCTCCCGTGGCAGCGGGGTCCTAATGGAAACTAAGGGATATAAAGGCCTCCTTTTAATAGAGTACCGGAAAAAAGCATTAGAACATAGTGAATACATGAACTCCTCAAACTACGGTCATCACCGGGAGTGGTCCTGATTATTGTCACTTTGGGGTTGACGGATCATAACACATAGTAGGTGACTATAGACTTGCAAGATAGGATCAAGAACTCACATATATTCATGAAAACATAATAGTTCGGACCTGAAATCATGGCACTCGGGCCCTAGTGACAAGCATTAAGCATAGCAAAGTCATAGCAACATCAATTTCAGAACATAGTGGATACTAGGAATCAAACCCTAACAAAACTAACTCAATTACATGATCGATCTCATCCAACCAATCACCTTCCAGCAAGCCTACGATGGAATTACTCACGCACGGCGGTGAGCATCATGAAATTGGTGATGGAGGATGGTTGATGATGACGATGGCGACGAATCATCCTCTCTGGAGCCCCGAACGGACTCCAAATCATTCCTTCTCTCTGATTTTTTCTCCCTGAAAGCAAATATATAGAGTTGGAGTTGAGGTCAGAGTAGCTCCAGGGGGCCCACGTGGTAGGGGGCGCGCCCCGCGCCCCTAGGGGGCGCGCCACCACCCTCATGGCTAGGGTGTGGGCCCCTGGTTTTAATCTTTTGCAAGGATTTTTTATTATTTCCAAATAGACGTTCCGTGGAATTTCAGGTCATTCCGAGAACTTTTGTTTCTGCACATAAATAACACCATGGAAAGTCTGCTGAAAACAGCGTCAGTCCGAGTTAGTTCCATTCAAATCATGCAAGTTAGAGTCCAAAACAAGGGCAAAAGTGTTTGGAAAAGTAGATACGACGGAGACATATCAGGGGCTGGCCAGGGGCCCACAAGCTCGGGAGGCGCGCCCCTAGGCTTCTGGCCACTTGGTGGGTCCCTTTCAGTTGTTTATTCACCCAATATTTTTTATATATTCCAAAACAATTGTCCGTAAAGTTTTAGGACATTTGGAGTTGTACAGAATAGGTATCTGGATTTGCTCCTTTCCGGTCAAGAATTCTAGCTGCCGGCACCCTCCCTCTTCATGTAAATCTTATAAAATAAGAGAAAAAAGGCATTGTACCATAATGTGAAATAACAGTCCATAATGCAATACACACTACTGGAATCTGGCAATTTGCCATCTGCCATGGCAGATGGCAAAGGCATGGTCGACGGATGGCAAAGGCTTTGCCATCAGCCAGCAGATGGCAAACAGTTTGTTTGACTTCTTATCGGCAAAGGCTTCTTTGCCATCTGCTGGCTGATGGCAAAGAGCCTGTGGCTTTGCCATCAGCTTGCAGATGGCAAAGAGCCTGTGGCTTTGCCATGAGCTGGCAGATGGCAAAGAGCCTGTGGCTTTGCCATCAGCTGGCAGATGGCAAAGCCTCTTAACGGGGTTAGCCCCGTTAGAAGGCTAATGGCATACTTTGCCATCAGCCAGCAGATGGCAAAGGCTGCAGGCTCTTTGCCGTCTGCCAGCAGATGGCAAAGTATGCAGGCTCTTTGCCATGTGCCAGCAGATGGCAAAGTATGCAGGCTCTTTGCCATGAGCCAGCAAATGGCAAAGGCAGCAAGCTTTGCCGTCTGCCAGCACATGGCAAAGAGGTTTGCCATCTGCTGGAAGATGGCAAAGAGCCCAAATAGGCCAGACAAGTGGCCTCTTTGCCATCTGCCAGCTGATGGCAAAGCTCTTTGCCATCTGCCAGCAGATGGCAAAGTGACTATATTGCCCCATTTAATTTTGTTTTTTCTTATATCAATTCATTTTCACAGAATATCAAACACAAATATATTTATATGACCAATATAGCATTTCAACACATATTACCAATAGTCATTAACACATATATCCAATACATGTTACCAATAGTAGCAAGTTTCATCCGTACATATACATAGTTTCATCAATATTACACAGTTTCATCCATAGGTAACAAGTTTCACAAGGTCCAAACAAAAACTAAATACAAGCACTCCATCAACCCAAGCTTCCGTGATCTTAAGCAAATCTGTAAAATGGGGAAAAAGTAAGTTAGAAGAAGATAGTATATCCAGCTAGCCAAATGAAAATAGAGGATACAATCTCAACAGATAACAGCCAAAATTTACAAGAAGTTCTTCAGAAAAAGGAACACTGAAAGTCTGAAGAAAACTAACACTGGAACAACCTGAACATTACTGAATTTCAACAACTACTGCATACAAATCGTCTGTGTTATATTCAGACAAAGGAAAATAAGCTGAGTCTGTAGAGGGTATGTAGTATATTTAAACGAAGCAAAAGAGAACATCCCTTGCAATATATTTTGTACCAAGCAAAGAAACAGAATGTACATACACACACATAAAAATTATACTGGACCACTTGTCACTTTCTTACATCAACCAGATTCTGCCAGACAAAGATTGTATAACAGAGATGAAGCAAGGGGTTCATGAGAAGTAGAGAAGATTCTACTATTCTTCCACACCCAAACCATGGTCCTTGAAAATGTAGATTAGATGGTCTTCGCAACAAAATAAAAGATTAGATGGAGAATGACAGTGACTCACGCCTCCTCACACTCCGTTCGAGCTAAAAATTATGTGGCTTCTTGGGGATGTAGATTGAGGGAAAGCGTGAGTCCCATATTCGGCTACATGACATGAGTGGATTCTAGACAGTTCGAGATAGGTGTGTGGATTTGAACTTTTGGGTGACAAAAATGCCAAGTATAGGTCATTTTAGAGCTATCCTAGGTTAAATATGTCGCTAGTATCCATATGGCAGAGAACCCAGGCCGACATGACTAGTCATAGAACCAAGGTGGCACAAACGTACAGGGACAGGCATACATGACCCAGCAATGCACGTGTCGGTCATCAGCGAGTGCAACCAAGTCGTAGCAAGCTACAAGGACTTTGGTGATACACCGCGTGACATTTCCCCGTAGGGACAGACATAGGAGCAAAGAAGGACACATGCCGGTCAATCCATGTGTTCCGGAGCAGTAGCGAACTACCATGGCTCGGTGGAAGCACTAGGAGGCATTTCCCCGTATGGAAGGCTACCAAAGGCACACGACTAGGTGTCGAATCCCACACATACAATGCATTTCAAACATACACACATTATGCACGATATGTGTAGATACAACATGGCATCACAACAAAACCCTATTAAGCAAAACACTTGGGAAACTTACCGTCATCACGGAGGTGTAGGTGTAGGTGTAGGTGTAGGTGTAGGACCGGTCGCGCCAGTGGCAGACGGAGAAGGATCGGTCGATGCTTGTCGGGAGATACCCTGCACCAAAGATTATTTCCAATGTATCGTTAGCATGATGCAACTCAAATGTGAAGACTAGTAACTAATGATCGTTCAAATGAAACTCACCGTGCCCGCCGGAGCAATGACTGGCATCAGCGGAGGGGTCTGGCCGTTCTTCTCGCACATGGACTGCACATTTGGTTTTGACGAGTCAATCATATTAGTTACTAATGAAAGGAACCTTGCGTGCATGATTTAGCTAATATGCAGAAGAAACTTACCACGAAGAGCTCGTACATGGCCCGGTTAGCCAAGTCGTTCCGGTTCCTCTCCTCCTCCAACAGCCTAGTCGTCCTCTCCTCATTCTCCCGGTCCCTCTCCGCCAACTGCCGGTCCCTCTCCTCAAAAGCAGCCTGGGTCTTCGCTCTCTCTGCCTCAATAGCAGCCTGCAACACCACTCGTTAGCATTGTAATCATCGACGGCCGCAAACACAATGTAATGGAGGAAAGGCTACTGAGTCCGTATAACAAACCTGGAATTCAATTTCCACTGGTCGTAAACGAGGCGGTATCTCAGGATCAGAGCTGGCCTGGCGCTTCTTGATCTGCGGGAGAGTGATACTACAATGTATCAGTCCATTACCAATGGCTAACGATCCATGGGACCTCCCGCCACCAGATATCATCACCAGCTCTGGATCAAGAGGCCGGCTCGGGTTAAAGTCCGGCCCTTTCCTCGCCTTCCCCTGCTTAACGTACTGCACCATCTTGTGGTGGGAGGCCTTGTTGCTGAAGTTCTCTGCATTTTCGAGGTCAGACTCAGAGAATGCCTTGGCCTTCTTGTACGATGCAATATTGGACATGCCATAGAGGTCGAACAGCTCTGGCACTGGAGCCTTGTGGTGGTTTGACTAAAAGAGAGGAATAGAGTATTAGTTAAGGACTCAAACTAGCACAAAGAATGAATTTGCATGAATCATCAAGCAAACCACACATACCCAGTTTTTCCCATACCCATGTAGGTTGACGCTGCCTAGATGGTGTGGCACACCTTTCATTTTGAGACGCTTCTCCTTTGCAATGTTGTGGGCGACGCGCCATTGGGGAGAGCACCACTCATCCACCAACGCCTCCCAGCAGTCCATCTTGTCCGCACACCATCTCGGGGGCACCTAAGTTAAGCAAGAGAAAATTGAGCGCTACGCCTACGAATCAAATCAAGGAAACTAAGTACAAGGCCTTAAGAATAGGTAATTACCTTCATGTACTTCTCCTTACTCAGATACTTGTCCCGACACTTCTCTTTTCTCCTCCTAATACCAGTCTGTGCTAAGTAGTCTCGAACAGCCTGCGTCCGAGCCTCGTGCCGAAAGTTTCCAAGTAGGCGCCTGCACTCGACGTCGATAACCCGAGCCGCGGCCTCCTCCTGTCCCTCAGCACACCTGTAGAAGGTCTGCAATCAAACAAGAAAACACGGATTAGAAGGTCTGCAATCAAACAAGAAAACCCATGTAGAAGGTATGCAATCAAAGAAGAAAACACAATGTAAATGGCAAAGGAGAAATTACCCAAAACGTGGCGATCACAATGTCGGCCACCGTGTCGCACTCGACATCGCCGACCCTATGCTCCGGCGGGGCCGGGGCAGCCAAGTAGTGCTCCCAGGTCATTCCTAGCTCTGGAAACCGGCCCTCACCGGGCAACGTGACCCACCCCGGGAAGCACTGGCGACAAATCACACCAAGGACAGTGTTGGGCCTGCGGACACCATCTTCGTGTGTCCAAGAACTGCAGTATGACAAGGCCAACGCATTAGATATTCGAAGAAACGTCAAGGCAAAAGGTTAAAAAAGAGTAAATGCACTTACTTCTCCCCGTTAGGCGCAATCAACCACCTCTGGTCGGGGGTCGCCGGGGTGGGCGGGAGCTTTGTATGACCACGCTGGTAGACTTTGCGCCCCTCAACCCACTCACCCTCGCTATAGTTATCAGGACTATAGTCTGCACCCTGAACACGACCGTGTGCACTCGACTCCGTCCAGTCCTCCGATGGGCTCGGCTCCGACTCAGCGTGACCCCGTCTGAGCTCCGGAGTCTCGTGGGGCGAAGACTCGGCGGCCCGAGGCTCGTCGTCGGCCCGAGGCTCGTCGGCCGTAGGCGCTCCTACCATAGGCTCGTCGGCCGGAGGCTCGTGGAGTGGAGTCCGAGACGGGTCCACCTCAGATGGCTCGATCTCAGACGGAGCAGTCCTGTGGTCGGCTGACTCAGCTGGGGGTGGCGGCGAGGAAGGCGTAGCAGCCTTCCTACCTCTCCCGCCGCCACGTACACCTCTAGCAGCCTTCTCCTTCTTCTTACCCCCCCGACCTCTCCCGGCCGAAGAAGAAGCGACCGTCGCTGGACTCTGCAAACTGAGATCTAGCGCTCTCCGTAGGCTATGGGGGGGAATGGAACTACCCCTCCCACCACGTGCCGAGGTAGGAGCCTCGGAGCGCTCTCGACCCGCGCCCACCATCTGTCAACACCTGAAATGACAAAGAGTAAACAAAATTAGTACAACATAAAAAAATGAATACCTGACATGAATAATAATATATATAAATTCATTTTAGAGGAATAAATGCTAAGTATAGCTCATTTTAGAGCTATCCTAGGTTAAATAGGTCATTTTTGAGCTAATTAAGGTTGTTATGTCATTTTTGAGCTAGCTAAGCATATAAATTCATTTTGGAGGAATAAATGCTAAGTATAGCTCATTTTAGAGCTATCCTATGATAAATAGGTCATTTTTGAGCTAGCTAGGTTAAAACTTGAACTAATTAATAATATATATGTATATAATAATAATGGAATACCTGACATGAACTATAATATTAATCTTCATCGTCATCATTAATAAATGCATCATCATCGTCTATATATGCTTCGGGGTCAATAAATGCATCATCCTCATCACTATCAGTAATGATGTGCTCATCATCATCATCAATAAATTCATCAACATCTGGAAGGCCTCCTGTATGTAATCGGTCAAGCATTGACAGGTCATCCGGAGCAGTAACCTCTTCTTGTTCCGGCTCTTCTTGTTCCTGCTCAGGCTCGGATTCACTGCCGCTGTCTACTTGAATGTTCTGAGGTGAGCGGTTCTTGAAACGTTTTTTGGAAAGACGTGTTTCTTGGAACAATTCTCCTTCATATGTGTCTGGATTAATGTGAGGTTCATAATCCTCTTCATTGGGGGGAGGTGGTCTAACACGTGGCGGCACTTCATAAACGACATCCCAACCTTCGAGATTTGGATCACTTTGGCAGGCCCACGGTAGATAGAAAACTTGGGTTGCCTGTTGAGCCATAATATAGACATCGGGATCATCCAAATGGGTGCTTTGCTTGATTTCGACTAGCCCTAGATGTTCATGAGTCCTTCTAGTCTCTTTCGGCTGGAACCAATGACATTTGAAGACTACGACGTTCGGTGGGTTTGCACCATAGAATAGAAGTTCATAAATTGCTTCAACTCTTCCATAATACTCGGTATCTCCTTCGCCGATAGCAGAGACACAACAATTTGTAGACTTTCGGTCGGCCATAGATAGCTCTTTGCCATAGGTACGAAAGCGATACCCGTTGATGTCGTATTTGTCAAATGAATGGACCTTATAGTCAAAACCATTAGCGACTTGTCTCAATTCGGCGTCAATAGACTCTGAACTAGCCTACAAGTTCAAAACGAAAGGATTGTTGCATTAGCCAGAAATTAGAAGAAGAAATGAAATGGTCTAATGGAAATTACCGTTTGTTTGAACCAAGAGATGAAACCGGGATAGCCGCCTCCATGCATTGCCAGAAGCTCATACTCTTCGACGGAATCCTTTTGGATAACCGCTCCATACGAGAATATGGCGACGTATCGACTGTATCAAATATCCGGGAATAAGAGCAGTTCAAATGAAGTAGAGGTTGTGAAACAATGTACCGAGAACTTACTCGATGTACGGCCGCACTTTTGTTAGATTGTTGAAGATATACAACGTAATGGTCCGCCATTCGTCGTTATCCAACAATAAGGGAGTATAAGCACCGGCTGGTGCGAGCTTCCCTTTGAATAGGCTGAGGTTGGATCCACCCTTTTTAGGGTCGCCAACATTGTACCGAGGCTTCGGATTATGCAAATGACAATTTTTGGCTTCGTAGTGTGCTGTCACGAAGTTTGCCGCCTCCTTAGTAATGAATGCCTCGGCCATCGATGCTTCAATTCGACGTTTATTTTTACATTTTGCTCGAAGCGTCTTCTGCATCCTCTCAGTTGCGTAGCACCAACGATTCTGCACGGGCCCCCTAATCGTGCCTCGGTCGGGAGATGCAAAATCAAATGCTGCATTGGATTAAAGAAGCCAGGTGGAAAGATCATCTCCAACTTGCAGATCAACTCCGACGCCAACTCTTCCATTTCTTCTATCAAGCCAGGTGATAATTCTTTCGCACATAGAACACGGACGAAATAGCTCAGCTCTGCCAGTACTAGCCATTCATCCTCAGGGATAAAGCCACGCAACATCACCGGCATTACCCGCTCAAGCCATATGTGCCAATCATGACTCTTGAGACCAAATATTTTCAGTTTATCAAGATTCGCTCCCCTCTTTAGATTCGATGCATACCCATCGGGGAACATCAACTCCTTTTTCACCCACAGGAGTATTTCCCTCATAACCGGCCTTCCAAGATTGAACCATGCCTTTGGCTTCGCCCAGTTCTTCTTTCCTTTTGGTTGTTTCATGTTTTGTAGCGGTCTATCACATAGAGCCTCCTGATCGACTCTGGCCTTAGGATTATCCTTTGTTTTCCCCTCTATGCCGAAAAATGTACCAAAGATGGCCTCGCCGACATTCTTTTCAGTGTGCATCACATCGATGTTGTGTGGGCAAAGGAGGTCTTTGAACTACGGCAGATCCCACAAGCATATCTTGTGGGTCCAGGCGTGTTCCGTATTATACCCCTTGAAATACCCTGGACGCTCTGGATCCGGCTCGAGAGCGTTTAACTGATCCAGGGTCTGTTGGCCTGTCAACGCAGGTGGTGCAGAGTTTTTGACATCTCTACCTTTGATGAAGTTCTTCTTGTCTTTTCTGAACTTATGGTGAGGATCCAGGAACTGTCTATGCATGTCGAAGCAAGAAAACTTGCGACCCGCCTGCAGCCAACGAAACTCAAGAGCTGCCTTGCATGTGGGGCACGGGAACCTTCCATGCACACACCAGCCAACGAATAGCGCATACGCCGGCAAGTCATGCATCGAGTACATGTACCACACACGCATTAGGAAGTTTTTTTTGTAGCAGCGTCGTATGTCTTGATCCCATTATCCCAATCTTCTTGTAGTTCATCCTTAAGCGGCTGCATGTACACATTCATATTCTTCCCCGGATAGTTAGGCCCCGGAATTATCAACGTCAGGAAAATGTTCTTTCTTTGCATAATCTGTCCGGGGGGGAGATTGAGTGGAATGACAAATACAGGCCAACAACTGTATTGGGCTGCCATCATACCAAACACATTGAACCCATCCGTGCTGATGGCTACTCGAGGATGCCTTGGATCTTCCTCTTTTTCATCATGCAATGCATCGAAGTGTTTCCATGCAGCACCATCCGATGTGTGTACCATCATCAGATTCCCATCTGCATCCCGTTCGGTTCTTTTGCCCAATTTATGCCATAGCATATGTCTGGCCGTCTCTTTGACC
Organism: Aegilops umbellulata; assembly: GCA_032464435.1. NCBI lineage: Eukaryota > Viridiplantae > Streptophyta > Magnoliopsida > Poales > Poaceae > Aegilops > Aegilops umbellulata. The sequence goes on along the minus strand of CP136056.1, from coordinate 308,178,815 downwards.
ATGAATAGACGTTGAAGTCTTGGTATGATTGGCATATACCGAAGAACGTTAATGGGGATTTTGGTCTGACTCTTCTCACCCATACCGTTGTCTACCTCAACATACCTGGAAGACTTGCAAATGGGACAATAGTTCAAGTCCGCATACTGGAGCCTAAATAAGGCACATCCATTCTCACAGGCATCTATCTTCTCATAGGGCATCTTAAGTACACGGAGGATTTTGTCCGACTGGTACAGGTTTGCAGGCATTATATGGCCTTTGGGTAGAAAGCGTCCAAATAGTGTCACCATCGCGTCATAGCATTCTCTGCCCAAGTTGAATTGAGCCTTCAGAGCCATTACTTGTGCAATGGCATCCAGCTGACAAAGCTCGGTGTGCTCGTGGAGAGGACGCTTCGAAGACTCCAACATATCATTGAAGGCCTTTGCAGATTCCTCCATCTCATCGTCCGAATCCCGAGCATCATCAAAGTTTTGCACCATGTCTTCCATCCCGGTACCATGCTCGTCAGTGCGACGACGGCCCTCCTCAGCTCTGGAACGTTGGGCAGACTCACCATGAAATGTCCACATCGTATAACCGGGCGTGAAACCCCACTTCTGCAGGTGTTTGATCATTTCAAACTCTGACATCTTATGATAGTTGTCGCACTTGACACAGGGGCACCAGGTTGTTTCCTGTCCATTTGCAAATGCGGCTCTGATAAACCCCTTGGTTTTTGTCATCCATTCAGGGGTCATGTGTTTCTGACTAGGGTGACCGGTGTACATCCACGCACGATCACTCATCTTGCCTAGCTACTGGACACACAAGAAATACATACATAATTCAGCAAACCATATATTCATCAGTTAATAGAGTTTCTCAGTTTTATTACGTCCATGCAACCTAGACGCTAATAGGTAAAGATAGGTCCTAATCCCACCCGAGTATGTGTAGATTGGGTTCGTTTTCCCATGCTCTGCTCCGGATCCGACACAAAATTTCGGCAGCACCTCCCCGTTGTTCTCCTGATACACGTCTCGGCAATAAGCAGAGAGGATGTGTACCCGGAGAACAATAGGGAGGCACTGACAAAATTCTGCATCGGATCCGGAGCAGAGCATATAGGAAAACGAACCCAATCTACACATACTCGGGCTGTCCATGGATAACGTTGGACAATGCGAAAGAATCACGGTTATAAATATGCAAATGCATGCATATTTATAGATGTAACCCTTTCGAACGGGAGAAGCATAGTGGTCACGCATACTGATGATCCAATCTACCTATAGCTAGCATGTTTCATCGGCACGAAGACCGGAACATAGAAAATGATTGGGGGAGGAGGATATGTCATTTGTGCTCACCCACGAACGTCGGGGTAGAGCTCGTCGAACACCAGACCCTCGCAGCGACGAAACAACTGCACATTTAAATCCACCCGATCAACACAAATATACATGCCTTTCAGTGTGCACTTAAATAGTCTGTCCACTGTACAATGTGATTTTTTTTAGTAGGGGTATAGGCGAGAACTCATAGACATCTTACCTTGGGCAAGAAGTGCTCAAGCGAGGAAACGAGAGTGACCAAGGCTGGATCAAGCCCAATCTCCTCCTTTACCTCCCTTAATGTTGTTGCTGCACTAAACAGAAAAAGCTAGGTTAAAAATCATCTTAAAATTAGGGAGTGTCTATTTAGTACTTGATTGCTTTTCAATTTGGTAACATTCACATTTCCTGACAAATAAACGGAGGACACTTGTATGTCCAAAAAACCCCACCCCGGTTTGTATCTTAAAGATACGTTGGACCCAGAAACACACGACTAGTCGGGACTAGTCGATCGAGTCGCTTGACTCATCCAACTAGTCGAGTCGACATATTGAGTCGACCTGCCAGTTGCGACTCATCGATTAGTCGCTCGACTCAAATACAGTGTTTTCAACACAAGCTGGACTGAACAACTAGAACTAGAAATTCACAACTGGAGGCGAACTACACATGCATTTTCACCGTGGTCCGTCGGGGTGACTGCAAGGCAACCAAATCACAAGGGAACACAATGTATAATGGTGATGTTAATGAGATTCATCACAAGTTACCGATATTCTTTTTGATGGAATACTATCATAGAGTGATGGAAGTGTGCCTAGCTAGAGAAAAATTTAAGACGATCCCGAATTGTTTTGGATTTATGCTGATCCAGTGGCCAGGATGATCTATTACCTTGTGGAGACTTAGAGGCTGTGTTGACCTATTGAAGGCTAATTGTTTCTTTGCGCATCATTACTAAGAATCAATGTATACAAGGAACCAAACCTATTAGCACGCAATATATACCATTGCGAAAGAATGCATTTCCCAGGTATTGATTTATTTTGAGACATGTTCTCTATAGAATGGTGGCTCATTCCTCATTTTCTTGCACACACAAATAGAGCCGCATGGATTGCTTCTATCCGTCTTAAAACTGGCAAATATTATGTGCTACTCATTCGACAAGCAACTGTTGTCTCTCATCTGCGCACCTTATTCTCCTCTGTTCTAGTTTCCCAATCTTCTCACTAGAGGGCACAATCCCTGCATTTGATGGTAAAATTCAGACACCACTTGCTGCAATTTGTTGCTCCTTGATAGCACATTTCTATGTAATTTGGTTTATCCAGATCAAGCAAATAAGTGATAAGCAGATAAGCAGACAGCACTTGCTGCAATTTGGTTTATCCTCGAGTAGCATATACCTGAATCTCGATGGCGGGCAGGGCCGCGGGAAGGGGGCGGCGCCGTGGCCTGGCTCGGTGGAGGGGCGGGCCGCGGGGCACGCCGCGGTGGCCGGGAGGGCCGCCGTGGCCGAGGAGGGGCGGGGGAGGGCCGGCTCGGTGGAGGACGGGCGGCGGTGCTGGGACGGGCTGCGGTGGAGGGATGGGCGCAGGGGGGAGCTGCGGTGGCGAGGAGGGGCGGGGGAGGGGCGGGGGAGGTCTGCGGTGGCGGGGAGGGGCGGGCCGGCGGCGCACTGGGGTCGTCCGGCTGGGGCGCGCGGGTGCGCTTCGGGGACAAGTGGTGGGGGTGGGTGAGGTGGGGAGAGAGAGAGGGGTGGGGCCGGGCTGGAAGAGAGAGAGAGAGGGAGGGGCCGGGTAGTTCGACCTCTTTGCCATCTGCCAGACGCTGGCTGATGGCAAAGATATGGGCCTTTGCCATCCGCTGGCAGATGGCAAAGAGGTGGGGCTACTGAGCCGTCACAACGCCGTTATCCATTGGGCCCACCCACTTCTTTGCCATCTGCCAACAGACGGAAAAGACTCTTTGCCATCTGCTGGCAGATGGCAAAGAGGTGGGTTGACAGGCCGTTCCAACACTGGACCCTACCCACCTCTTTGCCATCTGCTGGCAGATGGCAAAGATTATTTGCCATCCACTAGCAGATGGTAAAGAATTGGCTGATGGCAACCATGTTCTTTGCCATCTGTCAGTTCTTTGCCATCTGTTTTTTATAAGCAGATGGCAAAGACGTTCTTTGCCATCAGCTCGCAGATGGCAAAGAGCTGGCTGATGGCAAATTCCCAGTTTCCAGTAGTGACATATCAACGTATGCTGGAAAAAAGGATGTATCATGCACTATAAAACAAAGACACATCCGTGACATTTTGGGCCGAACGAATGTTTTCTGTCATGCTTATGACACTTCTATGACGCTAATTGTGACAAAACCCGGTATCATCATAGATGTGGTGGGTTCCTACTTCTATGACAAAAAATCATGACAGAAAATGGGCTTTTCGTCTTGGGCGGGCTGGAGAAGCATCTGCATGACATTCTTTGGGCCATCCATGACCGAAAAAACCGTGGTAGAAGCGAGGGCGAGGAAAATATCGAGGAGTTCCCGGTTACGGTGGGTGGTCAAGGGCCGAGCGATGCGCGTTTCTCTCGTACGTACGCGCGTGTGCGCGAGGGGTTGCGCTCTAACTGAACCCGAGCGAGGTGTTGGGCTCTAACTGAACCCGAGCGATTGCACTGTAGGCTACGCGTTACAGAACCCGAGCGATGGATCGATCCCTTGCTGTTAACTGAACCCGAGTGATTCCTTCGCTACTGCTGCTAACTCAAACTTATCGATGCTACCTCTGGATGACCAGTGAGCGTTGTTGGGGCGGGTGGATGAGCAGTTCCTGGTAGGGGGTTGGATGAACAGGACCCCGTGGTAGTAGAGGCCATTGCCGCTGGATGAACAGGAACCCGATCGATCGAGCCGGTTGGGGGTGGATGAACAGGACGACCCCGTGGAGGGTTGGATGAACAGGACGGCCCCGTGGAGGGCTGGTTGAACAGTAGCCGATGGAGGGCTGGTTGAACAGTAGCCCGTGGAGGGGTGGTTGAACATGACCCTGTGGAGAGGGCTGGTTGAACAGTAGCCGGTGGAGGAGCACGTGGTGGAGGCTGGATGAGCAGGAGCCCATGGATGAACAGTCGCGGGTGGAGGCTGGAGGAGATCGACGGTGGATGAATAGTAGCCCCTGGAGGCAGTCGACGTGGGGATGAATAGTATCCAATGGAGTCCCGTTTTGCGGTACGCCACACCCCTCTCGATGAACAGGACCCCCATTTCGACCGTAGCACTCCAACACAAGTCCGTTTCCTCCGTTTTGCGGTACGCCACACCCCTCCCGATCAACAGGACCCCGTTTCGACCGTAGGAGGTCCAAGAGAAGTCTGTTTCCTTCGTTTTGTGGTATGCCAGACCCCTCCCGATGAACAGGATCCCGTTTCGACCGTGGCCGGTCGAACACAAGGTTGTTTCCTCCGTTCTGCGGTACGCTAGGCCTCATTTCCATCGGTTGTTCCGTCCAAGTCGGTTGGCTCCCGATGAACCCGACGACGCATTCTGTTCCGACCCAGCCGATTGCCTCCCCATGAACACGACGACGACGAAGTTTCTTCGTTCCGACCCAGCCATGTACACGAGCCCTGGCCGTACGTATGCGCGACTAGGCATTTGAGACCCTGCCCGTATGTATGTATGTGGCCTTATTTTCTTTCTTGCACCCTGGCCGCTGTACGTACGTGTACATGCTACGTGCGCGCCTCTACTACGACACATGCCCTACCTTACACGGACACGGTTCATCGCTGCAGCCTGCAGACACACCGATCGACCAGTATGTACGTACACGTTCGTGACCAGAATGACAATGCTACGTATGCTTCGACCAGGTCGGTCTCGACTGTCACGCACTTCCTTGCGTGTGAAGATGTAGCTGATGGGTCCCAGCAGTCAGGGGGCGAATCATTTTTTTCCCGTAATATGGACGCGCTTCCTTGCGTGCAAATATGGAAACGTTTCTTTCACGAAATACGGTGGCCCGTCCGGTGGGTCCCTGCTGTCAGGTGGAGGAATCATTATTTTGTGCTTAATAAGGAGGCACTTCCTTTCTGCGGCCGTGGACCCAGCTGTTAGCCTCTCCATGTACAGTACTCTTTCGATGGAAGTCGTTCCTTGACCATGTTGACCATGCCACACCGAGAGCACCGGGGCGGTGGATGACGGTGAGGCCTAGGAAGGGGACAACATGGAGCCGAGGAAGACGCGGCAGTGGATACCCACGCGGAGAGGAGTACGAGGGTTTACTGGTTCGGCTGCGGTGTGAGGCTGCCGTCGCCGCAGAATAACAGAGGGTGTGGGTGAGTAGAGGGATGGCCTGGCCAGCTGTGGGAGTAGTAGGGGGTGGTGAAGCCTCCGCGGCAACATAGTCGGCCACGGGAGGTAGGAGTAGGCGGCACGACCGACGCTGCTTTGGGCGGTTGGAGCAAGAAGACCAGAGGTTGAAGAAGCACGACATCGTTGGGTGGACATCATACGGTCACTGCAGCTAGAATCGTTTATATTGACTAAGTTGACAAATCCCTTGGTACGCGTCAACTTAGTAGGCCCACAGGTCATCCTCCGAAACGGTGCACCCCAGATGTCATGGGGAGGAATCATTTTTTGGGCCGAAGCTAAAATATCCGAGATTGAAGAAGAAGCATGGCATCCGTTGGATGGACATCCAACTGCCACTGGTGCTAGCACCGTGTGTTGACTATAAGTTGACAAAGCCTTGCATACACGGCAACTTAGTTTTTTGCTTTTTTAGGGGACGCGTCAACTTAGTAGTCCCACAAGTGTGTGGCACAGAACATATAGCCCATTTGCGATTTGTCAGAATGTACAACCCATTTTTGAATTCTAATGGAATTTACTACAGCCCATTTACAGTTTCTTAAAAGTACAACCCATTTTCTAGCTAGGACAATGATTAATAATTTCAACCAGCCGTTCAAAGCAGAATTCAATAAAATTTCCCACATTTTGATGGGATCCGAAATATTTTTATCCCGAAATTTCTAGTCAGATTAAATACAATTTCAATATAAATTTTATTACGTAAAAATCCAACGAAACATTGCGCGCACAACAATTAATGAAACTAAAATTTTCAAAATCCAAAAATAATATTTGATAAACTAATTACGTGTTGGTTGCATTTTTTTATAGTTACTTTCCAGTTTTTATAATTACATCCCATTTATTATTTCTTAAAGCCCATTTTCTTGTTAAGCCTAATGCATCCCTCTTAGGAAAGATTTGCAGCCCAGCGGGGCGGAGAATAACAAGTTGACCTTGCCTGGGTATTCCTCAAAAAAAGTATAGCTGGGCTAGCCATTTTCAGCTTGAAAAAAAATTAATATCTGGCTTGGGCTAGACGGGCCACAACCCGCCCAGTTAATACCCAACTCTCCTCTGAACAATAACGGAAACATTGCTCAAAAAAAACTCTGCAGTGTTCACACCTCAAAAAAACAAATACTGCTTGAGCTGCTTGGTCCCAGCTGTCGGCCGCTCCTTGTGCAATTCTCTCATTTATTGACTACATAGGTTGCCAATGGTGTGGGATTGTGATGTCAGGAAACCAGGAGGAAGCAGAAAAAATTATAGTTGTACATAACAAGGAGGCAGTTGCGTACGTACGGCAATGGCCCTAGTGGGTCCCTACTATCATCCAGTCAAAATAAAGTCGTCTCTTGAATCCTCAAGTTTGTTGACCATGTTGACAATGCTCGGTGCCACGGCGAGCGTAACAGCTCGAAGGACGACGGAGAGGGCCTTGTGGGCCCTACAGATGGTCTGATACAGCGCCCGCTGCTCATTTAGGAAGCCAGGATCATCGGACACCTATGATCACCTTCGAGAGACTGAGATGACATGAAATGATAAGGTCGCGCTTGGGAGCTCTGGTTTATTTCACACCTGTATTAAGATACAAGTGTAATTTACTCGTCATCGTAAACAATGCGTAAAATACATGCGTAATGAAACCGAGGGCCCGAGGTCTGTAAAGTGGCGTGTTACGCGTGTAATTTGAGAGACCAATGTATATTTTACTAGTCGAAATCGACCAACCAAGCGCTTCGCCCGAGACCATCTGCTTTTATTTACAAGCGTCAGTTTTACAAGCGGTTCTGGTTGGAAAACGACGATCCAATCACGTCCTAAGATGATGAGTTGGTCGGAAGATCATATGGTTTCACCTCTAACCTACCCGAGTTGTCGTATAGGCTATGAATGAAACATAAGACAATGAACTTATTAAGCACAGAAACAACTGAAGAGGATGATCTTCATAACATGCAAATCACATGCATTAGCTCAACATGCAAAAAAATATGAAGCATTATTCTCATGAGGCACGGTGAACAACTCGCGATGCCGCATGCCACAACATTCCAAGCTCAACTTTGCAATCAAACTCACAAGGCCTGGCATTACATAGACAACATTCAGAACAAACTCTTAAAATACCTTACGTAAGTCAACATTCATGTGACTGCATCTCAGCAGAGTAAATATTTCTGAACTGAAAGCAGGAATAGGAAAAAACGATCGACGTTGCTCACAGCAAAGGGCGTCCCACTCAAAAATATCAAATGCATGTTTTCTAGCTAACATCAATGAGAAAATTTTCACAAGGTTTTCCAATTCCAATATATTAAACTAATGTCTTCTTGGTAACATCAATGATTAAACTTTGACAAGCTTTTCCCATTCAAAATATGTAATGCCTATGATTGTGGAACAGGCAGGGTTTGTCATCAGTTTGTCACCTGATAGTCCGGTGGCTCAAGGTGACAACAAATGATTAGAGAACCATTCGATGTATTGTGCATGACGAAGTATTATGGAGGACACGAACCATCTGAACATTTTGTGCAGTTCCACTAAAATCAAGCTGAGGATCCCTGTGGATTTCGTATTTATATGGTGCAAGAAAACAAAGACACATCAGCACACACATGAATATTGGCCCCAGTGTCAACCCACCAATAGGTGGACTAACAAACTGAAAGTACGGTAAACAGATTACCATACCCAGATGCCCCATCATTGTTGCTTAGAATGACATTGACAGACTTGGGGTCTTGTCCTGGCTTCTTGTACTTGTTTGGGCACTTTTTGCCCAGTGCACTCCACTTGTTGTAGAGTTGCCTATGCTCTCTGCAGACTAGTCATGTCACCAGCGTCTACTAATACTCTGTAAAGCTTCTCGATCATTCCTTGTGTAATGTAGCACAAACAGTGACTGCTTCTTTCTGCAAAGTGGTAAGACCAACTGGACCCACTAATGCAGCAGTTTGCCTTAGACACATTGGCTCCTTTTGTGTAGTTCAACTAAAATCAAAGTCGAAATAAATCCGAGCTTTAATTTTGATATCCCTGTAAGCAACAATAGGTATAAGGGAAACAATTACTGAGAAATAACGGTTGATGACTTGTACTCCTAGAATAAAACCATCTATTGATCTACCTTATCTTAATGGGAAACAAAGCAGGAGAGTAGCAATTCTCAATCAGTGTGATTCATTCATATTAAGTGAGACATTATCTTTACAATTCCTTGTTTCCACATGTATAAAGAACGATAAAGCAGGAAAGTACCATTCCTAAAACAATGCGACTAATTAATTTTAACAGAGACATTATCTTAACAACACCTTGGTTAAACATGTAGAAAGAACTACAAAGCAGGATATTACCATTTGTAAAACACTGTAACTGATATATAATAACAAAGACATTATCTGAACAATACATTTCTTAAACATGTACTCCGGCCGACCCCTAACAAAAATGGTACTCCCGCCGATCCCTAACAAGTGTTGCAGTTTTGAACTAAGATTCACTAGTTAATTCTGAGGAAAGTCGGTACTGACCTTTCAAGACCAAGATTTGAAACAGCTCATGAGGAAGACATGAAAGAGATCTCGATACATATATGGAAATCCGGTCTCCTTTTGTGCAGTTCTACCAAAACTAAGCGAAGCAAAATGTCTCAATAGCAACAAGTTGAATAGACATCCCTGTTTTAACAAAGGCAAAAAAGGAATCAATACTAGCCAATATAGGATGAAACATGCGGCCACAAAACTGGTAATCCCGCCAATCCCTAACAAGTGTTGCAGTTTTGAACTAAGATTTAGTAGTTAATTCAGAGAGTGGCATTGCTTAATTTTACCAGCGGCATTAGATTAACAAAAAGCATAAACAGTTCCAGGGGAGAGTGGGCGCAACAACACCATGTGCTTCCATCTACTTATATAGGGGGTGATGCAGAGTTTTGTTGTAACAAAGAAACTAGCATCATGTATGGGTTGGAACAATGTTTGCTCACTTAATGGTAAAAGACAGCAGTTCAATAGCCTCAATTCAACATTTATCCAAAATAGTACCAATACATGTAGCACAACATCTCAAAGCACACTGCAGCATCATGTGGATGAAATTCGGTATTGACCTTTCTTGACCAAGATTTGAAACAACCCGCGAAGAGGACTTGAAAGAAATCCCAACACATATATGAAAATTTGATCTCCTTTTGTGTAGTTCCACCAAAATTAAGCAAAGTTGCGGGTGTGACTTTCAAGTTGAACTGCACAAAACACTCTTAAAACATAAGTGTTTCGCGTAGCGATGCAAAATGTCGCAATAGCAACAAGTTGAATAGATATCCCTGTTTTAACAGAGGCAAAATGGAATCAATTACTGGCCAATAAAGGAGGATGAAACATGCGGCCACAAAAATGGTAATCCCGCCAATCCCTAACAAGTGTTGCAGTTTTGAACTAAGATTCAATAGTTAATTCCGAGAGTGGCATTGCTTAATTTTACCAACTGCATTAGATTAAAAAAAGCATAAAAAGTTCCAGGGGAGAGTGGGCGCAACAACAACATATGCTTCCATCTACTTATAAAGGGGGTGATGCAGAGCTTGTTGTAACAAAGCAACGAGCAGCATGTCTGGGTTGGTCCCATTTTTGTTCACTACTTAATGGGAAAAGACAGCAGTACAATAGCATCAATTCAACATTTATTTAAAACAATACCAATACAAGTAGCACAACATCTCAAAGCACACTGCACAATCATGTGGATGAAGGCCTGTACTGACCTTTCATGAGACACACAAGATAAAATACGAATCTACCAACACGAATAGGAAATCTAATCTCGTTTTATGCAGTTGCACTGAAATCAAGCAAAGTTTCCGGTGTGACATTTAAGTTCGCCATAGCAACAAGTTGAATGGATAGCCCCGTTTTAACAGAGGCAAGAAGGAAACAATTACTAGCCAATAAAGGAGGATGAAACATGCGGCCACGAAAAGAAGTATCTACCTTATCTTGATGGAAAACAAATATATGACAGTAGCATTTCTAAAACGGTTGCATTGATTCATATTAACAGAGAAATTCTCTTAAAATAACATTCATTAAAAATGTAATTTACTTTTAACAATGACATTGCTTCAATTTACTAGCGGCATTCTTAGATTAACAACAGAAAAATAATTGTATGGGACATGGGACATGCCAGCACCATGTGCGTCCACACGTATAAATGGGTGATGCAGAGTATGTTACCAAGGAGCATATCTCCTTTGGTCCCATATTTGTTCTCTTTGACCATTTTTCCTATGTGAGGGCAGCAAATCTAGTCCTGCACAAACTACCCCTCCCAGTTTCTTTCCTTTTTCAACAAAGAGGTAGGTTCCTTACAGATGTGTGTACTGTGTTACCCCCTTTGTCCCTTTTCGATCAACAAAGCGGCTGGATAGCCAGTCTATGCTACTTTCCCTCCCTCCATTCCTCATTGAACCACGTCCTAGATTCATGCTCCACCCCACCGCATCCTTCTTTCCTCTTTGAACCAAGACCTAGATTCGACTACAGAATCGAAAAATATCTGCATGCAGCTAGAGCAATCACGGTTTCAAAGAAACTTATACCTTAGGGTCGTTGGGATGTGGCAAGGAGGCCGGATCTGCCCACACTACGTATGGCAGCGAGGAAGAAGGGGTCGGTGGACCTCACGCACAAGCGCTGGGTGAAAGAGAACAATGCAGCCGACAGTCGATTGCCTCCCTCGCCGAAGGCGATAGAGTGAACGCCGCACCTCCTCCCCTTCCCGGTGCGACGGGATCCATACGCCTCCTTCACCAGCTGTGAGGGGGGAGAGAGAGACAGAGGCCAATGTAGTCTTGTTTAGATCTGGTGAAGAGGGTGAGAGACTGTGAATACACCGTAATTTTACGTTTCGTAAGTTTTGGCTTATTTCTGATGTAAAAAGAGACCGTTAGAAAATATATAATCGTCATAAAAATTATTTTATGTTATATAAAATTATAAACGTAAAAACATAGTGTAAAATACACATAAACTGCAAAAAAATTTATCTTATGATCTATATTTTTATTTTTCTTATGCCAAATTTTATGTAGTGAATCAATATGAATGTAACTATTTGAATTTCAAACGTAATTTAATTATGAAATAATCGTAAAATTACCTCGGGTGAAGAATAACTTATTCTGCATCCTGGGTGATGAATAGCATCACTATATATATATATATGAAAAAGTAGATAACAAAACAAGATTTCCTAAAAATGTTAATCAAGCATTTAAATTTTCTTAACGTATATAAACAAGGTTTTATATGTATACAAAAAATGTACAATTCATAAAAACAAATATAGACATCAAAACGTATGTGTGAAAAGATGTTTTTTGTTGGGAATATATGAAAAGAAGTTAATGATGTATTTGAAAAATGTTAAACATATATAAACAATATGTAAAATTTGTGTTAAAAAACTTAGACATGTGTTCAAACTATTAGACATCACAATATTTATTAAAAATGTTAACAATGTTTCTAGTGTGCACAAAATTGTTCATAAAATGTAGTATACTATTCTTGAAAAATGTAGAAGTTTTTTTACAACAAATATTTGTTAGGTCCTTCACAAAAAACTCATTTTGGGAACTCAAAAATTGGAAAATGAATCTGTGGAAATTTTTCTTTTTTCACGAGAGGTAGATCAAAAACTTTTTCACCTAACCATTTGGTCAATTATATATTAAATATGGTCTAATATTTTAGAAAATTTATGTGGTCAAATTTTTCAACAAATATTTGTTAGGTCCTTCACAAAAGAACTAATTTTAGTCACTCAAAAAGTGGAAAATAGATTTGTGCAAAGAAAATGAAAGCTCCCTTTGGCAACATTATTTGCAATTCAAATATTCACACTTGCGCGAAATATGATATCATTTGAACAAACTATGCGCATTTTGAATTTTTCATGCCCATTTCAAAATGCGGTCAGAACGGCTGGCATTACCATTCCTCACTAGTGGTTGAACAAACTATGCCCATTTTAAATATATACTTATGTACCTAGAAATGATTTTTAGAAAAAAATAAAGAGCAAACTACAAGGCAGCTGCAGTTGAAATTTGACCCGCTTCCTACTGAATCGGCGGTAAATTGTTTTTTCAAGAGAGGTGGATCAAAACTTTTGACACCCAACCCTTTGGTCAACTGTGCATTAAATATGACCTATCATTTTAGAAAATTGATTTGGTTCAACTTTACAACAAATATATGGTAGGTCCTTCACAAAAAAACTCATTTTGGTCACTTGAAAAATGGAAAATGAATTTTTCGTCCGAAGAAGAAGAAAACTTCCTTAGTCAACATTTTTTGCAATTCGAAGATGCGCCCTTGTGCACAATATTAGATCATTTCAACCAACTATGCCATGAATGTGGCCATAAGATTGATCATTTGGCTCGAAAGCCGTGAATCTTCACACACATTAGCTCATTTCTGAGAACACTTTTTCTTAAAAGAATTGTTGTATTGCAAGTTTATTATTTTTTCTGGTAACTTGGTTACATATAATGACACAATGAGAAGGTTTTCCAATTTTTTTATTTTATTTTTGAATTTTTCATGCCCATTTCAAAATGCGGTCAAATCGGCGGGCATGACCGTTCCTAGCTAGTGGTTGAATCTTGGAAAACTTTTGGTGTTTCTATGATTAAATAGATACTTATGTAACTGGAAATTATTTTTGAAAAAAATAAAGAGCATATTATTAGGCAGCTGCAGTTCAAATTTGACCCGCTTCCACCTGAATCGATGGAAATTGGTCTTTTTCACGAGAGGTGGATCAAATCTTTTGACACCCAACCATTTGGTCAATTGTGTTGCAAATATGGCCTATTATTTTAGAAAATTGATTTGGTCCAATTTTGTAAAAAATATATGGTAGGTCCTTCACAAAAAAACTCATTTTGGTCACTCGAAAAATGGAAAGTGATTTTTTCGTCCGAAGAAGAAGAAAACTTCCTTAGTCAACATTGTTTGCCATTCCAAGATGCACCCTTGTGCACAATATTAGATCATTTGAATAAACTATGCCATGAATGTGGCCATATGATTGATCCTTTGGCTTGAAAGCCATGAATCTTCACGCGCGTTAGCTCATTTCTGAACACCTTTTTAAAAGAATTGTCGTATTACAAGTTTATTAATTTTCCTGGTAACTTGGTTACATATAATGACACAATGTGAAGGTTTGCCAATTGTTTGTTTTTTTTTGAATTTTTCATGCCTATTTCAAACTACAGTCAAAACGAGATACTTATGTACCTAGAAATGATTTTCGGAAAAACTAAATAGCAAACTATAAGGCAGCTGCAGTTCAAATTTGACCCGCTTCCACCTGAACTGACGAAAATTTGTCTTTTTCACGAGAGGTGGATCAAATCTTTTGACTCCCAACCATTTGGTCAATTGTGCATCAAATATAGTCTGGTATATTAGAAAATTGATTTGGTTGAATTTTGTAACAATTATTTGTTAGGCCCTTCAGAAAAAAACTACGAGCAAACTATTTTTTTAAAATGGCTAAAAAATGCTAGAAAGATTGGAAATGCATACAAGTTGGTTATCATCCAATGTTGTATAACTTGAGTGAAAATTTTTAGTGGTACCGTTTTTGGAAAATATTATTGGTAGCTGCTTGATAAATCTCCCCTATTTTTACCACTTAGAAACTATTTTAAATGACACAATTTTTGGACCAATCAGAAGGCAGAACCTCTCTTCCCACGAATCACCCCCCATAAACCGATCAGAGACGTCCACTCCATACAGACCCAACATCTCCGAAACACACGCTGCCAATCCAAACCCTAGCATCGTGCAACACACTCCCGTCCCTCTCCCTGCCCCAGATCTCACTCTCCCAGACCCATGCGACGCCGCCTCCCTCTCCCTGACCCAGACCCCCGTCTTCGTTGTCCCAGCCCCTACCCCGCCGGCGGCCTTCCCCCAAAGCACCGTTGCTCTTAACCTACAATGACCCGAGCAGGAGCACCAACAACTTCCTCCTTCGCTTCCCCTTGCTCTTGCCTCTACGGATCTTACGAAGCCATGACCAATAGAGCCACGACAGGCTGAGCCTGAGCCTGATCCTACACCGGCGACGCCTTTGCCGCTCTGACTAGTATGCAATGGTCGTCTGGCCGCACGCTGCTGCTCAGATCAAGCGAGAGGTGTGGCAACGCCGGATCCAGATCAACCCGCCAGAACGAGGTGGCGGCCGCCGGTCCCAAGAAGAGGACGTTCTGCATGTTCAGCTACCGCGGCGTGGACCTAGACGCTCTCCTCGACATGTCCAGCGAGTAACTCGTCGGGCTCTTCCCCACTCGCCCCCGCAGAAGGTAACAAGCGGTGTCTCCTTTGTGTTGCGGATCTGCAACTGTGGCTGGTTGCGGTTGTCTTTGGTCTGATCTGGCTTGTTGATTCGATTTGTGTTGGAATTGGTTAGTGTCGGTGCAACAAACCCTGGGTCTGTTGCCCAGACTGTGCATAGGCACGAGAATAAGATTGAAGCACCAGCCCAAGTCAGAGTACAATGACCCAAGAGATTCGAGGGACCAATGTGCAGATCAGAGAGGCCAAGAACAAACCAAGGAAGCAGGATATCGTCTAGGGAAAAGCCTCCCTTGCCGGGCAGGCGAGCCCGGCAAGGGGCGAGGCCACCTCCAGAAGAAGACAAACGAGACACCCCGGCAGGGCTTGCCGGGGCTCACAGAGGCAGAACCACCTCACCAGCCACTCCACCACGACCCACGTCGTCGATCAGTGCAGTGTCAAGCCGCAAAGTGATTAAGTGGAAGTCGTTCGCCACATGGCAGCCATTTCCTACAGGAGAAACCCACAGATGACCCCCGTCCTACGACATGTCAAGAGAATAGGTGCGGAGTTGGAAAGATAGCCCGACAAGCCTTGTCGAGCAACCAACAATGTGACGTTAAGCGGTGCATTTAATGCATCCTATCAGCCCGTAGAGTTAGGTATGTTAGCACTGTTTGCTCTATGTGGTTGCCCCTTGATCTATAAAAGGAGGCCCATGGCAACCGTAGAAAGGGTTAGAATATTGGATAACTCACATCCCCATACGCGCATAGTCGCTGCTGCCGCAAGGCAACCCCTACCGGGCAAGTGTACTACGCTCGCCACCACCCTTTCCACCATCAATCCACCAAAGCAGGATTAGGGTTCTACGTCTCACGGCGGCCCGAACCTGGGTAAAGTGCCTGTGTGATCTATGTCATGCCGCCCCACGCTCGTCTGCTCTTTGCGCAACGCGTGGCCCCCCTGCCGAACCAGCAAGGGACCTCCTGGTCCCATAGGTAGTCGTGGTTTCCCGCGACATCTTTGGCGCGCCAGGTAGGGGGCACGCTTGCGCGAACCTGAAGGCGTGTGCAGTGCGTCGACTTCATCACCATCTTCATCTTTGACAACGCCATTGACCATGGTCACCAAGAAGAAGCCCAGTCCTTCGGCTCACCCATCCACCTTGAAGGCTCCGCTGCCTGCGGCCTCCAACGCTGCGGGGGATGCGGAGGCGCACGAGGACACAGACGATGCTGGGGAACTGGTCGGAGATTGCGGCACCATCACCACTTCTCCTGCGGCCAACGCAGGAGCAGGAGGCACCGGAGGAGAGCAGCATCGACAACACCCCGACGGCCACGCACCCCAAGGAACGGGTGAAGGAGCCAATCCACATGTGCCCGTTGCCCCACCGACGGGCACGGCCACAGCAACGGTGCTTGGACCGGGGCGAAACGCCGCCCTTCGGCCGCCCCTACCACAGTTGCGGTCGCAATGCGTGCACCTCTCCCCGGACCGGCCTACCAAGCCGCTATGCCCAACGGAGCCACTGGCCCTCAAGCGCCTTCGCCGCACCACATCCAGGTGGTCATCGTCGGTGTCAAAACTGGCCGATCTCGTGTAGGGGCTCCCGAACTGTGCGTATGAGGATCAAAGGTAACAGGAGTCAGGGGACACGACTTATTTTGTTTAAATATCTTACCCTTGTGTTTCAGGGTTGTAACTACTATACAGAGCCAGATATAGTTCTCTTGTTCAACTGCTTTGGAGTATTCGAAGGAGGAACCCGCCTTGCAATGTCGTAGACAATCTGCACGTCGGACACATCGTCAGTGAAGCCCGGTTCAGGGGCTACTGAGGGAGTCCTGGATTAGGGGGTCCCCGGGTGTCCGGGCTAGGTGACATGGGCTGGACTGATGGGCCGTGAAGATACAAGACTAAAGGCCTTCCCCCGTGTCTGGATGGGACTCTCCTTTGCATGGATGGCAAGCTTGGCATTCGGTTATGAAATTTCCTTTCTCTATAAATCGACTATGTACAACCTAGGCCCCTCTGGTGTCTATATAAACCGGAGGGTTTAGTCCATAGCGGCAATAATAATTATACAGGCTATACATCTAGGGTTTAGCCATTACGATCTTGAGGTAGATCAACTATTGTAAACCCTATACTCATCAAAGTCAATCAAGCAGGAAGTAGCGTATTACCTCCATTAAGAGGGCTCGAACTTGGGTAAACATCATGTCCCCTGCCTCCTATTACCTTTGATCCTCAGACGCACAGTTTGGGACCCCCTACCTGAGATCGGCCGGTTTTGACACCGACATTGGTGCTTTCATTGAGAGTTCCACCGTCCCGTCGTCAGAAGGTTCGATGGCTCGATCGATCATCTACAATGATGTCGTTTTGGGGGAGACTTTCCTCCCCGGCCAAATTTTCGTATTCGGCGACTTTGCACTGCGCACCAACTCGATTGTTCACCTTGAGCAGATCGACAGCTACGCCCCTGGTCATCAGATCAGTTTTGGAAATCTGAAATATGTCGCTGATATCCGAGGAGACTTGATCTTCGAAGGGTTCGCGGCCCCAACCACCGCTCTGGCCCTAGATCCAGAGCAGACTCTTAGGTCCGAAGATGGGAGTTTAGAGCCCGCGGACTATCTGCAATCATGGACCTCACTAACGGAGATCCGGAGGGGACTGTGACATCGGCAAACCCGGAGTCGAACAGAGCTCCCCTTCTCACTGAAAAGTCGAACTCGCCCCCGGACTCCAGCTTCAGACTCTCAAGGTCCACGTCACGCGAGCATAGGCAGGAGGCCCCTGCCTCGCCTAGCTCTATGGGTCTTGCTCCCCCATCCAAACCTCGCTTTTGAACGAGGCTCTAGACCTAATGCCATCCCTCGCCATTACAGAGGAATCGCCTCCAAACTTCGCTCAGCCCGGACAAGGGGCTGAAAGCAGGGAATTTTACGTCCCACCCACCACCCACTTCATAGCCACTGTTGAGGATTTAACGGACATGCTGGACTACACCTCCGAAGACATCGACGGCATGGACGACGATGCCAGAGATGAACAAGGCCAAGACCCGCCGTTTACTGGACGTTGGACGACCACCTCCACATATGACGTGTATATGGTGGACACACCCAAAGAAGATGACGATGGCAGGAAGGATCCGATTGAGGACAAGCCTGCTGAAGCACCCCCAAAGCATCGACGTCAGCGACGCCTCTCAAAATCACGTCGCGAAAAAGACCTCAATACCGGCACCGGAGACAATAACACTCCGGAGAACGCCGAGGACCCCAAAGCCCCTGTCGAGCCAACATCCGAACATGATGATTGGGAGGACGGGCAAGTTAACCCTGACGATCCGGTCGGGAACAAGGACTCGGAGGATAGTAACTATCTACCGATTTCCGAGGATGATGTAAGCCTCGGCGACGAAGACTTCATTGTGCCAGAGGAACCCCTCGAGCAGGAGCGCTTTAAGCGCCGGTCAATCGCCACTGCGAGAAGCCTAAAAAGAAGCAGCAGCAGCTTCAAGACGAACAGGATAAGCACAAGGACGGATGGACTAAGGTCCTGGCAGCTGAGGAATACGGCCTCGAACGCCCAGCTAAGAGCTACCCTAAGCGCAAGCTACTACCACAATTTGACGACGAGGCCCTTGAGCCAATACCGCCAAAGTATAAACCTGCTGACGAACCTGACTGACCACCACGTGGACGGGATAGACCAGCTACCCATGCCGAACACCAGCCCGCGGCACCCCGCCATTGAGGCAAGGAGGCAGCGGCCCCAGGCTATACCTACAACCTATGCATGGACCTAGAAAATAGAGCCTGTCACACCAGATCAATCTATGGATCAAGGGGGCGTGCTCCAATGCAAGAGGACGGCCACCAGGCCTGGCGCGACAGGCACAACCTCACCCCGGCCGAAAACCGCATACGGACTTCATCTGAACTACGCCACAACATCGCCCGATACAGAGGCACTGCACACCCCTTATGCTTCACCGATGAGGTAATGGAACACCAGTTCCCCGAAGGGTTTAAACCCGTGAACATTGAACCATACGATGGAACGACAGATCCCGCAGTATGGGTTGAAGATTTTCTTCTCCACATCCACATGGCTCGCGGTGATGATCTCCATGCAATCTAGTACCTCGCGCTAAAATTAAAGGGAGCAGCTCGGCACTAGCTAAACAGCCTCCTAGAAAACTCCATTGGTAGCTGGGAAGATTTGGAAGATGCCTTTAGAGACAACTTCCAAGGTACCTATGTTCGGCCCCCAGATGTCGATGACCTCAGTCACATAGTCCAGCAAACCGGAGAGTCATCCCAGAAACACTTGACCAAGTTCTCATTTAAAAAGAACCAAATTGTCGATTGTCTGGACGCCGAAGCCCTTGCGGCCTTTAAACACTGCGTCCGTGACGAATGGCTCGCTCGACACGTCGGCCAAGAAAAACCGAAGTCCATGGCAGCCCTTACCACACGCATGACCCGCTTTTGCGCGGGAGAAGACAGCTGGCTCACTCATAGAAGCAACATACCAGTGACCCCGGCACCTCCGAAGCCAGAGATGGCAACGGCAAGCCACGGCGCAACAAACATAAGCGTCAGAGCAATAATGACAATACTGAAGATACTGAAGATACGACTGTCAACATCGGATTTAGTGGCTCTAAACCCGATCAGCGGAAGAGGCCATTCAAAGGAAACAAAGATGGTCCATCTAGTCTGGACTAGATACTAGATCGGCCATGCCAAATTCACGACACCCCTGACAAGCTTGCCAACCATACCAAGAGAATTTGTTGGGTCCTTAAATAGGCCGGTAAGCTAAACACCGAACATAAGGGGAAAGGACCGCCCAACGAGGAAGATGATGAAGAGCCTCGCCCAACGAACACAGGAGGGCAAAAGAAATTTCCCCCCGAAGTAAAAACAGTGAACATGATCTATCTCACTCATATCCCCAAGCGGGAGCGCAAGTGCGCACTCAGGGATGTTTATGCAGTAGATCCAGTCGCCCCAAAATTTAACCCATGGTCAGCCTGTCAGATCACTTCTGATCGCAGAGACCACCCGACCAGTATCCGTCATGGAGGTTCAGCAGCATTGGTCCTTGATCCAATTATCGACGGATTCCTTATCATGCGAGTCCTTATGGAAGGCTGCAACAACCTTAACCTGCTTTATCAGGACACTGTCCGCAAAAAGGGGCATCGATCCGTCAAGAATCAAGCCCACTAAAACTACCTTTAAAGGAGTAATACCTGGTGTAGAAACCAACTGTACATGCTCACTAACAATGGAAGTGGTCTTCGGTTCACCGGACAACTTCCAAAGCAAAGACTTGATCTTCGACATCGTCCCTTTCCGTAGCGGTTATCACGCACTGCTCGGGAAAACCGTCTTCGCCCGCTTCAATGTGGTCCTGTATTATGCTTACTTAAAGATCAAAATGCCTGGACCCCGTGGTGTTATAATAGTCAATGGAAACACGGAGTGCTCCCTCCATACTGAGGAGCATATTGCGGCCCTTGCAGCCGAAGTACAGGGTAGCCTCATTAAGACGAATACCACATCGGCAGTCAGGCCCCCGAACACTGTCAAACGAGTCTGGTCTACCCTGCAGAATGGAAGTCCAGCTCATCCAGAGCTAGACTAGCAATTCAGCCTCCGTCACAGCCCCAACCTGATAGCGACATAAGTACCGCGCGTACATAATTACACACTAAAGATACCATGGGCTAGGATGGAGGCCCGCTAAAAATAAGGTCCACAATACGGTTCAACCCTATTCGGACCCTCATATTCTTCTTTTTTTCCTTCTTATTTTTATTTTTAGGTTCTTTCCCACCCATATCACTTCTCGATGGTACCAAGGGCCCCTTTTTCCAGGACACTTATGTATACTCGATCGTTGATCCTCTCAAAGGATCATACTCCAAGGCGAAAAGCAACGCAAACGTGCGGCAGAGTATCCAAAGGATCTTCAAGATCATCTTTTCACTTTTAGGACCTGTATAAAGCTTTCCCTTGTGCTCGGCATGTAAAATAGCCTCTATGCTTATCGCATCTTCTGTAAAAATACTCTTTGACGTATCAATCAGACTATAATGGAAAGAGTTTCTCCCAACCCTATTCGGTATTGGCTTATTTCCTATTTTGTATTCCCTCTTTACGTCAGATCGTTGTATATACCTCGGCACAATTTAAGTCGCCAGGGGCTCTAGTCAGCTGATACGTCTGCAACGTATCTATAATTTATGAAGTATTCATGCTATTATATTATCTGTTTTGGATGTTTATGGACTTTATTATACACTTTTATATTATTTTTGGGACTAACCAATTAACCGGAGGCCCAGCCCAAAATGCTATTTTCTTGCCTATTTCACTGTTTCGAAGAAGAGGAATATCAAACAGAGTCCAAACGAAATGAAACCTTTGGGAAAGTTATTTTTGGAACGGAAGCAATCCAGGAGACTTGGAGTAGACGTCAGGGAAGCTTCGAAGAAGCCACGAGGCAGGAAGGCGCGCCCTACCCCCCTGGGCGCGCCCCCACCCTCGTGAGCCCCTCGTGGCTCCCTTGACCGACTTCTTTCGCCTATATATATCAATATACCCTAAAAACATCAGGGAGCAGAATAGATCGGGAGTTCCGCCACCGCAAGCCTCTGTAGCCAGCAAATACCAATCGGGACCCTGTTTTGGCACTCTGCCGGAGGGGGATCCCTCACTGGTGGCCATCTTCATCATCTCGGCGCTCTCCATGACAAGGAGGGAGTAGTTCACCCTCGGGGCTGAGGGTATGTACCAGTAGCTATGTGTTTGATCTCTCTCTCTCTCTCTCGTGTTCTTGAGGTGGTACGATCTTGATGTATCACGAGATTTGCTATTATCGTTGGATCTTATGATGTTTCTCCCCCTCTACTCTCATGTAATGGATTGAGTTTTCCCTTTGAAGTTATCTTATCGGATTGAGTCTTTAAGGATTTGAGAACACTTGATATATGTCTTGCATGTGCTTATCTGTGGTGACAATGGGATATTCACGTGATCTACTTGATGTATGTTTTGGTGATCAACTTGCGGCTTCCGTAACATTGTGAACTTATGCATAGGGGTTGGCACATTTTCGTCTTGACTCTCCGGTAGAAACTTTGGGGCACTCTTTGAAGTACTTTGTGTTGGTTTGAATAGATGAATCTGAGACTGTGTGATGCATATCATATAATCATACCCATGGATACTTGAGGTGACATTGGAGTATCTAGGTGACATTAGGGTTTTGGTTGATATGTGTCTTAAGGTGTTATTCTAGTACGAACTCTTGAATAGATCGATCTGAAAGAATAACTTTGAGGTGGTTTCGTACCCTACAATAATCTATTCATTTGTTCTCCGCTATTAGTGACTTTGGAGTGACTCTTTGTTGCATGTTGGGGGATAGTTATATGATCCAATTATGTTATCATTGTTGAGAGAACTTGCACTAGTGAAAGTATGAACCCTAGGCCTTGTTACCTGATACGTCTCCAACATATCTATAATGTTTTATTGCTCCATGCTATATTATCTACAATTTTGGACATTATTGGGCTTTATTATTCACTTTTATATTATTTTTGGGACTAACCTATTAACCGGAGGCCCAGCCCAGAATTGCTTTTTTTTTTGCCTATTTCAGAGTTTCGCAGAAAAGGAATATCAAACGGAGTCCAAACGGAATGAAACCTTCGGGAACGTGATTTTTAGGAAGATTATGATCCAGGAGACTTGGACCCTACGTCAAGAAACAAAGGAGGAGGCCACGAGGTAGGGGGGCGCGCCCACCCCCCCAGGGCGCGTGCTCCACCCTCGTGGGCCCCCTGTTGCTCCACCGACGTACTCCTTCCTCCTATATATACCTACGTACCCCCAAACGATCAAATACGGAGCAAAAACCTAATTCCATCGCCGCAACCTTCTGTACCCACGAGATCCCACCTTGGGCCCTATTCCGGAGCTCCGCTGGAGGGGCATCCATCACGGAGGGCTTCTACGTCAACACCATAGCCTCTCCGATGAAGTGTGAGTAGTTTACCTCAGACCTTCGGGACCATAGTTATTAGCTAGATGGCTTCTTCTCTCTTTTTGGATCTCAATACAATGTTCTCCCCCTCTCTCGTGGAGATCTATTCAATGTAATCTTCTTTTTGCGGTGTGTTTGTTGAGGCCGATGAATTGTGGGTTTATGATCAAGATTATCTATGAACAATATTTGAATCTTCTCTGAATTCTTTTATGTATGATTGGTTATCTTTGCAAGTCTCTTCGAATTATTAGTTTGGTTTGGCCTACTAGATTGATCTTTCTTGCAATGGGAGAAGTGCTTAGCTTTGGTTCAATCTTGCGGTGCCCTTTCCCAGTGACAGTAGGGGCAGCAAGGCACGTATTGTATTGTTGCCATCGAGGATAACAAGATGGGTTTTTTTATCATATTGCATGAATTTATCCCTCTACATCATGTCATCTTGCTTAAGGCGTTACTCTGTTTTCATGAACTTAATACTCTAGATGCATGCTGGATAGCGGTCGATGAGTGGAGTAATAGTAGTAGATGCAGGCAGGAGTCTGTCTACTTGTCTCAGACGTGATGCCTATATACATGATCATGCCTAGATATTCTCATAACTATGCTCAATTCTGTCAATTGCTCAACAGTAATTCGTTCACCCACCGTAAAATACTTATGCTCTTGAGAGAAGCCAGTAGTGAAACCTATGGCCCCCGGGTCTATCTTCATCATATTAATCTTCCAACACTTAGTTATTTCCTTTGCTTTTTACTTTGGTTTTATCTTACTTTGCATCTTTATCATAAAAATACCAAAAATATTATCCTATCATATCTATCAGATCTCACTCTCGTAAGTGACCGCGAAGGGATTGACAACCCCTTATCGTGTTGGTTACGAGGAGTTATTTGTTTTGTGTAGGTACGAGGGACTCGCGCGTAGCCTCCTACTGGATTGATACCTTGGTTCTCAAAAACCGAGGGAAATACTTACGCTACTTTGCTGCATCACCATTTCCTCTTCAAGGGAAAACCAACGCAGTGCTCAAGAGGTAGCAAGAAGGATTTCTGGCGCCGTTGCCGGGGAGGTCTACGCAAAAGTCAACATACCAAGTACCCATCACAATCCCTTATCTCCCGCATTACATTATTTTCCATTTGCCTCTCGTTTTCCTCTCCCCCACTTCACCCTTGTCGTTTTATTCGCCCTCTCTTTTTCGTTCGCCCCTTTTTCGCTTGCTTTTTGTTTTCTCGTGTGTTGGATTGCTTGTTTGTCATGATGGCTCAAGATAATACCAAATTATGTGACTTTACCAATACCAACAATAATGATTTCCTTAGCACTTCGATTGCTCCTATTACCAATACTGAATCTTGTGAAATCAATGCTGCTTTGTTGAATCTTGTCATGAAAGATCAATTCGCCGGCCTTCCTAGTGAAGATGCTGCTACTCATCTAAATAGCTTCGTTGATTTGTGTGATATGCAGAAGAATAAAGATGTTGATAATGATATTGTTAAATTGAAGCTATTTCCTTTTTCGCTTAGAGATCGTGCTAAAGCTTGGTTTTCGTCTTTGCCTAAAAATAGTATTGATTCTTGGAACAAGTGCAAAGATGCTTTTATCTCTAAGTATTTTCCTCTCGCTAAGATCATCTCTCTTAGAAACTATATTATGAATTTTAAGCAACTTGATCATGAACATGTTGCACAAGCTTGGGAGAGGATGAAATTAGTGATACGTAATTGCCCTACTCATGGTTTGAATTTGTGGATGATTATACAAAAAATTTATGTCGGATTGAATTTTGCTTCTAGAAATCTTTTAGATTCGGCCGCGTTTATGGAAATCACTTTAGGAGAAGCTACTAAACTCCTAGATAATATTATGGTTAATTATACTCAATGGCACACTGAAAGATCTACTAATAAAAGCGTGCATGCGATAGAAGAAATTAATGTTTTGAGTGGAAAGATGGATGAACTTATGAAACTATTTGCTACTAAGAGTGTTTCTTCTGATCCTAATGATATGCCTTTGTCTACTTTGATAGAGAATAATAATGAATCTATGGATGTGAATTATGTTGGTAGGAATAATTATGGTAACAACGCGTATAGAGGAAACTTTAATCCTAGGCCTTATCCTAGTAATTCCTCTAATAATTATGGAAATTCCTACAACAACTCTTATGGAAATTTTAATAAGATGCCCTCTGAATTTAAGTTTAGTGTTAAAGAGTTTATGATTCGCAAAAGAATTTCAATGCTTTGCTTGAAGAGAAATTGCTTAAAGTTGATGAATTGGCTAGGAATGTTGATAGAGTTTCTCTTGATGTTGATTCTTTAAAGCTTACACTACTAGGGAAAAGACTAGCAGCAGCGAGGGTTTTGGGCCTCTCAGTAGCGCGGGTACCGGCGCTACTAATGAGGCGCTACAGCTAACGTATAGCAGTAGCGCCTGTTGTCCCACACTACTGCTATACATGAATAGCTGTAGCGCTCTTTGGGAAAGGGCGCTACTGATATTATCTGCAGCGCTGTTTGCTGGGACGCGCTACTGCTAAATTTCCCCCCTCGCTACTAATAGTTTATTTATTGGTTTTTTCCTGCATAATTGTTTTGTATTTGTTTTGTATTTGAATAGGCTTTATACAATAATCTTTAGCATATCATACACATACAAATGTAATCATAGCATATACATACAATTAGTCTCATCAAATCATGTCGTCATCATAATCATCATCCAACACAAAGTGGTCTCTCGTCATCATCTCGAAAATAGCGATACAAGTCTCGAATGATATGCAAATACATCGTCATCCATCTAAACAATGATATATGCGATAAGAGCTATCACTTTGAGAACATGAGTTCGTATCCCTCTCTCGCATTAGCGTGAACCTAACTAACTACTGCCTGTCGCTCGGAAACCGGAAGGGCCTGACACTCCGGCCACTTGTCGTATATATACTCCTGGCGTAACACTTCTTCGCCATCTATGATCTATGCACCTACATCATCACATGAGTCGATGATATGCAACATATATAGTTGAGCAACAGAAAGAGACAGACTTGGCAAAAATAGAAACAACATATCATAAGCATAAATAACAAAGTTCATCGTACCCCAAAATGCCCTAACTAGAGTGATTTTCGCTAGTCGAGGAGGAGGACGGTTTAATTACATCACAAATAAAGTTTCACCGTGCATAACTCAAAGTTTTGTCATAAAGAAAGTATGGACTAAACGGACACATTGTCATATATCGACAATCACTCCAACATGTCGTTCCATCCATCCAAGTCAGGGAGATAGTCCCCGAGCGTAGTGAAAGGCTTCAGGTCGAGACGCTGAGAGGCTATCCATGTTCGGACGTCTTCCCGTGACATTTGTCCTTCTCCGTAGAACATCCCTGTTTTTCCGACGACCTCCTTCATGATGATTTGGGCAAGTTCGCGCTGGATGTTATAGAACTCAGCTCGAAGTCGATGATCCTCGATATCTCCTATGTCCTTTGCCCATTGCAGAATATGGGCATCACCGGAATAAGGTGCCATGCGAAGGTTCTGGTGATCCCGTCTGTACTCCAGCATGTGGTGTAGGACATAGAATCCATCATTAAGAGAATCGTTCAGTTGCTGGATGCAGCAGAAGTCGGTCTTATGGCCGAAGGCGACCCTGCCGCCCCTTATCTTCTTGTCCGCTCCCCGAGGCAGCGCCGGTCTCAGTCTCAGCGCCGGTCTCGATGCCGGTTTGAGTCTGAGCGCCGGTCTCAGTCTCAACACCGGTATGCGTGTCGGTCTCAGTCCCCGATGCCACCGGTGGGCCCAGCAATAGCATCGGTTGATCGTCGGTAAGGCTAAAAAATTCGTCTGCCGCCCGGTAGGCGTCGTCGCAATCACCAGAACCTTGTCCTTCATTGTTGCTAGCCATGTTTCCTATGATTAAATCTAGTAATTAATTCTAGACCTAATAAAATGAATAATGACATAAAAAGGCCTATTGTTTTGCAGGAATGTTGACTCCTTCTTGGTGCGGCAAATCACGGGCACTCGATATGTCCTAGTTTGTAGCACAAGTCATGCCGAAATTCACGGAAAATTTCAGCATGACCTTTGCTAAAAAGTGGACAAATCGAGAACCTGAAATTTGTCGGAACAGAAATGAATCAACATTCCGGCAAAACATAGGCCACTCAGCATCATTCCCTGGAAACAATGTTCAAATATCCCTCTTCGACACCGCAACACATGTCCAAATATAGATGAGCAACCACATGTCCAAATTTCACAAGATAATTCAAAAACAAAGTGTAGAAGAAAATTCATTTAACTACTAATAGAACAAAATTCTACTAATTTCAATCATTTAGGTTATTCATTTAACATCACCTAATTAACCTACTGTACCACTACTACTAGCAGCACTACTAACCTAATTAACCTAGCAAAACTCTAGTGCCCTAACTGAAAAACATCTAATTAACATCTACTAGTACCACTATTGCCCTAACCTAATTAACATCTACTACTATCACTATATACTATACAAGCAGCATCTACACTAATTAAACCCTACTGCCCTAACTAACTTTTGCTCTACTAATTTTTTCTCTAAAATGCAGAGAGAGATGAGTGGGGGGGAGGGGTGGGGGACTAGCAGAGAGGGGAGAGAGGGCGGGCTCGGGCACGGGCAACGGCGGTCCTGGGCGGGCTCGGGCGGCGGTGAGGTGGAGGGCGTCGACGGTGACGTCGAGGGCGGCCTCGGGCGGCGGCGGTGAGGCTGAGGGCGGCCTCGGGCGGCGACGGTGAGGATGACGGCGGCCTCGGGGGGAGACGGTGAGGTTGCGGGCGTCCACGCCGGTAGGAGACGGCGGCGAAGTGGGGCGACAGCGAATTGGGGAGACGGCGGCGAGGGCGAGGGATTTGGGGAAGAAGTGGTGGCCGAGGGGCGGGGCGAAACCGTTGTTTAAGTGAAACGTAACGGTAGCGACTTTCCGAAAACGCGCTATAGCTATGTTAGCTATAGCGCGTTTATTGAAACCCGCTACTGCTATCCCTTTCTCTTTTTTTCCTTTTTTCTTTTATTTTTCTTTACATTTTATTTTTTTCCTTTCTCCTTTTTCTATTTCTTTCATTTTCATTTACTTTTATACTTGTTTTTCACTTTATTTTATTTCCTTTAGCAGCAGCGCCTTACACGTAAGCGCGCTACAGCTAAGGAGCGTAGCAGTAGCACTGGGCCAGTATACGCACTACTACTAGGTTGGGCTAGCCATGTGCGCCCAGTTCAAACATAGCAGCAGCGCTTTTCGCCAGTACGCGCTATTGCAAGAGTCGTAGCAGTAGCGCGGTTTATTTACGCGCGCTGCTACTAATTAGCAGTAGCGTTTGATTTTGTACAGTGCTACTGGTAACATTCTGTGTATAAGGTTTTCCCTAGTAGTGTTAGATCTATTCCTCCTAAGCATGAAATCAATGAGTCTCTCAAAGCCATGAGAATTTCCATTGATGAGTGCAAAGAAAGAACCGCTAGGATGCGTGCTAAGAAAGATTGCTTTATGAAAGCATGTTCTTCAAATTTCTATGAAAATAAAGATGAAGATCTAAAAGTTATTGATGTGTCCCCTATTAAATCTTTCTTTTGCAGTATGAATCTTGATAATGATGGGACTGAATATGATCCACCTTTACCTAGAAGGCGTTCCAAAAATTCAGAGTTTTTAGATTTTGATGCTAAATTTGATAAAAGTGGGACTGAAGAAATCAAAACCCTAGACGCTAATAAACCCACTATTTTGGATTTCAAGGAATTTAATTATGAAAATTGCTCTTTGATAGATTGTATTTCCTTGTTGCAATCTGTGCTAAATTCTCCTCATGCTTATAAACAAAATAAAGCGTTTACCAAACATATCGTTGATGCCTTGATGCAATCTTATGAAGAAAAGCTTGAGTTGGAAGTTTCTATTCCTAGAGAACTTTATGGTGAGTGGGAACCTACTATTAAAATTAAGATTAAGGATCATGAGTTCTATGCTTTATGTGATTTGGGTGCTAGTGTTTCCACTATTCCCAAAACTTTGTGCGATTTGCTAGATTTCGGTGATTTTGATGATTGCTCTCTAAATTTGCACCTTGTGGATTCCACTATTAAGAAACCTATGGGAAGAATTAATGATGTTCTTATTGTTGCAAATAGTAATTATGTGCCCGTAGATTTTATCGTTCTTGATATAGATTGCAATCCTTCATGTCCTATTATTCTTGGTAGACCTTTCCTTAGAACGATTGGTGCAATTATTGATATGAAGGAAGGGAATATTAGATTCCAATTTCCATTAAAGAAAGGCATGGAACACTTCTATAGGAAGAAATAAAATTACCATATGAATCTATCATGAGATCCACTTATGGATTTCCTACCAAAGATGGCAATACCAAGATCTATCCTTGCTTTTATGCCTAGCTAGGGGCGTTAAACGATAGCGCTTGTTGGGAGGCAACCCAATTTTACTTTTAGTTTTTTTGCTTTTTCTTATGTTTCGGAATAAATATTTTTTCTATCCTCTGGTTAGATGTGTTTTTATGTTTTAATTAGTGTTTGTGCCAAGTTAAACCTATAGGATCTTCTTGGATGATAGTTATTTGATCTTGCTGTAATTTCCAGAAACTTTCTGTTCACGAAAATAATTGTTAAAAATCATCAGAACGTGATAAAATAGTGATTCCAATTGATTATGATCAATAAACAAATTGTCTAGGTCTTCCTATTTTGGCTGATTTTTGGAGTTCCAGAAGTTTGCGTTAGTTACAGATTACTATAGATTGTTCTGTTTTTTGACAGATTCTGTTTTTCGTGTGTTGTTTGCTTATTTTCATGAATCTATGGCTAGTAAAATAGTTTATAAACCATAGAGAAGTTGGAATACAGTAGGTTTAACACCAATATAAATAAAGAATGAGTTCATTAAAGTGCCTTGAAGTGGTCTTTTGTTTTCTTTCACTAACGGAGCTCACGAGATTTCTGTTAAGTTTTGTGTTGTGAAGTTTTCAAGTTTTTGGTGAAAGATTTTGATGGATTATGGAACAAGGAGTGGCAAGAGCCTAAGCTTGGGGATTCCCATGGCACCCCCAAGATAATCTAAGGACACCAAAAAGTCAAAGCTTGGGGATGCCCCGAAGGGCATCCCCTCTTTCGTCTACTTCCATCGGTAGCTTTACTTGGAGCTATATTTTTATTCACCACATGATATGTGTTTTGCTAGGAGTGTCTTGTATGATTTGAGTCTTTGTTTGTTAGTTACCAAAATCATCCTTTCTGTACACACCTTTTGAGAGAGTCATACATGATTTGGAATTTTTTAGAATACTCTATGTGCTTCGCTTATATCTTTTGAGTCATATAGTTTTGCTCTAGTACTTCACTTATATCTTTTAGAGAACGGTGGTGGATTTGTTTTATAGAAATTATTGATCTCTAATGCTTCACTTAGATTATTTTTAGAGTATTAAATAGCATGGTAATTTGCTTAAATATTCCTAATATACTTGGTATTCAAGATTAGTAAAAAAATTCTTATGAGTGTGTTGAATACTAAGAAAAGTTTGATGCTTGATAATTGTTTTGAGATATAAATATGGTGATATTAGAGTCATGCTAGTTGAGTACTTGTGAATTTGAGAAATACTTGTTTTAAAGTTTGTGATTCCCGTAGCATGCACGTATGGTGAACCGTTATGTGATGAAGTCGGAGCATGATTTATTTATTGATTGTCTTTCTTATGGTGGCGGTCGGGGACGAGCGATGGTCTTTTCCTACCAATCTATCCCCCTAGGAGCATGCGCATAATACTTTGCTTTGATAACTTGTAGATTTTTGCAATAAGTATATGAGTTCTTTATGACTAATGTTGAGTCCATGGATTATACGCACAATTCTTCCTTCCACTATTGCTAGCCTCTCTAATACCGCGCACTTTTCGCTGGTATCATACACCCACCATATACCTTCCTCAGAACAGCCACCATACCTACCTATCATGGCATTTCCATAGCCATTCCGAGATATATTTCCATGCAACTTTCCACCGTTCTGTTTATTATGACACGCTCCATCATTGTCATATTGCTTTGTGTCGGTGTACTAAAGTAGGGGTACCTTAGTACCCCGAACTTGTGCACGGGCAGTAGTAGCGTCCCGCGGCATGGCTTGCCAGGGGAGCGACAAGGGTCTCCATGGCCCTTTCTGGGCCGGACGAAGGCCAAGTGATCGAGCCGAGAAGACCAAGCCCCGGCAAGAGGTGCTTGCCGGGCCAAGAAGGCGAGGTCCGGCAAGAGGAGCTTGACGGGCCAAGGCGACAAGGCCCCGGCAAGAGGAGCTTGCCGGGACGACTAAGCCAAAGCACCAAGGCCCCGGCGGGAGGAGCTCGCCGGGACGGCCAAACCAAGGCACCCCAAGAGAAGCCCGCCGCGGCGCGCCGCGCGCCCCGGCAAGGCCTGACGAGCGGCAAGCTCTCAGGTGCGGCAGGACAACCACTGCGGCAAGCCACTTGCCACGGCAGACCACCACCTCAGGCATGCGCTCCAGCTCACCTGCCCACGCGCCACTCTAGGGCTTCCCCAGAGGCACGTGGCGAGGCGCCGCACAACCTAGGGCGCGCGCGTGGCATGCGACGTTGGCGGAGTCACCCCCGTGGCAAGCGGAGTCGCCCCTAACGGTCCGCCTCGGCACTGTTCAGGCGATCCAGACGGGCATTTAATGCCTTTGTCCCCCGCCGTCAGAGTTAGGTGCGATAGCACTGTGCGGCCACTATTCGCACAGTTCCTTGCCATTTTTACCCTCACCTGCGTCGCTACCTGTGGGAAACCCCTTAGCATATAAAATGAGGCCCATGCGCACGTAGAGGAGAAAGGGGGGAGGCTAGAGAGATCGAACCCTAGGAGACCGGAAGAAGGACACCGAGTAGACCCTCGTCAACGTCCAGCTCCAACTTACAGTAGCTTCTTGCGCTCCAGAGCAAGAACTATAATCAACCAGACAAGCAGCAGTAGGGTTTTACGCATCCATGCGGCCCGAAGCTGGGTAAAATCGTTGTGTGTGTGTGTGTCGCCTCGATCTGCTCTTTGTGCAACCTCCGCCCCCCGCCGAACCGACAAGGGGCTCCTTCCCCATAGGTGCTCGTGGAGGCCGATATCCCCCGACATCTTTGGCGCGCCAGGTAGGGGGTGCGTCGAGGTTGTGCGAACCAGATTTGGCGACCACAGGCAAGCTCAGGTATGGCCAGGTACCTTTCCGCTCCAACCTGCGGAGCGGAGGCATTCCTCCTCACGGACTCGTGCACGGCCCTCCTCGAGTACCCACTCATGCAGAGTCCGGGCAAGAGCAGCTGCTCCTTGAGGAGGACCGCCTTCCGGCCGCTGAGCGAGTTTCTCGCCTCCAGCAAACTCTGCGCCGCTCCCGTAGCCGCAGAAGTTAGCGCCGGAAGTTGTGGGAAAGGCGACCTCGTTCTTCGGCGAGCCCAGGCCGCCAAGATCCAAACGAGTCGACGCCGACCGTGGGAGGGACCTTGCCAGCGCGGCAGTCGGAACCCGTTCCGTCGGCCATCCTCTCTGTCCAAATCTTGCCGCAGTTGCATGTAATCCTTGGTACAGAGACGGGCGCAGATCCCAAGCATAGCTTGTGTGCCCCGCACATCTTGTCAATTTCGCGCCTCTCCGCTTGGCGCATGCATTATTTGACACGATTGTGCAGCACTCGACTCCGGCAGGCGATGGCGGGCCTCGAAGCCCCGAGCCTTCGTTATTCCCTTACCTCGAGAAGGGGGGATGACAGGATAGGCTAGGCGTCGCCCGAGGAAGCTGCGCCTTGCCGGACTGCGAACGACAGAGAAGCTAAGTTGCCAAAGTTTGAGCAATTAAGCTCCTTTTTATCCTTAAGTTATCTTCCTCGAACGGCCGAGCTTCGTATGGGAAACCTGTGCGCGGAGGGGCCGGCTCGTGGCTGGTTGCGCCCTTATTTCGTTTCGAGTCCGCTCAACGACTTAAGTGTGCTACATCCCGAGTGGCGTCCTACTTTGTTTCGAGCTTGCTCGGCAGCTTGAGCGTGCCGCGACTGCAGTCGCCGCGCTTACCTCGCCCTGAGCCTGCTCAACATTGTAAGTGAGTTGCGCCAGCCGCGGCAAGGTTTCTTGCCGGTGGAGGCTCCGCCAGCTGGTTGCTGATGTCCCGCACTCGGCACCCGTGGCAAGGCGGAGGCTTGCGCCGACAAGTTCCCGGGAGCGTAGGGCGTGAACGTACGAAGCACAAAGTCGAACAAGGGAGATAACAGCGCAATGAATTGCCTAAGATAAAAGTTATATTTCGAAATGACTTGCCGCTGTTCTAATCAGTTGTTTCTATGGCATGCTCAGCAGCGACAAGGGAAGAAAAGAAAGAGGTGGGCGGCCTAATCCGCGCGGTCGCCCTCGACCCTCCTGATCCCGGCCACCCTTTCCACAATGGGGGTGACGAGGGCCCTGATCTCCGTCAGGTCGGCGTCTTCCGGCAGGTGCCTGAGGACGTTGGTAAGCCTGATGGTGGGGTTGCGGAAGACGATCTTCACCAGCACCCTCTCGAGGGCCCCGGAGACAGCTTCCCGCGTCTCCTCGGCCAACTGCTCCGGGATCTTTTCCCAGAGATGCTGGAGCACCCCCACCAAGCCGTTGAAGAAGGAAGTGAGCTTGGCGCTCGGCGGGATGTTCTCGCCGGAAGGGTACCCGGTCGGGTACAGCTTCTGGGCGATGGCGGGAAGAACTCGCGTGCGCGGATGCGCTCGCGTTGCCGTCGACCAGAAGAGGCGGTACTCGTTCTTCAGCCTCAGCGCATTGAGCTGAGGGGGGAACGTCGCCGTCTCCTTCCGAAGCGCTTCCAGCCGCAGCGCCTCGGCCGACTTCACGGCCTTCCCCTTAGCCTTGTCGCTCTTCGAGGCCATGGCAGAAACGGGAAGGGGGAGTTGTCGGCGTGGGCGGCGCCGGGGGCTGCGAAGGAGAATTGCTGCTTTCTCTAGTAAGGAGGAAGCGGCGGAGATTTTCGAGGAACAGCAACCGGCGGAATGGCGAGCTGCCCCTGTTCCCCTCCGCTTATAAAGGGGGGAAGGAGTGGGGGCGGACGTTCCGCCTTTCCAAATGAAGAGGTCGTGCCCGACGTGACGCGTGCCTGCGGGCCTCAAGCCCCGCGCGCGCCACCCACGTCACGCACGTCTCGCACGCCTCGCCCCCCCACGACGCCGCGGTAAGCGCGCGCCACTGGGGGAGGGTGCGACGAGCACGGAGTTAAGGAGCAGCGCAACCCAGGCCACGCGTGCCCGTGCACTGTTAGGGCCTGGCCCAACAACGCTCGGCACCGTGTATGGCCCAGACCCGGGGGCTCCTGTCGTTGTACTAAAGTAGGGGTACCTTAGTACCCCGAACTTGTGCACGGGCAGTAGTAGCGTCCCGCGGCAAGGCTTGCCAGGGGAGCGACAAGGGTCTCCACGACCCTTTCTGGGCCGGACGAAGGCCAAGTGATCGAGCCGAGAAGACCAAGCCCCGGCAAGAGGAGCTTGCTGGGCCAAGAAGGCGAGGTCCGGCAAGAGGAGCTTGCCGGGCCAAGGCGACAAGGCCCCGGCAAGAGGAGCTTGCCGGGACGACTAAGCCGAAGCACCAAGGCCCCGGCGGGAGGAGCTCGCCGGGACGGCCAAACCAAGGCACCCCAAGAGAAGCCCGCCGCAGCGCACCGCGCGCCCCGGCAAGGCCTGACAAGCGGCAAGCTCTCAGGTGCGGCAGGACAAGCACTGCGGCAAGCCACTTGCCGCGGCAGACCACCACCTCAGGCATGCGCTCCAGCTCACCTGCCCACGCGCCACTCTGGGGCTTCCCCAGAGGCACGTGGCGAGGCCCCGCGCAACCTGGGGCGCGCGTGTGGCATGCGACGTTGGCGGAGTCACCCCCGTGGCAAGCGGAGGCGCCCCTAACGGTCCGCCTCGGCACTGTTCAGGCGATCCAGACGGGCATTTAATGCCTTTGTCCCCCGCCGTCAGAGTTAGGTGCGATAGCACTGTGCGGCCACTATTCGCACAGTTCCTTGCCATTTTTACCCTCACCTGCGTCGCTACCTGTGGGAAACCCCTTAGCATATAAAAGGAGGCCCATGCGCACGTAGAGGAGAAAGGGGGGAGGCTAGAGAGATCGAACCCTAGGAGACCGGAAGAAGGACACCCAGTAGACCCTCGTCTACGTCCAGCTCCAACTTACTGTAGCTTCTTGCGCTCTAGAGCAAGAACTATAATCAACCAGACAAGCAGCAGTAGGGTTTTACGCATCCATGCGGCCCGAAGCTGGGTAAAATCGTTGTGCGTGTGTGTCGCCTCGATCTGCTCTTTGTGCAACCTCCGCCCCCCGCCGAACCGACAAGGGGCTCCGTCCCCATAGGTGCTCGTGGAGGCCGATATCCCCCTACACTTTGCATGATCATGTAGTTGACATCGTATTTGTGGCAAAGCCACCATTCATAATTCTTTCATACATGTCACTCTTGATTCATTGCATATCCCGGTACACCGTCGGAGGCATTCATATAGAGTCATATTTTGTTCTAAGTATCGAGTTGTAATTGTTGAGTTGTAAGAAAATAAAAGTGTGATGATCTTCATTTCTAGAGCATTGTCCCAAGTGAGGAAAAGGATGATGGAGACTATGATTCCCCCACAAGTTGGGATGAGATTCCGGACGAAAAAAAGAGGCCATAAAAAAGAAGAGAAAAGGCCCAAAAAAATGAGAGAAAAAGAGAGAAGGGAAAATGTTACTATCCTTTTACCACACTTGTGCTTCAAAGTAGCACCATGATCTTCATGATAGAGAGTCTCTCATCTTGTCACTTCCATATACTAGTGCGAATTTTTCATTATAGAACTTGGCTTGTATATTCCAATGATGGGCTTCCTCAAAATGCCTTAGGTCTTCGTGAGCAAGCGAGTTGGATGCACACCCACTTAGTTTCTTTTGTTGAGCTTTCATACACTTATAGCTCTAGTGCATCCGTTGCATGACAATCCCTAATCACTCACATTGATATCTATTGATGGGCATCTCCATAGCCCATTGATACGCCTAGTTGATGTGAGACTATCTTCTCCCTTTTTTGTCTTCTCCACAACCACCATTCTATCCCACATATAGTGCTATGTCCATGGCTCACGCTCATGTATTGCGTGAAGATTGAAAAAGTATGAAAATGTCAAAAGTATGAAACATTTTCTTGGCTTGTCATCGGGGTTGTGCATGATTTAAATACTTTGTGTGGTGAAGATAGAGCATAACCAGACTATATGATTTTGTAGGGATAACTTTCTTTGGCCATGTTATTTTGAGAAGACATGATTGCTTTGTTAGTATGCTTGAAGTATTATTATTTTTATGTCAATATTAAACTTTTGTCTTGACCCTTTCGGATCTGAATATTCATACCACAATTAAGAAGAATTACATTGAAATTATGCCAAGTAACACTCCGCACCAAAAATTCTATTTTTATCATTTACCTACTCGAGGACGAGCAGTAATTAAGCTTGGGAATGCCTGATACGTATCCAACGTATCTATAATTTTTTATTGCTCCATGCTATATTATCTACTATTTTGGACATCATTGGGCTTTATTATTCACTTTTATATTATTTTTGGGACTAACCTATTAACCGGAGGCCCAGCCCAGAATTGCTATTTTTTTGCCTATTTCAGAGTTTTACAGAAAAGGAATATCAAACGGAGTCCAAACGGAATGAAACCTTCGGGAACGTGATTTTTAGGAAGATTATGATCCAGGAGACTTGGACCCTACGTCAAGAAACAAAGGAGGAGGCCACGAGGTAGGGGGCGCGCCCTCCACCCTCGTGGGCCCCCTGTTGCTCCATCAACGTACTCCTTCCTCCTATATATACCTATGTACCCCCAAACGATCAGATACAGAGCCAAAAACCTAATTCCACCGCCGCAACCTTCTGTACCCACGAGATCCCATCTTGGGGCCTGTTCCGGAGCTCCGCCGGAGGGGGCATCCATCACGGAGGGCTTCTACATCAACACCATATCCTCTCCGATGAGGTGTGAGTAGTTTACCTCAGACCTTCGGGTCCATAGTTATTAGCTAGATGGCTTCTTCTCTCTTTTTGGATCTCAATACAATGTTCTCCCCCTCTCTCGTGGAGATCTATTCGATGTAATCTTCTTTTTGCGGTGTGTTTGTTGAGACCGATGAATTGTGGGTTTTTGATCAAGATTATCTATGAACAATATTGGAATCTTCTCTGAATTCTTTTATGTATGATTGGTCATCTTTGCAAGTCTCTTCGAATTATCAGTTTGGTTTGGCCTACTAGATTGATCTTTCTTGCAATGGGAGAAGTGCTTAGCTTTGAGTTCAATCTTGCGGTGTCCTTTCCCAGCGACAGTAGGGGCAGCAAGGCACATATTGTATTGTTGCCATCAAGGAGAACATGTCAGAAACCCGATCCTAAGTCACACCGATCTAGCATGTAACACATCATATCACTTTGCGGCCTCACGCACGGTATTCCCACGGGTGCCACCTTACCTGGCCCGGGACCATTTGCGCCTTTTGGCTCACGTATATGATAATGTCGCTAGCATCCATTTGACAAAGAACCCGGGCCGACATGGCTAGTCGTGAACCCAAAGCGGCACTAACCCATGGGGACAGGCATACATGAATCAACTTCGAGCATGTCGCTCAACAGTGTGTGAATCCGGGCTGTAGCACTGGGCTAACAGGACTCTGGTAACCCGGGCTGTAGCAGGCTAGGCAGGACTCCGGATGTCACCGCGTGACATTTCCCCGAAGGGATAGACACAGGAACGAAGTGAAACACATGCCGGCCAGTCAAGTGTCCTGAGCAGTAGTGCTGGGTTAGCAGGACTCCAGTGAACCGGGATGTAGCAGACTACTATGGCTCAAGGAAGCACTAGACTACATTTCCCCATAAGAGAGGCTGCCAAGGATAAACAACTAGATTGTCGGATCCCACACATACCAAGCATTCCAATCATACACACAATATGCTCGATATGTGTAAATACAACATGGCATCACAACAAGACTCTACGACTCAAGTATTTATTCATTAGGCTCCGAGGAGCGAGATATCACAAACATGGGTCTCATGACCCAACATTCAGAGCATACAAGTCAAAGCACATGCGGAAGCTTAACATGTCTGAGTACAGACATCTACAAATGAAAAAGGCTGAGAAGCCTGACTATCTACCAGATCCTGCCGAGGGCACAAGATCGTAGCTGAGGTATCAAGCTAAACGTCGAAGTCCACGCGGAATTACTAGCGAGACTGACGTCTCTCTGCAAAAACATAAAATAGGCAAACATGAGTACAAATGTACCCAGCAAGACTTACATCAGCACTATCTACATATGCATCGGTATCAATAAAGGGGTGGTGGAGTTTGACTGCAGCAAGCCAGCTTTGACTCGGTGGCTATCCTAAACTACGACTACAAGTAACTCTTTTGAGGTGGCGCACACGATTCCACATAGTCACCATGTCAATACACCACTATGGATCCGCTCCCGTCTCCCTATGAGAACGCCATCCATAGCACTCACGCTTATCTTGCGCATTTTAGAGTATCCACTTTCACTTGTCTATGAACTATGCAAGGGGTCCAAGTTTCCATATCCGATGAATCCGGCTATTCGAATAGATAATGATAACCCTGCAGGGGTGTACTTCTTCACACACGCTCTCGCCACTTACCACCATGTACACGTCATGTACCTCGGCAACCTTAAGCGGAAGCCTGGCGAGGGAGTCGGCCACGACCTGACTAACCACACAAGTCTCTAGTCCAGGTTTATCGCCTGTTCAGGATCCATCCGCAAGGAGATCCGGCCGGGGTGTCGCTCACGGCCCCAAACGATGTGTGCAGGGTTCCCAAGCCCACCTCGACGGGTGGATCTACGCTTGGTACACCGTGCCACGGCGCCTAGTCTGTCCCAAGCCCACCTGTACCGGGTGCCACTTGGTAGACTACTAACACTACCTACAAACACCAGAAACTAGTTGCAGCTCCTGGACAGAGATCAAGTTGATTAATAAGTCGAGAGAGCTTGGAGCGCCCGGAGCCCAATGTGTGGTAGAAACTGTTCATGGATCACAAACACAGAACTCAGTTCCTGAGGACGGCTGCAATGAGACAACCCACCATGTACTCCTACATGGCCTCTCACCGCTACCTTTACCAAATCGTGTTCACACACTTAGCTCTCAACAGTAGGACATGTTCACCACATTCCAATTCATTCCCGATGAATCAGACCCGACTCAACTCTAAGCAATAGCAGGCATGACAAACAAGCATGAATGAGTAGGCACATCAGGGCTCAAACAACTCCTACTCATGCTAGTGGGTTTCATCTATTTACTGTGGCAATGACAGGTCATGCAGAGGAAAGGGGTTCAACTATCGCAACATGTAGCAGTTGAATCGTTGTTGTCCTAATGCAGTAAAAGAGAGAAGGAGCGAGAGAGTGGGATTGTATCGGAATGAACAAGGGGGTTTTGCTTGCCTGGCACTTCTGAAGATAATATAGTTCTTCATCGGTGTCATCGGACTCATCTTTGGAACCACGTCTATCGAGAGGGTACAAATACCGGCAACAAAGAGGAACACAATCAATGCAATGCAACAATTATGATGCATGATCATGACATGGCAATATGTTGTGGTTTGAGCTAATGCAACTAAAAGCCAGATTAAATGAAGTTGGTTTGAACCAAGGGTTCAAATTCAAACTCCATATGTGCTTATTTAAATGCCAATTAAGCAAATTGCCATATACAGCAACCTTAGGTTGTTCAAACATGCATGAAAATGGTACATATGGATAGATTGGATTTTTTGATCATTTTTCATATATAAATTATTTCATTTGGAGTTATGGTTGAATTTCTATGGATTTTAGAAGTTTGGGCATTTTATGGAATTTCCTGAATATAAATAAAACTAGAAAATACTTTATTGCGTCAGCATTGCGTCACTGTGACGTCAGCAAGTCAACTGCGGCTGACCAAGTAAAACCTGACCAGTGGGGTCCACGTGTCACTATCTAGTCTAATTAATAGAGTTTGTTAACGCTAAACTAATCCTAAACCTTGGTAACTAGCAGGGGCCGGCCCCACATGTCAACGACCCAGTGGAGGGTCAAACAGGGGTCAAACCCGGGTCAACTCGCCGGAGTTGACCCGCGGTTCATCGCCGGTGGAGCCAGAGCGGAGGGCGTCGGGTTCGCTCTCCCGGTGCCCAAACGAGCGGTGAAGGGCACCCGCGGGGAGCTGGAACTCTCCCGCATCCACTCGTGGCAGCGGCTGGAGCTGAGGTGGTCGGAGCTCGCCGGAATGGAGCTCACGGCGGTGGCCGGAGTTCGGACCTTGGCGAAATGGCGTTGTGGAGTGCGGGTGAGCAAAGTGAAGCATTGGGCAGCCTCCTGGGGTCACCAGGAGCTCGGTGCGGTGCACGGGCGCGACCCGTTTGAGCTCAAGCCATGGCTGCGACAAGACGGGCGGCGGCCGGAGCTTGGCTAGCACGGTCTAGGTGCTAGGCTGTCGGAACGACAACGAGAAAGGAGGGGAAAGAACCGCGGGCTCACAGAGAGGGGGATGGTGCAGACAGCAGGGTCGGGGAAGCGTTGGTTACCGTGAATTCGACGGCGGCGACCCACGGCGCCCGAGGCCAAAGACGACGATGGTGGCGATGAAGTAGGGCCTCCGGCGTCGTGTTGCTCGGTGGAGAGGACGAGGAAGACACGGCGGTGCTTCTGGGCTCAGCGGTAGGGCGAGGGGAGCTCGGTGGACGTGGCGGGAGTGGACGGCGGCGACGGGGTCGCGCGGGAAGAGAGCAGAGAGGGGAGGGGCGAGAGCTGCGAGGAGGGGAGAAGTGCAGAGGGTCGAGGGGAGTGTGTGGCAGTGCCAGGGGGGCCAGGGTGAAGCGGCAAGCAGGAGGTGGCCGTCGGTGGCCGTGCGCGCGGCAGCCACGCGCCCATCCTCCTGGCAAAGGAGGAAGACGACAAGGGAGGGGGGCCAGGTGGGCTGGGCCAGCCACTTGGGCCGCCAGGTGGGCTGCAGAGGTAAGTCCATGTAACTCTCTCTCTCTCTCTGTTTCTGTCTTTTTGTTCTGTTTGTTTTTATTTTATCTTTGCCACTGCTTTTAAAATTCAAAACAGTGTCAATTATCCTCTAATAATTTCATGTTGCAAAATGGACTTTTCCCAATGCACATAAAATATATCAGAGGTATTTGGAGATATATCCTATATATATTTTGGTATACTTCCAAATTCAAATAGGATAGTGATTTAAATTCAGTGCCCAAAATATTCCACGAAAATGTTCCCTATTTTTGGTTTGGTCTCAAAGCCTTGCCAAAATTAACAAACATTTATGAAGGCATTTTGGAAACAATGAATGCAATTTAAAGGGTTCTTGCCCTTCTTTTAAATTGATTTCTAAGGCTTCACTTTCCTCATTTCAAGTTTTTGTTTGAAATTAACAGGATGCATGATGCTCACTTATGCAACTATCTCCAAACAATTCTAGGGCTGTGATAACTCACCCCCACTAAACAAGAATCTCGTCTCGAGATTCAAGACGTGAGGTAAGAAGACAGGGGGGCACAAAGCTAACACCATCTTCTCGATCCAATTGCTCTTCTCGAAGATGTTGAATCATTGCATCATACTGATCTTGACATCTTTCCTTTCAAGATCTTCACCCAACACAACAAGGGAAAGGGAGGGAAGCTCTACAGGGTTCGACCTTCACGAAGATCAAGTAAATCATGATCAACCCACGGAATGAGATGTTGAACATCTCTTGAGATGAGAGGCAAAACACACCTTAAAAGGACGGAAGAAACAATTGACGAGGGTTCACTAGGTAGGCAACAATTCCACACCTAAGAGGGTGGTGAACGGTTGTCAACGTAGCGAGGAGTTGAGTTGCCATGATACCATAACGGGGCTCCTCAGGGAAGGTAACTCGTAGAATCATTCCTTAAGTGGCAAAAAGAATTACTTTTGATTCAGAGATCATTGAAACTCTTTATACCAGCCTAAGGCAATTTACGAGCAATCGTTTGACGGAGTTCGGGAGAACGCCAACTCGGTCTAGAATGGATGATGAGAA
Source organism: Aegilops umbellulata (assembly GCA_032464435.1). Lineage (NCBI taxonomy): Eukaryota > Viridiplantae > Streptophyta > Magnoliopsida > Poales > Poaceae > Aegilops > Aegilops umbellulata. Next base: position 308,136,438 of record CP136056.1, on the reverse strand, counting down.
CTACCTTGTTGAAGACAATGCAAGGGATGATTCTGCTTGCGCGTGCTCTGAAGAACTTGAGCATTTCCATATTCATCAAGGTTCTACCAACATCCGTGTCGAGGATCCTGGCATCACATCTAACTACCATTATGAATAGTGATGGACAATGCGGATACAAAGGAAGATAACACCTTCTCAGACTTCCCCTTAGCGAGGCTAAGGAAACAGAAACTGGATGATCGACCGAGAGACATTTAGCACTCCGCTTCTAATGTTCTCCTTGATGTGCTAGCGTAATCCATTCATAGATATGGTTTGATATCTAGAACATCAAGTAAAAGGTCGGACTTCGGGAACACAAAAATCCATAAGGAACAACTATTGGAATAAATTCTACGATATCCTTATGGGGAGGTGGCCAACTTTCTCAATCAAGATACTACAATAATAAGTCTTCCGGTTGGGTGTGTTGGCCACAACATCCACTTTACCGGGTTACAGGGAGACCAATATTATAGTTCTTGAGGAACGTTCCAACCGTCATATCTGCCTGAGATTCAGATCTGGCTGGTGTCAGAATAATCCAGACTCATCAAGTCTAGAAAGAAAAAAGAGAGTTTGCAACACAATTTGATGAGATGACGTTGCGAGATTCTCAGGAAATGAACTACGATGGCAAGCTCCAAAACATGAGCTAGTTCTGCTAAACACATGTGAACACGCTGTCCTAGACAAGCATGACCGCATAGTAGTCTTACAATGAAACACTGCCGAGTTCAGGTTGGGAACCATCATCGAGGATAATGAAGTCCTAACATAAGTCATGATTCTTAAGAAGAAGCTTCTTCTCCTTGAACAAATCAATCAGTGGCTTGGTGTGCTAGGAATACATACGGAATGGAGGTAATTAATCTACCAAACCATAGAATACTTCACACGTATTCATGACTGATTTGGAATGATTCCAAGAGAAACAGAACAAACCTTTCTCAAATTCACGGCGGCAACTTTCACCAAATGCACGTGAATCAGAGGTAGTCACTTCTTTCATCCAAACATATACTTCATGAACGGGCATGAAGAAAATGCTTACACAAGTTTCCAACACTAGCTGGATGTTCAATACAAATCATGGAGGAGACAAAATGATGCTAATGGGCTCAATAGCAACTCATCAGAATTTCCATATCACTGGACTTCCACCATCATGTGAACACAGTGATAGCATTGGTCAGACCCAAAAGATATAATTGTGTATGCTCGAGGGATCAACCACGAGTAAGACAACATTACGAACATCGTTGGTTCTGATTTGACTTGACGATAGCCCATACTCAAGTCAAAGTTTTGACAAGACAATAGATCCAACAACTGATCACGAGGACCGATCGGTGAAGATATCATCTTTCTTCAACACACACACAAACACAAAGATATCCCTTCAGAAAGAACCAAATTCGGCAAAGCTTTTTATCTTCCAACTCTCCAAGTTGTTGTTTAGCTTAACCAACTAGTTTAGGGGTATCCAACACAGATTCTTGGAGAAAGGGTGGTTTAGAGGAAAACCAACATGATCACGAACTCAACATAGCGGTCAGGTGACAACATGGTAATACTTCCGAGAAGATATTCAGAACATCACGAACCACCGATATGTTACTAAGCTCGAGAACAATCTTGCTTTTCAGGGCAAGACGATATGATCAAATAAGCAAGGATAGACACAATCCCAACTCTTGATTGAAGAGTGCACCAGGAAAATTGACTAGGTAGCACGATCAATCTTAGAATGATGATTCAGCAACCAACATGCTAAGAATGAGAATATTGTCCATTTACTACCAAGCAACTAGTTGCTAGGAGTATTGATTTCGCACATCACAATTCACTTGTCGGCATTCCGGTTACAATAACATGGAGACCGAAGAATGAACGATGATGGCGAGAAGTATCACTGCACCAAGAATTCATAGGATGGTGTGCAATTCCTATGACTTTCTTGACGTAAAGAGGGTAATACTCTAGGGTAGAACTGAACAAAAGCTGGATTGGCATTTTGATCTGCGGAATGCAACTGCTTTGACCCAATCCTAGAAATGGACAAGGTACTGGAGTTTGTTTCTCCTAGTCATTCCGGAATAGAATGGCTTGACGGACCACAAGAATAATAGGCGTCGATAACATGAATGCACAACTATTCTTGACCAACAATTGATACAAGAGGGTCAGAATACAACTAAAAAGGGACAACTCAGAGGAACATATAATTTCTTTAAGTTGTAGATGCATCAGTTAGCATGTTGAATAAATTCAACATGTTTCTTCTGGATAACCCATGCAGAAAGGTAGGACTCGCAGGTTCACAATATAGGATCGAGAACTCATCAAGAGCACTCCTATTGTGATCTTTTGGTTCAAAGAACTTCTGCCACATAGATCCATGGTATTTGGAAGAATGATATACCACAGACCTCGAGGACTATCACAAGGTTACTAATATCCTAAAGGAACTAGCAAACAATATCAACATGAAGTAAGTAGGGTGAATCTTGGGTTCAAGAACCCAGGAATAGAATACCTACCAACTAAATGGCATCACGGGATGCTTTCAAGAATGATGGCCAGAATCATCACACTGGGAACACAACCATGGCCAGATTACTAGGTGATCCTCTACGAAACCTAGGGTCTTAATAATAGCTCCGACATATATACCGAGGCAATGGAATACCTCAACAGACCGATTAGTGTGCTTAATCTGGGCCAAAAGGATATTGAAAACTAGGAGGAAGGATTTGCAAATGCATCTGACTATCTAGAAACCTGGGATGACTCGGACAACATAACGGCTGTAAATGCTCAAAAGATTTGAGACATCCTGCAAAATTGGTGGCATAACCACTCAACATCTCAATATCAAGGTTTCGAGACCAACTATCAAGATACATAGGTAGTAGAAACTGAACTTGGGCTTGAATCCAACAATCTATAAGTCTCCGGCATAGTAACTCGTCATCCTGATAGATAGATGAGAAAGCCTAATTCTTAATCCCCGTAGAAAGGAAGAGGATGACTCAGATCAGAGGGCATGAGGTATAAGGAGTAAAAAGATCCTTACGTTCCATCCCACAATCAATTCCCTTATATAACTAAAGCATTTCTAGACACAACTTCGACCAGTTTGGCTTGGTAATCCTACAGGCAGTCAGGCTCTGATACCAACGCTGTCAGGACCCCGATCCTAAGTCACACCGATCTAGCATGTAACACATCATATCACTTTGCGGCCTCACGCACGGTATTCCCATGGGTGCCACCTTACCTGGCCCGGGACCGTTTGCGCCTTTTGGCTCACGTATATGATAATGTCGCTAGCATCCATATGACAAAGAACCCGGGCCGACATGGCTAGTCGTGAACCCAAAGAGGCACTAACCCATGGGGACAGGCATACATGAATCAACTTCGAGCATGTCGGTCAACAGCGTGTGAATCCGGGCTGTAGCACTGGGCTAACAGGACTCCGGTAACCCGGGCTGTAGCAGGCTAGGCAGGACTCCGGATGTCACCACGTGACATTTCCCCGAAGGGACAGACACACGAACGAAGTGAAACACATGCCGGCCAGTCAAGTGTCCTGAGCAGTAGTGCTGGGCTAGCAGGACTCTGGTGAACCGGGATTTAGCGGACTACTATGGCTCAAGGAAGCACTAGACTACATTTCCCCATAAGAGAGGCTGCCAAGGATAAACAACTAGATTGTCGGATCCCACACATACCAAGCATTCCAATCATACACACAATATGCTCGATATGTGTAAATACAACATGGCATCACAACAAGACTCTATGACTTAAGTATTTATTCATTAGGCTCCGAGGAGCGAGATATCACAAACATGGGTCTCATGACCCAACATTCAGAGCATACAAGTCAAAGCACATGCGGAAGCTTAACATGTCTGAGTACAGACATCTACAAATGAAAAAGGCTTAGAAGCCTGACTATCTACCAGATCCTACCGAGGGCACAAGAACGTAGCTGAGGTATCAAGCTAAACGTCGAAGTCCATGCGGAATTACTAGCAAGACTGACATCTCTCTGCAAAAACATAAAATAGGCAAACGTAAGTACAAATGTACCCAACAAGACTTACATCAGCACTATCTACATATGCATCGGTATCAATAAAGGGGTGGTGGAGTTTGACTGCAGCAAGCCAGCTTTGACTCGGTGGCTATCCTAAACTACGACTGCAAGTAACTCTTTTGAGGTGGTGCACAGGAGTCCACATAGTCACCATGTCAATACACCACTATGGATCCGCTCCCGTCTCCCTACGAGAACACCATCCATAGCACTCACGCTTATCTTGCGCATTTTAGAGTATCCACTTTCACTTGTCTATGAACTATGCAAGGGGTCCAAGTTTCCATATCCGAGGAATCCGGCTATTCGAATAGATAATGATAACCCTGCAGGGGTGTACTTCTTCACACACGCTCTCGCCACTTACCACCATGTACACGTCATGTACCTCGGCAACCTTAAGCGGAAGCCTGGCGAGGGAGTCGGCCACGACCTGACTAACCACACAACTCTCTAGTCCAGGTTTATCGCCTGTTCAGGTTCCATCCGCAAGGAGATCTGGCCGGGGTGTCGCTCACGGCCCCAAACGATGTGTGCAGGGTTCCCAAGCCCACCTCGACGGGTGGATCTACGCTTGGTACACCGTGCCACGGCGCCTAGTCTGTCCCAAGCCCACCTGTACCGGGTGCCACTTGGTAGACTACTAACACTACCTACAAACACCAGAAACTAGTTGCAACTCCTAGACAAAGATCAAGTTGATTAATAAGTCGTGAGAGCTTGGAGCGCCCGGAGCCCAATGTGTGCTAGTAACTGTTCATGGATCACAAACATAGAACTCAGTTCCTGAGGACGGCTGCAATGAGACAACCCACCATGTACTCCTACATGGCCTCTCACCGCTACCTTTACCAAATCATGTTCACACACTTAGCTCTCAATAGTAGGACATGTTCACCACATTCCAATTCATTCCCGATGAATCAGACCCGACTCAACTCTAAGCAATAGCAGGCATGACAAACAAGCATGAATGAGTAGGCACATCAGGGCTCAAACAACTCCTACTCATGCCAGTGAGTTTCATCTATTTACTGTGGCAATGACAGGTCATGCAGAGGAAAGGGGTTCAACTACCGCAGCATGTAACAGTTGAATCGTTGTTGTCCTAATGCAGTAAAAGAGAGAAGGAGCGAGAGAGTGGGATTGTATCGGAATGAACAAGGGGGTTTTGCTTGCCTGGCACTTCTGAAGATAATATAGTTCTTCATCGGTGTCATCGGACTCATCGTCGGAACCACGTCTATCGAGAGGGAACAAATACCGGCAACAAAGAGGAACACAACCAATGCAATGCAATAATTATGATGCATGATCATGACATGGCAATATGTTGTGGTTTGAGTTAATGCAACTAGAAACCAGATTAAATGAAGTTGGTTTGAACCAAGGGTTCAAATTCAAACTCCATATGTGCTTATTTAAATGCCAATTAAGCAAATTGCCATATACAGCAACCTTAGGTTGTTCAAACATGCATGAAAATGATACATATGGATAGATTGGATTTTTTGATCATTTTTCATATATAAATTATTTCATTTGGAGTTATGGTTGAATTTCTATGGATTTTAGAAGTTTGGGCATTTTATGGAATTTCCTGAATATAAATAAAACTGGAAAATACTTTATTGCGTCAGTATTGCGTCATTGTGATGTCAGCAAGTCAACTACGGCTGACCAAGTAAAACCTGACCAGTGGGGTCCACGTGTCACTATCTAGTCTAATTAACAGAGTTTGTTAACGCTAAACTAATCCTAAACCTTGGTAATTAGCAGGGGCCGGCCCCACATATCAACGACCCAGGGGAGGGTCAAACAGGGGTCAAACCCGGGTCAACTCGCCGGAGTTGACCCGCGATTCATCGACGGCGGAGCCAGAGACGGCGGAGGGCGTCGGATTGGCTCACCCGGTGCCCAAACGAGCGGCGGAGGGCACCCGCGGGGAGGTGGAACTCTCTCGCATCCACTCGTGGCAGCGGCTGGAGCTGAGGTGGTCGTCGCTCGCCGGAATGGAGCTCGCGGCGGTGGCCAGAGTTCAGACCTCGGCGAAATGGCGTTGTGGAGCGCGGGTGAGCAAAGTGAAGTGCTGGGCAGCCTCCTGGGGTCACCAGGAGCTCAGTGCGGTGCACGGGCGCGACCCGTTCGAGCTCAAGCCACGGCGGCGACAAGACGGGCGGCGGCCGGAGCTCGGATAGCACAGTCTAGGTGCTAGGATGTCGGAACGACAACGAGAAAGGAGGGGAAAGAACCGCGGGCTCACAGAGAGGGGGATGGTGCAGACAGTAGGTTCAGGGAAGCGTTGGTTGCCGCGAATTCAACGGCGGCGATCCACGGCGCCCGAGGCCGAAGACGACGATGGTGGCGGTGAAGCAGGGCCTCCGGCGTCGTGTAGTTTGGTGGAGAGGACGAGGAAGACATGGCGGTGCTTCTGGGCTCAGCGGCAGGGCGAGGGGAGCTCGGTGGACGCGGCGGCAGTGGACGGCGGCGACGGGGTCGCTCGGGAAGAGAGCAGAGAGGGGAGGGGCGAGAGCTGCGAGGAGGGGAGAAGTGCAGAGGGTCGAGGGGAGTGCGTGGCAGCGCCAGGGAGGGCCAGGGCGAAGCGGCAAGCAGGAGGTGGCCGTCGGTGGCCGTGCGTGCGGCGGCCACGCGCCCATCCTCCTGGAAAAGGAGGAAGACGACAGGGGAGGGGGCCAGGTGGGCTGGGCCAGCCACTTGGGCCGCCAGGTGGGGTCCAGAGGTAAGTCCAGGTAACTCTCTCTCTCTCTCTCTCTCTCTCTCTGTTTATGTCTTTTTGTTCTGTTTGTTTTTATTTTATCATTGCCACTGCTTTTAAAATTCAAAACAGTTTCAAAAACAGTGTCAATTATCCTCTAATAATTTCATGTTGCAAAATGGACTTTTCCAAATGCACATAAAATATATCAGAGGTATTTGGAGATATATCCTATATATATTTGGGTATATTTCCAAATTCAAATAGGATAGTGATTTAAATTCAGTGCCCAAAATATTCCACGAAAATGTTCCCTATTTTTGGTTTGGTCTCAAAGCCTTGCCAAAATTAACAAACATTTATGAAGGCATTTTGGAAACAATGAATGCAATTTAAAGGGTTCTTGCCCTTCTTTTAAATTGATTTCTGAGGCTTCACTTTCCTCATTTCAAGTTTTTTTTGAAATTAACAGGATGCATGATGCTCACTGATGCAGCTATCTCCAAACAATTCTAGGGCTGTGACATAACAAGATGGGGTTTTTATCATATTGCAAGAATTTATCCCTCTACATCATGTCATCTTGCTTAAGGTGTTACTCTGTTTTCATGAACTTAATACTCTAGATGCATGCTGGATAGCGGTCGATGAGTGGAGTAATAGTAGTAGATGCAGGCAGGAGTCGGTCTACTTGTCTCGGACGTGATGCCTATATACATGATCATACCTAGATATTCTCATAACTATGCTCAATTCTGTCAATTGCTCAACAGTAATTCGTTCACCCACCGTAAAATACTTATGCTCTTGAGAGAAGCCAGTAGTGAAACCTATGGCCCACGGATCTATCTTCATCATGTTAATCTTCCAACACTTAGTTATTTCCTTTGCTTTTTAGTTTGCATCTTTATCATAAAAATACCAAAAATATTATCATATCATATCTATCAGATCTCACTCTCGTAAGTGAGCGTGAAGGGATTGACAACCCCTTATGGCGTTGGTTGCGAGGAGTTATTTGTTTTGTGTAGGTACGAGGGACTCGCGCGTAGCCTCCTACTGGATTGATACCTTGGTTCTCAAAAACTGAGGGAAATACTTACGCTACTTTGCTGCATCACCCTTTCCTCTTCAAGGGAAAACCAACGCAGTGCTCAAGAGGTAGCATTACCTAGCATTGCAATACCGTTTAGGCTCGCTTTTATTACTTGTTACCTTGCTGTTTTTATATTTTCATATTACAAATACCCATATCTACCATCCATATTGCACTTGTATCACCATCTCTTCGCCGAACTAGTGCACCTATACAATTTACCATTGTATTGGGTGTGTTGGGGACACAAGAGACTCTTTGTTATTTGGTTGCAGGGTTGTTTGAGAGACCATCTTCAACCTATGCCTCCCACGGATTGATAAACCTTAGGTCACCCACTTGAGGGAAATTTTCTACTGTCCTACAAACCTCTGCACTTGGAGGCCCAACAACGTCTACAATAAGAAGGTTGTGTAGTAGACATCAAGCTCTTTTCTGGCGCCGTTGCCGGGGAGGTGAGTGCTTGAAGGTATATCTTCAGATGTTGCAATTGAATCTTTCAGTTTCTTGTTTTATCACTAGTTTATTTTATAAAAGAAAACTACAAAAAAATGGAATTGAGTTTGCCTCATACGCTTCATCTTTTTAATATCTTTCGTGAGAATGGTGGAAAGGAAAATTGTGCTCAAGTGCTAGAAGAAGAAGTCTATAAAATGTTTGGCACTAAATCTTTGAATGATGAGCATTATTGTAATGGTGTTAGTATAAACTCTTTGAATATCCATGGTACTAATGATGATTGCACTAGTCATGATGAAAATGTCTCTTATAATCATGTCAATTTTTGTGGAGTGCATAGAGTTTGCAAGTACACACCAAATAGGGAAAATAGGTTTTGCAAGAGGCATAAGTATTTGGAAACTAAATGGTTGCAAGAAAGGCTAGATGTTTGTGCTGAGAATTTAAACTTTCTTTGCCATCCTTGTGAACTTTGCAATGAATGTAATCACTTCAATACCCAATGCAAATTGTTTCATGATCGTATCGTGTCCAAAAATTGTGATGACTTGATTTCCCTTGCACATCATAATGAACTTAGTTTGCTTTTGTGTTATGAAGAAATGAAACGTATAACTAAGGATCTTCCAGAATTTGTGCTTGATAAAGTTCTTGATTTTGATCTAGAAGAAAGTTTATGTATTGTGTGGTGAATTGCATTGAAAATCCTTATATTGCCAATTACATAGAGACAAGAAAACAAATACAAGATGAAGAGAATACTAACGAAAGGGAAGAGACTTCCCAATATCCCCTTATTATTTCTTATGATGAATCAGGTAACGAGGAGGAGCCTTCTATTCAACCAATCTTATCAATAAGGAGCTCAAAAAAGAGGGTTAAACCCACACATGATGTTAAGAAGAAAAAGAAAAGAGGGAGAAGCAAAGGTGAAAAGGTATCCCTCCCTAATGATTTTGCTCCTATTACTCATTGTGATGATGATAATTACTATAATATTGGTGCTATCCATACTGTTAATGATGAGAGTGATTATGCTTATGATATGAAAAGACCCAAGCTTGGGGATGCTATGTTTGATGAGAATGACAAGTTTGAGAATATATTTGCTGAAATTAATGTTTGTCCCAAGCTTGGGGGTCCTATGTTTAATGAAGATGATGTTATTAGCCTCCCAAGTTTTGATATGAAAATTTGTTATGATAGCATGCCTCCTACTTATGATGATTATATTTATGAAAGTGGATTTGGAGAGGTCATGACTTTATTTAGTAATGATTCCACTATCTTGGAAGAGGTTTCAATTGATTATGATGAGAACAAAGTTGCTACTTACGATGATTATTGTGATGATACTTATGCTATAAAAGGTAGTGATGACTATATTTATAAAACTTGTCATGATTATGAGTACCCTTTTTTTGAACATTACTCTTCTAATGTGGAAACAATTTATAGTATCCAAGTCTCTTATGATACTCCCACTATTCCGAATGAGAATAAATTTGCTTATGTGGAGAGTAATAAAAATTCTATGCTTGTAGATCATGAAAATAATGCTTTATGTGATGGTTATATTGTTTAATTCATTCATGATGCTACTGAAAATTATTATGAGGGAGGAATATATGCTTGTAGGAATTGCAATAATATCAAGTTTCCTCTCTATGTGCTTAAAGTTTTGAAGTTATGCTTGTTTCACTACAGGAATCAGCTACTTTGCCGTCTGCCATGGCGGACGGCAAAGGCATGAACAGCGGACGGCAAAGGCCTTTGCCGTCAGCTGCGGACGGCAAAAGGCTCCGGCAATGTTGGCTACGGTAAACAGCTACTTTGCCGTCTGCCACTGATGGCAAAGTCTTTGCCGTCCGCCGCAGACGGCAAAGAGAGCAGGGCTGACGGCAAAGAGAGCGGACGGCAATAATTGCGCTGTCAGTCCGTTAAGTGGCTAACGGCAGCTCTTTGCCGTCTGCCGCTGATGGCAAAGTCTTTGCCGTCTGCCGCTGATGGCAAAGTCTTTGCCGTCTGCCACTGATGGCAAAGTCTTTGCCGTCTGCCACTGATGGCAAACTGGCCAAATGGGTCAGCCTCCCAGGAAGCACAGCTGCCTGCCACGTGGCCTCTTTGCCGTCCGCTGCTGACGGCAAAGAGCTCTTTGCCGTCTGCCACCGACGGCAAAGAGCTCTTTGCCGTCAGCAGCGGACGGCAAAGAGGCTGCATATTGGTTTTTTTTTCTGTTTTTTATTAAATCCCACAATTTGCACAGAAAATATATATGACATATAGATATATTTCACAGGCATTCATAAGCAAGTTCATGTATTTCACAGGCATTCATAAGCAAGTCCATAAGCAAGTTCCATCCGTACATATTACATAAGCAAGTTCCATCCATCATTTCATACATAAACAAGTTCCATCCATCATTTCATACATAAAGAAGTTCCATCCATACATAAACAAGCACTCCATAGCTAAGGTGACTAGAATGAGAAGACAAGAACAAGAAGAGTAGAACAAGCACTCCATCCAGCACATAATGAAATCTGCAAAATGGCAAAATAAGAAAGTTAGAAATGGATCTTTTTTAGCTCACTTAGGTGAAATGGATCGTTTTTGAGGCAACTAAGGTGAAATGGATCGTTTTTTAGCTCACTTAGGTCAAATGGATCGTTTTTGAGCTAACTTAGTTGAAATGGATCGTTTTTGAGCTAACTTAGTTGAAATGGATCGTTTTTTAGCTAACTTTGTTGAAATGGATCATTTTTGAGCTAATTTAGTTGAAATGGATCGTTTTTGAGCTAACTTAGGTGAAATGGATCATTTATGAGCTAATTTAGTTGAAATGGATCTTTTTGAGCTAACTTGGGTGAAATGGATCATTTAAGAGCTAATTTAGGTGAAATGGATCGTTTTTTAGGTAACCTAGGTGAAATGGATCGTTTATGAGCTAAATTAGTTGAAATGGATCGTTTATGAGATAACCTAGGTAAGATTGGTCATTTTGGAGTTAACCTAGTTGAAATGGGTCATTTTAGAGCTAACTTAGGTAAAATGGATCGTCTATGAGCTAACTAAGCTAATTATGCAATTTTTGACATAAGTAAGCTAAGTACAGATCGTTTTAGAGCTAACTTAGGTAAAATGGATGGTTTTGGAGGTCAGTAAGCTTATTAAGTCATTTTGGAGGAGAAGAAGCTAAGTCTAGGTCATTATGGTAAGCATTGGAGGAAATAAAGCTAAGTCTAGGTCTTTATGCATGTGTTAAGCAAAACACTAGATAAACTTACCAAGATCCAGGAGGTGTAGGAGCGTGGTGGCTCGTGTCGGTAGCTGGAGAAGGATCGTGCGATGCTTGTCTGGAGTTACGCTGCACCAAAGATCATTTCCAATGTCTTATTAGCATGATGACACTCAAATGTTAAAACTAGCAAGTAATGTCCTTTCAAATAAAACTCACCGTGGTCCCAGGAGCAATCACTGGCATCGGCGGAGCGGTCTGACCTGCCTTCTCGCACACAGACTGCACATTTGGTTTTGACGACTCAGTCATACTAGTTAGTAATGAGACAAACACTACATGAATGTTTTGGCTAATCTGCAGAAGAAACTTACCACAAGGAGCTCGTACATGGCCCTTGCCTGCATGTCATTCCGTGCCCTCTCCTCCTCCATCATCTTTGCCGTCCTCTCCTCCAACTCCCGCTGCCTCTCCGCCGCCTCCGCCAGAAGTTTCTCTGTTCTATCTCTCTCACTCTGTATAGCAGCCTGCAACACCACTCACATGACAATTTGTAATCATTGATGGAAGCGCACACAATGTAATGCAGAAAGATAACTGAGTAGGTATCACTAACCTTGATGGCGAGTTGCACTGGCCGTTCACGAGGCCTTATCTCAGGAGCGGAGCTCGACTGACGCGCCTTGATCTCCGGGAGAGTGCTAGGACAACGGATAAGTCCATCTCCAATGGCTATGGAGCCATGGGACCTCCCGCCACCAGATATCATCAACAGCTCTGGATCAATGGGACCCTGGCTCGGGTTAAAGTCCTCCCCTTTCCTCGCCTTCCCCTCATCTCTATATCTCACGAGCTTGTTGTGGGAGGAGATGTTGGTGAAGTTGTTTGCATCATCGAGGTCAGACAGAGAGAAAGCCTTGACTTTCTTGAAAGAGGCAGTGTGGGCCATGGCATACAGGTCGTACACCTCTGGCACCTTATCCGCCTTATTGTAGCGTGCCTGAAAGAGAGAAACAATGAAAATTAGTAATTAAAGGGCTCAAGCTAGCATGATGAATGAATTGCATGAATCATGAAGCAAACCACATACCCAGTTGCGCCCGAACTGATATAAGTTGGAGCTGCCTTGATGGTGTGGCACACCTTCCATTTGGGCACGTTTGTCCTTGGCCTCCTTGTGGAGGGCTAGCCATCGTTGTGAGCACCACTCATCGACCAACACCTCCCAACAATCCATCCGATCCGCACACCATCTCGGAGGCGCCTAAGTTAGCAAATAGAAACTTGAGCGCTTTGTCAGCATGCCTCCGTGCTGATGCCGACTCGAGGATGCCTTGGATCTGCCGCTTTGTCAGCATGTAATTCATCAAACTTTTTCCACGCAACACCATCCGATGTGTGTACCATCATCAGATTCCCATCTGCATCTAGTTCGGTTCTTTTGCCTGTTTTGTGCCATGTCATCTGTCTGGCCGTCTCTTCGACCATGAAAAGACGTTGAAGTCTTGGTATGATTGGCATATACCGAAGAACACTAACGGGGATTTTGGTCTGTGTCTTCTCACCCATACCGTTGTCTACCACAATATACCTGGAAGACTTGCAAATGGGACAATAGTTCAAGTCCGCATAGCCAAGCCTAAATAAGGCACATCCTTTCTCACAGGCATGTATCTTCTCATAGGGCATCTTCAGTGCACGGAGGATTTTGTCCGACTGGTACAGGTTTGCAGGCATTACATGGCCTTTGGGTAGAAAGCGTCCAAATACTGTCATAATTGCGTCATAGCATTCTCTGCCCAAGTTGAACTGAGCCTTCAGAGCCATTACTTGTGAGATGGCATCCAACTGACAAAGCTCAGTGTGCTCGTGTAGCGGACGTTTCGAAGACTCCAACATTTCATTGAAGGCCTTTGCAGATTCCTCCATCTCCTCGTCCGAATCCCGAGCATCATCATAGCCTTGCACCATGTTTTCCATCCCGGTACCATGCTCGTCAGTGCGACGACGATCCACCTCAGCTCGGTCACGTTGGGCAGACTCACCATGAAATGTCCACACCGTATAATCGGGCGTAAAACCACTCTTCTGCAGGTGTTTGCCCATTTCAGCCTCTGTCTTCTTTTCCCAATTGCCGCACCGGAAACAGGGGCACCAGGTTTTCTTTTGGCCATTTGCAAATGCGGCTTGCACAAACCCCTTAGTTTTTGTGAACCATTCAGCGCTCCATTTGTTCTGACCAGTGTGACCGGTATACATCCAAGCACGGTCACTCATCTTGACTTTCAGAGCTACTGGACACACAACAATTATATATGTAATTCACCATGTATATATTCATCAGTTGATCTACTTTGTCAATTTTATTACGTCCATGCAACCTACACTCTAATAGGTAATGATAGATCCTAATCCCACCCGTGTATGTGTAGATTGGGTTCATTTTCCCATGCTATGCTCCGGATCCGACGCAAAATTTCGGCAGCACCTCCCCGCTGTTCTCCTGATACACGTCTCTGCAATAAACAGAGAGGATGTGTACCCGGAGAACAACAGGGGAGGCACTGACGAAATTTATGCGTCGGATCCGGAGCAAAGCATATGGGAAAACGAACCCAATCTACACATACTCGGGCTGTCCATGGATAGCGTTGGACAATTCGAAAGAATCAAGGTTATAAATATGCAAATGCATGCATATTTATAACTATGACGCTTTCGAACGGGAGACACATATTGGTTACGCATACTGATGATTCCAGACACATATATAGCTAGCTATCAAGTTTCATCGGAATAGATCAAATAATTAATGGGGGAGGAGGACTTGTCATTTGTGCTCACCCACGAACGAAGGGGCAGAGCTCGTCAAACGCATGGCGAGGTCGTCGAACACCAAACCTCGCAGCGATGAAACAACTGCACATTTAAAACTACACGATCAACACAATTATATATGATGTTTTTCATAACAAAATCGAAAAATATATGACCTAACTAATAATTCACAAATATATGACCCCGTCGGCCTCTGGAAGGCCAAAGAACACCTTAATTTTCGGGAGGTGTCGGTGGTCGGGGTGCCCTGTCGGTGTCGGGGTGCCGTGTCGGGGTCGGGGTCTCGGGGTCGGGGTGTTGGGTCGGGGTGCCGGGTCGGGGTCGGGGTGCCGTGTCGGTGTCGGGGTCGGGGTGTCGGGTCCGACTCGCGGTCGGGGTCAGGGTCTCAGGGTCGGGGTGTCGGGTCGGGGTGCCGTGTCAGTGTCGGGGTCGGGGTGTCGGGTCAGGCCCGGGGTCTCGGGGTCGGGGTCTCGGGGTCGGGGTGTCTGGTCGGGGTGCCGGGTCGGGGTCGGGGTGCCGTGTCGGTGTCGGGGTAAAGGTGGGTGTGGTGTCAGGGTGTCGGTGTCGGGTTGTCGTGTCGGTGTCGGGGTCTCGGGGTCGGGGTGCCGTGTCCGTGTCGGGGTCGGGGTGTCGGGTCAGGCTCGGGGTCGGGGTGTCGGGGTCGGGGTCGGGGTGTCGGGGTCGGGGTCGGGGTCGGGGTGTCGGGGTCGGGGTGCCGGGTCGGGGTCGGGGTGCGGTGTCGGGTCGGGGTGCCGTGTCGGGGGGTTTTCCTTTTTTTTCCTTTTCTTCTTCTTCCTTTTCTTCCTTTTCTTCCTTTTTTTCCTTCTTCTTCTTCTTCTTCTTCTTCCTCCTTTCCTTTTTCCTCTTCTTCTGCTCCTCCTCTCCTCTTTTTTCTTCTTCTTTTTCCTCTTCTTCTTTTTTCTTCTCCTCCTCCTCTTTTTCTTCTTCCTCTTCTTCTTCTCCTCCTCTCCTCTTTTTCTCTAAAACTAAACCTAAAACTAAATCTAAACTAAACCTAAAACTAAACCTAAAACTAAATCTAAACTAAAACTAAACCTAAAACTAAACCTAACACTAAATCTAAACTAAAACTAAAAAGAAAAAAAACAGAAAAAAACAGAAAAAGGAGGCCGGGCTCACCTTTACCAGCGCCGGTGGAGGAGGCGGCGGGGCGGTGGAGGAGCTGGCCGGGGCGCGGGGCGGCCTGGGGCGGCGGGGGGCCGGGCCCGGCGCGGTGGGGCGCGGGGCGGCGGGGCGCCGGGGCGGCGGGGGGCTGGGGCGCCCGGGCGGCGGGGGGCTGGGGCACCGGGGCGGCGGGTGGGGGGCGACGGGGCGGTGGGGGCCGGGGCGGCAGCGCGCGGCGGGCGGCGGCGGGGGCAAGAGTCGGCGGCGGGTGGCGGGCGGCGGCGGCGGGGGTGCGTGGTGGGGCGCGGGGCGGGATGGGGCGAGAACAGAGGCGGGCGGGGGGCACGGGCCGTTAGATACTGCCCTCTTTGCCGTCCGCCTGTCTTTGCCGTCCGCCACTTTGGCTCTTTGCCGTCCGCTAGCGGACGGCAAAGAGGTGGCCCGTTAAGTTTTTCCCAAACGGGCGGGGGGTGGGGGCCACCTCTCTCTTTGCCGTCCGCCAGCGGACGGCAAAGATTCTTTGCCATATGCCAGCAGACGGCAAAGATCTGGCGGACGGCAAAGAGCTTCTTTGCCGTCTGCCAGTTCTTTGCCGTCGGCTTTTTGGTAGCTGATGGCAAAGAGCTGCTTTGTCGTCAGCTAGCAGACGGCAAAGAGCTGGCAGATGGCAAATTAGCTGATTCCAGTAGTGTTTTGCCTTCCTATGCTAGTTGATTATTGTTCCCATTAGTTGTTTGCTCACAAAATCCATATGCATAGGAAGTGGGTTAGACTTAAATGTGCTAGTCATATTCTTCATGATGCTCTCTTTATGTTTCAATTCTTATCTTTTATGTGAGCATCAATGAAATCCTCATGCCTAGCTAGGGGCGTTAAACGTTAGCGCTTGTTGGGAGACAACCCAATTTTATTTTTGTTCTTTACTTTTTGCTCCTATTTAGTAATAAATAATTCATCTAGCCTCTGGTTATATGTGGTATGTTTTAATTAGTGTTTGTTCCAAGTAGAACCTTTCGGAAGACTTGGGTGAAGTCTTTATGATCATGCTGTAAAAAACAGAAAACTTTAGCGCTCACGAGATTAGCTGCCATTTTATACTGGAGAGTGATTTCAAATTGATTATTTTTGCAGATGATTAATAGACAATTACTCAGGTCCACAAATTTATTTTAGAATTTTTGGAGTTCCATAAGTATACGTTTGATACAGATTACTACAGACTGTCCTGGTTTTGACAGATTCTGTTTTCTATGTGTTGTTTGCTTATTTTGATGATTATATGAGTAGTATCGGAGGGTATGAACCATAGAGAAGTTGGAATAAATTAGATATTACACCAATATGAATTTATAATGATTTCACAACAGTAACTAAGTGGTGATTCGTTTTCTTATACTAACGGAGCTTACGAGTTTTCTGTTAAGTTTTGTGTTGTGAAGTTTTCACGTTTTGGGTAAAGATTCGATGGACTATGGAATAAGGAGCAGCAAAGAGCCTAATCTTGGGGATGCCCAAGGAACCCCAAGGTAATATTCAAGGACAACCAAGAGCCTAAGATTGGGGATGCCCCGGATGGCATCCCCTCTTTCGTCTTCGTTCATCGGTAACTTTACTTGGAGCTATATTTTTGTTCACCACATGATATGTGTTTTGCTTGGAGCGTCATTTTCTTTTGTTATTATTTTCTTGCTGTTATTAATAATAATGTTTTGCATCTCTATTTTCAATAAAAATGTCAAGGATAGCCTTTACCATGCTTATTTTGCAAGTATACATATTGCTGTTTCAAAATACAAAGTTTACCGCTCTTGCAAAAATTCCCTAGAAAAGTCAGAATATGATAAAATGTTGAAACCTTTTGCATAATAAGCTCTGATAAATTTACTACAGTGGTAATTTTCTTTAATAATGTTTGGAGTTAGGTAAGTATGATGAATCTTGCATTGTTTACAGACTGTACTGTTTTGGCAGATTGCTGTCATGTTTGCATTGTTTGCATATGTTTGCTTGTTTAATGATTCTATTTGAGGATAGGAGTATTAAATATGCAGAGTCATTTAGTATTCAATGTTGAATAATAAATTTAGTGATTTGTTACAGTAGAAAATGATAAGGTTTTTGCATTGGTTTATACTAACTTATCTCACGAGTTCTTGTTGAGTTTGGTGTGGATGAAGCTTTCGAGATTTAGGAAACCGTGATATGAATGGAATTAAGGAGACACAAAATCTCAAGCTTGGGGATGCCCAAGGCACCCCAAGATAATATTTCAAGAAATCTCAAGCATCTAAGCTTGGGGATGCCCCGGTAGGCATCCCACCTTTCTTCTTCAACAATTATCGGTTAGTATCGGTTGAGCCTAAGTTTTTGCTTCTTCACATGATGAGTGCTATCCTTGAAGTGTCGTTTTATTTTGTTTTCCTTGATGTTTGATTAATACCCCAAGATCTGAAATTCTTAAATGAGAGCGAGTCTTCACATAGCTACATGATTATTTAACTACTCATTGATCTTCACTTATATCTTTTTGGAGTAGTTTGTCATTTACTCGTGTGCTTCACTTATATCCTATGAGTAAATGGTTGAATGATTTGAATGTCATAAATCTGAAATTATATATGTTTCATATGCCTTACCCATGGGGAGTAATGACTTCACATATAAGAAGTAGAGGTGGTAAATTTATTGAAGGTTAGCCAACATTGTACTGGTTACTTGAACAATTCATGAAAGAATATTGAGGGAAAAGAGATTTCACATATAAATATACTATCTTGGACATATTATGTAATTGTGAGCACTCATTAAAATATGACATGTTAAAAGGTTGATGTTGGACAAGTAAGACAACGTAATGGGTTATGTTTTGTTATATCTGAAATGAAATATATTGTCATGGATCATCCAACATGCTGAGCTTGACTTTCTCCTGATGCTAGACAAATTCTTTGCACCAAGTAGAGATACTACTTGTGCTTCCAACCATCCCTTAAACCAGTATTCCCATGAGAGTCCACCATACCTACCTATGGATTGAGTAAGATCCTTCAATTAAGTTCTCATCGATGCATGCAATAAAAATTGCTCTATAAATATGTATGATCTATTAGTGTGGATAAAATATGCTTTATACGATCTTGTGATGTGGAAGCAATAAAAGCGATGGACTGCATAATAAAGGTCCCTGTCGGGGCGGACTGCGTCCCCCGCGAGCACCTATGGGGCCGGAGCCCCTTTCGTTGTCCGGTGAGGGGGGCGGAGGGAGCACGGAGAGCAGATCGAGGCGAGCACACGGGCGGTTTACCCAGGTTCGGGCCGCGATGGACGCGTAAAACCCTACTCCTGCTTGGTTGTATTGAACTGGGGAGCTCGGGAGCTTGGAGAGCTAGCTACACCGAGCGTATGGCTGTCTGGATCCCCAATCTCCGAACCTCCGAACCCCGGAACCCCCCCTTTCGTTGCACACGGGCCTCCTTTTATAGCGCAAAGGGGTCACCGACAGGTGTCAACGTAAGAGAAAGGGGTAAAAGTGTAAAAGGGGTGGTAGTTGTAATAGTGCGGGAACAGTGGCGCTACAGTGCGGCACAGTGTTATCATACCTACTTCTGACGGTAGGGGACAAGGGCATTAAATGCCCGTCACGGTCGCCTGGACAGCACCGAGGCGGACCGTTAGGTGCGCCACCGCTCGCCACGGTAGTGGCTGCATGCCACCGCATACCCCAGGCTGCGCGGTGCCCCGCCACGTGCCCTTGGGGGAAACCCCGGAGCGACGCGTGGGCGGGTGAGCTGGAGCGCAGTCCTGAGGTGGCGATTTGCCGCGGCAAGTGGCTTGCCGCGGGGGTCGTCTTCCTGTGCCTGATAGCTTGCCGGCTATCAGGCCTTGCCGGGGCGCATGGCGCGCCTTGGCGGGCTTCTCTTGCGGTGCCTGGGTTCGGCCTTCCCGACAAGCTCCTCTTGTCGGGGTCTCGATCTTCCGTCTCGTATACTTTGTTCTTGGATGGCATTACATGGGCTCAGTCGTCCCGGCAAGCTCCTCTTGCCGGGGTCTTGTCTTCTTGGCCCGGCAAGCTCCTCTTGCCGGGGGCCTTGTCTTCTTGGCCCGGCAAGCTCCTCTTGCCGGGGGCCTTGCCTTGAATGCTTGGTCTTCTCTTGGTGCTTCCTGGGCGGGCCTCGCCGCAGGGTGCTACAACTGCCCGTGCACAAGTCTGGGGTACTAAGGTACCCCTACTTTAGTACACCGACAGGAGCCCCCAGGCCTGGGCCACACACAGTGCCGAGCGTCGTTGGGCCAGGCCCTAACAGTGCACGGGCACGCGTGGCCTTGGTCGCGCTGCTCCTTAACTCCGCACCCGTCGCCCCTTCCCCAGGCGGCGCGCGCTTATCGCGGCGTCGTGGGGGCGAAACGCCCGTTCCCTCTTTAAGTGGAGGGAGGTGCGGAGGCGCGGCTCGATAAATGAACGGGGGTGAGGCGCGGCTTTCGAGGCGTCCGTTCCCCATAATCACGGGATGGGGAGAGGTCGTCCCACCCGTCGCCTCGGTTCTGCGCGCCCACCACGCGGTCCTCATGCACTCGGAGTCGCGGCGGCGGAGGCAGGGAGTCGGGCCGGCGCGGGTCGATGCAGTCGGTCGGCCCCAGTCGCCTGCCCTTCCTCCGCTTCTATTGGAGGAGCGAGGCGGCCGCGGTCCCACTCCGCCCCTTTATAAGGAGCGAAAGGGGGCGACGGAAATCCGCACTCCATCTCCTTCCTCCTTCTGCTTCTGGTTTCCTTCCCCCATCTGTGATGGAGGGGGGGAACCCTGGTTCTTCTTCGGTCGCCGCGAGGGTGTCTGCTAGGCAACGCGCCCCTCCTCCCCTTGCGCCCGCGGCGGCGGAGCCCGTCGTCAGGGGAAGAGGGAGAGGGCGAGGTCGCGGACGAGGTCGTGGACGGGGCCAAGGCGCTCGGGGCGGACGGATCGGTGCGCCGTCCTTGCCTCCGCCAGCGGCTCCGTTCCTTCCCGCGGTCCACCTCGGGGACGACCCCCGTGAGTTCATTATCAGGCTGCGCCGGGCGCCTCGTCGCCGCCTCCGGCTTCCCGCTCCATTCGCGAACGTGTTGGAGGTGGAGCAGCCTGAGACGCTAAACCTGCGCATGAGGGGCTGCGGGATCAGTGGGACGCGAGTCCACGTCGAGTCCCGAGCCCCCGGCGTGGTGTGTCTAGGCCGCGGGTGGAAGACGTTCGCCCGGATCCACAGCTTGACGGAGGGGTTCACCCTCCACTTTAAGCTAGTGGGGGAGGACCTCCTCTCCGTCAAGGCCTTCTGGGGCTTCGGCATCCGGGCCCGGTGCTGCGAAGATAGCTCCTCCGACAGCGAAGGCTCCTCCTCGAGCGAGAGTGACGAGGAGGGGAGCGACAGCGACGACGAGGGGAGCAGCCGCCGGGATGACGGGTCCGACTAGGCGTCGGCCGCAGCTCCGTGTGGCACCGGCGGCCCCATTGTCCGCGCCGGGCTCCGTGAACTCCCCGGGGTCGTCTCCTTGGGCGACTGGCGTAGGGGGGGGGGCTGCTGAGGAGGACAGAGGGCGGACGTCGAAGGCCGCGAAGTCGGAGTACGGGCCGACTTCGACAGCTGGCTGACGCTCCGGTACCTCGTGTTCCAGATGCGCCCCAGACACCGTCATCACCCTTGCTCTCGGTGACGACCACCGGGGTCTTCTCTTCGGCCCGGCAAGCTCCTCTTGCCGGGGGCTTGATCTCCTCGGGCGGCCGGAGTGGCGAGGCTGGGGAAGAGGAAGAGGCTGGCGGCAAGGCCGCTGCCTCATCTTCCAGCTCTGCCTCCGGCGCCTCCGTCTTCTTCAGCCTCCGGAGACCCCCGGGCAGAGCCCCCGGATCTTCTCTTGGTGCCTTCTGCCACCCGTAGCTCATCTAGGTGCCCCTTTCGCCCTCTTCGCCTACTTGCCCTACCTCCTGAGGAGAGAGACAAGAAAGGGATTACGGACACCTTATCTCTTTTCAGCTTGTAAGCCTTCGGGCCTTAGTTGCGTTTAAGCCTTGTAATCCCTTCTTTCATGTTTTTCATTCTCTCTGAACTGTACCTGAGTGGAATGTTTTTAATGAAAAGGGGATGTTTGCCGGATCATTTGTCTCGCGGGTGGAAACCGCGATAAGGAACGAATCCTTTACATCGTTAAGATAGACAGTTTCTCGTCCGGCAACAGGCCCAGCCGCTCCCCCGCACTGCTCGACCTTTCTCACGCCCTTGGCGGAGGCGGGGAGCAGGCGGGTTCCGGCCCCTCGCTTCCCTCCCTCTTGCTGCCGCGGCTGCTATCGAAACGGGCCCCCAGGAACGTGCTCTGGGGCTTGCCGCTAAGAGAGCACGGTAGCTTTTCAGGAGGAAAGGAGGCTTTCAAATTCCACAGTCCATAAGAGAATGCATGATGAGGGATGCAAAAACTTATCTGAGGTTGCAGCCCCTAGCGACTCCGGCTCGCCGGGGCATCGGTGTTGGCTCGTCCTTCTCCTCTTCCTTGTCCTTGAGCGGCCCGGCAAGGACATTCAATTCCTGCGAGCCAAAGGGAAAGGACGGGAAAAAGACGCGGACTCGACCTCTAAGTTAGGGGTTAGCGACAGTTAGGAACTGACAACCCTAACCAAGGACGAGACTCTGACTCAGCATGCATGCTAAAATCTAGGGCGCCAGCGCTTCTTTATCTTCGGCCAGGGGCTTCGCCTGGCTTTGTACGAGGGCTTACATGCAACATCGGCAAGGCCTGCACAAACCGGTGGTTGCCGGAGCGGATCACGGCAACCGCGCCTTATGGGCGAAACTTGCGAAGATGCTCTATGTTCCCAGGAGTTGCTCACTGGTAGGCCCTCTTCGGTCTTGAGGCGGACAGCGCCGGGCCTCGCGACTCGTCTCACCCGATAAGGGCCTTCCTGCTTCGGCGTCGACTTGTTATAATTCTTGGCCGACTGAACGTGCCTAAGAACAAGGTCGCCTAACAGGGCGACTTTATCTGATGCCAGGGGCTTCGCCTGGCTTTGTACAAGGGGTTAGATGCAGCAGCGGCAAGGCCTGTACAAACCGATGGTTGCCGGAGCGGATCACGGCAACCGCGCCTTATGGGCGAAACTTGCGAAGATGCTCTATGTTCCCAGGAGTTGCTCACTGGTAGGCCCTCTTCGCTCTCGAGGCGGACAGCGCCAGGCCTCGTGACTTGTCTCACCCGATAAGGTCCTTCCCACTTTGGCGTCAACTTGTTGGAATTCTTGGCCGACTGGGTGCGCCGAAGAACAAGGTCGCCCTCTTCGAGACTCCTGGCCTTGACCTTGCGGCTATGGTAGCGACGCAAGGCTTGTTGGTATCGAGCAGCTCGTACCGCAGCCTGGAGACGTCCTTCCTCAAGGAGCAGCGCGTCATCTTGGCGCAGTCGCTCTTGCTCGAGCTCGTCGTAAGCGAGCACCCGAGGAGATCCGTATACGAGTTCCGTGGGGATAACTGCTTCCGCTCCATAGACTAGAGCAAAGGGTGTCTGTCCGGTGGCTCGGCTCGGTGTCGTTCTGATTGACCAAAGAGCCGCCGGCAGCTCCTCAATCCAATTTCTTCCGCACTTGTGCAGCCTGTCGAAGGTCCTGGTCTTGAGTCCGCGCAGCACTTCAGCGTTGGCCCTTTCTGCTTGACCGTTGCTCCTGGGGTGAGCAACCGAAGCGAAACAGACCTTGGCGCCGAGATCCTGGGCGTATTGCATGAAGGCGCGACTTGTGAATTGTGTCCCGTTGTCGGTGATGATTCTGTTGGGGATTCCGAAACGGCAGACGATCGACCGGAAGAACTTGACTGCTGACTGCGCGGTCACCTTCCTCACTGGCTCCACTTCTGGCCACTTCGTGAACTTGTCGATTGCAACGTACAAGTACTCGAAGCCCCCGACGGCTCGGGGAAAAGGGCCGAGGATATCGAGCCCCCAGACCGAGAAGGGCCAGGATAAAGGGATTGTTTGGAGAGCTTGAGCTGGCTGATGAATCTGTTTTGCATGGAACTGGCACGCTTCACACTTGGTTACTAGTGCAGTTGCATCTTGGAGGGCTTCTTGCCAGAAGAACCCTTGCCGGAAGGCTTTCCCGACAAGTGCTCTTGCGCCAATGTGATGGCCGCATATGCCTCCGTGTATCTCCGCCAACAGCTTCTGTCCGTCTTCCCTGGAGATGCACTTCAATCTGACACCGTTGAGTCTCCTTCTGTACAGCTCGTTGTCCACGAACTGGTACATACTTGACTGCCTGGTGATCTTCTCCATCTCTTCTGGGTCGTCGGGAAGTTCTCCAGTTTGCAGAAAACGGACGATCTGCTGCGCCCATGCCGGAGCCCGGGGCTCGACGGCAAGGACTAAAGGCATGAAAGCCGCTGCGGGGACCCCTGCTTCTACGGCAAGAACCTCTGGTTCCGCCGGAGCCGGTGATCCCCCGGCAAGCTTGCCGGGGCAAAGCTCGCCGGGAACCCCCGCTTCAACTGAACAGATCCTCGGATCCGCAGGAGCGGACTGTCCCTCAGCGTTCAGACTGCTGATCTGCTTGCCGGAGCAAGGCTTATCGGGGACACCCGCTTCGACTGGACGGATCCTGGGATCCGCAGGAGCGGGCTGTCCCCCGGCGCTCTGGTTGTTGATCTTGGGGACCTTGGCGGCGGTCTCAGGGAGGTTCGCCTGCAAATAGTCGCCGGAGACCAACTTCCTTTTCTTGGAGTGCCCAATTGATGGTGTAACGGATGGTTGAGTCAGCTTGAGTAAGAAGGTCCCTGGTTCCACAGGTAACTTCAACGAAGCACACTTCGAAAGGCCGTCTTCTATCTCATTCTGAGCTCTCGAGACGTGCTCCATTTGAAGCCCTTCAAAGTGTTCTTCCAGCTTCCTCACTTCATCCACATAAGCTTCCATCAGAGGGCTCTGGTAGCTCTTGTTGACTTGCCGGCCCACCAGTTGAGAATCTCCCCGCACAATCAGCTTTCTGATCCCAAGTTCGGCCGCAATCCTGAGGCCGGCGAGCAAGCCTTCATACTCAGCAGTATTGTTGGTTGCTTGCTCTCTTGGGAAGTGCATCTGGATAACATACTTGAGGTGCTCTCCGGTGGGCGCGATGAGTACCACGCCAGCACCGGCGCGTTGCAGCGAGAAGGCACCATCGAAGTACATTACCCACTCGCTTGTTGCTTCTTGTACGGGCGCGCTTGTTTCTTGGGCTTCTCCATCTGGCGTCGGGGTCCACTCAGCTATGAATTCTGCCAAAGCTCGGCTCTGTATGGTTGAAGTACTTTCAAACTTGAGTCCAAAGCTCGACAGCTCCAGTGCCCACTCGGCGATCCTGCCTGTTGCCTCGGGATTGTGCAATATCCTCTTCAGCGGAAAGCGAGTGACTACTGTTATCTCATGTGCTTCGAAGTAATGGCGCAGCTTTCTCGAGGCCATGAGGAGGCCGAAAAGCAACTTCTGCACCCCAGAGTATCTTGATCTAGCCCCCTGCAAGAGGGAACTCACAAAATACACCGGGCGCTGCACCATCTTCTTCCGCGCTCCATCCTGTTCCTGCGCAGGGTTGTCCTTGTCGGGGCCAGAGCTTGCCGGAGCAGCCCCCCGCTTGTCGCTGGATTCGCTTGCAGGTGGTATAGACTCCTCGTCGGCCTCCCTCTCCGCCACTAACGCAACGCTAACTACCTGGTTGGTTGCCGCTAAGTATAGCAACAACTTCTCCTGTGGTCTAGGTGCGACAAGTATTGGAGTGGAGGATAGGTACCTTTTCAAATCTTGCAGCGCCGCCTCCGCTTCTGGAGTCCACTGCATGGGGCCTGCCTTCTTCAAGATTTTAAAGAAGGGCAGGGCGCGTTCTGCAGACCTTGAAATGAACCGACTGAGGGCGGCCACACAACCTGCAAGCTTTCTGACGTCCTTGACGCGCTCTGGGGCTTCGATCTGCTCGATGGCTTTGATCTTGTCGGGGTTAGCTTCAATCCCCCTCTGTGACACAAAGAACCCGAGAAGCTTGCCGGAGGGGACTCCGAAAGCGCACTTCTCGGGGTTCAGCTTGAGCTGTATCTTGCGCAGGTTCTGAAATGTCTCTTCCAGATCTTGGACCAGGGTTTCCTTGCTCCTGCTCTTCACCACGATGTCATCCATGTAGGCCTCCACGTTCCTATGGATCTGTGGCTCGAAAGCAGTGTGCACTACCCTTGCAAACGTTGATCCCGCATTCTTCAGTCCAAACGGCATGCGTATGAAGCAATAGGTGCCGCACGGAGTGATGAATGTGGTCTTCTCTTCATCTTCTTTGGCCATAAAGACTTGGTGGTAGCCTGAATATGCATCAAGAAAAGAGAGTAGCTCACATCCGGCAGTGGAGTCAACAATCTGGTCAATGCGCGGCAAGGGAAATGGATCCTTGGGACATGCTTTATTCACATCGGTGAAGTCTATGCACAGTCTCCACTTCCCATTGGCTTTGCGCACGACGACCGGATTGGCCAGCCACGTTGGATGGATCACACCTCTCACTAGGCCTGCTGCCTCTAGCTTCTTGATCTCTTCGCTGATGAATTCTTGGCGCTCCACGGCTTGCTTTCTCACTTTCTGCTTGACGGGTCGCGCGTGAGGATAGACAGCGAGCTTGTGCTCAATCACCCTCCTGGGAACACCGGGGATGTCGGACGGTTGCCATGCAAACACGTCGACATTCGCCCGCAGGAAGGCAACGAGCGCGCTTTCCTATTTGCTGTCAAGCGTGGCACTGATGGTGAAGGTACCGCCAGTGCCGTCCTCCTTGGCGGACACCTTCTTGGTTGCCGGAGGAGCGGTCATTCCCTTCTTGTACTTGCCGGTGGAGCTCGATGGAACGTCCTCGACGGCGGCGCAGCACTCCGAAGAGGTGCGGTTGCCGGAGTGGGCCCCAGAGCACTTACCGGGCTTGGTCTTTGTCTTCTTCCCCCCGGGGGCTTCAGCGGCAAGTGTGTCCTTCTCTGCCGCGGCTGCTACATCCCGGTAGATCTTGTCGGCGCAGATAAGCGCGTCCTTTTTGTCGCCATGGACAGTGATGACGCTTATCGGCCCCGGCATCTTGAGTACGTTGTAGGTGTGGTGGGAAGCTGCCATGAACTTGGCGAGAGCGGGACGGCCGAGGATCCCATTGTATGGTAACGGGATATCAGCGACGTCGAACGTGATGCGCTCAGTCCTGAAGTTGAGCTCGCCGCCGAAGGTCACAGGCAGAGTAATCTTCCCCTTGGGCTTGCTCCTCCCCGGGTTGATTCCTTGGAAAGAACCGGTCTCTTCGAGCTCGCCGTCTGGGATCTGGAGTTTCTTGATCACAGCGGAGGAGATCAAGTTCAGCCCGGCCCCGCCGTCTACCAACATTTTGGTGACCTTGAGGTTGCGGATGGTGGGTGAGACCAGCATCGGCAAGCACCCGACCGCGGTTGTGCGGTCGGGGTGATCCTCAAGATCGAAAATGATGGGCGTGCTGGACCATTTGAGGAGCCTGCGCGACTCCACGGGCGGCTCTGCTGCGTTCACCTCTCGCACCCACTGCTTAAGCTGGCGGTGGGAGGTGTGCAGAGAGGCGACGCCGTCAATGCATAGGACCTCCGTGGCCTTCTGGAACTCCTGCTCGCTGTTATCTTCGTCTTCCACGTCTTCGTCGTCGTCTTCTTCATCCTCGTCGCGGCCCCGGGGAGGCCGATCGCCTTGCCGCTGCTTGGCCTTGCCGCGGCGTCCTCCCCGGCCGATGGGCGGCCGCTTCTTGCTTGGTTCGCCACCTCCACCCTGGGCCTTCCCCTTGTCGCGCCTCTCGTACTCAGCCTTCTGCTGCACGACGAGGTACTCGATGCTTTTGCAGTTGGAGAGATCGTGGCCCTTGGTGCGGTGGATCTTGCAGTATTGCTTGTCGGAGCCGTCCTGCTTGTCGGCTGCCGCCACGGGGGCAGGCTCCTTGCCGGAGCCGCCAGCCAGCGTTTGCTTGGCGGGAGCCTCCTTGCCGGACTCCTCGACGGCAAGCACCTCTTTCCTGTTCTTCCTCCCATTATTCCGCCGCTGGCTTCTCTTCGCCGGGGCAGGGTCGTCACTGTCGCTTTCTCCTGCGCCAGCATCCTCCCCGGGGAGTTTTCTCCCCTCCTCCGCGCGCGTGCACTTGTCAGCCAGGGCATATAGCTCGCTGACGTCCCGGATCTTGGTCATGGCCATCTCTTCACGCATGCGGCGGTTACGCACGTTCTGGTGGAACGCACTGATAACCGCGGCAGGGTGAACGTCGGGGATGTTGCGATGCACGCGGCTGAAGCGCTGGATGTACTTGCGCAGGGGTTCTCCTTCCTTCTGGGCTAGGATGTGGAGGTCGCTATCCTGGCCATGAGGTTTGTGGCCGCCTGTGAAGGCGCCAACAAACTGATGGCAAAGATCCGCCCAGGAAGAAATGGAGCCTTCCGGCAAGTGCATAAGCCACGAACGAACGTTCGGCTTAAGCACGAGTGGGAAGTAGTTCGCCAATATCCTCTCGTCGCGCCCCCCGGCAGCTTGCACAGCGATCGTGTAGATGCTGAGAAACTCCGAGGGGTGCGTCCTGTCGTCGTACTTCTCCGATATGTCGGGCTTGAAGTTCTTCGTGCTGGGCCACCGGACGCGCCGCAGCTCACGGGTGAACGCAGGGCAACCTGCCGCGTACGGTAAGTCACCTGGTTCACCGGGCGCGTGCGCGTCGACAGCGTTCCCAGCCCGCTGGTCTGATTGCCGCCGAGTTTCTCGGCGGCGCTCAATCCTTGTTCGAGCGTCTTCTTGCTGCCGCTCGTCGAGGACTCGGCGCTGGTCCCGGCGAGTCCGCGGGTCCGACGACGTTGTAGAGCCGTCGTCGGCGTTGCTCCAGCGGGGCGGCGTCTTCTGCTTCTGCGCCGGGGAGTGCATGGTGGTTGCACCCCCGGCGGTCTTGTCGCCGTCAGCCTTCGTCTTCTCGACCTGCCGTGGCCGTGAGGTCGCCGGCTGCTGCGGCGTGTCGTTGTTGGCGAAGGCGATCAGGCTCTGGATTGTGGCCCTCCAGCCTTCGGCCTTGTCAGCCGCTGGAGGGTAGTCGAGGAGCAGTTGCGCTCTCGCGAGCGCTTCTGCCGGAGTGGAGGGGAGCGGGGGCGAGTGGCGCGAGGAGCGGGATACGCTCGGACTCCTAACAATGTTAGAAAGAGCGGGGTCCCTCCCCGGCGCCTTCGCCTTGCCCGTGTCCGGACGGGGGCCCGGGGCGTCCCGTGAACCCCCAGTTTGCCCTTGGTCCAGCAAGCGGATGCCACCTCCTGTGGCATGGCACTGCTGGGTCGTCGTTTGTCGGAACGGCTGCGACGCGCCCTCGGAGGCCGAGGCTCGGTCGTCCGCCCTGTTCTTGGATTTGGTGGCGCCGCGATTGTTCTCGCCGGTGGCCACCCCTCCGACGGCGTCTCCCCCGCCCACCGTTGGCTCCGGTAGCGGTGGAAGAGACGCGGACGGGCCCGCGACCTCCGAAGCCTTCTTCTTCGGAGCCATGGTGAAGCTGACGAAGAGCGCGCTCGCGCGAACGCCGGATCTGATCCGCACAACCTCGACGCACCCCCCTACCTGGCGCGCCAAAGATGTCGGGGCGGACTGCGTCCCCCGCGAGCACCTATGGGGCCGGAGCCCCTTTCGTTGTCCGGTGAGGGGGGCGGAGGGAGCACGGAGAGCAGATCGAGGCGAGCACACGGGCGGTTTACCCAGGTTCGGGCCGCGATGGACGCGTAAAACCCTACTCCTGCTTGGTTGTATTGAACTGGGGAGCTCGGGAGCTTGGAGAGCTAGCTACACCGAGCGTATGGCTGTCTGGATCCCCAATCTCCGAACCTCCGAACCCCGGAACCCCCCCTTTCGTTGCACACGGGCCTCCTTTTATAGCGCAAAGGGGTCACCGACAGGTGTCAACGTAAGAGAAAGGGGTAAAAGTGTAAAAGGGGTGGTAGTTGTAATAGTGCGGGAACAGTGGCGCTACAGTGCGGCACAGTGTTATCATACCTACTTCTGACGGTAGGGGACAAGGGCATTAAATGCCCGTCACGGTCGCCTGGACAGCACCGAGGCGGACCGTTAGGTGCGCCACCGCTCGCCACGGTAGTGGCTGCATGCCACCGCATACCCCAGGCTGCGCGGTGCCCCGCCACGTGCCCTTGGGGGAAACCCCGGAGCGACGCGTGGGCGGGTGAGCTGGAGCGCAGTCCTAAGGTGGCGATTTGCCGCGGCAAGTGGCTTGCCGCGGGGGTCGTCTTCCTGTGCCTGATAGCTTGCCGGCTATCAGGCCTTGCCGGGGCGCATGGCACGCCTTGGCGGGCTTCTCTTGCGGTGCCTGGGTTCGGCCTTCCCGACAAGCTCCTCTTGTCGGGGTCTCGATCTTCCGTCTCGTATACTTTGTTCTTGGATGGCATTACATGGGCTCAGTCGTCCCGGCAAGCTCCTCTTGCCGGGGTCTTGTCTTCTTGGCCCGGCAAGCTCCTCTTGCCGGGGGCCTTGTCTTCTTGGCCCGGCAAGCTCCTCTTGCCGGGGGCCTTGCCTTGAATGCTTGGTCTTCTCTTGGCGCTTCCTGGGCGGGCCTCGCCGCAGGGTGCTACAACTGCCCGTGCACAAGTCTGGGGTACTAAGGTACCCCTACTTTAGTACACCGACAGTCCCTATCACAAGTGGCAATATAAAGTGACGTTCTTTCGCATTAAGATTTTGTGCATCCAACTATAAAAGCGCATGACAACCTCTGCTTCCCTCTGCGAAGGGCCTATCTTTTATTCTTGTTTTAGACCTTATGCAAGAGTCATGGTGATCTTCACGTTTACTTTTTACATTTTATCCTTTGGCAAGGACATTGTGTTGGAAAGATCTGGATATATATAAATATATCCAATTGGATGTAAGGCATCATGAACTATTGTTGTTGACATTACCCTTGAGGTAAAAGGTTGGGAGGCGAATCTATAAGCCCCTATCTTTCTCTGTGTCTGATTAAAACTTTGAACCCACAAATATCGCTTGAGTGTTAGCAATTGTGAAAGAGTAAATGATAGTTGAGTATGTGAAGTTTGCTGAATCAAAGCTCTGACATAGACTCTTCCTGAAAATAAGATGAATTGTAATTGATTGATGACTAATAACACGGTTTGTTAGTTTTCAAGAAAGTTTATGATCTATACTTTAACATGTGAATAGTTTGTTACTCGATCATGAAAAGTTTTATGAGTTGAGCTACTGTTATGACATATAATGATGCTAGAAAAGGTGATTAAAATTATCATTGATCAAACTTGTGCACCTGCTAGCATTCGCACTTCATAAATTATTTCTTTTATCATTTACCTACTCGAGGACGAGCAGGAATTAAGCTTGGGGATGCTGATACGTCTCCAACGTATCTATAATTTATGAAGTATTCATGCTATTATATTATCTGTTTTGGATGTTTATGGGCTTTATTATACAGTTTTATATTACTTTTGGAACTAACCTATTAACCGGAGGCCCAGCCCAAAATGTTGTTTTCTTGCCTATTTCAGTGTTTCTAAGAAAAGGAATATAAAACGGAGTCCAAACGGAATGAAACCTTCGGGAAAGTTATTTTTGGAACGGAAGCAATCCAGGAGACTTGGAGTAGACGTCAGGGAAGCTTCGAGGGAGCCATGAGCCAGGGAGGCGCGCCCAACCCCCCTGGGCGTGCCCCCCACCTTCGTGGGCCCCTTGTGGCTCCCCTGACCGACTTCTTTCGCCTATATATCCATATACCCTAAAAACATTGAGGAGCAGAATAGATCGGGAGTTCTGCCACCGCAAGCCTGTGTAGCCACCAAAAACCAATCGGGACCCTGTTCCGGCACCCTGCCGGAGGGGGGGATCCCTCACCGGTGGCCATCTTCATCATCCCGGCGCTCTCCATGACGAGGAGGGAGTAGTTCACCCTCGGGGCTGAGGGTATGCACCAGTAGCTATGTGTTTGATCTCTCTCTCTCTCTTTCTCGTGTTCTTGAGGTGGTACGATCTTGATGTATCATGAGCTTTGCTATTATAGTTGGATCTTATGATGTTTCTCCCCCTCTACACTCTTGTAATGGATGGAGTTTTTCCTTTGAAGTTATCTTATCGGATTGAGTCTTTAAGGATTTGAGAACACTTGATGTATGTCTTGCATGTGCTTATCTATGGTGACAATGGGATATTCACGTGATCTACTTGATGTATGTTTTGGTGATCAACTTGCGGGTTCCGTAACATTGTGAACTTATGCATAGGGGTTGGCACACGTTTTCGTCTTGACTCTTCGGTAGAAACTTTGGGGCACTCTTTGAAGTACTTTGTGTTGGTTTGAATAGATGAATCTGAGATTGTGTGATGCATATCGTATAATCATACCCATGGATACTTGAGGTGGCATTGGAGTATCTAGATGACATTGGGGTTTTGGAAGCAATAAGCTTTATACGATCTTGTATGTGGAAGCAATAAAAGCGAGGGACTGCATAATAAAGGTCCCTATCACAAGTGGTAATATAAAGTGACGTTCTTTGGCATTAAGATTTTGTGCATCCAACTATAAAAGCGCATGACAACCTCTGGTTCCCTCTGCGAAGGGCCTATCTTTTATTCTTGTTTTAGACCTTATGCAAGAGTCATGGTGATCTTCACCTTTCCTTTTCACATTTTATCCTTTGGAAAGCACATTGTGTTGGAAATATCCGGATATATATACATATATCCAATAGGATGTAAGGCATCATGAACTATTGTTGCTGACATTACCCTTGAGGTAAAAGGTTGGGAGGCGAATCTATGATCCCCTATCTTTCTCTGTGTCTCATTAAAACTTTGAACCCATAAATATCGCGTGAGTCTTAGCAATTGTGAAAGACTAAATGATAGTTGAGTATGTGAAGTTTGCTGAATCAAAGCTCTGACATAGACTCTTCCTGAAAATAATATGAATTGTAATTGATTGATGACTAATAACACGGTCTGTTAGTTTTCAAGAAAGTTTATGATCTATACTTTAACATGTGAATAGTTTGTTACTCGATCATGAAAAGTTTTATGAGTTGAGCTACTGTTATGACATATAATGATGCTAGAAAAGGTGATTGAAATTATCACTGATCAAACTTGTGCACCTGCTAGCATTCACACTTCATGAATTATTTCTTTTATCATTTACCTACTCGAGGACGAGCAGGAAATAAGCTTGGGGATGCTGATACATCTCCAACATATCTATAACTTATGAAGTATTCATGCTATTATATTATCTGTTTTGGATGTTTATGGGCTTTATTATACACTTTTATATTATTTTTGGGACAAACCTATTAACCGGAGGCCCAGCCCAAAATGTTGTTTTCTTGCCTATTTGAGTGTTTTGAAGAAAAGGAATATCAAACGGAGTCCAAACGGAATGAAACCTTCGGGAAAGTTATTTTTGGAACGATCATTAAATAGGCATCACACCCAAGATTATTAGACCGACTCCTGCCTGCATCTACTACTATTATTCCACACATCGACTGCTATCCAGCATGCATCTAGTGAATTAAGTTCATGGAAAAATGGAGTAATGCAATAAGAACGATGACATGATGTAGACAAGATCCGTTTATCTATATGACGGTAGATATAGATCTCGTCTTTTTATCCTTAGTAGCAACGATACATACGTTTCAGTTCCCTTTCTGTCACTTGGATCAAGCACCGTAAGATCGAACCCACTACCGGGCACCTTTCCCACTTCAAGATAAATAGACCAAGTTGGCCAAACAAAACCCAAATATCGGAGAAGAAATACGAGGCTATAAGAGATCATGCATATAAGAGATCAAAGAAACTCAAATAACTTTCATGGATATAAAAAGATATGACTGATCATAAACTCAAAGTTCATTAGATCCCAACAAACACACCGCATCATATGGATCTCCAAGAGACCATTATATTGAGAATTCAGCGAGAGAGAGAAAGACATCTAGCTACTAACTACGGACTCAAAGGTCTACAAGGAACTACTCACGCTTCATCAGAGAGGCACCAATGGAGGTGGTCAACCCCATCCGAGATGGTGTCTAGATTGGATCTGGTGGTTCTGGACTCTGCGGTGGCTGGATGAATATTTCATCGACTCCCCTAGGGTTCTGGTATTTTTGGGGGTATTTATAGAGCAAAGAGGCGGTCCGGGGGGCACCCGAGGTGGGCAAAACCCACCAGGGCGCGCCTGGGCCTCCTGGCATGCCCTGGTGGGTTGTGCCCCCCTCGGGGCACCCACCAGGTGCAACCAGGGCCCATTTGCCTTCCTTCTTGCCCATAAAAAATCGTTGTGGATTTTCGTGGTATTTGGACTTTATCTGATATTGACTTCCTGCGATGTAAAAAACATGGAAAAAACAGCAGCTGGCACTTGGCACTTGGCACTATGTCAATAGGTTAGTACCAAAAAATGATATAAAAATGACTATCAAATGATTATAAAACATCCAAGATTGATAACAAAACAGCATGGGAAAATAAAAAATTATACATACGTTCGAGACGTATCAGGCTGCCCTACCTTTACACAAGAGCTGCGGCAAGTCCGTTGGCCGTTTGTTCGCATGTTCAAGCCAGAGATACCTGAGAAGTATGACGTGAGGCTGAACCCGGCAGAGTTCCTGAGCATCTACACCATCGTTGTTCAGGCCACCGGGGGAAGAGATGAGAAGGTTTTGGCCAACTACTTCCCTTTGGCCCTCAAGTCCAATGTGAGGTCTTGGCTGATGCACCCACCAGAGAATTCCATTTCTTCATGGGCTGATCTGTGCCACGAGTTCATTGGAGCCTTCACTGGTGGTCATCAGGAACCCGACAAGCCCAGTGATTTGCAGCTTCTCCAGCAGAAGGAAGGAGAAACCCTCCGTTAGTATTTACAGAGATTCAGCAAAGTTCATAGAAATATCCCAAATATCCATCTGGCAGCTGTAATAGCTGCCTTTTACTCCAATGTGCGCAACTGCCGTATCCATTCCGAGATGAACGTGCGGTTCCCCAAGACTGTGAAGGAGCTTTACATGCTGGTGGATAAGTGCGCTCGGATGGAGGAGGGAAGGAAGCTGCCCGGAGAGGAAGATTGCACCAATGTTGATTCAGAGGATGAGGATGAATCAACTAGTCAGAAGAAGAGCAAGAAGCACAGTAAGAAGCGGAGAGATAAGGCAGTGATGACTGTTGAAGGATCGGGTACGCCTAGTACTGGCAAGAAGGCCAAAGCTGAGGCCCCTGGCAAGGAAGTTGCCGTGTGCACTGACTGCCGAGAAGCCGCAGCTGCCGAGAAAGCCGGGTATGGTGATGGGCCATACTGCAAGATTCGTTGGACCAAGGGCCACGACCTTCAAGAGTGTTATTAGATTGAGCAACTTGTTAAGAAATAGAAAGCAGAGTTTGAGAAGCGTGATAAGTAAAAAGGTTAGAATGTTGCTGGCGCTAAGGGCCGAGGTGGTGAAGTGAACTGCCCCGGCAAGCCCTTTCGGAACCATGGAAAGCCCGCCAGAGGTCGAGAGAAGGAAACCTGTGATGATGAGAGTGATGGAGGGGATGAACAGGAAACCAGTGAGCAGAAGTTTCAAAAGACCACTGACGCCTTGTGCGTCGACAGAGGTGCATCTCTGCACACTTCTCACCGCCAGCTCAAGCAGTGGGCACGAGAAGTCAATGCCATGGAACTAGCACCAGAGGCCCGGAAGCCACTCAAATGGTCCCGTAGGCCCATCATCTTCAACGAAAAGGACCATCCTAGCCGTACCACTGCGGTAGGATGTTTGCCATTGTTGGTCTCTCCAACAATCTGCATCCTCAAGGTCATAAGGATGCTGGTGGACAGCGGGGCCGGGTTGAATCTGATTTCCCCGACAGTTATCAACAAACTTCAGATAGGAGAGGAAGAGCTAGAGGTTACCGACATGTTTCAAGGAGTTAATCCCAGTAGGAGCCGTCCTAAGGGGAAGATAACGTTGCGGGTAACATTTGGGGGAGAACTGAAATACTAGACCGAGAGGATTGTGTTTGATGTGGTTGATCTCCCCCTTCCGTACAATGGGATTCTTGGACACCCGGCCCTGGCTAAGTTCATGGCAGCATCCCGCAATGCCTACAACATCTTGAAGATGCCTGGGCCACTGGGAGTCATCACTAATCCATCAGCTGAGAAGGATGCATTCATTTGTGTGGACAAGATGTAACGGGACGCGGTCGCGGTAGAGGCAATGATAGCGGCAGCTCCCGCCAAGGGAAGTAAAGGAAAGAAGAGAGATTGTAGAGACTCCGGTAAAGAGTCCGGGAAGCGTGCCCCAACGAGTGCACGACACCCGTTGACGACGTGCCAGAGTGTTCTAACAGCAAGAGAACCAAGGTCGCTGCACCCCAAGTGAAGAAGGTCCCGGTAGGGCTGGCTGGCATTAATGGTACTTTTACTATCAGTGCCACCCTCGATGACAAATAGGAAAGCGCGCTTGTTGCCTTCCTGCGGGTGAATATCGATGTGTTTGCCTGGCAACCATCTAATATCCTCGGTCTTCCGAGGGAGGTAATCGAGCACCACCTTCCTGTCTGCCCACATGCCCGACCTGTCAAACAGAAAGACTAGAAGCAGGCCTTGGAGAGGCAGCAATTAATTGCGGAAGAGATCAAGAAACTTGAGGCAGCTGGTTTGTTCAGAGGAGTATTGCACCCCATGTGGTTGGCAAATCCAGTGGTAGTCTAGAAGGCTAATGGGAAATGGAGGCTTTGCATTGATTTCACAGATCTCAACAAGGCTTGCCCGAAGGACCCATTTTCCTTGTCGCGTATCGACCACATTGTGGATTCCACTTCAGGTTGTGATTTGCTCTCCTTTCTGGACGCATACTCCAGGTATCACCAAATCTTTATGTCCAAGGAAGATGAAGAGAAGACGTCATTCATCACCCCATGTGGTATGTACTGCTTTGTCCGTATGCCATTCGTATTAAAGGGTGCCGGGTCCAGTTTTGCATGGGCAATCCAGATTGTTTTGAGCCGCAGTTGCACAGAAACATAGAAGCCTATATGGATGATATTGTGGTCAAGACCAAGGATAAGGTCACCCTTATTCAAGATTTGGAAGAGACATTTGCTAATCTGCGCAGGATCAATATGAAGCTTAACCCGGAGAAGTGTGTGTTTGGTGTTCCCTCCGGCAAGTTGCTTGGGTTCTTTGTATACCATCGCGGGGTTGAAGCCAACCTCGACAAGATCAAAGCCATCGAGCGGATCCAAGCGCCAAGGAAAGTTAAGGATGTGAGGCCCCTGACAGGGTGTGTTGCCGTGCTAAGTAGATTCATCTCCAAGTCTGCCGAGCATGCCCTACCGTTCTTCAAAATTTTGAAGAAGGCCTGCCCTATGAAGTGGACCCCATAAGCAGATGTAGCTTTGCAAGAATTGAAGGCCTACTTGTCCTCTGTGCATACCTTGGTTGCTCCGAAACCCCAGGAGCCGTTGTTCCTATACTTGGCGGCAACCAACCAAGTGGTAAGTGTGGCCTTGCTAGCACAGAGAGAAGTGGGTGAGGCAGAAAGTGACCAGCAAATGGTAGACTCGGAGAAGGATTAGGACAGCAATGGGCAAGGAAACAAGAGCAACCCCACGGATGCGGCAAGGAAGAAAGTGGTGCAACGTCTAGTGTACTTCGTCAGATCCTTATTACAGGGGGCTAGATCGAGGTACTCTGGCATGCAGAAGTTGATCTTTGGTCTCATTATGGCCTCGGAAACTTCGCCACTACTTCCAAGCCCATGAGATCACGGTTGTTACTCGTTTTCCGTTGCAAAGGATACTCCGAAACCCTAAGGCTACCCAGAGAATAGTGGAGTGGGCTTTCCACCTTTGGTTTGAAGTTTGAGAGTGCATCAACTATTCAGAGTAGGGTGTTGGCAGAGTTCATTGCAGAATGGACGCCAACCCCAGATGAGGAAGTGACAGAGACAATTATCCCCGGCAAGGGATCACCCCAAGAATGGATTATGTACTTTGATGGTGCTTTTTCCCTACAAGGTGCAGGAGCTAGCGTGCTGCTTTTCGCCCACTCCGGGGAGCACTTGAAGTACGTCGTCCAAATGCATTTTTCTCGGGAAGAAGCAACCAACAATATAACTAAGCATGAAGGGCTTCTTGCCGGGCTCAGGATTGCAGCCGAATTGGGAATTAAGAAGTTGATCATTCGTGGAGATTCACAGGTTGTGGTGAGACAAGTCAACAACGATTATCAAAATCCATTGATGGAGGCATACGTCGAGGAAGTGAGGTGATTAGAGGAGAGTTTTGACGGATTGCAAACAGAGCACATACCCCGTGCGAAATATAGCATAGCTGATCATCTGTCAAAGTGTGTTGCGCAGAAGCTTCTTGTGGAACCAGGGACTTTTGTTCTCCATCTCACTCAGCCCTCCGTATCCCCAGCAACAATGGCCCATAAGAGGAGAAAGTTGGACTACGGTAAGCCTCTCCGGGTAGAGCTGTCCGCTCCCAGCAGAGGCCCTGCCGGAAACAACTCCTCATAGCCTGCCGGACCGCCCCCTCTATCCGGGTCCATGAACCCCGCGAACGAGGCTGGTGCTCCTGTAGCAGAGGAGGTGCTGCTAGTCCTCGTTGCAGAGCACCAGGCTCCAACTTGGGCAAGCCACATTGTCCACTTCCTCCAAACTGGAGACCTTCCCGGCGACCAAGATGAAGTTGAGAAAGTAGCCCGGAGGGCCAGTATGTACCAGTTTGTCGATGACACTTTGTACAGAAGGAGGCCCAACAGTGTGAAATTGAAATGTGTTTGCCAGGAAGAAGGAAAGGAACTGCTGGCTGAGATTCACAGAGGAATGTGCGGCTCCCACATTGTATCAAAAGCATTAGTTGGGAAAGCCTCTATTGGCCCACAACCCTCCAAGATGCGGTCATCTAGTCACGACAGGTGAAGCCTGCCAGTTCCATTCCAAGAAAATACACCTGCCTGCCCAAGCTCTTCAAACAATCCCTCTATCATGGCCATTTTTGGTCTGGGGGCTCGATATCTCGGCACCTTTCCCCGAGCAATCGGTAGCTTTGAATTCTTGTTCGTTGCCATTGACAAGTTTACAAAGTGGTCAAAAGTGACTACCATGAGAAAGGTGACTGCTCAGTCAGCTATCAAGTTCTTGCAAGAATTGGTGTGTTGTTTTGGAGTTCCGACAAGGATCATCACTGACAACGACACCCAGTTCACGAGCCACGCCTTCATGCAATATGTTCATGCCCTTGGATGCAAGATCTCATTCGCCTCTGTGGTACACTCCCGGAGCAATGAGAGGGCGAACGCTGAAGTGCTACGTGGACTCAAGACAAGAACTTTTGATACGCCGTGGAAGCACGGCAGGCGGTAGATCGAGGAGCTGCTGGTAGGTCTCTGGTCCCTCAGAACTACACCAAACCGAACTACCGGGCATACCCCCTTCTCCCTGGTCTATGGGACAGAAGCAGTTATCCCCACGGAACTCATTTTCGGGTCGCCTCGAGTGCTTGCCTACGATGAAGTAGCGCAAGATTAGCACTGACGTGACGACGCTGTGCTACTCGAGAAGAACCGTCTCCGGGCTGCTACGCATGGTGCACGCGACTAGCAAGCCCTGCATCGCTATCATAGCCGCAGGGTTCATGCCCGGTGTTTTGAGGAAGGTGACCTTGTCCTTAGGCGCGTTTAGTCCGCCAAGGGTACACACAAGTTGTCACCGAAGTGGGAAGGCCTTTACCGGGTAGTATGAGTCACGAGACCCGGCGTAGTCTGTCTGGAGACCGGATATGTCACTCAGTTGCAAAACTCATGGAATATTGAGCATCTTCGTAAGTTCTACCCGTAAGGTGAGGCTATCAGGCCCTGCCCGGCAGCCACCCTTTTGTATAGGCCTTGCCTCGGCTGCATGTAACCCCTTGTACAAAGCCGGGGCGATGAACCCGTGCAAGAGAAAATAAAGAAGCATTGTGGGGGGGCCCCAACCAGGATTGCATGCATGCATAAGCATTGCATCAACGTTTGCATATGCATATAGATAGGATCGCATCCTTCATTCATTCTCATCTACATGGAGTTGCGGGTTCCTGCCATGAACTTGGCTTCGACAAGGATTTCAGAAGATTGCCCGGCACAGCGATCCCCGGAAGCCAAGTAGATAAGTTCTACCTCCTGTTCGTTAGTGTTCTGTCAGCTATAATTTCTAAATTAGAAAACCTCACCACCCCTTTTAAGACTTAGGTGCTCCCATCCGTGACTCGAGTGTCGCTTCGGTCAGGATGGTCGTAGTGGCCTTTGGTAAAGAGGAGTTGGCAGTGGGCTGGTCACTCTATCAGACCACCGGTAGACGCGCTCTCCGGCCGACAAGAAGGGTACCGACAGTATAACTTACCGGGGAAAACTCGTTTATTTATATTAAAGAGGCATATCACCTCTGCATGGACATACACATGCATGGGTTCCCGACAAGATTCATCTTTTTCATTAATATGCAGATATAAGTACAAGAATTACATAACACAAAAACGGACAAAAGAGATTACATTATTTGAATTAAAATTTGGCGATTGCCTACAGATTTAAGATTGAAAAAAAGATAAGTGCTCCGTAATGCCCTTTCTTGTCCCTCTCCTCCTAGGCACGACCGTCGAAGGCGGGGAGGGCAAAAGGAGCGGCTGGGCGGGAGCCCAGCCCGCTCCCATCAGGCTCCAGAAGAGGTAGCCCGGCGGGAACGGGGGCGCGAGGCAACGCCTCGATGGAGAGCACGACGGAAGGCGGCCCAGTCAACCACCGTCACTAGGGCTAGCAGGACTCGGCAGGGCTAATGGAGCTGCAACCCGAGAGGAAGCCTGCCGAGGTCTAGCTGGAAGACTGTTGGAGGAGCCCGGGAACACCATACGTGCCTCTGCATCCAACTCCCCGGCAAACCACATTGCCGGGGTGGAGACGCAGATGCAGATGATGGTGCTGCCTCCTGATGAAGATGGTGCTGGCGACGAGCAGCCGGGGTCAGGATCATCGCTCCGCCGCCCGCTGCCATCGTCATTGTCGTCACTGTCCTCCTTGTCGCATTCACTCGAGGAGGAGTTTTCGTCATTGGTCGAGCTCTCCGCGCAGCACCATAAGCGACCTCCTGAGCGCCCGAAGATCTTGACGGAGAGCAGGCCGTTCTTCATTAATTTGAACTGGAGAATGTGCGCCTACGAGAAGCCGTGGGTGCGGTCAAAGGTCTTCCAGCCACGGCGAAGGTACATCACATGAGAGGCATGGAAGTCGACGTTGACCTCATACCTCCATTCCCATAGCCCCTCATGTGCTGCCATAGTGGTTTCTCGAGTTCCATCTCCCGCGTTGTCCGTGTCAAAACCGGCGGATCTCGGGTAGGGGGTCCCGAACTGTGCGTCTAGGCGGATGGTAACAGGATACAAGCGACACGATGTTTTTACCCAGGTTTGGGCCCTCTCAATGGAGGTAAAACCCTACTCCTGCTTGATTGATCTTGATGATATAGGTATTTCAAGAGTTGATCTACCACGAGATCGAAGAAGCTAAACCCTAGAAGCTAGCCTATGGTATGATTGTTGTTCTTGGTCCTACGGACTAAACCCTTTGGTTTATATAGACATCGGAGGGGGCTAGGGTTACACAGAGTCGGTTACAAGGAAGGAGATCTACATATCCGTATTGCCAAGCTTGCCTTCCACGCCAAGGAGAGTCCCATCCGGACACGGGACGAAGTCTTCAATCTTCTATCTTCATAGTCCAATAGTCCGGCCAAAGGATATAGTCCGGCTGTCCGGATACCCCCTAATCCAGGACTCCCTCAGTAGCCCCCGAACTAGGATTCAATGACGATGAGTCCGACACACAGATTGTCTTGGGCATTGCAAGGCAGGTTCTTCTCCAAACTCTGAGTACCTGTTAAATAGTGTCCGGCTTCTCGTAAATGTTGCGCTTCTCGGCTTCTGCGCCCAATAATGGCCATCTTCCATCTGTCAAGCGAATGCGAGCAGCCAGGGTGTTTTTACATTTACCACCCTAGCTATGTGAATGAACTGTCTACTAAAGAGACGAGGATTATCAGATCCAAACCACACCATCCTCCCCCAGCGAGCATTCATTAGAGCGCGCTCGAAAAAATCCATCCCAACATGGCCGACCAGCGCAGCTCCTCTTCTTGCCCTTGCAGCCCCAAGCCTGGATATTGGGAGAAGTGTTTCGTCCCGCACAGCCAATTAGTGAAGCTACAAACCCAGGGATTCCTCCCTCCAACGTATATGGTCCCGGTTCGAGACGGGCTCGCCACCTATAATGGCGGGGAGCAAGCGGAAAGCTTTCCCAATCCTTCTAAAGGAGAGCGGGTATGCCTTGTTCCTTATTTGTTAAGGGGACTTGGATTTCCAATCCATCCATTTCTCCGAGGGCTCCTGGACTTATACAGCCTCCAGTTGCACAACCTCACCCCTGCCTCCATATTACACATCGCTGGTTACGTAGCCCTTTGTGAGCTGTTTCTGGGCTGCGAAGCTCATTTCGCATTGTGGAAGAAGTTGTTCTGCCTTGTGCCCCGTACACAGAGGGGATCAATATATCAAGTGGGCGGAGCCGAAGTATGGCGCATCGCCGGGAACGGATACCTATCCGGTACCCCGAAGAAGACGTCCGAGGACTGGCCTTCGGAGTGGTTTTATATGGAAGATGTCCCCCTTCCGGATCCTATTCAGATCGTCCTTCCCGAGTTTGACAATGCTCCTCTGGAGAAGCGCCT
This sequence comes from Aegilops umbellulata, assembly GCA_032464435.1. NCBI lineage: Eukaryota > Viridiplantae > Streptophyta > Magnoliopsida > Poales > Poaceae > Aegilops > Aegilops umbellulata. The sequence continues at coordinate 308,094,023 of CP136056.1, read as the reverse complement.
GAGCTGGCGACCATGGAGCCCTCAGGAGGAAGATGATAGAGACGTTCTTTACCTGATGGGCCGAATAGAGGTATTGGCTCAATCAGGACTGACTATAACCAAGGTTATGTCAATATGCAATATGCGGGGGGTACAGCCACTTCAATATCGAGGCCACCCTATGTGGGATTTTAACGGGGCAGATGATGCCACCTGCTGCGGCCGCAAGGGGCCGAACTTCGTTGTCGTTCTGGCAAAAATTACGTTTGGTCTGTACAAGGGAGAGGAAGAAGAGTTCCTCCGCATCAAGTCGCGGGATGGATTCTCCATGTACAATCCTCTGATCTGGGTAAGCTGCCACTTTTCATACACTTCCCTTCCGCATTTCTGCAACAAATATCTTACTTTGCCCGCGCAGGAGCTGCGTAAGGCAGCTAGGGAGATCAATAGCCCACCTCCACAACCAGAGGATCCTGAACGGTCCCTCGACCCCGGCCTTCAAGAGGATCCGGACATATTCGTGGAGCTGATTGACAGGATATTTTATCAGTTAAGCCGCGATGGGGCCATGGTGGCTATTACAGCCGACTATCCGGGGCTACTCCCTGCCTCGCAGGTAAGTGAGATTAGGGTCCCAACCTTTGAGAAGTATCCCTTTTCACGCACTTCACCTATCGTATATGTACGGTGTTCTACAGGGAAGGTCCTCGGGATACCACACTGATCCCATGGTGAATCACCAACAAGGGGCGCCGAAGCTGGGCAGGCTGAAAAGTAAGGCGGTCCGGACGGAGACGCCGGCACAGAGGTATTTTACAAAACCTCACTCCGCGACCCTCATGTTTATAACGTAGTAATTCCCATGTTTCGATGAAGGAAAAGTGCTCGCCGGACTGTATCCGGAGATATCGCCAATCACGCCTCTACTAGCCGGGCTCCAGGACCGGACACAGAGGTGGAAGCTAACACGGGGCATCCGCCCATTGATCCTCCGACAGAGGATGCGGATAAAATATCCACCACAAATTCTGAAGTGGAGAGCGCCATGAATCATAGGCGTCGCCGGGCCGTACTCCACGACGCTTGTTTCTCCCAAGAGGCTTTTGATGCCTTCAACTCACGAGATGCGTACATCCGTGCTGCTCAAAATGGTCTTGCCAGAGCCACAGATCAGTATGTAAAGGATATACAGGTAAGAAAATTTGATGATTATGTATAGCAGTAGCCCCTGAGACTTGAAACAGTTGGCACAACTGATTTAAGGATCATTATTTGTGCAAGTTCTTACAGAGAAGAATACCTAGTTGTCTCATGAGCTCGAAGAGTGCAAGACCCAGCTACGGGCCGCAGTTGCCGCATTGAAGGAGGTCGAGAAGGCCTCCTATGGTAACACTTATTTCAAAGAATGATAGGTACCACATAGAGTGTGGTATGCCTGCAAATTTGACAATAAATATTGCAGATGATGCCGGAGTGAATCCAGATGAGCAACATGCCATACGGTAGCTAAAGGCTGGGGAGCGCGTGCTTTCAAAAGTTAGGCAGGAGAAAAACGATCTCCAGGATGCCAATACCCAGCTGAACGTGGAACTAAAGGATGTTCGCTCCCAGCTCTCAGACTCCGTGAAGGAGAATAAGGGGCTTTGACGCGGCATTTTCAGTAAGTGCTTGAGCGAACTATAAAAAGAGTTTGGCGAAGAAGCCAGCTAACAGAGTTATGTCTGTAGGTATGCTGACGGGTCGTCCCGCGGATGAGATGCCCGAGTCTGCGGGTGATCTTCTACCAGAGCTCTCACAGCTGCACGATCAAGTCCGGCAGGTGATGCAAGGTATTGCCCAGGCCTTGTGGCCATCCGTCTCCCTGCCCGAGGGCCTTGGAGAGCTTGTGGAGAAGCTCAAGGGAGCGCGGCGGCGCTTCCGGCTATGGAAGGTATTGGCCTGCCGCCAAGGTGCCAGGGAAGCCTGGGCCATGGTGAAGACGCGGTATACCAAGGCTGACCCAAACCACATGGCCGAGGTCGGACCTGTGGGGCCTGATGGTCCCTGTCAGTTTGGTGTATCACCAAGTAGAGTTAGCCGCAAAGTATTCCCAACAGGATTGTAGGATAGACAACCTGTTGAATGGTATAGAAGATGAATTTACTCAGTCTAAGTGACTATGTAATTTAAATGACATGTAGAATGTCTCTAGCTGGATTGTAAATCATTTGTCACGGCGGACCTTTTCGCTTCAACCTCTGGACCCAATAGTCCGGAGTGTATCCAAATACCCGCTCAGTTATGTAAAAACCGGGGTATGCGTGGAAACCAGGCGTAGGGGTCATAAGTGCTTGAATAGACAAGTACCCAACTAGTTATGTTGTATTACATGGGTAGTAAGAAACATCTTATAGGGAGAATAGTTCCATTAAGGGTTCCTTTCCCTGGGTACGCATGCCCTAATGTGCATGTCCGAACTGCGAGACGAGACGCAGGCAAAAAACATCTGGGGGCAAGTGGGAAAAATATAAAAAGTCATCTTTTATTCACCGACCGAATATTCCCTTAAGAATGCTACCTTTTGGCTTCACCCAGTCTGAGGTACACATCCGGCTGACCCGGCAGTAACAATCGCACAGGTGCTCCCCTTATGCCCTAGCCGAATTAACTGGAACATAGGGCATGAATACAAGAACCAGGCAACCCAGCTTGGCCAAAATTTAAGTCATATCGATGTATATAATGGCGAAAAAAGGTACATGCAGAAGAATAACACATGTGCGGGGCATGAAGCCCATAAAATGATTAAGCTTCCGTGCAAGAAGCCCCAGGTATAATGAGCACGGCTGGCGCATCAAGATTGTGTAGTCAAAACACATTTTAGCCTATTGAGGCCTTGAAAGAAAAAGGGGAAGAAAGAAAGAAGGAAAAGACAGGTAACGAATGTATAAATTTTTTACAGAGGTAAGGAGACGAACACGGAGTCTTGCACTAGGCATAGAATCTTCGGAGTCTGGCTGCGTTCCATGGATTTGGCTCGAGTCGATTGTCCGATGCATCCCGCAGACGGTACGCCCCACCGGTCAGAACTTGATCGATAATGAAGGGACCTTCCTATTTGGGCTTGAGCTTGTTCTTTTTCTTCTCCAGCAGGCGTAGAACTAGTTCGCCAATGTTATAAGTTTTGGCCCGTACTTCTCTGCTTTGATACCTTCGAGCCTGTTGCTGATAGAATGCGGAACGGGCTTTTGCCACGTCCCGCTCCTCCTCGAGGGTGTCCAAACTGTCCTGCCAATCGAGCTCGGCCTCTCTTTCTTCATACATGCGCACTCGAGGTGAGTCATGAATTAGGTCGCAGGGCAGAACCGCCTCTGCGCCATACACCATAAAGAATGGTGTGTATCCGATAGTGAGATTCGGCATGGTCCGCAGCCCCCAGAGTACAGAGTCGAGCTCCTCTACCCAGTGCGTGTTAGATTCCTTTAAGGACCGCACTAATCTGGGTTTGATGCCGCTCATGATAAGACCATTTGCTCGCTCGACTTGATCGTTAGTTTGTGGATGATAGACAGAAGCATAATCGAGCTTGATGCCCATGTTGCTGCACCATAGTTTTACTTCGTCGGCAGTGAAGTTTGTGCCGTTGTCAGTGATGATGCTGTGGGGGACACCATAACGGTGTACCACCCCGGATATGAAGTCTATCACTGGTCCGAATTCGGCCGTTTTAACAGGTTTGGCTTCTATCCATTTGGTGAATTTATCCACCATTACCAGTAAGTATTTTTTTCTTATGGGTTCCCCCTTTAAGGGGTCCAACCATGTCAAGCCCCCAGGCCGCAAAAGGCCAGGTAATGGGGACTGTTTGTAGGGAGACGGGTGGCATATGGCTTTGGTTTGCAAAAGGCTGGCAACCGACGCAGCGTTGGACCAAGTCCTGTGCATCCGCCCGGGCCGTCGGCCAATAGAGTCCTGTACGAAAGGCCTTACTTACGAGGGCCCGGGCAGCGTCGTGGTGTCCACCGAGTCCGACATGGATTTCTGCCAGAAGCTTCCGCCCTTCCTCTTCGGAGATGCACCTTTGAAGGACTCCGGTCGGGCTTCTCTTATAAAGCTCTCCCTCATGGACCTTGTAGGATTTAGATCCCCGCACTATGCAGCGTGCCTCATTTTGGTCCTCGGGAAGTTCCTGCCTGGTTAGGTAGGCCAGGAATGGTTCAGTCCATCGGGCGATGTCGACCATTATTACGTGGGCTGAAGGTGTTATTTCGGTGGCGGAGCCACCGATTATGTCAGAGTGTTCGGTATGTGGCGTTATAGCCGAGCCTGGGCTGTTGTTGCTGGTTTCACCTTCCCATATCACGGATGGCTTAAACAACCTTTCCAAGAATATGTTGGGTGGGACCGGATCGCGCTTAGCGCCGATCGGGCGAGGATATCCGCCGCCTGATTGTTTTCCCAGGCCACATGGTGGAATTCGAGCCCCTTGAACCAAGCTGACATCTTGAGGACGACATTGCGATAAGCCGCCATTTTCGGATCTTTGGTGTCGAAGTCTCCGTTTATTTGGGATATTGCGAGGTTGGAGTCCCCCTGCACCTCTAGGCGTTGAATGCCCATGGAAACTGCCATCCGGAGACCATGTAACAGGGCCTCGTATTCGGCTGCATTGTTGGAGTCTGTGTATAGTATTTGGAGTACATACTGGACTGTTTCTCTAGTAGGAGACGTCAGGACGACGCCAGCCCCCAGACCGGCCAACATTTTAGAGCCGTCGAAGTGCATAATCCAATTGGACGGAAGGAGCTCGCCGAGGTTTATATGTTGTGTCGAACGGAAGGAGCTCGATGGCCCATTTGGCAGTCTGGCCTGTGGCGTCACGGTTGTTTATTATGTTGTTGAGTGGTACTTCCGAGGCCACTGTAATTGAACACTCTTGAAAGTAGTGTCATAGTTTCCGGGATGCCATGAATACCGCATACGCTATCTTTTGATAATGCGGGTACCGTGATTTGCATGGAGTGAGGACAGTGGATACATAATATACCGGCTTTTGAAGGGGGAATTTATGTCTGTTCACTCCTCGTTCCACGACGAGCACTGCGCTTACGACTTGATGAGTCGCCGCTATGTATAGCAGCGTTGGTTCGCCGATGTTTGGCGCGGCCAGGATTGGGTTGGTGGCCAGTATGGATTTTATTTCCTCCAATCCGGCCGTGGCAGCATCCGTCCACTCGAAGTGTTCGATGCGCCGAAGAAGGCGATAAAGCGGTAGTGCCTTTTCTCCTAATCGGGAGATGAAGCGGCTTAAGGCCGCAACGCATCCAGTTAATTTCTGGATTTGCTTGAGGTCTGTTGGGATAGCCAACTGTGACAGGGCTCAGGTTTTGGCCGGATTTGCTTCAATTCCTCTACTGGAGACGATGAAACCCAGGAGCTTTCCGGCGGGCACGCTGAAAACGCATTTTTTCGGATTGAGCTTGATGTCGTATGTTCGGAGGTTGTCGAACGTGAGCCTCAAGTCGTCTATTAAAGAGTCGATGTTTCTGGTTTTAACGACCACATCATCTACGTATGCCTCTACTGTTTTGTCGATCTGTTTCTCCAGACATGTCTGAAACATGCGCTGATATGTTGCGTCGGCGTTTTTGAGCCCAAAAGGCATTGTGTTGAAACAGAAGGGGCCATATGGTGTGATGGATGCCGTTGCGGCTTGGTCGGACTCCGCCATCTTGATTTGGTGGTAGTCGGAGTATGCGTCGAGGAAACACAATGAATCGTGTCCTGCGGTAGCATCGATAATTTGATCGATGCGGGGGAGGGGGAAGGGATCCTTTGGGCAGGCCTTGTTGAGGTCCTTGAAATCGACACATAGGCACCAGGATTTATCCTTCTTTGGTACCATCACCAGGTTTGCTAGCCAGTCTGGATGTTTTATTTCTCTAATGAATCCGGCCTCCAATAACTTGGCTAGATCCTCTCCCATAGCTTGTCTCTTGGGTTCGGAGAAACGCCGAAGAGTCTGCTTGACCGGTTTGAATCCTTTTAGGATATTAAGGCTATGTTCGGCCAGCCTGCGTGGGATTCCTGGCATATCTGAAGGATGCCAAGCGAATATGTCCCAATTCTCGCATAGGAACTCTCGTAGTTCGGCGTCCACGGCGGGGTTTAACTGTGCCCCGATGGAGGCTGTTTTTGTAGCGTTCGTTGGGTGGACTTGGAATTTCACTATTTCATCCGCTGGTTTAAAAGAGGTGGACTTGGATCTTTTGTGAAGTATCACGTCATCCCTGTGCACTGTGGAGCGTAGCGCAGTTAATTCCTCGGCCGCAAGGGCTTCGGATAATGCCTCGAGGTCTAATGCGGCTGTTTTGTTTTCGGTGTGGAGTGCTATGTCCGGATCACTAGCGAGAGTGATGATTCCATTAGGTCTGGGCATTTTGAGCTTCATGTACCCGTAATGGGGTATGGCTTGGAAGATCGTGAACGCCTCCCGCCCTAAAAGGGCGTGGTATCCGCTACTGAACGGGGCCACTTGGAATGTAATTTCTTCGGACCTATAGTTCTCCGGCGTGCCGGATACCACATCTAGTGTGATTTTTCCAGCACAGCGTGCTTCCCGACTGGGGATGATTCCTCTGAAGGTTGTGCTGCTTTGCTCAATGCAGTTCAAGTCTATTTCCATTTTTTGAAGAGTTTCCTCATAGATGATGTTTAATCCACTGCCGCCGTCCATGAGTACTTTGGTGAGTCAAAGCCGTCCACAATTGGACTGAGGACCAGTGCAGCTGGTGCCCGGGCTATTTGGAATTTAGGTTCGTGACTGGCATTGAAGGTAATAACCGTGTCACTCCATGGATTTACTGTTGCCACACGGCAGATTTCGACAAGGCTGCGGAGGTTTCGCTTGCGCCTATTATTTGATGCGAAGGTCTCAAAGACTGTTAATACCGTATTGTTATCCCCGAGATGGTGCTCTGTGGCATCTGGGATGAGAAGATCCTTGTCGCTTTTGGCCACCTGCCGGAGTATCCAACATGCTCTAAGGCTGTGTGTTGGTATGGTATCCGCTGTACTATGAATTTTGCAGGGTCCGTTGAGCCATCCCTCCAATACGGTTCCACGCCCTATAGAGGGTTTTTGCTTTTTTGGGATTAACTCGGGTGTCTTATGATAGTGCACCCTTTTACTTCGGACTGGGTGTATATTCGAAGCCGGATTATCCCAAAATTTCATTTCGGTTTTCCAGGCGCTTTCCATCGCACAGTTCTTTCATACTATGGACGCCAAGTCAGCGAAGCGTGATATATCACGGCAACTTATGGCGTGAAGGATTCCCTTGTCCGTGCAATTATTGCAGAAAAATAAGATTGCGTCTTCCTCACGACAGTCCTTGACCTTGTTCATCATAAGGAGGAATCTGGCCCAATAATGATGTACTGTTTCCTAGGGCTCTTGCTTGATGTGGGAAAGATCGCTTATGTTTGGGTGGGTGGGTGGATTTGAGTCCGAACCGTTACCCGATCTGAGACCTAGGGGCCGAGGAGTTTCCAATCTTGAAAGTTCGGGTTTCGGGATGTTGCCCAATGAGTCTGGCCCGCTGACTGATTTTAGGTTCAGGGCTTGGGTGATGTCCTCCCGTAAACGGGTATCCGACTCGGAGAGCTCAGGAATCCGTACATAGTTAGTCCTCAAGATATAGGAAGAATCACCGCATTGTTCCTCCACCACCGCAATATGATGGGCGACCGGTGGAGAGTTAATTTCCCTCTGATCGGGTTTAAGCCCAATCCAATCATAGTCCGTAGCGACTCCCAAGGCGGCGATGCGATCCAAGAGCTCATTTAGGGAAGAGAGCTCCATTGGATCCATCTTCTTGGCAAGTTCCGAGTTGACGTGGAGGCTGTTTTCTATGACCCGAGAAGTCATCGTCGGTGCAGCAGCCGAACGGGCGGTCACAACGAAACCGCCTTGCCGGAGAGTTTGGCCGACAGCCAAGGCTCCCCCGGAGATATGTTGTCTTTAAAGACAAGACGAGATCCTTCCTTGCGGTGACGGCATAGTGGAACTCCCAATGAAAGCACCAATGTCGGTGTCAAAACCGTTGGATCTCGGGTAGGGGGTCCCGAACTGTGCGTCTAGGCGGATGGTAACAGGAGACAGGGGACACGATGTTTTTACCCAGGTTCGGGCCCTCTCGATGGAGGTAAAACCCTACTCCTGCTTGATTGATCTTGATGATATTGGTATTACAAGAGTTGATCTACCATGAGATCGAAGAGGCTAAACCCTAGAAGCTAGCCTATGGTATGATTGTTGTTCTTGGTCCCAAAGACTAAACCCTCCGGTTTATATAGACACCGGAGGGGGCTAGGGTTACACAGAGTCGGTTACAAGGAAGGAGATCTACATATCCTTATTGCCAAGCTTGCCTTCCACGCCAAGGAGAGTCCCATCCGGACACGGGACGAAGTCTTCAATCTTGTATCTTCATAGTCCAACAGTCCGGCCAAAGGATATAGTCCGGCTGTCCGGATACCCCCTAATCCAGGACTCCCTCACGTGTGAAGGGAGTTGGGAGGCGAAGATGAGCACACAGGGGCTTGTACAGCCTGATGATGAAATCCCAAGGTTGGTCACCGACGTGGCCTTCCATCGGGGAAGGAACCATCGGCCGAGGTGCCACCAAGGCACCGCCCCGCCCTGTTCTTCCCCAAGCACCGCGGCGACCGCGACCTCGTCCCCTTCCTCCTCCCCCCCCCCCCCCGCGGCCGGTTCCGGCACCTCATGATCTGGGGGAGGAGGGACGCATTGTCGAGCAGAAGCCCTAATCGTCGACGCCGCCGAGACACCACCGCGCACTCGCCCTCTCACCGTGGCTAGAAGGGGAGGGTTGCGGAGAACAAGAAGGAGAAGTGTGTGCAGACAAGCGCCACTCCTGCCCCTTTTTATAGGGAAACGGGGCAGGGGGTGGCTCCTCATACGGGAAACGGCCGCCCCGCTCGTCCAATACGGCCTCTCTGCACCCACTGTGACTCTGAGAGTCGAGGCCGACCCTCTGGTCCAACCATCGGCGCTCGGATTTCCGCCATGGCACTCCTCCCCGTGCCCTTCGCATCCACCACCTACCACGCCCAATGCATGCGGAACACGTGGCAGGTACATGCGAAACATGAGGCATGGGATGGAAGTTTCCGCCTCGTGATTGTGGGTGAGAAGAATCCGCAAGCCATGATCAAAGTTCCTCCACAACGTTGCGCACGACGAGCGGAGGAACCAAAAACTGGCCCGGAATCAAGGCTAATGAAGAAGTGAAGAAGACCTTAAGAGACCAACCTCTGCAGCAGCCCTCGACTGTGCACTTATTAGGCCCTACCCCAACGACCCTCGGCAGCGTGTTCGGGGCAGGCCCGGGGGCTTCTGTCGGTGCGTCAAAACATGGGTCTGTTGCCCAGACTACGCACAGGCACGAGAACAAGATTGAAGCACCATCCCAAGTTAGAGTACAAGGACCCAAGAGATTCGAGGGATCGACGTGCTAATCAGAGAAGCCAAGAACGAACCAAGGAAGCAGGATATCATCAAGGGAAAAGCCTCCCTTTCTATGCAGGCGAGCCTGGCATGGGGCGAGGCCACCTCCAGAAGTAGACAACCAAGACACCTGTTAGGGCTTGCCGGGGCTCACGGAGGCAGAACCACCTCATCAACCACTCCACCACGGCCGAGTTGTCGATCAGTGCAGTGTCAAGCCGCAAAGTGATTAAGTGGTAGCCGTTTGCCACATGGCAGCCATTACCTATAGGAGAAACCCATAGATGACACCCGTCCTACGACATGTCAAGAGAACAGGTGCGGAGCTGGCAAGATAGCGCGACAAGTCTTGTTGGGCAACTGGCGATGTGACGTTAAGCGCTGCATTTAATGCGCCCTATTAGCCCACGGAGTTAGGTATGATAGCACTATTTGCTATCTTGTCAGTGCGTAATGACTACTTTGCCACTTCGGTTACCCGTTGATCTATAAAAGGAGGCCCATGGAAACCGTAGAAAGGGTTAGAAGATTGGATAACTCACACCCCCATATGTGCGTAGTCGCTGCTGCCCCAAGGCAACCCCTGTCGGGCAAGTGTACTACTGAAAGTGCAACTATCCCTAGGTGGTTTTGGTAATTCATAACAACATATAGCTCATTGAGCTAATGCTATTTCAAGACAATTATTTCAGGAAAGCTCAATGATTGGCATGGCATGGATGGTGAAAGTGGAACCCTCAAAATGCTAAGGACAAATGATTGGCTCAAGCTCAAAAGCTCAAGACTCTTCATTTTACATTTTAGTGATCCAAGATCACACTGAGTCCATAGGAAAATCCAATATTATAAAGGAGGGATGAGGTGTTGCTTAATGAGCCTTTTGCTTCATGTGCTTAAAGATATGCTCCAAAATCCTCAGCTACTTTCCCATATCCACAAATGACCTAAACTCCAAGCCAAACTCGGTCCTACCGATTCTTTCTATCCGGCGCCACCGAGTTTCCTTGTCATAAGCCACTGCCAAACCCTAGCAAATCGGTTCTGCCGATAGGGATCTTGGTCTCACCGAGATGGGATTGCAATCTCTCTGTTTCCCTTTTGTAACTTTTCGGTCTCACCGAAAGAGCAAATCAGTCCCACCGAGATTGCAATGTAAATTCTCTGTTTCCCTTTTGTAACTTTTCGGTCTCACCGAAAGAGCAAATCGGTCCCACCGAGTTTACCTGACCAACTCTCTGGTTAGCTTATTACCAAATCGGTCTCACCGAGTTTGTGTAATCGGTCTCACAGAGATTACGTTATGCCCTAACCCTAACCATATCGGTCCTACCGAGTTGCATGTCAGTCCCACCGAAAATCTCTAACGGTCACTAGGTTTACTATTTCAGTCCGACCGAGTTTGTTGATTCGGTCCCACCGAGATTGGTAAATTGTGTGTAACTGTTGGATTTTGTGTGGAGGCTATATATGCCCCTCCATCTCCCCTTCATTCGTGGAGAGAGCCATCAGAACACATCTACACTTCCAACTCATATGTTCTGAGAGAGAACCACCTACCCTTGTGTTGAGGCCAGGATATTCCATTCCTATCATATGAATCTTGATCTCTAGCCTTCCCCAAGTTGCTTTCCACTCAAATCTTCTTTCTACCAAATCCAAATCATGTGAGAGAGAGTTGAGTGTTGGGGAGACTATCATTTGAAGCACAAGAGCAAGGAGTTCATCATCAACACACCATTTGTTACTTCTTGGAGAGTGGTGTCTCCTAGATTAGCTAGGTGTCACTTGGGAGCCTCCGACAAGATTGGGAGTTGAACCAAGGAGTTTGTAAGGGCAAGGAGATCGCCTACTTCATGAAGATCTACCGCTAGTGAGGCAAGTCCTTCGTGGGCGATGGCCATGGTGGTATAGACAAGGTTGCTTCTTCGTGGACCCTTCGTGGGTGGAGCCCTCCGTGGACTCGCGCAACCGTTACCCTTCGTGGGTTGAAGTCTCCATCAACGTGGATGTAGGATAGCACCACCTATCCGAACCATGGGAAAAACATCTGTGTCTCCAATTGCGTTTGATTCTCCAAACCCTTCCCTTTACATTGTTGCAAGTTGCATGCTTTACTTTCCGCTGCTATATAATCTTTGCATGCTTGCTTGAATTGTGTGATGATTGCTTGACTTGTCCTAAAGTTGCTAAAATCTGCCAAGAACTAAAATTGGGAAAAGGTTAAGTTTTTATTTGGTCAAGTAGTCTAATCACCCCCCTCTAGACATACTTCCGATCCTACAAGTGGTATCAGAGCTTTGGTCTCCATTTGCTTTGATTTCCATAGCTTTTGGTGGTCATAGCCTTGGTTTCACAACCTAGGAGAGTATGGCGTCTAGCGAGGGAAATTATCACCGTAGAGGTCCTTACTTTGATGGTACCAATTTTGCTAGTTGGAAGCATAAAATGAAAATGCATATTCTTGGACATAACCCCGCCGTTTGGGCTATTGTGTGTGTTGGTTTGCACAGTGACTTCTTCGATGGGAAAGAACCAAACCGTGAAGCTACCGCGGATGAGTTGAAGATGCTACAATACAACACTCAAGCTTGTGATATTCTCTTCAACGAATTGTGCCCCGAAGAATTCAACAAAATCAGCCGTCTTGAGAATTCAAAGGAAATTTGGGATACTTTGATTGATATGCACGAAGGTACCGACTCCGTCAAGGAATCAAAATTGGATGTGCTTCAAAGTCAACTTGACAAGTTCAAAATGAAGGATGGTGAAGGTGTCGCTGAAATGTACTCTAGGCTTGCTCTCATCACAAACGAGATTGCCGGCTTAGGGAGTGAAGAGATGACCGACAGATTCATCATCAAGAAGATCCTAAGAGCCTTGGATGGAAAATATGATACCGTGTGCACATTGATCCAAATGATGCCCAATTACAAAGATCTCAAGCCAACGGAGGTCATTGGAAGAATTGTTGCTCATGAGATGTCACTCAAGGATAAAGAGGAACTTCACAACAAATCAAGTGGTGCCTACAAAGCCTCATGTGAAGCCCCCACATCATCAAGTGAGAAATAAAACTTCAACGAGGAATTGAGCCTAATGGTGAAGAACTTCAACAAGCTCTACAAGAGTAGAAGCAAAGATAGAAGCTCCAAGTCAAGGTCCTACAATGACAAAAGATCTTCTAGTCGAGAGCAAAACTGCTACAATTGTGGAAGACCCAGACACTATTCCAATGAGTGTATGGCTCCCTACAAAAGAAGAGAAGATTCTCCAAAAAGAAGAAGCAAAAGAGAAGAATCACCATCAAGAGAGAGAAGGAGTAGAGATGATCGTTATGAACGAAGATACTCACGGAGAAGCAAGGATTCGGAAGAAAGGAAAAATCATCAAGGAGCTACACAAAACGAAGACATCAAGCTCATGTTGGTGAATGGGTATCCGGCTCCGACTCCGACAACCACTCCGAGAGAAGTTATCACTCCGATTCCGAATATACTCAAGATGAAGGTGTTGCCGGTCTAGCACTTGTGTCAACCAACTCCTACGACATATTTGACTCACCAAATGAAGGAATTGGAAGATGCTTCATGGCCAAAGGTCCTAAGGTAACTCACCCTGAGTATGTTGATTTCAATAGTGATGAAGATGACTTGTTAGGTGATGATGATTTACTTGTTAACAACTCTAGTGATGAATACTATGATGAAACGTCAATTAATCACGCTAATCAAGATAAAACGAATGACAATGATAAGGAGAAAATTGAGTCTCTAACTAAAGAACTAAACACTCTTAAGTTATCTCATGAAACTATCTTCGAAGATCATCGAGAACTTTTAAGAGCGCATGAGAAGTTACGCTTATCTTGAGCAAGAGCATGAGTTCTTAAAGGCAATCAATGATCATCTCCACAAGAAAAGTTCTTCTTACATTGCCAAGCGTTTACTCTTATCCACTTACATGCCTCAAGTCAAGTCTAATAACAAGAACAAGAAAGATTCTTCCTCTAGTAGTAACAATGATCATGTTAAATCCAATATTGTTGCTTCTAGGAGTTCTCTTGATTCCACTAATGATTCTCTTAGCCAAGTTACACTTGAGCAAGAAAATAGCTTATTGAAGGGAATCATAGGGAAAGGAGTGTATAAAAGCCTTGCCGGAAGTAAGCAATTCGAGGAGATTGTACGCAAGCAAGGAAGGCACCGGAAGAATCAAGGTGTTGGTTTTGAACGAAAGTTCAATGCCAATGGAGTTGAGTGGGAAGAAGATCAATACCCCAAGACAAAGTTTGTTCCTCAACAAGAGAAGTATGATCCTACTTCTTTCAAGGGGACACAAACTCAAGATGATCTTCCACCACAAGACTACAAGCAAAAAGGCAAGGACAAGCTTCAAGAGGAAATTGATGCATTTGAAGAAGCTCATAAGACCTTAGTCAAGTGGATTCCCAAGACTACTTCAAGTTCCACTTCATCAAGTACGATTACAACTCCAAGGATTCCCATCAAGATGGTGTGGATCCAAAAGAAGAAGAACTAGAGAGTTCTTGAGGGTGACTCCGCCAACATACTTCACTCTTATCATTTTGGCAAGAACAAGTGCAATCAACTTCCACATCTTGCACTAGTTCAAGGAGTCACAAACCCTCTTGTTGGTAAGACAAGGGACAAGGTAACCTAAAAGTTTTCATAGACATCATCTTGTGTGTGCATCACTCTATGTCTATGGATATCTTTGTTTGTTCCTTGTGGGACTAACCCATGTAGGTATTAAAAGTGCAATTCACTCAAAAGGATAGCTCCAAGTGATCTACGTCAACATTGAGCATCCACATCTTCAACATCTACATGAAGTCATCATAGACAAAACCCAAGGTTAGTTCATCCCTCTTAGGGGGGATATCACATCTAGGGGGAGCTTTACTCTAAGACTTGAGTAAAAGCAACTCTAATGATGTGAACACAACAATGCTTTATGTAAAAGTGGTAACCCCACTTGAGCTTAAACGATGAGTATGACCTATGATCAAATGTTCTCATTTGACTCCTAAGTCAATATACTCATATATAGATGACCTAGTCATCGCCAATTGCTTGATAGATGCTAGAATTGGTTGTGCATGCTTTGTCACATATTTCAATTGCCATTTTATTGTGTGAGCATGTTGGTTGCATATTTTACTCATTCGAGGACATCCACTTGTTGTTTTGATTGTTTGGCTTTATTTTTCTTTTGCTAAGTGGATGGACAAGAATGCCTAAGAACCTCCTCTAGCTATCTATGCTTTTCTCGTCTCAAACTCTATTCATGCTACATCACAAAATTGATCAAGTCAGATTCGAACCACTCTGTGTGAGGAGCACTCGGAGTACCCGATTCATCATAGACTTAAACTTCCAAAACCTCTTTGTGATTCTCGGTCTGACCGATACCCCACTTTCGGTCTTACCGAGATCATTAAGTTGATCTATGTTTTTGAACTCGGTGCAACCGATTTGAACCATTCGGTCACACCGAGTTGCAACAACTGTATACAGTTTTGCATCTCGGTGCCACCGAGTTGTTCCACTCGGTCACACCGACAGGGTCGGGCTATATATAGACACGGGCAAAAATTTGGAAATTTCTCCGAACCCCTTCGCCCGCGCGATAGCTCGCTCTGCCAAAGTGGTCTCCGGATCGTCTCCTCGCCGCCAGCCGCCTCCAGTCACTGGTCTCCGTCGCCGTCAACGGGAATCAACCCCGCCGTTGCCGCCGTAGCGAGTCTCCGCTGAACTAGGGTATGGACTCGATCTTTGTGCTATTCCCCAATCCGATTCCTAGCACATTGTGATCATAATGATTCTTGCCACGTTTGATAAACTCCTATCCAGTCAATGAACTCGTAGGATAGGTCTGATTCGGAAATTTTAGGGTTAGGTTTCCGCCGAAACCATCTCGGACCCACCAAGTTGAAAAAATTGGTCCCACCGATTTAGCTTATGCCATTGCACAAGTAAGACTCGGTCTAACCGAGTATTGCTAATCGGTGTGACCGATTTTGGAACTTTGTGAAACCCTAGCAGTCTCGGTGCCACCGAACTGTGACTCGGTCTGACCGAGTTCACTAGTTCAGGTTCCAAAAGCTGCTTCGGTATCACCGAGTTTAAAAATCGGTAGATCTGAAATGCTTTCTGTGGGAAACTAAAACTAAGTTTTTGAATCATTCTTTTGCAAAAATCTCTGCATTTTGTGATGCTCATCCACTCTACCTCATCCATAAACTATTCACAGGGTCAGCAGTCAGCTTGTTCATCATGTCAGACCAGAGTGACAGCCAAAACTTGTCAGAGCAGCCAGTGCAAATGAGTGAGGGCACTAGTCCCTCCAGCTCTTCAGATGAAGGCAGCAGGAGCACCCCCAGCAACCTGCCAAAAGCTGCCACAAGACAAAGGAAAAAGAGAACCTTAGAGTCAGAGGATGAGGACTATGTGGCAGAGGAGGAAGCAACTTCTAAGAAAGTTGAACTCAAGAAAGAGCATGGCTCAAGACAGAGCACCAAGCCAGGCTTAAATGTCAAAAGGCCAGCAGGCAGGCAGCCCATGCCAAAGGCCAGAGCCTCAACAAAGATTCCTGAGAAGCCTGCACCCAAAGAGCCAGTTGTTGCTGAAGGGAAAAAGGAAAGGAAAAGAGGCAGATGGTGCAAGAAAGTTGATCCCATGGCTGAGTTTGAACAACATTCTTCTGATGAAGAAGAGGAAGAAGAAGAGGTTGCTGCTCCATCACCCAAGGCACCCAAGCTGATGGGTGATGCTATAAGATCAGGGGCAACTGCATCTAAGCCCAAGGGAGCCCCCAAGGCTGCATCCAAGGCTAAGCCAGCTCTAAAGCCAAAACCAAAGAGAAATACAAGGAACATTTGCTTATTCATCCAGATTTCAAGGACAACCAAGTTGTGATGAATGAAAATGAACCATCATCAGTTCAAGCACAAGCTAAGAAGGAGAAGGCAAGGAAGGAGAAAGCTGCCAAGATGCCAACTCAAGAGGAGGCATCTGAGTACTTCTTGAAAAACAAGCAAGAGCAGCTCAGTTACCTGATTGCATCCACCCTGAGGATTGAGAAAGGTCTGGCCACCCTAACTCAGAACCAGGCAAGCTTAGAGAGAATCGTAGAACAAAAGTTCTATGACTTGGATATCAAGGTGACAGAGATTCAGACTGCAGTGGAGCAACTCCAAGATGACATGAAGGAGAGGAAAGGGAAGACTACCACTGATGCATTTGCCAGAGTGCCACGAGCTCAGAGGTCCAGTGCAGTGCCAATTCCTGACACAAGAGCCACCACCTCAGCTCCAGCCACAGCACCAGCCCAACCAGCTCCAGCATCCACTTCAGCTCCCACTCCAACCACTTCAACAGAAGCCTTCGTCCTTGGAGTGATCAGGACTCCACCACCACCAGAAGATCAAGCCTGAGTGTCGATCTAGCACTATGCATTTTCTAGGAACTTTTTGGTAACTTGTTGCCAAAGGGGGAGAAAAATGTATAGATCATAGGCTTCGAGAAAGAGTGTGTTGTTTTTCTTTCTTGCTTTATTTGGTGTTTTTTAAACATTGTTTGCTTTTGGTCGAGATACTTTGATATTCTTGTGAGACATTGATGATCATGTGTTTGATCATAAGCTACACTTATGCATGCTTGATATATCTTATCTATCTTATGTGGTCATTCACTTTTCCTTGGTGATGAGTGCATGTATTTCATTATTATCATTTTGAGCGCTCCACCAAGATGTATGTGACATGGAAGAGTAACCCATAATTCTAACTCTTTGTGCATTTGCAGTCCAAAGCAAATTTTAAATATGCACAAATTTAGGGGGAGCTCTTACTTATCACATACTTCTCAAAGCGACGATATAATTCATTCTTATTATCATTTGTCGAAGCTTTGATCTATATGTTGTCATCAATTACCAAAAAGGGGGAGATTGAAAGTGCAACTATCCCTAGGTGGTTTTGGTAATTCATAACAACAATAACTCATTGAGCTAATGCTATTTCAAGACAATTATTTCAGGAAAGCTCAGTGATTGGCATGGCATGGATGGTGAAAGTGGAACCCTCAAAATGCTAAGGACAAAGGATTGGCTCAAGCTCAAAAGATCAAGACTCTTCATTTTACATTTTAGTGATCCAAGATCACATTGGGTCCATAGGAAAAGCCAATACTATCAAGGAGGGATGAGGTGTTGCTTAATGAGCCTTTTGCTTCATGTGCTTAATGATATGCTCCAAAATCCTCAACTACTTTCCCATATCCACAAATGACCTAAACTCCAAGCCAAACTCGCTCCTACCGATTCTTTCTATACGGCGCCACCGAGTTTCACTTGTCATAAGCCACTGCCAAACCCTAGCAAATCGGTTCTACCGATAGGGATCTCGGTCTCACCGAGATGGGATTGCAATCTCTCTGTTTCCCTTTTGTAACTTTTTGGTCTCACCGAAAGAGCAAATCGGTCCCACCGAGATTGCAATGTAAACTCTCTGTTTCCCTTTTGTAACTTTTCGGTCTCACCGAAAGAGCAAATCGGTCCCACCGAGTTTACCTGACCAACTCTCTAGTTAGCTAATTACCAAATCGGTCTCACCGAGTTTGTGTAATCGGTCTCACCGAGATTACGTTATGCCCTAACCCTAACCATATCGGTCCTACCGAGTTGCATGTCAGTCCCACCGAAAATCTCTAACGGTCACTAGGTTTACTATTTCGGTCCGACCGAGTTTGTTGATTCGGTCCCACCGAGATTGGTAAATTGTGTGTAACGGTTGGATTTTGTGTGGATGCTATATATACCCCTCCACCTCCTCTTCATTCGTGGAGAGAGCCATCAGAACACATCTACACTTCCAACTCATATGTTCTGAGAGAGAACCACCTACCCTTGTGTTGAGGCCAGGATATTCCATTCCTATCATATGAATCTTGATCTCTAGCCTTCCCCAAGTTGCTTTCCACTCAAATCTTCTTTCTACCAAATCCAAATCCTGTGAGAGAGAGTTGAGTGTTGGGGAGACTATCATTTGAAGCACAAGAGCAAGGAGTTCATCATCAACACACCATTTGTTACTTCTTGGAGAGTGGTGTCTCCTAGATTGGCTAGGTGTCACTTGGGAGCCTCCGACAAGATTGTGGAGTTGAACCAAGGAGTTTGTAAGGGCAAGGAGATCGCCTACTTCGTGAAGATCTACCGCTAGTGAGGCAAGTCCTTCGTGGGCGATGGCCATGGTAGGATAGACAAGGTTGCTTCTTCGTGGACCCTTCGTGGGTGGAGCCCTCCGTGGACTCGCGCAACTGTTACCCTTCGTGGGTTGAAGTCTCCATCAACGTGGATGTAGGATAGCACCACCTATCTGAACCACGGGAAAAACATCCGTGTCTCCAATTGCGTTTGATTCTCCAAACCCTTACCTTTACATTCTTGCCAGTTGCATGCTTTACTTTCCGCTGCTATATACTCTTTGCATGCTTGCTTGAATTGTGTGATGATTGCTTGACTTGTCCTAAAGTTGCTAAAATCTGCCAAGAACTAAAATTGGGAAAAGGTTAAGTGTTTATTTGGTCAAGTAGTCTAATCACCCCCCTCTAGACATACTTCCAATCCTACAACTACGCTCGCCAGCACCTTTTCCACCATCAATCCACCAAAGCAGGAGTAGGGTTTTACGCCTCACGGCGGCCCAAAACTTGGTAAAGTGCCTGTGTGATCTCTGGCATGCTGCCCCACGCTCGTCTACTCTTTGCGCAACGCGTCGCCCCCCTGCCGAAACAGCAAGGGACCTCCTGGTCCCTTAGGTGGCCGTGGTTTCCCGCGATAGTTAGGTTCCCGAGGGGTCTGAAGAGGAAGCTGATGGCGCTTGTCAAGAAGCTGCGCAAGGCGGTGAGTGATGGTTCCCCTTTTACACTTGTTTGTAGTTGAGTTCCATTGTGAACTGCTTATCTTTGAATATATCTAATATTTCCTGCTCTGTTCTTTATTTTTAACATCACTGTAGTTTTCAGAATTGTGCTTGAGTTGAGCTATTTAGTTCCTTCTGAAAACTGGTTCTCCACCTCACGTGATATCAGTTCCTCGTTAGATCATGGTGGCAGGTGATACGTCCATTTTGCATCATGCTTTTATATTGATATTTATTGCATTATGGGCTGTTATTATACATTATGTCACAATACTTATGCCTATTCTCTCTAATTTTACAATGTTTAGATAAGGAGGGAGAATGCCGGCAGCTGGAATTCTGGGATGGAAAAGCATACCTATTCTGCACAACTCCAAAAGTTCTGAAACCCCACGGAAGTTATTTTCGGAAATAATAAAAAATACTAAGCGAAGAAAATACCAGAGGGGACCCACACCCTGGGCACGAGGGTGGGGGCGCGCCCCTGCCTCGTGGGCCCCCTAGTGGCCCTCCGGTGCCCATATTGTACTATATGAAGTCTTTCGTCCGAGGAAAAATCATAAGCAAGCTTTTGGGACGAGACTCCGCCGCCATCAGGCGGAACCTTGGCGGAACCAATCTAGGGCTCCGGTGGAGCTGTTCTACCGGGGACACTTCCCTCCGGGAGGGGGAAATCATCACCATCGTCATCACCAACGATCCTCTCATCGAAAGGGGGTCAATCTCCATCAAAATTTTCACCAGCACCATCTCCTCTCAAACCCTAGTTCATCTCTTGTATCCAATTCTTGTCTCCAAGTCTGGGATAGGTACTTGTAGGTTGCTAGTAGTGTTGATTACTCCTTGTAGTTGATGCTAGTTGGTTTATTCGGTGGAAGATCATATGTTCAGATCCTTTATGCATATTAATACCCCTCTGGTTATGAACATGAATATGCTTTGTGAGTGGTTACGTTTGTTCCTGAGGACATGGGAAAAGTCTTGCTATTAGTAGTCATGTGAATTTGGTGTTCGTTCGATATTTTGATGAGATGTATGCTGCCTCTCCTCTAGTGGTGTTATGTAAACGTCAACTACATGATACTTCACCATTATTTGGGGCTAGAGGAAGGCATTGGGAAATAATAAGTAGATGATGGGTTGCTAGAGTGACAGAAGCTTAAACCCTAGTCTATGCGTTGCTTCATAAGGGGCTGATTTGGATCCATATGTTTCATGCTATGGTTAGGTTTACCTTAAAACTTCTTTTGTAGTTGTGGATGCTTGCAATAGGAGTTAATCATAAGTGGGATGCTTGTCCAAGTAAGGACAACACCCAAGTACCGGTCCACCCACATATCAAATTATCAAGTACCGAACGCGAATCATATGAACATGATGGAAACTAGCTTGACGATAATTCCCATGTGTCCTCGGGAGCGTTTTCCTTCATATAAGAAATTGTCCAGGGTCGTCCTTTGCTACAAAAAGGATTGGGCCACCTTGCTGCACTTTATTTACTTTTTTACTTGTTGCTCGTTACAAATTATCTTATCACAAAACTGTCGGGGATATACCCCGCGGTATGACTCGGCCGGAGTTGTAAACCGGCTTGGACTTGGTAAAACGGCGGATGTTAAACCGGTAGACAGTTAAGACAGACAGTTAAGACAGATTGCTATGACGGACGGTAAACCGGCAGGTGGTAAACCGGCAAGTGTTAAGGCAGGTGGTAAACCGGCAGGAGTTAAGTCGGGTCTTAAACCCGCAGACCATCTTAAACCGGCAGACCATCTTAAACCGGCAAACAGTGATAACTGGGTTGCCAGGGGTTATGAAGCCCGATATGTTATGAAGCCCAAGATGTTAAGAAGCCCATGAAGATAAGTTAGAATAGTTAAGTCTTAAGTCCGAGTTGGACTCTACATGTAACCCGCCTCTTCAACATATATAAGGAGGTGTAGGGCTCCCCAAAGGGGGACAAGAAAGAAACAATCTCTAGGGCTAGACACAACTAGAGGAGAGCCGGTTTACGGCGACTCCCTCGTGATGATAATGAGATCTAGCCTCAGACAGCATGTAGGGTTGTTACCGAATGATGTTTCCCGGGGCCCGAAGCTGTCCCTTGTCTTTTGTTGCTTCTCTCGATTCCGCCCAACCCCTCTCAAGCTACCACATAGATGCGTTGGCCTCGCGACTAAGTCCTCACACTAAGGACATCTGACGTGTTAATTCCACGACAGTTGGCGCCCACCGTGGGGCCTGCGCACGGTGGTGTTAAGTCCTTGAAGGGATCACTCCAAGGGATTGAGAAGTTCGCAAATTTTCGGGTGAAGAAAGATTCAGCATGAAAGGATTCATATAACCTACAAATTCATCTGGCAAGATCAAAGAAGTTTTAGCGGCAGCATATACAAAATTCATATGATCATATTAAAATTACAAGTTGTGGCACTTTTTGCTCACGAGAAGCATCGTCGTGGTTTGAGTTCACTTGCCCCGAAAGATTATGGGAAGCGCTAACTGCCACACGTGTGGTCTGGAGGCAGACCGCCTGGACGGAGACGTGCGGTGGAAAGCAGCATCGACCGAACGATTTCATTCGATCGACTCCAGCTGTACCCCTCCTACTGGGCCACAAGCGGTCAAAAGCCCAACAACAAATATATAAAAAACCGCGAAAAAACTATATAAAAGCAAAAAAACTGTTGGTTAAAAGACACGCAATTTACCTATGTGAACTATAGGAAAAACAACAACGAAATAACAACATGTTGCCATTGTTTAAAAACAGAAATTTCGCCAAAATGACAAAGAACACATGGAATTTTTTTTCCGAATACTTCATATTTACAAATATGTTTGCAATAGTCCAAAAAAATGTTCGTGATATATAGAGATTAGATATTACAGAAAAAACCAAATGGTTCAAAAAAGATCCTTTTTGATGCAAAAATGGCACAAAAAGAAAAAAGTTCAACCAAAATTGTCATGAGCAATGGAGGTAAAAATCGCCATGTATGTGAAAATAAAAAATGTGGCGATAAATGTAAAATTGTATGGCAAATAGAAAGGTAACTTTTCCATGGCCAATTTTTTTAAAACGTAAGAAATTAACATGGCAAAAATAAAGTAAAAATGCCATGGCAATAAAAGTAAAAATAAACATTATAATTTTACATTTATTGTGTGTGTAAAAAACAAGAATTGTCGTGTTTTGGTATGATGAATTTGCCGTGTGTGTAAAAAACACAAAAGATTGAAAATAAAAAAAAGAATGAACAAGAAAATTGCCACGACAGATTTCTAACAAAACATGCCATGGCAAATTGGTATCAAGAATTGCCGTGTGTTTGAATGATGAATTTGCCATGTGTGAGAAAAAAACACAAAAAGCTGAAAATCAAGTATGAACAAAAAAATGCCATGGCAGATTCGTATCAAAACTTGCCACGACGAAATTCACGCAAACTAAATTTTCCATGAAGAAGAAAAATTGCATGGCAGATTCATATTGAAACTTGCCATGGCAGAAAAAATCATGTAAACTAAATTGCCATGATTTGAGAACTAAATTTGCCATGATGAAAAAACTAAATTTGCCATGAACCAATAAACTAAAATTTGCCATGATCAGTAAAGCAAATTTGTATGAAAACTTGGCATGGCAGATTTGTATCAAGAATTGCCGTGTTTTGGTATGATGAATTTGCCGTGTGTGTAAAAAACACAAAAGATTGAAAATAAAAAAAAGAATGAACAAGAAAATTGCCACGGAAGATTCCTAACAAAACTTGCCATGGCAAATTGGTATCAAGAATTGCCGTGTGTTTGAATGATGAATTTGCCATGTGTGTGAAAAAAACACAAAAAGTTGAAAATCAAGTATGAACAAGAAAAATGCCATGGCAGATTCGTATCAAAACTTGCCACGACGAAATTCACGCAAACTAAATTTTCCATGAATAACAAAAAATTGCATGGAAGATTCATATTGAAACTTGCCATGGCAGAAAAAATCATGTAAACTAAATTTGCCATGATCAAAAAACTAAATTTGCCATGAACCAATAAACTAAAATTTGCCATGATCAGTAAAGCAAATTTGTATGACAACTTGGCATGGCAGATTTGTATCAAGAATTGCCGTGTTTTGGTATCATGAATTTGCCGTGTGTGTAAAAAACACAAAAGATTGAAAATAAAAAAAAGAATGAACAAGAAAATTGCCACGACAGATTCCTAACAAAACATGCCATGGCAAATTGGTATCAAGAATTGTCGTGTGTTTGAATGATGAATTTGCCATGTGTGAGAAAAAAACACAAAAAGCTGAAAATCAAGTATGAACAAAAAAATGCCATGGCAGATTCGTATCAAAACTTGCCACGACGAAATTCACGCAAACTAAATTTTCCATGAAGAAGAAAAATTGCATGGCAGATTCATATTGAAACTTGCCATGGCAGAAAAAATCATGTAAACTAAATTGCCATGATTTGAGAACTAAATTTGCCATGATCAAAAAACTAAATTTTCCATGAACCAATAAACTAAAATTTGCCATGATCAGTAAAGCAAATTTGTATGAAAACTTGGCATGGCAGATTTGTATCAAGAATTGCCGTGTTTTGGTATGATGAATTTGCCGTGTGTGTAAAAAACACAAAAGATTGAAAATAAAAAATAGAATGAACAAGAAAATTGCCATGGCAGATTCCTAACAAAACTTGCCATGGCAAATTGGTATCAAGAATTGCCGTGTGTTTGAATGATGAATTTGCCATGTGTGTGAAAAAAACACAAAAAGTTGAAAATCAAGTATGAACAAGAAAAATGCCATGGCAGATTCGTATCAAAACTTGCCACGACGAAATTCACGCAAACTAAATTTTCCATGAATAACAAAAAATTGCATGGAAGATTCATATTGACACTTGCCATGGCAGAAAAAATCATGTAAACTAAATTTGCCATGATCAAAAAACTAAATTTGCCATGAACCAATAAACTAAATTTGCCATGATCAGTAAAGCAAATTTGTATGAAAACTTGGCATGGCAGATTTGTATCAAGAATTGCCGTGTTTTGGTATGATGAATTTGCTGTATGTGTAAAAAACACAAAAGATTGAAAATCAAAAAATAGATGAACAAGAAAATTGCCTCGGCAGATTCCTAACAAAACTTGCCATGGCAAATTCGTATCAAGAATTGTCGTGTGTTTGAATGATGAATTTGCCGTCTGTGTGAAAAAAACACAAAAAGTTCAAAATCAAGTACGAACAAGAAAAATGACATGGCAGATTCGTATCAAGACTCGCCACGACGAAATTCAAGTAAACTAAAATTTCCATGAACAAGAAAAATTGCCATGGGAGATTCATATTGAAACTTGCCATGGCAGAAAAAATCATGTAAACTAAATTGCCATGATTTGAGAACTAAATTTGCCATGATCAAGAAACTAAATTTGCCATGAACCAATAAACTAAAATTTGCCATGATCAATAAACCAAATTTGCCCTGGTGTTGAACATATTAAGTTGCCATGTTTTTAAACATTTATAACTTTGACATGTTTTTTGAACATGGCAAAGTTGCCATGGCAAGTTTGCCATGTTTTTAGATAAAGAAAAGTACCATAGCAAATCACATAAAAATTTCATATAGAGCAATTGCAGTATATGGGGGATGGCAAAAAAGGATGATCAAATTTGCCATGGCAAAAATGTATATTCAAATTTGCCGCGGAAAAAATGCATATTCAAAATTGATGTGGGATTTTTATCAAAATTGCCGTGTATGTAAAAATAATAATTCTAACAGAACATGGCATCTTAAGTTCACGAGGCATGGCAAATCTAGTTTATGGGGGATGGCAAATTCTACTCTTTTTATAGCTACCATCTTTCATGTTAAGGAAATAGTTGCCATGGCAATTATAATATCAATACAACGAATTGGTGTGGTTCATCAAAATGCCATGGCTTATGAATATTCAAAAAAAATGCTTGGCCTATGTGCACAACACAACTGGACTAGTTCTGAACTAGTTTGCCATGACCTATGTGCACGGCTGGACTACATTTGAATTACTTAACAAGTCTATCATCATGGGAAATTATCTAAAAAAATACTTAACAAGTCCCATGCTCATGGCAAAAAAGGAGCTAAATTGCCATGGCAATTTTGGTGATTGTGAACTTGTGTAAAACTTGCCATCGCAGCAACAAAAATCATCGCTATATAACATCAGAAAAAATGTGTGAAAGTGCCCATGAAACAATTGCATCTTAAGAATTCGTTGAATCAGAAAGTAAAATGGTTGATTCATGGGCCAATGGCCACTACGCATACATCAGTAGCAACATGAAGAGAGGGAATATGCTCACTCGGCATTACCTGAATGTTCTAAACAGGCATCTCGTGAATGTTCTTAACAGGCATTCATGCACGGTGTCGTGGGTTTGTCACGGCAGATGTCCTATCCGAAGGACTTAGTCGTGGAGCCATCACAACGGGTTAACTCGAAGGGGTTAAAGCGGACACAAGGACACAGAGAATTATACTAGTTCGGCCCCTTCGATGAAGGTAAAAGCCTACGTCTAGTTGGTGTTGGAATTGATGAAGTCTCGGCGACTAGGGAGCAATCGCTTCTCCTAGGCTTCGAGTTGTTGGTTCTTCCCTGAACCGATATCGGGTCGTCCCCTTATATACACAGGTAACGCCCGTCGGTTCGTAGAGTCCCAGTCTCCGGTTTATACTCGTACCCGGGTTGGTCTCTTGCTTATTCCTAACTTACAATACAAGTCGTACACAGGCCGGTTTACGGCTACAGATGTTAAACCGACTACGGCCTCGGGCCTTTACATAGCCTCTTGGGCTTTAACATTCTTGAGCCACTGATGAAATTAACCCGGCCCAGATAGGCCGGTTTAGGCCCAGTAGTAATACCCCCAACAGTAGGCCCCAGGTTGATTTGAATGATTTCATGTCAACCCTTAGCATAAACCTTCATATTTAGCATCTTCCCTTCATTGCTAAACCGATATGTCGTCATTTTCTCCATTGGCCATAAACTGGCATGACATCATCATGAAGCTAGCTTTTATGGTGCCTTCTTTGTTAACCAATTCGCACTAATCAAGGCGACAGCTCTGCTTCCGGAACCCGTGGCTCCTGGATTCGCGCGTCCGACACACGTGTCTTGCCTTATAAATAGGGGTGAAAGGTCATTTCTTTCTCCCCTTCATCCCTTTCCTCTTCGTCTTCTCCGTGCCGCCAGCCTCGAAGCTCCGCCGCTGTCGCTGACCTCTGCATCACCTCGGGCCGCTGCATCAACCTGACTGGACCAGAGAAACTGCGGCGCTCTTCCGCACCCCTCGGAGCTCCGGTGAGATCCCCACCTTCTCAACTCCGATCCGCCTCTAGGGTTTACTGTGTTCTTCCCGTTCCTCGAGTTCTTCGCGTTCCTCACGTTCTTCGCATTTAAACTGGGATATACCTTCAGATGACCCCGCGACTTTTGCTCCGTTCAGTAGCAGTTTTCCGCCTCTGTTTTTAGGGTAATATACTTAGACCGTAGATCTGATCCACAGTTTGACCTTGCTGTTCTTGCACAATCTTCAAAAACTCATGAGTTTTTACCCCTTTTATGAGATCGCCTCCGATCCAATATCACACTGAGACAATGTGAAACCTGTTTCCGCACACCTGCTCTTTTGCATTTCCAACTGTTCCGCGGCCGTAGATCCAGCGGTTTAACCTTGTTGTAGAAGATCACCAAATCGGTACATACCATTAGTCCCCTTGTTGAACCGCCAGTAATCCTTTGATAGACCGCACTGCTTTACCAATGTCAGATTGTAATTGATTTCCTCCGATTTAACATTGATAGCATCAACATGAAAAAATCTGTTCAGAACATAAGTCCTGAACCGGAATCATTTTCATTTTGTAGACTTCCCCATGGCTAAGCAAGTGTATGAGTGCAACTGGGCTCCTTCCCAGGTCACGGAAACTCAACTGAATAATCTGGTCCTGACCGGTGCTTTGAGCAGCAAAAACGCGATTCATTGGAGGGTGCCAGGCAAAGAGTGCCCCCCACACCCCGAGATGGAGAAGTCGTTGTGTTCGCGGATCACTTAGCCCGCGGTTTCAACCCGCCCGGTTCAAAATTTTATCGCGATGTTTTGGCTAATTTCCAACTCCATCCACAAGATATTGGCCCCAATTCTGTCACTAACATATGCCACTTCCAAGTGCTCTGTGAGGTGTTCTTTCAAGAGGAACCTACAGTTGAGTTGTTTCGAGATTGCTTTCACTTAAACCGCCGCACAGAATTTACTGATGGCTCCAACATGGAACTGGGTGGCGTGTCAATCCAGAAGAGGAAAGAGGTCACTTACCCTCACGCGAAACTGCATAGTCACCCCCAAGAGTGGAATAACTCCTGGTTTTATTGTAAAGACACCTCCCCAGAGAACGAGAATATCCTGCCCGGTTTTCGTCCCGAACGACTCAGCAACACTCACCCCTTTCCTGAGAGGTTGACTGCTAAAGAGAGGAGTAAATACGCTCCCCAACTGTCCAAACTCAGAGCCTTCATGGCCAACGGTTTAACAGGAGTCGACCTCGCTCGTTGCTGGATATCTTGGAGTATACTGTGATAGAGGCGAGGGTGTCCCGATGTTTCGATGAGATGGTGGTTTCGTTTCTGTGGGAGTCGACCTTGACGATCCGACTACGAACGTGCGAGACGTCGTGCCTTAGCAATCGCTAAACCAACTTCCGAGGGTTATTGACCACGCCGGAGCACGATCAACCTGACCACGAGGACCTGTTTCCTGCGAGCAAACGAAGAACAAGCAAGAAACTAAGATTGCAATCTGGATATTGCGAATAAAGAGGAAAGCTTTATTAATGAAGGTGGGGTTCTGTGACGCCTTGATCTGGTCGTTGAACACAAACGAAGTACGCGAAGTTGCAGCTATGGCGAACTTTTGATCTAAACAAAACCCAAAGTCTAAACGACGCCCTAAGGGCTGTATATATGGAGGAAGAGGAGGGAATTTCGTGGCCCCTGATGGTGGGGTCCGAAACCAACCCTAACTCTTGTTTCCCCACACATACGGACTCTAAAAATAGCCTATACTTAAGTATTTCGAAATTACATGGGCCTGGCCCAAAAATAAGGTGACGCAGCACCTAGAATAGCCTATGGACGAATATTATGAAGTGGCATCTTGTATATTTCGTCCAAGGCTTCATTCACTCCTTATGGTGGCTTCAAAGTCCTCAAATCATCACTTGTAACTCCGTTCTTGATCCCCTTTGTCGGTGTACTAAAGTAGGGGTACCTTAGTACCCCAGACTTGTGCACGGGCAGTTGTAGCACCCTGCGGCGAGGCCCGCCCAGGAAGCGCCAAGAGAAGACCAAGCATTTAAGACAAGGCCCCCGGCAAGAGGAGCTTGCCGGGCCAAGAAGACAAGACCCCGGCAAGAGGAGCTTGCCGGGACGACTAAGCCCATGTAATACCATCCAAGAACAAAGTATACGAGACAGAAGATCGAGACCCCGACAAGAGGAGCTTGTCGGGAAGGCCGAACCCAGGCACCACAAGAGAAGCCCGCCACGGCGCGCCATGCGCCCCGGCAAGGCCTGATAGCCGGCAAGCTATCAGGCACAGGAAGACGACCCCCGCGGCAAGCCACTTGCCGCGGCAAATCGCCACCTCAGGACTGCGCTCCAGCTCACCCGCCCACGCGTCGCTCCGGGGTTTCCCCCAAGGGCACGTGGCGGGGCACCGCGCAGCCTGGGGTATGCGGTGGCATGCAGCCACCACCGTGGCGAGCGGTGGCGCACCTAACGGTCCGCCTCGGTGCTGTCCAGGCGACCGTGACGGGCATTTAATGCCCTTGTCCCCTACCGTCCGAAGTAGGTATGATAACACTGTGCCGCACTGTAGCGCCACTGTTCCCGCACTGTTACAACTTCCACCCCTTTTACACTTTTACCCCTTTCTCTTACGTTGACACCTGTCGATGACCCCTTTGCGCTATAAAAGGAGGCCCGTGTGCAACGTAGAGGGGGTTCGGAGATTCGGAATCCAGACAGCCATACGCTCGGTGTAGCTAGCTCTCCAAGCTCCCGAGCTCCCCAGTTCAATACAACCAAGCAGGAGTAGGGTTTTACGCGTCCATCGCGGCCCGAACCTGGGTAAACCGCCCGTGTGCTCGCCTCGATCTGCTCTCCGTGCTCCCTCCGCCCCCCTCACCGGACAACGAAAGGGGCTCCGGCCCCATAGGTGCTCGCGGGGGACGCCGTCCACCCCAACATCTTTGGCGCGCCAGGTAGGGGGTCGCGTCGAGTTTGTGCGGATCTGATTCAGGCGAACACTGGTAAGTTCAGGTATGAACAGGTACCTTTCCGCCCCGCTCCGCGGGGCGGAGGCATTCCTCCCTACGGAATCGTGCACGGCCCTCCTCGAGTACCCACTCACGCAGAGTTCGAGCAAGAAGCAGCTGCTCCTTGAGGAGGACCGCCTTCCGGCCGCTGGGCGAACCGCTCGCTTCCAGCGAATCCTGCGCCGCTCCTGTAGCCGCAGCGGTTAGCGCCGGAAGCCGCGAGAAAGGCGACCTCGTTCTTCGGCGCGTTTCGTCCGCCAAGATCCAAACGAGTCGACGCCGACCGTGGGAGGAGTTTCGCCAGCGCGGTTGCCGGAACCCGTTCCGTCAACCAACCTCCCTGCCCAAGTCTTGCCGCAGTTGCATGTGATCCTTGGCGCAGGGGCGGGCACAGACCCCGCGCATCAGTGAAAGCTCCTATGCTTTGCGCTTTTTGCCTTTTACATGCTCCTCTTCGTTATTTGCATGTATTATTTGGCATCCTGCGTAACATGCATGTCCAGTCAGCATCAGCACGCCGAAAGGCCATGTGCTTGCTTCCCTCTTTATTTTCCTTGCCTCTTAGACAGAGGGAGCGTTCCTCGCGCACAAAGTTTGCCGGGGGAAGGAGATGGGAGAGGAACCAAGTGCTGGAACCAAGTGCTGTCCAAGAAAAAGAAGCCTCGTCGAGGAACGAGCGTTATACATAAGCTAAGTTATTAGAATTTGAGCAGTTCAGATTCTTAATTTTCGGTTGTCTTCCTTGAACAGTCACACTTTCTATGGAAAACCTGTGCGCGGAGGAACCTACCCGCGGCTAGCCGCACCCTCACCTTGTTTCGAGTACGCTCAACGATTTAAGTGAGCTACGATGAGCGTCGCGCCCTTGTTTCGTTTCCGAGCTCACTCAACAAGCTGAGCGCGATTGCGACTGGCTGCAGCGAGGTTGCTTCCCGGTGAGGCCTTGGCCGGCAGGCTGCTATAAGCCCAAGGGCCCCTTGCCGGAAAGTTCCCCGGGAGCGTAGGGTGAAAAGCATACAAAGTAAAGGGCCAGGACAAGGAAGATAACAATGCACTGATTGGTTCAGATAAGATAAAAACCTTACGTAACTTATCACAGTGACTAATGAGCTCATAACGCCGTGTGCAGCGACAAAAAGAGATAAGATAAAGGAGGCCTAGTCTACGCGGTCGCCCTCAATCCTGGAAATCTTGCCCACTCTGGCGATGATGTCGGCGACCTGCTCCTTCAGCGCCTCCATGTCAGCGTCGGCCGGCAGGCTGCGAAGAACGTTGATGAGATTTATACCGGGATTGCGGTATACAATCTTCGTCAGCCCACGCTCCAAGGTTCCCGTGCAGGCCCGGCGCGTCTCCTCGGCCAGTTGCACGGGGATCTTCTTCCGAAGATCCGCAAGAGCCGGCGCGACCCCTCTGAAGAAGAGGCTGAGCTTGGCGCTGTGAGGGAGGTCCGGGTCCGGAGAGTAGATGAGGTGTTCCAACTTCAACGCCAGCAACTCCTGGTCGATGTTGGATGCAGAAGACACCAGGTCCTCGGTCCACACCGCGACGGTCCGACGGAAGTCCTCGGCCGCAGTGTTGGCGCTCTCCGCCAAGCTTCGCTCCTTGCGGAGCCCCTCCTCCAACGCGGAGACTTTCAGCTCCAGGGCCTCGATGGAGTCCTTGGCGGCCTTCAGCTCGTCGCCCTGCTTGGAGAGACGCGCCTGGAGTTCGGAGTTGGCGTGGGCGTCCTTCTCCCGCTCCGCATTGAGCGCGCCGACCCTCTCCGCGCTCGCCTTCAACGACTCCTCTAGCTGCGCGACCTTGGCGGCAAGCTCCTCCCTGGCGGTCTCCGCGGCAGCCGCGGCGGCTTTCGCCTCTTCCAGCTCCTCGCCAAGGGCCCGCT